>CM051842.1:133179065-134416465 GCA_028451465.1 Erethizon dorsatum
GGGATACATCGTGTCTACAAAGCAACAGAGAAAAAAGGCTTTGAGGGGAAACCTCCGTCCTGTCAGGCTTGGGGAACATGCTGCAGGGACCTTTTCAGTTTTGTATTCTCAATTTTATTATTTCTTCTAAGGCTGCATCAAATGAATTTATATTTGAAATACACATCAGGTCTTTTCAAGGTCTTTTACTGTACAATTGCTGGTGCAGTTGCTTATACAAGTGTACAGTTGCACAATGACTATTTATGATTTGTTATTGATGCATATTTAGACTGACTCTTGCTAAGCAGAAATGGCATCATGAAACCGTCCCAGTTTAAAAACAAACCCACAAAGAAATCCTATTTTGTTAATATAGTCCTACCTTGATATTACCAAATTTATATTTTCACTTACTACAACTTATGCATCTGACACATGTTTATTTATAAACCATTCCAGTACTTTAGCATAAAAGATTGATCTATACGGTTGTCCACACAGTAGGACACACACACTAATGAAAGGAGAAACTGAGGTCCAGAAGTCATAAAACCTTCCTGAAGTCTTTGGGATTCAACTCCAGTGACTAAAACACTGGCTTCCTGCAACGTTTTGTGGCATTCAGGGGTTATGTATATGCATCTAAATCTTCATTAAGATTAAAGTGAGTTATTGTGGTAACTGTTTATATTAACTTCTGTTTTCAATATTAATAACCAAATGAGCAAAACAAGGTCCATAAGTCCAGGTTCTGTGTATGACGAAATTTATTTATTTTCATTTGTAAGTGAAAATGTTAAGTTGATTGCGTGATTTTCTTTGGATTTGTGAGATTATAAAACAGACACATCCACCCATACCCCATTCATGTAATTAAACCTATTCATCAAACATATTGTTGAAGAATCTTGGAAATGTGCAGATCAGAGGATTAATCAACTCAGAAGCATGTAAACTCTAAAAAGTTTGTCAGTCTATTTTCATTATACATATGCTCTTCCATGTATGATTTGTGACAGCTTAAGGACAGATGGCCGAGTAATTTACAACTCTGACTTCAATTATATACCATGTAGTTCAAGTGAAAATAGCTCTCTTGTAGCATAGATAGAGATGTTAGCAACCATTTATAAGAAGTGTTTTGAAATTGGGATCAAAGATGAAGCCTGCTTTGTTTGATTTCATGCAAAAAAATTTTGGAATGCCTGTTCATAAAATAATTTCAAAATATTAATCTTTCTTCCTTGGCAGTTTTAAAATCGTGCAAGTTTGAAATGAATTATAACTGCTCTTGTCTCTTTCGTGTAGTTCACAGCAGATGTTTGAGCTCTGTTACCGCTCCAGAAAATCCTTAGATTTAGTTCCCTCAGATTAAGAAAGTAATGACATACTCTGTGGGCTAATCATTTAGGTAGGGATGAGGAGGATGAGCAAGGATAGAGAATTCTGTGTTTGGACTTGGAGAGGCTCCCAACTCTTGTATTTTTAAAGTGGCTCTTTCTTGTTACACACTATGAGTCTCATTCAAAGCCTGGGACACCGTGGTAGAAACTCTGCTTCCTGCCATGGAAATTTGCCTTTAGCCCTTAGTATTGATATACAACCTCTCTGGAAGTATGTGCATGTGTGCATGTATGTACATGTGGTGATCGTGATGGTAGTTTGATAATCATCTGTATCCCCTGGGAGCCCCTGCAGACTATAACATAAAAATAGAGAAGAGGAGGTGATGTATTTTTTGCCTTTCCGTTTTTAATTTGCCCATTCTAAATACTGTTCCAGAAGGATTTGTATGACTTCATACTTTCCAGAAAATATTCTATTTTTGTAGGCTAATGGTTCAGTTTACTTCTTATGTCTTCATTGCCTTTCAGATAAGCACTTCCCCCGGAACTCAGTATTAAAATTTGCCTTTCCAAATGTGCCATATGGAATTCCCAAAGGAAATTATTTTTAAAGTGCCAGTCTCGCTCGTTAATTTGGCAGTGGAGTTGGGTTCTTTTCCTAGCATCACCCCCTCCTCAATTTAAAACATTATTTCAAAGAAAGATGCGGAGGAGCTAAAATGGATCTCTAAACACTTGATTTCCATTAACATTTAGTCAGGTAAGGTTTTCCAGAATGTTCCTATCTCTAAAGGGAATGTAATGACAAATTCTAAACTGATAAACTTAGGAATAAGAAGCCAGATATAAAGAGCCATTTCCCACTATCAGCTATTTTTTTCATACATAGCCTTACAGACATTTTATATCTGGGCTGCACACACGCAGCCTTTCCAAGAGCAAGCAGCAGGCAGCATGCGCATCCTGAGAAACTGGGCTCGTCTTCTGCCTTACTGCAGGCCGTGACCGCCACATCACGGTTTGAAGTCACCATTTCTGAAGTGCTCAGTCTGCTTCGTTGGCAACTGTTGTCACTCCCTCTCCCTCTTTCAGTGTTGGACTAAAGGAACAAATTTTTGAAAAATTAGGTCAGCTGAATTCCTGGAATGTAAATTAACCACACAGAAAAGCTTCAACTGCAGTTGTAATTGTAGCTTATTAAAAATGAAAAACAGAGATGTCGGAATTCCATTAGGAAAAAAATATGTCTGCTAGTATTTTCTTTCTGTATTGACTCTGCTATCTGAATAAAACACAAGTAAGTACAAATATTCATTTGCATATGTGTGTGTGTGTGTGTGTGTGAGAGAGAGAGAGAGAGAGAGAGAGAGAGAGAGCTCTTAGAGCCACTGTTTCATTGCATGTTTGATAACTTTTCTTTTCTTCCTTTCTATTATCAAGCATAAGACATTAAAAGAGCTTTGACATAACATTTCAAGACTAAATTCCAGCCAATGTCAATATTATATAGCTAATATTGACTTTAATCAAAAAGGTCTGGCTGATGTTAAAGCTTATAGGAACAAACAAATTTGTAACACTTATCACTAAATTACCACCATACAATTTTGGGCATGAGAGCTGACTCTCAACAGATAATGGCACTATTAGTCAGCTTTTGGCATTTAGCATACTTATATTATTTATAAATAGTTCATACTTAAATAATCAGAATAGGAGACATAAATATACATAGGCTTTTGGTTACAAATTTTGCTACTGTTTACTTATAGATAAAGCTATAAAGAGATGGATATTAAATGTAGTAAGTTAACACTTAAATAATTTTATAGCATCATTAAATGAGATAATACTTGAGCCATAATTGTAAAGATGTGAAACATTAGAAAAAGAATTGCATGGTGAAATGCGCAGAAAGACAGGAGGAACATTCTGGATAACTCATTTGTTTTAGAGATGAATTAAGGAAGGATCAACACATTATTTCATATGAATGTGCGTACATAAAATGTGCTCTATGATGGGGACCTAGTGTTAGTGGGCTAATGTGACATCCAGACAATCCGGAAGTGCTGAGAGCTGTGTGTGCTCAGGACCTCCCTAGAGCACCAGACCTGGATGGTAGAGTTGCAGACCTCCACTGTCCCAAACTAGCCAAGCAAAACAGTCATACCTCACAGAAATGCAGCCTTGCATCCAGTGGAAATTCCACCTGCTCCTGAGAACAATCACAGAAGGATTTTTGACCACTAAAATGATCTCCAGTAAGCAACAAGATGTTGACAGAAGTGGAACAGGAAATATGAATATAAAATTTGACATTGCACTGTCAGAAAGGGCTTACCCTTTTTAATCTACTTAATCAGTGGTTTCGAATTTTATTTAATGAGGCATAATGCAGTGCTGTCATTATTCATTTTTAAATTTTGGGATCATTGTATCTTTTTACACAGTTGCAAGACAGAATACATATAGGTGCTGTGTACCTTATCTAGCCTTCCACAGTAGTAATATATCACAGAATTACAGTACAATATTACAACCACGTTATTGTTTTGATACATAAATTGTACCATACTTGATCAGTGGAAACTTTTTCAAGTTGCCCACTGCTTCCTTTTGATCTTTGAGTACATTATTAATTTCTGGCGTAAGATACTCCTAATTCATCTTGTACTCTCTCTGCTTTAACCATGGAATCATTACTCTGAGGTGCATTGATCATTTGTATTGAAAAATGGTACTTAGAGAACAAGATGCAGGGCCTAGGGGTACATTTTTAATGTCATTATTTCTAGGCCATATCAGCAGATAAAGCTAGGAAATCACACATACACATACACTTACACACATGTGTGTGCATATACACATGCACATATACAGGCATTCACTTTTATCTGTGTCTATTTCTATTCATCTGTGTTCTATACTAAAATGTTATGAGGTTATATTGGTGCCACCAGTTCCAGTCAACTTCCAGTCTTTTCCCTTTCCTTACTGGTAATTCCCTTTGCTCTGAAGTTGGGAAACCAAGCTCGTGTTTTTCCCAATATATGTCCTTCCTTGTTTGCTCAACCTAAATATACTAGGCCTTACTAGCGTGAGAAATTGTTTCAGGAAGGAATTAGCAATGGATTCTAAAAGTAGTGGGTGAAAGTTTGAGGAGTATTGAGATTTTATGTAATTTCTAAAGCTTTCCCTGCAAAATACTAGTTGGAGGGGAAGAAATAGTGTGTTGACAGTGAAGACACCTGGCAGACTCCACCTCGACAAAGTGATCAAAGTGACCGCCACCAGAGAAGAGACGCAGCAACCTCATGCACCTCTGATGCAGGGCACCGAGGGCACCGTCAGCACTTCTGTGGTGTCCCTGCCCAAAGTACAGAATCTGAGTCTAACCATGAGGAAACGTCAAACAATGAACCCAAATTGAGGGCCAAACACAAATTCTAGCCCATCCCAGGCAACTGAGGGCCTAGCAATACCCTGTCTCAAAATAAAAACTAAAAAAATAATCAGCTGGAGCTGTAGCTCAGTGTGAAGTCCCTGGATTCAATTCCCAGTACTTAAAAAAATAAAAAGAAAAAAGAAAAGAAAAGAAAAGAGCGATGGTTATGAAAACCAGAGAACTGAATGAAGACTATTTCCAGGTTAAGGGTGACCAGAGAGACATTAAAGCTAAACATAAGGCATGAATCTAGATAATGTAGATTGGATCCTAGACTTCTTCTTTTTCTTTTCTTTTTTCTTTTCTTTTTTTTCTCTTTTCTCTTTCCTTTTTGCTTTCATCCTTTTTTTATTATAAAGAATATTAGTGAGACAATTGGTAAAATATAAAGTTGGTAGACTAGGTAACAGCAGAATATCAACATTGATTCCTTGATTTTGATACATCTAGTGGTTATCTAGGAGAATGTTCTTTTTTTCTCAGGCAATTCACACTGAAAGATTGAGAGGTAGAGGGCCATCACATCTATAACTTAACACTCATTGGAGGATATACGTGCCTCTGTTTGTAACACTTTTGTAAATTTTCTGGAAGTCTGATTTTTTTGTGATACTGGGGATTGAACCTAGGACCTGCACACTGAGCCCTAGACCTTTTTCATTTTTTATTTTTCAGATAGAGTCTCACTAAGTCACTAAGTTGCCCAGGCTGGGTTGAGTCCTGCCTCAGCCTCCTAGAGTGGTGTGATTATAGGCATGCATCACTGCATCCAATTGGAACATTTTATGAAACAAAAATGTTTTTAAAAAGAGAAGAGTGTTTTTCCTCCTATACCACCCTCATTCTACTCATTTACCTCTCTAATTTTCTGGAACAATAATCAGGTCCCTTCTGAGCCACCTGAGGCCATCTTGTTTGCTTGCCCTACTTCTGACCATGGCCTAGATGAGCGTCCCTCTAGATCCCAGTTCTCTTGTTGACTTCAGTCTTCTGACTGCAGAAAGGCACGCGAGGGGCAGTGTACACTTTGATCTTTCCCTTCACTCTCTTCCTCAGCTCTCCAGTGTCCCTTTGCCTCTAGCTGACTGGAGAAAGTGACGCTGCTGCTAACAATAGGTGGCGTCCATAATTGCAGATTTCAACTTCCTTGATATGCCCAAAGTAGCCTAAGGCAAGGGACAATTTGTGCTGAGGAGAAGGGCAAAAACTATTCCAGCTCATTTGCCTTCTGAAATTTACCTCTGGAAGAGAAAGAACAAAAGGGCAGATAAAATCTTGAAGGATTTGTTAATTTGGTGATGTGTTTTTGGTCCTCGAAGGTATAGCTCATTTTATTTTATCTACTTTGGGAAAACTTTACAACATGGGTAAATTATATGCTATTTTTACTTACTATAGTGGACGTGTCATTAAAGGGAAACTGAAATCAATTATTTCATAAAATAAGTAATTACTGCCTACTTTTGATGTATGAAGTATTTTCTTTGCTCATGTTTCTTGAGGTGTGAAATGCACAGATCTGTTGGAGAAATGCTCAAGGTGTTCTTGGAATCTAGTCACTCAAATTCTTGGTCACTTGCTTTTGACAGTGGTAATTGGCACTGGGCATGATATTACGGGAATCATCTGGACCAGGGAAGCTTTGGAACTAGGGAGGCAAGTGCCTTCCCAATCACATTTTGGATTTATTTCAGTTCACATTTTGGATTCATTTCAGTTGATTAATTTTTCTCTAAGCACTATAATAATGTAAAATAATAAATATTTCTAAAAGAAACCACCTGTCTTCAACTCACTTAAACCAGTGTATTAAAAAGCCACATGAGTATTATTTTCATTCAGAAAATTACAGGGCTGAGTGTGGACTTTGCTTCAACTTCATGTTGAATACAAGTGGCCTCTATATTTTAGAGGTTGCTTTTGTAGTTATCTGAGCACAGCCGTATGAATACCTTTCAACTGATTAAAGTAAAAATCATGATGGGATGCTGATAAATTCTTTTAAAGACCCCCCCCTTTTAGGGTCTTCTTCAGTTTTCCTTTCCTGCTCATAAAGTTGCCAATTATAACTTAAAATTATATGGATACAAATTTTGTCCTGGGTACTCTAACTGAAATCTTACCACTCATCAAGATTCACATACAAACTGCTAGCAAGTTCACCTGCTGCATGCTTCAAAGGCACTAATAGGAGTATAGGCCAGTGTGGTGCCCGAGATATTTTGCTTGTTTAGTCTCAGGTTGGCTTTGGTGGATTAGATGAATGGGCTGCCATGAGTGGCCCTGTGACCCTCCCTGAAATGGTCACCAGCAGTGTGCTGCCATTGAAGGAGCACGAGAGGCTCTAGCCAGCAGCTTTTCTGTGCCTATGAAATGAGGCTTTTGTACACAAACACAAAGTATACATAAACACGGCCACAGCAACTGACTAATCAGTAAATGAGTAGATAGTGCCTGTGTTGACATTTCTGTTCTCAACCTAATCATTTGTTTGTTTAAATGATGGCTGTTAACTTATCAAAACTAAGCTTGAAAAAGTGATAAATTGGGTGCATGTTTATTCTCTTGTCTCTGATGCAAAATGATTTTTTAACAACAACCTTTCGATGTGCACAGATCCCCCAATGTGATTCCCCCCATAAATAAATTATGCTGAGGTAGCTGTGGCAACTGCTTTGAAGCCCCCGGCCTTTTCACATCCAGGTTTCCAAACCAAAGCATGAGGTGTCTTGAAAACTGACCTGGATTTTACTAGGAATTTCCAAATGGTTGCAAAGATTATTAAACCAAAATTGGAGCATTTGTCTTTACCTGTATTGTTGGGCATGAAATGACATAGCAGCTTTCTTGGAATTGCTGAAAGTTTGCTGAAGTAGCATGTGGGTGGCCAGCCGCTTATGGAGCCACACTGTCCCCTGAGTTTCAATGCCAGCTTTACCATGTAGTTATGTGATTTTGAGCAAGTCACTTCCCATCTTTATGTCCTCATTTTCACATCTGTTAGAAAAGGTGTCTGTGCTTTACTGGACCTATTAGTATGCCAAGGGGCAGAGAGGAGTGCCTGTCAGGCAGTACTAGCTGTACCTACCTCACAGGACAACCAGTAGCTCTGGATGAGTTCATGCATGTAAAGTGCCTAGGATAGCACCAGACTCATATTAAGCATCCAGGAAATGTCAGCTACTATTATAATTATTGTCATTCTTAGGTCATCTATGGGGAGGTTTGCCGCTGTTTTATTTGAAGAGTAGATGCTTAATAGTTAGGAACTGTTAATGCCGTAGTATACTATTATTATGCTTGGAAGATAATAAGTGCTCAGTAAACTTTAGTGTCATTACTATATAAAATGATTATTGCACTATGAAAGAGCTCAGGAATCTTCCCTTTGGTTGAGTTTTAAACAGTTTCTAAGTTAAATGGCTTGCAAGTGTTGCTTTGGGATGATTTTCAGATCTTCAATAACTCCAGTGTATCCATTGCCTTTTCATGCCCTCCTGTCTTCACGTGAGTTTATTCTGTGCGTCGAAATCTCCCTAGTTTTGATGGCAATTCCTGCAAATTAGCTCCTCTTTTTTAGGCTGCTTGCAACGTCTTGTCATTAAGCTGCAATTCCTCATGTCACCAGCAGGTGCTGACGACCAGCACATGATCTGTTTCAGCCTCAAAATGTGTAAAAGATTGGAAGCTTGGAATCCAGGAGGAAAATCAGTGCCATGCATAAGTGGGTATATTGGAAATTGTGTAAGATAAATGAGCTTCCAGTGAGAAATTCCTGTAGGTATGCTATTCAGACTATTTTTGCGAGATAGTTTAAGGCTTAAAGCTTCCTGTTCTTGCCCACTCAATCATTTATATTTAGAAAAGGTCTGAGTGCCACTGCCAGTTGCTCAGCTGTGTGCTGTGGCAACCAACGATAAGGAAATATGGAAAACAGACATTAACTTCACCTTGGCCTTTTCTTTTTCTAGAGGTGCACATGCGCATACGTGCACAGAGAGATGAAAAATAGTCAAGGGATTGTCCAATGGTAGTTCATTCTGAAAAATAAGGTTTCTGTCTATTAAAAGGGACTTTATTTCTTTATTAAAGGCATATCAGAAAAATTAAAAGCAAAAATGCAGTAAAAGTCTGCACAGAATATTCAACTGCATTTTGGGATTATGAGACAGTGGCAAATTCAGATGCCACAATTCCTTCTCCAACCCACATCTGAAATAGTCTTCACAAAGTGCTTTATTTGCTGGGAGGACTGAATATTTGACTTCACAAAGGAAGGTAGTTCAATTTAGTACTGATCCAAATAAAATGACACCTCATGTTCCAGAACTCCAAGTTCTTACTTAAAGTACCGAGTAAAGCAAAAAAGTGTATGTCTTGTTTATTATTGCCACATGGATGGTACAGTGGCAAATACTCAGAGTTCTAGAACATGAGATTTCATTTTAGGGAAGTTACTTTGCATTCCGCAGGGGCAAGAACGATGTGAACATGTATTCATTTGTGTACTACTGTTTCCTTTAGACAACACATGACACAGAGGGAGGAACATAGACTTTGCTTAGCCTCAGTCTCTTCATCTGGATAGTGGAGTTGTGAAGCTCTAAGGGACAGTGTACATGAAAGCTCTGGAATACTATTAAGAGATAACATAGATGTGGGTGGGTGGTGAGGGCGCTAGTGTTTTGTCAAATATTTGTCTTACATTTGGAAATGTGACAGGTATACAGCATCAGTCTCTCTCCAAGGTACATTGGAAGTATTTGTATTTTTGTTACCCGACATCAGGTATTTGGCTACTTTAACAGTTACACGACTCAGCTGGATTTCCTCAATTTTTTTTACATATTTATTTTACAGTGGTTGTGCACATGTGTTGGAACTATATGTGTTTTCAGGAGATCACGATTGTCCTTTTCAATGACAGAAAATATTGGACAAATGTCTGCCCATATTATTCATGTAAGTGCTGCTAACACCCTTTAATGGTGGTTTTTAATCAGTTTATCATCATTATCAAAAAATACATCATTGAAATCTAGCTCTAGTAATACAGCAAAGGCAGAACATACAAATTGACATTTGTATGTTTTCTTGATTCCCATTTTGTGCAAAGCTAACTTAGGATGCCTGTGACTCAACAAAACATATTGTTCAAACATGTTCAGATTGCTAGCAGACCATACTGTTATGCCTTTTACATTCCAATAAACCATATGAAAATGCTAATTATTGAGTCTACATTAATTTGTATAAATTATGCAAATTGAGTAGCAATTAAGCACTACTGTGGTTGAGGTGGATTCCATGCTATTTTTTAACTTAATGTTGGACTGACACAGACTACGTTCACTAAAATAAATTGTTTTATTGTTGAGTGTTTACAAAGCAATTGCTGATGATAATTGGTTGTAGATGACACTATTGTGCATTTCAGTAAGATTTATTTAACCATGTGCACCACAACCAAAACACATGCGTGCACACACACACATACACATACATGAAGAACAGTTAAGGAATGGCTTTATGTCAGTTCATTCAGAAGAAAGTAGTGCTTCTGTCCATGAATATAGACATTCTTTGTGAAAATTATTTTAGAGAAATGAAAAAAGAACAAGAAGTAAGTTGAAATCATTTGAGAGAGGTAAAGAATAATGGAAAGAAGTAGAAATTAGCAAGAGGTCAATGCATCTCATTTATTCTTTCCAGCAATTACTGGTAAGTAATTGTAATTTGCGATGCCTTTGGGTATATATGGCTGAGAAATATAGCCTTGCTTTGGTCACATCAGTTTCATGTATGTTTGCCTTAGCACACAATGGTTTTCCCCAAGTTACTAAATTATGAAGTGTTGATATCTAGGGAACCCCCAGGCCACTTTTCAGTGGTATTGTACAGAAGGCTAATTCTGGAAGAGCTCATCTCAACCCATTTGTCTGGCAAACAGAAATCTGCAGTCCTGTTCTCTCCCCCACTGAACCATCTCTCTGGGATTTAGATTGGGTTTTGCAAATGCAAAGGTTAAACACACTGGCACAATGATTATGAAAGGAAGATAAATCTTTCCTTTCACCGGAAATTATTGTGTGAAAGAGTGTGTAAATTATGATTTGCAAGTGCATTAATGGCTTTAATATTGAAACATACTATCCAGGTGATGAATACATTGTATCAGCCTTTGAAGATTTATTATTTTTAGATTCTCTAATCAGCAATGAATTTGGGGAATCTAGATTCATAGTAGGTGATCTTCCTGAAAGTTTAATCAAAATAAAGACAATATGTTATGGAATTTTGTGACAGTTATATTTATGCCATCATTCTAGTAAGAACCTTAGCAAGACAAATCTAGAAGTTGATTAGTTTTACTGGATTCATAAATTTGTTTCCCATAATCTCCAAACAGCTTTTCATTTGCCTTGGCTCACAATATATCAGCATTGTGAAAAATTTGAAGCACAAATCATTAACTTCAGTATTTCTTATTTAATATCTTAATATTTAAATGTTATGGTTTATAATACAGTTACCGAAATACTTTTTTTTTTTCACACTTAATTGTAATCCCTTTCACACTTAATTGTAATTGTTACTGGTGCCACATCTTCCATTTCTGTGACAAATCCATGGAGGAAAGAAAAGGTTTTAAAGCAGGGTCTGTCCTTTGAAAATTTAATTCACACTAACTTACAAGGTCATTTAGCACTAAAGGATTCAAATGGAAATCTACCTCCATCAAAATGGTGAGGCTGAGTTAGGGTGTTTTACTACCTCATGCACTGGGCCAGGAAGATCTCTGCCCAGGACTAGCTTCATGGCTTTAGGCAAGCTGTTCAAACTCTGTGTCTGGATGTCCTCATCTGTGGCTAGTGTGAAGGTCAAATGATGTGCATAGGTTACAGCTCTTCAGAAACTGCAAAGGATGTATAAATGGCAAGAATTATGGCTTTGCTAATAGGAAAGATATATAAAGGCTGGTGTCGCATGTTGATTTCAGCACTCCTTGCTACCTCTGCTGAACGGTGCAACCATGGACATATCATTTAGTTCTTTAGGCCTTTGCATCCACATCTGTGCAATGGTGAAAACGACAGTGTCCACCTTGTGAGGTTAACGTAAGGATTAAACAAATTAATGTCTAGCATATAAAAGGTACTTAATTAAGTTTAGCTATTCCTGTAGGGACACATTACAGTAATGATGATAAAATAAGACTGTTCTCGTATTTCAAATACTAGAAGGTGTCTGACAAAGTTTTATTTCTTTGTAGATATTATATACCTACTAGAAGATTAGGTCCTCAAATCTTATGGAATTGTCTAGGCTATTCTAGACTTGTCAGTGTAATATTCTCTAAATTAATGTATCCAGTCTTGTCACCTGCTTGCTAAATAGCAGTAGCCACGCATGTCATACTGAACTGTTGCGCGGGGAAAGGCTAGAAAGTGCAGCTTTGTGGTCGGAGAGATATGTGTTCAGACGCTAATTCTTCCTCTTACTCTCCACGTGACCTTGGAAAGTTACTTAAATTTCCCATGACTCAGTTTCCTCATTTATCAAATGGTGATAATCATAAAACTTAAGTAATAGGGTGCTTGATTGCAAGGTAACCTACTCAAGGACTTGGCCCATAATACTCACTAATATTGTGATAGTTGCTTGCATCATCACTGACGCTATAATGATGAGAATATTATTATGATTATTAATAACTGCAAACTCTCAAGACTTACATTTAAAAGCTGTCCATCATGTGGTCTACTTCTATTCACAATAATTGTATTAGTATAAATGTGGCCTAAATATTGCAGGAGACCTAGGTATACTGACTAATCATTCCTAAAGTATCTGAAATTCAAATTTAACTGGCTGGATATTTTAACTGGTTAAATCTGACTGCCCTATGCACTTGCGTACTCTCCCTGCCCTCACCTCAGCTCCCTTCAGGTGGTAGGAAGACCTCCAGGAAGGAAGAGCCTCCTACTCATACCCACCTCTGGAGTCTCTACTCTTCTTGCTTATCAGATGTGTGGTGGAAGGAGATCTGAGGGCACACCTTTTTCCCCAGTGCTGTAGCCCCAACTGCTGACCCGATTCACTCACTTCCCTGCCTCTAGTTTCACAGCTTTCCCTGGGCTTCTCCACCAGGCCTCACCACAGCCAATGGGATCAGATTCTCTGTGGTGTGACCAAGCATTGGTCTTGTGCCCCCAATAATGTTGGGAAGTCTGGGGGGGCAGTCCCTGTCCCTTGCTCTAATGCCTAGCACAAAGCTGTCAGCATTGCTGAAGATCTGTCAATGGCTGCCCAATGGAATCAACTGTCTGTAAAGTCCTCAGCCTACTGAGAGGCTAATAGAGGCAGAAACACAACCACTCTCAGTATTTTATTTTTGTGAAGAAAGTAATGCAGACATTTACTGATCGTTTTATACTAAAATAAAAGAATTTGTAACTACCTGTATTGAAATTTTGTAAAGTGAGTAATAAATATTTTTATAGAAAACATTAACTAATATCAAGCTTTGGTTTTTAAATTTACCTTGATACCTCAAGTCCTTCAAAGTTGTTTCAAAACCAAAAGAGGCATCATTGAAGTGGCCTAATCGTTTACTTAGGAGCTCTGACCTTTGGGAATTGTAGTCTGTTTATATGAATCCTAGATATTCATTGTGATATCTGTACTTTTGTTTAAAAGAGATTAAGCCAATAGACAAAAAAAAAATTAAGATCTTTACCTATCTCAGTGAGTAGCGAAATCTGAATCTATAGCTTGCAATTGAAACTATTTTTCCCCCAAAGCCTTTGAGAGTTGTTACTCAGTCTGGTGTAAACAATTTATTGTTAAAGTCCTAGAATATTTGCATTTTAATTAAAGAAAAATTTAATTAAATTCGAAACTTTGCTCTGCAAAAGTGTGTTTGGGCAGCTAGTACACTTGCATGCTAAGGCATCTACATGGAGACACCTTATACTTTGGGAATTCTGTGTTTAGTGTCATTTAAATAGCAAAATGGTATATTTGTCTTTCTTGCTAGATTATTTAAAAACATCTACCAGCTGCTTTTTGGAACCCTCCTCAGAAGCACCCTGGGGGATGCTCGCATCTAGAAGACCTGCAGACTAGCTGGATATTGATATGTTTTAGACAAAGAGACATGGAAAGCAAATACATTTTCTTGGGGTGGAGAGAAGTTGAATAGACAAAAGGAAACACCCTTAGTGGAAATATTTGAATACATGTATGTCCATTTGACCATGAGAAACAAATTTGACACTACTGAAACGAACTGTTTTTGTACTAAATAGCATGTTAATATGGCGATATTAGTATTTGCTCAATGTGACCTAAAGGCATGGTCATAGCCCTAGACTTAGTAAGAGAAGGCTGCATTCAGGCCTAGGTCCCACCACTTCCAAGATGTGTGACCTTGAGCAGACCTTAGCATTAAGATTGTAGAGCTAGTGTCTTTCTGGGCCCCAATTTCCCCAAATGCCAAATCCAAACGATAGCCTCTTCCTTTTCAAATCCATAGAGCTTTCGAACTCATTTTCCAAATTTCAAATGGATCGTAGTAATACATCAATTTCACCTTAATCCAAGAATGTTATGAAAGATGGTGTCTGAGTTTTTCTAAAGACAGTCAGGAAATTGAAAAGGCTTCTTAAGATCCTGAAAGTAAAGACAATAGAAAGAGGAACAGATGTCAAAGATGAGGTTTGGCGGAAGACATTTCTTAGGCCAGAGGTATGTATCAATAGCACAGACGCTTATGGCGCTCCTCCTCTTGCTAGGCAGTAGGTTTTGCTGAGGTCAAAATGACATTTGCCAAGGTGATTTGCATGGTCTGAGTCTATGCTGGTCAGAGAGCCTGTTTTGGGATGGTAACTAGGTGCAGAAATGGAAAAAGAAGGAAGGAAATTTTATTTCTAAATTTCGATTTCTTTTTTTTTTTTCCCTAAGGCGTTCTTCCTTTCTACCTGAAGCTTCTATAATGGAAGCACCCTTAATCCTGCCATTATACTATAGTGTAGGTTCTTGTTTATTTGTGGGACTTTCCTGAAAGTCATTCACTGCCTGCTGCATGTGTTGCTTTTCTTCCCTGCCTCTTAGCTCACAGCTTCAGAGAGAGCTGGGCTCCATCTGGGGAGGTCAAGAAGGAAATGAGGGTGCCCTTTGTTCTGTCCTTCTGAAATGCTGCACTGATAGTAGAGGGTGAAAAGACAGTGGCTTAGGGACAATCAGAAATGGCCCCGTCGGTGTCATCAAGATTAAACAATTCTAACAAACTCAATGAGAAAGAAATGAGGGAAACAACACCTTTCAAAGTAGCATCAAGAAAAATGAAATACTTAGGAATCAATCTAATAAGGGAAGTGAAAGATCTTTATATTAAAAACTACAGTATTCTGAAAAAGGAGATCGAAGAAGACATCAGAAAATGGAAAGATACCCCTTGCTCATGGATAGGAAGTACTAACAGTGAAAAGGACCATACTCTCAAAACTGTTATACAGTTTTAATGCAATCCCGATTGAAATACCACAAGCATTCCTCACAGAACCAGGGAAAATAATCTTAAACTTCATAGGGAACCAGAAGAGACCTAGAAAAGCAAAAGCAATTCTGGGCAAGAAGGGCAAGGCAGGGGGTATCACAATCCCTGATTTGAAGTTATACTACAAAGCTACCATGATAAAAACATCATGGTACTGGCAAAAACAAACAAACAAACAGAAAAACAAAACAAAACAAACAAACAAACAAACAAAAAACAGACCCAAGGATCAATAGAACAGAATAGAAGATGTAGAAACAACTCCAAGCACACTAAGCTACCTTATCTTTGACAAAGGGACCAAACACCTTCACTGGAACAAAGATAGCCTCTTCAATAAATGGTGTTTGGAAAACTGGTTTTCCACATGTCAAAAATTGAACCTAGACCCATATCTCTCATCATGCACTAAACTAAAATTGAAATGGATCAAAGATCTAAATATTAAAGTAGAAACACTTAATCTGATAGAAGATAGAATAGGTAAAACTCTTGAAGACGTAAGTGTAGGCAAAGACTTTATGAACAAAACCCCAGTTGCACAGGAAATATTACAAAGAATCAACATCTGGGATCACATCAAATTAAAAATGACTTTGTACAGCAAAAGAAACAACCAACCAAGTGAAGAGACAACTCACAGAATGGGAAAATACATTTTACCTGTTAGTCCTCAAAGGACTAATATCTAGAACATATAAAAACTCAAAAAAAAAAAAAACCAGACCCCCTAAATTTAATGACCCAATACAAAAATGGACATTTGAGATAAATAGACACTTCTCAGATGAAGTGCAAATTGCAAATAAATATATGAAAAAATGGTCAACATTGCTAGTCTTTGGAGAAATGCAAATTACAACAACATTGAGATTCCCTCTCACTCCAGAAAGAATGACTACCATCAAGAAATCAACCAATAACAAATGCTGGAGGCACTGTGGGGAAAAAGGATCCCTTCTCCACTGTTGGTGGGAATGTAAATTTGTACAACCACTATGGAAATCAGTATGGAGCGTCCTCAAAAACTAAAACTAGAGGTTCCATTTGATCCAGCTATTCCCCTTCTAGGTATCTTCTGAAAGAGTTAAAAGCGTGGTACCACAGTGAAATATGCACACCCATGTTTATAACAGCACAATTTATAATAGCCAAAACTTGGAAACAGAGCATATGCCCATCAATAGATGAATGGATAAAGAAAATGTGGTATTTATACACAATGGAATACTACTCTGCCATAAAGAATGATAAAATTGAGTCATTTTTATTTAAATGGATGGATCTCAAGACCATAATTTTAAGTGAAATAAATCAGACACAGAAGTTTAAATACTGCATTCTTTCTCTTGTGTGAGAAACCAAAAGGGTAAATAAGGAGCAAAATGGAGGATAGATACTGGGAAGTAGGAAGAACATGTTCAAATGAGAAAGAGAACAAGGGAGGAAGAAGGGTGAAGAGAAAGAAAGGAAAGGGGATTTTTATAAAAAGAGAATAGAAGGAAAAATGGAAATAAAGCTTTTGTAAATGGGGAGGGGAAGAAGAGTTGAAGGGAGGGGAATGGGAAAAAGAAGAATTAAAATATATTATGTACAGGTACCAATTCCCCGTGATGAATGTGATCATAATGTATGGCAAACATGTAGTAATAAAAAATGATTGAACAATTCTCCCATCTAATGTAGGAAATGAGGTCTGTAAGGCAAGCTGTATAACTGTGTCTTTGTGGTACCACACAAGATATGCTGAGGTATGGGTGGCTTGTCATGAAGGAGCAAGCTAAGAATTAGGCCCTGGTGAAGGCCACCCTTTCTTGCCCACAATGGTGGCCTCCAGTGTCATTATACCCATCTCCCTCCTAGGATCAAAATCTCCTATATAGAAACACCTGTGGTTATTTGACTAAATCCGAGAACATCTACCATTTCTAATGCAGCAACTGTTTGAAGGAATTAAATCAATCTAGTACTGAACATGTACCGTGTGCAAGGTGTCACGCCCCATACAGTTGTTCTCAGCTAGAGATGAACATCAGGGTCACTGGGCTGCTAGAATCATGCAGATCGCTGGGCCTTACCACAGAGGCATGAGTGGAGGAGTCCGAGAAGCCCTCTTTCTAAGAAGCTTCTAGGTGAAGCCCATTCTGCCGGTGTCTGGACCTCACTTGCAGGGGTGAAGGCAGCGGGTGCCTTACAAAGTCTGTGCTTCTTACATTTTATTTTATTTTATTATTTTTTTTGTGTGTGTGGGTACCAGGGGTCGACCTTAGGACCTTGCGTGCCAGCAGGCGCCGGTGCCGCTGAGAGATATCACCAGCCCTTTTTTCGTATGCGGATTCCGGGAGTAGAACTCGGGCCCTCACGCTTGCCAGGCAGGCGCTTACGCCGCTGAGCCATCTCACCGGCCCCGCTTCTTACATTTTAAGGGGAGCAGAAATTGTCTGGCAAACTTGTGAACATGCAGATCGTGACTCTCAGGATCTGGCAAAGCACTGGCTGAATCTACCTGACAGCTTGAGTAAAGCCTGTGGATTTACTGGCCTGAGAAATTTTTATTCTTAAGTATGGCATTTCATAAGAAAATAAACCTTTGATCTCAAATAGCTACCATTTCTCAAATTCGTAGTCCATGTAAGAACCTTGTGTGAAAATAGACCTCATTTTACAGATGAGAAACCTGAGCCTCAGGGAGATGACTGAACCCAGGTATGGCCAGCATGGAAGCACTGTGGCTTCTCTTTTGTAGTCTACCGTTTCCTTTCATAGCTACCGAGTCTGGACTCTGAAGACATTAATTTGGTATTTAAATTGTCTGTCTTCTGTCAGTCATGTTCCTTGCTGGTCTTTCATTGACTTGTCCTCTGCTAGCACAATGTTTATGGCTAGACACAGGCAAACAGACAGACCCTACTAACCTGCATGTTTTTAGTCTTCCATTAAGCATGTGATGAACTGCACAGTTGTGATTTTGTCTTGAACTTTGGATAACCTTTAAAGTTAGTATGTACATCTTATGATTGTTATAGAAAAACAAAATAATATAATTTATTCAGTCTGTACTATGTACCTTGTGCTTTCATGTGTGTTTACTTTTTTAAATCTCCTAACTATCCTGGTGGTAGGAATTTTTCTCCCCATTTTACAAATGATAGAAGAGAGTTGAATGATCTGCTCAGTGTCACAGAGCTCTTGAGACACTTGAGTTGTGAAGTGTCCCAAAGCTGTGCTCTTTCTCTCTTGCCACACTGCCTCTCAGTTTTGTTGGCTATAAATGGAGCGGAGTAAGACCCATTGTCTTAGTTACTTTTCTCTTGTTGCTGAGACAAAATACCCAATGCCCAAAATTAAGGAAGGAAAGGTTTACTTAGCTCACAGTTTGTGGAGGTTTCAGTCCATACTCAGCTGGCTCCAAGGCACAGTGGCGTGGCAGAGGAGCAACAGTTCATTGTGGCAGAAGACAGCAAAAGCAACCAGAGCAAAAAGGGAGGAGCATGCGTAGAAGACTTTTCCTGTCCCTTATATTGTATGTAGGCTACCCACACTAGGGTGGGTGTAGCACTCGCACCCATAATCCCAGCACTGGACCATGAATCAATCACAAACTCTAGAAGCCTGCCTCCATGATCTTTGATGCTTTGGGGGAACGTCCAGACACAAACCATAACACCCATTCACAGGGAAGTCATCATGCCTGGTATGGTTTAGGTGTTCAATACATGGAGACTATTTATTATCTGTATTATTTTGAAAAGAATCAACAAGAACTGGAATTAATATGGAACCACAAAAATTTTATCTCTAATGCAGGCATGGTGGTGCACGCCTGTAATCCTGGAACTCAGGAAGGTCGAGGGAGGAGGATCACAAGTTTGGGCAACTCAGACTTAGAGAGACCCTGTCTCAAAATTTAAAAAGTGAAAATGGGATGGGGATGTAACTCAGCTCAGTGTGAAGGCCTGGGTTCAATTCCCAGTAACACACACACACACACACACACACACACACACACACACACACACGCACCCCTATCTGCCATCCTTTTTTCGCTCTCCTATCCCCTTCCCCCACGTCCCCTCTCCTCTCATTCATCTCGTTCTCCCCCAGGTTCTCTGAGATCGAAATATGCAGCCTAGCTAGGCTACAGTTAGAACACAGGTATCTTCAGGTTGCTACCTTTCACCTTCATCCTCACAGTTTCAAAGAGAAATGTTATTCAGTTCGCATTAATTAAGGGCAAATGCCAAATGTCACTTTGAAAGTTTTGGTGTTGGGTACGACTTTACCCCTGTTTTAGAAGGATATGATCTGTGTTGCTTAGTATAAGATGTCCTTTCTTTTCTGTTAGCCCTTAATATCACCTTGTTTTAATTAGAAATAACTGTAAGGCATCTGCTGAAAACACAAGCACTTTCCTTAATCTGGGGTTACTCAAGAGAATGGCAAAGGGGTTTCTATATTACATTTGCTAATAAAGAGAAATGTTAAATATAAACAGTATTTCAAGATGAGGATGAAAATGAAATACCCAAGCCCTTCCCAGGTCCAGCTGGTTCATATTTACATTGTCAGAAGGAGGGATTAGGGAAACACTGCACATGCGCAACACCTTCTGCATTCTTAAAATTAAAGGGACAAACCGTTATCTGAAATGAGCTGCGTGCCATAGGGGGGAAAGATAACAATATCAGCAGGAACAAAGACCAGCTAAAGATTGACCTTTTTATTTTTTCATTTTCTCTGAATCTAAAAACAGCATCCCATTAAATGGCATTATAAAATGGGACCAAAATATAACAAAGAAAAGCAACATAGTGGCGGATGCTAAGTTTACACTCCCCACTACAGAGATTTGTCTTTAATATCATTCACATCAACCAAGATTCCCCCAGAGCAGACACCACTTCCTGGGAGTAAATGAAGCATTTTTGGTGTTGCTCTCCCAGTTGGTCTGGGGCCACTAGGGTCCCATTCACTTAGTTATTCAGGACACTTACTAGTTTCCTACTGGCCCCCAAATGAATGAAGGAGCTCCTAAAACGTCCTAACTTCCAAGAATAGCTTGTGCGGGAGAAGAATGCAAAAATGCATTCAATGAGAGGCTTCTGCAACTTCCAGAGTCCTGTTACATCCAGTGTAAAGCAGCAAAGCAGCCATAGCTGGCCCCTTCACTTAGTAAAAAATCACTGGCATCCTTGACAAAAGCAAAATGACCCTCTCACTGCTCGTTTCCCTCTCCATAGCCAAGACAGGAGAAAAAAAAATGTCTCAAAATTTAAGTTCTTTCAGTGACACCAGAAGCTTTTGAAAAGAAACAGCTCAGTCATTTAAACAGCCTGACTTTATGAAGTGACATTTTAGATTATGATATGACATTGCAGAATTGACATGATTGTGCTAATTGTGAGAAAATATGCTACTTTGATCAAACCAGAATGAAGGAAATAAAAAGACAC
The DNA here is from genome assembly GCA_028451465.1 of Erethizon dorsatum. Classification (NCBI taxonomy): domain Eukaryota; kingdom Metazoa; phylum Chordata; class Mammalia; order Rodentia; family Erethizontidae; genus Erethizon; species Erethizon dorsatum. Next base: position 133,199,856 of record CM051842.1, read on the forward strand.
TGTGGTTCAACTTGTAATAAAGAGCATCTCATCCTTGCAGCTTTTTGGTTGTTGCTATAGTTATCTATTCAACAGGAGATGTACAATACAGTTAACATTTCATTACCAGTAGCCTGTTGCATGCTTATTGTTAAAAGGAAATTAACATACAAGCTTTCAAATGGTCTGTTCTCCTAATTCTGATTTCTCGCGCTGACTGGCATGAGACAGGGAGCCAGATTGTATTTAACTGGTTTTATTGTGACGTGACTATGATGGATGTGACAAGGGCCTCTATTATTCACTGGGGAGTGTGGCCGTTAATGAAGCCATTAGCTGGGCTAAGGCAAGTGAAGAAAATAGGGAAATTACCATTATTCTGAAGCCATTAAGTTGTAATCCACCACTTTCTCTCCTTACTCAAAAAGGCATCTTCTTTTTAAGGCCTCCCTGACTGTCCTTTAAAGATTCATTAATTCATTAACTTTTCAAGGAGATGGGGGTGGATGGCACAGCTGAAATTTTAATCAGTCCAGCATATCATATTGTTAACATTACGGCAGTGTCTGTGTTCATTGTTGAACTACGTATGGTTCATTTTAAACAAACCATGTTAGAACACATATTCTGTTCTGTGTATAACAGGAAGAGCTTCCATTCACAGAGTGGTTTAGAGTTCACCAAGCTCCTTCATGTTCAGTAGATACACGGGGGAGGCACTAGGTGTGCCCGTTTTACAGAGGAACAAAGTGAGGCTTACTAAAGCTACATAACCTGAGAAGTGAAGATCAGCCAGGGATAGATGGAGAGAAATGGGTTTTGCTCTTGGATTTGCATTGAATCTTTGTTTTACCAGTTGTGCTTTTGTCATATGTACTCTTTGCTAGAAAAGTGAAACTAACCTTTGTTGGCACAGATCTTTTGAAAATGAATGAGTTGTGTGGTATTCTTTGCTAAACACATGCCAAGGATTTTAAGTATCTGTTTAGTCCTAGCTAAGCAGGCTTTGCCTAACTTGTTAAACTATGGCAATGTGCTCTGTCAGGCATAGTGCAATATATCTGCAATGATGTGAGGTATGACAGTGCGAGTCACGTATGTCATCTGCAGTAGAAGTCAGTATGCTTTGTGGGTAGCTTCAGTTGACTCAGAAGGTATTGAGCGCCATCAAGTTGAGTGAAGTCTACTTGGCAAAACAGAGTGTTCTTAGGGACACAGGCCTTGATCTTACAGCTCTTAGAAAATCATTGTAGCCACAGTAGCAGTTAAGGCAGTTTCTCCTTTAGAGGGATGATGAGGCCAATTCTGTGTCCATCCTTGATGTACTAAGGAAATCGTGCCCCCAGAACCTGTGCCTCAGCCCCCTCATCAGAGCATAGCTCCAAATGGATGCATCCTCAAATCCCCAAGTGTAGATACGTTACACATGCAAGTGTTACACTTTTAGTGGTCCAAATGAGGAAAAACATAAAATTTGATCTTCTACACTAGGGTGTTGTTTTTACATCCCCTGAAAGGTAGCAAGCAGATATGTGATGCTCCCAGCGAGGCTGGCTGGCTGCTGGGCAGACCACTTTGCTTAGCATCCACCCGTGCAAACATGTGCCCACAGGCTGAAGGGCTGTCAGGAAAAGGCCATGACAGGACCGAAGGAAGTAGGATGGGAAGTGAAATAAAGACCATTTCTCATTATATTTTTATGAGTTTCTCTAAGTGGGCTAAAGACAAGAGCAGAGGAGAAACTCGATATGTATTTGTTCAAAGGATGGAAAAGAGAGAAGGACTGCTGGCTGAGAGTTCCTTCAGCAGTCTGTAATCTCTTGGGCCATTTCTACTTCTTCACTAGTGAGTCTGCACATAGAAATGGAACTTGATCCTCCAAATCACCAAGGTGGATCGCCAAGGAGGATAAAATCTGATTCTGAAACCAGGTAGCCTTGCTGCTTCTGCATGAGCTAGCTGATGGTTCTGTAAAACCGTCCCGTGCACTCTACGTATTCCGGAAAGCAGAACCAGGTCTGGAATCTGGTCCACCTAAATGTGGACCCTGACATTCAACATGGAAACCGTAGGGCAGCAGCACTGGTCTTCTTTCATGTAGCTTGCTAGAAATGCCCAATCTCGGGTCCCAGCCCAGCCCTGCCCTCCTGAACCTGAGCCTGCACTGTTACAAGATCCCCAGGGGCTGCATATACACAATGAAGACTGTGAAGCCCTGTCCACGGCTGACAAGGCTTGACAGTCATTGCAATATGAATCTTATGTCAAATCAGCAAAGATTATATCCTTCTGTTTCATTTTTACAGAAAGGAGGAAGGCAACTGGTCTTGACTGAGCCCCTACTCTGTGCCAGTAACTGAGTATGATCGCTGTGCTGTACATCCATGTACTCACCCTTCACAGCTACTGTATGAGCTGAGCATTGTTTTCCTCATCTTCCAGACAAGAAATTTGAGGCTGAAAGGCACAGAATGAGTTGTACAAGGCCACAGGATAATTGTCAGATCTGAAGTCCAGCTTTTGCTTTGTATGATTTCAAAGCCTTCCCATGATAGTGTGCTGTAGAAAGGAACAGGGGGGAGAGCTGGAGGAGGAGGAGACCTCCTCTTCTTCAGGGGACGTCTGTATAGGGATGATTTCATTATAACCCTAATTATTGCAGTAAGATTTTTTTATAGTGGCCTTAAGCATCTCCTGATAAACTCATAAGCAATGATATTTTGTGGTATTGTGAAAAGCTGTAAAGATGTTTTAAGTTGAGATACTTTCAGCAAATGTTTAATTATCTGCATATCTTATTTTGTTAACAGGGTTAAAGTAGGTGAATGAGTCCTTTACTGCTACTTTTTGTATGACTTATTTATTTTTGTCTCTCAATATTCTGTGAAAGTAGAAGTCTTTTAAGCCACAATAGCTAATTACTTCTCCTGGGAGGGAGCTGGAAAGCCAGAAAACATCGGAAAGGTCAATTTGGTTTAAGCTGGTGATTTACCACAGTGTGAGCTGAGGTGATCACTTTGGAACTTGGACTAAATGGTCACTAAGTGAGGAATTGAGCCAGGTAGCAAGATAGGGAAACGCCCAGGGCCACCCATCTGTGTCAAGCATTGTGCTTTATCTTACAGCCTGTCCAAATTCATTATAAGATTGCGTTTTCCCAAAACAAAATACGCACCAGGATTAACTGTAAACTAAACCTTTCCACGTTCAAATGATTTTGGAAATCAGCATTTGAATTACCTACATAACTTTTTCATGTATGCTTATGACTGTTTCTTCAACGTGTCCCACTTGGCAAATGCTTCACTACCCTAAGAAAGCAAGAAACCTAGCAGTTCTAGATCTCCATGCTCTTCTCTTTGTTTCATCCATTTGGACCATGTAAGCCTTTTCCTGACTGGGGGAATGTACACACATGTGAGTGTGTACATCTGTGTTATGGTTTGTCTCTGTTTTAACAACAGAGGCTGCTAAAGAGCAGGATTGTAGTGAGCCAGTTTTCTTACATGTTTATTGTTAATAAGCTTACTATTTTCTCCCTGGTTATGTAGGGCAATTCTGTATTAACAAGCTGTCGTTTTTTTCTTTCTTATTTTGGGGCTTCATCAGCTGCTATGCTATCAGGCTCATGAGTTAAGAAGGCATCCTCTCAAAAAGCCTTTACTAAGGAAGACGTGGGCCTCATGGAGTCCCCTAAAACAGTCCTCATGAATGGCCAGTCCAGCCACTGGCAGAATTTGTGGTCCTATGCTATAATCATCATAGTCATGAGTAAATGTGGGAGTAGGTACTGTAGGCTATGCAAATATCCCATTGTTTCTTAAAATTTCACCTACTAATTTTAGCATCCATTGATGTTGCCTGCAGAAATTTGTACTGTGTTGTTCCAAGGATGATTTTCTATTTCCTTCCTTCCATCTGTCTTTATTAATTGAAATTCTTCTATTAAGAGATATCCCTACTTCCCCTTTATTTATTAATTTGATCATGTATTTCCATCATTAGGAACTCATAGATACTTATATTCATCTATGGGTTATAATACTGTTTTTTTAATTTTTCTGCTCAAATCGTTCCAGATTTAACCAGAATATCTTACTTAGAACACAGATCTCATTTTTTGTTTCTACTTTTAATCAATACAAAATGATTGTATGTATTTATGGGGTACATGGTGATATTTTCATACATGTATATGATGTGTAATGATCAAACTGAGGTTCAGATGATCAAATCAAATGTTTATCAACTCTTCTTTTTTTTTTTTGTGGGTACCGGGGGGTCGACCTCAGGACCTCGCGCGCCAGCAGGCGCCCGTGCTGCTGAGCGATATCACCAGGCCCTTTTTCGTATGTGGGTTCTGGGAGTTGAACTCGGGCCCTCACGCTTGCCGGGCAGGTGCTTAAGCCGCTGAGCCATCTCACCGGCCCTATCAACTCTTTTCTGGTAAGAACATTCAAAACCATGTTTTCTAGCTATTTAGAAATGTACACTACATTGTCGTTAACAGTAGTCACCTTACTGTGCTGTAGAATATTAGAACTCATTCTTCTCAACTAATTTTGTATCTGTTAGGCAACCTCTCTTTATCCCCATTCTCCCTCTCTTTATTAGTTTCTGGCAACTACTCTTCTATTCTCTCCTTTTATGAGATTAACTTTTTAGTTTTCACATATGAGGGAGAACATATACAATATAGTATTTGACTATTCACAGTAGCCAAGATAATGCAGTCAAACTAAGCATCCACCAATGGGTGAATGGATGAAGAAAATGTAGTATATATCCACGATGGAACACTATTCAACCATAAAAAAGAATAAAATCATAAAAAAGAATTCAACCATAAAAAAGAATTTGCAGCAGCATGTATAAGCCTAGAGTATGTTATGTTGAGTGAGATAAGCCAGGCACAGGAAGATTTCTTTTTGAACTCACAGTTGAAACCCATCTCCATTATATCGTGTAACTTCCCTGTGGGAAATGTCTGGGTATACTCTCTTACTTTGCTGTGACTTTTGTTTATCTTTGGATTCATCCAGTTCTCACTGTGTTTCAGAGTTGCATACTGTAGGAACTTTCGGGTATCAGCCTGCTATGTTTAAAAGGCTTTTTGTCAAATACACAGGACGTCCCTAACATGACCCATCATAGAATGGCATTTAAAATAAGATGGGTATCAGCAGTGATAGGGACACACAGCAAAGGATCCTATACAGCATAGGTCGACTGGCCATGCATCCTGGTTTGTCTGTGACAAGTCCCACTTTGTACCTGTTTTCCAGGTGTAGCCATCAGAAGTGTTCCCTTTTCCCCTCAGAAATGTGCAGATTTAGATGGTCAGTTACATGGTCACCCTAAACCACTGTTTTTAAACTGTTGCTATGCATGGGAATCATCTGGAGATCCTATTAAACCACCGACTGCTGGGCCCTACTCCTGGAATTTCTCATTCTTTTCATCTGGGGTGGGGCCTCAGAAAGAATATTTCTAACAAACCCTAAGGTCCTTCCAGTGCTGCCTTGTGGCAGCCCTACTTTGAGAACTGCTGCACTAAGCATTAGACAAGCGCTTACTGGTGTGTAAATGGATGAAGGACTGAGTGAATTAACGGGTGAAGGGATGGATGAATGTACCCGGTGCCCACTCTGTGAGGCCATATTCTCGTCTGTGGGGTTAAGAGTCACTGTAGTGGGAGGAGATATACAGTAGTTACCGGTGACAAGGAAATTAGAAGGGGCTCTGTGGGGAGAAGCTCATGACATAGATTTGGGGCCTTTCTGCCTGGGGTCTGAGAACAAGGCTATATTGAGGTACCTTATTAAATCATTTTCTTCGTAATCAATTCTGCAAGTGTAGTCATAATGCAAATAACGGGACACCAACCACCTGAGAGTCTAAATCAGCTTTGTTTCTACTTTTAATTTTTATTTAAATTCCAGAGGCGAGGCAACAAATGCAATTAATATTTCCTTACTCCCAGCATGAATGTTTCAATTCTAAGCACAATAAATAAATAAATAAATAAATAAATAAATAAATAAATACTCTTTAGATGGAATTGGATTAAATTTCTCAGACATAAGGACGATTCATTCTTTTCTACTAGCTGTCTGCATCTGCAGGACTTGATCATGGTCAAAAGTGACCTGAATCCCCCAGGACCCGGAATGATAAGGACCTCAATGCTGTACTAATTAAAGCAGGAAAGTTGAAGGGACACAACATTTCCAGAGGTGTGAGATAGAATAAAAGATTTTCCATGAGCTTTTTCTTTAACCAGAAAGTATTCTTTATCACAACAACCCATCCCTCAAATAGTTTAATAAGAGCAGGTTTTCTCAGTGTTCATTTTTAGTATATAATGAGAGGGTACTTTTTTATTTGCTTTTCCTATCACATAGGTACACTGGCCAGTGAAAGCTAACCTTCAAACTTGGGGCATTCTTAACTGGGTTTGAATTTGTGTTGGAATCTGCCACTGAACATGGTTTACTCTCATTTACTGGTTTGTGAACACGGTAAGAGAAGTTCAAGGTGATGTCATAGTTGTTAGGTATTTAGGCTCTTGCTTGGGGTTAGGATTATTACCCTGCTTTGGCATGGCCTCCATCCACATCATGCTGAGCTGCAATTGCCAACAGATTCCCTGGGTACTATGCCTTACTTTTGTGGTGGGACAGATTATTTACAGAGCCAGGGGCATACTGTACCATTAGTATGTTGAGTATCATCCAGAAATTTTTACCTTGTGGATAGTATTAATGTTTGTGAGTAGAATGTAATTTTTAAAACTTGGCATGATGCCACAGAGTAGATGCATTTAAAAAATTCTTCACCTTTCCTATCCAGTAAATTATGTTTATAGAGATGTAGTTAGTGACAAAAAGGTAAGATAGTGGTAATAGCGGTGCTGATTATATTGGTGTACATAAAAAGTGACATCAATATTATCAAGTACCATTATCAATCCTAAGTGGTGTCAGGTGCAGCAAACTTTGATTTGAATACAACCTGTAAATCTTGCTAAAATTTTTTCAACACTATAAATTTTCAATTTTGGATTGGCTCTGAAGTTTTTATTTAAAAGAAACAGAAGTGGTAGAGGAGCCTACTCTCCCCAGCCTTTATACCACTGGTTTTGGGGACGGATTGACATCTGCCCTCTTGGAAAGCCCAGGTAAATGCCCTTTTTATCTGTTACCCTGAAATCATAAACTGACCTCACGACATGTTCCTTCATGTAAAGGAGATGCAAAACATCGATGTTTGTAGGCATGCACGCTACCAGCTGTGATGATGACAACGAACAGTGGAAATCTTTCTTTTCTGATTTTTCCTAATAAAATCAACATTCACCAACCACATTCCCCAGCTTTGAAGTGATTGCTGTATACTTTCTGCATAACTCCAAATTAGCAGAGTAATATACATGAAGAACACACAAGACCCAGTGTGTATTATTGGATTTTGCTGTGTTTCTATGTTGATATTGTTTCTGTAACATTTCATTAATATTTACTGCTTCCCTAATATTTTAAACATGAATTATCTTTGTCTCTCAGGGAGAGAGTCCTTTGGCTAAGTACATTATCATAGTTCTGATTATATAATCAATAGTAAACCAAGACGTAAGGATTTTTGCCCCTATTGTTTCTTCTCAGGAGGCCAGGTACTATGTATTTTTTTGTGTGTGTGGGTACCGGGGGTCGACCTCAGGACCTTGCGTGCCAGCAGGCACCCATGCCGCTGAGCGATATCACCGGCCCCTTTTTCATACGTGGGATCCGGGAGTCGAACTCGGGCACTCGCGCTTGCTGGGCAGGCGCTTATGCCGCTGAGCCATCTCACCGGCCCAGGTACTATGTATTTAGCATTTGGGTGGGAACTGGGTTTTAGCTGTAGGAATCTGGTTTGTGCTTGCTGTGGTGATATGCAAAAAGATATCACTTTAGCATTGATTGGGTCTCAGGTGTGTATTACTGGACATGTATTTGTTGAGCAGCTAAGTGCAAGGGGCTGGGAGCTATAAACATGTGAACAAGTTGCTGACCTTGCTCTCCAGGAATTTACAGTGTTGTCAGAGAGATAATAGGTGCCCCCCCACAAAAAAACATACAAAATAGACTGAATTAAAAGTTATGAGAGCTACAGAGGGCGCATAATGGGAATGCAAGGAAGGACTGCTCCCTTCCTGCGGTGCAGGGTTACGCGTGGCCTTGAGATGGATTTAGTGCATGAAGAGAGGAGAAAGGACAGTCTAAGTGGGGGATATGGGCAGGAAAAAGCAAAACAAAAGAATGTCAGAGGAACTATTTGCAGATCCATTTGGTTGGTTGGTTGTATGACAGGGAATATAGCAGAAAGCCATAGACTAGCTGAAAGGGAGAAAGTGTGTTTGCCCGCAAATGACCTGCCTTCTAGAGGCCAGAGAAATCTGAAATATAAAAGTGGTCCGAGCTCCTACTGTGGGCTGATTATTACACTAGGCATTCTGTGTTCTTTCCCTCATTTCATCTTCAAAACCACTCCGAGGAAGAGAAGGCTTTTATTTTCACCTTATGGTCAAACCTATGAATATTTTGCAAAGCAGAGCTTCCAATAAGTACGTAAGAGAATTAAGCACTGGCCCAACTAGTTTCTATGTTCTCAGTCTTGTAGGTAGGCACCCCCTACAATTCAGAAGTTCACAAAGAGAAGCGTAGACTTCCTGTGGTCAGGTTGAATCAAATCTGAATAAGGACAAAGCCCTTCCTTGGAGGTCTTCATTTTAGCTGGAGATATTCCCTTCCTCTTTGTCCTATGTGTGTACTGAGAAGAGGGTCGCATCTCCTCTTGCACCATTGCAGAGCTCTTTCATTCCATGATATTTACTCTGGATTAGGTAGAGGCCCTTTGCTAAGCAAGACATTGCAGTATTGTGTGGCCAATTTGACTCAGTCATCCCCCATTGGAAGTCAGTTGTAGTTTCCTAAAATACCTGCAGCAAGCTATGTGATGCATTTGTGTCACACTTTTGTCCAGGTTATGGGTAGGAAAGAGATCAACTCCTCTCACCATCCAGCCATTGAGCAGTGCCCATAGCCAGCTACATTCACCAGGAAACATTCTTGCTGTGGGTATTAGGGAAAATGATTCTCACTCACTAATTCCCAGTGCTCTCCCATGTGCAGGGTTCTCTTTATGTGTGTACTGGAACTTTGTGCAATTGTGGTGTCTCTCCGTGTCTAAGGATGCCATCAAATAAAGCAGCTGTTTCCCATTTACTGTAAAACATCTGTTCCAGTCTTCCAGTGTAGACATTGCCATAAGGCGGGAATATCTTTAATGGTTAGACTAGATTCTGACCAATTGGCTCATGGAATTAAGAGAAGGATAAAAATGTACTATTTGCACATATGCGTGTCATAATATACACTAGCTAGATATGTCTTTCATCATTTTAATAGGCTTGAAATATGATGTTTCTTGCAAATAACTCTGCATTGGTATAAACATTTGCTTTTCATGATTTTTTTTTTGTTTTAACTAACACGTAAGGATCATATAGCTAAGAGGGATTTTGGGAGACCATCTGATTTATTTTCATAATATAGGGATTAGCCATTCTAGGCAAATGGGAGTCTAGTTTGCTTCCAATGGTGTCCTGAAAAAAATTTTCACAACCTTGAGGAAGGTGTTATGTCAGTTACTTCTGTATCTTCCTTCTTACCAGGAAGTAGCAGAGGCTCAACAAATATTCACTAAGTACACAAACCTTTATTGGAAGTACATTCAATTCGCCAGCAAGTAAATACTAAACACATAATTGTGGAGTGGATGCATGGATGAAGGAATAGGCAGACCCTAGGACATTTTTTGACGGAGCTAAGCTGATTATCTCATGTTACAGATGAAATTAGTTTCTTCTTACTTAGTTTGCAAAGTGTTAAGTTCCCTCTACTACTTACTGTTCCCTCTCTATTTGAAGAGAGTTATTAATTCTTCACCTAGTGCACTCTTCTAGCTGAACAGCCACAGCCTGGTTTACCTTTCCCCATACGTTCATCTTTCCATGCCTATAAGAGTCTCTATGGCTCTCTGATCCCCGAGTGCATCATAATCCTCTCTCTGTTGCAGAGCCCAGGCCTAGATATGCCAAGGTGAGATTTACAGAGGGATTAGCAAGCATTTAGTATCTAAACCTAGATGATGACAGTCACAGACTTCATTAGTGGATAAAGAAAACAGTAAAACAATAGGGGTTTTGTTGGATTTGTGGTGAGATTTTTACAAAATCTTGTTTGACCACTCTTCACTCTTCCTTCCCCCAGCTGTTATTTCTAGAACTCACGGTTGTGATTCAGCAGCATCAGAAAAGGAGCCTGCTGCCTTTCACTCCTGGTTACTGAAAACAATAGATTCCTCCAAGAACTAGAGAAATAGTTCACCCTCCATACATTGCTGTTGTTTAGGCCCCAGTGGTGTGTTTCTTATCTCTAAGATGGGATTTTTGTTAGAATGAGAGTTGACAGAATTCAGATTTAGTGAAGTGAGGTATGTCAGGGTTAGTTAAATGCTAAAGATTGAGAACAAATGGGATATTAACACAAGAAATTTTGTGGAAAGCAGTTCTTTTGGGAATCAAGACCTTTGCGGTGTACATTTGCAGAGGATAATTGTTTAAATGCCCAAGTCTCCTTGTGGGGGAGGGAAATTCATTTCCATGTATTTTATACAGATTAATTCATAAAGCAAGACTGAAATAGAAAGCAGTCAAAATGCTCAACATTAAGAGAAAAAAATACACCAAGTCTGGTAGATTAGCATGTAGGATGATAATTAATTTTTCTTCTTTGTACATTTTTGAGGTTACTAATTTTGTCTTATAATGACCCAATGTTACTATTTTTTACATGCTAATATGGTAAAATAAAAAGGGCACAAAATTATAACCAGTAATAAAAAAAATCATTTCATCCATTTCATCAAATAAAAAAAAATCATGCCTATATAAATGTGTGTGGAAAAAACCTAGAAGGAAGTACACCAAAATGAATTGTGTTAATGGTTCTGGTCAACAAATGGTGAGATTATGGACTTTGAATTCATTTTTTATTCTTTATGTTTTGCTGATCTTTCTCTAAAGGTGATGCCAATGTGAATGATGTTTCTCAGCTTTGGCATCACTGACATTTGGAGCTGAGTCACTCTACACTGGGAAGGGTGATCCTGAGCCCATTAAATACCTGTAACACCTCTTCCCCCAGCGTTGAGACAACCAAAAGGGTCTTTAGACATTGTCGAATGTCCCCTGGGAGCCACAGTCAGCCTCCATTGAAAACCATGGATGAACACTAAGCCAATATTTCTTGAAAAGGAAATCTCCAAGCCATATAGAAGTGAAACTAGGGCTTAAATCACTAAAACTACGGTAAGCAACATGATGGCTCCCCCCTGAGTGCTCTGTTCTCTCCCCATTCTCAGTAGAATGCAAGCTGATGGAGGTGTCTGGAGTTGCAGGTGATGAATGGGTGATGAACTACTACCTCCTTACTTGCAAAATTGAGGACATAAGCAATGTGGGCATGCAGATTTCTTCTCTGTTCAAGTACACAATTAGTACTTAATGTATGCTTAACAATAAGCAAAGAGCCTCTTACAGAATTAGGAACAGACTCAAAGTCCTTCTTCTCTGTTCTAGACTCTTCTGTTGATGTTCAGAGGGGAAAAGAGAAAAAGGGTAGGGAGAAGTTGAGGTGTTATCTACCTATAATCCTTGGAATCACTGAGTCCCTCTGTGTCGCAAAGGTCCCATGTAAGAAGAAGGCCTCATCTCTTTAGTAGAGCCCCTGTGCAGTATAGGGCTAGCCCAGGAGGCATGGGGTTTTTAAGCCCTGCATCTTCCAAAGAAAGGTCTGGCCCTTGGACTAGATCCTGAGAGGTATCCGCTAGGCCCTTTGAATATTCTGCCTGATAAGAGCATCTTTGTATACCTGAGGCCTTAGGCCATGACACATGGTTTCAGCTAGCAATGTGGGTTATGGTAAAGGACTTGAGCCACTCTGTATCACTCTGACCACTGGAAAGGTTGGAGACTGAATAACTAAGGTCAGTCACGTTGATGCTCCATGCCTACTGATTGACTCCCAATAAGATACTGTGCATTAAGACTCAGGAAAGCTTTCCCAGTTGAGCTCATAGGTAGGCAGTGTCTTCTCAAGTCAAGTGGACGTTGGAGCTCAAAGACTGACTGGGGGCAGCCGCAATGTAGACCTGGGGCTCTGTCTACCTCAGGAGACTATTGGCCAGTATCTCCTTCCCTTGTGCTCCCACCTTTGGGTGGGTATGCTGAGGTTTCTTTTGCCAGGTAAGCAGAACAGAGGCGTAGGCTCTAATTGCCTTTGATTCCCAGTGTGTCCTGAGCGGTGATTTGAACCGCCAGCTGTACTTATTGCTCTATTCACTTTGCTGTTGTGCTTTTTGAGTAGAGTTGGATATTACAAAGCAAGTGTTAGACTCACAGTGTGGATGCCTTTGCATGAATGAAAAAGTCAAATCTGGGAAACTGGAAAACTCTGGTTTTCAGTTTTTCTCTAGCATGTTCCATGCAAAGCTGTTCTTCCTCTAGGTATGGAAATTGGGGATGTCCTTTACTTATTGCCTCTGTAACGACAACTGCTTCTAAGTCAGTCAGTGTCGAGCTCCATTTTGATCATTTGTTGCTGTGTGGGGAAAAAACAAAACAATAGGAAACTAGAAGTTAGACCCCTAATAATTTTATCCCAGTGGTGAGATGGGGAATGGCACCAGAAAATGACAAAAATCTGGTGGAACATCAATTCTTGTTGGTGAGGATTTAACAAATGTTCCAGGCGGTTTTTCCCTCTGTGTTGGAACACATTCTTTGTGAATGAATAAAGAGGAGACTCTTCTTTTGCCTCTTGGGGGAGGTGGGATGCGTGTGCACATGCTTTTAAATTAATCTATAACTGACGTAGAATAAAATACACAGAAATTTGGTGCTCAGTTCCATGAGTTTTGATAATTGCATCCATCCAGGTAATTATCCTCCAAAACAAGATATGGACCAGGTTTGTCCAATGGTATTATATTGCAAACCACATTTGTAATTTTAAAGTTTCTAATGGCCACATTAGAAAAAGCAAAAAGAATCAGGTGAAATTAATTTTAATGTTATATTAGTAACAGTGAATTTAAGCCACTATTATTTTCATATGTAACTAATAGAGAAATTATAATAAGAATCTTTACATTTTCTTAGTGACAAGTCTTTAAAATTCAGTGTGCATTTTATACTTAGAACACATCTGAATTTAGATGCTAATGTTTTAAAAAAACTAGTAAGATGTACATGACATAAAATATTCTGTGGCTTTGTCTGAAAGGGGTATGAAAATTGCTTGGGTATAAAACAGGATGCTCTCTTTGGGTTTCTAGTTGGTAGTCGCACCAAGTTCTACATCACTCGACAGAGGGCAGGCTCCTCCTGGGACTCGGTTTGGAACACCGGAACTATAACTGAGCCTCAACTGGTGCCCCCACCCCATTCTCATTTGTTCGTTTCCTCTGCAACCCCAACAGCCACTTTCTCCCACTAATATCACAGGATGTTTGCCAAGAATAGGACCCTCTACAGACTGCTCCTAAGAGAATGATGATGCTGTTGTCCTAGTCCTTGAGCAGCTTACAATCCATGGGAGATGATACTTAGGAGGACTATAACATAGCTTTCAGCTTACAAGAAGCTCTAGAAGATGCAGGCTGACCTTAAAGCATGATTAAAAGTTGGTGAGGCAGAAAAGGGAGCGGCAGAATATCAGAGATTAAGAATGAATAGAGCATGGATTAGCAGTCAGACAGATGGCAAGCTCCACCGTTTATGGGCTGTGTCACCTTGAGCCATTTGCTTCAACTCTCTGGGCCTCTTCTCTATCATATACAAAACAGGGCTAATGATGCCTTTTTATCAGATTTGTTAAAAAATTAAACAAAAAAGAACCCTAAGTGTTTGTTGCAATGACTGTCTCATTCGTTCATTCAACAGATATTTTATTTTATTTTTTATGTAACTTTTGCCACTACTACTGATTTACTATAATTTACAATAAGGGGGTGGTAAACATAAAACAAATATTGCTCAATGAAACACTGATTTGATGAAAAAACAAGTAGGAAGTAATTGCATAAGAGAATCACATCATTCCCAGCCACTCAGACAGCACTTGGTGCTAGGCTGTGTGTGACTTACTGGCACCTCTTCACCATGTCATGCACGTTATCTAGAAAATTACACTGGACCTTGAAGGGAGACCTGCTCCTTAGGACGAGCCTTCCGATCTTCCTTTCTTCAACAGAGTTTGTATTCTTTAACAGTTCATTAGGACATAATTTAAACTCCTACATGCCTGGTTTGTGGAGTCTTTCCTTGGATAAAAGGTCTTAAGCTTATTTCAAAGCATCTACCATGTACCAGGTGCTGGGCTAGCTGCTGGGGAAGTAGCAGCAAATGAGATGGACACGGTCTGTGTCTCTATAAGGAATCTAATTAACAGTAGCTGTTGTTATCATGGGGAGAGGAAGACATAAAGAAGGCCATGGTGCCTTTGGAGAAGAGTGAGAGGTTCAAATCACTTTTCCCTATGGCTGGGGAGGGCTGGGGAGTGGGTTAGAGGTGAGTGGAGGGAAATAAAACTGGAGGGTAGGGTGAGGCTAGCCTCACAGTCTCATACTGGCAAAAAATATAGTGAACATCTTCAATACGTGCTCCCAATACTTGGGATTATTTGAATCCTTCGATGAAAGCAGAAAAGGCTATTCTGTTCTGCGAATAATGGGAGATACTTTGATTACTTTGCATTTGCCACATCTTACCATCCAGATTTTAGACTCTTTAAAATTAGGGAGCATGCCATATCTGAATCTTCCGCCTCGCACCTATGAAGTGCATCTGCAGCATTGCTTAGACTTAGGCTCTTCTGGACGCACTGCATGCATAGTAACAGGCCTGGAACAGAGTGAATGTCCAATAGATGTGTGTTGAGTGGCTGGACCGATGTCTGTAAGCATCAGCAGAATCATCCTGGCTCACCCATGGCTCTTCCATAAATCAATCCCTCCAGAAGAGAGGTGTCTTTCTGCTTAATGGAAGGAGCCCGGGCCTAGAAGTTAAGATATCTCGGTTCCAGCCCTTTCTCTGCAATTCATTTGCCTTGTGATTTTGGACAAGTCGCTTAATTTCTTGGGCCTTTTGCACAACCTCCAAAATAGTGGGTTTTGAATCCATGACCTCCGGAATCTCTTCACGTTTCATACTCCATAATTATCTGGCTCCCAGGGTTCATTTTCTTCTCTGTCCTGGCCCTTGACACCCCCACACATAGTATGAGCTGCTCACTGGCCTGTAGTTTGGGGAACTGAACTCAAACCAATTAAAAACAGAGCCCCTTCACAAGAGTTTCCGTGGAGCGATGTCTGATCCAATTGTTGCTACAAAGGGTAGTGAAGGTACAGGGAGAGGATCATGGTCTCTGTGGGAACCTGTGCTTAATTCTTTGTTCCTCTTTCTGTCTTTTCATCATCTACTCACTGAATATTTGATCATTGCTGTGTGTGATGAACAGGAAGAATTAACCCTCACCTGACCTATATTTGAAAGATATGCCTTAGTATTGACCTACAGTGATTTTAAGTTCTGCCCTAGTAAGGCGGTTTCTCCCACCTTTTTGATCTATATGGCACTCCACTTTCTGATTTGAGTATCAGACTTGGGTTTGTGAAGGTGTGGTCCTCAGCAATACTGTCATTTCTTTTTGTGGACAGTTCCTAAGCCTCCAGCCCTGAGGAGAAAGAACCCAGCAGCAGGAAGGACAACAGCCAATGACTGTAGTTTTCTAGGCCCATTTTAGTCATTCCATACAAAACCCAAATCACCATCAGAAATCTTTCTGCATATGTAAGAGTCTACACGTTCAGCCCCGGAATATTCATTCAGTTTTTATGCATCAGATTATGCACATACCAATAACCCTCTAATTTATGGATGCTTGCTATTAGGTTTTGTTTAAATGAGCTCCTTCCAAGAGGAACCAGCCTTCTGTTCTGAAGAAACAAATAAACCACTTGAGGTGAATTTTCCTCCATCAGATTTCAAATGTGGAGTTTTAGGGTGCAATTTAGATGGAACTGCGGTGGTTTGTGGCCAGAAAATGTGTAAGTGGCTGAGGGGGCTGAATGACTGGAAGCCAGAGAGCAGAGGGAAAGAGCTGGTGTAGGGATTTCAGCTCAGTTTCATATCTCTACCCTAAGGCATTAGATGCTGCTAATTCTTCAAAGGCTGAAGATTTGTTTTACAGAAGAAATTCTGATTTGATTAAGATATTGCTTCCAGACCTAATATTCCTTTAGCAAATCATGCCTACATCCATGATTGGAAATAAACTGTATGTTATCTAGGCATAAAAAAGCCGCATGATTTGGAACTATTCTACAGAAGTAACATTTAGTGTAATTACAGTACATTTAGATTAATTATAGCCCTGGTTCCAGGCGCCACCATACTTAAGGTCGTATCAGCATTTTCGTTATTAACCCTGTGTGGAACAAGTTTATCATCTGGTTGCATAGTTTTTCCTCCAGAAAATGTTTGAGTTCCATATAGGGTGAGATTAAATTAAAATGGCCTCTTTACTTTCAGGGTAACTTGGAAAAGATGATTTCAGAGGGAATGTTGTTTTTGAGATTGCTGTTTAGGCAGAGATTAGTTTTGAAAAAATGGAAGTGGTCAAAATGTTTAGTTAGGAAATTGACTTGCTGTAAATGGCTTGTGAAAGCCTTTATAACATTAATTATAAAGTAAGACATGGCTGATATTTAACTGCCACATCCAGAACTTTCCATCCGACCTGAGTTTGGTTCCATTCAAAGTGGATCCCTAGGGAGTCCCAGGCCTTATTCCGAGCCGACTGCTGGACCTAGTTAGTAGCAGTTGACAATTTCATCTTTCTGAGTGATCTTTGGAATCTGTGGCTGGTTTTTTATGAATATCAGTCATTATGGTCCTCTGATTTTCATCTCTTGATAGCAGTGGTGATTTTATGTTCGAAACAGCCCAAAGTAATTTGGAGGCAGATTTGGTGAGTAAGGAGGCTGATAAGGTCGAATACACGTTTTTCTAAAAAACGAGCGGTGGCTCTGAAATAATGAGCTTCATTTTCATGCATGGTTCATAACTGTAGCTGAAGGTAATTCCCTGAGAGGAGTTCCAAACTCGATAGAGCAATGTCAGCCTCCTTGAAAATAGTGTGTAGTGTCCTCCTAGTGCTGCTTCGAAGGCACTGGCACTCATTTGAATGTCAAATGTCTCGTAGTTTGTTAAATGAAGTCTCATTATTTTGTAATTCTATTCCGTCTAAACAAAAACTGGTTTCTTCAAAATTCTAAGTAGTGGACTCTAATGACAACAAAAATTGCTGTACACGTTAAATATATTTCTGAAAATATACTAGCTTTATGCATATGAATGTAAACATTTTCAAAAAGTATTCCTTCATGCTAGCTAATGGCTAGCATTTTACTGTGCGCCTACCGCGAGCCAGTGTGATTTCTATTCTTTAATTCATGTATCCATGACTTTTTCTTTTTATGGTGAATCTTTAAATTTATGTTTTTGATTTTTATTTTTCTCCATTCCTGTTTGCAGTCCATAATGACACTTTTTTTTTTTTCAAATGGTGGCGGTTGGTTATGTACACAGAGAGGTTAAATGATTTTGCCCAAGGCACACGGCTTGTTACAGGCGGAGCAGGGATTAGAACTCAAGCCGATCTGATGTGGGGCCTGCACATTTTCCCAGTGCTTCACTACATTTGTTAAACACAGGCCAAGTGGATAGAGCCACAGCTTGCTCTGCCCTAGCATCCTAGCTATTCTCATGGTGGATGGAAGTAAAAATAGAGACTGCTCAGCCATTTTTTACAGAGCAAGTTCTATTAAATGAAGAAAAGAATCAGGGCAAAGGCAATGAATTTTTCAAGCCCTCACTTAGTTTTATTTTCCTTTTCCGTTTCTGTTTTGCCCTGCGAGGTTATATTTTACCTTTTCCTGGTAGAGTCATGCTGGCGAGTGGCTCTTATCAGGGACAAATGATGCCATAAATCCAGACTAAAATCAATGGGGTTCTGAGCTTTAAGAGTGAGATGCAGTTTGGGGGGCCTAAGTGTTTCCCTTGCTTAACACACTGCACCTTTGAAGTCAGAAGCCAGAAGCTCGGGTGTTGTTGCACACAGAGTTAGTTCTCTCATCTCTCATCTCTCATCTCTCATTTACAGACCTATATATAGCTGCTCTGTCACCAAGCTGGGCTCCCAATACCCATCTTCTCCTTTTCAACAAGAGGAATATTGAGAAGAAATAATAGCACATATGCTTTCATGTTTGTCTCCAAACATATCAGAAAAGAAACGGAAAAGGATGTGCCGAACAAAACCACATCTTGGTAATAACACTGTAATATAAAAATTATAGCCTGGAATTCTTGCAAATGGCTCCATCCCCCTCTCAGAGAGACTGGCACCAACTCCAGCTTTAGTCAGTTAAAGGGAACTGATTTCCCAGGGCCAAATGCATGAATTTAGTAAAAGGGGAGGAGTAGCAGTGGGTGCCATTCAGCTCCCTGATGACTGAGCAGGCCATTTTCGGGAGTACTGATTTCATGAGAAAAATCCCATTAACCGACACCAGGCCTCCTATGCAGTGGTGGCATGCAGGGAGGTGGCTGCCAAATGCTGCGATTTCTGTTCTCAGCTTTGGGTACCTGGAGTATGCAAAGTAATGGAAGGGAAAAAGGAATGACCACTGAGATTTCCCCTCCAGGCAAACAAGTTCACCCCTGCAGGAAAAGCTCGTATGATAGTTGGAGCTGCTCTCTTCTAGTCGAATGGGTGGGAAGATGGCATTATTCCTTATTCCCTCCTCACACAGATTGTGGGGCTTCAGGAAGGGACGCCGCTAGGGCCACAACATTTCAAAACCCCAAAACCCGGTAACCAAGATGACTAATATTTTAATGTGGCATTTGACAAACTCAAAATCAATGCACAATTCCACAGTGAAGTAAAGATCGAATTTTAAATACAGGATCTGTAACGGTGAACCATATTGGAGCCCGAGGCAAAAGGAAAAGAGAATGCATTAATTTGGATTTTTTGAAATACTGCATTAAAATTGTATTTACCTTGATGACTAGGTTTTTGTGGCATTTCCTGCTCTCCCTCAAAGCCCGCTCTGATGCCATCTCTGCGGTGTTTCCCTGATTTCTCCCTGCACCACGCTCTCTTCTTCAGTCAGAATGGATTTCACCTCTAGGCTTCTGCGGATCTGCAGCACTTTCTGCAGATCTCTCTACAGCTTCTGCCAGGAGAGACTGTAATTATTTGTTTGGAGTAGCTTCCTCTTTCAGAAGACTATTGTTTCCTTAGGATAAAGACAGTGTCTTTCGCTCTTTCTGTCCATAATGCTGGTCAGACAAAATATTACTTGTTGTTGTTAAAGACAACAAATAAGTGAATGAATGAGCTTAATGAGTAAATAAAAATAAGCTTTGACTTTCTTTGTGCTTTATTGGTAGATATTGTAATAACCGTTACTAGATATAACCTTGGGTGGGTCAGTTTGGGGAATGGAAGTGAGAGCCCATGGTAGAGCGACTTCCCTTCTAAGGCCCAAGCAGGGAGTCTTGTTTGCCAAACTTTTGGGTAATGAGAAAGTCTACTCCACGAACTGGCCAGGCACTGATTTCATTTGTTTGCCTACAGGAAACTCACAAAGGATTCGACCTAGCAGAGTCTCAGCACAGGGATGGTGATCTGTGTGGCCTTAGCTGCTGGCTGCTGGCTGGGGTATGGTCCTAGGGCCACAGAGTCAGGGTGGGCTGGAGCGCTGTCGCAAGAAGCCCATGGATGCCTGTGTCCCACCTCACGCTGCTCCAGCCAGAATCTCCAGAGGTGGTGGCCCTACCGGCCTGGTCCTAGCAGGGCCACTGGGGACATAACCAGCACTCTTGGGAACCTAGCCTGAGAGTTTGGTATGGCCAAGCTCTATTTTTTGGTGGGGAGTAGGGTGCTTTACTTAGTTTTTGAAAGCCACATTTTCTTTCGAATTTTTATGACCATGACTAAATGATGAATTTTCCTTAAATAAAATGGTTCAACCTAGGGAAAATCATTTTTTTATTAATGAAAAAAGAATGGGGCATGTTATGTAATATTTATGATCACTTCAAATCACAAAAGCAAAAGTCAGTATTGAAGTGGCCTCTTGCATATGGAGGACTGATGATCAGGATTCAGGATCTTTCAGTTTTAATTTTAGCTGTAGGACACTGAAAATTATTGAACTTGTGGGAAAATGCTAATGGAAGTGGTGAATTGCCCACCCCTCACCACTGGTCCTTGTTTTAGCAATTTAAGACAACATAGCAGTGCCTCTAAATGACAGCTTGGCAGTGTCTACCTGATGTCAGATGACTGCTCTGACTGATTTCTTTTTTAACCACATTTAATCAATTGTCAGGTTGCTTTGGCATCTTGTAGACATAACCTAGACTGTCCTGGGAGCTGTATATTGATTTAGTGTTAAAAGGCCATAGCTGAATGGTGAGAAAAAGTTGTGCAACTCCAGGAAACAAAGGCCTGGAAAGAATGGAGACTCACAAAAACATGCTGTTGCTGCACATCTTGCCGAGTCCCTTGGGAAAGCTGCACCTCTGATGTCTCCCTCCGTACCTTGGTTTCTGCAGGCATCTCTCAAAAGACTCCAAATCTCACTCACCCACAGGTGACAAGCCAGGGGCCCAGTCTTCTCCTCTTGCTTAAGGAGTCAAGACAATAACCTGCCTAGCCATGCTTCCTTCGCTACCACAAGCCCTTGACAATCAGGCTCCCTGATGTAGTTCTGCTCAGCCATTAAACCTAAACCAACCTGGAAACACCTGAATTCAGGTTGAAGGTGGTTTCATCCTTCTTCTCAAGAAGAACAGATATCATCCTTCTTCCTTCTTCCTCTTTTTCTTCCTTCTATTCTTTGTCCTCCTCTCCTTGCCTTCCCCACCTCCAGCAAGGGCCCTGCCAAAGACTGGGCTCTGCTCCGGATGCTGAGCGCCGGGTGGAGAACTTGTTGCCTGTTTTCATGGGGCTTCCATTCTTACAGTCATGAGCAGACATGAAAAGGCAACAAGACACATTCCAGCTTCAGATTGTAGTAAGAACTTTGAAGACAATAAAACAGGAAGCTGAATTGTGGTTATGGGAATGAAAGTGGAAGGGACTGACTGACTGTAGCTTGGGTGGTCTGAGAAGGCCCTATTTGCGTTGAGACCTGGATGATGAGAAGAATCTGGTCAAGTGAGGAACTCTGGGAAGCATTTCAAGGAGATAGTGGTGCAATTACAAAAGGCCCTGAGGCAGGGATATGCCTGGCTTGCTCATGGAACAAAAGGAGCCTTGTTAAGGCAGGGAGCGCTATAGAGGATGAGGTCAGGGAGATAGGCAAGGACCAGATCTGCGGGTACTTCAAAGGCTCGGATAAACTACTTGAATTTTATTCTACCTGCCACGGGAAGCCTTTGGAGGAGTTTTGGGGGCACAATCTGACAGGTACTTTTAAAAGGCACATTGCTGCTTGGAGAGCAAACAGTCGGGAGGCAAAGAGGCCAGCTGTGAGCCTGTTAGTACAGTGGCGCAGGCCAGGGTGGTGGCCAGGGAGGAGGGAGGGGAGCGGATGCGGCAGATAAGTTGGAGGTGACTCCACCGGTGTTGCTGATGAATCCTGTGTGTGTGCCAGGGTGTGGGGCCGAGTGTAAGGCAAGAGTGAAGCAAGCCTCCTCATTTTTCGGTGCCATTTATTATGCTTTACTATTATGCCACTAGAGTCTGTTATGATGGTTTTTGCAAAACAAAGGCCTAGTCTTTGTCGAAGAAGTTTTATCTTGGGTGAGCCAACAATAAAATAAAATACAGCTTTATAGCACTTATGTGGTAGCTTCTCACTCAGCATCCCACACACTCGTTAGTAAGATACCTAACATCTTGGGAATCAGTTTCAGACTGGGTTGTCACCCAGAAACAGTGAGCCACTTGAAGGCAGACAGAGCACCATATCTTATTCTTCCTGGCACTTTGTGTGTCCATGTCAGCAACTGGCATATGGGAGGTGTTTTGTAAATGCTTGTTGAAAAGAAAGAAGGAAAGAAAGCCAACTGCCTCTCTCTAGAACTTGCCTACCTTTCATTTCCAGTGCTAGTGTGTGACAATGGAGGAATATGCAAAGGGAAATAAAGTAAGGGCCACTCTGTAGATTGAGAATAAAACCTTGATATCCCCAGAAGGGAAATATATGAGAAAACAAAACAACAAACAGGCTGTAAATCATTTTTCCCTCACTGTGGAAAGGTTCAATAAATCTATAGTGGTACTTACCATTCTGGTGATATCGTAGTATTTAGGGTGAATTTTCAACTCTAGTTGATCATTTGAATTCAACCTCAGACACACTTTAAATATATATTTTGTTCGTGTCTAAGGTACTTAGGATGACAGATACACTATCATTAGATAATATTTAGGAACTAATAAAGAAATTGAGAAAGAAAAGCCCAAAATGCCTATGTAGTTATAGAGCTGCTGCCTTATTCATTTGATGAAATCAAGGCAATGAATCACCGGAAAGCAAAGCTATTTTCCACTAAAGTGTGTGTAGTTACTTCTTGATTAGAGAAAAATGCATCAGTTGTAGTCAGCATGCCATTTTGGAGGAATCTTGACATGACCTCACCTCCACTTTTCATCCTACCCTCTCCTCTGTCATTTTACACCATTTCCATTCTTAATTACTTATTGTTTTTCCCCTTCTGTCCCTTCCTCTTGTCTTACCAGTAGGCAGGAAGGCATCTCCACCACCTCTTTTCCAGTAGCCCAATTACTCTTCCATGCTCAGCTCAGAAGGCACCTCCTCTCTAATCAGCTTCCTGGACTTTGTCGGGCTGAATCTATACTTCGCTTCATGTTTTGTCTGCTTTACATTATGTTCACTTTTTATGACTGTCTCCCATATCTCTGCTGCACTGCGGTCCTTAGATAGAGCATTCCACATAGTAGTGCTTACTAGAGATTTATGGAATGCTGAAGTGGAATTGCAATAATGCTAGAGTCCCTTTTCTTATCCTCTTCCTCTGTGCCAGAGGAGGGTATGTCAAGCATCGGCTGTTCATGACTCTGCTGTTTACAGAGGATCAAAACAAGTCCAATCTCTGATACATCCCATGGAATTAAAATGGGGAAGCAGGAACATGACCCTTACTGTTAAGGGTAACACAGGCATGATGGGAAAAAGATAGGCTAATGACAAGAGTGTTGGTCTCAACGCAGGAAACTGGCAGTGCTTGGCTGTGTGACTACAGCCTAGGATCATACAGAAGTAGATAGTAGAATGGTTGACTGTATCTCTGAGCTTGGAGGAGTATCGTGTAGTTCATCCCTACTTTTTTAATATGGTTATGATAAAAAAATTTCTGTCTTCCCGTATTTTATTTTCTTAGGTTGTAAAAGACTGACTTTCAAGTACTTTACTCAATATTTCCCCAAAGGCATCAGCAGCAAAAATTTATGAGTGTTTTTATTGGCGATGATTTGGCTTTTATTCCAAGGGAACAGAACTAGAAAAAATGTAAGGTCATTAGTCGTAATAGTTTTAAATACATAGGCATCTTAATATATTAGTTTTAGCTTCTGCTATCTCTAGCTTTTCCCATTTTAAGTTAATAATGATAAAAATAAATCTTACATTTATTAGCTTTTTTCATTATAAGGTGTTTAGCAAACTTTAAGGGTGTGAATATAATGCACTAAATCATAAGCATACTCATAAGTTTATGGCACCAAGAACATTTATTACAGCTATTTTTATTTCATTGAAATTGCTTGTAGTCAACAGAAGAATTGGGTCCAAAGCCACTGGAAAAGTACAATGAGAAAGCCTTGTCAGCTTAGTTAACATGTCTTAAGATAAAGCATGTAACACAGAACCTTCATATTTTTAAACTCTGAAATATACTACATGAATTTAAATATCTTATTGCTATTCTCCCTGCCTTCCAACAACCATTTGTTGCATAACAGCTATGTGTTGGGTTCAGAAGTCAATGCCAGCAATAAAAAGACAAACAGCATTGTTAGAAGCATATATAAACAGATGTATATGAATGTGTCAATAAGGTAGACTAGAAGTGTGTGCATTTAAATACATATGCAATACATATGTAAATTTGTATGCAGATATGTAGGTAAATATGCATGTGTATAGTGAGTGTATATAAGTGAAAGAAAAGTTGTCAGATGTTTATGCAGATTCTTAGTAACTTTCATTTCCTGTAATGCTTACTGTCTACCAAGCACTATGCCAAATAGTTTGCGTGCATTATTTCACTTAATATTTGCAACAACTCCATGGATCGCCATTATCTTAATAGCGCAGACAAGAAAACCAAGACTCAGATGTATCAACCATTTGGTTCAAGTTTATCAGCTAGTAGGTGGAGCAGTCATGGCTCAAGCCCAGTAGTGCCTGATTTCTAAGCTCTTGCTTTTTATCATTACATATTGTAAGTCTTTGCTTTAACCAGATGTTGATTTCTTCCAAGAAGTTTAGGTGTAGAATAAAATATTTTAAAGGAAGGAAGGTATAAAAATGGTTGCTTGAATATCAAAACTCAGTGGTGAGGAATACCTAGGATCGATTGATCTATGTCTGTCATCTATCTATCTGTCTATCTATCTATCTATCTATCTATGGCTCTGCTTTGGTGATCCTGAGGAAAGAGTCCTCAGACACTGGATTTCTATTTGACTCAGAGAATGAAATGCAACATTTAGGTGACAGATACGTGCCCCTTCTGTTCCCCAACTGAAGACCACATTAGGAATGAATTACTTTATGGTAGATATCTTGATAGATCAGAAGGAAGTTCTAGACTTATAATGTGTTAAAATAACAGAAGAACAACCAAGAAAGTCTGTGAGGCCCTTATCCTTAAGAATCGCCAGATAGGGAAAGACAGCCTCTTCAACACGTGGTGCTGGGATATACTGCTGTCCACATGCAAAAGAGTGAATCTAGACCCACATCTCTCACCATGCACTAAACTAAAGTCAAAAAGGATCAAAGATCTAAATGTTAAAACAGAAACACTTAATCTGCTGGAAGATAAAATAGGTAAAACTCTTTAGGACATTGGCACAGGAAAGGACTTTCTAAACAGAACCCCTATTATAACACCAAGAATCAACGAATGGGATCATATGAAATTAAAAAGCTTCTGCACAGCAAAGGAAACAGCCAACAGAGTGAAGAGACAACTTACAGAGTGAAAAAAAATTGCCAGCTATTCCTCAGGCAGAGGACTCATATTTAGAATATATAAAGAACACCAAAAAATTAGACCCTCCCCAATAAAAGACCCAATCAGTTGGTATGGTCCTTGTCAGATTCCGCCATGGTGTACAGGGGCCAGGGACAGAAAGTGCAGAAGGGAATGGTGTAGCCCATCAACCTTATCTTCAGATACTTGCAGAATAGATCCCAGATTCAGGTGTGGCTTTATGAGCAAGTGACTATATGGATAGAGGGCTATATTATTGGTTTCGATGAGTACATGAACCTTGTATTAGATGATGCAGAAGAAATTCATTCTAAAACAAAGTCAAGAAAACAACTGGGTTGGATCATGCTGAAAGGAGATAATATTACTCTGCTACAAAGTGTCTCCAACTAGAAATGATCAATGAATTAAGACAACAGCGAAGTGAGGCAATAGCAATTAGGATAACATACAAAAAAGTCAGCCGATTAAGTTGTTTGCTCTGGGAGTATTTGTAAAACGTTTGTTCATATTGTTTTGACTACCCTTATGTTTTTACTGGAAGCCAATAAATGTAGGGGTTTTTTTAATTAAAAAAAAAGACCCAATCAAAAACTGGGCAGCTGAAATGAATAGACACTTCTCAGAAGATGTAAAAATGACCAAAAATACATGAAAAGTAGGTCTCTGATCACTAGAGAAATGCAAAGTAAAACAACGCTGATAGTTCATCTTACTCCAGAAAGAATGACTATCATCAAGAAATGAAAGAATAACAAATGCTGGAGAAGCTGTGGTGAAAAAGGAACTCTTCTACATTGCTTGTATGAATGTAAACTAGTAAAAATATGTGAACATTATCATGGCGTTTCCTCAAGAAACTAAAACTAGAAATTCCATTCCTCCCAGCCATTCCCATTCTAGGTATCTCCCAAAAAAGATCATATTACAATGACACATGCACACCCTTTTTATAGCAGCACAGCTCATCATAGCTAAATCTTGGAAATGGCCCATATGTCTATCAACAGATGAGTGGATAAAAAATGTAGAATTTATACACAGTGGTGGAGTACTACTCTGCCATAAAGAAGGATAAACTAGGGTCATTTGTAGGAAAATGGATGCACCTTGAGACCGTAATTTTAAGTGAAATAAATTAGACACACACGCTTAAATATTCCATAATTTATTTTATGTGAAAAACCCAAAACATAAATAAAGAGGAATATAAAGGATAGCTGATAGGAAATAGGGAAATAGACCTTTTTGCAAAAGGAAAAGGGACAAAGAGATGGAGGGAAGAGAGAGGAGGGAAAGGGAATGAAAAAAGACTTATTATGTGTTACATTTATGTACCAATTCTCCACAGGGGATGTAATCATTGTGTACTACAGACATGTACCAATAAAAATAAAAAGTTAAAAAATGAAATTCCAGGTAGTGAAAATATTTATCCTGGAGAGCAGAGTCACTCGCTTCTCAAGATCTCTGTGAAGTGTACGATTTTCGTAAGACATGCCCAAGTTTCACTTTAAGCCGTACCCTACTTGTAGCTCCCTATAAGCAGAGTATCAGAAAATCACCACAGCCTCCGATGCCTGCTAGACTATTAAGTGCCATTAAGTGCTCTCTTAAGCAATTGTGGTATTTGTCGTTTCATTCTTTGTAGTGCATTGTGACTTATGTAGCCCATGCTGCACTCTAAACTCCAAGTAGGGCCGGTGAGATGGCTCAGCGGCATAAGCGCCTGCCTTGCAAGCGCAAGGTCCTGAGTTCGACTCCCGGAACCCACATACGAAAAAAGGGCCGATGATATCGCTCAGCGGCACAGGCGCCTGCTGGCGTGCGAGGTCCTGTGGTCGACCCCCGGTACCGACAAAAAAAAATAAAAAATAATAAACTCCAAGTAGACGGAATATGTCAGTACTGCTCAGTGCTGTACTCCACCTTCCCCGTAGTGCCTCAGCCGGTGGCTAGCAAAGAGTAGGTGGTCAATAATATGCACTGCTGAGTGAATGGAGTCTGACAGAAGACTGGACACATGCAGACGCACCGCGGATTTGGTTTTGATTTGCGCTATACTGATTCCCACTCTTAATTTTCAAGCCCAGCCTAAGTGGAGTACGTCTTTCACCACCTAGGAGCTCTGGGCGTTTAATAAGGTGGAGGGCAAGTGTGTGTGCTAGGTGGGGGCAAGAGGACAGATCCGGTAAATACTCATCTTAGCCACTCCTGAGCAATGGGGGCCCGGGGAGAAAGGCAGCAGGAATGAAGCAGGGAAACTCAGCTGTGATCTGGAAGCGAAGCCACGCAGGCGTGGAGGCTGTGACTTGTGTTCTTGCGGTCAGGAGCTCTGGAGTTTTCAAGGATAATTTATGGTGACACTGATGAGACAAGAGTTCATTTAAATACTGCAACTGCTGAACTATTCTGAAGCGAAAAAATCAGCTCATGGTTGAGTAAATACCTTGTTGACCCCTTTTAGCTGCTGGGCGCACCATTGTTTCCAAGATTTACACTAAATGCTGGAGTCTTGAATCCCAAAGCGGCCCAGGAGAGATGAATTGACCACAGCCGCTTTGTGCAGTAGGACTTGGTTTATTCAAGTGAGGCTCATGCTCGTCCCTACTCAGTCCATTGTTCTTTGATTGGTTAAATGATGCTATAAATGGAGGACTGTGATAGCAAAAAATAAATGTTTTATACAGTGCTAGAAAAAGCTTTAGGGGAAAATTTTAGCAAAAGAACAGATTCTTTTTTGTTTCTATAGAAACCAGTAATGATCAGGAGGAGTGAGGTGTTCTTTCAAGTGCACATGTTAGAAAGGCCAGCTCAGGGCCGGTGAGATGGCTCAGTGGCTTAAGCGCCTGCCCGGCAAGCGCGAGGGCCCGAGTTCGACTCCCGGAACCCACATACGAAAAAGGGGCCGGTGATATTGCTCAGCGGCACGGGCGCCTGCTGGCGCGCGAGGTCCTGAGGTCGACCCCCGGTACCCACAAAAAAAAAAAAAAAAAAAAAAAGAAAGGCCAGCTCAGCGGACCCCAGCATACTGGAGGGCTGGCGTGAAAGCCCCACTCTCGGGAGCAGCACCTCTGTCTGTGTCCCTCTGACCTCGTTGGTACTGGGGGACATCTTTCAGGAAATCCCTGGTCCTCCATGGGCGGGGGAGGGCTTCAGCCCCAGCCATCAGCATCACAGAGCCAGAAAGGCCCTGAGCAGAAACCTGTCCAAAGGGGGAAGAAAAGACAAACATAAGGAAAGTTCAGTATCAAGTGTCTGTAGGCCTTTAAATGTGCTCCGCATCTTAGAGTAAGTGATGTCCGGTTGCGTCTTGACCAGAGCAGTGATAAGATGGTATGACAATTTGTGGCCCTTCCAATCTGTCCACTTACATAAAATCTTTTTTTTTTTAATGAAATTCGGATCAAATGTTTCCTTTTTAGTTTAATTTCTAGACCTGTTACGTTCTTGGCAAGTGAGCGTTGGGCAAGACTTATAATCAAATTCCAAGGCAAACTCTTTTCTAAAGCCTAATCAATACTACAACTTTAAAATGATTTCTCCAGTCTTTTAAATGAAGTTTAGGTCAAATGTAATGACAGGATGAAGCAGGCATGTTTTGCTTCAATCTGACATGTCCCAGAAAGTAAGAGGAATATCTAGCAACTGACAAAAGAGTTTTCTCTTTGCTTGACATTTACTTCTTATGTAAACAATCCAGTATATTGGCAAGTCAATGTATTAGTGATGGTGGTCCAAAACATGATGCGAATTTAGATAGTATTTCTTTCTGCTCACAAATACAGACTCTTGATCAACAAGAGAACATTTATTTCAGTCTTGCCTTACAGTTGGCAGAGCAGAATGAATCATTTTGAAATACAAACTTCCTCAGATCTAAAATATATCGCAGGAAAACACAACACACAGGGGGAGTATATTGTGAAATAAAAGAAACGTATTTTATACTCTATAGGTTATAACCATGATAGAACATCATTAATAAGCTGCTGGGCCAAAGGCATAAGACTACATGGTGAGCTGGTGTTCAAAGCTGTGTGATTTTTCTGGAAACTCTCTGTCTTTTGGAGGCAGTATTATGCTATATGGTAGGGCATGCAGTGCCCCGTTACTGGCTATGTGAGCTTGGGTAACTCACTCACCCTCTCTGACTTCAGTTTCCTTATCTGTAATAAAAATAATGAAGATGGTGATGAGGAGGAGGAGGAGGAGGAAGAAAATGGCAATAAGACAACGATGATGACAAGAGTATGTGTCTCTCATAGAGTTTCTATGACGTTTAGATAAAAAAAAATGCTAGAAAACTCCACATGGAGAAATTATACAATAGGAGCCACACTCCTTTCCCCTTTCCCTGAGAATAGACCAACTTAATATCCCTTTCTTACCAAGCATTCAGCTGTTGTCTCTCTACCATTAAATGAGAACTAAAGTTCTGCTAAGATATACTTTGGCAGAAGAGTAAACAGGCTTCCCTAAATAAGAGACATATATGGAATGAGTAATATCCCATATTTTCTTTACACATTTTATTTCAGAATTCCCCCCTCCCAGGAACAAAGTTAGAGTGGAAATTTTATCAAGACCTTTTAGTAATTCAGGATTAAGAAACACGGAGATTCTCTATGACCGACCCCGAGCTTTCCTGTATTTCTGAGAACTGCAAGTGTGTTTGACCTCTGAGGTAAGGTCATGTGTCAGCCCCATCTGACTAATATCCAGCAGCTCCTTCTATGCATGGATGAATCTTGGTTGCCTAGATCATGGCCTTAAACATAAGCAAGGCTCAATAAACATTTGTTGTTTGAACTAGTGAAAATATGACATAAAATTTAAAAATTAAATGCTCATTAAACATGTCTCAATACATTTTTTGATTATTTTCTTCTCCCACACCTTCATGTACAATATTAGACCACATGATATAGGATGTCAACAATGAAATGGAGAGAATACTGACTTAATTGATAGGTATTCATATCCAATATTTCCTAAAGACAGGCTACCTCAGTTGATCTGGTTAATATTGGATTTAATTTTGGACTGAGAGGCAGAGTACTTTAAATTTCTACCACCCCACTGGCCACGGCTCATGTTGGTGCTGATCTGTGATGTCCAAATAGTCATTGTCATCATCATCAAGCCTATTTTGAACCCCACTAGCTACAGAGCATCACAGTGTCTGCATAGTTATACACCCTCAATACTCTCGTCATGAAATGTCCTATCATCGGATAATATGTCTTCATTATTTATAGAGACAGAGTCGGGGTGAGGAGGTAGTTATGACTGATTTCATGGCTTCAATAGCTCACAAACATATCAGTTTGACCCAAACAACCATAACGCTTCCTTTATTATGCACTTTAGCACAGGCTTGAAGTTTCCTTACATTTAATAAATTCTCTTTACATTTACTCAAATTAAAAGGTCCATCTTCCAAGAAGAAATGTAGAATGTATATTTTGTATTGACCCTTTTCATTTTCAAGATGGTGCTACTGATAAGCCTGATGATTTGGAAAGGTCAGGGTAGGATGTGACAGTTCTTCCCCCTGAGCCATAGGAAGTTCTCTCTTTGCATAGAGCTTGGAGCTGTGTACAGTGGTACCTCTGCTCACGAACTTGATTCTTTCCATGATTCTGGTCACAAACCAAGTTAGATGATAACCGAATCAAATTCAATGGTTAGGGTCAATGTTGACCTTAGAGGGAAATTTGATTCAGTTCTTGTCCAGCTCAGTTTGTGACCAGAATTGAAGAGAGATACCACTGTATTAGTTTCCCAGGGCTGTCAATAGAAAAATACCATAAACTTGTGTGGCTCAGAAAACCAAATTTATTGTATCCCAAATTGGAAGCTACCAAGTTGAAAATCCAAGTGTTAGCAGGGCCATTTTTCCTTGAAGGTGCCAGGAAAGATTATATTCCATGCGTCTCTCCTAGCTTCTGGTAATCTCAGGTGTCCCCTGCTTTCATACAGCTGTCTTTTTCCTATGTCTTCACATCATCTTCCCTGTGTTTGCGCCTGTCTCTAGGTCCAAATGTCCTCTTTTTATAAAGACCCACCTTAGTGACCTCATGTTAAATTGATCATCTCTGTAAGATTCTATTTCCAAATAAAGTCACATCCCATGGTACTGGGGATTAAGACATCAAAATTTCTTTTCTTGGGTGACACAATTCAATCTCTAAAAAATTTCAGATTTTCATCCCAAAGTTTGCTATTTGCAACTGCACCCCTGATACCTGCCCAGATAAAGGTTTATCTCAGGAAAAAACAAAACAAAACAAAACAAAACAAAACAAAACAAAACAAAACAAAAACGAACAAATGAACAAAAACCCTATTCTTTGGAGCTGCTTGCTGGGCTACTTTATTGTCACCCAGATCTCAGTGTTGTACCACTTGACTTGAAATCATGCTTCTGTGGATCTTTGATGATGGAATCATGTGCTGTCTGCCTGATAATTAAAACCACGTTCATGGCTTCCCCCTCCCCAGGGCAGGTAGTCTAGAATGATACCTTTAATTGCGTCTCAAACATATCAAGAAATCTTAAATGTTTGGGTAATTTTTCAGTGGGAAACTGGATGGCAAAGCTGTCTTGGCAAATAAAGTAAAAGATAGTATTGATTAAAGAGAGGAATTCTAAAGGCCTTACAGCTAAACTGTATTCCTGTGGGAAAAACTACCAACCCAAATCCTCCTAGCCAAATATTACCAATTAAAAGTACTGAATTCACTGACTCACAATACACTGTTATCATTTGAAAGCTCCTAAAAGCTTTCTGAGGAGTTTGAGGAGGGTCATTGTCTAAGGACAGATGGATACTTGATAAAGGACGGTCCAATCTAAGGATCAGCACAGGCTCAGAGGGCTAGTGGAGGTGGGAATATTGTCTCTAGGTCCATTTGCATATATGAAGCACTTTCTGGAATTATGAACATAATTATTCAGCCTGAGGCATTAACAGTTACTTTGATTTAATATGGATGGGGAGCTTCAAGAGATATCATCAAGAAATAAAAAATATTCTACCGAATGGAAGAAAATATTTACCAATCATATACCTAGTAAGGAATAAAGAGCTATTATAAATCACTGATCAGAGAAAACAATTTAACATGGGCAAACATCTGAAGAGATATTTCTTCAAAGAGCGGTTGCAAATGCCAACAAATCCATGAAAAGACGGAGAAATGTAAATCAGAACCACAACAGCATAGCACTTCACACTTACTAGGATGACTGCCCTCAGTGAGACACAAAATCTGAATGTTGGTGAGGATGTAGAACAACTTGCGGAAATGTAGAGTGCCACATCCACTGTGGAATACAATTTAGTGGTCCTTCAAAATTTAAACAGAGTTATCATACGACCCAGCAATTCCACTCCTAAGCTTATATCCCAGAGTAGTAAAGCCATACATTCACATAAAAACTTGTCCTGGGGTGTTCATAGCAACATTGTTTATAATAGCCCAAAAGTGGGACCAACTCAAATGTCTATTGACTGATGAATATGTAAATAAATGTACAGTGGAATATTAAGCAGCCACAGGAGGAACAAAATACTGATACGTACTACAAGTTGTAGAAACCTTGAAAACATTATGTTCAGTACAAAAAAAAAAAAAACAATAAATCCTACATAACATAGTCCGATCCCATTTATGTACAATATCTAGGACAGTTAAATCCAGAGTGGTTGCCAGAGTCTG
The DNA here is from genome assembly GCA_028451465.1 of Erethizon dorsatum. NCBI lineage: Eukaryota > Metazoa > Chordata > Mammalia > Rodentia > Erethizontidae > Erethizon > Erethizon dorsatum. The sequence goes on from CM051842.1 coordinate 133,232,995, forward strand.
AGGCACCACAAGAATGGAAAGCAATTGCTAATAGATACAGGGTTTCTTTTGGGGGGTAATGATAATGTTCCGGAATTAAATATTACTGTCAGTTGCACATCTCTGAATATACAAGTACTCCTGAATTATACACTTTGCAATGACGAGCTGTATTATCTATGTTTTACATCTCAGTGAAACTGTTATATAAAAAATGTTTCAATCACTAGCTTTAACATTCACTGGTGATTCATTGAAACATTAACTAGATCCATTGTTTACAGCCAGGACCACCACGTTTTTTTTTTTTTTCCCCCCCAGGGGGAAGTATTTTATCACTGGCATTTAGAATTGCTGCTGCATGGTGATAATGAATAGCAGACAGACTTAAAAAATTGTTAAGGAAATTATGTTGGAACACATTAATCACTCTACTTTTGTAAGAATCAGCCCAGCTTCCTGAAAAAGATACATGAGAAGGTTTCAGTGTTGGGCCAGCCAGCAGGCACAATCAGTACCCAGTGATTTGCTGGTGTTCCTATTAAAGCTCAGCCTGTTCTCCTCCCTGGAGCCACTGGGACCCTGATCCCCAGCTCCTCCACTAGAGGGGAGTAAGGGAGATACAGGAGACATGCAGTGAGCGCAGCGGGTGCCTGGCTAGCAGCCTGGAGGAAGTGCTGGATGCAATGAAGAGGGACTTGAAATTCTAGGCAGGTATGTAGTTTGTTGTTGTTGTGTGTGTCTAAGAAATATGATAGCTGATACTAACCTTGTGCTCTTTAAAATGGTGATACAGACAACATCTTTTATCTTCAGGAAGTGCATGGAAAAGATTAAAATTGGAAACTGTTTGCATTCAACCTCAGGGTTATGTTGAATTATCTTTGAAAAAAAAAAAAAGACCATACAGGAGGAAAGTTAACTTTGATGTAAACAACCATTAAAAGCTAATGGCAGGCATTTAAGGTTAACATCTCTTTTACTTCCACAATGTGGTTAACTTTACTGATTTTTTACAGTCTTGGAAACAAGTTTGGCTTAAGTAATATAAATGTTTGAAATTTGATCCTCTGGAAAGTAAAGCTAAAAGATGGAACAAAAAATATTTTGTGTATTGGGAGAGAAATAACAGTTCTAATTTAACATTAAAATTAGTATTAGCTGTCATGTTCTGATCTGACAGTGGAAACTACAAGTGTGTGCCAAAATTTTATTTCTGAGACTCCCAGTTGTAAAGCATAGAGCTGGAATTTTTATCCTTAGCATTGGATATTCTGCCTTGCTAAGTAGACAAAAGAGAAGCCAACAATCTTTTAAGAGAGTAAATATAGAAATCATATCAGAGGGATAGTAGAGATTTGGCACAATTCATATTTCCCATTACAGCATCAGGGTTTATGATGACCCAAATTATTTAAAAAAATGAATACATTGTGTTCAGCTAAGATTCAGTAACAATAGAATTCCAGTATAGTATAGTCTGACACTTAAAAATTGGTAACCCTTCTCTATACTGTACTGATGGTTTAGGAAAATATTTTAGTCATCTGTAAAACTTCATTCATTTTTGACATTAAGTAGTCAGTTTTCACTAATCCACGAACAATGATCTGATATGTACATTACTTCCGGCCCTTTTGCCCTGATGACAAAGGGGAGGACTGGAGCTTGGTGAATGTAGCTGCATGAATAGCCCTGGAAGGGTTGTTTTTGACAAAGCCAAAGTTAGTGAATTCTTCATTATGAGTCATGGCCTCTTGTAGGCAGCAGGACAACAAACTGAGCCACAACCACAGCTCTAGGTCTGGTTGCTTTGATCCTCTGCAGTAACCTGGAAATCTCTCTTCATAATAGTAGCCCACAGATTCATTCTGTGCACAGTGACTTGTTTATTCTTGTTTGGGTCAAATTGTTTATGGAAGAGGGTGTAACTGAAGATGTCGCATCTTGGAGCTGGAGATGGTGGGCTGAATTTGAGATGCTTTACCCCTGCCCTTGTGTTTGAGGAAGATGGCTGAATAATTTGGGGCTGGCAGCCTTGTCCTTAGTATTTACCCATCTGCTAATATCTAATAATAGCAACTACCATTCACCAGTTACTGGAACCTGCCTTTACTTAGCTTGTTATTTAATCCTCAGGAAAAAAGGGCTAAGAAGTATATATGTTATTGTTTGCATTTTAAGGATGATGAAACGAAGTCTAAAAATAATATCATTATATTTTCCTCTTTTTGGATATTGTGCATATTCATGAATACGTGCATAGTGCTGATGGAGGGTGGTGTGTGTGTGTGTGTGTGTGTGTGTGTGTATGTATACATCACTGGTGACTAAACACCATGCCTGGGACATGACAGCCCTCGGGAAAGGAAAGTCACACTTCTTTTGTCCCACACAGCACTGACTACTTTGCCATTGCTTATCTGATTCAATAGATAATGGCTGAATTGAATTAAAATCTCACTAAATAGATTTTGCAAGTTGGCTTTCCTTCTGTAATTAGCTTTCTGACAATTTGAGGGATAATTGGTTGATGGAAAAAATAATTGATATTAAAGGTTATTTATTTATGAGGTGAGCGTGTATCACTGTTTTCACTCTTTTCCATCAGTATTTAATTCACAAAAAGGCTCATAAGTTAACTATACAGGAATTATATTACTAAATATTGAATGGTAATTACAATATGTGATATGTTTTTCTTTTAATTAGCAAATAGTGTTCATTATGTTTGAGATAATTGCTACATATCATTTTATTTCTTTATCATTTGTGGCAGGTGATTACATTTCCACAGGGTATAATTTTTATCACATTATTTTGAAATTTGATTGCAAGATTATGCAGTACACAATTCAGTGTATTCAAATCACCCTGAATTCTGTCATGTTTCTTTCCCTTCCTATGGGTGTATGATAAATAAAGATTCAAAATTAGTGAAGCCCAACAATGGTGCAAATTTGTTCAAATGCCCCAAATTGAAGGACCTCAGGACTTGAATTTGGGACCTTCAAGATGTACCTCATCGTGATAGCTGTCTCTTTGAAAATCAGTCTCTTCTAATAGTTGCACATGATATATAAATGCAAACAATAAATTATAGAGGCAAATACAGTACTAAAACTGCAACACAATATATAATTACTCTCTAATACTGTGATTTTATATACAGTAAATGCAGCTGTTCTAAGCAACTCTGACGCCCGAAGGAGCTCAGTAGCATACAGCGTGTAGCCTCTAGCTTTCCTCTGCCCTGTCTTTGAGTAATTGGCCTGATAATGCCCCTCATTACTCTGCTACAGGATTGACACTGCCAGTTTAGCTATGACAGGAAATCAGTAGCAGTGCGCGTGTTGCTTAAGCTCAGACAGACCTCCCTGCTTCTGCTTTGATAATATTATTTATGATGATGGTGAGATCATAGGCTGCACACATTATAGCTGTTGTTGTATTCAGGTATTGGGGGCTATGGCACCCAGATGCTCAGTTACAATTTGTCTTAATAACTTGATTATCTGATTTACTACAACTTCTGCAATGTTTAAATGGCAGCCCGTGGGGCAAAAGTTTCATGGAATGAACACTGTTATATGCAAGGCAGCCAACTTGGTTTTCAATAAGATCCTATGAGAAGAGTGAGCAGAGGCTGCAATTATGCGGTCTTTCAGAGATTGTGAGGATATTAAACATGAGGTGAAACTCTTGCATTCCCTTATTTCATTTTGTTCTGAGGAGTTTAAATAATACAGCTTAACGCCATCAGAACGTTGTCAGGGAATAACTTTCTTGTTTAGATTTGGTCATGCAGTCTGTTTAACATGGCGTGTTGCCTTTCCCAGCATCCCTTAGGGCATGCAGGGAGAAAGGCATGGACCTCTTGAATAATTAATATGGTTTTCAGAGCAGTAGTCATGGAAACCCAAGCAGTGCCACATATTTGGATTATAAGAATTAGGCACATTTTGAATCTTACATTTAACCAAAAGGAGGTGGCTATCCCCCAAAGACAAAAGCTTTTTACCCTATTTCCCTAGTTTAGTGAAATGAATATGAGTTTATGTGTGTGGGAGAAATGAAATCCATGCTTCACAATATAATTTTTTTAATATTTTCATATTTTAATTGCTTAATTGGTTCTTCTTGTTTTATATTGGAGTTCTCTGTTTAATTGAGATGTTTTCACATGCAATCTTCTGTTCGCATACTTCATCTATTGCTGATCAGTCACGGTTATTACTTTTTTATTAAAGAGAAAATGTAGAATTCAATGTACAATAAAATAGTGCAGACCACTCACTGTTTTGAGTATCTCTAAGGTATCACATCCTTTCTAATGCTGCCTCAAACCTCTGATGATATAAGGATGTAGGATTTTTCAGTGCATTTAGACAGTTCACAAAAATGACTAAAATGTTGTCACAAAGTTTCTAAACCTGCTCTGTTAGACCAGTTGTATGGCTCTTTTGTCTTGAAAAAGTATCTCTTCAGAATCAATATTGTTATTACCTTGAAGATGTGCATGCGCACTCTTGTGTGTGTGTGTGTAAGAAGTCAACCAGGCAATAGCAAAAAGCTATCACCTAGTCTTCAGTAATAAGTGTACGTGTAAAGAATAAGAATAACTGGAAGTTATTTATAGAATATGAACCTTCTGGTTTCATAAACTACATGATATTGTTATTTGCTCAGGTTTATTTCACAAACAACTGCAGTGTCTAAGATCTCAAAGCCTCTGTCTTCCTAGACTGATGGAGGAAGTGATTAGTAATACCATTAACAAATAATGGGAAAGGAAAAAGGATTGAGGGAAGCAGACCTATTTTGTTTACAACTTCTAATTTTCTATCTATTTCTGTCTATTTGTTACTTGCTCCCAACAATTTCTCAGCTCAGGGAAGCCCACACAGGTCTGGGCTGTTTCGTTCATTGTGCAGCTCCCCCTCGCTGAGTGCCCTTGAAAAATGGGGGCGTCTCCTTGGAGCCTTGGGTCTCCTCTCTCGTCTTATGTGGAGTCTTTCTCGCTGATGAACACACCCCGCCGTGTCATCCCATCTTCCTCAAAATGCCCACATTTGCAACCAGGCCACTGTGTGGCACTGGCTTTGGTGCCACCTACTTCTCCCCTCTGAGGCCCTGCGAGTACTTTCATTAGGATTCTGACTGTGTCGCAGGCCCTGCTTCCCTCCATCAGTTGATAAGCTGCAGCTCTTCTGTGATTCTTTTTGGAATTACCAGGCAAACGCTGGACTGATGCTTCAGCAAAAGCCTCAAATTCTTTCTCCAGTTCTGCAGTGAATGCATTCTTTTGCCGTCTTTAGTTGCTCTTGTGTCACACTTACTTTAGCTCTGGGTCTTTAATTTTTCTGTAAACTGATTAAGTCAGAAAATTCCAGATACCGCTAATTGGAGGGGCTCCTTCTCATTCTTTTATCATCCTGCAGATGCTTCTTGGCTTTGGAAATCTGCAGTCCCATGCTTCTGCAGTTTTCCTGAGTGCGTGGGCTTATTGACCTATTCCCATTTGCCTCTGTTTTATCCCTGCAGCGGTCTCTTTGACATTCCCCTTGGTCGTATCGTGAGGGCCAAGCTGCCACTTTTGATAGCTTCCCAGCATGTTCTCCCCCTATCATCTTCTTTTTTTTTTTTTTTTTTTTGCCTATTCCTTTGAGGAGTGCACTTAAGCACCATCTCGGACCCTTTCCTGATACCCACTGCTCCCAGGCTGAACCAAATGCCCACGAGCTGACCATGTCACAGCACTAGCAGGTGTCTTCAAGTGGTCTGCTTTCATGTTTGTCCCTGCTGCCCTGAAACTTCAAGGTTCCTGAGGACAAGGGCCCTCTGTTATTTGTTTTTCTAGCACGAGCCCTTTAAGCAGTGTCCAGTTCATAGTAAGTGTCCAGTAAATATTCCTGGCAATGTTGGTCCCATGTTGCGCTCTTTTTAAGGATTGTTAAATGGCTTTTTTTTTTTTTTACCTTAGATTATTTTTGCTATCTAGAGATGTTCTGTTTAGGGGGAAAAATACATGGGGGGACACTCTGAGATACCATAATTGTCACCTACCTAGCACTCTGCAGGGCAAAGATATTTGAATATGGACTGTAAAACATTGACTTAACAAGTTAGGTTGTTTTCAAATCTCTCATTGTAGGATACACAACCATTACAGAAAAAAAAAACTGCAGGTCACCCAGGGACAAATATGTTCCAATGTGGCCTTTCAGGCAATTGTTTATCAAGGTTACCCCACCACCAAAACAAACCTTCTAGGTCACCTTAATTAACTGCAAAAAATAGCGATGTCCCATGGCAAGAGGTTCAGGGGTTCCACTAGAAAAAAATGCCTTTTCCCAGGGCTGTGCCTATGCATTATTCTGGTTGCAGATTTTGTTTCTAGGCCTGAGTCAGCTATACTTCAGCCATGACTGTTAGCATGGTGGGTAAGCTGTTTTGAAGCATCAGACAGCAGGGCGCTTACAAACTTACAGAAACTGTCTGGGATTAGGAATTTGAGCACCCTTACAGTGATCCAGCCACAAACAAGATCAAATGGTAATTGGAAATAAAAGTGTTTCTGTAGCGTCAATTAAGCAGCATTGCTAGTTTCCATACACTGAACTCAGAGCCCAAGTATGTCTGCAATTAATGGCTGAAATGGTTGAATATAGCCTCTGCATTAGTTCCCAGATTGCCCCCACTATATCTTGTCTGTAAATAACACCGGAGTGTGCACGCATCTATACACAACTAAATTTTACCTGAGATGCACATGCACAATTTTCTCTGAGTTCAATGCAAGGCCAAACACAATTTAGTTCAGTGAATAACATGCTTTTATCAGCAGCATGTATATCACCGCTACACGCGTTTTGAAAAATAAAGTGATTGTTGTCATTTGCCATACTAAAAAGAGAGTTGTCTGGAGTAATATATTTAAATGATGCCATTAGTCATTTATGCCCCCAATATAAATGCTGTTTCATGTTTGCCTTATTAAATATAATAGCACTGCAAGAATCTTCTGCTGCTCCAATACCTACATGAGAACTGAACTAAATGAAATTAGAGAGTAATCACTGCATGCAGTGTATGGAAACCAAGTTAAACTAGTTTGATGTTTTGGACTGTGCCTGGAAAGCTTGTCACGACACTGCCAGCTGGGGTTTTTGCATTCAGTCTGGGATGTGGCCTCAGAGACAGATAAAAAACGAAGACTTCTTCATTGTGAGGTGCTATGAATAACATGGAGGAGGAGCAGAATTCAGCCTGGACTTCTTGGGTGTGTTGGCAGTGAATAGAGAAGGCAGTGACACATCTTTTTGGCACTCCCATTAAACTAATTTCCTGTGGATCCTGCAGATAGCATGTGGCTTTAAAAACTGTCCAGCACAAGGCTAGTTTGCTTCAGCCTCCCCTATTGCAAACCGAGCTGAACATGCTTTGCTGCCGATTACCAAAGTGCTTCTGTGGAAGCGGCACGTTAGTTACTACTCCAAGAAGTGCTAGATTTGCCTGGATACAGTTGCCCATTTATACCCAGGGGCTTTCGGCATGGTGCCTTTTATTTGCCAGATGGCTGCTACTGGTTATGAGTCAGTGAAGCCTGTGGTTATCAGATTGAACTCTACTTCTAGGAGGCTCTTAAGCGGCTTATCCTTGGAACCAGCCCATCCACCTTTTGTAAAAGGACCCCCAAATTAAAAAAAAAAAATCCATGGATACTTCTTTAAGGTAAAACGGGGAAAATAAAATGAAAAGCATGAACTTCCTCTTCTTTAAATAATGGTGTATTTCAAATGGATTTGTAGAAAAGGCCAAAACTATCTTAAAAAGAAAAATACTTGAAGTAAGTCACTTCGTTGAAGAAATGAACTCATAAGACAGAAACACAAACCCCCCACACACACCACAGATCAGAGGGTGAAAATTAAATTTTCCTTTTAATGTAAATAACATGAAAGCTCAACTTCATAGCACTATTAAAGCTACATTTTAAAATTTTTATTTTGACATACAAAAAGTTGCATGAAGCATGTATCTGTCTCCCAGATTCTCTCAATATCAACATTTTACTACGTTGTTTTCCCCTTCTCCCTCATAAGTAAATACACATATGTATATGAACATGCACATTTTTATTCCTGAATTGTTTGAAAATAAGTTGCAGACACGGTCCTCTACCAATAAATAGTTCAGTGTATGTTTCTCATTTAAAAAGACATCCTCTTATATAAGCATAATATGGTGACTAAAATCAAGAAGCTAACATTACTACTAATCTGATCACCTTGATCTAAAAGCTTTATTCATATTATTAGTAATTGTCCCAATAATGTCCTTTGTAGCAAGAGAAAATCTAGTACCAAACAGTATATCTGGCTATTATGTCTCTTTAGTGTCTTTTAATCGGAACCAGTTCCTCTGTCCATCTTTGTTATTTCATGACTGATATTTTGGAATAGTACAGGCCAGTAATTTGGCAAAATTTCCTTCATTTCGGGTTTTGTCTTAGGTTTCCTTGCTATTGGATTCAGATTAGGTCCTGTGGACAGGAATGCCACAGAAGCAATGTATCATGTAAGGAGTTATTTTGAGGCTCTGCAAATTATTTCACTTCTCATCAAAATTTTACCCACAAGCCATCTGAAAAAGCAGCAGAACATATGAATAGATATTTCTTCAGAGAGGACATACAGCGGGCCAATAAGCACACAAAAAGATGTCAACATCATTGCTTCAGGCAAATGCAAATCAAAACTGCAAAATCTAAGCCATAATGAAGTACCATGCCACATCCCCTAGGATGACTATGCTCAAATAGACACACAATAACTAGAATGAAAATGTGGAGAAATCCTCATACATCACTGATGGAATGCAAATGGTACAGCCATTGTGAAAAACAGCTTCACAGTTCCTTCAAAGTTTAAATTTAAAGTTATCATCTAACTCAACAATTCCATTTCTAGGAATGTGCCCAAAAGAACTGAAAACATTTTCTCACACCAGAAGTTGTACATGAATGTTCATAGAAGCACTATTCATAAAAGCTAAAAGGCGAAAATAGCCCAAATGTCCATCAACTTAGGCATGGGCACACGAAATGTGGTCTATCTATACAATGCAATACTAGTCAGCCACTAAAAGGAATGAGGTACTGATATATGCTATAGGTTGGAGGTGCTTCAAAAACATTATAGTAAGTGAAAGAAGTCAGAAGAGGCCATGTACTGTACAATTCCATTTGTACAAAATGTCCAGACTAGGCAAAGCCACTGTGACAGAAAGTAGATTAGTATTTGCCATAGGCTGGAGGAGATTAGGGAGCAAATGTTGAATGGTTTTCCTTTGGGGTAAAAAATTGTTGAATTAATGGTAAAGATTGCATAGCCTTGTAAGTATACTAAAAAACACTAAATCACTCCCTCTAAAATGATGAATTATAAGATATATGAATTATGTCTTAGCAAGGAGAGTTCACTTACTAGTTTAGCATTCATTGATGATTTCATTGAATCAGTTCTTACGGTGGATGCCAAACGGTGATTTTAATCACCATTAAAATTAGAGCACTATTAGTTTCACAGCAACATTGAGCAGAGGGTACAGAAATTTCTCATGTATCCTCTGTCACCACATATGTGTAGCCTCCCCTGTTTATCAACATTCTCCACTGTAATGGTATATTGTTTACAATTTTTGAGCCTACATTAACACATCGTTATCACCCAAAGTCCATAGTTTACATCAAGATTCATGCTTAGTGTTGTATATTCCATGGGTTTAAAAAAATTATAATGACATGTATCCAGCATTCTAGTATCATAGAGAGTTGTTTCAGTGTTCCTAAAATGTTCTCTGCAATGATTTAAAAAATAAACACCATTTGAAATTTATGTTGTCCTTCTACAGTAAAGACAAACTTTCCATCCCCATCTCCCTCTATCTTTCCTGCCCTGTTTCTCTCTTCCCTTTCTTCCTTCTTTTTCTCTTTCTCTCTCCTCCTCTGTCCCTCTCTTTCCCCTTCTCTTCCTTTGTTCTTACTGTAGGTCACTGTTTCTCTTAGTCAATGAGGTATAGTTTTGTACTATCATTCTCTGGTTTGATGCCCGATTTGCTTACAGTTTGACAGGCAAGAACCCTGTAAAGGTGTTCCTGTGTTCTTTTGACATGGCCCTGACCTTCTTTAAGTCTTTCCTTACTTTGAGTATAAAAAAATACTCCCAGGTCATCTTGTATTTTTCCTGTGCCAGCACTGTGATCAGCTATTTTCCAAGGAATCTTTTCAGTGGAGAATGATATTTAAAAAGCAAGATCTGGGCAATAAATGTATTTATTGCTTTGCCATTGGTTCTAAGCTCTTTCAGCAAATAAACCTAGAAAACACATGTGTATATATACTTACATACATATACATATGTTATTTCTATAATTTGCACTCATAAATAGATATAGACACACATTAAAAACCATATGTTTGAACACATACCCTTAATTCCCACTCAATACCACAGAGTTCATTCTACCTTTATCCCTTTCCATATTTACAACTTCATTTTCTGACGTTGAGAAACCTGGATCTTATTATTCACCACATATTTCCTTATTTGCTCAATTTTAGGATTCACGGAAAGTAGTTTCAGAATTGCTAATCCAATACACTATGGAAAGAAGCCTGTTAACTAGGATACAATATTTGCTTAGAGGTTTTTGTTTTGTTTTGTTTTGTTTGTCTTTAACCATCCTTTTACCCCCATCCTCCAGCGTGGTTATGTTATTAACTTGAAATATAGTTTAGTTCATTTTTTCTGTTTGAATTCCCTTGAGAGTTTTGTTTCCTCACTTTATTTCTTTTCTTGAAAAAATTATTGTGAAACATCAGCATGCTTTCAAATGTCAGAACTTTTTCACTTAAAAATATGTCCTGGATCTTCCTCTACATTAATTCATATATATTCAAGCTCATTTTAATTAAACAAATCTCTAGTAAGGAAATCTTAAATAATGTGTTGTTTTTACAAGAAAAAGTCACTTTTTAAAATCTAAAATTTATTTCCAAATACTGGGACCTAGGAAACATTTTTAAAATGATGGCAGAGGATTTGAAGGAAATATTAGCATCCAAAACAGAAAAAAATAGGAAAATGGCTGATGTAATAACTGAATAATTAAGGAAGAGATTGAAAAACTGAATTTTATTATGTCTGCTTACCAGCAGTGAGCAGCCAAGGTCAGCTTGACCTGATTATTTGTCCAAGGGGTTATGTCTAATAATCACTTTTTTTTTGACTGAATACCTATTTTGTGCCAAATGCTATTTAGGACATAAAAGAAACACGAAATTCAGCCCCTGATCTTAAAGAACATCAGATCAAATTGGAGAAATGTCAAACATGTACAAAAAGAAAATCAAATCTTTCAGAGTTGAAAAAAATAGAGGTAGTCTTCCAGGGCATTAGATAATTACTTGACTAATGATTTGTCCCAGCTTCCAAGGAGGTCATAACTGCTCCGAGATTCTGAAGAGAAGGGCTCTGAGATCTGGGCCAATCAGGGGTTGTCTGAGGACAAGTTGGGATTTGGAGGGGCTTTGGAAGCCACACAGGTCGGAGAAAGGAACTAGGTACAGTAACTGTTGCGAAAGCTGGAAGAGCCAGTGGTTACAATGGGTTCCTGCCGCACTGAGATTGCGATGTTTAATCTGTGCAACATTTAGCACACTGGCACGTAGTATGCTCCCAGTAAATACTTCTTGCTTATTGTGCAAAAACACAAAGGTAACAAAGCTTGAGATATCATTTCAGAAGACTGTATAAACCAGTCTGATTTCTTGGAATCTTAAAATGCATGTTGCGATTGCATTATAGAGGAAGCAGTGGAGTAATATTTATACAAGACTAACTGTACACGGGGCTCCGTTCTATGTGGTTTACCTGTATCAATCCATGTGTTCTTCTTGCCAATCCCATGATGTAGCTATTACGATCATCCTAACTTAAAGATGAGGGTAAATTGAGGCACAGAGCTATCAAGTAATTTGCCCACAGTCACACAGCTTAAGTAACTTGCTTACAGTCACACAGAAGCCAGGGTGTCATATTAAGGGGTTTGGAGTTTGCTCTGTAGGTAAAGGGGAGGTTTTAAAATTGTATGTGTATTTACAAAGCTTTGTTTCCATTTTATCCCTTTTTTGTTTCTTGCTTTTTTCCCTTTTCCCTTCCTTCCTTTCCCCTTTCCCTCACCCTAGTTCCTCTTTCCTTTTGAACAATTTCTTCCCATTTCACAATTATCTATTGTACATTTTGATCCTTATTTACCCTTTCAGCTTCTCATACCAGGGAGAGAATGAGATATTTACATATATGTGTCTGATTTATTTCACTTAAGAGTATGGTCTCGGGCCGGTGAGATGGCTCAGCGGCGTAAGCGCCTGCCTTGCAAGCACAAGGGCCCGAGTTCGACTCCCGGAACCCACATACGAGAAAGGGGCCGGTGATACTGCTCTGCGGCACTGGCGCCTGCTGGCACGTGAGGTCCTGAGGTCGACCCCTGGTACCCACAAAAAAAAAAAAAGAGCGTGGTTTCAAGTTGCATCCATTTACCTAATAATGCCTCAAATTTATCCTTCTTTATGGCAGAGTAGTACTCCATTATAAAACAAATCTTCTTTACCCATTCTTTGGTTGATGGGCATTTAGGTTGTTTCCAAGATTGAGCTGTGCTGGTATAAACATGGGTGTGCATACATCGCTGTGGTATGATACTTTTAATTCTTTTGAGAAGATACCGAGAAGGGGAACAACTGAGTCAAATGGAACCTCTAGTTTTAGTTTTTTGAGGAGTCCCCACACTGATTTCCACAGTGGTTGCACCAGTCTACACTCCCACCAACAGTGGAGAAGGGTTCCTTCTTCCCCACAGCCCCACCAACATTTGTTATTGGTTAATTTCGTGATGATAGCCATTCTTTGGGAAAAAAAAGAGGAATCAAAATATATCATGTATGGGTACAAATTATCTATGATGAATATGATTGTTATGTATATCTAAAATGTACCAATAAACTTAATTAAAAATACAATTGTGCGTGTAGTTGTGAGAAAGGTTGTTTATATACACTTGCTTCAGTTAAGCAGTTACTCAAGCAGCCTCCGCTATTAAATGCATAGAAGAGGGCAAGAGAGGAAGCTCTAACAGTTCTCTCATCCTGGCCACTCCCTTAGCATGTATAATACAGTGCGATGGAAGATGTGCCTCATTGGAATAAAGTTGCAACTGTGCACATACCAAGAATTGAATTTCGGCAGATGTGCACTTAGATGAAGTGTATGAGCTGAGAATATTTCTCATACTCGAGAGAATATGATTTTCTTTTAAAAGTTTTCTAAACTTGTTTGTTGAGGACTCACTGAGTGTGAAGTTGTATAAATACTCCTTTGTGCCGTAATGTAAGTACTAGCTCAGTGAATACACAACATTAAATAGCCTTGAATTATAGGGTGTTATGGATATTTAGAAGAACTTCATTACCTCACTTCCAGGAGACATTAATGGTGTGGAAGTGGGGGAACCAGTGGAATTAGCAGTGTTTAAATTAGGAGAAGATAATCTGAGCCACACCATGATAGAAATACTTCTTAGGCTTTTAGAGCTTGAGGAGATTAATACCCCACATGTGTTCGTGGTAGGTGACATTACCTTTCCTTCTTCTCATAAGCATACATTATTACAAGAGGATACTAGTCAGGTTGTTGAACTACAGTGGTGACTAGTGCTTTAGTAAACTGTGGACATACGCCTGAATCTGAGCACTGTCAGGCTGCAAATTAAGCAAATATATGCCTGGTTCATCTTTCCAGTGCAGTTTAAATATTTGAAACAAAGAATTCTTCAATGTTTGGAGAGTGGGACAGACATTGGACTAATAAGGGATGCTCTTCTGAACATTTTTACACGTATCACTCATGAACAAAGTACTTTTTATTGTCTGTATTATCATTGGTATTATGGACAATTTAATCACTGAATTACTGACTTACAGAGCAGGCAGTGATTTTCCTCTGGTCCACTCTTTTCTTTGAACCAACCATTGGGTCAAATGACTTGGCAATGGTCAATCACTGTACTTGTCCAAGGTCACAATGCAGCCTTTCTTCCCTCTTCCCTCCTTCTCTTCCTCTTTCTCTGCTTCTTTATTTTTCTTCCAACAAACACTGACCTACCACCCACCTTCTAAGTCCAGACCCATTCTTGGCATTGAAGACCCTGCAGTGTGCATGGGATTGAAGTTTTCCTTGCCCTCATAAGCACAGCCTGGTATTCCTAATGCTTGTCTCTAGACTAGAGCATATGCACCAGGCCATTACGCTGCTAGGGCTTCACAGGTGGAGACCGTCAGCAAGGCAAGATCGTTTCTGCATTAAACAAATGCAGTTGCCACATTATACATCCAGCGTTTTGCATATTTCAGGGGATATGTCCAGGAAGGGTTATTAGTTGTACCTTGATGTTCACGGTGTTTCCAAACCCGGAAAGGACTGGCCGCTCCAAAACTGAATGAGCAATGGGGAATTACTTTTAAATATATGACTCATGATGAAAAAGCATGCATTTTAGTGTATGAATATTTTATTAAGCAAAGTGCCTGTGACTAGCTTTAGAATTTTGTAATATCCAGCATGAAATATGTAATAAATTTCATACTTGGAGAAAGAAAGGTGATTACAAAAACATGGTTTTAAGGGGCTAATAACTCCTAGAAAGAGCACACCAACGCATAACCACTTGAGCGCGCATTAGAGTACTGTATCTTGAAGAAGGCTGGTAGTGAGAGTTTGGAGTCGAGCCCTTTAAAGGAAACATCATATTAAAGTTACCTTTATCTCTTCACCAAGGGAAAAAGGCCTTATGGTGAAATGTGGATGACTGGACTCTGCATATTTGCCTCGCCCTAAATACCTTTGAAAATGGGACAGGTAGAACCCAGCATTCTGGGCATTTCCATCGAAAGAGCAAGTTTACTGCCTTAGGAACGTATTTGTTTTTCAAGCTTGCTTAGACAGCTACTCCCTGTTTTCCTAGGCGTTAGTCCTTTTCTTGTGTGTTCACATCTCATAATTCCCCGGACCCGGTATGTGCACGTTTTGCATAATAGGTGTCCGACGTAGGCTTGATGATTGTATTGATTTTGTAGGAGTCTCTGGTTCCTCCAAAAGGCAGCCCCCTGTGCTCCTTGCCATGGAACAGCAATGTGCTTTTTTGCCTTGGCGGCTTCATTCATCCTGAGAATGACTCTTTTGATGCTATTGGTTGATTTTTACCAGAAAGAAAACCCTCTGCTTCATTCCTTTCTCCAGCATGGGTCCACATGCATCACATATATTCTCACTGACGCATACAGAGCAAAAGCTTCCCAAATGCAGGAAATGTCACTGTTAAATCCGAAGCAGCCATACTTGTTCCGAGGTGTAAAATGTAGACATTTCTGATACAATTGTATCAGTTAGCTGAAGTCACTCTTTGAAACCATGGTGGCGTGTCAGGAGCGCTGCTGCTTTTAAGGGTGTCTCTCACAGAACTGGCAGAGGTGGTTCACAGTTGTCACCTCAGCAGGTCTTCACTTTCTTGGCCCTTCTGACCAACCAGAGAGAAGCTATTTATGGTGGGAAGAGAAGGGCTTGGCCTATGAATCCTCGATTCATGAAGATCCTAATGGGTCAATAGAGCTCTTTTGTGATTCAACTTGCAGAAATACTCATACAAAATGTTTTCTCTGAACCAATCATTTGGTGTTCACATTTTTAAGAAAATGAAAACCTGGATGTCAACTCCATAGCGTGCTTCCCCCCCCGACCGTGAAAAGTTGTGTTTTCAGTAAAGGCTGATGGAACAAATATTATACAATTCTTTTCTACACTCATCTGCCCTGGATTGTTCGAGAGAGTTTGTGTGGGGCTAGGTTACAGTCACGGGAACCCCAGGTCTGTCCATCCAGGCTGAGTCAGCATTAGAATTTGCAGGAATGTGACAACGCACTCAGACTTCAGTTCTCCCTGCTCACTGTGGCAGTCAGATGAGTCACTATATGTAATCGAGTCAAAGAAACTGAAACTGCCATGGATCCCATGCACATGGCTAGTTACAAGCTGAAGAAGGTTGGCATTCACAGCAGGGGAGTTAGAAAAGCACCCCAGTCACATCTAGCCTAGCAGGTGTCTTAGTACAGTGACAAAGACAATCAACATGGCAGACTTTGAGAACTTTCCTCTTTCAACATGGGGGGAGGTGCACGGAGGTAGTGAGAAGCATTTAACGGTATTGATGTGACTTTAAAAATTTGCTGTCACTGACGCCATGGACGTTAATTGTGGCAGGGTTAATTATGAGAAATTTAAAAAGCTGCTCGGAACAGACTGTACCCTTCACACTGTGATAGAGTAGGCTCTGGCATGAGAACATCTCTTCATTAATATCCATCCCCAAAGGGCGACTGCACGCAGTGTTCAGAATAAGAATCCTGAACTTCCAGGGGCGGTGCAGGAAGCCAGGGGCACATGGTTCAGAGGACAGGGACTGTGCTGCTTTCCAGGAAAACACTGCATGCCCAACTCAGAATCATCTGGCGGGGTGGGGGTGGGGAGTGGAGGAAAACCGATGTCTTTGCGTGCTGGCATGTTAGGAGGTACAGATAGGGGATTTGACTGTACTTGACCTGGTCCCCACTGCATCAGGGCTCCCCGTGTCGCTGTGTAATCCATGCAGTTGCTAACAGGTAGGCCTGCAGAAAGCCTGTAAGTATTTCCCATTTGGTGTGTCACCCAGGCAGCTCTGGGGTACGCATTTCCTTCCCAGGAAAATCTCACCAGCTCTGTACAAACTAGGCGCTCATCCACCAGCCTAATGTATTATACTAAATAGCAATCTTGTTACCCCAAATATATCGCAAGAAAGCAAACTGTGAAAAAATACCAATATAAATAGTGCAGCTGTAAGGCAGATACTGGGGGAAAAATAAGTCTTCCCACTCAATAGTGCTTAATTTATGTTACCATAAACTGGAAAGGCCACATTATAGAAGAAACCCACCTAAACATGGAAGTAGGTGAATCAGTGCAATGCTGCAGCAGTATTACTACCTTTCTGCAAAACCAAAGCCCTATTGTTCAGTGAATTAGGCACCGAGGCCATCGCTCAGCAGCTCTCCGTGTTAAGACCCTGTTCTAGAACATGAGTGTATTTCCCCCTTAATATGGGCATCTGCTAATCATTACCACCAAACCTGCAGTTGGAAGGACATTAAAATATACTACCTTCCACAGAGAGCAGAGCTGGCACTGTGAACACAGAGCTATTCTTGGATTTTTCTGGCTGTCTGAAGAGCAAAGATAGCCATTGGCTATTAGAAAGAAAACCAAACAAGAAAAATCCATCAATATGCAATTAGCCTTTCTCTTTTGTCTAAAGATCATATTGATGAAAGGGACCTACCAAGGCGCACCGCCTCTGCTTTCTGTACAACACCTTGCCCTTGCTAGTGAGTGAGCCCCTACTAGGCCTTGCTTCTGGTGGTCCACTAAGAGCTCTTTGGTATGCATGGTCTCTGCATGCTTTTAGAGCTCTCTCTCCCTCTCCCTCCCTCTCCCTCTCCTTTTCCCTCTCTCTCTCTTTCCCTCTGTCTCTCTCTGTCTCTTTCTGTCTCTTTGTCTCCATCCCCACTCTTTCTCTCTCTCTGCTCTCTCTCCCTCCCTCACTCCTTCTATCCCTCCCTGCCTTCCTTCTTCCTTCTTAGTTTCTGGAGCACCTGAGACATTGGTGCTTCTCCAGGAGATGCATACCCTCCTCTTCAGAGTCTTTGTTAAGAAGTGGGAGTAAACCCCGGTGTTGCCTTAGTCAAGACCTCAGGGTATCACACAGTGTGCGAGAATGCACTTGGTGGCACCCTTGTGGCTCCAAAAATACCCATATACTCTTCTAGAAGAACAATGAGAGCAAGGTAGAAAGGAGCTCAGGGGTTGTTAATTTCCAAAATGACAAATTTCCACATTCATTTATTCTCTTTGGGAAATGTTTCCTACTCCCAAGATCCCAGTAAAATGGGTGCTTTTCCCTATGGTTTCATAGAGGGGTAAACATAGGTAGGCGAAGGGGCCATATGTACAAAATAATTGGAGTGTAACCCCAAACACCATGTGTCTACTCCTGTGGGCTTTTTTTCCATTCAGAAATACTTGTATATAGCAACTTGATGGGGGTGAGGGTGGGAGTACAGTTTTTTTGCATAACCACTGTCTCCAATTTTTCTTGGAAGCATGAGATGGTTTTTGTTTCTGTTCAACTTACTCCTGATGCTACCTGGGTATTATGGGTGTTATTAGTATAAGTGAAGTTGCATGCTCATTGAGATATTTACAATCTTCATCCAAAAGTGTTTGGTATAACTTTCCTTCCTCTTGAGCTTATTGCTCTTGCTATGCTGCTGCCACTGGTAGTGCCATCAAAAGATAATTTTGTACCTAAGGTCGATCTTTACACACAAGTCATTGGAAATAGGTGGGAGACACAGGTCATCATAATTTTCTTATGTTAGATTTCTTGGATAGTGTTTGAATGAGATGAGCATTTGACTGTATATAGAAACTTGTCTTTAAGTTAGTTCCCTGGCTCCAGTATAGGGCCAAGAGTTATAGAGTTCTGGAAGCAAGAAACCTGGGTTCTAGGCCTAGCCCACTATTGATTAGTTCTGGGGCTTGAATTTAATTAGTGTACAAAAGTCTCAGTTTCTAATTCTCTCTCTCTCTCTCTCTCTCTCTCTCTCTCTTTGTGGACTAATAATCATTTCTTCCTTGCTCTTGTCAGTAATGATCAAACAAAATACTGTATCAGTGCTTTAAATACCAAAAAGTACTATGCACACACTTGATATTCTTGTGGCTTGTGTATTATTATCCAAATCCCTTATTTAATAGTTCCCAGCCATGATCAGCTCTTTCAAGGCATGGGCTGGCTTTATTGCATCATTAGCAAAAAAATTTCCTTTTCGAAGAAGGCCAAGATTACATTTTGTGAAATATTGCCTCCCGTAGAAGTGACCACTTTCAAGTACTAATTTTACATGCTCTTAAGCATTTGGCAAATGAAGTGGAACACTTTTTTTAAGGCTTCTTTCCGCTCAGATCATTTCAAAACATGGATATATCATTTCTCATCAGAGCAAGGATGTATACTGTTTTCAACTGGATTTCTTTGTGTTTTCTTTGAAAATGCAGCCCACTCACTTCTTGTTCCTGTCGAAGGAAAATGCTCACATTGCCAAATTTTCTCATTAGCTTCGCCTAAGACAGACTCCTGTGTCACAGTTGATGGAGCCTTTATGAGCTTTTTAGCCAAATGACTGATGTTTGCCTCGTTATGTCAGATCTGAGGGCACTCCTGGCATCTCTCTTTATTCCCTGTCTAACACCATCAATCGAGCAGCTGCCATGCACCCATGACCAGGCTGATTACGAAAATGTGCTCAGGAGTCTGACGATGCCAATTGTCTTTTATCTGAAGAGGCCAATAGGTGCTGGTGAGAGCTTATATTTTTGCAAACAGATTTTGTTCTAGGATTGACAGGCAAAAATTGCCCAAGCTGAGTCTGTAGAAGCTAGGTATGGGTCATGTAAATTAACTCTGGGTTATTATGGAAGAACTTTCTGGAAGAATTGACTTTAACCATTTAAACTCCTTCCCATTCACCCTCTAGAAGATTCCTTTGGCCTTTTCATTTCTGGTTTCATGTCCTAAACAAGTTAATTTTTCTGAGGACCATGGAAGGAAGTCTTCATAAAGTCAAGGCCCCCTAATATACTATTCCTAAATGCACTTTTAATAAAATGAAGATGAGCATTTCTTTATGGAGGACATAAAATTTCAGCTGTACCTTCACAAACTTTCACTGCATATGCGATGGCAGCATTCACACACTGCCAAAGACAAAAGTGATCTTCGAGGTTGCCTGGCTCTGGGGCTGCTGCCGGACAGCTGGGATGGGCTGTAAGTGATGGGGCCTGGGCTTCCTTGGACCACTGGCTTGTTCCTGTGAGCCTGCTGGATGGGAAGAGGCATTGTGGTTTACGGTCTCTGAACAGAGCTCCCCCTTTGTGCCCTGTGGGGTGTCAGCTCTTAGCCTTGGTCTCATCCACTCCATGTACTCTCAACTGAGTTTGTGCAGGATGACTTATTCCTGAAAGCTCTGCAATTGGAGCAGCTTTTTCCTCTCCTAGACTTTTCATTCATCCATAAGGAGCCATGTGGCTTCCCACTGCCATTCCTGTTCAGCCATCCTTTGTGTCATTTGGCGGGGTGGGGGAGCTTGGAAAACTAGAAGCCTAAATTATTTAAGTCAGAACCTCAGGTTGCCCTCCAGAGTTTGAAATAGGTCATTCTGCTGGTTCTGCAGGGTGACCACACAGAAGGACCCTCCCATAGACTCAGGAAACCATGGCGAGATCCTAGCTGGAAGCTGACCTGCTCATTTCTAATAAGGTATTAATTTTTGAAACCAGCAAGTTCCTGTGGTGATCGAAGAAGTGGGTGGGGGAAGCAATTTTTATGTCTGTTTAACACTTCTAGCTAGCACATCACGATTTCATTGCTTGCTACTGACAAGGAATCTAGAACATGGGGAAGAAAGAAAACACATGGTTGAAGGCTGAAACTGGGAGTTAAAGAGAAAATAGACTAAAAAAAAAAACCACATATGTTTGCAACCCTTGTCTGGCATTGGAATCACCTAAGGAGCTTTGAAAACATCCATGTCCAGAATCTACACTCAAGCATTTAAGTCAGAATAGCTCAGGCGGACCTCAGCACAGGTCTGCATTCAGAGCTCCCCACATTCCAGCATGCCTTCTTCAGCCAGGGATGGGAACCACTGATATGACTGGGCAGCATATGGTTCTGCGTCAGAGATGGGAATGTGAGCCTTTTCTTGTTTCCATGCATTTTTGGCACCTTGAACTTCAATAAACCATTTAACATCTCTGAAACTCACAATCCTCATCTGGTAAATGGAAATTGGAGTAATAGCTGGTAGTTAGCAAGTGCCTCCTCTATAGCTGCTGTTGTGCATTACACATACTCATTTCTTAGTCTTCACAAATCTTGAGTACTGCAGATATCTCCATTTTACAGATGTGGAAACTGAGGTTCAGAAAGTTGGAATCATTTATCCGGGTCCTACAAATAATGTGGACCCAGGACTCTTACCCAGGTGATGATAACTCTGAGTCCAAGTTCTTCACTGACATTCTAGAAGATAAGGAAGATCATCACAAGAAGAATCTCTTCAAAGAAATAGGAATTAAGTGAGTTAATATAGGTCCAAATGCTGTGTAAACTATATATGGATATGCACATGGGAGTTTTTTTGTTAGTCATGGTAGTGGTAAGAAGAAGCTGGGCATTTCAGCTTAAGAAGGTCAACTTCTGGGGCCGGTGAGATGGCTCAGTGGCGTACGCGCCTGCCTTGCAAGTGCGAGGGCCCGAGTTCGACTCCCGGATCCCACATACGAAAAAAGGGGCTGGTGATATCGCTCAGTGAAACGGGCACTTGCTGGCATGCGAGGTCCTGAGGTCGACCCCCGGTACCCACAAAAAAAAAAAAAAAGAAGGTCAACTTCTGCTGAGGGACTGCAGACATGCAAGCAGAAGTGAGGGGATGTTGCTGAATGTTGCCAGGCTGTTGTGCCTGGGTTGGAATTACAATATAGCACTTAGAACTGCTTAGCCTGAGTCAATCTGGATTATTCTGGTCTGGGATCAACTCAGAAATACATTTGGGATGCCCTCCTCAGGACCTCTTTACCTTATGTTTATGTCTACTAAATTTCAGGTTCTTTCTCAGTTTACAGAGCTGTGTAACACAACTGATGTGTGTATGCATGTATGCTTTGAAAGAGACATAGTTGTCATATTTGAATTAGTTGCTTTGACTTTTTTCATTGGTGGATTTATCACATGCATCTAATTTTGCTTTCCCCTTAAACCATACCAAAACTGTAATAAAGGGATTTTTAAAAAGAATGAACCCAAAAGGACTGGGAATGTGGGAGAGGATATAAAGTTTGAAAGCTGGAAAGCGTTTGGAAAAATGGAAACTGATTTAGCACATCTGGAAGTCCAGATCTTAAACCAGCAATGGAAAAAGCTGAGAATCAATCCAGGTCACATTGCAGACACTTCAGAAAGCCCATGAATTTATGGTACCAGATATCACTTCAAGTGAGAGTGAAGAGGTTCTGAAATACAGAGGACTGGTGGAAAGCTGAGTAAGGAAAGCTAGCTCCCTAATTCCCTCCCTCCCTTGTACAATCTTCTGTTTCCCTACTCATGCGGAAAATGGGAGATTTATTCTCTGGAGAGGGTGAAACAGAAGGTTACTTTCTTGGAGAACTTTCCTGGAAACAGGGACAGGAACCCAACACATGTAGACATTGCCAGCCAGAATACCGGCAGTGAGGACTCATGGTGACATTCCTGGAAAAGGGAGGAAAGAGATTATCCAAGCCTCCAGAGAGAGGAGAGGAAAAGAGGAAGAGGAGGGAGGAACAGAGCGAGAGAGAGAATAGGAGTTATGCAGAAGAACGGTATGACTTTGGACTTTACATCCATACTGGAAGCCAGAAGACAATTCTAAAGGAAAAGAATTTCTACCCTAAGTTTTCTACCAAACTAAATGATCAATCAAGTAGGAGGATAGAATGAAGGCATTTTCAAACACTCAAAAGAATTTAGCTCCAATCTATTCCTTCTAAGTAAGCTACAGGAGGATGCATTAGTCTACCAAATGAAGGGATAAAATCAAGGAGGAGGGTGGTGTGTATATGGGACCCAGGTGCTGCAATGTAGTAGAGAGGCAAAGGAAGTCCATAGGATGATGGCAAAGGCAGTCCAGGTTTTAGAGGGCAACCATTCAAGGTTAGAGCAGGTCAGAAAGTTCCAAAGGAAATTCTTGAAGAAAATGGAACTGATAGCTGATGCGAGTGCATGTATTGACATAGTCACAAAACTGGTAGAGAGTTTGATGTTGCATTAGTGGTAAGTGCATAGAAAATAAACCAAACAATAATAAAAGCCACTTCTAGTGATTAACTTCAAAAAGTGGTTGAGGAAAGGCAAATTATAGCTTTGTACTTGGCTTAGCTCTGATACCATACTTAATGAAAATAATGTGAAAATAAAGATTAATCTAGCTAAACTTTTGACATCTTATATTGGGAAGACAGAGGGATAGGAAGTATTTCGATATGTTGTGGAAGAAGGGGAAGCAAGAAGGGTCAATGTTCATCTTCTATAAAGGGAATGCAACAGATCATACCCAAAACTGAAAAGTCAAGAAACAGAAATTCAGTTGTGTTATTCAGAGAAACAGGCCCCAAATCCTAAAGACTTAACTAATGAAAGATATGAAGCAGGAAGGAGTTGTGGGTGCAGTGCAGGGTGATAGCCTGCTATTTTTCTTCTGGCCACTTTTGAGGCTAGTTGACTCTTGGAATCATTGCATGTGGACATAAATTTGAGAAAACCCCAAGTATTTACTGATCCCTTTTGCAGGTACAACAATGAAAATTCCCCAGAGATAGAAAAGGAACAAAGTAGTGATAGAAACTCCTACTAA
Source organism: Erethizon dorsatum (assembly GCA_028451465.1). Classification (NCBI taxonomy): domain Eukaryota; kingdom Metazoa; phylum Chordata; class Mammalia; order Rodentia; family Erethizontidae; genus Erethizon; species Erethizon dorsatum. The sequence continues at coordinate 133,256,636 of CM051842.1, forward strand.
GCAGCTGACAGTTACAGAATAAAGAAGCTCACCAGTAGAGAGGCAAAGCCTTCATCAAAATTTAATTTTGAAGGAAAAACAATCCAACACCAAAGAAATGGGCTACAGTGCGTCTCCAGGAAGGAGAGCCCTACCCCCACCACCTCATAGCCACTTGTGCACTGGGAGCCAAGGAGCCTGCGAAGTTGCACAAAGACTCCTTCGTCTAGCTAGGTCTCTCCTCTCAATTGCTCGCAAATCCAGTGGAGCTGACCCAAGCACAATGGGCACTTGAGATGCGGCCTGAAAAGAGCATAAAATGGGACTACTGTGTTCCCGCCTCCTCTGTCTACGGGAATCTGGATTCCTCTGAATTTTGCATGAACCTCACACTTCAGTACTTCAGCTCGCTCAATTAGGCCAAGTGGTGATATGCTGTATATCAGTGCAGATCCTAAACACCAGTTAGCAGGGCTTAATGAAATCCAAGCATTCGATGCCCAGGAAAATCACACTAACAGATATTTTTGTAGCCATTTACTTAATTGATGTGACTAAATGGTTTAACTAAGAGAATATTGGCAACGGTTGTTACTGTTTTCACTTCCTTTTGTATTGCGGTATGATAAAATCTGTGCAGATGACTGCATGTATTGACTGACTCCTCAGGGAACAAACGACACATCCTGCAATAATAAAAACTCCCTGATAAACTCTCAGCACTAGTAATGAATGACTCAGGGCCCCATGTTGACACTTCTGTCACCAGTAGTCACCCAGGAGCTACTGCAGCTGGACTCTGTACAGCAAGGGATAGAACGTCAAGTGTGGCAGGTGAGGTGACTGAATCACCCTGCTTTCTGTGGTGAGGCTACACTTAAGTTAATTTGAATCCTCAGTAGGATTTACCGGGAATCTCTGTTTGCAGGACGTTGTAACAAAGAGGAGAGCTTTTAGGCTGAAAACTGCTTCCTAGCATTTAAAATCTCAAGCCCTGTTGTTTTTGTGTGTTGTCCAAGGAAAGGACCTACAAGGGGTGGGAAAGCAGAGGTGGACAAAGAAGGGAGTGAGGTCGTGGCAGAGAGCACAGTGAGCTGGACAGGTATTTCCTTCTTGGCGACAGGTAAAATCAGCACAGGAGCCCTTAATCGCATGTTGTTCTACGGTATTATTAAGTGAATACATTTTTCATGGAACACCTGCTAGTGTAACTAATTAACAGCCATTCTCATTAATTACATTGATCAGGATCATAAAATAATTTCAAATTGCTGAACATGATCAGCAGGAGTAAAATGGTCTCACTTTACTCCCTTAATGATTTTTTCATGATTAATCAAACAAAATATATGTAGTTATTTGATCCACTTTTTTCATCTTGGAACTGCAACTCAGGGCAATTATAGTAGACATAAAGTTGATGCAAACAGAACTATATTTCATGCAGTAGCTAATTAAGCAGTAAGGCACAATAGGGCGGGGGATATGATTATCACAAGATCATCACCCCCCTGAGGAGTCACAAAGCAAAAGGTACAGTTGAGTACCTCTGCTCCCACAGGGCTATGATTACCTTCAAATAACCACGCATCCTGCTGGCGCCTTAGTGCTAATCGGAAACTCTTTCCAGTTTACATAGAAAGAAATTGAGGAAAAATGACTTTGATCATAGGAAATGGCTCACTACAGTATAAAGATTTCATCTATTAATAGTGACAACATTTAATGCGTGCTTTAGAAGGTTAAATAATCAATCATGCTGTTCTCACATTATCTGTGGGTTTTGAGGGGATTTGAAATTGATTGTTTACACGTTGAGGAGTGCATACACCTCTCGGTTTGGGTGTGTGAACTGTCTTCAAATACTCATGCTTCTAATAATTAAGTTTTGATCTAATTGGCAAGTACTTTCTTTTAAGGTAGTAGACATTTCTTGAATGAAATCATAAAAGAATAGCACAGTAACTCATTTTCTTTTTTATTTATTTGTACATGTTTGCGATACATGATGAGTACTTTTCTCTCCTCCCTTCCCCCTCGCTCCATTTCTTGGTTCCCTTCCCATTTGCAGAATATCTATCTCCCTGTTTCCTTTGAAATCTAAGAAAGACAAAAAATATATAAATTTGCTAGGTTTCAGCCATGATCTCAGATTTTTGCCACCTCTGAAACTCTCTCTCCAGCCTCCAGCCAGCTACAGAAATGACAGCAGGGATACTCGGCCACTTAAGTGGAGGAGATGGTTCTGGCTCTATTGGGGATGAGACTCCTCCCCCTTTCTTCCAAAGGAAAAAGGGATGAACAAAATCAAAACTACACAAATAAAAACAAAGTAAAATGAATCTTGATGCACCCGGGCCATTTGGAAGGGAGAGAAGGCCCCACTCCTGAGGTGGTACCCTTCCGCAGCATGTGAATTCTCTTATGGTCCCTGGCATGCTGCGTGCTAGGGGAGTGCTGCCTTCATGCTAAACACCTGACCCAGGCATTTCCTCCTTTAGGAACCATGACAGGGTTAGGGCAGGGGTCAAACACACCAAATGGGAAAGTAAACCAAAAGCCCACCACTCTTACTAGCAATTTTTAAACAATAAAGATTGTAGATAAAACCTAATGATTGATAAACTTACCCTCAGGCATAGAGTTTGCATTTAATACCCAGAGTGATTTCCTTCTCATCACCTGTGTATAAAGAGATACTTTTTCAACTTTTATGGTTAAAGGAAGTAAACTCCTTTTTGTACTATTCAAGATCACTGTCTTTATCTGAGTTATGCCTAAAATGACCACATTTATTTCATTTCCTATTTCTTCCCTTTTGGCTAAAGTAACTACAGCTTTCTCAACAATGTTTAGATGTCAAAATGTTCCTGTATTTTAACTCTAGAATAGTAACATGGTAGTTAAATCGTTGTTGATTCTTGAAAATGTTCATCCAAATTTTCCCAGGTTATTTCAAAATGAGGATGTTTAGCATCTGTGGATTTCCTGAAGGAAATGTAGTCGTGTACTTTTTGTGACCCTGTGAAATGAAGATAAATTGTGTCCTGTGCAGGATACATTACTGACTTTACGACATGCATAAATTGACAATTGAGTGCATCCTTTCCATAAAAGCATCCTTCGATTTTTCATATTATGTTTTGAAGGTAACTTTGTTAACAGTGTGATGTACTGAAATGCGTGAATAGGGAAAGCAATTGGACACCAGACCCAGGATTTTTCCTTCATTCACTGGTAAGTGCTGGTCATGTAAAGAAGAATCTCACTTTAACCTTGCTATATAGTCAGGTCAAGCCATGAAGCTTGATCAGGTCAAACCATTTGGCTTGATTTGGCTATGCTTGACACAAGGTTTTCTACCATGCAGAAATACTTTCTGCTCAGAGATAATAACAAACAAGACTTAATCGAGAAACAAAATTGGCACAAGACCCTGGTGATCAGTGTGATCTTGAAACATTGGCTTCGTACTGAGTCTACTGGTCTCCCTGGCTTATCTCGGGTTCACAGCAGCACTCAAGTTTACATTATGTATCACGGAGAGGAAATGTCAGTTATTAACGTTAAGTAGCATAGGTGTGAATTGTAAAAGGGCTTTTAAAGTGCCAAAAGCTGAAAAAGGAAATTAAATGTGGTTATTTATGACGGAGCTTTAGAAATACTTACATTTGTTCTTGGGACACTTGGCGTTTAGGTTTTAGATCATGTTCAGTCTTCAAACTTGCAAAATTCAGGTAAAAAATAATAAAGGGGTCTTCCCCTGTAAACATCTAAGTACATATGGGTGTTTGGCCATGACTCCCCTCCCAAGCAACTTCAGTCTTTGCTAAATGTCACTGTGTCTGCTAAATTGAAATGATGATCGCTGAAATTTAATTGACAAATGAAGGGCACTGGAAAAGTTCTATCGGTTGGGATGAGTTAAGTTTTGGTTTTAATTCCTGAGACTTACCCACATTGGTGGAGATTATCTAGAGCAGGGATGGTGAACCTTTTAGACTTTCAGTGATACCAACAGCCCACTGCAGCATGCTACTGGTCTAGAGGAACCTTTGCACCTGTAAACATTGACAGTGAGGCTAAACAGACTTGAATGTCTTGTATGGAACTGAGCAGTGCAGCAAGTCTTTAGATAGATAGCCCACATGGTATCAATGAAACATCATTTAGTAATTGCTCATTGGCCCAAACAAGTGGAGGGACAGCTTGGCTAGACAGATGGAAAGGGCTGCTATAAGAAGGGATCAGAAAAAGCATTGCTCCTCCGCTGGCCTAAATCCACTAATCTGATGTTATTATTAGTGATAAGGAGCAGTGCCCAAGAAGAAAATCTCTTTCTCTGCAAATGTCATTTAAATAGGACTCTGATATTTTCTGGTCAAGTCGACAGGCTTTAGTCAAATAGTGAGAACCTTATTTGTAAATGCAAGAGGGAAAGAAAAGCTTCAGTTCAGCAGTTCTTAGGATGTCAGCTTACCAGTATTGATTAATCGTTCAGTAGCGGCAGCTGCTTCTTTATTAAATGTACAGCTAGCCATACAAAAGATAGCAGGTGTAGGAAGTGTTTGTTGACAATTCACCGTTTCCCACAGTGCAGAGCCGACTCTTGCATGTTCTTCCCATACTATTCCTGGGAATTCACCTTTCCCTATCCAGATGTCTGCAGCCCTCAGATTTTCTTCCAACTGTTCAAGGGTCAGTTATCAGGTTGAGCCTTCACCAGTCACATGGTAACTGCACCATTTGAAAAAGAAAAACTTTTTAGCATATTTTAACCTGTTTCTTTCTTTCTCTCTCATTTTTTTGGTCATTTTTAGCTATGTGGGAAGATCTTGCTACTTAAGTACTAGTTGTAATTATAGATGCAGCACTTATATTGCTAATGAGTCATATTCTGAGAATTGGGAAGCTACTTCTGGCCTCAGCAATGAGGCATCTTACGAAGCTGAAAGGACTCTTTGAGACCGCTAGGGGTACTATTTAGCAAGTTACCTGCTCTGCATTTTGAAATTGCACCCCAGTGAGGGTCCAAGACTTTCTGAAGTTTCCACACCATCAGAAGCGAGTTTGCTCTTTAGGAGAGTTTAACATAATGTAAATCTTCAATGGGTTTACCACCCCTGATGTACATTTAAGAAACAAAAATCCAATAAAGAAAGCTTTCTCACTGTTTCCCATGCTTCGAGATCAATTTTGAGTTCATCTTCCCTTAGTGTTCCCCAGCTTGTTAAATTTTCCCTTGGCATGTAACTTCTGTGACACTCCCTTGGCATTCAGCGTATATATGTGCATGTATTATAGACATCTCTTTTTCCCCTTACTCCAGAGCATAAGAAGTTCATCAGGCAATAACATAGGCTCTTGCAATCCATATATTTTGAATTTTCAAATATAGTTTACTTTACAAGGCTCTATCTAAGTCCCACAAACCATCAAAATGCATTATAGATTTCAGTATTTCAGTATGCCAGTGACAAACTGTAGGTGCTTCTTTTTGAAAGCTGCATGAGATATTTTGTTAGACCCTATGTCTCCATTATTGGGACAGAAAGTATGGCCACTTTAGAAATTATTCATTCCTCCTTCAACAAAATTTATCTAGTAGCTACTATGTGCTACATGTTCTAGGTCCTCGAACATACAGCAAATAGCAAAGTAACTCAAGAAGTGTTCCTTCTCTGAATTAAATAGTGTGGGCTACTGTCGTGGGTTGCAGTGATGAAGTGGAGGCCTCACCTTTGACAGGAAAAAGCCTTTCAGAGAAGAGGATGTTAAAACAGACACCTACAGGAAGAGCCTGAAGGAAAGCATTCCAGCAAATGTACAGCGAATGCCAAGGCTCTGAGGTGTGAATGAGCTTGGCAACTCTGAGGAAGAGAAAGGAGGCCAGTATTGGCAAAAAGAGAGTAATTAAGTTGGAGAGTGGCATGAGATGAAAGGAAAGAAGTAGGCAGAGACAGATATTATAGGGCCTGGCAGACCATGGTAAAGAGTTAGATTTCATTCTGAGTGCAGTGGGAAGCCACTGGAGAATTTAAGTCAGGCAGTGACAAGATTTGATTTATGTTTTATTAATAAAAATTTGCTCCAGCTCCCATGTGGAGAAATAATTGGAGGGGGGAATAGTGGAAGCAGGGAGCCAGTTAAGAGGTTATTATGGCAGTTGTCCAGGTGGGAATTGATTCTGGCTTGAACCGGAGTTATAGAAATATAGATGGAGAGAAGGGACTGCATTTTGGAGGTAAACAGATGAAACTTCATGAACCAGGAACCAAGAATGACTTGAGAGTGACCGTTGGAACTATATAAAAAGAAGAGGATGAAAAAAAGGAATAGACAATATAGAGTAATAGATGAGAGCTCCAATTTGGAGATGGAGTCGCCTTGGTTTTGATGTTTGAGCAAGTTATCTCATTTCTCTAAACCTTACTTTTCTCATTTGTAAAAAGTGAGTAATGAGCTTTTAAAAAGAAGGGAATATGGAAGAACTAATGCAGGTAAAGAGCATAACACGGTGATGTGGTTTGATACATTAAAAAGTCAACAATTCCAGTTAAGCAGGGTCAGTATCAACGCAGCTGGCTAGCGTGCAAAGATTTCCCTCCCCAAGCCATAATAAATAACAATATAAGAAAATTAAATTCTACACAAAACCAAATGCTCTCAGCATAATTTGAAGATGAAGAGTGCCAAATGTGAAATAACTATGGGTAAAAAGAGAAAAATCACCAAATCCCAGAAAGAGCTCTTGTACCTGCCCAACCTCTGCACTGATACAAAAAGAGCTGATGAGTACAGAATTCCCTGAGTTCTTGTATGTTGAAAACTTTATTTCCCTTATTGCTTTGAAATTTGAATAACAGATTAGCTGGACGAAACTCTAGCACTTTCATTTTCTTCTTTTTTGAAAAATAATTTGCCATTGTTGTCTCTTGCTTTTTTAAGTTAAGCGATTATTTTTCTCTGCAGGCCTTGAGAGTTTCATCATTATCTTTCAAATCTAGTAGTTTTGCTACCATTTATCTTTGAGCTGATCATTCTGGATAATTTTCTCAGACATGCAGAAAGCCATTTCCATTGGTTGATTGAGGTTTTGGTATTTTAAGAATGTTTTCTTATATTGTAATTTTAAATAATAGATCTTTCCTAGCATTTTGTTTGCCTTTTCCAGAGACTTTAGTAATGTGAATATTACTTCATCTTTGCTTTCCTCCCATTTCCATTACTTTCTCTATGACTCTATTTGCTTTATATTTATGTCATTCTCATGATTGTTTACCCACATTTTTTCCACGTATCTTATTAAATTTTCATTTGAATCTATTTACTCTTGTGCACCTTTTAATTTATTCTTTATCTTTTTGATAATTTTGTCCTTTCCATTTCTTTCTTGAGTTGTATCAACTCACTTTTCAATTTTACTGGGGCCCTTTTGAACATTTCTAAGGCTAGCTTTTGCATTTCTGATTTCAATGTATTTTTATATATTTTTGTGGGAATATTCTTTTTATTTAGTCCTCTCTATAGGATTAGCTTACAGTTGTCTTGTACTTTGCAATTGTTCTTTGGAACAAGAGTGTTCTTAGTTGATAATGTTTAAAAATTCACTTCCTGGGGCCGGTGAGATGGCTCAGCGGCTTAAGCGCCTGCCCGGCAAGCGCGAGGGCCCGAGTTCGACTCCCGGATCCCACATAAGAAAAAGGGGCCGGTGATATCGCTCAGCGGCACGGGCGCCTGCTGGCGCGCGAGGTCCTGAGGTCGACCCCCCGGTACCCACAAAAAAAAAAAATTCACTTCCTATTCAGTGGTACATTCACAAAGATTGGTCGTATGTTAGGGCATGAAGAAAACATGAATGATTTCATTAAGTGGAAATAGTACAAATAACACTATCCAATCACAATGCAATAGAATTGGAATAAATGAAACAAATACTGTCAAAAGAACACAAGCATCTATGGGAAAGAGCACCCAGTGGTTTAAATTGGACAATGTAAACAATGTAAATAATGAGAGTTATGAGTTATAATCCATAGAATAAAATAAATATCCAGGAGTTAATTCTGTGATGAATTAATAAATGAAGGATGTTAGCAATATCTCCTCTAAATTTAGATCAATTCAGAAGCAAAAGGGTAACTTTAACAAACTAGCAGACACCTCCTTAACTAAGATGAAGATTCCTATCTCCAGGGATAAGATATTGATGTCATGAGCCCTCCGATGTAGTATGCTGAAGAAAGTACAGTGAACTCCACATTCACTTCTGTGGTATTTTGCCCAAATGCATAATCTCTATATAATCATTATAAAACTTCTGACAAAGCAAAATTGAGGTGCCTTTCACAAAATAATTGACTAGGATTCATCAAAAGTGTCAAGGTGAAGAAGTGGAATTACTACAGATGGGAGGAAACCAAGGAGACACAACTAAATATAACGCAAAATCTCGAATGGGATTCTGTGACAGCAAGAAGGACATTAATGCATTAATGGAAAATCTGGAGAAATTTGAATAAACATTGGAGTTTAGTTAAGTGTGTTTTAATAACACTGATTTGCTAGTTTTTTTTTTTTTTGGATAAGTTTGTTGAAGTTATGTATGTTGCTAACAAGGATAAGTGGGTAGACAACATACATGAATTCTATGGACTGTGTTTATAACTTTCTCTAAAGTCTAAAATACTCTCAAAGCAAATTCGTTTTAAATATCAAGTCAGTCTTGTAGGTAGATTCCTAAAATTTTAAAAATCCAACCTGCTTTTTAGTAGACTGTATATTTTCCATTGTGTTCTGAAGCCTCAAAGAAGTCATAGCTTGGGAAGCCTCCATGCCAGATTTTTCAGTTTCTACACCATATAGGGATTACCAGTTTTCAAGCAGTTGCTTAATACTAAAACTCTATTGGATGTGATTGGATCTTTAATGATTAAGAAGGCAATTCAGGATTTTGCAATACCCCTGGATCAAATTTACAAACAACAAGTTATCATTGTATAGCATAGGAGACACACACAAATGCGACAATTAAATAGAGATGTCAGTTTGGAACAAGATCATGTAAATGAGTATATTTCCCTCTCCATTTGAGCCTGAGTTAGTGAGAGTGAGATAAATAATGTGTTCTCCCTTTTTAAAACGTTAACTCTGAGCTCACTTGCCTTTGTTTATGGGGCATCGCACAGTTCTGTTGCTCTAAGACAGTTATAAGAAATTGGCTTTGTGTGCCAAGCACTATGTTTAGGATTATAGACCTCAAGTTGTAAAGCAAGAACAGTAAGATCCTGCTTTGGTCTGAGTACTTCAAGAAGAGGAAACACAATCCCATAGACGGGAAGTAATTGCTCCCCATTGTCACTCAGCTAGTAAACTACCAGCAAATGGACAGATCTTCCAGATTCCAAAGCTCAGGTTCTTTGATTATTGCAAGTTGCCTGTGGAATGAAAGTACACAATCATCTGAGATCTTGGCCTGTGTAGACTAGAAGGCAGTATGGGTGCAGCACACAGCCTTTCTGTACAAATCCTGCAAGTCCCCTGTATAGCATGGGTATGGGACCTACTGCAAATGGTTTAATCATTTGAAGAAGTCTATCAATTAGTTGATGACATAGAAACCTGATTTGCTAGCTCGTCAAGCCTAGAAAAGGGGTTTAGACTCCTAATATTTCCTCTTTGCTGCATGGAGTTTATAAGTAAGACTAATAGGATGAATCATGTGAGAGGTTGGTGATGCCTTTCTGTAGTCTAAACTCTAGCTAAAAGAAAAATATTTAATATACTTTGTAAGGCTGCAACAGCAAGCAGAAACACCAAAATGACACCCAGGATTTGGAGGCAGATTTATTTACGTCAATGGGCACTGATGTAAATATCAGGCCCTGACCTCTGGTGGTCTAGGGCTTATATGGGATAAACAAGCAGGAAATACAGAGGCAGAATGGCTTGTCAACTGGGGATCGGTTCTTACAATATGCATCATAGTGACCAGCTATGCATCACTGTGACCAGCCATCTGTAAGAAACAAAAGTAACAGGAGCTGTAATGGGAACTATTACCTGGACAACTAACAAACTGAAGTATACTGGCTGGGGGGTGCATCTTTTTTTTTTTTTAACGTGGGTACTGGGAGTCGACCTCAGGACCTCGCGGTTGCCAGCAGGCGCTTGTGCTGCTGAGCGATATCACCGGCCCTTTTTTTTCCTTTATGTGGGTTCCAGGAGTTGAAGTCAGGACCTCGCGCTTGCCAGGCAGGTGCTTATGCCGCTGAGCCATATCACCAGCCCTGCATCTTCTGATACAAGGATGCAACTGAATAATTGACTCTAGAAGTCAAATAGAGCTATATCTAGCTTTGGTGTCTTTCCCGAGGTCCAGGATAGAATATGGCCCCTGAGAGCAGGGAGCTCTGTCAGCATCCCTGACCTCTCTGTTTTTTTTGATATTTGATTCAAAAAGTTAATAGCAAAGCCATGGCCCGTTACTGGGTTATAGAGTCTGATAAAACTTATTCCAGGAGTTCACAGACCTAGTTTTGATTTACCCCAGTGTCAGTGAATGTCAATGATTTTTTTCATATGGTGTTACTAAGTTATCAAAAAGTCTCCAAAATGAAATTAATTACACACACACACACAATACGTAAAGAAATATGGCTCTGTAAAGAAATTGGAAGGGTGTCATGAAATCCAAGAATCACAGATAAAGAATTGCACAGAATCCATGGGAAATTCTGGCCACTGGGTGACTTTTGTGTAGTTGCCTGGCTCTGGTGGAGGCAAAGGATTCATTTTTTTTTCTATAGAAGAGTTGATGGAATATTCTAAACTATTCTATAAACATCTCTGAAGTCTGCATTTCCCATCCTTATCCTGAAATCCAATGCTAGTTTGTAATGGCGTGTATGTGTAAAGTTGCTTTTAACAACAGGGATATTGAATGCAGTGTCCAGTCTTGGAGCCAAACCCTGCCTTCAGTGCACACCCAAGTTTCCATTAAAGGAGAGGGCCATGGGCTCGTGGTGCAGATGGTCACGTTCAGATTCTGCTGTAGGAAATCAAGAGTATTAGGAGCTGGGATGTTGAATTTTACTTTGCCTCATGCTAACATTGACTTTCCTCTGCAGCATCACCAACTAGTGAGAGCTAGTTCCGTTTTTTTTTTTAAATTTATTTTTTATTTTTTAAAATTTTCTGCACTAACCAAAATCCAGAGATACAAATCCAGGGCTTAGGGGGTTCTCATATAGATTTGCCATATTCCTGAGGGTCTGTGGAAGCTTAATCACTTTCATATTTTATTTATAAAGCAAATGTTCCATGACATTGAAACATTAAATGGATTATATTCAGCCATGTGCAATGTATAATTTTCTAAAATCTCTGATTAATTTAATATGGGTGATTTTTATTCTCTGATATGTGGCCTTGGTGTAATTTATAACAAGCTATAAATATTTGAAATGCCGTGGAAATGTGGTTTGGGGGATAGCATTAACACCTGCCTTCTATGCTAGTTGGGTTATATTAAGCTTTGAATGTACACGGCTATGTTTCTGGGGTATTACTTGATTTGTGTTGTGTCTGAATCTGTGTATGTAGTGTCTGGTTGGATTATAAGGGCTTGTCACTATTTTCTTAGCTTTCGATCCAAAACCAAGTCTAATTTAGGGAGTTTTATGGCATCATTCACTTTTTTCCTGAACTATTTAATTCCTTATAGAAGCTGAACTGCCAAACTCCTTCACTTGCTAACTCTTCCCTTTCTTCCCTGAATATCCGTTCCAAATCAGTGTGTGCATTATAACCAGGGAAGAAAGAACACGTTTCCTGTCAAAGCCTGTACCCTGAGACACAGACATCGAGGATGGCCCTGGCGACATTCATCCTGTCATGCTATGGCTCAGCTGACCCACCCTGGGAACTGCAAGGACAAGGGCTGTCACTAAGTGTGATCCTTCCCTGCCTCTGTGGAAAGGCAGGTGAAAAGGCAGCCTCTAGCCCTTCCCCCAGAGATGAGAGTTTTCTCTCAGCTCAAACACCTGCCTTGTGTCCCACCTACAGCTAGCTTGTCTTTAGGAGGTGGGTAGAGGGAGTATAAGAAGTATTTGTGAAATCTTTTTGGCTTTTCTTTAAGCACTTCCCAGGCCTTGCTATTGAGTAATCTGAACTCACCAAGCTTCAGTTCCCTTATCTGTAAATAGCAGATGATAATAGCACCTACCTTTTAGGGTTATTTTAAGAGTTAGAGATTACACATGGCAGTACTAGAGTTTGCATGTGCATTAGTACCTAGTATGGGTGCCTTAATACTATCATCACCTTTGTTCTTTCCCCTGATGTTAGTAATCCTCATTGTAAACAAGTTGTTATTGAGTCACAGGTGGTAAAACTGCCTATTTGTCTATCACTTGGCAAATTAAGTTAATGGCCAATCCTGTAGCAGAATCTAGGATTTCTAACTCTTCAATCATGTTGCTCTCTGAACTCTCAGTATTTCACATTAAATAATATCCATGTGTTATGGTTTGTCTCTAGATGTCCCCCCAAAGTCCCATGTGGTCATGGGGGGTGGGCTTTTCAGAGGTGACTGAATCTAGAGCTTGTGATTGATTCATGGTGCAATGCTGGGATTAAGGGTGTGAGTGCTACACCTGCCCTAGGGCGGGTAGCCTGCATACAATATAAGGGACAGAAAGAGGCTTGTCCCTTCTCTCTCTCTCTCTCTCTCTCTCTCTCACTCATTGCTTTTGCTGTCTTCTGCCACCATGAACTGTTGCCCCTCTACCATGCCACCCTGCCTTGCAGGCAGCCGATTATGGACTGAGCCAATTATGGACTGAAACCTCTACAAATTGTGAGCCAAATAAACCATTTCCCCTTTAACTTTGGGTGTCCGGAATTTTTTCTCAGCAACAAGGAAAAGTAACTAAGATACTCTGTTTTTATGTATTTCTTTTCAAAAAAACAAAAAAGTAAATGAGAAAATAAAAGTTACAGCAAATAATTAAGAGTTAGTGAAGGCAGAGGAAGTTGTACTTCCCTTCTCTGTTGCACCCCTTTCATTTGGGGGGAGCTGTATAAAAGTTGTGTAGCTGCTGCATCTTTAAGTCTCCAGAGGAGTGATTTAGGGAGTGAGCTGGGCATTTTTTCATGAATGAGAACTTCACCAATTCTAACTGGTGGCCATATGCCTGAAGAGGTGTAGGACTTGATGGCCAGGCTGCTGCTACAGCTTGGCATTTGGGAAATAGCATGAGGTCATCGCCACACAGGGACACCAGGCTCAACTAGTCATTTCAGCCTTTCCAGGGCCCATGGTGCATTATATAAGATCTAGAATAAAATATATTTTTCATGTATTTTATTTCTCCTTAGGAGCAATGAATTTCCCTTAAAAGGTAATTCCTGGAGCTTTTTATCAATAAGGGTAAGGAAAAAAACAACACTTTGAATTATATTAGCAAACACTGAAAGCAGGAAACATTATTAAAATAATGTTTTGTAATTCTTGCTACTTAGTGCAATGTTTTTCAAATATTTAGTCTCGGTATTCTTGCGGGAATATGGGAAACAGACTCACTGATGCACTATATAATGTGACTTTCCCTGGACAGAATGCTGGGCTAGATTTTTATTTGTGTAAATTTGTACCCTGGAGCATGGGCATTCATGGTCAAATGTTCTGACCAGTAAGGGAAGCCCCAGGAAAGGAGTTGTTGTGTTAGGCAGTGTGATATTTTCCATAGTGAATTCTTGTGATGCGGCTTTCTAATTTATTAAAATTGACAGCTCCAAGAGTGTTGTGATTTTGGAAGGTTACACTTCCCAGAAGCCATTTGAATTTGGAAGGCACTGTCTTAGGAGAAGCTGGCTTGTTGCATGCTACTTCCGTTTGGTTCTCAATGCCTGGCTGTCTCATCTACAGTTTGTTCAAAATTAAATATGAAACGCAGGCAGTATGGTCTAGTGGTTAGAACAGTATGTTTGGAAAGATAAAAACTGCATTTGTGTAGACCTATGATATATTTGTTTCCTGGGGCTGCTGTAACCAATCGTCACACACTTAGTGGCTTAACATAATGCAAACTTTTTTTCTCTTATATTTCTGGAGGGCAGAAGTCAAAAACGGGTTGGCAGGGCTGCCTTCCTTCTGGAGGCTGCAGGAGGAAATCCCTTCTCTTGCAGGCTGCCTGCTTTTCTGAGCTATTGGTATTGCATCACTCTGACTTCTACTTCCCTCATCTCCTCTCTGTCTCTCCCTGCTCTGACTCCCTGCCTTCCTCTGATAAAGACCTGATGACCACATTGGGCCCATGTGGTATAATCCCAGATAATCTCTCCACATCACTATCCAATACTTAATCATGTCTGCAAAGTCTATTTTGTCTTGTTATACCTATATTCATAGGTTTGGGGGATTGGGATGTGGCTATCTTGTGGGGAGCATTATCCATATACATGTGACTAACCTCCTTGTGACACACTTTCTTCCTTTGTAAAAGACAGGCTAAGATGCGTCTCTGTCTTCCCATTATTATTTCCACTCCTCAGAGTTTAGTAAAACATTTTCTCCCAAGGAACTTTTAATACCTTGGGACACAGTTTCTATATGGATGAGAAGTAGTTAACATAATGTGCTTGTTAAAATCTGAAGTGTAGCAGTCAGGAGTTTCTTATTCCACCTTAATTTATTAAACGGTCTTTCATTCATTTAATACTCTACCTCCCACCACTGTCTCCCATGGACCAAAAGCAAGTGTAGTCTTTTCCTGTGGTAGTTTCATCCGCTTTAAACTCCTTGACATCCTAAATCCAGTTTAGGTCACAGCACTCTCTAGCCCAAATCACATCTTCCATAAACCACTTGGTACAATCTGAACTCCTCGGCCTGTAACCTATAATGTCCATAATGCTATAAGATGGCTTCTTCCTTTGCTTCCCTATGTTTATTCTTTCTTCAGTCCTCTTTTCCAAGTCTCAGTGAAGCCTCCCTGGCTCACTCCAGCCTGCAAGGATTTTTCCCATCTCTGAGTCCTCTAGCAGTTAGAATTTATACCACCCATTTGCCAGTTGCTATGGGGTGTCTAGTTTGGTTAATTATCTTTACATGTCAGTAGGTCTTCTTTCTCCAGATAATTATAATCTTGAAATCAGGGGCCATACCTTTCACATTGGCATGCTTGCCACTCAGCATTCAGCACCCAGTAAGCCTTAAATACATATTTCTTGATGACAATGTGTGTGAATAAGGATTCATTTTGCAGGCCTTTTGTTCTGGGATTTATTTTCCTGCACTATTAATCAGACACTTTATGCCATTTAAATATATTGACATTTAATTTCTTAGCTTGCCCATGGAAGTCCCCTCTGTCTGCCATAGAAAATGATATACTGACTCCTTTTTATGACTGTGGAACCACACGAAAGTTCATGGAAGTCCCGTGGTAAGCTAGACACCATTTATAGTTCTGGCAGTAAGGACTTTTCCTGAGCTTCGGTCTGTGCATGGGGACCAGGCCTCTGCAAAAATGTTTTCATTTGTGAAAACACCCTCCTCCCCTGCTTAATATGTCTGAAACATATATTAACAAAGATCTGTCTCCTTTTTACTGTATTTGTAAATGTCTTTGTAATTTCTTCCAGGAATCCCCTCAGTATGAAAGAGTATTCTACCAAAGCCGTCGAAAATACACTGCTTTCCCAACAGGATATTTTCTAACTGATATTAGTGCTGCTGCTTCTGCCAGGTGGAAATGTATATGCAACCACCTTTTTTTTCTTTCTTTCTTTCTTTCTTTTTTTCTTTTTCTTTTTCTTTTTTTTTTTTTGTACCGGGAATCGAACTCAGGAGTTTGTGCTTGCCAGGCAGGTGCTGTGCCACTGAGCTACATCTCCGGCCCCTATGCAACCATCTTAGCAAATGAAGATGCTTCTAAAAACAGACACTGCATGTGCAGGGAAAATATTTTTATATGCTTTTAAAGTGAAATGACCAAGCCTGGGTTTGTGGCTTATTTAAGACGTGGATGTGTGAGTTAGTTATTGTCCTGTGGCTGCCCAGAAACTAGAAGAAACACACTGCCCTAGCTGTGGCAGGACATTTTGTCCAAGGGAATTTTCTGGTTAGTAAGAGAAGATAACCAATGTACAAATATTTGTGGACTGATGGGTGAAAATTCCGAAGTTGTTTTGAGACTCTAGAAAATGTGACCTTCATGAAATCATTCTTTGATTCTTTTCTTCTTTTTTAATTGGCTCTTGAAAAGGAGGGAAAGGGAAAGGGAGGTGGTCAATCTTTCAGAGAAGTTACAAAATAATTACTGTATTTGTGTCAAAGCCAGCTTTTGAGACTATAATAATGATCACAGCTCAGATTTTAAGACGCTCTTTCACTCCAGTTTCTA
Organism: Erethizon dorsatum; assembly: GCA_028451465.1. NCBI lineage: Eukaryota > Metazoa > Chordata > Mammalia > Rodentia > Erethizontidae > Erethizon > Erethizon dorsatum. Next base: position 133,273,024 of record CM051842.1, read on the forward strand.
AATTGGAGAGGCTGTTTCCAGGAGACTCAATAGTGACCATAAGGATCGTTTTGGAGTTTCATTGTGCACCCCCTCCATTTTACATCCCCTAATATATTAGGCCATAGAAATCAGAAGTGTGAATTCAGCCTTTCATTTATCATTGCAGTTCCCCACTTATCGTTAAATCCTTAGTTTTGAAGGCTCAAGTGTTCTATTGTGCTGGCAATTAGCCAATTGCAGGTGCAAAATCTTGAAGGCATCCATAGGGAGGCCTTGGTGGGAATCATTCAAAGTAATGGATCCCTCATTATGCACTGAGATGCAGAATTTTTGAGGGGGTTGGGGTAAAGAATATTAAATGGGTACAGATGCTATTCCAGGAAAGAATTGCCGAAGTGAGTGAAAATTGCTTGCCTGTGGGTTGACACCTTTTTTGACAAGACAAAAGAGACCCTTCACCCTAAGCTCTTTTCCGTAGACTACCCAAGGTACAGCAGATGGAGGTGTTTCAAGGGCCACTCCATCTGTGTCATCTGCCTCCAAGAGCTCCATGCTCACTTCTTCTGTCCCACTCCACCCCATTCCAAGTCAAGGCCACACATTTGGGCTAGGAATGGAAGCCCCAGTACAGTTTGGCCCTTAGTTTTGTCTCCACCACACACCCTCATGAACCCTGTTGTTGTGCTCTTCCAAGACACTTTGCTCGATGCTTTTAACCAAAAGTGAAATCTTTGTCCACTGCGTTTCTTCAGCACTTTATATCTCTCTTTTTGCACTTAGCCACAGATTAAAGTGCTCTGTGCCTCAGTCATTTGTGTATTCCTATTAAACCTAGTTGGATGTTTTGATACCAGTTCATTAAATTAACAACTACATACCCAGCTTAGGAGAAACTTGGCATAAGAAAATCTGGCCATATTCCTTTAAATAATATACGTAAAAGTTGGCAGGTCACTGACTAGTTAATTGAGAGGCTGGTGGCCTTCAATGACAGAAAGCAGAATTGTTAGTGTGAATTATCAGTTGGAAATGAAGACAAAGCAGTGTTCAATTCACACACAACTCTGTGAGAACACATTGTTGCACACAGTGCAACGTACCTACAAATTTGCTTCTGTCTTGTCTTGCCTTTCTGAAATTCCTCATATGATTGTAGAAATAGAAGGCAAGGTGAACAGGCCTTTTGAGTGAGAGCAGTGTCTGTTAATGCCATCTATGAATCTAATGCTAGAGGCCATGTTAAAGCAATGAGATATGGCATTCCGTTTTTCTCAGCCACCTGGAGGAGTGATCGCTGTTTGGCAGTGTGGACATAAAGGAGGTGCTCTTTTGCCTCCTTCTCGCCAGCAGGACCTGGGGAACCGGAGCACTGGAAGCAGCACAATAAGACCTGCTGTAGCTGTATTTTTTTTTTTTAAATCACAATTCACCCATACCATTCTTTCCAGGCAAAGATAAAGTACTAATCAGTTTTCTGGGATGATTGATCCTATGTGAGAGAAAGGGGAAATGATCCTTTAATTCTTTTACATCATTTTCCCACATCGCCTTCTTTCTTTATTCCCAAAATGAAAATCTATTTCTGTCAGCTAGCGTAATTTTTTGCTCAGCTCTGAAAATTTTGTCATCAATTTTGTAACGTCTGCAACAAGCTCATAAGTCCTTTGTCACCCAGCACAATCCATGCCTGCTCCTTCCTCTGTCCTTTACATGCTCAGAGAATTCAAGCCCATTTTAAGCTAAACAAAGCAGAGTTAAGAGAGTAAAAGTGCAGCAGACAGAATCAGGAAATGCAACAGCGCCCAAGAAGTCAAGGGCCAACTCTTCTTACCTAATGAGCCATTTGCAGTCTCTCTTGCTGCTGGCCCCCTTGCACATAGGAGGTGTTTCAAAAGGTGGAATGAGTTGTAATGGTATTTTATATTGACAGTGTCATTTTGGGTGGTTTAAAGTTTAGAAAGACTTGTCAAACCATTATAGTGGCTCTGCATCATAATCCCTGCAAGAAAATTAGGATGTGAAATTAAAATGAATCATTTCCTATTTTTCTCATCTCTTTTCTATTTGTGCCTTTAGGGGGCCTTTAAGGACTAGAAGGCAGAATGTAATGAAAGGAGATATATTTATTCTACTCATGAGAGGGCCCAATGCTCTTGGCTTCACTGCCTGTGAATCATCCTGTCTTTCCTCCCTTGAAGGATAAATATGGCATTCATTCCAACCCATTTAGCCCATTATTCTTTTGTATATAAAATAGGCCCAATTAGGACATTCTTGTGTTAATTTCTGCATTCTATGTATGGCTAGAAAGAATTTAAAAATATCCATCACAGCAAATGTCTCAAAATGCTTCACACATACTGAACATACCGCCCTTCTTCCCTCCCCAACTCAAAGGCAATAATTCACCCAATCATGGAGATTTGTGATTTTATGTTTTCCACTTACCTACATTAAGTCTCTGTCTATGCACAATGCAATATTTAGATGAAAACATATATTTGTCAATATCTGGGTCTCTTACTAGAAGTTACCATTTGCATCCAGATGTCTGACATTGTGGAGAACCAGTCTAAGAGCCTATTCTCTGTATTTGCTAACTCATTTGCGCTGACCCAATTGCACAGACAGAAAAGGACATGCTTACCTTGTTCTCTTCCTCAGCTGCTTCTGCCTCCTCTGCCTCTTTCCCACCAATAGGGGCAGGATGGTCACATTCTGAGGCATCTACTGGAAATTCCATTATGTCTACTCCACTGGTCAGTGTACCTCGTTAGATAAATGACTTTGGGCAGAGTCAGAAGATCTGGGCTGTAATCCTATCGCCTGCTTTTACTAGCTATGTGATCTTGGGAAACTCACTTACCTTCTTTTGGGATCTGGTTTCTTTAACGCTGAAAAATGAAACTAGGGAAGATTTGGAACCTTTTCGTAGCCGAGACTTCATTGCAACCCAAAGTTCTGTGAATTGCTGTAGCTCTGCACTGTATGAAAATAAAATTGTAATGAATATGACACTGCCAGTGTGCCTTGCTATGATTTAGCGTGCTTTGAAGTGGTGCGGCATCTAGTGTGCAAGTCGGTAGAAAATATAGTAAATAAAACTATGGTCTTCAAAATTATGAAAAAGGAAAACATTTTCAAAGGACTTTCTATTTTAAGTGTTGATGTGATTTAAAGCCTTCTTTCATTTACTCTTGTAAAATATTTCTTATGCATACCTCTTCAATAAAATTAGGATATAAGGACCTTACATAAAATATATATCCACGTCAAGTGTGGTGGTGCACATCTGTAATCCAAGCAGTTTGGGAAGATGAGGTGGGAAGATCTCAAGATCAAGTCCAGTTTGGGCAACTTAGGGACTTAGTGAGACCTTAGTCAGAAAAATTCTTTAAAAGGGCTGGAGCTGTAACTCCAGTACTGTCAAACAAATCTGTCCCCAAGGTGCCATGATATCTGGCCACTAAAAATTTTAGCTGACAGAAGAAATGCAACAAAATTCCCCTGAATTATAATGAAAAGTTCTGGACTTCAAATTGTTGCTTATAATAGGGAAAGACATTACACAGAAGTGACATCTGGTGCCCCCCCATGCACGTGTGTGTTTTTGTAAGTATATATGTGTACATATTTACATTCATGTGTGTTTAATTACAATGTAAGTAGTCTGTTTTATGCTGGTATATTAGAACACTAGAGTCCAGATAATTTGTAAGGAGCAGAGATTTCTTTCTTGCACTTTGGGAAGCTGGGACATCCAAGGTTGAGGGGCCAGCATCAGGTGAAAGCTTTCCCACTGTCCCATTCCATGGTAGAATGTGGAAGGGCAGGACAGCGTGTATGAGAGAGCAAAAGAACAAGAGGGGGCTGAACTTACTATTATTGAACCAAGTGTTGTGATAACTAAATCCCATGCTAATGACATTATTTTATTCAGGAAGGCACAACCTTTCGGAGGGGTCAGCACTGTTGCATTGCGTATTATGTTTCCAACACAAAAACTTTGGAGGACACACTTGTACCACAACAGTTCATGTACACACACTCACACACAGGCACAGACACTTTAGAAGAGGCTGAAAGTTATCGTTTATAACCTGAGTTCTCCTCTTCCTATGACTAACTTGTATAGAAATTGTACATATCTCTTTGGCTCATTAAACAAAACTCATTGTTTTTTTCCAGGAAACAATTGAAGCATATTGCCCTTGAGATTGAATTAATTTAATCTTTAAAAATTACACTACTTCATTCTTTTCCAAGTCTTTCCCTATATGATGACATTAACGGAAATTAGTTCAAGGTGGATTTTTACAAGAAAGCCCCATTTTCACTTGGAGAGTGTGTTTAGGCATAGTTACGGTTTTCTTACGATGAAAACAAATTAGCCAACCAAGTGGGTTGTGCTGTTTGAAGAAGTGGGAAAGTCTTGCACAGGGAAAAATGTCTGGCCAAACTGGTTGTCTACTGAGCAAGACTTTTGCACTTTATGTCTTGTTTCTGACTCTAGATCCATTGCCTGGTGACCATCAGGACAAAAGAGCTACCCATGCCACCCTACCAGGTAATATCACGGCTCAGCTTGTTTAGAGGCCAAAAATGCAAACTGGGAATACCCATGGACTCCCAAGCAATTGAAATGAACATGCTTTTCTTCCTGTTTCTTCTTTAGATTCTTATATTCTATTTTCCTTCACTGTGGCCTGTTTTCCTTTATCAAAATCCCTCAAGCTGGGAGTTTTGGAGGATTCCACAAATAGCCCTGCATACAATCCCCTGTGGCTTTCATAAAGACCCTGGAATGTGTCCTACTTGAGTCTCTCCTGACCTTTCTTATCCTAGGGTTACAGACTTTCTCACAGATGGCTCAGTTGCTAATGTCATTAGAGCCGAGAATGGTGTGTGTGTGTGGGGGGGTGCAATCTTATTCTTGAAGCAGTATCGGAACAAGAACTTTTAAGAGAATATATAGCTGATCACTGGAGTTGCATTATAAAACTGAAATTCTCAACATCCTTCACCCCTTATTCACTTCACTTTATTTTCCTGGATACGCTTAGTGTCTTTGGTGAGCTTTCTCTTCGGCACAGATGAACAAGTAGATGGAGAAAGAAGTGGGGTGCATCTCTTATTTGCGCTGCTGATCTTCTAAAAGGTGGTAGGATATTCAGAGTATGAGAGATTGGTGGGACAGGGAGTGCTGCATTAATCTAAGACATCTCTGTGTTGATATAACAGTATATTTACTTACGCTTTCTGTTAACAACTGTGTGGGGAAGATTTATGATATTCTGTGTATCTGAGCTGCCAGTTTCATGAGTTAGATAAGATGCCAAGGGGAAGATAAATACCTAAATATATCACATCAGTTCTCCATCTTGCCCATGTAGGAGACTGTGCAAAGGTCAGTCTTGATGGTCACATTTTTCACACTTTAGCTGTGTGATTTTCTGAGTTCTAGATGATATACTAGCTCGTTTTTGTTTAATCTGGCAATTTTCTTGAAAAACTCATGATTGGGATTATTGTTCTGACAAAGCATTTACCTCAGTGTGATTAGAGATATATCATTTTGGAGCACGACAGTAATTACCACCCACTGCTGGCATTTTGTATTTAGTTTAGACTGAATCTTTGGAATGTAGCTAACATGAGTGTACAGATGTAGTTTGCATGGTGAAACCCTGGAATTTAGTCTGGGTCCAGCTGTCACAAAGAGTGAAGCGAAAGGTGTCAGTTTTTTGGTGCCTTGGCCATTGGTTGTATAAAGTAAGTCTTGTCTCTCATTTCTACTCAGTAGTCCAGTAAAGTTTCTTGAGAAGCATGTACTTTATGGTTTGTGGCTAGCAGATGTGAAGGGAATGAACTAGGGAATGAATTAGGAGCTTGGTTTGTAATACAAATTGTTTTCATTTTTCCAGGAACTCTTCTTTGTACCATTTTTGTTCATATTGTAAATTTTAGTGCTCCCCAAAAATATAACGTCAGGATCTTCGAAAATGTATGTGAATTCATTCATTCAGGAGAAATTGAAATTACGAATTACTGTGTGTTTGTCTCTCCTGGTTAATTTCTCAATCATGCATCATGCCCTGAGTTCAATAAAAAAATGTAACCTTATCCTCTTTTTATGGTGCTTTTTGGATTGTAACATAGGCTGACCTTATTCTGGAAAAGGTACCTGGATTGGAAGAATTGGTTTCTAATTTCTGCCTGCTTTGTGATTTTGAGCAAGTGAGTTTACACATCTCTATCTTAGTTACTCCTCCACTAGGCCTTTTTTTTTTTTTTTTTTTAATGTGTATCTAGAAGGATTCAGGCCTCTGTTCCTGCCAAAGAAAATGCAATGCCTTTTTTAGCCCCTAAGTTTTAGCCAACTGTAGAACTCATCCATTTCATTAGAACCTTTGGTCAGAGCTGCCAACTCATACTATATATATGGATTGGCATTTTTGGACTTATTTCTTTGCTGGTGCGCTCTTTTTTGTTGGAGATAGAGGTGAGTATTGAAATAAAGTTCTTGCACAGGTAGCAACACGCTTAGAGAGTAAAATGATAGTAGGAAGCACTCTCAAGGGGGAGCTAACCGAGGCGGTAAAGGCTTATGAACCAAAGAAGCACGCGTTCAGAAGAGGCGATCACAGGGAGCTGTCCCGGTTCAGCTGCTACCGCTGAGGTGATGGCCGGAGCGAAGGGCATGGATCTGTCTGCACGAATTCCTGTGCTTTTCTGAGTTATAGAACCTGTGATTAGAGCAGATACCTTCTTATTGGACAGGCTTGGGAAAAGGTTTTAGTTAAACATGCAAAAGTCAAAAAGTCAGTTTAAAAAATTATTTAAAATCATAATGTATAAAACATTCTATTTTAACATGTATAAAGCATGAATTCACTTACTACTTTTTGGTGGCCTTGTTTGGATTATTGAATGGCTGATTGGAGTTCTAGCTTGACTCTGTAGAAAGCACACCCATAATCCATTTCCAGTTTAAGTTTCTTCAAAGAGAAAGAGATTTTAAAGGTGCTTGGGAAAAGGTCTTAGTAGTTTTATAGTCATGCTTTTTTTTTTTCCAGCATTGGGGATTGAACCCAGGGCCTTCACACCCAGCTACATCCTCAGCCCTTTTTTTTTTTTTTTTTTTTTTTTAGACAGGGTTTTACTAAGTTGCCCAGGCGGCACTTGAACTTGTGACCCTCCTGCCTCAGTCTCCCAGATTGCTGACATGACAGCTATTCGCCACTACACCTTGCTATTGATGGGTTTTAATCAAGTTTCTCCAAGCATTTAGCTTAGTTTTTATACAGACTGTTTTTCACTCATATTTAATCTGTTTGTCTGATATTTTTTTGAATTATGTAATCATAATAACAAGTACAACTGGTATAACATTGGGGAGAGCCAACAGAGCTTACTTGCATTAAGAATCCAGTTCAACTAACATAAACAGAACTCAGGACCTCTGTATGTGAATATATACAACTCACCACCTCAAGCACCTACTTCCTACATGTGCAGTGCTCAAGGCTGAGTGCTACCAGGCTCAGTTTCTCTCCTCAAGGGGTCAGGCTCTTGTTGCTCAAAGCTTTCCTTCTTGAGTACTGGAACTTTTGTTGTGTTGGAAAGGCCATTGTAATGCCTCATGGCGATATAATCCCAGGTGGGGCCATACCAGATTCGCAAAATAGATTGTGTTTGCTTTCCTGCAAACTCCTCCTCCACCCCACATCTTATTCTTAGTCACTTCCTCCTTGAACTCGGCACTCAATGTGGCAGCTGTGCTCATACAGTGTTTATGCTCAGTTGGCACCAGCCTTTCACTCCAGTTATTCCATAAATTCTTCAGGGACATAGTGAGTTGTCATTCTGGCAAGGAAGCTGATGAAGCTGCAGCTTGGTAGAAAGAGTTCAAGTACAGCATATAACCATTGATTACAGTAGGAATTGTCCTGAGATTACAAAAAAGCTCTCAAATTAGCCCCTAATGTCTTAAAGATGATATAAAGATAGTGTCTTTATATCATATAATATAAAGAACAGTAAGTCCCAGGAGACTCACATTCTAGATCTTTCTGGGCCCATTATATCAATTTTTCGACCCTTCATTTTCACCCTAACGTAGTTACAGAGCACATAATTTTCAGTATGTAGGGACTACAGCCCCCTCCAGCCAGAAGAAGCTATAGAAGACAGAGACCTCCACTCCCTCAGCACCCCATAAAGAATTATAGGGATATGTATCTCTCAGAGGGAAATAGGAGATTAGGGCATGGCAAAGCTGGCTGTGGAAGTAGGTGTGACATGTTAATTACAAAATCGCAGGACACGTGTGCAGAACAGTTCCCAAAGCCCTGCACATGGACTTCTCATGAAAACTTGAGTAGGTTTTCAATGGCATGGCCTAGACCTGACATCAGCCTGGGTGATACAAAAAGAGACAGTTGCCATTAAGAGCTCGCTATAGTGCCTCCCCATGATACCCCACACTACACCACTGTGGGATGTATTTTGTATTTTTATTTCTCCTCCCTTTTTAATTGGCCCAAACCTGCTGTGCAGAGCTCATTTTTCCCCTACTTTTCTTTATCTTTCCTACCTCTAATAATTGTGGAACTTCACCACCATTAAAAACAAATGAAGGACTGGTGATATACCTCAGCGGCATAAGTGCCTGCCTGGCAAGCGCGAGGTCCTGAGTTCAAATCCCGGTACCCGCATTAAAAAAAAAAATGAAGAGGCCTAATACAGCATGTTCCCTGAGTTTGTGACCATTAATCCTGGTGTGTCAACTTCATTGGATTAAGAATTGCCAGCAGATTAGTAGAGCATACTCCTGGATGAGTGTGGGTGGGTCATGGGTTACATCAATTCCCTCACCTATTCTCTGACACTATTCCCCTACTCTGCTTCCTGCCCACCACAAACCAAGCATCTTTGCTCCACCACACCCTTCTGTCATGATGTTCCTGACTTGGAGACAGTTTTTCATGGACTGAATCTCCCCAAACCATGAGCTGAATTAAACTTCTCCTCCTTTAGGTTGTGGATTTCAAGGATTATATCCAGCCATAGGAAAGCTAATACAGCGCTCTAACTGCCAAGGATTTTAATTGAACTCTGTACGGAAGACCATGAATAGTTTTAATATTGAAAGAACAGAAAACACTTAGCTTTCTAAATATTTGAGAGGCTTAGAGCTTGAAAAAATTGTTTTTCTTCAGATCTGAGTGAATCAGTGTGCCTGGAACAAGTGAAATGATGTCTGCGCACACCCATTCCATTGTCCCTAGCTTGGACACATGCATATTGATGTCCGCAGAAACTAACCAAAGAAGGAATATAGGTATAGCATGGCTTACAGTTCTAATATTTAATGTAAATGTATTATCTCTTCTGTTATGTAGTTCATATTTACATCCTGCTCAAACATTGAGTAATGACAGTATTTTTTGCTCAGTCTAGAATGACCAGATGTTTTAAACTGCTTCAAACAATTGAGAACCAAGGAGAGTTATACATATATAGCTAAGTAAAAGAAAAAACAGAAAACCTGTTTGTACAGGGACATTGTGAGTTGGCATCCTTGTAAGGAGGCTGATGAAGTAGGAGCTTGGTGGAATACAAATGAAGCTGCAGGTTTTCAAATTCCATCAAGAAAGAAGAGTGACTCTGAATCCAGTGCCCAAATGTAAGCATCTCCTGTCCAAGCTCCCTTGGAAACTCCTGCCTCTTTTAGCAGGAGGTTGCATAATTCGATCAACATGTGTGTCATTAAAGCCTGCAGGGTCGGTGGAAGGTCTGTGATAAGCTGGCAGTTTTATATTCAGATAGTGATTTTGCAAGTGCAATTTGACAAATGCCACACATTTAATTTAATTCTTAAGATGTTTCTAAGCCAGTAGCTCTAGACATTGCAAGCTAATGATAAATAACAGAGCAGAGGCTTTTTTTAAGGACCAAATCTTTAGAATTTGTGATGTAGTGGGCAATTTTGAAGTGTTAAGAAATGCTTCTTCCCACAGTTGAGCTTTTGAATCAGCAGAGGTTTTGCAGTCTGCCTCCCCTCCCCCATGTCTAAACTCGTCACCACTCTATTTTGAACTTCTTCACGACCATTTTCATCTTTTGTACATGCAAAAAACTATAATGCTCTGGGTAAAAATGTGTTCCAACATGGCTTTTCATTTATTTATTTCTAAAATATTAAAAAAATGATTAACATATTAATTGTACATATGTAATGGGGTTTAGTGTGATATTTCAACACATGCATATACCATGCACTGATCAAATCAGCATACTCAGAATTTTCTTCTCTTTATAGCTTTTTGTGTTGAAGCTTTCTGAGGATATACCAGGATTGGAGTTCCTCCATACTTTGAAAATAATGCAGCCCTACTATCAGTATTATATACCTTTTGTATGGCCTGTGCACCTTATATTTAGTCTACTGATCAGAAAAAGATCCATTCCAACTGTTTTTTTTTTTGTGTGTGTGTGATGCTTGGGCTCGAACCCAGGGCCTTATGCATACAAGGCAAGAATTCTACCACTGAGCCACATCCCCAGCCTCCAACTGATTTTTATATTTTCCCCTTTGTGTATAGGTATTTTTATGATAGTACAATGATGACCAGAAGCAAATAAGGGATGTAATAACTATTCAGACATTGGAAAGGGATGTAATAATTATTTATTTGCCTTTACATTTTTTGGCTTATACATCAGTAATATTTATGTTGCTGAAATAATGTTCATGGTTAATTTCATTATAAGAAAATGACTACTTCCCAAAGACAGATTATAGGACACCCCAAATCCAGATGGGAGCTAAAACTTTGGTCACATATCCAGTTTTCCCCCATATGGTGACAATCCTTTTTTATATTTGTAAAGTATCTGCATCTTAAAATTGCATTCAGAAACACCCATGTGCCTAAGAACGGAGTTATAACTGCCTGAGGATGTGGGAAATTTCCTTGTACTCAGCCCATAACGAAGGACAAGTGAATATAAGAAAACCACGCTGAGCACTTTGAATCTCTGACTGTGAGCTCCATTTTCTCCATTGTTCTTGCCCTTTGCATGATAATCAGATGAGGTGTCTCTTGTGGTGTATCCATCTCTGCAGGTTTCTGTGCCATTTCCTTGAGTGTAGGAGGGACCTGTCCCTATTTACTGACTGTCCTAATAATTTCCTTCCCCTGAGTGCTTTGCTTGACCACAGGGATGAGCTACTCCTAAGAAGGCAGACATAATTTAAAGCTGTAAAGCCCAGCAACCAGGCCCTGTCATTAGCCATGAATACTGAGTGTTAGGCACTAGGCTGCATGATCTACCAGCGGTGCAAGATTGATGTGTCCATTGCTGGCTTAGTACTCCGGCCTGTGCTGATACTAATACGATTGTTGGATTTGTTATCTTGCCAGTGACAGATACACATAGTATACTGACTTTTGACCCCTTCTTCCCCCAAAAAGGTCAGTGGAGCAAAAGGAAACTTCAAAGGACAGGAGAGCAGTTACCCTTTCCAACTGGAAAGAACACGTACCTTACTCAGCCCCATTATCAGTCACATCTGACGTCCCACCAATTGGAAGACACTTCATTTACTGATCTAGTGCTGCTTATCCCTTCCTCCTCTGGACTGGATGGATATCGAAGGCTTTGGGTGGCAGTTACCTTTCTTTGATTTTTCTAGTATTATCAGTGTGTTGAAGGAAAAAATATCACAGTTTCTTCCCTCCATCAGAAAAATGTCTTTGTTCCTAAAGATAGAAGATCCTTCAGTCATGCTGACTTACTTCGAAGGAAAAAAGTAAAATGCATTAGTTCAATTTAAGCACCAAAGACTGTTATCACTGATGACCTGGTTAAGCGGGGCATATCGTGGGGATTAATGACAGACTCAAGGGAGCTGATGACCCACAGCAAAACCAAAGGGCCATTAATCCCCATCAGTCATTTAATTCCTGGAGAAAACCCATTTGGAGGTAATTATTGCTGTTATAACTTGAAAAAAAACAGAGGTGCAAGAGTTATATTAATGAGCTCTGATCATTTTGTTTTATAATATTAGTCCAAGGAAAAAGTAAGTGTATTAAAACAATGTGAGTTGCTTTTTTTAATTTCTAAGGAAGCATACTTTTGGAAAAATGGTGGTGCTGAAAAGGACCTACTCGTTTGGCAGACTGCTTTCTCTAGTGTCTCTTCAATCCCTGATTCCAGGTGTTCCAAATGAAAGAGACACTGGTGTTAGATTGGATTATCTTAGAGCGTTATGTCTGTACCATTTACTTTTTGTGGGTTATGCTCAAGGTAGGAATGAAGGCTGTTAAGCCAGGCAGGTCTTCTGCTTTCTTTTATTCTTTCTTTTTTTGGGTGGGTGGTACCAGGAATTGAACCCAGAACCTCATGCTTGCCAGACAGGCGCTGCACCACTGAGCAAAATCCCTGGCCAGGCCAGCCAGGTCTTCTGCTTTCTAGCCTGCACCCAGGTCAGTTCACCCTGCTGGTGCAGGCTCAAGTCTCCTTTTCCTCCCTTCTCTCCTCCTACTTTTGTTCACCAGGGTTGACTGAACATTCACTATGTGCCAGGTTCTATGGTCTACTAGGGGTAGGTGGCATGGACATGTAACTCATATAAGGGATAAAGAAGATAGATGCAGGTTTTCTGGGCTATAGGGTGATGTGTTAGATTCCTAGGACTGCCATAATAAATTGCCACAGACTTGGTGTCTTAAATAGCAGGTATATTTTCTCTTTCAATTCTGGAGGCCAGAAATTCAAAATCAAGATGTCCATGGCTATGCTTCCCTGAAAGCTCCAAGGGAGAATTGATTCTTCCTTTTTCCAATTTCTAGTGGCCTCAGGAATTCCTTCGCCTGCGGCTGTGTCAGTTCAAGCTCTGTCTCCATAATCACATGAGCTTCTGTGTCTCCAATCTGTCTCCGCTTTTGTCTTATAAGGATACCAGTTATTGGATTTAGAGTCAACCTTAGCTCCAGGATGGTTTTATCTCCAGATTCTGAACTTACTATATCTGCATTGCAATGAACCTGTTTCCAAATAAGGTCACATTCACATATTCTGGACATAGCTTTTGGAGATCACTATTCAACATGCTATAGGGAGCAAATTCTAGGCAGAACTGCCAGAGATGACTTATTGGATGGGGTAGGCTTTATATTCGCACATGTAAGAAAAAGTCTTTCCCCATGGAGAGAATATCATGAGGGCAGAGACAGGCCAATGGGAGGATAGGGACAGGGGTGGAGTTACAGAAGGATTGAATGGGGATAAGCTTGCCTGGACACAGGATGCAGAGAATAGATGAGTGAGAGACAAGTGTAGGAAGATGAACAGGTGCTGTATTGAAACTATTGGCCTGGGAAAAACTGAGCTGTGTAAAATCAGAGAAGGCTATGGAAGTGCTCAAAACAGAAGGGTAATAAAAGCTCGAGTTAAGGCAGTAGCAATAAGACTGATGGGAGGGGCTTGATTCTGAAGGTTAAATGGCTTGGAAAGTTGGATATATTCTTGTTGGCAGGAAGGGAACCAGGCAAATGTGAGGCCCCAATGTCAAAGCTGAGTAAATGGGCGTTTGATGAAATCAATTAAAGAAATGAGCTCTACAGCAGAAGAAATAAGTGTGACAGAAAGTTACATAATACGAAATTGGAAACATTGGAAGGCCACACAGAAATACCTTTCAATCAGATAACATTCCAGGGCTTGAGTTGTGGAAAGCATCACAGACTAGTGATTTTGGGCTTTCGTGTATAGAGTGCTCTTTGAAGCTCTCAAATTGGCTGAGGTGGCCAAGGGACAGTTCATGGTGCTGGAGAGAGCAAGCACAAAGAGAGCTTTAAGGACTTCCTCAGTTGGAAGGTGGGAAGAGCAGAAAGCTTCAGGAGAAAAGACAGTGAAAGAAAGAGAGGTCAGAATAGCAGAATTCAAATCTGGTGAGTTCCATTTTCCTGTAGCCAGAGAGGAAGTTGTCAGGAAAGTGGGACTGGTTTGGGGTAATGGAGAAGTTTTGCAAACAGTGATGACATACACATTGTGAAGGCACTCAATGGGTGGATCCTGAGGTCATAATGCTAAAGGAAATAAGTCAGACACAAGGATAAATATCATGTGGTTTTTCTTATATGAGAAACCTACAATATAAATAATGTAAAAAGCAAAATAAAATATAGATGGTAGCAAACAGGGACGTAGACGCTATAGAGATGGGAAGGGATCTGGAGATGGAGATGAGGGGAGGGCAGATTTGGAGACAGGGAATGTAAAAGTGATCAATATGTGATATGTATATGTGCCAATTCCCCAAGATGAATCTAATTATTCTGTATCACACATGCATGCCAGTAATAAAAAAAAAGAAAAAAAAAAGAATTTAACCACAAAAATGGTTGCAATCACAAATTTTACATTATGTATATTCTACCACAATTTGAAATAATTAGTAATGTACTATAGAATGAAATGGAACTGATCAAAAATGTCAAATTCTGTGGATGAGTTCATGGGGATAACTGGGAAGGGGAAGCAAATGACTTTGAAAATATTTGCCTTGGAGAACCATGATTAGATAATCATTTAGTTACCCCCAATCATCCCGTGTTTTTCGGCCTTTCAGAAAACATATTGGCCTAGTGGCTTACTTCCTGTGCTGTATGTCCTGAATTGAAATTATAAAAAGTTTCATGGGGCTGTGACTGCATAGCCTCTTTAGAGCTAAGGTGGTCACACACATTGGAACAGGGAAAGGTAGCTATGCGCTGTGTCTTTATGAGCAGAGTCACCATGCTGAAAGATAATGATATGCTAATTGCTGTTAAGACATAGTGGCAGTTTCATCAAGATTTTGACATGTTCTCCAGATTAATGTAACAGCTGCACTGCATTGGAAAGCTATATTCTGCCTTGGCAAAAGAACCATGGTGGTCTCTAGCAGGCACCTTGTGATAAGCTAAGACACCATGTTGACTCTCACTTTGCTTTGACGTATCAGTTGGCATTGCCCATAGCAGTGAGCATCTGTACCATATGTAAATGCAATTTTGATGACTATCGTAGTCTTTTTACATATGTTAAAATAAAATATGCTTTTCCCAAAATATATCCTGTTTTAAAATAAGTATCCAAGGGTATTAGAAGCCTCATAAGGACTATTAATTGACCTCGTGTGAATTATAAGTATATGACAAGAGCAATGTGTGTGTGTATGTGTGTGTGCACATGCACGTGCATGTTGCTGGAGATTAGAGGAATAGAGGAAAGAAGGTGATAACCTCTCTGTACCTCAGTTTTCCCATCTGTAAAATGACAGACAGGTTCTGTTAAATTCTGAGAGTATTTTGAGCTGTAAATATTGTGTGCTCGTAGTATTGCAAAGAGAACAGCAACCGACATCACCGAAAGTTTGAAATAAAGCTTCGTATGCTTTCAAGTGGCAAATTGTTACTTTACTTTGATGAATTAAAACTTTAAAAAGTCAAATATTTGATTAATTGCATCATTAATCTGTTCCTATTAGCTGATTGAAACAAAGTGTTTATTAATTTCCAGTTGGTAATTTGTAATTTAATTAAAATCCCATTATGTATTCTTTAAGACAAAAGGCACATTGATACAGGGTTTGATGAGTGCAGCTTAGACAATGCTCTAGAATCGGCTCAGCTGCGAGAATGATGATCCCTTACCAGGCTCTTTGCAGAGAGAGAGCTGGGCCTGGGGCCAAACTACTGGACCCTCCTAGAACTGTGGGGAAGCCTTTGATGGCATGTGAGTACCCTTGCTAGTGAGCATGGCTCGTGCAATCCTTGGTGAATCTGACCAGAGTTTTAGATGTGAGAAGCCTCCTCAAGACTATCTGCCTCTGGTATTTGAACCAATAAACACTGCTCTGTCTTCCTCAAGGCTGCCCTCAGAAACTGAAAGATAGGGCCCATATGTGTCCTGACTCTTTCATTTTAAAGGATAAACATCTCCAGTTTTTTCAACAGGTGTGCAGAGAAAAGCATTGTGACTCACCGCTTTCCTTCAGGCTGACACATTGATGTTGGCTAGGCTCCCCACAGAGCTCTGGCCACCACAGAAATGCCCTCTGTGAGGAGTCTATCCATTGCTGCCCCGGTCAGGGTTCCCAATTCAACTTGCTTTCCTTAGGGACCTTCCTGCAGGTCTGTGAAGCTCCTTGGTGAAGGAGGAGGTTTCCCACAAAAGGCTCAGTAGGTAGCCACTTCCCAGGAGGAATTAAAGTCCCTCACTGGTCTTTCAAATGCACAGGGACCCACACTGGGTAAATGAGGGGCTGTGATTGGAGATATACAATAAATGACATTTGCCTTTCCCTTTGTTATGCAATTACAGAGCACTTGAGAAGATAGTTCTCTTCTTGGTTTTCCTCAGAAACTTACCTCATTGTTGCAGGCAGGAACCACTGACGGTCACTTGGATGCAGGCTCCAGTGGTGTTTCCATGGAGTGAGACATGGTGAGAACATTTCTCCTGGGCACTTCCTTCTAGTGGAGGAAGGTATCTTACAGACACTTGGCTTCTCCTGCCCCTCCTAGAACCATTCCTGCCTCCAGCCAGCCTGCCCTCCAGCCCCTTCTTTTCACTCAAGTTTTAGTGCAGAAAGTCAAGAAAAGTTGCTGGTGGAGTCCACAACAGTCACCCTTGGTAACCCTTCCACGTTCCCTTTCTTCTCACTGTTGGAAAGCTCTGTGTTAAGCCTGAGCTCTTCTCCACAGCTACCAGTTGAGAACTTTCTTCTCTGAGTTAGCAAAGGTCCTCCACACTCATGAGGATATGGATCGAGATGAACTCACCTTCTGTTTCTCTGAGGAGATCAAGACCACTTGGCCATTTTACATGAGTTTTCTGATCTTTCTTCCTGTCTACCTGTCACAGTGCTTCTTACTGCATCCCAGGATATGTCAGTCTTTAGCTCTCTACTCACTTTCTACTCTGGGGAAAAAGTGTCCCGCCACCTTCCCAAGTTGTCCCATCAGTGTCTGCCAAGAGCAATGGGATATTTTCTCCTCTTTATGCTAGGGTTTATGGTTCCAGAGGATTTTGTTTGGCAAAATATTCACCACCAGAGAAGCTATATTCCTGATGAAATAAATCCCTTCTCAGGCTAAGAATGTAGTAAGATTATATTGTTAAATGATCTCTAATTAAATCCATGAAAGAAAGAGGAAATTCTCCTGATTTTGGATAACAGTGTTTTCAGAAACTTCAGAGAGAGAGAAAAAAGATATATATGCCTGTCAAGCATGCATATGGAAGACAAGGTGTTTTGGTTTAGATCTAAATATCTTCCAAAATTGTCATATGTGTGAAAGGTGATTGGACCATGGGGGTGCCATGCTTATTAGTGGATTTGTCCATGGATTAGTTCAACACATGAATGTGCTTTCAAAATATGAGGCCTAGGGCAGGTGAGATGGCTCAGCGGCATAAGCGCCTGCGTGGCAAATGCGAGGGCCCGAGTTCGACTCCCAGAACCCACATACGAAAAAGGGCCAGTGATATAGCTCAGTGGCACAGGCACCTGCTGGCGAGTGAGGTCCTGAGGTCGACCCCCGGTACCCACAAAAAAAAAAATATATATATGAGGCCTGGTTGTGAGTGGATCACTGCAGACATGACTTGGGAAGGTGTATTCTTGTTTCAGGCTCCAGCCTTCTCTTGCTCTGCCTCCTGGGTGCCATGATGCGAGCAGCTTTTTGTTCACCATGGCTCCTGCACCATGCTGTTTCTGCTTTGGAGTTGACCAACCTGCTTGAAGTTGTGGGTTCTGGGTATGGTGTCCCAGTGATGGGAAAGTGACTAAGACATAAGGGCAAGACCAAAACCTAACTGATGTGACTGAAAAGATACAGCAGAATACTTCTAGATTTAGACAATTTGTTTCTTACACAGACGGTGCAAAGAAGAATGAGCCAAAGGTCTTTCTAGTTTAAGACAAGTGTCAGGGAAACAAAAGAGGCCAGATGACTAGACCAGGTTATAGGATACCCCATTGCTTAGTTCATTCACTCTGGACTTTAGCTAAATAACTTATTTACTCACAGCTCCATTATAAAGTGGGGGGGTGAAGAGAAGGGGGAAAGGTAGAGGGACATGGGCCAGAACTCAGAAAATGGTGAGAAACTGTTTCATCACAGCCTTCTGGAGATGATAGCTAAATGGGAGATAGCCTGCTATGGCTGATGTCTGGATGTCCTCTCAAAGCCTCATGTAGTCATAGGTGGAGAGTTTCAAAGGTGATTGGGTTATGGTGTGTGAATGTGGGTTAAGGGTGTGATACTGGGACTAAAGAAGTGGATAATGGAAGCCCCACCCTAGGTGTGAGTGGCACCAATCAGTAGGCCTATAGCCTGGATGGAATATAAAGGGAGAAGGGGAAGGCAGGTTTTCTGCTGCTGCTGGCTGCCTTCTGCCTGCCCTGCCACACGATGCACTGTTTGTCCTCTGTGATGTCCCTCTACCATGCCACCTTGTCTTGGAGCCAGCCAACTTTGGACTAAAACCTCTACAAGCTGTGAGCCGAAATAAACCTTTCCTCCTTTAACTTGCACGTTTTGGGTATTGTGCCTCAGCAATGGAAAATAACTAAGACATAGCCTCTACCAGCTTGGCATCAGAGGCTTGGCATCCTCCTGTGTTTTGGGAAATCACAATGCATTCTACCAAGGATTAGATTAGTTATGGTTCAAGCTTCAGTCTGTGTATTTACCTACATAGTCACCAGGGTGACATGCCAGTCATGCTGCAAAATAATAAGAGAACTGATAAGGCATAGATCAATAATGATGTGTCTTACTCTCTATTTAAATGCCTACCTCCGTAAGAAGAGGGATTCCATTGAAATGCAGCTGCCATTTTGGCTTTACTGGACTATGAACCCAGTAATAAGAGACTCAAAATGAATTTCTGTTTACCTCAAATGCTAACTTAATAATCAAATAAATACTGTCATGTTTAACACGTAGGCAGAATTTCATTAAATTTTTTTGACATTAAGCCAAATTTTGAAGTGAATTGGAACTGGTTTGCATTTCTTAAATTGGTCTTTCTTTGGAAATAATGAAAAAGTGTTAGAGTCTTGGCAGGAGTCCAATAACTGTGACTCAACTTGTTAAAGTTAAATTTTAATATTTACACACTATATAGTATAATATTTATACTAGGCAACAGATTGGGAGTGTAGAACTCAAAATAAGATACACTTTGACTTGGAAGTATGGTATGGAAGTCATTACACCCAGAGAATTGGAGGTTATCTAATACTAATTTTAGGGCAGCCCAAGCAAAGGATTTTGAAATATAAACACTGCTAAGCTTGCAGCTCTTGCTTGTACTTGTACGTTGGGCTTCATGACAACCTGTGCTTTGTATACTGGCTGATGGTTGATTTCACTGTCATTGCAATACTTAATGGAAAACTGGCTTGTACATGACACCATCTACTAGCTTGGATGATAATGAATTTAGTGAGACTGTTAGTGGCCTGCCCTGAGCATGCCAGGGGCCAGGCTGGTTCGGGGTGGGATGTAGGGGAAATTAAGAAAAATGAATGCAATTGTACAATCCTAGCATGTAAGGATTGCTTAAGACTTTGACAACTATCCACCTGAAACTCCGTGTTTTACTTGTGAGAAAACTTAAGCCCCGAAGTGTTAAATGACTTGCTCGAGGTCACTAAGCTAGTTAGTGTTAGGTCTGAGATAGAAACCGTCAGTCTAAAATAAATGACCACAGAGATGTACTCCAAAGAATAGTGATACTTACTACTTACCAGAAAAAAAATTTTATATACTGAATGGAAGAATTTAGGATAGCACTGGAAAGGGAGTTGCAAGACATTGCAGTGGAAATACATGCACCCTAGAAAGTTACGGACATAATCAAAATGGTTGGGATTAGGGAACATTTAAAAAGGCACAAATAAGGATGATTTTATTAGATAATGTGAAATAATAATTCTTGGTTACAATAATTAATAAAAAGCGTGCTGTAAGTAAGTCTGAGGCTAAACAGATAGTTGCTGGGTAGATGTCCTTGTAGAAGTACTTTTTGTGTTAAGGTTACAGTGGCCTCTGTATAAACTTGTGGTTCTGGCAGCATCTTTTGTGATAATGCTATCAGGCAATCCTGCGTAAGAACTGTTCCTTCATAACCCCCCGGCTTTGTTTAGTTATTTTTGTTAATGTTGACAAAAGTGACTCTATCTTGATTCTGACAACTTTTACATTCCTTTCACAAAACCCGCATTTTCAATTCTAATTCAGAGTTTTACTACCCCCAGATAGAAACTCATATGTACTTACCCAAAGTTGATTTATTTGCACATATGTAAATACATTATGGAGAAACTCCTCATCTAACATCCTGGACCTATCATTCTTTGGCAGTGATACTATAAAGGGCGTTTAAGAGCCAGTTGAAGAAAAAATGCAACCGGATGGTATTTCAGTTCATTTCAAACCTCTCAAAATCAGGGATTGAGTGCTGTCAAAAACAGCAGCAAATATAAGTCTAAGTACTATCAAGCCTCAGGTCTAAGGCTCAGAGAGAAATGAACTCAATTTAATGCCTGTGTCATCCAGTTGCCATTGTGTACAAAAGGATTATTGGACCAGCTTGTTAGGGAATGAGCACCCTGAAACTGATCTTACCACTTATTAGAAAAAGATTTTACATACTGAGCAGAGGACTGGGCAATTTAAGTACATTACTTCTGTGGCCTCTTCTACTGTGTGATATTCTAATAAAAATCTGTCTCACCACTAAGTATGGATGCACGTTTGCATGCAGGCATGCGCGTGCCCTATTAGCACTGTCTGCACCCTAATATGCAGCCATATCATGGGTTTGTAGCCTCAGATTGTACCTATAACATAGAAACAACCAGTTACACAGAAAGCATTCTGTCAGTCACGTGGCCATTTTGTTTCCACATCCTTTATTTAATAACTCTCTGCCTTGTGCCAAACCATAGACTTTCCTTGGAGGACTTCCAAGTTATTTCTTCCCTAAACTAATCCCACACAGTCTGGATACGACAGCCTTTTCACATAGACTGGATTGCTTGCAGACTCTAAGTCCTGTTTAGTTTTTAGTGATTCATGAACATTTTAGAGGAAACATCCCAAACTAATTTTAACTGTTCAGCCTCCCATTTAAAAGCCACAGGAGTATAAGACTCTCATGAAATAGTGAGCTGAAAGCACTGGATAGGCATTAGGAAACTCAAAGACAACAGAGCACTGAATTAAGAGTCAGGAGACTTGCGCTGTGTTCCAAGTCATGCCACTGACCAGGTGAATGACTTTGGACATTCCTCTTCCCCTCTTTGTATTTGATTTTTCCCATCATGGAAAATGATAGCTTTGATCTCTACTGGGGTCCTGGCCTAGGATCACCAATCTCCTGCTCAGAGGTACAACGACAGAATAAAACACAGACAAAACATATTTCAGTTGCAGGGTTGCACCGGGATGGTCAAAGCCCAGTGATGGGCTAGGACCGTGAGGCATGGTGTCTTTGGCCTTTATTAGGTGCACAGCTTGATTGGGAGGTGTGCTGGTGGGGTGCAGGAAGTGGTGGGGGTGAGCTGCTGATGCCGTCAAGGCTCAAGAATTGAGGAAAAATGCATTTTTGGAAAAGCACACAGGAACAGATCATGGTTAACTAGTAACCTCATTGTCTGCTAACTGCGACTACTGAGGTAGAAGGAATTCGCGTGAGTCAAAGTTCTCAGCTGCCATGTTATCTTGCTTTGAGATGCCAGAACTTCACAAACTGTTTGCTAGTCTCAGCTCTGGCCATTGGCTTAAGGTTAATCTGTCCTTATGCCAGCTGAGGGTCTCGCCGCAAGTCACATAGGTCTACGACAGACTCTCCATTTAGTTTTGTGCCAATTTATTAATATTAATTATTGCCTGCTTTATACCGTGTCAAGCTGGTCCTCGGCAGATCTCAGTACCTTCCACAGATCCTTTGATTAAAGGTTGTATTTCTACTCAATTTTCTCCTGTTTCCACACTCCTGGTTTAAACTACAATAAAGTGTTTTGCAAACGTGTGGTGCCTTTCTGGATAATTTTGCTTGTGTCATACGATGTATTGTCATCTCTAATGTTGTAATGTCACTGAACTATCTTATTAATCAATAAAATGGATTGGTTAATGTGCAAGGTTTTATAAATGAGTAACCGCAGATCTCATACTACTCTAATATGGAAACGTGGTAGGTCCATCTTTAATTGTCACGCTCAACTAAAATGTAAGAGGGCAAGTGTGGCCCCACTTATCTTGAGCAATTGAGCGTCTAGTTATCTGAGGTAATTTAAATGTCTTGAGTCAATCTCTTGAGCTACTTGCATATGAATACAAATCATATTTTCAGGGTCACATTTCAATGGTTATTTTTATTTAGATTTACTGAGTAGTAATAAAATAATACCTTGCAACTCTATATAGTGGCACCTTTTCCTTCTTCTCTCCTTTCAAAGATCTCATGTCTCTAAGTAATAACTAGGATAAAGATAAATAACATATATAAGGCAATTTATTTACCTTCCACAGACATTTTCACATACACTATCTTATTTGAGGGTCATGGCGATCTCTGGAGATATTGTTGACAACAGTCAGCCTTGGAGAGCTGAAGCAGCTCAGGCTGGCTCTCATCCCCAGCAGAGGGTGTGTGGGCTGGGATGACACAGGTGCTGGGGCTATGTCCTGCCTCCCCCAGTGGGCATGCTTAATGTGGGAGGTGCTACTTGGAAGACATGTTGGAAAACTTCAGTAGATCATTCTTGTGTGTTCATTCACTGCAGTAAGAAATTTGAAACCCTACATTGGTCTTGTCATGATTTTAGGCAACAGGAGGACAAAAGTGAATAAACTGTTGTACTTGTATTGGAGAAAATAATGCCCCTTCCAAAGATGTCTATGCCCCATCTCCCAAACCTGTGGCTATATTATCTTACAAGCCAAAAAGAACCTTGCACATGTGGCTTAATTAAGGATCTTGAGCTGAGGTGATTATCCTGGATTATCTGGATGGCCCTGTGCAATGACGAGGGTTCTAATAAAGGGGATGCAAAAGCATCAGTCAGAGGAGGGGATGACACAATTACAGGACAGAGAGAGAGTGGGATGCAAGTAGCTTAAGAGACTGACACAAGACATTTAAATTACCTCAAATAACTAGATGCTCAATTGCTCAAATAAGTGGGGCCACACTTGCCCTCTTACATTTTAGTTGAACATGACAATCAAAGATGGCTCTGTCAGGTTTCCTTATTAGAGTAGTATGAGATTTGTGGTTACTCATCTATAAAACCTTGAAGGTCCCGTGATGCTGGCCTTGAGGATGGAGGAAGGACTACCAACGAATAAGCACAGGCCTCTAGAAGCTGGAAAAGACAAGGAAGCAGATTCTCCCCTAGAGCTTCCAGAAGGAATACCTGCAGACACCTAAATCTTAACTCAGTGTGGCCCCTGTCAAACTTCTAACTGCCAGAACTGAAATTGATTGAGTTCTTGTCCTTAAAAGCCATCACAGTTGGGGTAATTTGTCACATCAGGCCCAGGAAACTGATAAAGGAAGTCATTGTGCATTGGGAAGAAGAGCAAGTTTTATGGCTTAGGTCTAAGATGTCCCCCCAAAGCCTCATGCGGTCATAGGTGCGACTTTTCAGAGATGGTTGTATCTAGAGTGTGTGATGCTGGGATCAAGAGTGTGTGACTACTAAATTGGTCTACTGATTGTTTTGGCATAATTCTGGGTGTGGATAATGAGAAGGCCCAAACTGGGTATGAATTCTACCTTCCCAAAAGGCATATAACCTGGATAGAACATATGGGACAAGAAGAGGGCTGTGGTCATCGCTTATTGCTTGCTGATTTTGTTACCTTCTGCCTTCCGCCTTCCACACCATGAAGTTTTTTCTCCTCTGTGATGCCCTTCTGCCATGTCAACCTGCCTTGGAGCCAGCCAATTATGGACTGAAACCTCTACAAACTGTGAGCCAAATAAACCTTTCCTCCTTTAACTTTATGTATTGGGTATTTTGTCTCAGCAATGAGAAAAGTAACTAAGACAGCAAGTATACAGTTCCATCAGAGTAGAATAAGTGAGGGGCGAAGGAGCTGCAGAGTGCGGGGAAGTGTAGACAAAATGCTCCCAAATGCAGACTAGTTGGAAGGTGGAGTGTCAGGCAAGGCTGCTTACGGGAGGAAACAAGGAAGATGAGTCACAGATGTTTGGACATTGCAGGAACTAGCAAATGGGGTGCAGTTTTTCTGTGTGTAACTGTGGTCAGGGTATGCCCACTCCAGAGGCAAATAAATAAGACAGCCTTAGGATTCCATTTGCATTGAGTAGGGAGCAAAGCCATAGAGGACCCCAGTGTTCTTAAAGATTGTGCATCGGGGCCTAGGGTTTGCAGTCTTTCCATTTGCTTCCAGGGGTCAAGCAAGCCCACTGGGTGGCCATCGATTATAGATCTGCATAAAATCTACATACATGCAATATATATGAGTGTGCATATATAGACCTCTCTTAAGATCCATCTAGTGCAACACAGCATATACATCAGCATAATATTCACCATCCATTAACTTAGGGACACACTGTGGAATTTGAAACAGCTGAAGCTTGTAGATCATCTCTTTTCTTTCCAGTCTGCATTGGATCACATAATACAATGAATGGAAGCAATTATCAGGGGATTCAATGACAGTGTCATCGATTATTGGAGTATAATCCCTCTAGCCAATCAGTGGTGTAAGTCACAATAAATTATATTCGACTTCCAGCATCACTTGAGCATGTAGAGGGCTATGGATCAATGGGCATCTGATACTCAAAAAGCTTCAGCATTCAGTTCTTGTTGAATCTGTAATTAACAAATGAAACTAAACCAGTCACAGTAAATTGTTCCTTTGACTACACCCTTGTTGACTATGCAGAGCGAAAAGAGTGTACAGTGCCGCGGAGCGTGTGCCTGGCCTCTCCTATGTGGAGGTGCCCATCAGCAAGTGAATGCATCTATCAGGGCTTGTGAATGGTGCGTTACTTGATAAAATAGTTCATCCTTGCAGGCTGCTTCTTCATCTGGCCTGAACAGTATGTGTTAATCAATGATTGCTTTATATTAAAAGGCACAGTTTCATTTTGCCACAGATTGGCTGGCAGTTTTCCAAGAAAATATCAGTAAACTGAGGAGTTTTAAAAGTAACGTGTGAAATGTATATGAAACAGGTAGAAAAAAACCTGCCACTGGCTTACGTGAGTCAAAATTATTCCCAGCTCCTACAAGCACCTTGGGGGGAAAAAAAAGGTATAAATGACTTCATAACTGTGTGACTTTTCTGTTTAAAGACAGTTTGCATAGATTGTCCCACTCGATTTTTTATTCTCTTTAGTTTCTGTGTCTGAAAAATCCCTTCATCCGGTAAGAGGAAATTTGCATTAAATCTAGAAGAGTGCTTGAACTGGGTATTTCAGAGAAGAGCATGGGCCAGCTCCTACACATGCCAGCACACTGTGATGCTTATTAAAAATATCAGGGATCATGATGCTCAGTAACCACTTAGCATAATTTTGTTTTACTAGTTTACTATGCACCAGTGATACTCAATTGAGTCTTAGTATTAATATGCTCATAATATACAGCGCAGTGCCTCCATATGGTGCATGGGGTAGAAGCATATTACTCATATTACACAAACAGAGCTCAACACCTCGCATATTATTGATCAGCGATGCATGAATTAGACAATGCTGCAGTCATGAAAATAAACACTGGCATATGTGTTCAAAGTCTATGGCAGTGATGGCGAACCTTTTAGAGCTTTCAATGATCCCAACAGCTGCTGTGGCACACACCTGTAGGTTTGCCACCACTGGTCTATGGGATTGAAGGGACAAATAAGAAGACAGAATGGAAGGTAATAAAACAGAACCTCATAGGTTAGACTGTTACAATAAAGCCAAAGGCACAACCTTTTATCGTCCAGAGGCAGAATACTGAAACCATTATTGTTTAAGCTCGAAGTGGCTTATTACACAGACCTAGCAAGTCTGTTTTCAGGCCAGCTCTGCTGAATACAAGTGCAGTGTGAGCCACAAACACAAGACACTTAGGTAAGTTTAAATTTTCTACTAGCCACATTAAAAAAAATATGAAGAATAGTTGATATTTGTGTCTTTTATTTAACTTAACATCTGCAAAATCTCATTTTAACATGCATTCTGGTAAAAGGCGTTGATGCTTAATATTTTTACATACTAAGCTTTTTGAAATGCAAAATAGTATAATTTACACTTACAGCACATCTCAGTTCGGACTAGGCACCGAGTGCTCAGACTGGCGTGTGGTGACTTTACTAGGCAGCGCTGTTTTAGATTATTTCCTCACAATTTCATAGTCTCCTCTCCGTTCTTTGGATGAGAGTTGAGAGTAGGGTTGAATGTGTGCAATACAGGGGGCTGAGCCTCATAATAGTTCAGGAACTTTACCAGGGTCGCAGGATCTGTAAGCGGCAGCATTATTGCTCTCTGAGATCTTTCCACCATGCAGCATCCTCCTTCCAAAAGTCCGTCCTGTGTGTGTGCTTCTGTTTCATTGTTCTCCATAAAGGCACAGTTACGAACTATTCGCTAGTCATTTAATAATGATGCCCCACAAAATGCCATTCTCCAAAAACCTTAAAATAAAGCCCCTTTGCTCTGTGGGTTCCACACACCTGGCTTGCGTGAGCCACATATAAAATATATAATATGGTTGATGGGTATAAGTAACAAAACTTCCTTTTTTAATATTTTATTATAACATTTAGGGGCTCTATCCATGTTCTGGATGAATATTATGAGAAAACACTTTGCAATTAAAACAGAGGGTGGTATAGTAGATGAGAAACCTGCACCTGGACTCAGAGAGCTCACCCACCTGCATATTCTGGTTTTGTCCCTCATTACCTGAGTGCTTGTGTGCATATAGCAATTAGGCTTTCTGGTCCTCAGTATCTTTTTCTGGGCAATGGGAGATCAGAATCCCTGTCTGGCCTGTTTTTCAGGATTGTCACAAGTCTTATATAAACTCATATTTGTGTGAATAAAGTATAGCAAAGTAAAAAAGACCATACAAATGTTAAAGAGTCTTGCTTTTCAAAAGAGAAGCAAAATTGTAAAATCCTGGTATGCCCCAGACTCATTCATTTATTTATGTTGTAATGACACTGATGTATGTGATCTACTCACCATCAAAAAAACTAAACAATTACAGAGAAGGCAAAGCCTTCCCCCACTGTCAACCCCTAGCCCTCCCTGCCCTCACTCCACTTAACTACCCGCTTCCACTAGTTGGCTTGATCCGGGCATTTGTCAAGGTGAGAAATTTGGATCACAGCCTAGCTAGATAAGAGATGAGTGATCAACACGCACATGCTTTTGAATGAAAGGCTGAGCTGGTGACCTCAGGTAAGCAGAGGCCCTCCCCTCCCCTGAAAAGCACATTTGAATCCACACCATTGCTCTTGTGCTGTCACATATAACATGCTTATCGTGTGTGTGAGGAAGTGGGTATGCGCCATGCCAAGACTCGAGAACAGATTATGTACTGGTGGGTCAATCCATTAGATCCATGCCAGATGCAGAGGATAAGGCTGGCTGTCGTGTTGAATCAGAACAAAGGGAAAACAGTCGAGTCCTTTCTTTTTCATATTAACTGGCAGGAATGTTGTGTAGTAAAAGTACTGTGGCAGTGTTTGGTGGACAATTTTCCCTTTATTCAGTGAGGACAGTAGAGGGGTGGAAAAATCTGCCACCAAACACAATTATGACACCTAAAATAGCACTAAAGATAATGATTACAATGTTGATAAAAATAGGAGGTGCTTTCTGAGCAGTGATACTAATAAGTTGAAATATTAAAATATTATATTGCAAGGCATTGCCCCTTTTTATTCAGCGCTCTTCAAGAACAAATGCAAAGTGACAGAAGGATTTTAATGGAAATAACAAACATACCTAGAATAAGCATTTTTAAACAAATTGTTACTACTGATACTGCTTATATGTGTCATGTTTCAAAAGATGAATGTTTTGTTTTAATTTGACTTTTAAACACCACAACAGGGTCTCCAAGCATTTAAATAAAACAGAAACAGTTCATTAGAACAGAAGGGAGCCATTGGAATCTATTGGTCACAACTTGCTTGCAAGCATTTCTGACAGCGGCCCTCTGTTGAAAAGAAAATTGCACAAATTGCCAGTTATTATCATTTTTAATAAATAAGCCTTTTATCTCCTCCCTCCCTCCCTCTGGCTTCTATGTGATTGTGTTCAACAAGCATATTTTCAGTGGGACCATTTCTATTACAGAGTGATTGAGCTCTGATTTACACATCAATTACCCACCTTCATGGACATTTTCATGTTCCCCTAGCTGACATCAATGAAGCATAACTGCATAAACGCTTTATTTCATACCAGTTTTGGGTAACTGAGACTGATAACTAATCATATTGAGAGACAATGTGCTATAATATAGGAAACAATAAATGCTTCCCTTTGAAAATCTCATCTATTCTTTATGAGCTTACCATCCATATGCTTATCTCAGTCGTCCATTTCTTTCTGCAAGGCTCTTCCTCTCACCTGGTATCTCAAGTTAAATTAGGGTTTTACCCTTGAACACAGGCGTTTGCAAAGACAAAATCCTTATTTTCCAGCTTCTCCAGTGAGCGGAGACTCTGACTGTTTACTTACCAGTACCGTAGACCAATTTTGCCAAGCATTCCTTGGACTGTGTGTGGGACTGAGCTTGGCTGCATCTGTAATCTCCTGTTCACCCCCATGTTTGTCCCATGGGATCCTCCTTAGTGACACATTGTTTTTGTGTATTTGAGCTAAACCATGTGAAGAACGGGACCTCCTGCATTGCTCAAGGTCCAGCTGGAACACAGCTGCCTTGTTCTAAAGTCGCTGTTCCTGTATTCCCACTAGAGTGTTCCATGCACTCAGTTCATGTATCACCCTACACTATAATGACTTGGGAATAGATTTGCCTTCCCTTCTGGGCTATAAATTCTGGGACTGCTCATACTATGTGTTTTGTTTTTCTGAGCACCAGACATGGTGCCTGACATGACATAGGCACCCAGTCAATGTTTGCTGATTAAATAGAAAAATTAATTAATATATTTATGAATATCTCTGTTAACATTTGTCACTGAACTTGGGCAGATAAAAAAATGTCTGCCTGTCATTTGTTCATTCAGTCAGTCAAAAAATATTTATTGAGAGCTGAACACTGAGCTTGGCACGTTTCCAGATAAATGGGAAGCAGAAATGCATTATTCCTCCCCAGCGACACTTTCATTTAACACCCACAAGTTCTTTCAGAGGGCAGGGAAGGGGGAAAGAAGAATGAGTTGGAAAAGCCAAAGGACAGCTGTGCTGGGGTAGCAGGGACAGGGATGGAGTGTGTACAGTGTGGAATTAAAAAGCTGTCTCAAGGTCTAGATTATCTACACCCATCCTGATGAGGGCCCAAGTTCTCACTGTGAACTGGGTCAGAAAAGTAGTCTGGGGAATGCTTGCACCTCTTAAGGTGGAACATTCAGGGCAGCTGCCTAAGTGCCACAAGTTGGGAGGCTTCCAATGGCAGACATTTGTTGCCTTGCCTCACAGCGCTGGAGCTTAGAAGGCTGACGGCCAGGTGTCAGTGGGTTTGTTCCTCTTGGTGGCTGTGAAGGAGAATCTTGTCTGCTCCAGCGTGCGGCAGTGTGTTGGCAATCTTTGGCATTTCTTGGCTTGGAGGAGGATCACTCTGATAGATGTGTGCCTTGAACTTCACATGGATTTCTCCCTCTATGCCTCTGTTTTCCCATGTCCCCATTTTAAAAGGACACTTGTCATATGGAATTCAGGGTCCGCCTACTTCAGTAGGACCTTCTCTTAACTAATGAACATGGGCAGCCACCCTGCTTCCAAATAAGGTCACCTTCTGACATACTGGATGGGTAGGATTTTGACGTGAGATTTGGGGTGACGCGACTCATCTCGCTGGCTCTAGGCAGACACAAGAGGAAGCAGTGTAAGCCAGGGGTGTCCCACTCATGGATCCACTGAGAAAAGAAGCCTGAGGTCACGGCAAATTGCAGAGAGCGGGACAGGCAGGCTGTGCTTGGGCTTCTTTGCTGCCGTCCCAGTCTCACGGTCAGGCCAGAGCTCTGTGGGGGTGCAGCATAGAAAGAAGCAGGGGCCAAAAGGTTAAGCCTGTAGGGGGTAGAATTTGCTTGGGTAAAATTAGTGAGTGCACAAGGATCAAAGGGTTGGGTGAGACATGAAAACAGAGTCAGCTTAAAATTGTCAGTTATACACTGCTCCTTAAGGGCATTAATTTCCTTAGTTTAAAAGTATTTAAGAGTACTATTTCTGAGGAAATATTGTTTTAAATTAAGTAGTTATTGAAATTGCCTTGCTTGTAGCTAACTGAAAATAAAACACCTTTTAAAAGTGTCATTTATGAGAAGCCCGGAGGTTATATTAAGACTTTGACTTGGAAAAGAATCCCTGATATTTAATGAGCATGGAAAGGAAATGCTTCAGGTAGCTTTTCCCTACTTTGAAAGACAAGAGCTCTTCTGTGTAGGTTGGCAGCAGAAGCAACTGCTATGGAGCTCAGGACGTGGCACCCAAGAGCACAGGGCCAAGGCAAGCCTTGGGCTACTGAGCAGGGCACTATGCCGTCCTCAGCTGGACAGGCTGGCTGGGGAAGGCTATGGAAAGGCAGGTTGAATTTTCCGGAAGGGGGAGGTGGAGGAAGATGACAAGGACAATAATGAGGACATTTATTGGTTCCTGAGCTGTGCCATAGATTCTGCAAACCGAACCTTGCCTCAAGCCAGAATTCAAACCAAACATAGAGTACTTTAGAGCCATCACAAGTAAACAATGCAAAGCCTGCCACTGCCTCCCTCGTGCCTCTTCTCCCGAGGATCTATGCAACCAATTCTGCTTATGGAAAACATCCTCATATTTCCTTGAAGTAAATCAAGATTTAGATATAGCAGTTCTTTAAAGCTCAGTGTTACTGTCACCTCTGATTAATTTAGAGAGAGAATTATGAATGAGGTGAGTTCAAGTTGACATTAAAGTGTGCATATGAAGGAACACTAGGAGAAGCATGAAGAAACAACCAATGATAAATTGTTACCTTTGGTTGGCACTGAGGAACAGGGTGGATGGTGACAGGACTGGAAACAAGAATGTTTTATATTTTTTAAATTTTTATGTAGTTTCACATTTTAAACCTATCCAAAAGCCATAAACATGTGAATGGATACTTGTCCTTTGCTCTCTGTCTGCTTATGTGTTTTCTTGGTTTGTGGTATCCATTCAAGGCTCTTAGTGATGTCGAGAAGGATTTTGAAAGCTTCCGAATCATGTGATTGTTTGCAGCTCTCTTGACTTGGGCGTGTTGAGTGTGAGGTGCTTGTGAGGCATTCGTTCCTGTTACCCATGGGTCTTATTTTAAAGAATGACCAGAACTGAAGAGGTTTTTCAATGGTGTTCTATAAAAATGGAAATCAGGCAAGTAACCTAAGAAAATGTTACAAGAGCAAAGAAGAAACTTGGGGACCCTTAGCTATCCATTGTGCACTGGAGTCTCCTTCTAGTGGAGCGTGTGCATCTGAAAAACCAGGGCAGTGCTTGACCTGGGGCTGAAGGAGATGCAGGCAGAGTTGTAAAGGGATACCTTCCATTCTGAGTTGCCTAGGAGAGGAGAGAAAGAACACTTGTTGGGGAGGCAGACACCCTTATCAAGCAGTGAGAGGCTTTGAACCATATCTCTTAGCCAGCTGGTATAATGTGCGAGGATAAAAGAATTAAATTTCATCGGAGAGGCTGCTTTTACTGTATGTTTTAACAGGCTTCTAGAAAGTTGTTCATGTGCTGAGTACCACTGCAGGCAGATGGGAAACTATGGGTTGCGAGAGTCATGGTCATTCTATAGAAAAGTGGCATTTCCATTAAAAGGGAACGCTCTAAGGAACAGTTTTATTGTACTCCTGCAATACTGTTGGTGATCAGTATCCATTTGAGTGTCTACCTGTGCTTGCTTTTCAGAGAAGCATCTACACCATACTCCAGGACCCCTTTATAAGGCAGGATATTTTGCAAGGAGTTCAGATTTGAGGCATACTCCCTGAATCAACTGTACAGTGCCTCTTGTGGGAGCAGAGGTTAAATATGTGGATGCCTCTCTGAGATAGCGCTTCATTTCTGTGAGAAAGACCAGCATCTTTTTTGGTTCCCAGGCTGGCCTCTGGATCCTATTAATGTTTTTATTGTTGGTCTGCATGACAAGACTACTCTTGTAATGATTGGTTTCACTTTCAAGGCATTTCCCCCTATAGATTTCTGCATAATAGAATATATCCATTCTCTAAAGGTGCCTGTCTTTGATTTACCTTCTGGTAGTGAAGAGTTAAATGATCTTTACAGGATAAGTCCATCAGAGTTAGGCACAACAAATGGATCAAATAAAGAAATATAGGGCCGGTGAGATGGCTCAGCGGCGTAAGCGCCTGCCCAGTAAGCGCAAGGGCCCGAGTTCAACTCCCGGAACCCACATACAAAAAAAGGGCCGGTGATATCGCTCAGTGGCACGGGTGCCTGCTGGCGCACGAGGTCCTGAGGTCGACCCCCAGTACCCACAAGATAAAAAGGAAATATATGGTTTTTCTCATGTGCAAAGACCAGACGTTGTTGTATGTGGAATGCCTGGGACTCACCTTGGGAGATTTAATCCAGTTGATTTAACACGTGACCTAGGTGTGGGGATTTATGAAATACCCCTTGGGTTATTTCCACGGGTGGATATTGATTTGTGAATGAAGTTTATTCATTAATCAGTTTGGCACCTCTGTCTCAAAGATCGTAAATGCACACATTATGTATGTACTGCAAACTTGTACTAATAAAAACAAACCAATAAATTCATTAAGGAGATCATGTGGGAGTCTAAAAGAAAAATTTTCAAATGTATCTAATGAAACATCAAACATAGAGGGTAGAATACCACATAATTTCTTATGCATGAGAAAGCCCAAAATACAAATAATTTAAAGAGAAAAATAAAAGATACATGAAAGGAAACAGGGACATAAACCTTGTGGAGATGGGAAGTGGTTCTGGGGATTGGAGAGAAGAGGGCAAGGAGAAGAAAGGGAAATAAAAATGATTAAGATGCTATAAGTATGTATACAAATTCCCCAAGATAGATGTAATTATTATGTATCACAAGCATATATCAATAATAATAATAGCAATAATATGCCTTACGTGAGTCCTTTACTAAAGAAACTTTAGACCTCAGCAAACATAACATTTTGCTATAGGGGGAGGAGTATAGCTCGGTGTAGAGCACTTGCTTGGTATGCATGAGGCCTGGGTTCCATCCCCAGCACTTAAAAATAATAAAATGAAGAATAGAAATGAAAATAAATTAAATGTTGCTATAATTTTACAGGGTAAAAAACTTATGAAAGCTATATGGAAATATATTCAGCATATGCAGGGATTGGGTGATAACTTGGACTTTTTAAAGAACACTGGATTAAGAATCCAAGAAATGGGGCCGGTGAGACGGCTCAGCGGCTTAAGCGCCTGCCTTGCAAGCGCGAAGGCCCGAGTTCGACTCCCGGAACCCATATACGAAAAAGGGGCCGGTGATATCTCTCAGCGGCACGGGCGCCTGTTGGCGCGTGAGGTCCTGGGGTCGTCCCCCCGGTACCCACAAAAAAAAAAAAAAAAAAAAGAATCCAAGAAATGCTGTACTAGACACAGCTCTCATAGAGTGGGTGAGCAGGAACGATGTCCTGATCCTCCGTTTCCTATCTTTCAATGGGGATAATAATCTCTGTGTTGCCAATTCGCCAGGTGCCGCTAAGGATCAAATGAGTGAATGTGTAGTCAAACTTTGTGTGATGGAAGTAAAGCAGGACTGCGTGCCAGAGATCTGATCCATTAACTGTGAGTGGCCATTAGTAATTTACAGAGATCTTTCTCATCCGCTGTTGTACTTAACCTTTACACTAACTGCATGAAGAGAGCACATAAAGATTATTCCTACTTTATGTTAAGGAAACCGAGGCTTATGAACATAAAATGATTTATGAATGACCAAACAATTTGTAAGCAAAAGAGATAGAGCCCATCCCCCCTCTTCTGAGTCTAGATGCCATCCTTTTGGACACAGTGCAAAATCCTTTAAAACTTTCCTCCCAGTAACAACGGAACTGGTCTCTTTGATTGATGTTAGGTTAGTTGTTTTTTTTTTTTTTTTTTTTTTAATGTGGGTACCGGGAGTCGCCCTCAGGACCTCACGCTTGCTAGCAAGCGCTTGTGCAGCTGAGCGATATCACCGGTCCCTTTTTTCCTTTATGTAGGTTCCAGGAGTCGAACTCAGGACCTCGCGTGTGCCGGGCAGGCACTTATGCCGTTGAGTTATCTCACTGGCCCCGTTTTTTTTTTTGTTTTTTTTTTTTTTTTTTACTAGGTACATTAAACCATCTTTGGAGCTGAGTATTTGGTACTGTATTTGTTAGAGTGATCACAACATCATTTTGGGAGTTTGGTAGGCCAGCCCAAATAATTCTATGGAAAACCTACACCGCACACTAGTTTTCTGAAGAAGAACCTGCATATTCTTTACAATATGTATACTTCACGTTGTCTGTTTATGTGCAGAAAGGTTCTTCGCGTTTGCTTGTAGGATGTGCTAAATGACTTAAATGCCTCTGAATTTAAGGAGTGAAAACGTCTAGTGGGAGACACAGAAGAGGCCATTTAAATTGTTAAAAATGCAGAGGATTGAGCCTGCTTAATAAGCATAGAGTGACAGGACCAGGAATGTCCATACAGTGGAATATTATTCAACTCTCAAAAGACGTGATGGGCCGGTGAGATGGCTCAGCGGCGTAAGCGCCTGCCTTGCAAGCGCGAGGGCCCGAGTTCGACTCCCGGAACCCACATACGAAAAAGGGGCCGGTGATATCGCTCAGCGGCACGGGCGCCTGCTGGCGCGCGAGGTCCTGAGGTCAACCCCCCGGTACCCACAAAAAAAAAAAAAAAGACGTGAAGCACTGATCTACGCAATAACATGGATGTGGCTTGCAAACATTACGCTTGGTGGGAGAAGCCAGACACAGAGGACTGCACGCTGCGTAATTCCATGCATCCAGAGTATCAAGAATAAGCAAATTTATTCAGTGGGAAAGTAGATTAGTAGTTGCTTAGGGCTGGTCTTGGTGGGAGCAGAGTGGGGCGAAGTCTAAAGCATATAGGACTTCTTTCTGGGTTGGTGAAAATCTTATGAAATCATGAGGATGATGTTTGCAGCACTCTGTGAATATACTAAACACAACTGCACTGTACACTCTAAATGAGTGGAATTGTGTGGTGTGTGAATTATCTCCCAGTATAATAATAAAAAAGTAGGGCTAGAAGAGAAGTAGGTGAGACAGAAGAAATAAGGCAAAGGTGGCACCAGAGAGTCTACCTGACCTCACTAAAGGATGATGAGACAGGCTGTTTGGATGAGCTGAATCTTTGCTACCATTTTCAGAAGTGGAGGAAATGAAGTAGCTGCAAGGTGCCCCTGCATTTGAATATTAAGCCTGTTTCCATCAGGACTTCTGCAGGGATTGACATCAACATGATTTTGCAAAGTACAGATTTAAGGGAACCATATAAATTAGCCTGGCCCATTTCCCTAAGACCTAAAGAAAGTGGAATAGCCAGATGGGTAGCTGTCATATTCCTTGAGTAAATATCCCATGTGTTTTCTCTCCTTTTCATTCCCATCTGGATTATTTTTCATGAAAGCCAGTGTTTGTGGGAAGAAAGTATGCTTGCCAAAGAGAAGAGGTAGAAACAGAGTTCTTCACAAGTCCTGCTATCTAAATATGACTTGGGAGGATACATTGATTTAGGAAATTCCCTTCCTTCCGAGGCCTGATTACCTCTTATTCCGTGTTTCTCACTTTTGGATCCAAGGTTCTCTCTCCTGTTTGCTCCCTATATGTGTGATATAATTATGGCCCGCTTTAGCATTTTTTCATTTTTAATTTAGCCCTTCACAGTTAGGTATTTCTGGGTATTAGCAGAGAAAATAAGTGCAGAATTTGGGGTTGGTTTCAAAGGTACTGGATAAGAAAGATTTACCTTTTTGACAAACAGAAGCTATGTAAACATTAGATCAGTGTCAAATTAAAACTAGGACTTGATATTGAAGAAATACCACTTGGAACCCTGAAATATGGATTAAGAATAATCTGCAAATTTTACAGAAGACAGTAATTCATTCAGGAGAACCACAAAAAGTGAGTTATAGCTAATGTCTGTTCCTTGGGTGAATTAAATATGTATTTTATGTTTTACAAAGATTTTAACCAAAATAGAGGTGTTTTGTGCAGTTGGACTGGAACACAGTAAATCCTGTGTTAGCAATATTTTTAAATAAATGTCATTTTAAAACATCACCGTTTTTAAAAAGGTTTCCCCTAGTAACATTGTAAAATAACCAAATTAGGTCAACAATGATTATTAAGCTCCATAAACTATTCAAACCAAATCAACACGGACTGGTTTTCACTCCCCCTACCCTGGCTTTTTCCCTACAGATGCAGTTAATTTTTATAATCCCTTTAGGGTCTGCAGGTTCCTTTTGATATAAGGAAACTAATGTTTCTTTCTATAGTCGAATCCAAATTAAATTCCTAAGTTTTTCCCTACTGGCAATTTCTAATAAAATGCAATCCTGAGGAAACTTGACCAACAGAGTGCAAATGAGACTCACATTTATTCTGGAGTGTGATGGAAAGCCCGGAGGCAAGAAGGGACAAGCCTTGATACTGGGAATGCGAAAACCTGGGTTCCAGCCTCCTGGTTCTGCCGCAGTCCTACTGCAGGGGCCATTACCTTTATCAGTTCAATTTCCTCATCTGTAAAATGAGGCCACCATAATTTAGATGATTGCTAAAGTCTCTTCCTGCTGTAAAGGTCTCTGCTCTGAAACACAGGTCTGCATGGGTGGCCAAGTGAGCTACCACTGTGAGCTAATGAACATAGCGTAATTGAACTTTCTGGATCTCAGAGAATCTACATGTGCCCTGGGTTTTATTGTCACACGAATGTACCTGGGGCTTCTAATGTGTGAAATGATAGTTACCAACATATAAGGCCAGGTTTAAGGACAAGGATAGGAGAGTTTCCAAGAGAAGGAGCAACAAGCAGAGATTACTTGAACTTGAAGATGGATGAGAGGCAAGTTCAGATCTTCCTTTGTCACTCACCAGGTGAGGGCTTGAAATAGTGGTCTTTTTTTTAGGAGGCCTTAGTTTCCTCCTATCGTGAAAATGAGGGCAGTTTTCCTGTTACAGGAGGCCAGGGCAGCACACAGGTGGGCTGAAAACACAGCTAATATAAAAGCCCCACGATAGAGGGGAGCTTCTCGGAGGGACTTGGATGGGAGTGATTAGCAGAATCATTAAGTGGAGCACCCTCCTCCCCTCTTTCTCTACTTCTTTACTGGAGATTGAACCCAGGGTCTTCACACTGAGATACATCCCTGGTCCTTTTAAAAAATGTTTTTATAGACAGGGCCTCACAATATCACTAAATTGCTCAGGTGGGGCTCAAACTTAACCATGATCCTGCTTTAGCCTCCCAGAGTGCAGGGATTACAGGCGTGTGCCACCGCACCTGGTTGAGCTTTCTGTCCTTTCTTTCTGTCCTTTCTCCATCACCTAGTATGCATGTCAGCGAAATAGGGATTGCAAAAGGTAGGCTTTAGAAAGAAAGCAAAGGCCTTTAGCTAGTTAATCAAAGAATAAATTTGGTTTTGAGTGGTCAGTGGTTTTTATATCCTTCAAACGTGACAGATCACATTATATCCTGGAGGAAAAAAGCTGGAAAAATCATCCTAACTTGTTAAGAGTGGTGAATCTTTGACTTGAGGTTTTCAGTTCGATTTCTCAAAAAGGAAGATGGGTTTCCATGCTGATTGGACCAATTCATCCTGTCCTCATCGATGTGAATAAACTCAGATTTTTCGGAAAAATAATATGATGATTAATTCAGGTTTCTGGCTCATGCATTTCTTTGTGGGCCCTGGAGCCCTTTTTCCTTTGGAAAACAAATCATCAGGGGACAGACATATGCATTCCTGCAGCCTCTGCAGGGCTCATGGGTTCAAATGCAATCTGCCTGAATCATAAGAGCTTTAATTGAGTAGATAAAGAGGTCCTTATAATTATAAACTGCAGTAGGTATAACAAGAGGCTAAATACATAGCTGCGGTTTTAATTAGCTGGTGCTTCAAATTAGTAATGTTGGTTTCAGTCAGAAATCAGTGACGTTACACACCGAAAGCCTCGTCACTGTGTAGTTCATTCCTCATTAGACCTCGCCATGTGAAGCTTTCAATACAATGCCATGCTGAGCAAGAAAGGAGAAGGTTGGAGCCATTTGGTTGCCTTCCAAGAGCAGTGGAACTCTATGGAAAGTAGATTCATTCTTGCCAGAGATAGGAGAATTAACTGTTCTTTGTTCCATGTGTCAAAAAATGTAGCAGGCAGTTTTGCTTGCAACAGATAACACCCGGGTGCACACTCAATCTGCTATTCAAATTTGCGTCTGGAATTTGGTAGCTCATGGACTATCCAAAATGCAGCGGAGAACCTCCTAACAAATCAAAGCCTCATCTAAAGCCCTGGAAATGCCCTTACTGCTGGCTGCTCGCACGCTTGTCATGCAAGTTGAAGCATGTTTCCTTTTCTTCTCCTTTTTTTCCTTCAGGGTTTTAATTATACCTTTCCCTTCGAGGAGAGAGAAGGTAGTTTGCAAAGCCAAGAGACCAAAGCACTTCAGTTCTCTTCACGGGAGAATTAAATGTGATCTATGGGCCTGTCATTCGGAGCTGTCAGGTGCACAAAATGAACAGATAGCTAGGAAACTGACATCCTGCACACATTCCTGGGAAGCAAAGACTTTGGTTCTTGTTTGTGTGTGGAGAATCATCTGCCCTGGAAGGCAAAAGAATTAAGTATCCTTCTCCTTTGCAACAAATCCTCCTCCCCCCTCCCCTGCTGAGTATTGCTTTAACTTGTTTACTCCGCCCCACCTCTGACACCCTATCTTTCCTACATTTTGACAAATTGATGGGCTTTTACTACCTCTGGCTGATATGTGGTTTTTAGGTGCAATTCATGTTGCGTGCTTAATGGACTGAAGATGTGACTATGCCAGCTTCATTCCACATCAGCCTTTAACGCGAAGCCACTGGGCACATGGCTACAGTTTAGGGCTCTGACCCCAACTCACCAATGAAATAAAAGATGATACTAGAAAACATTGCCCCTGTGGAGGGCGTCTTAGACTAAGAATAGCAAGGCCACCTTCCAGAGCCTGGACTTGGCATCCTTCTGATTGGGTAAGGCCCAGATGTCAGGTTGGAGATTTGGGGATGTGTCTGGCGCTTTTCTTTGCTTTCCTCATAGAGTGCTAATACTTATAGAACATACTCACGAATGGTCTATAAGGGCTTGTGTATCTAGCATTGTCTGTACTGTGAAAGTGGATGTATGTTTAAATACCTCTAACGTGTTACCATTATTATAAAATGGACAAATGGAGGTTGTTTGTCCAGAAGATATGGCTGTCACTGACACTTTGAATTTGGCAGTTCAAGGATTCCTATGAAGAAAGGTGGATGATTAAGTACAGTGGCATCCTATATTCCATGTATATCAACATCTAGTTAAACTGCATAGATAGTGCATACCGTAGGATCTTAGTTTGTAATTTAAAGTTACGATACTCAGAAGCAAACTAGCCTACCAAGATAGGCATTAGGGTTTGAAGTGTATTCAAAACCTGTTGACTGTACTTTTATATCAGTATATCTCTTATAATTCCTTTAGCTATTATGTTCATTTGCGTGTCAGTAATCTAATTATGTCTTAACAAGGTGATATTAACATGAAGTAGGAAACCAACATTTGTATAGCACCTGCTAAGTGTGTTACATACATTGATATAATTTAACTTTGCTCAGCATATATGTCGTCCCTTTGGATAAAGTTTACATCAAAGGCAGGAAAAAAAAAAACAGTGACCAAAACAAAATGCACTACATATTAAATATCTCTTATGTGAAATGCTTGTGACTGGAAGTGTTTGAGATTCAGATGTTATTGTTTTTGAACTTTGGAATATACATAATCAGATAGTTTAGGGATGGGACCCAAGTCTAAACATGAAATTTATTTATGTTGCTTATTAAACATATGTACGTAGCCTGAAGGTAATTTCATACAATATTTTTAGTGTACCTGTAGTTTGATTTTGACCTGTCACATGAAGTCAGGTGTGGAATTTTCTACTTGCATTATGTCAACAATTAAAACGTTTTGGATTTGGCAGCGTTTTGAATTTCAGATATTTTCAGGTTAGGGATGTTCAACCTGCCCTGTAAGACTTTCAGATTCTGGATTAATTTGCAGTCTTGTGTGATGAAGGCAATAGTTTTTTGTTTTGTTTTGCTTTGTTTTGTTTTGTTTTGTTTTATAACATTGCCTTCTATCATTCCTGTGGCCACAGAATATATCTAAAATGTTATCTAGATGCTTCTGATACTTTCATGGAAAAGCTTGAAATGTGATGAGTCACAGAGTTAGTGTTCCTGAAACATTTCCGTGTTGAGGTCATTCAAGCATTTGGCCGCAGGCTTTCTTTCATTGCTGGTTAATACTTTATTGTTTAAGTTAGACCACTTTCTTTAGGTTGATACTATCCAACTGGCATCTAGTCACTTGTGAAATAAACAATAGAATGACCAAACAAAAACAACCAAACACAAAGGGATGTGGGTATTTAGGTTATTTATTTATTTACTTATTTTTTTTTGTGGGTACCGGGGATTGACCTCGGGACCTTGCACACCAGCAGGCGCCTGTGCCGCTGAGCAATATCACCGGCCCTTTTTTTGTATGTGGGTTCCGGGAGTCGAACTCGGGCCCTTGCGCTTGCCAGGCAGGTGTGTACACCGCTGAGCCATCTCACCGGCCCTAGGTTTTTTATTTTTGTGTATGTACATCCACAAAAGAGAGTTTAACAGCTTTAGACCCCTCTGTGATTCCACTAAAACAGGCTAACTGTAGCTATGGGTTTGTGACAGTATTCCAGTTTATCTGGAGCTCTATACTTTGGTAATTCCTTTCCCTTGTGTCTTTGTGACATCTGTGAATTCTGAGCCTGAGGCAGTTGGCAACACAGTGTGACTTTAATTCAGTACTTTTCCACAAAGTGGAGTGACT
The DNA here is from genome assembly GCA_028451465.1 of Erethizon dorsatum. Classification (NCBI taxonomy): domain Eukaryota; kingdom Metazoa; phylum Chordata; class Mammalia; order Rodentia; family Erethizontidae; genus Erethizon; species Erethizon dorsatum. The sequence goes on from CM051842.1 coordinate 133,314,432, forward strand.
TTGGGGGAGTATGCAATTGCTTGTGGTAATCAAATAAGGATAAGGGAAGAGAATTCTGCCCTACCTGTGTGGTCATGAGTACAATTTCCAATAAGCATGTTTATGATTTTTTTCTTTTTCTTCAAGAACCATTCAGGATCTTAAAAAAAAAAATCCTCTCCTCTCGCTGCAGTGTCAACTTGAGTAGTGTTGACTTACATTTTTCTTTTCTTATTGATGACAAGGGAAATCTGGATAATTCACAGGACTAATCAATCTTTTTCTCTTTTTCTCTTTTCCTTTTCATGTCAGTCACTATGAACAAGACCGTAGTGCGCTTAAAAAAAGGGAGTGGGAGCGGAGGAATCAAGAAGTTCAGCAAGAAGATGACCTCTTTTCTTCAGGCTTTGATCTTTTTGGGGAGCCCTACAAGGTAGCTGAATATGTATGTAATTTATCTTTCTGGAAACTTATTGCTTGTTTTGTTTTTGAACTCACTAATCAACATTTAACTCATTTTTAAAACATGTAAATCAATTCCAGGAGAATATATCTTACAAGTGAAATAGATACATAAGGTGTATTTGGGGCAATGTCAGGCTTCCGAGGAAGTCTTCAGGGACAAAAATCCATCTTCTTTGGGAAGCACAGGAAGATTGGAAAGAGACTTGCGAGACTTCCTATTTCCGAAGAGCCCCTTACTGCCCAACGCTTGTTCCAGCAAAGAATGTCCCCTCCCTGTGCCTTGCAGGACTTCTGTGATCGGCTGGGGGCCCCTGAAGACCCTCGCAGAAGGTCAAAGGATATATGCCTATTTCTCTTCCCAATCAGTGCCACCCATTGCAAGACCATTGCCTTTTTTTTTTTTTTTTTTTCCATCTGGGGTTGTTAGCAGCTGTTCAGTGGTTTGAGTGCCCTTCAGAAATCACAGTCCTGCGATAAAGGAAAAAGCCAATCATTTTTCCTGGTGGTAATAATCACGGGTTAAAAGATTGCCTCAACCAGAGGGGGTTGTTTAGTTAGGCTGATTTTCTAGTGGTGCTCTAGGTAGTGTGTAGCTCCAATAACAGTCACACTGCTCTATCTGTAAATATGATATTTACAGTCTATGTCTCTGAACTTTCTATATGTGGTGGAGTTCGGGGCGACTTGGAAGAGCTTATGATGGAAGAATCATTGAATTACTGGCAGCTGTTTTTTTTTTTAATTTAGTAGAAGTGTAATTTTCTGTAATGAAACCAAAAGGATGTAAGAAATAAAACAACAATAGTGAAATTTCAATAGTTGTGATTTTAGAAGAACATTGTTTGAAGGACAGTGACTTGTAGAAAGGGAACATTCTTAATAAGGACAGAGTAGGTCCGGATAGTGTACTACTTTGGGATAAAGATGATGCTGTTTGTCTTGGTGGCTAATGACATCAGAGTCTTGTTGCCTTGCTCAAAACAAGTAAGGAGTTCTCGATTGACTCATCTGTGTTGTTTTCCTGTTCGCTAATCCTGACAGACTCAAGTCACCTAAGCTGCTGATTTCCAATCTGTGACTAATCATATAATTCATAAAGCATTTTTCCTATATTGATTGATTCAATTTATATACTACCTTCGAATGTGTGCATTTAGATGTATGATTAATTTAACCAACATTTTTGAAGGCCTACTATGTGCTAGTCACTCTCTTAGACAAGTGTATATAGGGGAGTAAAACATAGTCCCTGCCTTTAAGGCAGTTTTAGTCGAACGGCAGAGATCATCATGAACAAGTGGTGACATGACTGCATAGTGACTGTGAGAGAGATAGCCAGGAGAAAGACCAGTGAACACTGTGTACCTCATTCCGAGTATTTTGAACATGATTCTGTGCATGAAGAAAAGTCATTACAAGTTTTTGCGTTAGGGCATAACCTTGAAAGGACAGATACACAGTTTAGAAAGTGGTGTTGGGCAATGTGGAGAGTAGGTGGGAGGAAGGAGAAACCAGAGGAAGATTAAGGGAAGCTTATGGCAGGGAGGATGTAAGGTAGAGTATTGAAGTTGAAGTGTTGGGATTGTATGTCGAATTGGATGTGGGAGTACAGGATAGTTTTTGACTTGGGAGGTTGGGGATATCATTAGCAAGTTGCTCAGGACAACAGGATTGCCGCATACAGAAAGAATAATTAATACAGCTTGAGGAATGTTGAATTTGAGGTTCCAGTGGGATATCAAGGGTAAGACATCCAGTAGGTATCAGATATATGAATCTGGTGCTCATCAGAGTAGTCAAAAGAGAGATTTAGCTGTTATGGGCATGTAGGTGACAGTGGAAGCTCTGAGAATGTGTACTATCCCCGAGTTAGAATACCGAGTAATAAGAAGGATTGAAAATTCTAGGAAGTGGCAGAATTTAGGGTATAAAAGTGGTGGTGAGAGCAGAGACCAGGAAAGTAAACTAAAAAGGAATCATCAGATAGATAGAAAAGGGAGTAGGAAAAAAATATTTAGTGGAAACCAAGGGAACAGATGATTTTATGGAGAAACAATTTGCAGGTCACATACTTCAGAGATGTCAGGAAAGGTAATGACTGTAAAGTGACTGTTGGATTTGGCAGTTAAGGGGTAATGGGTGACCTTAGGGAGCATTGTTTTTGTTGATGGTAGTGGTCATTGTGGGAAACCAAACTGCCAGGGTTTAGAGAGGAAACAGGAAGTGGTTAAGAAAGAAAGCAGTTGATCTTGTAGTGAGGTTTTGCATGAAGGAAGGAAAGAAGGAAGGAGGGAAAGGGAAAGGAAGGGAAGAGAAGGGAAGGAAAGAGAGGTTAGAAGTTGAAGTGAGTAATTATATGGAGGGAAGCTTTTTTTTTAAGTGGGAAAAGCATGAGCATGTTTAGAGATGGATGGGAAGAAGCCAAGATCAATGGAGGAGGAGAAAGTGGAAGATATAGGGGAGAGAGGCAAAGTGGAGTGGAACAAGGTCCCAGAGGAAATTTTTAAAAATACAAGATGGAGAGCAGGTAATGAATCATGAGCTAGGGGGAGTACGATAGGCACAGAACATTGGAATGAGAACAAAAAAGAGAATGGAAGGAAGATTGATAGTAGAGCAGAAAGTCGTGGCCTCCGTTTTTGGTGGAGAGTTCAAAAGATGATAGGTATCATGTCCTTTCTTGAAGTGAAGGAGGAACAACCACATAAATTGTACTTCTTATCTTTAAATGTTTTAGAAAAACGAGCTCTACTCAAAGAATGTGTTCTTCAATATGTGTATCCACCCCGTCTTCAACACAGTTATGTGGTGAAGAACCCTTCTTTTATTCTCCTCTCATAACTTTTAATCAGTGAATTAATGGTCTTGTACTTTTAAGATAATTACCATCTCATAACAAGGCCTATTATTTGGATGCATATTTATTTTTAGATGACAGCAGTGTATTTTTCAGAAAGCAGTTGTAAAAGTAACTATTCTTAGCATTGTTAAAAGTTTTCAAAAGCCATCTGTCGCAATAGTACAAGGATACATCAGGTACAGACACGGGAACATTTAGCCTTGTGCAGGGCCGAACTTAATATGTGAGTAGTAGCTTATTGCCTTTGTGCCCTTTTGCAGAGAAGGACATTTGCTCTTGAGTCAGACTATGAAGGAAAGGAATCATGCTAACAGTTGGTGAACCTGTAGCTCTTTTTCTTTTATCCTTGCTTTGATGATCGGTTGGCATCTTGTGTTGTGTCTGTGTTCAAGTTTCCCTGGAAGATCGCTGAGGAATATTCCTCTTTCTTCCATCATTTTATGACCCTAGAATTGATGTGGACCTCCAAAGTCTCCGCAGACTAAGACTGAGGCAGATGATCTTGGGACGTGTGGCTGTCAGTAGCAGTGGGAGTTCTAGGGCTGGCTCACAACCCATTGGTTGATATAAGACATAACACAACTATTCCCTAGGATTATAGTGGGAATTCTTATGAAATTGAAGATCAAACTTCCTGGTGGTGGACCAGGACTTTCAGGAAATTTCTTGCTACCCTAGAGCCTAAAACATTGTCTGATCGCTTAATCGATAGCATCAGCGCTTCCAAACTAGCTGGGTGAACTCCAGACCCTAACACTGCCCTTCCTCAGCTGAAAGAAGAAACGGTGATCTCTCATTTTCCTTCCTGTTTTCTTCCTGTTCTTTGCTTCACCTCTGCTACAATCGGAATGAAAACAATGTTGACCTCTCCCAGATTTAGTTGTTGGTGGGAAACTTCCTTCTCTGGGGCTGCTTTCCCAGCTTATAACTTTCACATTGGAGTTTGTGCTATGCTGTTGAGAAAGATGTCTTCAAAAGTGCCTCAGAAAGATGAAGCCATTTGACCTGTCTAGGTGAACATGGGAAGACTTGTGAGACTCTGGCCTGTACCCACTCTGTGCAAGGCACTGGGCTAGGGCGTTATGGCTGTGCTTGCTTGCTCCTTATAACAAGTGAAATACATGTTTTCCTCATGCTTCGCTGGAGGAATTTTAATTCAGAGAGCTAAGATGGTGCCTCTGCATCTTTATATCCTTGTACATTGTATATTTAGACTTTGCGCCCAGTTCTTTGTGATTCTATATGTGTAACAGGAACATATCTGACAGGAAGTCAAAAGACTTGATAAGTTTAACTACTAGGTGACTGTGGGGAAGAAAGTTAGTTTCTCTGGCCCATAATTTCTTCCTTTTGGAGATGAATCATAATAATAGCAGTAGTTAACATTTTGTAGCTTGTCACAACTCCATGATAATGAAGAAACTGATGTGCAGAAAGGTGTCAGTGGCTCACCCAATGTCATTTGTGCTAGGACAGGTAAAGTCCAGATGGAACCAGAGCTACTCTGTTGATTCACATGGTTCAAATGAAACAATCTGGAAAATCTTGCTCTGAATTCCCTAAAGTGCTATAAAAAATCCAAGGCATTGTCACTTGTATAATTAGAATAAAGAAAGAAATAACAATGTACAGCTTAGATTATCTATGAAAATATTAGGATTAGACTGGAAATTACTAAATCACATACTTTAGCAGCAATAAAAAAGAAAAAAAAAATGAACCTTAAAACTTCAATTATTTTGCTTCTTTTATTAAAAATAACTACTACAGGGCCGGTGAGACGGCTCAGCAGCTTAAGCGCCTGCCTTGCAAGCGCGAAGGCCCGAGTTCGACTCCCGGAACCCACATACGAAAAAGGGGCCGGTGATATCGCTCAGTGGCACGGGCGCCTGCTGGCGCGCGAGGTCCTGAGGTCGTCCCCCCGGTACCCACAAAAAAAAAAAAAAAAATAACTACTACAGTACAACAACCTCCTAGCACATTAGTCTGGCAATGAAATTATACTAATTATTTGTAGATAGCATTAGAAGCAAACTGAGAGAAGTTTGCATTTCCTAAAGTAATGAGAGGCAAAAAGCTTAAATGAAGAAGGGCTGTTAGTCATGAGCCACAAACCAGACGTGTAATTTATGCCTGGAAAAAGTTAGAAAATGCATTTCCTTGACAATGGAGAAATTGTGATTACTTACAAAATAATGGCTACAGAGGTTACCTTTAAGGAATCAACCAATTATCTAGAACGGGAAGTAAAGAATTGGCCAAATTGAAAGAAGCCTATAATTGATTGAAATGGCTGAATTTCATCTTTGCCATGTTTGGGTTTTCTATCTAGTGGACCTCATATCTATATCTTGAGAAATTTAAAAACTGGTTGACAGTTGCCCATCTGCAGTCTGGGGAGACAGAGAGATTACTCTGGCAGACTGGACTGGACATTATTTGGTGATCATTGACTGGTAGACTTGAAGCTCTGTGTCTGTATGTCGTCTGTGCCTGATCTTTCCTCTTGCGTGTTCTGAATTCACCAATATGTCATGAGAATGACCATAGTAATTCCCACCTGTAGCCACAGCACGTCTGTTACGCAAAGCATTTGAATCTTTCTTCAATCAGCAAATCGAAGTGTCACCAGTGAATTCAACTTTGAATGGTCTGCTGTGACTAAGGGAGATGCTAGGCCTCCATTCCTACAGGCTAACCTAGCTCCACTCCTATGTCATAGTGCTGAAGGAAGCCACACACCCGGGTCATGTTAACCTAGGGACCCTACCTGCACATACAGATGTGCCTTCACTGAGTTAGAGACTTCAGTGTGATGCTCTTGGTTTTCAGTCATCATGAGAAAAAGCAACATGAGGAACATCTTTGCATTTTCTGGAAAATTGGTGCTGAAAACATGATTTGTTTTATTGCTCAGAGGTTTTTATAAATGAGCCAATAGAGAAGTTCTTTTTCACACTGTAGTATCAACTAGCCATTTGTCCTCTTTAATGAATTGAGACATGCTTTTTTTCATCACATAAAGCTAAGTCTTTCACTTAGGAGATTTTCCTTTTGGCTTTAGCTACCAGGAAGCTCAAATTTCAATGTGTTGATCAATTATAGTAACCAAATCAGCCTATGTACATTTTTCTCCAGGCCTTTGCAGATTATTTATTTTGACACAGGCAGGGTATGAATTATAGTTTGTTTCTGTGATATGAAGCAACAATTTATAAGGTACTTTATATGCATTAGGCATGGTGCTAAGTCTTGGGTAAACATGAATAGAAAGTGATCTCTGAGCTTTAACAGTTATGGCTTTATTCTGTGAAAGAAATCTTAGCATATATATGTGTATGTATATATTTAATTAATACCAATAGTCAATATATAGATAGATAGGAGGATGTTGATTTTTCTAGACATAGTCAAACCGTAACTTTCCCTTAATTTTACTCACTTAGACGCAGTTTTAGATACTGACCAGTTCAGAAGTTCTGCTAATTTCAAGTATATTTTAAAACCTACATGTGAAAAAATGTGTAAGCATGCCTCCGGAACCCAGATCATTATAACCATGAACACAAGTTAAGAGACATAAAAACTAGACACACTTCTTTCCACCGAGGACAAGGTGCGCGTGTCTCTTCTATTTACTACTGAAACAAGAGCAGGTATGTGACTCGCCTTCTCGCAAGCACATAAAAAGTGAGGTTATTAGATCCTGATGATGCTGGCCCAGAGAGACGGGATGACTTCTCTGGGTCATGCAGTTTTTGATGGTCTCTGTAACACCTAAGGACAAGGTTGTGAGTCTGTAGTGTTGTTTTCTCTGGTAGTGTCAGATCCTTGACTATAGCCAGGTATCAGTGTTGGTTAGCCATGCAGTCATCTGGCCCAAGAGGCAATCTGTTTGAGAGGCCAGAAAAACTATGCAAATGCTTAAAGCTTATACTGAGTTCTTCCAGGCCCTCAGCATGATGACATTTCTTTGTTTTATATTTAGGGATTGAATAGAAAGAGACTGGCTTTGGCTGCCGCCCAAATAGTTCATTGTGCAACTCAGTTGAAGGAGACTGCTATATGCAAAGAATTTATTCTTGCCTTTGCTAAAAAGTAATGCCTGCCATTAAAAATGACAATCCTGGGGAATTTTAGGGAATAAAAGTGATTTCTACCCATCTCTATCTTTTAAATATGCCTATCAAATGTACTTTTGAAACTGGAGAGATTATTCAGTGGAGGATTACATAGAATCTTAATTGTTTAATCACTACTTCAGCACCAAGGTTGCATATGATGCAATACAAGATGTTCTTAAGGATAAGAAAACTAAGATCAACATGTATTTATTGGGTTTCTAAAGATCCCTATCCACCACAGAACTCCCTTAGCATATATTTAGCATACTTTTCCTTAATCTTTAAAATTCATATTTTGCTAACTGCCCTCATTTCTTTGGAAGTGTCTTATATGATTTAACATGTGGTGTGGTGAAATACTTCCTATTATACTTGTAGATGGTGCTAATAATGAGGCCGAGGTTTCTAGTCTGCTTCTCTCTGTGATTGTTCCTTCTTGGGATCTCTTGCTCGGTCCTCTTCTTCCTCCAGTCTCTTCAAGGTTGATGTTTCCCAGGGTTGGCGCCTGAGCCTAATTGATCTTCTTGTTCTACATTTTCTTTTCCTGAGTAATTTCACCCATTTTTAGCACTTCACTCTCCATCCATCTGCATATTCTTTCATCTTCACATACAGAGAACAACACACAGTCATACAACGTTGGGTTAGACTGAGATCCCGGGCTTGGGTAGGTGTACTCCCTGAGGACACCAGGAAACTGGGAACTTCTGAGAGCATATGGGATACTTTAGATGTTAAACATCTATCTTTAGTAGAAAGTCTACCAACAGGGAGGTGGTCACCCTCTCCTGTGCATGGGGAGCATGCCTGTGGCTTCTGGGATCTGAAGGACACCTACAGTGCTGCCCCCCCTATCTAATGGCCCAATTGCTAGATGGCTCCATGAGCAATGGTAAACTTTGATTGCAATATTTTGGGCCAGGATAGTGCAGCTTAGGCACAAAGAAGTCCTTTGCCCTTCTGAATTTGGTAGCTTGTTTTGATAACCTCTTTGGCAGGTAAAGAAAATAATAAACGTGATTTTCAAGGATGAGCAACTTGAGATTTCATCAAAGTCATTCCCAAGTGTATAGCTACCCACTATTTTTTAGTCATGAAAGCTTTGCTTTCTTTACTGCAAAAACTTATTTAGGAGCTTAATTATTTTAAAAACAATCACAGCCGGTTTTATGGGATTAGTATAGCCTACAGGAGATGGTGAGCTGGTCTTTTGATTGTCCATAGATTGATTTGATTGCCTCTGTAATTCCTACGCATTCAGCTTACATTACTTTGAAAAGATGACTTTGTTTTGATTGACTTAAACAACTTTAAAGTTTGAATTAATTTTTCTAAATCACTGAAAAGGCACAGGAGAGCTTGAGTCACTGTTGATCAACAATTGCATCATTCCAAAGTAAACGAGTATGAATCATCAACATGTAAACAGTTGCCCCCATATTATGTAGGCAGACACCAGTAATTTATACATTTCTTTGATTAAAAGGAATTAGATACATTTTAGTCATAAGCTAGCTCAATTAGATGTCGTTTAATTCCATACCTTTGCTAAACTTTGCGTAGTCAGGATACCACAGTATAACTGAGTTTCTTGCCTGGTGGGCTAAGCCTTTTTCATGGTATAATGCAATACAAAGTCTGATGTGTGAAAAATATATGTAAGTGGAACATTCCGTTATAATTTCAGTGATCAGTAAATGGGACTGTTAATCATAATGTATAGTTACATAATATATAATGTAAAAATTTAGCTCATCTGACCTAAAATAATTTTTTTCTGATAAAATTAATAAATTATGTAATTTTAAAACTTTTTCCCATCGAGCATGTTTAAGAGCAGGCTGGGGATCACACTGACTGTTAATCATACACACTCATTCCAGGAGGCTCTTTCAGTGGCATTATTGATATTTCTCTTACATAGCACATGAAAAGTATGAAATTATAGGGCAGCGTGACAATTTTAAAGAACTCTATCTGCTAGTCTACTTAGGGCATCTGTTTGAAACATGAACATTAGGAAACACAAACCTATTCATTCTCTCTCCTCCCACCCCCATCTTTTTGTTATTTTAGACAAACAAAGGTGATGCTCTTGCCAACCGAGTCCAGAACACGCTTGGAAACTATGATGAAATGAAGGATTTGCTAACTAACCATTCTAATCAGAATCATCTAGTGGGAATCCCAAAGAATTCTGTGCCCCAGACTCCCATCAACAAAAATGAACCAAGCTTTTTTCCAGAACAGAAGAACCGGATGATCCCACCTCACCAGGATAATACCCACCCCTCGGCCCCGATGCCTCCACCGTCCGTCGTGATACTGAATTCCACTCTCATACACAGCAACAGAAAATCAAAGCCTGAGTGGCCACGAGATAGTCATAACTCTAGCACTGTACTGGCAAGCCAGGCCAGCAGTCAGCCAAACAAGATGCAGACTTCCACACAGGACCAGCCTCAAGCCAGACTGGAAGACTTCTTTGTCTACCCAGCTGAACAGCCCCAAATCAGCTCAGCTGAAGAGTCCAACCCATCTTCAAAGGAAGACAGTAACCCCAAGACTGGTGGAGAAGATGCTTTCAAAGAAATCTTTCAGTCCAACTCGCCAGAAGAATCTGAATTTACAGTGCAAGCACCTGGGTCTCCCCTGGTTGCTTCCTCTTTGTTAGCTCCCAGCAGTGGCCTTGCAGTTCAGAACTTCCCTCCAGGGCTTTACTGCAAAACAAGCATGGGGCAGCAAAAGCCAACAGCATATGTAAGACCCATGGATGGCCAGGACCAGGCACCGGACATCTCTCCAACACTGAAACCTTCCATTGAATTCGACAACAGCTTTGGGAATCTGTCATTTGGATCACTTTTGGATGGAAAGCCCAGTGCAGCCAGTTCAAAGACTAAACTGCCAAAGTTCACGATCCTCCAAACAAGTGAAGTAAGTAATATTTAAAGTTTTGTTTCATTGTTTAGTTTGCTTTTCTAACCTCCATTACGGACTATTCGCAGACAGCTCCTATTTACTTTATTGAGCTGTATGTGAGACTCTTCAAGCTCAAAGTCTGATTCTTGATCTTCTGTCACTTGTGACATGACTGATTAACACTCTGCAAATACAGTTCCCTCTCCATGATTCAGAATGACAAAAGACATGTTGGGCTGAGTGAATGAAACCTTGAAGGTATAAAAATAGTTTCAGAAAATACATTTGAAATAGTATTCCATACCAATGAATACCATTGGAGATTTTAATTGGACATAAGTAGAATAAGGTTCATGAAGCGATGGTGAGTTACTTAGTACAGGTCTTCACTAGCCAATAGCATATTATAAACATAAAACCCAGAAGTCCCTTAAGGTACAAGAACATAGCAGTGTGATTTTTATGGAACCTGAAGTAGAAGGGATTCTTTAAGAATTTTAGTTTCCTGAGTGCTTACAGGGCTATTTCTAGGCACGCTCTTAATGTCATCTTGCGTATCCCTCAGTCCCTCTTCTGCATCACCTTCTTCTACAGGTGCCTACATAGCCTTCTTATACGTACTACCTCCATCCCTTCTGTCAAAGCAGAAGGCATTATGAGCAAAAAGAATTCCACTGGGCTTAGAATAACCAAAAATCGTACCTATCTCAGGAATTATTGCCTTGTAAAAGAGAAGTCCAGAGGGACCAAAGCCTCTCTCAAAGGAGTGAATCGCTAATGATTGGATTCCAGGCCCTGTGGCCCCTGGGTGGGGGATATGTACGGGGCTGCCCCTCAGACACCACCGTGTAAGCGGCTGCCTACAGCGCCTCAAGCATTTGATTGGAAGAAGCCACTGCCTTTAGATTGGATTCCTCTTACTGGTGACTAAAGGCTTGAAAAGACACAGAGGAAGAAAGTAGGTTCAAATACTTACTCCATAGGAGTGACAGGCAGCCTGTCTGAATTCTACAGACTCCAAGGTAGTGGTGTGCGAAGTAGAGGAGTCTGCCCCCATGAGCCCTCTGGCTCGTCTTCCTCTGTTCCTCCTCAGCAGATGCGGTGATGGCAGTGGACAATGGGAACGCAAAGGAAGGGAGGCCTGGGGCTGCTGGTTGGACTCCTGGGACTTATGTTTTTAATATTGTTTCATTTCTGAGGCGAGTTTGCTTTTTGTGTCATCACTCATAAAGTCTTGTCAAGCTTCCTCCTAAGTATCTCTCTAATCTGCCACCTCTTCTTCACCCTCACTGCTTCAAACCCTCTGACAGCCTCTCCTAACTGGTCACCCTCCCTCTGGTCTCACCTCTCTTCCACCCATCCTCCATATGGGCTGATCTCGTAGGTGGATCTGACCATGTCACTCCCCACTTTCAGTTCTTCATTGTCTTCTCATTACTTCCAGACAAAGTCCAACTCTTACTCCCCCATACAAGGCTCTTCTCTCTGGTTCCATCCTACCTTTCTGGCCTCATATTTCACCACTTCTTCACCCACAGATGAGACCCCAGCCATATGGAACCACCCCTAGTTCCCTGTCATGTCATGCTCTGTCATGCTTCCTTGCATTTCTGCCTGCTGTCCCCTCAGCTGAGAATCTTTCCCTACTCTCCTCTGTCTTCCTGGTGGACTCCCGTTTCTCCTTCAGGTCTGCTCAGTGGTCATCTTCTCGGCGAAAGTGTCCCTGGTCCTCCCAGCTTAATGACAGAGCACTTCCTCTGGGCTCCTCTAGCACCTTGTTACGCACGCCTTGCCTGACACTCCTTTCACTGTATTGCAGATACTCCTTTCTGTGTCTGTCTCCTGTACTAGACTGTGAGCTCCTTGAGGGCAAGGACTGTCTCATCCTGTCTGTATCCCAAGCACCTAGCAAATGCCTGGCACATAGTAGATATTCAATAAATGAATGAATGGATTTCAAAAATAGTTACTTGATTACATTTTCAAAGCCGTAATGTTAACCAGATAGCATAAACAAAGGTAGAAATTGATATGGAATCCAACCTCAGCTATATTTCTTTAATTGTAGTCTGTCTGCTTGTTTCTTACTGTGCTCTACTGTCTAGTTATTGAGAAATCCTAGCCCTAATTTTTACTGGATGACTTAATACTGCTTTGTTTTGGTTTTAAAAACCAAAAGAGATCTCCTTTGAAAGGGGACTATAATGGGAGATTGGGGTGTCATGCTTATCCCTTTCTTTCCCTGGGTGTCTGCTTTTCCCTCCTTACATAGCACTGCTGTCATTCAGGACTGGCCTGAAAATAGCACTGCTCCATCCAGCAGTCTGCTAGCCTGTTTCCATACCTCGTTAGTGGAGTGACAGGTCGCAGACCCAGTGAGATCCATTCCATTATAATCCTCTCTCTTACACATTCACAAATGGGCTGACCCAGATTCAGAACCGACTTCGTGCTTTCGCTCAGCACTCTGGCACACCAATGAGAAGTGCACTTTCAAACAGAGCCTGAGCTGTCATCAACTCTGCAGATGATTATCCCAGGAGCAGCCTTTAGTGACGGTGCAAATAGACTTTGATAAAGCTTTGTATGAAAAATGGGTCAGGTGCGAGAAAGTTATGACACGTGATCAGTGGAGAGAGTATTTATTTTAAAATACGTGTCTCAAGGAAGGATTTTAAAGAGGAGCAGGGAGAAGTTCAGGGCACTCAACTCAGAGGAATATACAGAATTCAGGGGTGATGCGAAAACCAAAAATAGGAGGAAAGAAAATGAGAGGTTAGAGAGCCCCACAGAAAGTTTACAGGAATGTAGATTCAAATATGGGCGTAAATATAGACAGGGTAGAGCATTATGGAGCTTTGAACCTAATGGAATTTATGTGGCTAAAACTCTGACCAAGTCTGAAAATTCACCCTATTAAATCTTGATGCACTTTTCAAAAGCACTTAGAATTAGAATCCAGCCCCAATTCCTGGCGCCAAGCGTTCCAGGCACTGGGTTCTGTATCCCTAGTTATTGTAGCCATTTTTGCTGAGTGGTAGCATTACTTTGAGTTATTACAAAAAGGCTTATCTGTAGAGCAATCACAACATTTTTCTGAGTGTTCTCAACTCTTCCCCTGACTCTGGTGACAAGAGGTTGACATGTTGTGTTAATGAAGTACATTTGGGATGGGAGGGAGCAGAGAGAGCTGAAGGACCACAAAACAGACATCATGCTAAGATACGTAGATAAGCAGATAGGATTAGACTTGTGAATTGAGATATTACAAACTGTTATTGAAATGTGATATAAGTGGGTGTTTATGTGCCCATGCTTGTTTAAATGTCTATATTTATGGGGAAATGTCTATCTAGTGGGGAAATTTTTTCATTATCTGTGAAACATTTCCATGCTTCTTAGAATTTCTGTATCAATAGTAAAGAGAGTAGAAGTCTAACCAACTTGGTTGCAAAATGTCACCTTTTCAATTCAGGTATGTCATTTAAACAAATAATTTGTTTCAAACCTTTATGTTACCAAATGTATTAACATTCCAGGAAAGCAAAAGAAGGCTCATGTGTTCTGCAGTTGGGTTTAGAAGAATTTTCTGGGAACTGCATCTGAAAACAGTAAAAGGTCTACTCAAATTGAGTGGAAACTGAGGGTGCCTTGCAGATGGTGTTTTATTAGCAAATGAATTTGTTAATAAATATAACTTTATCCGTAATTTCATTACAGATGTTTTTGTTTATTCTTACCTTAGGATAGAAAAATCTGCTGTTATAGATGACTTTACATTTTGGTATACTTCGTTATTGGTACTGTTAGGCAACTAAATATCTGCACACAAATGAAAGAACCAGTACCTCATCTTAAAGGCCTCAGTCCTATGGCAGTAAGTTTTAAAATCCAGTGCCAGTGTGTGGAGTGTTGCCACCCTAAAGGGTAACTTGCTTTACATGTTGCTCTGGGCTATGATCTAAGGCCTCAAAACTAGGAACCTCTTAGAAAAGTTTAATGGAACTTATATGGGATTTTTCTGGCTTATTTTAGGGACTAGTGTTACCAACCACTAGAAGAAAAATTATTGCTCATATTTGTGACTGTGCCTCTTTTATTTTTTTTTTCCTTATGCAGTGAGCACTGTGGGTATAATTAGTTCTATCATGAGGTAGCACCTAAGCTCAGGTCTCTTGTGTGAGAAGTGAAGAGAACACTGGGATCGCCGCAGTGATGTCGTACATGTGTCCATGCAGCTACACAGAAATGACAGAGGCAGCTCCTCTAAAGCACAGACGGCCACCCAGCTGCCATGTGCCATTCACACACAAAGCATTTGTCACTGAATGTACATCACAAGTTCTTTTTTGTCAGTTCCTAAGGAAATAAAGCAGATTTCAGTCCCAGGCTATAACTGGCCTAATTTCTACCCCCCCCACCCAAGAACAGAGACATCTCTGAATGTCTGAACCCTTTTGGGGTACCAGGAAAGACTCTACACCTTAGCATTTCTTCCAGAGGTGTGTAGAGTCCAGGATAATTTGTACCCACCCTTCAGCCAGTCCGTTCCCTGGTGGTTTCCTTTTGTTTATGCTTTTTGACTATTCCCATTCCTTGATTTCATTGGACTGCAAACTCGTTCTCCTTACTACACATTTTCATATTCCTCTAACTTTAGTGTCTCCCTAAGGCAGTGACGGTGAACCTTTTAGAGCTTTCTTTTTTTTTTTTTTTGTGGGTACCGGGGGGTCGACCTCAGGACCTCGCGCGCCAACAGGCACCCGTGCCGCTGAGCGATATCACCGGCCCCTTTTTCGTATGTGGGTTCCGGGAGTCGAACTCGGGCCCTCGCGCTTGCAAGGCAGGCGCTTACGCCGCTGAGCCATCTCACCGGCCCCTAGAGCTTTCAATGATACAAACAGCCCACTGCAGCACGTGTGCTGTAGTTCACCACCACTGCCCTAAGGATGTGAAGTGGCTCCAGTGGGCATCTGGAAAAGATAATAATACAAACAAAACGCCAAGTCCAGCATTCTTTGTAATGGACAGGTCAGAGGTGATTGAAAAGGATTTGATTTGGATTGCCTTATTTCAGTGATTAGAAAAGGTGTTCCAAGGAAAAGAGGTTGAAACTATTCTCATAATAGGAGGACAAATCTGTGGGACATCAGCATACAGGAGTAACCAGGGAAAATTTTACAGAGAATGAATAGGAGATGGATTCTGAACTTGCCCTTGAACACTAGGTGAAATTAGGAATCTGGAGAGCAGTTCATATATGCACATATTAAGGATGGATGGAAAGAATGGCGTGTAGGAAAAAGGAGATGAGAAAACTGTGAGGCACGGTCTCAGGATAGGCCAGTTTGTCTGCAGCTGAGACTTTGTAGGACCAAAGTGGGACAGCACTCAAAAGCCAGTCTGCCAATTATTTTTAATGTGTGGGTGATATGGCAGCCAGGGTGTGATGCTAAACTTGACGTTGCAGCATCACTTGCTTCCTAGGTAACCTAGGAAATTCCACAACCAACTGTCCTCACCAATTCAAGCAGTAAGTTCTGAGCTCTCCTGGGTTTGTTGTCCACTCCCTTGTAAGAAAGCACATCTCATTTCCTCTGTAGGCACCGTATCTTCCTGTGCAAGCTTTCCCAAGGCTCAGTGGCTGCTCTATGCCACGCTGTCTTTCCTTATGAACGATTACCCTTTATTCATTCCCTGTCTCTTCCATTTGCTCATTGGCATTAGGAAATCTCAGTGATAGATCTCAATGTTGGCATATTAAAGACCATGCAATTGCTTAGTTTTATTTTTCTTTCTTTTCCTTCAAGTATCATTCTCTCATATGTGTATTCTTCTCTAAGGTTGTTTGTAACTGATTCTAGCCATCAGCATCCTGGAACAATGTCAACAACTTCAACATTCCGGTTTTTAAATCTAGCAGAACATTTGTGTGTGTGTGTGTGTGTGTGTGTGTGTGTGTGTGTGTGTGTTTCTGTCTGTCTTGGTGTTCTTTGATTTTAAATCCTTTCTATTTTGACCTTTTCTTGGTTGAAAAGAAGGCAAGATATTACTTATTCTGTAGCAAAATATCTATTCTTATATTATAAAAATTTAAGTTATCATTATTAAAATAATGACATAGCTGCAAACATCACTACAAATAATTTGTGTGATTTTTCATGAGATGCCTGAAAGGAAATCTTTATATGTAGAGCCATGTTGAATATTGGAAACCATGGTTTGGATGAGGTACATTGATATGTGGGCTGCACTTCTGGCCCAGACTTGGGTTTTGAACTTGAGAGAGAGATTTTTCCCTTTCTAGGCCTCTTGTCACATGTGGAGATTAGATTCACTCCTCAGTGATTTCTTCCAGCTCTAAATTTCTGAGGATGTGTTTTACCTTTGTGGCTAAACCCACATCCACCTCGTTTATAAAGTAACTTCAGCCACTCCCCCTCCTGCCTCTAGTCCTCCAAGACTATCCATCTTTGAACAGCAGGGAAGGCTTTGAGTTCTGCCTGCACACGTCTCATTAACCACCTTTCAAAACAATGTGGGAATTGTTAAGACTAAGTAAATATGGGCAAATTAGAATGGGCTATTTTCAGAGTTTGACTAGCAATTCGTCCTGGAGCATTATTATATTTCAACTTCTTTTTAAAAATATATGACAGCTATATGATACATTTCACTGAAAAGTACCAAGCTATGGACTCATCAAATAACCTTCTATTCCTTTTGTCGCCATCCACTAAAATAATGGAAGACAGAGAAGTTCTATCTTCACATTACTTCTAGGAAAGTATTTTGCCAGATTCAGTATGCAGTAAAGTGATTAGCTTTTGTTGTGTGTTCCAAATCATCCTGTTATCACTGGATATGTCAATCAGTTTAGTACTTTCTGAGTCAGTCATAAAAAAAGACTGCTCTCATTCTGCATTAAAGATTAAGAAAAATTGACAGGTAGATAACAATATTGATTCAACCCAAATGGTAAATGCAAAGGACTCTAGAGATGAGCTATAAAACTCTTTATGGGTGCTGTAGGTCTGTTTGGTATTTTTTAATTGACATGAGAGCAAATAATCTTTAATTAAACAACATTTGAAAATGTAGTGTGCTTTGATTACCAAATTGAGTTTATAATATAGGTGACAATAACAAAAAACTATTACCTTGATATTTTATTGCTTACGAATGTCTTCATATACATTATCTTATATTGATCCAATCCCAACAGGAGCTCAGATTATCAGTATTTCTTTTTCACAGATGCTGGAACTTAGTCTCAGAGAAACTAAGGGTCATTTGCCTAAAGTCACATGACCAGCCAGTAGCCATGCCGAGATGAGAACCTGGTCTTACTGCCATTCCCATGATGGCACCTGGCGTACGGCACATTACTCTGTATGTATGGGTTAACTTCCTAAATATAGTTTCTCCATTGGCACAATAAAGGGCAAGAACATAACAGCTTAAGTTAAAATTCCCTTGCCGGGTTCATATTTCAAAAGTCTGAGCCTGAACACACAAAAAGAGCAGTTTTTCTTGTGGTATTACAGGTTACACTCATGTGTTTTTCATTTACAAGTATGGTGAGAAGTAGTGTTTTTGCAATATTCCTAAATGAGTAACATATGACACAACTTGTTAAAGAACATTTTCTTGGTTCAAAAGGTTTCTGAGTTTTTGTCTCTTGGTGAGATGACTTTAGCAGAATGCTCAGACCACAGCTAAAAATCTGGATTTCCATGGCTGAAGCACAACCACCTTCGAGATACACCTTAGATGTAAATGAAGGTCAGTAGAAAGTGGGCATGAAAAACTGCCATAGGGAGGAGTAAGCCTTCTCTCAAATGGTTGAACCCCCCCAAAGTGGATTAATTCCAAAAACTGTTTAGGATCATTAGTTAGCAAAAGTGGTTAGCGAAGACCAGGCAAAATCCCTGGCTTTTATTCCTAGATACTAAATGGTTGAGTCTCACTTTACCTCAGCGAAAGAATGGCAGTGATTTATAGACTGACCATTCTGAAAATTCCAGTAAGAATAAGTGGGCCAAGTAGCTGTGAAAGGTCTTTGGGAAGTTTGCAAATCCATGGAAATGGGGGACATAGTAGGTTCCTGTAGCTGCAATAACAGAGTATCACAAACTGGGTGGCTTAAAACAACAGAATTTTCCTCTCTCCTGTTCATGTAGCCTAAGAACTAAAAAACAAAAACAAAAAAGTGTTATCTGTGTTGAGCTCTGTCCACACTTGCTAGGATTGGACCTTGCCTTACCTGTAAATGGCTTTTGACAGCCCCAGGCATTCCTTGGCTTGTGGCAGCACCACTTCAATCTCTGTCTGAGTGTTTACATGGCCTTTTCCATATATTTGTGTCCTCTTATTCTAAGGACACCAGTCATAGGACTTAGGGCCCATTGGATATGTCAGGTTATATGTCTAGGTCTTTAACTAATTGTATTTGCAAAGACCAAATTTCCAAATAAGGTCCCATTCTGAGGTTCTCTGTGGCCAGAAATATTGGAGGGACACTATTTAACCCCCTATGAAAGGAATCATTCTTCACATTTTCCAGAGTGAGAGTGGAGGTGGTCCAGGCAGTGTCCACTGTGAAGAGGGCAAGCCAGTCTTCGGGATGGAGCCAGAGCACCCCATTATGAGTCAAGACATCATATTACAGCGTTCCATGCACATCCACATTTACAGCAGCACCATTTACAATAGCTAAATGGAGGAAACAGCCTATATGTCCATGAGCAGATGTACGGATAAAGAAAATATGGTATTTATACATAATGGAGTACTACTCTACCATAAAGAAAGATAAACTTGAGTCACACCTTGAGACCATAATGTTAATGAACTAAATCAGACAGACAAGCTTAACTATCACATAGTTTCTCCTATATGAGAAACCCAAATTATAAATAAAGAGCAAAGTTAAAGATAGATAAAAGCAAATAAGGAGATAGATCTTCTGCAAAAGGGAAGCAGACCAAGGGAGAAAGAGGATTGGGGAGAGATGAAAAAAGAATTGAGATGTGTTATATTCATGTACCAACACCCTACGAGGAATGTAATCATTAGGTGCTGCAAACATGGACTAAAAAAATAAAATTGGAAAAAACAAGAAAAAGCAAAAACAAGCAAACAGAAGTGACTTCTGGTTTAGTCTGCAGCAGTTCGCAGCCAGACCTTGACTATGGACAAACTGTTTAAGTACAATTGTGCAAAACTCACTTTAAAAAATCTTTTAGTGTAAGTGGTATAAACTTTCTTTCCAATTAAATAATGAAGGAAAAAGAATTTACCACTGAAGTTGACTCAATTATGAGCCAGACCTCGATGAGGAAATGTTTTGTGTAAAGTAACTGCCTTCCACCTCTGGGACTGTGTACTTCGTGTCGCAAGTTCTCAACTCTGGCATTTTAGTGTGAAAATAGCCATAGGCAATAGGTGAATAAATAAGTGTAGCTCTGTTCCAATAAAATGCCATATATGGGTACTGAAAGTTGACTGTCGCATATTATCATGTCGTGTGTTATAAAATATTCTTTCTTTGACCTCTTCCAACCATCTTAGAGTATAAGAAGTGTTCTTAACCTGCGAGCCATAGGAAAACGGGCAGTGGGCTGGATTTGACAGGGAGAATCTACTTTACTGTTGACTGCTGAGCTAGATCTAGGCCATGTTTCAGACAGTACACAGTATTTGCCCTGTTGTGCCTGGCATCAACAGGAAAATGGCTTTGAGCAGAGACAGGAGGAAGATCAGCCTCGCAGCTTGCAGAAAGCAGAATCCTGGAGTCCAGAGGAGATATCTGTAGTCAGGGGAGAACTGGCCAGTGGAGTAGAGCCCCCGACCCAGTCTGCAGGCAAATAAATGCAAATGCTTAGTATCCGGGATTAGAAATACTCTTCAGCATCACACCCACCTCTGAGGAGGTCTTTTTCCTTAGTGATTCAGGGGCTGAAGATCATGTTGTCTCTTTGCTTTCTTAGAACTGGAGTGCCTGAACTCCCAGGGTGGGAAACCATTTGTGTGCCTAAACTTGGGCTGAGAATCACAGGACACAAAGAAGTAATCTCAGAGATATCCACTAAAAGCAAGAAAGTCCTATAATTTTATCAAGGGGAAAGCATGGCCAAGGTCATACTCAATTGGGATTCTAGAATTCTTTACAGATCAGAAAGACTAGAGTCTGTAGTTGACTTTGGTGTGGGGCAGTAGGAATTTCCAAGAGTCTAGGAGTAGCAAGTCCTCTTGCATAGCCTAACGCTTTGTGTTCAATGGGGCAAAGGGGTCATTGGTTATGGCATCCCCTGCAAGGTCTTCGTACCTGGTGAGTAGGGGTGTTTATGTATGTGTGTGTGCACACGTGTGTCAAGTGTCCGTGTTCCTTTTTGAGGAGACTGGGAGACCCAGTGGACTTCTGGGGTGGAAGGAGAAAACTAGAGAATGAGGGGTTTTCGTGGTACTTAGTTTTTTGCCCAGCATCCAGGTTCTGAGGTATAATAGAATGAAGGAGTGGTAAGAGAAATGATCTATTTTGTTAAAGTTTTAAAGATGAGGTGAAAATGAGCTCAGGTTTTGAGAAATACATGAGTTGATGGGGAAAAAGTGGTCGTGTCGTGGCCAGATGAAATGGACTGCATAAAGACTTAGACATTGGTTGGGGTTTCAAGGGCCACACTTCCTATCATATAAGGGTATCATGACAGCTCATTGCTTAAAGTAGGTGTTGTAGAGGAATGTTAAAATTATGTTGTGATTTTATTAAAAATGTTGATGTTGGGAGAAGTGCCTGCCATATTATATAGCATCAGGGATTGTTATTCACATAGAGTACAATGTGAATGAGAACTGTTGGACTTGGGTAAGATGATGGCCCAAGGTCTAAAGTCAGTCTGTCCCTTGACCTTTCTCTGCTTGTCAGGATAGCCTGTATTCATCCAGGCCTTGATGCAAAGTTACTTGGGAAGCCAGTTTCCTCTGAAGGCCCAGAGATGCTTTCCCTCAATGCCTGTGGACAATTTTGACCAGGATGCTCATTCTGAGTGGAGTCTGACCATATGTTCTGTCTTGTGTGCTGAGCCTCTCCAACTGTCTTTCTTAGCTGTTCTCTACTTACTTACACAAATGCAGCCTTGCTAAGATGGTAAGATCTAGCTTCTCTTCCCAGTCAAGATTGATGGGTAAAAAGGGCCCACACTAGAGACTTCATTCTGAACTCACAATCCATTTGTAATAAATCTAGAAGAAGAAAGTCTTCTTGAATGCTAGAGGTATCTACAGTGGCCTTGTTGAATATTATATTTGACCCAAGGGCAAACATAAAAAGACTAGTGTAACATTCTGAGTTGTTCAGTTAAGTCTGATATCATGCATCACATGCCTTGGAGAAAGATTCACTTGAAGACAATAGCTATAAAACCCCATACCTTCTTTTATCCGTTTATTTTAGTCATTCAGTCAGTCAATCAGGCATTCAGCGGGCTTTTATGTAGTGTCCATCATATTCTAGACCTTATGCTAAGATCTGGAAAACTGAGATGATAACATCTTCATGCTGCTTTATTTGAAGTAATTTAAGTCAAGGCATATGTGCACAAAAACAGAAAAATCTCAGTGAAGTACAATAGAAGAGTGTTCAGTTTTCTTAGAAGAGTGTTCAGTATTCTGTGGGAGAAGAGAAAGAATGTCTAAGAGTGTCTGAGGTGTTTAAGAAAGCTTTTTCAAGTAACTTGCATGCTAGCTCTAGAAGTATGGTTGGAAAGTTCCTTGCTGAAGAACTGATGTGGGTATTTCCTATAATGCAAACCCACATCAAGTTGAAGGTGGGACTCATAACTCCTGAAATTCATGATTAAATGTATTGGCTGTGTTTGGTGGGTTGGGAGGTGAAGATCAAGGGCTTGGTGTCAGCTCCTAAAGATTGGGAGCCTTTTCAACCACTGGAAGGTATAAGGTGTAAGCATGATATTGTTTTAGAGAAGTCATGCTACCCAGGGTGTGGCAGAAAGTGGGAAAAGGTGGGTGGCAAGCATGAAAGGGCCAGTAAGAGTTGAGAAGGAAGATCATGGAGCCAGCTGATCTAACACTGCAGGCCAGAAACACTAGTAGTTTGAGCTAGGACCATTTTTTGAGGCTGATTCAGTGGGATTCAGTGATTAATTAGATGAGCCATTGAAAGGAGGCCAACAGAGAGGCCTCTAAAATGACATTGGGGTTTCTAGCTTGGGCAAGCAGTAAATGGTGACACCATTACCCAAAATTCCTGTCTTTGACACTCAGATCTCCACAGAGCAGGTAAGTTTCTCCTTTTATCTCTTTTATTGTCATGCTGTCAAGATATTATAGGCTTTGAATGTCATGATATTTGATTAATGTTTGTGCAGTGCTTCTTGTGTAAAGCTATGTGCAAAAAGAACCATGATTATTTTCCAATGCTCAGTGAAGGATTTATTTCCTACAAATGGCCTTTTTGGTTCACCACTTAAAAATTAATATCTTTCCTCAGAAAGATTTTATGGTACATTAGAGAACGTGGGGAAATATGCTGAACACTTTCTTAGAAACCAACGGAATGGAAGTGACAATTTCCATTAGTTATGCAGTATATTAAATATTAAATTATGCTTTGTATTTTGTAATTTTTGAAGTCAAATGAACACATTTCCAGTTAAATTTATTTTGTAGTGATAGCCATGGTCTTTGCTGCCACTCTTCCTAACTTTTCTCCTTTAGACTGAAGCTGTCTCCACAAATAACGTGTTTACAATGGAGAGTGGGAGTGACTTTACAGCCCACACCAACCCCCTCTGTGATGTAATATTGACAGAGAAATCACATCCTTTGATTTTGTTGGAGTGGTGTAGGGTTATTCTGAATGGCTCTCTACACAAATTATTGCCTCAAAAACATGGCTCAACTCCCTTGTCTCTGGTATATATGCCTTTCAGTTAAGGTCAATGCATTTTGGACAGTGGAAGCTGAATAAAAGAGCAAAACTGAGTGTACAACATTTTGTACTCCATAGTTCCTAGTATTATAATTGTGTTTTGCAAATATAGGGAAGTTAATCATAATGTACTTACTTAATTGTACTTATCCACTCCTCTGTTCTCCAACTGTTTGAACTTCTATCTATGATGCCGATTTACTTTCATACTTTAAAATACTGTAAACACAGAGACTTTGGTAGCTGATCATCTCATATTTTGCAATGGAGAACCTAGAAGGCCAGCAGGAGGAGGTCTCACCAAAGGCCTTTACCACAGCTAATTACAGAATTGAGCCCTGAACTGTCTACTCATAAATCTGGGCAGTAAGTTAACAGGTAAAGTAAGCAGCCTCCTAAAGAACAGATTTCATTAATGCACATGGCTTAAAAATGTGGTATTCTGAGAAAACAGTCATTATTTTCTTTGAGTAGGGACTGGGGAATGGCTGCAAAACTATGGTGATGATAGTAGTACAATTTAAGGAATTAGAGGATCTTGATGCTGGAAGAACTCTGCAAAGCCAGCCAGTCCAACTGGCTTACTAGAAACATATTAATGTGCTTTTACCCTGAGCATTCCTCCCTCAGGAATGGGGAAGTCCTCAAAGGCCACAGGTGGCATTTTCATCTGAGAGCACTGACATCAAAAATAATCAAGTGTATTGTGGCACTTGGCCATTTTCCACACCTTAAAGATAAAGATGACAGTTCCTTATTTGATGTGTTCCACCAAACATATAAGCTATATGAAAAAAAGCAATAAATAGCATCGATATTTTGACTTATGAAGGAAAAAATCTCCCTGTCATCTAAGTATGTTCATTTCACCTTTTGCGGGGGGAAAAGGAAGGAAATTAAGGCTGCAGTATGTTATTGAATCTTCCTGAAATTAGCCTTTAGAATTTGTAGAGATTGAAAGATTAAATGCTAATTCCTACCACCAACACCCCCCCACACACAAAATATTTTCTCAGCAATGGGAGAAGTAAGTAAGACAGATTTTCAATACCTGATAACCACAACTGAAAGGAAGAGAGGTTTATTTCAGCTCACAGTTTGTGAAGGTTTCAGTCCATAGTCGGCTGGCTCCAAGGCAGGGTGGGTGGCATGACAGAGGAGGCTTTCTCATGGCATGGCAGCAGGAAGCAGACAGAGATCAAGGGAGGAGGGAGGAAGAGATAGATCCTTCTAGGCCATGCCCACGTGACCCACCTCCTCTGAGCAGGCTTCACCACCCAGCATCACATTTAGCTACAGACTCATCAGTGGGCTAATCCACTCATGAATATCGTGTCCCCCACGATCTAATTGGCTCCCCCCAAACCCAACCTATGATTACATGAGGCTTTGGGGGGACATCTAAATGTAAAGCATAGCATCTATTCTATATTTATGTCCACTAGTTCAGCTCTGATGTGGAGTTAGTCAAAACTCATGCTAATGTTTTTCATGTGTTATATAGCAATACTTTGAAACATTAAAAGACAAATTGCACTGGGAATAAATTACTAAAGAGATATGAGGTTTAGTTTGTACATTTTAATTGCAACATAATTCGTTATCGGATTTATATAGGTGGACATAAATATATTTCTTTGTAAGTGCTGTATAATAAAACAAGCAAATCCATACTTGTTTACTTCTGAGAAAACATTACTGTTTTTTTTAATGATGATATGATAATAAAGCCGAAGTGATACAGGATAAAAAGGTTTCACTAATAAATGTTTAAAAATGACATCTTCATAAATCAAGAGAATATACTACTTAGAGCTAGAAATAACAGTATTGTGCTTCCTGTTTTGAATGAGCCATTCTGCACTTTTGTCTTTGTGTTTCTATTTAATTTGTACATTATTATTTATTCCAATAATTAGTGTTATCTTTCTTGGCAGTAGGTGATATAATACCTTTAAAATTTAAATGGGATAAAAATGCCTTGAGAGCATGGTTTAGAAAAAGTTTTCATATTTATTTTCGATTGCTTCTTTAATTATTCATTTACATAGTATTTGAAAAAAATCTTGACAAGCAGAAGGCTACTGAGAAAATTCCTCCCTAGATGAATGTGCTGGTTTTTCAGTTGGTTGAGAGATGTCCTGGTTTATCCTGGAGATTCATGATGCCAACTTTAAGCCACATTTCCCATTCAGGTGACCAATCTAACTATGCTTCTCTTAGAATAGCCTGGCTGCTTGTTTTAGTCTGATTATCTGGAAAGTAAGTTTCTATCCTTCTCCCTGTCCCTGTCTCTTCCTGGATATTCAAGGTTGTATGTCACTGGAATGAAAACTTGGACACCTCCATTCACCAGGGAAGGAGATGATTACTGCAACAGCTTATTTATAAATTCTCAGGGCCATTTATGTGCCATCTTATTTCAAATATCAATATGCAGGTGATTATTTTCTTTTTTCTTTTTTTTTTTTTTTGGTGGGTACTGGGGATCGAACTCAGGACCTCGCGCTTGCCAGGCAGGTGCTTATGCCGCTGAGCTATCTCACCGGCCCTATTTTCTTAAATATATCAGTTAATTAGAAACTAGTTTATAAGCTTAATGAACCCTGTAACTCTGAATAAGCAGGCTGACTTCCAAGAAAATCAGTGCTTCAGTAGATAGAAGGAATAAAGCAAGCCTGTTCTGTTCTGAGTCATTATGAAGAACAAAGGCAATCTCAAAGAAAGGTTGATAGTTATACATTCATTCATTTATCACACATTGAGCACATCTACATGCATAATGTAGTTTTAATCTTTATGAGGGATCCAAAAATGTTAGATGCAGTGATTGGATTTTGCCAATTCCACTCATAGTACCTGGCACAGAGTAGGTGCTCATTAAACATATGCTGAATAAGTGTGTGAATCCCTCTGAAAACTTCAGAATTCATAGCATAGCTGAAGTGATTAGATAATAATCCCAGGAAAGTGGACATACAGTTGTTTGATGACTAGGTACAGACATCAAGATCGTGTACATGCGGGTCTTTGTTGAAGACAAATGCTCTAAGATTGGCCAGAAACTTGTCTGGCATTTAAGGAGGTGAGCCTTCTAGGAGACAGGAATTAGGTGACCAACAATAGGAGGAAACACCAGTTTGATAAGTAACAGCCACTCACTAAATGAAGAAATCAAAATTGTTTGACCTTTGTCAAGCACATATTATTTGCAGAGTGTCATGTTTGGGTCCCGAAAAAGACACATTTGGTAACTATTGTGTCCTCCCTTGAAGAAATATATGCCTAGCAGAGAAACTAAGGCATAATACACAAATGACAACAAAGCAAGTTGAAGTATTAGGGTAGCCAGAGAGTGTAGAGTGCCAGGGCGCCAGAGGAGCCAGGGTTCATGTGGCATGCAGATTCAAGATATCTGCAGCTAGGTGTTGTCCTCTGCACTAAGCCCTACAAAATCATGGATGTACATAATCCTTTTGGGTCATAGATCTTCTTGGAAAGCTGATAAAATCTCTAGCTCCACTCCCCAGAACAACTGATAAGTAAAATTACCCAAACAATGCTTTATGCAATTGTCTCAGCTTCCTGGAGACACTCTGTGGTCCTTCCAGAGGGTCCGTGCACCCACCGTTGAGACTTCTCATGGTAAAAACAGGTTTTGAAAAGGGGTGTGTTCACATTCAAATTGCAACTCAAGACCTCTAGCTATTTGATTTGAGCAAGTTTCTCAAATCCTTACAGTCTTAACTTCCTCATCTGTAAAACAAGGATAATAATAAAGTACTTCAGAGTGTTTGGGTTAGCAGAAATCATGTGATCACTTTGCCAGGCACCCATGGCATTTGACTTTCACAATTCCATGTTGCCGTGCATGTTTTACTGACAGTAGGGGAGTTAGAGGCATAGCTCGGTTACTAGCAAATGCTGTCGCTTCTCCGTCCTTTCCTTTCAGTCAGCAGATTATTTGTATTTTAGAATAATTTTCAATATGCTAAGTACATGAGGAAAAATTACTTGAGAAATATAATCCCAGATTGAATTCCCTAGATATGTGAATCTGAAAATGAGCCCAAATGTTTAATAATAATGTTGATGATCATAGTGTGTTAAAAGGTGTGTGCACCTGTATTTGTGAATAATAGAATTTTTAATGGGGCGTCTGGGCACTTTACTTCCCTCTCCTCGCCAGAAGGCTTTGTCTTTTCATACTCCCCAAGCACACCTGTAACCATCTTTGTGTATTTCCCAGTGGGATATTTTGATTTACTGTTGGATGCCTCAAGATTTGGATAGGAGCATGCATACTCACACAGAAGCACACACATGTGTATATGCACAAAAGCATGTATAATAACAGAATAAAAGCAGCAGTTGACAGTTGTGATAGTTGTACAAACTTATAATGTAGCCTACAAGCATGATATGTGGTGAAGAAATAAAAGGGTGGCAGTGGGTGGTTGGGTTTAGAATCTAAAGTTGCTCAGTTGGTCATCGTATGGGTGACTCAGGTTGGCTTTGTATACTGTGAACGTTTTGACTGCAGGGCTTAAATCTATGCAATCCTAATTTTAAGAAAACTGGTGGAATAAATACTTATTACACACACAAAAGCCCTTGCGTTCAGCTTTTCATTGCTTTGTAGTTATTTTCTACAAAATAAAATGAGTAGTTATTTGAAAGTACTTTTAGCGCCCGCACTATGTGGGCTAAGCTTGTTCCTGACATCTACAGTCCTTGAATGGAAGTGCCAAAGGCCCCCTGCTACCATGGGCTATAGCCAAGTGTCATGTGAACCTGAGTCTCAAGGGTTGCATGGGAAAGAGAGGACTGCCAGACTAGCCTGCTCCTGAGAAAGATGCAAAACTCAAGAAGTAGAGAACAGCAATGAAATCTTGTCTGAACCTAGGCACCAAGTAGGTATTTCATACATGGCAAGTTGGGTGGATGGTTGGCTTGATGGGTAGATGGTAGGTACGTCAAGCGTGTCTAACAGTATAGCAAGATTAGAACTTACTTAATGGATCACTAGGGCGTACTTTTTCACTTCCAGGAAAAACAAATCTCTTTCAGAACAAGACATTGGTGGTCTGGTTTATCAATGGTTAACATTCTATATTTTATCACAGACTTAAAAGTGTGATCCTGAACTATTATTCGCGTGATTTTTTTTTTCTTTTTTTGTGTCTGAGCAATTCCAAAAACTTGATGATTTGGTTAGGTAGTAACTCCTAAGCCTCAGAGCTTTGGTAGAATATATCAAGAACCGTGGTGCACAGGAAATGGTAGATATTATTTTTCTCATTTTCATTCTCATTACTTTTATTATTAGAAGGACTAGCATTCTGGATTGTCAACGATGAGAGGGGGCTATATGTTTTACTATAACACACTCTTGCCTCAGGTGACTGAGAGGAGAGATTAGCAGAGAACTTTGTACCATGATCTAGCTGATCTGGGTTGTGGTGATGGGTCACACATACATTGAGAAAGTTGCAATTGCCCTTGGAGCCAAGTCGTTTTCTTGCTTTACTTCCTTTAAAAGGCTGTGTGAGGGCCAGTGAGATGGCTCAGCGGCATAAGTGCCTGCCTGGCAAGCACGAGGTCCTGAATTCGACTCCTGGTACCCACATATGAAAAAAGGGCCGGTGATATCGCTCAGCAGCATGGGCGCCTGCTGGCGCGTGAGATCCTGAGGTCGACTCCCGGTACCCACACACACAAAAATAATAATAATAAAAATAAATAAAAGGCTATGTGAGAAGCTACAGTGTCCTAGATGTGTAAGTGCCATGTAAACTGCAACGTGCCTTGTGCATGTAAGATGAGGGCTTTGTACATCTTTGTACATCTTCACTACACCTCTCTAGATGTTTTAATCTGTCCAGCTGAAATTCCTTATGTTTTTTCAAGCACTGTGCCTGTGAGCATGAATGTATTAGTCTACATAATGCAGTGACTGAATGGTTTGGCCTTTGAGGTTGAAATATCATGTTTTGGGCCCTTGCTTTGGATATTCATGAACTTCCAGAGCTGCCTGTGTGGACTTGGCTATTTTGCTGTCTTCTGAGGGAAGGGGTCTGGAGTGGTGCTGGATTGCTCTTATATAAATTTTGCCCGTGTGCATCTAACATGTTGGTGGTCTAAGGTGGGAGATAAGTCTTTTTAAATTATAGAGTGTTTATCCAAGGCCCATTTCTCTCCTTTCCATGGATCAGTTGTTAAGTGCAATTTTGCTTCTAAGCTTTCTGAAATGGGCTGCCCTTCCCCCAGCTCAGCCTTTCCCTTGACAAAACCCAGCCCGGAGTACTTTGTCCATTCCTTGTCAAGGTTCAGATTCGAGCTCTTCCCTAGTGGTAAGATACTTTTGGTTGGCCTGTTGCCCCTCAGAAGACTACTTTTCTTGGATCACTGACTTTTGTTAGCTTTTGAGAATTAGAGAACTATTCAGCTGTGTCCAACCTGTGGTCCACCCATTTTGTCTTTTGCCTTCTTTTTAAATATACATTAACCATATGATTTATTTGATATGTGGCCCAAGACAATTCCTCTTCACTCATAAAGGAAAAAAAGAGGGCAGAAAAAGTTAGGCCACAGACCGGATATAACTGCTGGAGCAAACTTACTTTCTGATAACTCTTCAATTAAAATGAGTGTGTGCCTGGTGTACATTAATTTCACCCATACTGAATTTCTCAGCAGTTACCCTGTGTGAGAGCCTGCACAAATGTCTTTATATGAAGCTAAGCCTATGTGCAATCTAGATCTGGAAGTCACTAAAACTTTTAAAAGCATCATCATTGGAGAGGAAGCTATACAGACTATTTTAATGAGTAGAATCATTATGGTTATGAAATAATTAATGGATATAATTGGGCTTCACTAATAAGAAGTCTTTTAAATTAGAAACAGTCAGCCCTTAGAATTCTTTCGTTGAATTCAGCAATGCTCAGCAGTTCTAATTTTAAAGGAAGCTTTTGGTTGGCCTTTGTATTTGTAATTTCACTTTCCAATTCAGCATATTAATACAATATTGCATGTGACCCAAATAGTTTTTTTTTCTGAGAGCTGTAATACATTTCTACAAAGCATTTAAAAACATAATATTGTAAGTTTGATTGATAAAGGAATCATCTGTAAGTTAATGAGGCAGAGACCCAATTTCTTACCTGGGTTCTCTATTCAAAGCATAAATTTCTGTAAGCACTCAACATAGTGCTTTAGATCACACACACAGCTGGTCACCTATACAGCTTTTTGGTTCTCCACATGTTGGAGCAGAGACCAAAGGTTGAGGATGAACCTCAGCATGCAAGTATCACTTTACAGAGTGAGCAACCCAAAAGCTATATGGAGAAATGCAATTGTAATCATTTGGTGAAAAAGAAATCAGGCCATTGCAGCATTTCGACTAATATTGCCATCTTTTAAAACTTGGTTTTGTTATTGCCTGTTTTTCATGGGCATTATCTGTATCATAAATGTTTAGAGACCAAAGTGGTTCTTAGGTTCCAACTGCTAGGTGAAAATAAATATGTACTTGTTGAAAAGCTTCTCTAGTGTGTAGGGAGGGCTTTAAGTAGCATAACTCAGATTTGATTCCAGGATTGACATCTTCATCTATAGGCATTTCTGTAGGCCCTCAAGTGCAAATTAAACATGCTGAAACCCCTTTAGAATCAAATGTGATGGGAGCCTGTTTTCTCTGCAGTGCTGTCCTGGGCAGTGAGAAGTGACTGTTAGGCTGCAGTGTAGCTAGATCTTGTTGCTACCTCCTTGGGGGAGGATAGAGGAGGGGGAGATGGAAGAACAGTGACCATGGTTGAAAGTAATTTAATAATTTGCTTTGCAAGGTGGTTAATTCTTGCATTATTTAAACAAAACCAGAAACATTTTAACCTAGTGCATTATCCCTGTCTCATGGTAAGAATTGCTGGAGGTTGCAAAAGGAATATACATGGCCATCTATAGCATTCATACAGGGATTTTAAGGTTTCATTCCTGTCTGGCACAAATCATGACTTCGTTTCCTTATGTTTGATTTTTTTCAAATATCATAGAAGATATTCGGTATTATAAATACCTAAATAAAGGGCTCAAACTCTAGAATATGGGTATAAACCTTCATTGGATATATAGCTATTCGTTTATATAATGAACATTATGGATTTTGAAATTTAGTGCTCAAAATTGCCATATATCTCCCTTTTTCTATATAACTCCCAACTCCCTACCAAAATAATCACTTACTATCATTGCTTTAGAATTGCAAGTCTGTTTAACTTTTGTAGATTTTCAGTGCTTTGACATGGAAAGTGTGCAGGTGAAAGCCCCCCACATCCACACACTTGTGCATACCCCTACACACACATTCAAATGTGCTTTTATTTCCTTCTCCAGAGATTTGAAGCCAAAAGGCCTATGAATTTTTCAATTTCAGAAATGACCAACATGGAATTTGGTAGTATATTAGCAGTGGAAATTTTAAAGTCCATGACTTTTAGCAAAATCTAAATGAATCAGTGAAATCTAATAAAAATGATAATAAACTGCTGGATTTCTATAATGGCTTCTGTTCTGATGAGTTCCTAACAATTTCCTATACATTTGAAGCAATGCAAGAATTGAAGAGTAGGGTGAAAACACTGTATTTTACCTGGGCTGAGTGAAAGGCCTAGGAATGGAGAAACCCACAGTTTATGCCAAAAATTCTTCCCACTTTCACATCAGTATCCACAGCAACAGTGACCCTTGTCCTTAGCTCTTTGTTCATTCAGACTCAGTTAGTCCATTAGTACACATTAATTGAGCACCTACTCTGTGCTGCGTAGTGACAGGATATCTATATGAGTTACTGCTCTGAGCAGGACTCTTGGTTAAAGTGAAAGGGGGCGTGCATTGGTGAAACGGGCTTCCAACTCCACCAGAGGAACCTTTGACAAATGACTTAGCTTCACTGAGCCTCAGTTTCCCTAGCTTCAGATGATAATAACATATGCAACATGTGGTGTGTGTTTAGGGCCTAACAGTGTCTACCACATAGTAGTTCCTCCAACATGTATACATTTCTTCTCTTCCCTGGAAGCGGTCCGACTTCTGGGAACATTTTTGTCCAACACTTAGTGGGACTTATTGAAGGCTGTCTCTTTGGGGGAGTAAATAGGGCACATGCAGGTCTTTCCTTAACGCTATTTAAACCTTAATTCGTTAGAGGGTAGAATCTATCTTTATTTATCTTTACCTTTACTATGGTGCCATTAATCAATCAATTAATTAATTCCATAGCTATTTATTGGATTCAGCAAACAGTATTTTAAAAACAAGGTAAGTATAGATAAATAGGCAGGTAAATTAAAAAAACAATGTTAAATGAAAAATTGTGGAGCTTAGAGTTTCTGTGGATTCTTGAAGACATTCAAGTCTAATGCTTAAGCAGCAGTTTGTGACTAGAAGAATTTCCCTGACTATATTCAGATGTGTGAATCATTGGGTTTGTTGTTCTAGGGCATGTAGTGACATTTTCATTGGAACAGGAAGAGGGAATGAGAATAAATATAAGTAACCATCTCTGTCCTAGGGTTTCCATTTTTAAAAACAGAACAAATGATCCGGTTTCAGTTTCAACTATTTAAAAAAAAATCTTGCCAAGAACTAATTTTAAACCTGAAATTTGGCCACTTGGGGAATGTGTTTGAGATTATTTTATTAGATATTTAAAAAGTTACTTATGGAGATTATAAAAGTTTGAAGTTTTCTCATGGAGGTGGGCTTGTTTCTTTATTTATAATAACAGTCAATTAGATGGATAGCAATGTGTTGATTTGGTAGCAGCAGAAAATTTAGTAGTACCTTTCATAGTAGAGAAAATGTTGAGAAGCATATTTTCAAATGTCATTTAGTTGATGATATTTAGAGTTTTCTACATATTTAGTTTGCTCCTTAAGATGATATTGGTACTTAGGGAAGAGCTCATTATCTTAAGCCTCTAATTTACCTTCTGTTTGACTCTTCTGTAAAACAAGCAGCTTGTTTCGCTACAACTTCCGGCTCTCTTTCTAAACAATGTATTTCCCTAGTGGCACAACCAAGGATGTGGGAAGCTATGCCACCTAGTTTAAGAGATTTTTTTTTTTCGTGTGTGTGGTGCTGTGGGTGGAACTCAGGGCCTCACACATGCTGAGCAAACACTCTGCCACTGAGCTACACCACGGCTAGGTAATGATGTTTAAAAATTTAAGTTCTTGGGCCGGTGAGATAGCTCAGCGGCATAAGCACCTGCCTGGCAAGCATGAGGTCATGAGTTCGACTCCCGGTACCCACATAAAGGAAAAAATTTAAATTCTTAAGGAAAACTCACAGGTAAAGAATTTGGACTTCCATGTGATAAATCTCATTCCTTCCTCCTCCCCTTTCCCTCTTCCCCTCCCTTTCTTCCTATATTGAATACTGTCTATGCAGTAGGGATATGTATGGAAAGCTGCTTTCTAGACATCTCTGCTTGGATGTTCACATAGGTACCTAATACTCTGCACAACCAACACTGGACAGTTGCTGGCATTATCAGTTCCAGAATCCTGGGATCGCCAAATATCCCTCCCCATTCCCTCATGCTCCATAGCCTATCAGTCATTACATCCTATCTTCCTCATTTATTTCAAAACTGTAGCTCCAGTCCTTTGGCCAGCATCTTAGGCTGGGTAAACATTGTGTTTCACTTGCCTCCTGCACCTGACTTGCTTACCTCTGGTCCCTTCTGGAACCATCCGCACCCTACCCATGCCTTCTCTGCATTGCAGCCAGGCTGATCTTCCAGTGACTCCTATTGCTTCAAGAAGGAGACCGAAGGAAATCTTCTTTTGACCTGGTTCTTTCTGCACTCACTTGCTGGCTTTTCCCAAAGCACCCTCATACACTGCCTTCTGGCTATATGAGATGTACCAACATTCTGTCAACTTCTGATGCCAATGTCCTCTTCACACTCTGGGAAGACTTCGCAGGGCAGGTACCCTGCTTCTCTGCTCCTGCCATGAGTGATCCTGCTCCACCTAAAGCATGCCTCACATTCTTTTTCGATTGCTTGCTTATATATGCTTCTTCCCAAGTAGCCTAGAAACAAACTCTCTGAGGGCAAGAAGTGTAGATCACTTTACTGTTTTATCCCCAGCCCCTAGCCAAGGGTCTAGCATTTGAGTAGGCACTCAACAAATATGCACTGTGGCATTCTTGCTGTATTGTTTTCTACATCTACTATAATGACATACGAGAGTGGGGGAGGGGCTAAACAAGAGAAATAAATTTTCACAGTTCTAGTTGCAGTCTAATGGCGATTATCCTGCTTAAGGCCTATCTTACTATGTATGGTTAGAAAACTTTCAGTGGGATTCTCAGCGTGGCCTTGTGGAGTGTGAGGGAGAACCCAGGTCTAAGTGTATGTGCTCCCAAAGACCACTTTTGGGCAGTGAGTTTCTTTTTTCTAGTTTATGGATTCATTTGTCCTGGTGGCTGGCGAAGCAGTGCTGAAAGGGTGTTGAGACCAGAGGTGAATGGATGTCCTTTCTTAATGTTGGCCACGCTGTCAAATCCTGAGGGCATTTCCTTTCATCTCAATACCCAAACATATTTTAACTATTTAATACGTGACTGTTATCAGAATGCCAAGTTTCTGTGATCAAATCTAGCCATTCATTTTTTGCAAGCATATTTAAAACACTTGACATTAGCTCCTCTCAGTTGATTTACCAGCTTAGGGCAAACTTGAATATTCAGAAAGTGGCTGGCCTTGGGGCATTTGTCACCTTACAGACGAATGGAGCCCATCAGTTGTTTGTTTATTCAGAAACATATAAATTATCAATAGACTATTCTCTCCCTGGTGTGTTTGATTGACTAGCATTCTTCGTTGCCTCTATTTTTAGTGTACACAAAATCCAAGACTGATGTGCAGTTGAAATATGAAATTAAAATGTTACCCAAAGATGCAGGTTTTTTCAGCCTGCCTGACAGCTCATCTAATGGAGCACCTTTTGGAATCGATGGGCTCTAGATGTCAGCAGACCCAGACTGCTTGAGTCAGGGGAATGACAGCGTCTAGGTTCATAGATCTTGCAAAAGAAAGGGCTAACTTGCCCACATTACAATTTGCAGGAAGGGATTGTCAGCAAGAGAGAACCTGATAAATTTAGCTGTTTTGATCAAATAATTGGGAAAAGGGATGCCTGGAACTGTCAGAATATATAATCATTTGAAGGCAAGTCAAGGATAACTCAGGAACCTAGCAAATGGCTTTTTGTTTTCCACTCAACTAATCAATTTCAACCAGCTTTCTGGCAGTATGGATCATAGAATCATGGAGCAACAGAGAACGAAGCAAGAAGGTAACACATGGGGTGCCTAGTCTAAACTCTCATTTAGACATTTGGACAAAGCGAGATCCAAAGATGTGAGGGGAATTAATCAGGGCAATTTGTTGGGCGGTGATGGGGCCGGGAGCAGTGTAGACCTCCTGACCCTCAGCCCAGTCTCTTTCATCATATTAGAGCGATTAGGACCCTGCTGACCACCTCACCATTTATGGGAACATGGCTGGCCATCTCTTTTGGGAGGCAGTCAAGTTTAGCCGTTAATAGCACGTACTCCAGAACCAAACTGCTGGGGTTTATTTTTTATTTTTTGGTGGGTACCGGGGGGTCGACCTCAGGACCTCGCGCGCCAACAGGCACCCGTGCCGCTGAGCGATATCACCGGCCCCTTTTTCGTATGTGGGATCCGGGAGTCGCACTCGGGCCCTCGCGCTTGCAAGGCAGGAGCTTACGCCGCGGAGCCATCTCACCGGCCCAAACTGCTGGGGTTTAAATCACATGCTAGCTCCATGGCATTCAGAAAGGCACTTCCTATTTGTATTAGTTTGTTAGGGCTACCAGGACTTGGTGGCTTAAATAATAGAAATTTATTATCTTACAGTGTTGGGGGTTGGAAATCAAAGATTAAGATGTCACTAAGGTTGGTTTCATCTGAGGGTCTCTCTCAATGGTTTGTAGATGGTTGTTTTCTTTTGGTGTCTTCATATGGTCCCCTCCCAGGTATGTTTTAATCCCCTCTAATAAGGATACCAGTCAGATTGAATTAGGGCCTGCCCCAGTGGCTCCATTTAATCTTAATTACCACTTTAAAGATTTTATCTCTAAACAGGGTTACATTCTGGGGTACCAGGGATTAGGGCTGTTTTAGGAGGGGGTGGGCACAATGCAGTTTATTACCATGTTTCTAGGTCTTGTCTATCTTATCCATAAAATAAGAATTATAATAGTTCCTGCTGAAAAGGAGTACAAGAAGTGAAAATGTTGGTTCAACATAGAGTGCTTAGAATAGGACCTAATATATGGTGAGCCTTAGCTAATGCTCTAGAAAGTGAGGTTCAGAATAGATGCTGAACCTAACTGGTCGGAAGCTGGTTGTTGTTGACTATACAGACACACCGATAGCACATTCATCATTTCCAATGGATTCCCAAACTGACAAAAGTAGGATACGAAGCCCTTTAAATTAGACAGTTAAACAGACTAAATTTGTTTCCATTTAAACAAGTTGTTTAAATTTGTTAAGTCAGACTATCTCAAATGGATCAGTATAATTTCCAACACATTGAACCTTCATACCAGAGGGTTTGAGAGCCAGAAACTTATTATGTTTAAATGCACAATCTTGCATAATGTCCCTAAAAGATAAAAACAGCAAAAGTTAGGATTATGGTTCTGTTTGTGCTTATATAATAAAACCTTCCTTGATTAGTCAAGTAGCATTGGAAATCTATTGGGCCTAGCACCTCAGGAGAAGAAATAAAATATATGAAAATTAGGCTTTTAAAACCTAAATATATTCTTCCTACCTTCATTCATTTATTCAACAGAGACTTATTTTATATCTGTGCATCTTATATTGTAGTAGGTGCTGTCTCTGGCCTCTTAAAGTCTAGAGGTGAAACACAAGATTACAATATAAGTGTACTGAAAGAGAGATGAGCAGGGAAGAATGAAAAGAACCATTTTGACCTAAGAGAACCTAAACAGATTTCCTGAGGAGGGGAGGGAGGTGCTAAATTATGAAGTGTGAGTAGGCCAAGTGAAATATGAGAAAGCCAACTTGGGGCGGAGGGTTAGACACAGCGTGCGATATATATCCACATAGGCTAGAGGATAAGAAAGAGCTAGAAGGCGAGTGGACCTGGTGTTGTGTGATATGACTGGAGCATCAGCTGTGTTGGGAACATGGTATGCAGTGAGACTGAATGTCCTGTGTTGTGCTCTGTAGGCTGGGCTCACCTACTTTAGTAAAGTGGAGTTGGCCAATGGTGATGGCTGACATTACTCACTGATTGTGGCACTTACTCCCACTCATCCTGATTGCGGCCTTCGAGGGCCTTTCAGCGCAGCCCTTCAGGCATCCATTGCCTGTCAACTGAAGTTGGCCTCTATCCTAGCTCTGTGCAATGGCAATTATGAGTGAATAAAATTAAGCCAGTACATTCATTGTACCTAAAAACAGCTAGTCTTGAGATTAATAGCCTAAAACTGTACTCTTTAGTTTACAAAATGTCTTCCCTTGCCTGCTTTGTAGATGTGATAGAAATATTTCTCAGAAGAACTGAATCAGATCAGATACAACAATTTGGACTTACAACAGTTTCATTTAAAAAAAGTAACACTGTTCTCATATGTTTATTTGAATACCCTGGGTTCTTAAAATTCAATGAAATGTTCGAATAATATCATCATATCATGGCCTCTGGAATTGTAGCCTTAAACACATCACTAAAATGTTTTAAAGAGTGATGGATATTTTATGAAGGGTGTGATGGTTAAGTTTGTCACCCTGATTTACTTGAGAGCTGCCTATGGGATTGGTGGGGCACATTTGTGGGTGTGTCTGGGTAAGTCATGAAGATGTGACCTTGGGTGCTATATCTGGTCCCTGGCCTTTTCCTATCTGGCACTGCTCTCCTGCCCTGCTTCCTGGATGCTATGAGCTGAGTAGCTTTGCTCTACCATGCCCTTATGGTATGAAGTTTCTGCATTGGAGCTAGCCAACCATGGACTGAATACCTTTAGAACGTGAGTTAAATTAAACTTCACCTTCTTTAAGTTGTGAGCATCAGGTATTGTGTCCCAGAAATGGAAGAACTAACCAGTATAAATAATTACATTATTTTCCTTACAAATTCAAACAAAAGAAAATCTTTAGGATTACTCTACTGTAATAAGATACTGGTTAGAACATGGAATATTGCTCAACATTACAGATTTATATCGCAAGGCCTATAGGCTCCACATGATATTCTGGAAAATGTCACCTGCCTTTCTATGTGCTACTCTATTGCTTTTGTTTAATGTTCCTGTTCAGAAAGGAAGAATTTCCTGTTAAGCATGTAAATTAGATTTAAGTGACCATTTTTGTTTTGCTGAGTTTGGTACAAGTTTTAAGAATCATGTACTATTAATTTATGGCATATTAAAGTTACATTTTTAAAGATAACCATACACAATGTATTCACCAT
This sequence comes from Erethizon dorsatum, assembly GCA_028451465.1. Lineage (NCBI taxonomy): Eukaryota > Metazoa > Chordata > Mammalia > Rodentia > Erethizontidae > Erethizon > Erethizon dorsatum. The sequence continues at coordinate 133,353,281 of CM051842.1, forward strand.
TGTTACCCTCCTATTATCTCATTTTGAAATTTTGTTCTATTTTTCTCTTTAAAATACAATTCATAATCATAATCATAATTCATAATAAAAATTCATATTCAAGTAGCCCCACTGCTAAAAAATATAAAAAATAAAATCACATTTATTTTAGTTCCATACATACAATTATATACACAAAAATTTAAAATATAATTGCAGTTTCTATTTAGTCATTTTGACTATATATTTTGTTGTGGTACTAGGGATAAAACCTTGAAACCAGAGCCTTCACACTGAGCTACATACCAACACGTTTTATTTAATTTTCTATTTTAAAACAGGTTCTTGGTAAATTACTGAATTGCCTGGGCTAGGTGTGAACTTGGAGTCCTCCCACCTCAGCCTCCCAGACTGCTGGGATTATGGGAGTGTGCCATCATGCCTAGCTTGGTGTAGAGACAAAGGATGGTATCAGTGATGCCAGCACACATCGCTTTCTAGAGGGAGCTAATTCTGAGATGGAGACTTGTACGTGGGAAGTTTCTTCAGGAGTGCATTCAGGGTCAACTCCTGTGAAGGATAAAAAAAATGAAACCACTATTCTTCAGTTGTCCAGAATTGAGACCAGTTTCAGGCTTTTAAACCCCAGTGATTGGTTGTGTTCTTCCCTGAGGGAGTGGGAACAACCTTGGGTTAGGGGTACTTGGGTTAAAGCCAATTCCCAGAAAGGTGACTCAGTTGAGGGTGTCCAACAGCCAATCTCCCAGCAGCTGGAAGAATGAGTGCTTCTGTCTAGAAGAGGGGTGATCTTTAGGAGCATTTGATAGATGTTTAGCTTAGGTCTTGCCATGTCTATTTTTTTTTTTTTTGTGGGTACCGGGGGGACGACCTCAGGACCTCACGCACCAACAGGCACCCGTGCCACTGAGCGATATCACCGGCCCCTTTTTCGTATGTGGGTTCCGGGAGTCGAACTCGGGCCTTCGCGCTTGCAAGGCAGGCGCTTAAGCCGCTGAGCCGTCTCACCGGCCCCTGCCATATCTATTTTTTACATTTTCTTCCATTTCTCCCCAGTATGATCTGGTAGATGCATCTATTTCTTACATCTTCATGTGACTCCACCTGATGCTTGTTTCTAGACTCATGGATGAAGCCATCTGAGGAAAGGCCGTCATTTTCTATCTATTGACATAACACCCCTTCATGTACACGTGTGAGAACAAATGTCTACTAGGCATTTCCTTCCTGAGGAAGGAAGTGGTTGGATTGCTCAAAAGAATCCATTGTTTTAATGAAATGCACATTTCTAGCCTCACTGGCAATAAGTTATTTGGTATAAATTTACATTGGCTTCAACTTCCTCTCCCCTTGCCACTCCTTCAAAATGAAAGTGAAGAGCAGATTTCTCTTTAGGAATGAAATACTCATGGACAGAAATGGGACCATCAATAGGACCAGGTTGTTGAGAGTGTCTTATAAAGAAACTTGGATGGTTCTGACAGCCAACCATGATGGAATCTGTACCATTGAGAAAGGGCCCCAAATATGTCTGAGATAATGCCACTCTAGTGCAGTGATGGCAAACCTGTTAGAGACTGAGTGCCCAAACTGCAACCCAAAACCCACTTATTTATCACAAAATATCAAGACTGCAATTAAACCCACATACTGGGGTTTTGGTTTAGAAAAAATCAAATGTTATCCCATGCTCAGTTGCTGGGGTGACTTGGCTTGCTTTCCAGCAGAAAGGGTTCTGTGTGCCTGCTGTGGCACTCTTGCCACAGGTTCGACACCACTGCTCTAGTATAACTCATTGTCTTAGCTATTTTCTTGTTGCTGGCATAAAATACCTAACACTCACAAGTTAAAGGAGGAAAGATTGATTTCATCTCACAGTTTGTAGAGGTTTCAGTCTGTAGTTGGTTGGCTCCAATGCAGGGCAGCATGGCAGAGAGGCATGGCAAAGGAGGCTTGCTCATGGCATGGCAGTGGGATGTAACAAGCCATCAAGGGAGGAGGAGATATATAATACACTTCCAGGCCACACCCAGTGATCCACCTCTTCCCACCAGGCTTCCCTTCCCAGCATCACACTCAGCTATAAACCCATCAGTGGACTAATTCAGTATCACACACCCATGATCCAGCCACCTGCCGAAAGCCCCCCACCATGAGCACATGAGACTTTGGGAAGACATGTAGATATAAGCCATAACACTCATGTATGTAGAATCTGAAGGCAGGCCTGATGAATTACACGACCATCTGATTTTCTGTTGGTCTAGAGAGGACCCTCGACTCATGGGTATGTGCTTGGGCAATATTGTTTCTAAACCTCAAGGGACCATTGTATACAATCAGGTAGCAATCAGCTTTGCCAGATAGGAAATGGAGGAGGTAGAAGTGAGGTTCATAAAATTCCATAGCTACCATGAGTAAAGTTTTTTTTTAATATTTTCAATTTAAAGAGAAAACATGGCTTTGTTATTCCCAAATCACCTGCAGTTTGTTTGAATGTTTTGATGCTTTAACTCCAGACAGATAACTGCACATAAGCATTTTGCATTCCTGCTGCTATTGTCACTTAATTATAGTGAATGGGTTTAAGAAAATTACTTGATTAACCATTTATAGTCAATGTTTTGAGAAATTATGTTTGCTTTTTAAACTTGAAAAGTAGAATGTCTCTTTTGAACTAAAATTGGGACTTCATAAAGTATGTCTAACTACCATTTAACATGTCCTGTTAGTTATCATTTATGTGAACATGGTTTTACTTTTTACTACATTTCAACTTCACAAATAATATACTGAGTGCCTACTATTTACAAAGTAATACTTGTGTGGCCAGATCTCATCTGGTGACATGTAGGGAAGTGATGGACTTTGGATGGTCCTGACACCTGGCCATGATGGAATTTGTGCCTTGGAGATAGAGCCCCAAGTATGTCTGAGATAATGACACTGTGGTCTATCTAACTTATGTATAGAGACACTGAAGACGGGCCTGATGAATAACAATGCCATCTGACAGCAAATCATCAATGCGAGAAATTTAGGCCACAACAGCTTGCTTGCTCTTTACACTGTCATGGTTGATTGGTTATTCTCATCACCCTTTGTTTAAAATCATTTCAGAATTAATTGGCGTTCATTAACGAAAGTCTTTGCAATGGAATTGCAGAAACAGTCATTAATGTAGCTAATAAACATAAAAAAGAAAAAAAGGTCCTATTACTGAGTCCCTACAGGCTGTTAACTAACATTTTGAATAAGAATGCATAAACATAAATTAAACATTTTTCAAACTGCTAAGAATGTGGGGATTTCACGTGGTGGTCTATAATAATGCTTTGAATTAATTTGTTCCTTTTAAAAAACTGTACTCTAGAGAAAGTCATTCTGGTTAGAAATCATCACCTTGGGTGATCATTCAGTGACTCCAGGGCCAAGCCAGATGTGAGCCATCCCGTCAGCCACTAGACTTCTACCTAAATGTAAAGCACTCTAAAGTATACCGAGAACTGTCTAGTAGCATGGCATGATTAAGTAAGGACCTTAATGAGAAAATGAAAAAAAACCATTCCACAAGACAGAGGAATGCATCTCTCTTTTAAAGAATAGGTAATGCCTTCTTGACCAGCTGCCTCAGTTTTGGCTTTTCAGTGATACATTGCTAAACCTTTAACCACATCCCACATAAACAATCTCCAGTGAACAGCCACATTATTTTGGAATGATGCCAACTTCCGTTTCAGTCCAAGAGCTTAGAGCTTAGAAATATTTTCAAATGAACTTCTAGCCTATGTCTCCATTTGTCTTCACATACATAGCTAAAGGCAACACCAGAAGATGTCCTACTCTAGAAGTGATCTTCAGCCAGGCCAGAAAATATGTCCAAATTTCTCATTCCTCTTCTGTGATACCACTAGGCATTTATAATTATTGGGAAGGAAATGAAAATGTTAAAACATAGTTCTAATAATTCACTTTACATTCAAAGTATATTTGCATCACATGTTAGTGTTGGCTTTTAAGAATAAGCAAGTACAGTGGCGCCTCGGTTCACGAACTTAATTTGTTCCATGAATCTGGGGAAGATAGCTGTGATTGTGCTCTTCACCTGATGCAGAGTTCATGAACAGAAGCAAAATTTTGCTGAACATTTCTGTTTGTGAACCAAATTGTTTGTGAACAGAAACGTTCGTGAACCGAGGCATTACTGTAGTGGGGATACCGTTTGCTGTAGCACCAAGCACAGTAGAAACTCCCTTAAGGCATCTCTGCCCTATTGTGAGTTTGCAAATTTAAGTAACACTGTCTAAGCCTTGTGGGAAATCTACTGGCTGCTGCCCATGACATACACACTAAAGTCCACCTCTGATGGTGCCTCTGCCTTTCAAATACATCTGCCACTTCGGCTCCCACCAGTTGAGTTTTATGGTTGGCTGGGGTTAGTTGTGATTGTTCCCAACCTTGTTAATACCTATTGTATTTATTATTGTAATTATGTCAATAATTAAGTATTGAATAATCTAAAAGGATGAGTATAAAAAAGAAAATTGTCTCTTCTATGAAATGTAGTCTAACATTTTAGAAAATGCAGTCATCTGAGTTTCTTATTGCTGCTATAACAAATTAACACAGATTTGGTGGCTTAAAACAATGTAATTTTTTTCTGACAGTTTCAGAGGTCAGGGATCTGAAATGGTAACTACAGGGCCAAAATGAGTGAGCCATCAGGACAATATTCTTTCTGGAGGCTTTAGGGAAGAATTTGTTTCTTGCTTTTTCCAGGTTACTAACTGCATTCCTTGGCTTCTGATCCCTTCCTCCATCATCAAAGCTAGCATAGCATCATCAAATCTCTCCCTCTGACTTCTGCTTCTGTTTTCACATGACCTATTCTGCCATGGCTTATTATTACATTGCCTTCTCTTCCACTGACTCTCCTGACTTCCTATTCCATATTCGAGGACCCTGGTGATTATAAGGGGCTGGGATGATCCAGAGCAATCTCCCTATCTCAACATCTTTAGCATATTTTTTTATGGAAGATAACTTATTCAGAGGTTCTGAACATCTTTAGGGAAGCCATTATTTTCTCTTCCACAATCCATCCTCTATTTCCCAATCATCATGTCCATCAAGTATGCAAAATATTTCACCCCACACAACATACCTAAAAGTCTCAACAAACATCAGTAAAATCCAGCTGATTAGAAACTGGAACCACAATATGTGTCGGTGAGACAAATGTTAAAGATTAAAGGGAAATTATAAGAAACTAATGGATTCTGCACACCAAATTTTTTTCTCAAGTGTCTTTAAGTTTCTATTGCCAAGAATCTGAAAAAAGCAATCCTAGAGGATGCGGCTTAAGTGTGGTCTCTGTGAGAAATGTATCATGAACATCTGGTCAGTGATCTGCACCTAAAGGCCTTGACCATGGGTTAAAACAATTGTGAATGAATTTATATTTTCATGGGTGAAGTTATAATATAATTTTAATGTGATAAATATCATGATACCCCACTTGAGTGAAATCCTTTGATTCAATGGCTAACTGAGGGTTGTAATCAAATCTAATTGAATGAGATTCTCCTCTAACTAGAGATTATCATCATTTGTGGTTGGGAGTTACTGTTACAGATCAATAATCAAAGTTGTGCGTTATAGATCTTACCTTCATGTCCTGCTACTACATCTTCAACAGCAGACAGATTGGGCCATTCACCAACCCTTAATCTCTGGAGTCACACTTATTTCTGTAGGCCATTGTTCATATTATTTTTCCTTGCTTACAATGCCCTATTCTCTCCCCATTTAAAAAATACTTTCCCTCTCTCTCCAACAGAAGAGAGCATTTATCTCATTTCTACTTCCCTTGGTGAAAAGGAGCCAAGTTAGGTAAATTCGCAATTTGGTACTTTGATGAAAAGTCCAGCCCAGGGCCTGGAATCTTTCATATAATGAAAATGATTTCATTGCATCTCAAAATGATATGACAACAGCTGATATGTAATGTATGCCATAGCTTTAGCCCAGAAAAAGTGGTTTGTTAATGTTTTGTTAATATATTTGAACATAAAACACCAGGATAGGCACTTTATAAATGGATGTTGTTATACTTTTAATAATAAATACCAAATCTCCTCAGAGGAGCAAATGCTAAATGTATTGCAACAAAGCATAATTTTATCATATAACAAATGGCAGGAGGTTGTGAGTTCGATTCTTGGTACAAAATAAATACACATGTGTGTCTAGAGTATACATGTCATTGCGGGCATCATAGTTCAGTGGATTTAATGTTGAACTAACTATGACTAAAGTCAGTCCTGATGTGATAAAGAAAAATTGTGTTAACCTTTGGTAATTAGAATATAAAACCAGGAAGACTAAAAATTGTTAGTCTAACTTTTGTTTATTGACTAGAACATCTAAATGGCTTTAGGCATCACAAAACAATAAAAAGTGGCTTCCTATTGGGTCTTTGATCCATTTTAATTTATTTTTGATGCTGTATGCAGTTTTGGAATATCTTTTGTGGCTTGTAATAAAATAGCCACAGTGCAATTTTGCATGTATGTCAAGCGACGCGTGACCTGCTATGCAAATTTAATACCAAGGTGCCAAAGCTGAATTCATAATATTTCCCAGCTACAGAGCTGTTTAAGGCAGTTTAGAAATCAATGAATATGTAATATGAAGGTGATAAGACCTAAATAAAAACCCTATTTATCTACTATGAAAAAGTATTTATACACAGAATACTTAGCACAAGCAGAAAACGGACAGAGTTTCCAATTATATGGTTTGCATAAACAAATGTTAAACTGTGCTCAGAATATATAATGACATAGCCAGTCCCTCTGCATTGTGCTTTAAACTTTAAAAATGTTTACGGATATGTTCCCCTCTTAGGATATAAATAAAATGAAATGTGTATTTGAAGCCGTGGATCTCTTGAGTTCTAGTACTTCTTCTACATTTTATATTAGCCTAAATTCTGTACTTGATATAAGCCTGAACTTCTTTAATACCAAGGCAAACAGATACGTGTTTTATGAAGTCTTACAGTTTATTTTGTAATAAGGGAAATCAATTGATGGCCATGGAGGAAAGTCAGAAAATCTTTTCCCCAGGTTATTTTAGGATGTGTAATATTATTTGGGTCTGAACTTTTGATATGCCACTAATCAGATCAATACTACACTACTATTACTGTTGGAGTAGCTATGCCATAATTCTAGTAAACATGTCAGGAGTTTGCTGACTGGATTTTGTGTAGTCACTGGCTGCGCTGGGGGCAGAGACTGATGGGGAAGGAGGGCCTAATTGATGGGAATCCACCCTACCTTTTTATTGTGGGAAACATCATTTTACTTCTCCTCAGAGAGAATTAGAAAGCAAGTGAGTATGTTTGTGCATACTCTCTGCTAGTGCACACATGCATATTTGAGTGCATATGTGTGCATACATGCATGCACACACTCACACACGTGCAATCTGCACTGTTTTATGACACCCGTGCCAGTCAGACTCCAGATCCATTTATATCCTTTGGCTTAGAGTAAGCTGCTACAGTAATGACTAATAGTGTGTGGAGCAGTCAAGGAAAATGTAGGGACAGGATTTGAGAAAGGCATCTATAATGCCAGCTGGGTGGCGCTGACACTTGAAGGAGCTTGGGATCTACCTATCTAGAGGCCAAGTGCTGTCATAACAAAGTCAGAAGAAGGTCCAAATGATAGGGCAGGGCATGACTCCTAGTAGATGATGATGAACTTTTACACTGGGTTTGCGTTTAGGTCTTTCAAGGAGAAAAATCAGCTTTCACAAATTTAGCTGGGATAGATACCACACCTAGAAAACTAGTGGGACCCTGACTTTGAATTTTGACTTCTCATATGTTTCCTTTGGAGGGCAATATATTCACTGTGAGTACTTAAAAATCAGACAGTAATTCTAAGAAAGGCCAAAATGATCAAGTATATTTAAAAAAAATCTCAAAATTTTAATACTGTGTTTAATTTATGTTGGATATTGCCATTGTAGTTTCAGTTAAAGCTTAAGCACACAGTAATTTATGCATTTCATCTGAAGGTTACGTATGGCTTTCTAAATGGGATGTGATGTCAGGTGATGTTCATCTTATTTAACAAATGGGAAAACTGTCAGGGTAAGTGATGTGATCCTCAAAAGACATATTTGGGTTGTGGAGCCTGGTGAAATGGAGATTTGGCAATTATCTGGGTCATTTCATCAACATAGACAGCCAATCTTGATAATTCAGACAAAAAATAATTTACTTTGGCCACTTGCATTGAACAGATGAACTGAAAAATTGCCAGATCTCTATTTCCTGATGCTCTGTTCAAAGCAGCCTTCTTTGCAACAGGGCCAGGCAAGCAGGCTGACTCCCAGGGCAGGCTCATGTTCTACTTAGCTTAATTAAATGTGCCAGGCACCCGAAGTAGTGGCATTACCCAAGGGAGTATTTGAGCCCCACATTGAACCACATAGGGGACTGCTATTGAAGCGGGGAGGGGTGCCATCCTCAAGTGGCCACCATGCCCGTTAAAGAGCCTCAGCCTTGACACTTAATTAACCCCAGCCTACACATCCCCCTCACATGTTCTTCCCAATAAGCTCTTCTTCCCTTAGCCTTTTGCTGATGCGTAAAGGAAGAGGAAGTTAATAAGGGGTATTTGGAAATATAGCTGCAGAAAAGCATTACAATTTTTTGTTGTTGTTTAGAAAGAACATCTGTAGACTCAATTATTTTTCAAGATTCTAATTTACTGCTGTACAAGCAACAAGCCAAATTATGTTACCTGTATTTAGCCCTCCTCTGTCGCTGTAATCCTGAGGCATTTAATTGGCAAGGAAGTGTCCCGTCAAAATGCTTTCTGTGGCGGAAGTCTTTCTAGTTCTTAGAGATGATAAGGCACAACTTTAACACCAATTCCCCTCATAAAATTTCGGTGTGTCATTTAGGGCCTGTGCCTTTTTTGTTCTGTGAGAACCTTTACTTTTTAGGTAAGGTGACAGGGAGTGTGTGCGTGTGTGTGTGTGTGTGTGTGTTGTGCCCATGTGCACATGTGCCCTCACTGTTACTGTAAATTGCCTTGGTGGATACAACTCAGCTGTCCAAAAATCTGTAATGCTGGCAGGAGTAGTTATATCATGTCCATAATATTGAAATAGACCTCCTAGATTTAGAAAAACTGATGTTGGAATGGGCAGACAAAACTGTGTTCTAAGTGATGCACTAGCAAGCATTTTTTTTTTTTAATATGCGGGTACCAGGAGTCGAAATCAGGACCTCGCGCTTGCCAGGCAGGCGCTTATGCCTCTCAACTATATCACCGGCCCTGGCAAGCATTTTGATGAGCATGAGCTTGGGTGTGGAAAACGTTAAAGCCTTCTCTCAGTATCTGAACACTCACAGGTTTTAACATGTAACATGTTCTTTTCAGTGAGACTAAACAATCATATAGGGCATTCCATCTGTTCTGATATCCATTCCTTCATGGGGAAGAAAACTGTATTCATTGTTCCATAATTTACAGCCATGATAAATAACAAAACTTCAAGGGCATTCAGATGAAATCCAAACAATGAAAGCTAATCCAAAGCTACTGTGCATATAAATTATAACACATCAATTACTTGCAACTGTTATCCAGGATTTTGGATTTTGAAGAAATATCCATAAATTTTGAAATTATTTAAATACTATAATGAATAGTACTACATCCCCCAAAGAAGAATTTTTCTAGACTCATTGCTTGAGAATGTAGTTTTTGGTGTATCTTAATGGAAATACCTCATTGTACACTCATTTTTACCTCTGAATTGTAATTTACTTAGCAGTTAAATTGATTTTATTTGTGGTTTTGTGTCTGTAGATTAGCCTGTTACTTACTGTGAAATCTGCCATCTTTGCCATGACCAATCCATGAAATTTATCATCTGTCTCTCTGATTTACATAAAACTCCATTTATAATCATCAAACTCAGTTCACAAGTGAAAAGCATTAGTCTAAAATCCTCAACATTGAAGCATTTTGACATTGTATTTGCTGTGCAATGAATAGGTAAATTATGAGTGTGAACCATATATAGATATTTTGACATTTATATTTTTAGGTTTCATTTGATCTTAAGTGTGCCGTCATTAGGAATTCATTTGCTATTACTGGAAAAGTACTTAGTATAATGGATTCATTTAGTATCCATGTGGATGTCACGTGTTCTTTTATACATGTTCTACTATAATTTTATTTCAATTCCACTTTAATTTAGAATTGGTTAATGGACTCTCTCATAACTGTAGTTCATTTTTTATAATACAAACCTCCTAACTGAATTTTCTCATACTTAAAACTGTTGAACTATAAGTCTTGGAAATAGGAAATTTTATTTGGTCTTTGTGAGAAATTTTGAATAATGGCAGCTCCATTAGAATGGTGTCCAGTGTTGGTGAGTGGACCAGATGGAGCGTGAATGTAGAAATGGTGTTAAAGTGTGTGTGTGTGTGTGTGTGTGTGTTGGGGTGGGAGGAGAAACATCATTTACAAGCATGTTTTTCTGCCCTTAATATTTTTTCTGGTAAATGCCATAGAGCAGTGGTTGTGAACCTGTGGCATGCATGCCGCAGCAGGCACACAGAGCCCTCTCTGTTGGCACACGAGCCAAGAGTATGAGTTGTTTTTTCTAAACTAAAACCTCAGTAATCAGGTTTAATTGCAGTGTTGGCACTTGTGAAAAATAAATGGGTTTGGGGTTGCGGTTTGGGCACTCAGTCTTTGAAATGTTCGCCATCACTGCCATAGAGCCACTCCCTCATTCCGTCTTTCTTTTCAGTTTTTCTAACATATCACTAGATTTTTATTATAATAATTTTTAAAATTGTGTAACTATGAACAAAACTAAATGAAAATCTAAAATAAAATATATATTACAGCTTAAACATACACATATACAGTCATGTGTCACTTAGTGACGGAGATACATGAATATATAGTCTGAGTACACTTACACATACTAAGGTGACCGCTATGTGACTAGGTACTATAATCATATGGGACCACTATGTATGCTGTCGAGCATTGGCCAAAACTCTGTTATTTCAGTACTACAGTTGGGCATAGGTGGTTCCTATCACCAAGTGAATGACTATTTAGCACTATCAGGAAACTCCCAGAAAAGCCCTTCCTAATATCTCCAAAGCAGTCAGATTTGTCATTCTCTAGCAGGGGATTCCTGAAAATCACTTCCATATTTAAGGGAAACCTAAACAGCAGAAATACCTAACATTGCAGCTGAAACCCACTCAATTAGTGATGCAACTTGCTAGAGCATTTTATACAAAAGTGGCTCCATCTCCAATTACAATAGAAAGTGCAGGCAGTCTGCATCAAAGCTTTGGATTGCTGAGAAACAATAGCATAAGGTCATAATTTTAGCTTGTTTATAGAGCTACAGTGAACTATTTGCCCGAGATTCGATCTCGAGTAAACAAGCCCCTCTAGACTCACTGTGAAAAGCAAGCAAGCTCACTGAAGCTCTTTGCCTAATAGGCTCAGGAAGAAAGCGAGGCTGAAAGCTGCCAATATTTATATATGGCATTAGATGCAGTTGTATTATCTAATGGTAAAATCAGTCAGGGGGAGACAAAGAATTTATGTGAGCAGGACAAACAAAAGTATGTATGAAAGTATTTAATAAAGGCATAATGTCAAGGCATTTAGATACCTCCATCCTACTGTCAGCCTTTCCCTGTTACATTTAACAATGCGGTACTTTTCAACTCAAAATATCTACTGAAATATCCCAGTCCATGAGTGAATGATGTACAAAAGTTCTTTTCATATCACAGGGCCATGAAAACAAAGAAATGAGAAGCCCGGATGAGGATATTTCAGATTATAATTTGTTTTCTTTTTCGCAATGCTCACTAAACATGAACCTTTCTTCTTACTCATGACCAAAGATCATGTGTCACGTGGAATGATTCCTCTATAGTGTGACCCCCACGTGGCAGCTATATGCACTTCCTGTGGACAATGGTTCCCAGGGCTTCTGTGCAACCCTGAAGGTATATTAAACTTGGAATTTAAAACAGTAGGCTTCTTCGAGGTGGGTCATGAATTTTGAGGTTTAGTTTTTGTTTCAGAGTTGTTTGAAACTCTGCTTTGTAATTAATGATCTGATGGGACAGGGGATTGTTGACTCTAAAGTAGTAGAATTTAAGAGGTTTAACTGTAAGGTTCTCAGCTTTTTGCTCTGTTCTCTCCCTGCTACCTATGCTTCCCAATCATATGACTTCCCAATCATATCTCCCGTCTGCTCTCAAATTTCCAACTGCATTTTACATTTTACCTCCATGCTTTATATACATTAAGCCCATTATTTTTAGTCTTAAGTTTTCCACTTATGAGTTGTAATTATTAATGGAACCTTAAGTAATTAAGAAAGACATAACTCCATCTTCACTTATAATTTGTTTTTCTCAGGCACCTGGTCTCAAAACTCTACCCTCTGCCCCAATAGCCAATTACAGAATGACTGTCAATTTAGCGTCCTAGCTTAGCCATTCTGTAACTCGGACTCTCCCCAGCTCTTGTTCTAGTGACTGCAAGAGCCTGTCACACTGATAGTCCTGCTAGCAATTTTGGTTTCTCTTCTGTCTGACTCATTTCCATGCTCCTTAATTGATTTTTCAAAAACACATCTCATCATATATTTCTCCACTGAAATGCCTTGCTCACATCACATCTCCTGCAGAATGAAGTCCAGACTCTTCAAAGCCCTCAGTCACAAGCCCCTCTCCCATTACTCCCCTCCATCTGTCCCATGAGCCTGCACTCCAGTTCACAGTGTCGTCACGTACACTAAATGCTTTCACATCTCTGTGTTTGGTTGTGGACTTGTGTTACTTAGAATAACCTTACTATAGAAATCCTTTTCAACCTGTAAGGTCATCCATAAAAAATATTCCTTTTTCTGGGGCTTTTTAGTGCTCTCAACTCTCCTAAGCAGAATTTATGGTGCTTTGCTCATTGGACCTTTCCGGTATCTTAATAACAACATATATCATGCTGTAAACTTTTATAGCACCTGTATCTTTTCTTCTAGAATGTGTGTTCCCTGAGTACGTGCTTCCTCATATTCATCATGGTACCCACAGTCTCTAATACCGTATCGTTTACACAGTAGGTACTTCATAAATGTTTGTGGGTCAAGTCAGCCAGAATCAGATGAGATCCTCATTGGTATTTACACAGGGCTGAGGTGCAGCAGGTATGGCCCTATAGGAGACGCAGTGTGCTTCCTAGTGGTTGTCATGGGGTGTGCCAATTCAAGCAGCAAACAAGCTTGTAGTCAGCCAAGAGGAAGTATAGTATCGTGCAAATGGACAGTGATCACTGCAGGTGACTATACTTTTAAGACTGTGGTGCAGAAGTTTCACTGAGGGCTGAGTGTTACAGATAAAGGGACCATAAAGTAGCAAGAGTTAGGAGGAGAGTGAGGCAAAGACTCCAAGCTTTATCCTGTGACACCGTGTCAGTGAACTCGGGAACAGAATTTTCACTATATATCTGATAGTATGACGAATGGAGGAGGAATGAAGTTTGTTCTATGTGGCTCTGAGAGACAGATTCCCTGTCCATTGGTGAAAGCTTCAGGGAGGCCAATTTTGGCTGAGTGTTCCATAATGTATGCCTTATCCTGGGGCAAAGTATGACTTTCTTGTCAGAGGAAGTGTGTAAAGAGAGCTTACAGTCCCTTGAGTGGCAAGTCCAGGAGCTGATGAGGGTCCTTATCAACTAAAAGGGCCTTCTTACTCTACTTCTGGGGTACTGTACATTTGGGAGGCCCTTCCTTATCATCTCATGTAACATTTTTAGTCAAGTTTTAGATGGACGTTTTGATCCCCTATCAAGCAAGTAGGCTTATTGAATCCCTTTTCTGATTCATTCCAGCTTCTGATCTCTCTGTCTGCATTATATAGGAAGAACCAGCTAACTCTCAAATTTCATTTCTCAGAGCCTTGTTCTAAATTGTGACTTTAGAGGTAGGTGAGTGCTTCTGGTGGCCATCCTAAGCTATAGTCCTTCTTAGGAAATCATGTGGACATAATGTCTATCATTTTGGACACTGTACATCCATTCAGAAAACAAGTGCTTCACCTTTGCATATTGTACAATAGATCTGTAGGCCAAAGGAAATTGATAGTTTCTGTCGAAGTTTCTCTCACCATTGAACCCACCAGCATTACTTTTAGCCTAAAAGCTACTTACCTTGGTAAGCTCAGCTATTTAAAACTTTGATAACTGCACATGTTGCACCACATTCATGGCACACGGAAGATGCAAAGACATTCCACTACTCTAAATCCTGCATTTTCACTAAGTTGTCTCAGATATATTTATATACTGGTGCATTTCATTTTCCATAAGAAAAGTGTGCAGGTTAGGATCATGGAGTGTGGTAGTGTGATAGCCAGCCTCAGAAATTTATGTTCTTTTTTAAAGTTTAGAAAGACTAAATGAGAGCAAATATTTGGAAAAAAGTGTGGCTTCCTGTGTTCCTACTTTAGTTTTATTGACAATTTGTGAGGTCATTCCATAATCCATGAATGCACCTTACTATTTCCGAGTATAGTGCGAAAAAGTTATCAGCCAATTTGAACACTAACTGCAACATGTCACTTGATTTATGCACAAATAGAAGATTCTCTTTTTAGGATAAGCTTCATCCAGTCTGGTGTTATATCCAATCTCTTCCCTTAGTATTCTATCTTCTCTCTGAGGGTGATAGATTATGCCTTGGTTTACCCATGTCCATAGAGCTTATCAGAGGCACTTGTTGCCGTATAATGAGTGGGTGGTGGAATCCTTTGCTGCTAGAATGTTTTTAATTTAATTTAGAAATTTCTGATCTTTTCTAGCTTTTAATTCAGTTTTAGCTTCCTAATAATAACTCAGATCTGCAAATCGAAAGATCCTGGACTATTAGGAATCTCAAAACAGAATATGAATGTGCAGAGAGACCATCACGTTCTATGTCCTAGGGATAAAAATAAAGTGACCTTTGACGTTCCCCAGAATGTCTTTTAAGGAGTTGAAATAGTTCTGCTTGCTGTATTTGTACAAAGATATCTTTTAAGCCCATTCATTATAGAGATTAGAATCTGGATATTGTAATTATTAACAAAGTAATCTGTTTTAGTTCTCCAGAATGGATTCTGTATGTCACTTTTGTGTTTGGAAATTATAGCTCAAAATTAGTCATATTTATTGCTGTATTGAGAAAATAATATACCTTTACAGAACGGAAAATAACAGATAATTTTTTCCTCTCTCTCTCTCCCTCTATCTCTCTCCCGCCCTCCCCTCTCCTTTCTTCTCCTCCCTTCTCCTCTCTTTTTCTTTTCTCTCTCTGTATCTTACTCACTCTCACTCTCACTCTCTTGCTTTTTCTCTCTCCTTCTCTCTTTTATCAGTGGTGGGGATGGAGCCCAGGGCCTCACACGTGATAGGCAAAATCTCTACTTCTAAACAACACCCCCAGCCCTCTTTTTCCATTGTCATTTGGAGGAAAGAGGGTGAATTACATTTATTGGGTATCACTCTTGTGGCAAAAAAGTGTAATATATATATATATATATATATATATATATATATATATATATATAATGAATATATATATTTCATTTCATTATTTTTTGTGATTCTTTGAGGAGGTGTTATCATTATCCTAATTTTATTATTATTGAATGTGAATCTGCCAAGGATTAAGGTATCTATCCTGAAGTCACAGAATAAAGTATTTAAACTCAAATCCATGTGGTCCCAAAATTGACATTTCTTTATGCTACAGTGTACTCATGCAGTTAAACCTGTTGTCTTTGTCACCGTGCTTTTTAATTAATGTTTTACTCTTGATACAATATCACCATTAGAACATTGATATGACAGTAGATTATTGTAAGAATAAGTGGAATATAAAGAGATGCTGAAAGGATGATTACTCAAATTTTAATAGTGGTAACATTAGGGGATGGGGTTTCTAATAATTACAAATGTAAAATAGGTACTCACATAAAACAAAAAAGGACAAATTATGTTGCTGGGTTTACTCTGCAGTCCCTAATTTTTAAACTGTTAAGTTGTAGCCATGAATATTGGTTCATAATAATTACCACTCCTGTATTTTAGGGGTTTTGTTTTTTCGTTGTCTGACCACTCATTTTTCCAAAATATTCTAGTAATTAAATCTTTCTTTTTAAATCTTCAAAACATTATAGATGAGCTCATTTGTAAATTTTCAGGGATGAGAGTCCCACCTATACACTTTAGGCACAACACAGAGGTATTTAAACCATTCTACACATTATGACATGGAATGAAAAGGACTTAAATTGAATATTTAAGTTCCTCGCATCACTCCATTAGAGATAACTACTCACATGTACCATTGTAGTCTAAGAGAAAAGTGAATTTTACAAGTAATAGCTTTCTTCTCACACTGTTTGATCAACTGAAATTGTAGAAATGGCACAAGCAGCGGAAAAATCTCCAGCAGGTTAACACTTTGCTTTAATCTAAATGAAAACGTTACAGCTACTTTGCTCTGCATGTGAAGATTAGAAATGTGGTAATATGATGCAAAACTGACCACCTCAGATGAAGATTTCATGATTCAACTTCTTTGGTTAAATTTTAGGCTAACCAAATTATAGGCTGTGTTGACCTCCTTAGCCAAATAGGCTAGAGCAATTCAAATGCCTCCCTGACCACTTTTAAATTGAATGGAAAAGATAGGATTAGAATGACTACAGTGGCACCTCAGTTCATGAACTTAATTCTTTCCATGATTCTGGTTGCAAACCAAATTTGTCTCGAACTGAATCAAATTCAATGGTTAGGTCCAATGTTGATCTTATGGGAAATTTGATCCAGTTTGCTACCAGAATCGTGGAAAGAATTAAGTTTTTGAACCAAGGTACCACTGCTTTTTTAAAACATGTCATTTATATGTCCTTGGCACCTAAAAGGGTGGCTGGTACTCAATGTGAAAACTCACCAAGGAAAAAAACACAATATATTCCATTATGTTCATCCCACATTTTCTTTATCTATTCCTATGTCGATGGCCATACAGGATGATTCCAGGATATAGCCTTCATGAATTGTGCTGCTACAAACATTGGTACACGTATATCCCTATATCCCAGTCATGTGATGTCTTTAACTCTTTGGGGAAGATACCTGGAAGGGGAATAGCTGGGTTTAATGGACTTAGTGGAATACTACTCAACTCTAAAGAACAAAAAATTTGAGACATTTCTAGTAAAATGGATACACCTGGAAACTAATTTAAGTGAAATAAATCAGATGTACAAGCTTGAATACCATATGGTATCTGTCACTTGGGTAGGGCAAAATACAAATAAAGGATTGATGGAAGGAAACAAGAAGATAGATATTTTGCAAATGAGAAGAGGTCCAGAAGAATGAGATGAAGGGAGTGGGGAAGGAAAAGGGAAGTAAAAAGATTTAAGATGTGTCATGTACATGTACCAAATACCCACCATGAATGTAAACATTATACGTCATAAACATTAACTAAAAATAATGATAACAATAGTAATGAAAATAGGGAAAGGGGATTTAGAAAAGGAGGGAGAGAGGTGGGTGGGAAGCGGAAGAGGATTAAAAAAGAATCAAGCTGTGTTGTGTATGTACACCTGCTCCCTAAGAGGAATGTCAACTTCGTGTACTGCAAATACGTACTAATAAAATAAAAATAAATTTTAAAACACCATATATTACAATAATAATTGTACATAAGTATCTCATGGAGCCATAGTATAAGGATAAAACTGTATAATTATGGTTAAATCTTTGCATAGCTTGTGGCACATTGTAATCATTCAATAAATATTAAAGTATTTAGTATATAGTAGAAGAATTGTCTTTCACGGTGATTTTGCTGTGTTGAAACTGTGAGGTACATACACACACGTACACACACACATCACACATATGAAGTGTCATGTAAAGGGTAACATATTAGTGTTCAGGAAAGCTGCATTTGGATACCCATTCCACAGTTTACGTGCTGCCTGACAGCAAGATGCACTACCACCTGTCTTGCTTTAATTGACTTGCCTGTAAACTAGGAATTATAATAATACTATCTGAACTTCTTAAAAGCAGAGGCTTAAGACAAACTGTGTCTAGATAACTTTTCCAAGACATTTACTGCCCATGCGTCAATGATAAGTATAATATAAACTGAGAAACTCTGATTTAAGAATTGGCCTGTGATCTATAAATACTTATTCTAAAAACCATCCCCTATGGTGATAATCAGAGAGTCTAGAATACTTATGGGCTATTGAAACTAGAAGGACCCCTCATTTGCTAGATTTGGAAATGGTAAGCCAATTAAATGAAGTAAATTGCCCAAGGCCAGTCTCAATTTCTAAGGGGGAAGATTTCAATTAGAATTTAGGCATTCAACTGGTGATGAGCTTGATCAACTTATTCTCATTGCATCACTGATTTGAATTAAAAAATGGCACAACAGACCTGAAGACAAATAAGGCTTTTATAATATACGCAGTGATAAAATGAATCTCTTTCAAAATGGTTGATTCTCTGTACTCTTCCTCCCTGCCTCCCTAGATAGCAGTTTCCATCCATCATTTAGGCAATACAGATCTGAGAGCAACATTTATAATTTTTCTAGGCTATGGCTCCATCTCCCTGCTTAGACAAATGGAGACATTTAAATTCTTATGATTTTATAAATAACACAGCATTAATATTTTTCTTGTGTTTAAAAACATCAGGTTTCCCATTTTAACCTTCTTTTAGTGTACAAGTCTGTGGCACAAAGTACAAATGCAGAGTTGCATTTATTTCCAAAATTTTATCACCTGAAGCAGAAATTTTGTAATACACCATTTTAGGAAATAAAATACATGGTGATTTTTGGAAAATCATGATGGGCTAGTGTATCATCTCAGCATAGGTAATGTGCGCAGAGTGAGTTTATTTTTCCCATTAAATTCAATTTAAGCAATTATTTGTCCTAGGTTTATGTCATGTCCCTTGGAGGCAAATTTCACATATTTGCATCTGTGAAATCTTAACCATTGGGTACAATGCAGTGCAGCCTTGGCTTCTGGTCAAGTGGTTGGCTGACCTGTAATAATGACGTATCTTGAAAATAATGGCTAGGTTCATTTTAGTGCCTTTCACAGTGATTGCTGTTTTTACATGTTGTTTAATTGTTTAGAAATATCTTTCTTTCCATAATGAATTACACCTGATGAAATTACTAGCATTACCGCGTGTTTAAATGTGCCAACTGTAGTCAAATATTATCATTTAAATGCTTAATTTGCCGGGTATAGGCAGCATAGTGAAAGGCAATTGAGAAAACAGGGAATGAAACTGTTTTCACTATGTAGAATAGGTTTTCCCTTGCTGAATGTATCATAGTTGAATTTTTTTTCTAAGACAAAACAAAGTCGTCAATCCAATTCAGCTCTGGGAAAAAAATCATTTTGTAAAATGGATGAATGGCCATTTTCCTTACCCAATGATTCATCATGTATTTCTAAATTCTGATAAGAATTGTTACAAGTCTTTTCTGTAGCATTATTTGAAAATCTGCATTATTATGTATGATAGACCATGTCAAAATAATTGTGTGTGGGACTAGTCTGGGTTAAGGGGAATCATATTTGATGTTACTAATTTTCACATTATTTCACCCATAAAAATTCATCTAGCAGCAAAAGTTTTATTGCACTGTATTTCAGAGTCTCTAATTTATTCATGGGATAAATGTTTCATATAATGAATTTTCAAGTAAATGTATTCTGAAATTCATGCATAACCACAGCTGCTGTAAAACTATAAAAATTTGGTTAAAATTGAGGCATTTCCCCACTCCCCTTGAAATGTGTAGTGGAGAAACTGTAAGATTTTATTGCAATGAAGACATTGTTCAGCTTTCCTTTTTATCCGATATATCCTTTTTATTGAGCTAAACCATTATCCCAATTAATAACTTTAAATGAAAGCACTTCATCAATTGTGTAGATGTATTGCTACTGTTTAAAGGGTAGCGTGTGCCAGATCCATTTGCTGTCATTTGATGCATGCCTCTTGATAGAGAAACATGTTTTCTTTTGTCTTCTGAATACTTCTTGTGCTAGTAATTCAAGGACTCTCTGACATTTGGTCTTATATGTACCTTTCTCCCCTCACTTGATCTGCATCCCATCTACACATTTGGATTTTGGTGGTAGTGTTAGCGGTGGTAGTTGCTCAACTCAACACTGAGGCCCAGTCTGTGGGCATTGGTAAGGGGCATCTCCCTACTGTGATTTACATGCAGTAAACAGAAATAAAAGCAATGATTTCAAAATATCAGTCTTAACTGCTTCTATCTCTGTAAAAGTTAGCTTGGGTTACCAGGGATTTTATTCTAGTAATAATTCACCTCACTGATAAAAATGGTCTAGGATTTGGCAGTATGGAACATACTTTTATCAAGACTAGGAAGCCAGGAGTGGTGGCCCACACCTGTAATCCTGGCACTCCGTAGGCTGAGGCAGGAGGATTGCTGCGAGTTGAAGGCCAGTTTGGGCTACTAGCTGTAGTGAGTTCAAAGCCAGCCTGAACTACATAGTGAGACCCTGTCTCAAAAAAAAAAAAAAAAAAGAAAGCAAAGACTAGGAATCCTTATGGCTTGGGAATTGCTGTATGACAAATGCATGAAATTATATTTAATGATTAAATTCATTTTTTAAAAGCTTTTTAACAAATGGTGCTAGGAAAAGTGACTATCCACATTCAGAGGATTCTATCTAGACTCTTATCTCTCATCATGTACTAAACTAGAATCAAAGTGGATCAAATATCTGAATGTTAAAACAGACACAAACTGCTAGAAGATAAGATAGATAAAACTTTTGAAGACAAAGGCATGGGCAAGGTCTTTCTGAACAAAACCCCAATTGCACAAGATATACCACAAAGAATCAACAAATGGGATCATATCAAATCAAAAATAAATTTTTTGTACAGCAAAGGAAACAGCCAACGGAGTGAAGAGACAAACAACAGAATGGGAAAAATGTTTGTGACCTATTCCTTGGACAGGACTAATATCTAGAATATATACAGTACTCAAAAATATAGACACCCCTCAAAAAAAGAGATAACTTTTTGTTTTTGGTTTTTTTGAGACAGAGTCTTGCTCTGTAGTCCAGAGTGGCCTTGAAATCACTGTGTAGCCAAGGCTGGCCTTGAACTCTGGGCTTTCCTCCTGCCTCAGCCTCTTGAGTGCTGGGATTACAGGCCTGGGCTACCAGGTCTGTAATTTTTAAAAGCCTGGAATTTACTCCTTTTGAGACAGGAAAGGAGGTCATTTTTCCTAGGGACAATGAAAACACAAACCTCTAACATCACGTAGTACATATTCCTGTGTCCAGACAATTTTTGTGGTTTGGAATCCTTCCCTGAAAGATGACCAGTGGTCAAAATGGAAGGACCAATCTATCCCTCAATTAAAAATAAGGAAAAAATCAGCTATTAGGTAAAGTTTTGAATGAATACAATCAGAAATTCAATATATAATGAAATTTCCCATATTTAGAGAGGAACTGTTATACATTCATATATATTTATTTCACCCACTCGTTCCATGATACTTATTGTGTACTTCCTATGTGACAGTCACATTTTTAGGCAGTAGGGATATAGTAACAAAGCAGCCAAGAGGATGCCCTCTTTATCCTTACATTCCTTGTGTATGGGGGTGGTGGATAAAAAACAAATACGTATGTAAAATGCAGGGTGTTGATGAGATGTATTGAAAACAGCAAGTAAGAAGGGGGTTGCGGCGGGGCTCAGGGGCTCAGTTTCTAAAAGAGTGCTTAGGAGAGCCCCTTCCCCAGATAGCTGTGGGGCAGAGACTTGAAAGAGGTGAGGAAGCCAGCCAGGAAGCCTGGACCAGAACGTGGGGTAGGGGGAATGGCAGGAGTTTAGGCAGGGGTGTGGAGGCTGATTGGATTTGGGGTAGGGAAAGAGTGGATCAAGAGTACCTTACAGGCCATTTGAAAGGGCCCTAGATTTTACTCTAAGTCGGAAGATGGAGAGACAGCACGGGCATGGGTGAGTAGCGGGAGAATGCCACCCTTGTGTGGCTTTTTGATGGATTCACAAATGCATCACATTTAGTCCTTTTCCATGACGTACTGTAAGCTGGGGTGATAGGATTTCATAAAACCCATGTCTCCCAGGGCTAGCACCTTCCTTCGGTAGTGGGAGAAGTTGGCCTCACAGTGAAAGATGCATGGTTTTCCCTTATCTTACAGAATGAGCAGTAGACCTCACAGGGAAACCTTCCAGCACACAATTTCCAGTTCTTCCTATTCTACCCGACATGCAAAACTTCCGACAATATATTTTGCCAGACTGCTTGCAGCAAGTCTAATGATAGGCCTCTCAACCATCCATTCTCTCCATTGGCAAGAATAGACTTAAAAGGGCTGCCCAGTTATTGACTCTGAGTCCCCAAATCAATGTGAGCTAGTAAATTCTCAAATAGAGGAGCTTGAGAAGAATGCAGACCGAGAATTGAAAAATTGGCCTCCTCAGAAATGCAGGAAAGAGATATTTGTAGTCCTAAAGAGTATATTTCAAAAAAAAAAAAAAAAGAGTATATTTCCTAGTAGCATATCTTGTTGAGGCCCTATGGAGGTAAATGTGTTAATCTTAGTCTGTTTAAGAAATGGTGTTATAATGGTTCTTTCAGGGTATGAAAATGCAAAGAAGTCAATCTTGGGATGACCAGATGAAGGGAAGCATGTTTTAAATGACTACAATATAATTGATATATGCTGCTATCAGTTGTGACCCAGGTAATAGTGCAGCTAAAACAATTTCAAGTGGGTCAAGACATCCCTAGAGTACTTGCTGCAGTGGTATACAAATCTCCCAGCAATGTGTTTTAAGTCCTGTAAGTCATGTGAGACTTAATGAAACCTCCTGGAAGAGCATTCCATTTCTATGATGCATTTAACTGCAGTTGTTGACACGTTGTATTTGGATTGAACAAATATGTAAACTTTTGATTAATCACTCTGGTACCCAGGAAGATAAAATACATAGACCACAATTCTTTTAAGTAAGATTCAGTGTACATATCTTTATATATAATTAATTAGCCCCCTAATTATTCAAAATATTCTCCTTCAGACATTATCTACCCTTTAAGGCTACTATTTGCATTCATTTTTACTTTGTGGATTTATTTTAGCACACTTATCTTTTAGATAGAGATCCCTGAAATTCAAGGCTGAAGTAGGGTATGATTGGTCATCATGTTTATTTTTGTTGCTTCAGCACATTTGAGTTTAATTTAAATATAATGCTAGTCTAATTCCATCGTGACAGATTCAGTGAGAGTGGGTGTCTATACAACATTATGTGTGTGGAAATCATGCGGCATCTTTAGAATGAACCAGCGTCTAATATGGCTGCAATACAAACAGGTTACTAACAACCAATGATCAACTCATGACCACAAGGGCATCTCAAAGAGAACTATGAGGTGTTAATTGTGGTTAATAGCATTCTACAGATAGACTTCGGAATGCAAAATGAATGAATTCACTGGTCAATAACCTAGACACGAAACTGTTTAATCGGCTTCCTAGGAACTAAGATGCAAAAAGTGGCTATATCACTGCCTCAGGGGCTCATCTTCTAGGTAGACTCCCCAAACCATTGAAATACCCAGGTCTTACCGCTGAAGTTCTTTGTGGGTGGCTTTCATCTTACGCATTCCATATGGATTTTAGAATATTGCCTGGACTCTAATAGTCTTTTGCAGTGCACATCCTTTGATTACAAGATGACATGCATTGATACTTTTCAAAGCAAGCTCATATCATTAACTCCTTACCAGCACAGGTTATGAGGTAGGGCCTCACTGTTCCCATTTTAGAGCTATGGCAGCTGAGGCTCAGGGCAAAGGACAATAACATACACCACAAAGCAAGATGAGAAAAAGTAGCCTCTGACATGATTTTTGTTGTTTCTTTGCTTATTTTTTAATGCTGCTGCAATCATGAGAATTTCAGCAGAATGTCCCTCTGACAGCTTTGTATTCTTCCTTGACACAAATTTTTCTAAACCCAAGACCCCTAGCAACTAGCAGCAATAATAGTTGTCCAAGATGAGATGATAAGCAATTCCAGCAAGCATGAAGCCAAGTTCAAATACAACTATTTTGCAGTCAGTTTTTCTAGGGGTCCAAAAGTTTGACTACAATCATCTTTTCTGATTTCCCCACAAGAAATGATGACCCTATACATTTAAAAGTATTTTGATTACACAAGGAATACAGGCAGACACTATTCTTAAACACACATTACGGAGAGGCCTTACGTGCCCTTTATTTCTGCCTGAAATGTTTTCCTTTCTGCTCTTGTAGATAAAAACTGTAATGAATTTGGGGCTTTTCACACATCGTTTCTCCTTTTTTCCTCCCCCCTTCCTCTTCCTTCTCCCTTCTTCCTCTCCTCTTCTTCCTTCTCTTTCTCTTCTTTTCTTCTATCTCTCTTCCCCTTTCTCTCTGTTTATGTATGTATACATAACAAAATGCATGACGATATTTTGCACAGGTGCATTTTTACAGAAATGGTTGCTTTTTTCAGTTTGCTACGTGTGGGAATCTGTGAGCTGTAGCTTGGTCCTTTGAACAGCTGCAGATTTCCTTGCTACATAATGCACTGTCTATTAATCAACCCCACATTGATTGACATTGAAGTTGTTTCATTTTTCCCTTGGAAACACAGCTGTAATTAATGCATTTCTGCACCACTCCTAGTGTCCCCAGGGAAGTGTCAAAAAGGCAAACTTCTGACCATTCAACTTCATTTGAAACAAATCTCTTCCTAGAGAATCAGAATCCCAGTTGGCTAAGATGAATTTCTTCCGTTTCTTAATTTCCTATTCCAAGTTACATGATTGGCCTTTTGTAGAGAAGAGGGGTCTCTGAATTTGCCATTACTGATTCTACATGTATTTTACCATGGTGTGTATAGTGGCAGGCTGGTGTCTCCCTGAGGTCACTGTGAATGGCTATGCTATAATCTTGTATGGCATTGGAATTGTGTGCAAGGCAGGATTTCTAAGTGCAGGGAACCTCTTGGATACCACTACATGAAAATAGCCACGGCCAACTGTCCTTCTCTTCCTACTCCACCACTGCATGCTGGGATCACCCTCTCACTTCTTTCAATCGCAAATAGTCACTGGCTACTTCTATGTGCCAGACACTGTTTTGACCTGGGAAATCATGAAATAAAACAAATTCTTGCCCTTGTGGAAGTTATATTTTAGAGGAAAGAGACAGACTAGGCATAAAAAGAAGGGAACATCGTAAGTTGAGAGGGGAAACAGGCTCATCGTTCCACAAATGGTTAAAGACACCATATGACTCAACAATTTCACCCCTCAGTATACATCTAAGAAAACTGAAAATATGTCCTCACAGAAACTTGTACACAGGTGTTCAATCCAGCATTATTCATGATAACCAAAAAGTGACGATATCCCCAGTCTCTATCAGTGGAAGAATAGATGCATGAAATGTGATCTGTCCATATAGTAGAATTATGAATTATTCAGCCACAAAAGAGAGATAAAATGCTGTAACGTGGGTGTTATAAGGGTGAGCAGAGGGAAATGGAGACTAACAATTTACTAGGTCCGGGTCTCCTTTGGTATGATTTAAAAAGTTCTGGAATTGGATAATAGTGATAATTACACAACTGTGTGAATGTACCTAGTGCCACTGAATTAGACATTTTTCATGTTTTGGGATATTACCTGAATTTAACAAAAGCAGAGCAGGCGAGGGGATTTTGAGCATGGAGCTTAGGGGCAACGTTGAGGCAGGGTATCACTGAGCAGTTGCCATATGCACTGCAACCCAAGAGATGGCCATTCACTCTAAAGGGGCTGGCCATCCAGAGGCCCCCTAAAAAGGGGATCTTGCCTGGTGCATTCAAAAGACAGGAAGGAGCCAGTCTGCCTGGAAGTGAGTGACAGAGGGGCCATGGCAACAGAAGGCAGTCTTACCAATTTTTTCTTGATTTTCCCCCTGTAGGCTTCTCAGTATTTATGGTTGATTGTCCTCATTCATCTGCTAGTGTAGAGACTACTCCCTATAATTTAAAAAATTTTTTTAAAATTTTTTTTATTTTTATAGGGTAAATGTGCTGCAGCTCATGTGCAGTTCCTTACAGTCCCAGCTGGGTCCTCCTCCAGTGTCTCCTCTTGGAGTTGTACCTGATTTTATTACCAGTCTTCATTCGAATCCATCGAGGAATGGGACGATTCTGCTTTTGTTTATTGGCCAGGAATCCTTTGATTCTGAAAGTCTTGTGAGAAGGCATGGTTAGGCTCAGAGGCAAGAGTACGCACTCGATGGTGGACAGAAGCAGAAGAGCTACTCCCTACAATTGACCCCATCCATTTCTCTGTCCAAGAGTGGCGGTAGTGATGGCTGTGGAGCAGTGAAGAAAAAGAGAAGGGATGAGGGGCAGACAATCATGTCTAATACTCTCTGAGCCCAATAATGTAATCGTAGCATATCCTCTTCTGAGTAGAGGATTCCTTTCAATGACACATTCCTTTAAGTCTTTTAACACAGTATGAGTTACGTGTCTTTCTCAGTAGCACCTTCTATTATGTAAGGGGACATGCGCCAACCTTCGGTAGCATCAACAAAAAAAGGCTAATATTACCAGGTATTAAAAAGGAATATTATTTTAGTGACTTTCTATGTCTTAATAAATTAAGTAAGAGAGACATGCAAAGGAAAACTGAATTTATTTGGAGAGAGATCATGTTCCTCTCTTCTCAGAGGCTTTTGGAGAAAACGTAATCATGGATAATCATCAGCTGTTATTCTCAGGTTGCCTCCCATGCCATAAAATGGATGTAGGATCATTGTTTCCTATAGAGAAATAGTTACAAAATGAAGTGAAGTAATGAGAGGAACTGGGAAAAGTGGTAGATCTAGGAATAGATGCATAGGTTTAAGGCCGAATCCTTGTATTTATAATCAGTATAACTTTGATGAGGTAATTAACCCTAGAGCTACAGGTTCTTCATCCTCAAGCAAGAGATGCCAACACCTTCACTTCCTACCTCTCTGTAAGGGTCGTATGAATCAATGATGTAAAATGATTTGAAAAGTACAACTTCCTTATATAAATGGAAAGTGTTACCATTAGCCATCAGATATAAAAGTTGTTATTTAGAAAACCTAAAGCCCTCTTTGCTTTCTCTGTATGGAATCTGGGCGTGTTTACATACCTATAAATATGTTTCTACTTTCTCTAGTTATGTGTTTCTGGCACTGGCGAGAGCAGTACAGAGGGTAGGTGCACAGTCAGGCTTGGAGGAATGAATGGATTAACCAGCCAACTGCATTTTTAAGGGCTCTCTTTAAATAATTGTTTACAGTGCCTTAGATTTGACCATGACCACTGGGCGATTGAGACTTTGAGTACTAGGGGATTCAAAAAAATACTATTAAAAAAAAAGAATGGTTAGAGGAAGCTAAAAACAAAACAAAACAAAACAAAAATAGACTTGAGGTTAAAGTGATATCAATTCATTTTTTTATTAGCACCCAGAACAGAGCCCATGGTGAGTTTATAGCAGTTCTGGAAAGTAAAGGTAGGCAGCCTGGGTCACTAAAGTGAGTTTTAGTTGTGGCAACCCAAAGGAAAGTTATAGTGATCTATCCATCTTTCCCAGATGGAAAAGTGCTTCACCCCTCTTTGTTGGTGCCTGAATTCCTGAAGGTCATTCCAAACTTCAGCAGGTAGGAAGGCAGTATGGAGAGACTGCAGAAGGCCTACATTCAGCCAGTGCCTTGGCAAGCAGCTTTTCTCCCCCTTTACATTTAACATAATGAGACATTGGTCATAGTGAAGCTTCTTCTTTGGATCTGAAACACTGGTTTAAATGCTGTTCCTTATAGGTAAGCTTTTGTGGGTTCCTTCTCTACCAAGCAAGGAGAGTGAGACCAGTAGAAGTTAAACGCCTCAGGATGGTAAGCGTGCTGTCACTTGCAGAACCAAGGAAACCCACAGCATAATGGATTGGTTCTGTGGTCCTCAGCATAGAAAGTGGGTAGAAACAAACTGAATGTCATTGTGAAACTCCATGGCACGATCACCTCAGTGTTCTCAATGTCAAATAAGTATCATAAACCCTGCCTCACAGAGTGATTGTGAGGATCAAAACAAAGTGAATCATGCTTATCTGTCTCAAAATAAAATAAAAATAGAAAGAGGCTGAAGATATCACTCAGTGTAGAGGCCCTGAGTTCACTTCCCAGTAACCACACACACACACACACACACACACACGCTCACACTCACACATAGAATGGACAGAGCAAGCCAACAACATTGGGTTAAGGTCATGTTCATACTTAGTTTCTCTGTAAGTACCTAGATTTGTTGCTTTTTACATAGCAACAAAGGCAACAGCAAAACGTAGTATATGGAAGGGCCTAGCAGAGTTCCTGACACAGTAAATGTTCCTTGAATGGTTAGAAATACAGAGCAGCCACAAAGAAAGGTGCTAGCTTTTGGGCACGTAAGACATTACAAATAAGCACTCATTTTTCCCAGGTGGACTATGGATTCCTTTCGCACTCCCTGCCTCTTCTGTTCCCCTCACCCTGCTCCCTCTACTCCTTCAGCATTTTCTTAGCCTTTCTCTAATGCTTTTCTTCCATTCTCGCCTTTTTCCTCCCTTGGCTTTTCCGTCATATCTCAGTGATATTTATGTGCACAGTGTACTCCAACCACAATAACCCTCCTGGCTGAAGTCCCTGATGAGTTTCCTTTGAAGGAAACTTACTTATTTTGGGTGGGAAGAGGTTGTTGCTGGACAACTTATGGAAGTGTAGCTGCAGTTTTCTGGGAATGTTCAAATAGACCAGGCACCTCTGTACATTGTATCCCTTTCCTTTCCTTTCCTTTCCTTTCCTTTCCTTTCCTTTCCTTTCCTTTCCTTTCCTTTCCTTTCCTTTCTTTTCCTTTCCTTTCCCTTCCTTTCCTTTCCTTTCCTTTGTTCCTTCCTTCCTTCTTTCTCTGTTTCTCCCTTCCTCCCTTCGTCCCTTCTCCCTTCCTCCCCTCCTCTCTCCCTTTCTTTCATCAACCATTTATCCATATACATGCGTATATTTAGTCCTTTGCCTATACATCCTACCAATTCTTTCTTGATTTACCTCCTTCGAGCTTATCAGTATTTATGGTTGATAGTCTGTAAATGTGTATCATGAGTAACAATGACAGCAGTGGTTGAAAGAGCAACACATGTGCTATTCTTCTGTGCTTATCTCATATACAAAATTAAACATTAACATTGCCGTCAATTACTCCCCAAAAGATGGTGGAAGCATATTTGTTAGTACTATTTTGATAATAGCTATATAGACAGATATTTGTCATGCTATTCTGCCTCCTACATCTTCATTCACAGAACATTTTATTTACATTGTCAAGTAAGAGGGTGGCAATTTAAGTGAGACTTGCAATTCATCACTTGCTTTGCTTTCCAAGGCAAATCCTGTGAGTTGCATTTTTTTCTGAAATGGATTTAGTATCATTCCTTTGAAATGAATGTATGTTCGGAAGGAAAAAACAGATATATGTCTATCTAATATCTATATCTATATCCTCGTAATATTTCACCTCCCTCTGCACCCTGGGATACTTTTTTTGCCTCAAGAACCTGAGTTGATTCCAATCCACCAGGGTTTGCAACGTGTCTTGCTGCTCCTGACTGTATAGGCTTAAGCCTGTTATCTATGCATAGAGAATTCCTCTGACCAGGTGCAGGACAACTTTCTTCTGAGTGTGCATTTCACAATCAAAACAAGACATTCCAAGATGTGAAGGAATCTTTTATGCAAAAGCAACATAAAACCAAACAAAATTGGGCAAAGCTAAAAATCCTGAGCATAATGGTGAGGAACACATGCTTTGAAGTGGGACATAACTCGCTTTACTGCTTATTTGCCATGTGACATCGGGGAAAGTCATTCTCTGAGCCTAGGTTTCCTTGCTTGTAAAATGGGTGTGATATTAGGCCCTGCCTTGTAGTGGGATTATGAGTCTCAGTTACAACAAATGCCCTTAAAAATCACTGGGAAGAGGACACAGAATGATATGTATCAGTGCTTAGCACATGCAGGCACTCGATCAGTGAGAGTAGTTACTGGTATTGTCCCATTGGATGGATTGTCTGTCGGTCTGTCAGTAGGATTTCACCATCGAGCTAGGACCAGCAGCGAAGGGGAACAAAGGACTATGGGGTGATGACTGTTTTCTGATTTCTTAGGATGAATAAGCTCAGACTGAGGAAACAGAGTAAGCATCCTAGAGGAAGCATGATTTTAGTTGTTTTGACTCAGAAGTTTGTTAGGGCTGCTGTGACAAAATACCAAAGAAGCAGGTGGCTTAAATAATAGAAATGTATTACCTCACCCTTCTGCAGGCTGGAAGTCCAGAGTCTATGTGCTGGCCCAGCCGTGGGCCCTCTGAAGCCCCTACGGGAGGAGCTTTCTTTACCTCTTCCAGACGTTGGTAGCCCCCGGTGCTGCTCGTTTGCAGCTGCAGCACTTCAGTCTCTACCTCTGTCATTGGTGATGATATGTCACCTGTGTGTGCCATGTCCCGATTTCCCTCTTCTTAGAACACTAGTCGCACTGGCTTCAGAGCCTACCCTACTTCAGTGTAACCTCATCTTAACCTCAATAATCACATGTGAAATGGTCCCATTCTCAATTGAGGTCATATTCACAGGTGCTGGAGGTTAGGACTTCATCGTGTCTTTTAGGGGAGAATTCAGCCCATAGCTGATTAAGATCCTATAGTGTGCTAGGTGCTAAGCTTCATCTGGAAGGACTGACTGGCAAGGCAGTGGAATGAGAGCTTTGAAGTGAGGGAAATCACAGAAAGTGAGGTTTAGAAACAGAAAACCAAGATTTCGTGCAGTAAGTAACTGGGATGTCCTGGTGAGTGAGTGTGGTGCCAAAGGAACTGGCCTTTCTGCTGATTGGGGTCATGCTGGATCTTTTGCCTTATATCCCTCCTTAAAGAATGGCTCACAAGCGCCCAAGCTGAGACACAGAGTGGGCTTTCTGCCTCCATTGCCTTCAGTGAGACACTCTGACTACCGTTATTTTGGTCAATCTCCATGGCCTGTCAAGCTGGCCTCTCCCTGCATGCCTGCTGCTGGGAACGTGGTTACAATTACTTTCTAACTTGTCTCTCTGCTTCCTGTCTCATTCTCTGTACTCAATCCCCTGTCAATATTCTTTTAATGATTGTCCAACACTTGCATGATGAAATGCAAACTCCTTAGATTTAGCACGGAGGCCTCAAGCGCCTTCCCCTTCCCTCCGGGCACCATTTCCCTAGGCATGGGCATACTTCAGTGCCAACATGCAGAGCTGCCTACCATTTGTAGCACCTTGCCTGCCCTGTTCTGTGTCCTGACTCACAGACTTTTTGTACCCTGTCCCCCAGAGCAATGCCTACTTCCCTTCTTTCCTTTCTCTGTCTTTTTGCCTCTTCTTGAACCTTTACTGCACAATTAGTACCACCCTCCAGAAAGCCTGCCTTGACCTGCTTTCTGGCCTGGCATAGGTGCTCCAGCTT
Organism: Erethizon dorsatum; assembly: GCA_028451465.1. NCBI lineage: Eukaryota > Metazoa > Chordata > Mammalia > Rodentia > Erethizontidae > Erethizon > Erethizon dorsatum. The sequence goes on from CM051842.1 coordinate 133,385,067, forward strand.
CATGAGTATAGAGCTACAGTCAATCTTCTACCTGTCAGGCAACACCATGCACTGCAATTGCTGATTAATGTGCTTTTCCACACTGCCACTCAGTGAGTGTTTGAGAAGGCCTGTGGCTTATGCCTCTCTGTAGCCCCATGCTGAGTGCTGGGCCTGGCCCAAGACTGGAGGCCAAGAAGTATTCCTAGGATGGCAGCAGAAAGGCAGCAGGCAGGCCAAACTCATGCCCTGGGAGTTACCCCTGAGACAATTGACCCCCTAATGTCATCTGGCAAAAGTGCAGGTAGAAGCATCTCTACCACCTACAAACACTGTGACAAAGAAGACTTGAATGCGACTGAGAGATAAGGGAGCAAACTTTCTAATTATAGCTTGAAGGCCTGGCATTTGGTGGGGATCTGGCAAAGATCATATGGAGTGCTCACTTTTCTCTATTTTAATTCATCTTTTCCCAAAGTCTAATTATTGAGCATACATTAGACGGAAGATGGGGAGTGAAAAGACGGAGTAGACAATCACCTTGTGAACATCTTGTGATAGGTGGGGATGGCTATTAAACAGGAACGCTCAGTACCAACTGAAGCTCAGGCAAGTTTAGCCAAGCAAATCAATGCAAGTTAATCTTTCAGTGTCAGCTGGCTGAGTTTTGGACTAGTGATGAATGCCTTGACTGGAAAGATGAAATGCTGGAATGCCAGCCAGTGCTCTGACAGCTACAGATGGTGCCAATTACTGCCAGTGGAGCCTGTCCTGCTGTGAGCCCAAGATGTGTGATTTGTGGCCACAGGAAAATGAAAAAGAGGCCTTCCTGCTGGGTCTGTCACCTGTACTTTGTTGTTTTGTAACCAAAATTGCACTCATGTGTGATAACTTTCTTTTTTGGTGATTGTGGTTGAGGCATGGAAAGGAGGCAGTGTTACTTCTGTTAATTATACAGTTGTGCTAATTGCCAAGCATATGCCTGATAAGGTGGAACAAGTCACTACCAAGGTTGGCCACTTCCTCACGACTTATTTCTAACAAACAAAAGACTCACTGGAAATCATCCTGGAATATGGACAGAGGCAAATGAAAATATCCTAAATGCTCATGATTTCCATGTGATTTTACCTTCACAGTATCATCTAGTATAACATTTGCAGAGGGTGATTTTGTTAGCTGGAGCTCTGTGCTTCTGCTCTTTAGCCAGCTTCATAACTAAAGTCTTCCTATGGTTAGACCATGGTAACATATGAACCCCAATTGTATATGTGGGATCTAATGACCCAAGATCCTCTGTTTTGCTCCTTCCCTGGGAGAATAGGTTTCACTTACACTGTGAACACATCCCAGAATGATTCCATAATTCGCATCATTATGAGAGTGACAATGTAAAATTTTTAAAAAGACAATAACATTACCTGCACACCTTTTTACTGACAGCCACACTTGTTTACTGGCAGCGTTTGATGGGTAATGCATTAGGCCAGGTGCTTTACCTATATTGTCCTTAACTTTCTATCAAACTTGCCTGAGAGGTTTTACTACCCAGTTTCACAAATGAAGGGCCTGAGTAATAGAGCTGTTTAATGGTCTGATGAAGTCCACAAAATCACCAAGTGATGCCACCTAGATTTGAACACAGTTCTCCAAACCTTAATAACTACACTCTCCAGGAAGAGGAGATCATCTTTTTTCTATGTACAGATTTCAAGGATAAGGTGTTCAATTAATGTTGGAACAAGGGTAAAGCTACTGTTTTTGTTCTTTCTTTGTTGTTCTTTACTTTTGTTTTTTTCTTAGTGTTTATTATTACACGTTTGCAGTACATAATGACTACACTGTGGAACAGTGGTAAAGCTACTAAGATCAGGCTGGTTAGTGACAGTGAAATAGCAATGGGGGTCAGAAAGGCAACAGCAATGGCAGTAATTAGCACAGCATTTAAAATTTGATTATTATTACTGGTAGCCAAGTTTTGTATCCAGTAGGTCACTATTAAGTGTTATAATTCTGGCCCCGGATAATGGCTAGACACTGTGGTAATTTTCTATGAAGTAAAGAGACAGCGTCATGTGGCAGCAAGAAGCTTGAGTCAGGAGGAGACATCAGCCCACTCCAATTGCTGAGTTTAAGGTTGGCATTAGACTCAAAGGACCTGAAGGAAGCCACTCCAGCCACACTCAGGTATGATCCCATCAGTCCCTGGAGAATCCCTCAAAAGCGGGGTAAAGAATGGAGGAGCCAGTTCCAAAACCCACCTGCAGGGAACCCAGGAGCACTGTCACCCCCACATGACCACACGAGGTCAGCTCTTCCACCCAGATATTGTCCTCCATCCAGTATGGTTTCCTGGAGGAAGACGGAGTTCTGGGGTTCTCTAGTCAGGATTTGTGGGTATAGGTTCTGGATCTAGAAGATCACGTGCTCCAATAGAAGACCATCCCCTCTTCCATAAAGCATGGAATCAAAACAGACTCCAGTAGCCTCTAGGAGAACTTCAAGTATTTAACACACTGTTTTAAAGGACATTCCTTCTGACCTTCTGAGCAAGCAGAAGTAGAACTCAGGTCCCAAGATGACTTAGCTCACTGAACAATGGTGGGTGCCTGCAGAGAAGTTTTACTTTTCTGACAGAGTTCTTCTTTAATAAACTTGCAGTGCATTTCTTCCTTTTCCTATTTTCTTCTTTTGCATGTTTTTCCTTATTCAACAGAAATCATCATTTATTGCACTTGTACATTTCTTTCTGTCTTTGTGATATTTAAGGGGATTTGTCTATAGACACCTGTCATCTCTAATTGATTTTTTTTCCACCAAAGTCAGCTGGTTACAACAACTCAAGTAACTCAGAATTATTTTGCTTGTAATTATTGAGACCTTTATGGATAGACTCTCTGGGCCACTTTAGTTTGCATTCTTGGCTTCTTAAAATGTCCAAGGGCATTCTTTAGACTATATTGAAGAACTAGCAGGGAGTCAGAATGATTTTCTATTTTTGGATGAATTTTATATATAAAACACACACTGCCTGCAGGGGAATAGGCCAGTTGTTCTCAGTAAAGCCTCCACAGGGATTGTTTCAGGGGCACCCAGAACCACTGAGAATTCACTGATCTGCAAGAAAGACTTACAGGATTTAACATATAGTCAAGTTCATGGCCAACTTTATTACAGAGGTACAGCAATGATAGAACAGTAAAGGGACATAGCCAAATCAGTAGAGGACAAGGCACATCAGGCAGAGACTGGAGAAATCCAATTGCAGGTTTCCTTTTTCTCCCTGCCTTGAGGGGTTAAAGAGTCCCACCTACCCTGCAGTTGCAAAAGTGCTGAAATGTTTCTGCCCAAGGAAGCCCATTTGAGACTTAACACCCAAGGTTTTTACTAGGGTCTGGTTACATAGGCTCAGTCTGCCCAGCAACTGCCAAAATTTCAGATTCCCAGAAGGAAAGCCCATATTCAGAGCCCAAGGTGGACAAAACAGCCTTATTACTTAGGGCAAGTTTCTTATCAGTGTAAGGAACTGTTTCCCAGGCAAGCATTCAGACTCCAGCCCAGGGCCAACTTTGTGAGGCAGCCTTTTGAATGAGAGCAGTCCCAGGACAGCTGTACGCTATTAGCTCTTCTGCAGTCCATCCTTTTGTTTCTTGGTCAAGGCATCTTTGGAGCACAGTCAGTATCAGTTGGACCCCATTTGGCAGGGAGAGACCAAACTGCAGTATTGATTTTCATTGTGTCTTTTAAGAGTCTTGGATTTAGCCAGTTAAAACAAATCCCATCAATCCCAAAGATCTAGCTTAGAAAGCCAGCTACCTTCCTCCTTAAGTTTCAGTGTGAAGTTTTTTCTTTAACCTGGCCTAGAGTATCAATGTAGGCATCCCACAGCTCTGTCCATGTTTAGGCAGCTGTACCGAAAACTTTCCAAGCTGATGTGGTATCATGATAGCCAGGGCTCACCCAAAGCCACATGTGGTCCCCCCTCGAAGTCCAGAGTTTATCATTGTTAGGGCACCCAAAACAGTACAGGTTGAGCCCCCAGTGTGGTCTCCCACTAAAAAAAGATACAGTAAGCCAGTAGTAAAAAGCAGTGATAATGCTTTACAGTCAGGTCAAGGGGTTTGTTTATCTATTTATTTAAAATTAATAATGACCTATAAGCATTGACCCAATTTAAGCATAAAAAATACTGTTCTGCTACTTTCTTCTGGAAATTATCTGGCTGGAATTACCTAGCTGTTAATAGTTTATTGGGATGGAGAAAGAATCTTTTTCACCTCATTTTATTAACTCCAACCTATAGAAATTGAGCTATTTTGACCTCAACTTTAAACACAAATATTTGGCAAATTTTAGGAGATTTAACAATAGAAACATAACAGTAGACAAATAGCACTATAAAAGGTACCCACTAAGCACCTGGGGAGCAGGTCAGAGTTTCCAAATAAGCCTCCATTACCAGTTGTGCACTTTGTACTTCTACCATAGCACTTTGGAGAAGTGGTTGTTTCTGATCCAAATGACTGTGAATGCTACATTGCAGCCTCTTAAATGGGAAATCGGGTTTTATGTTAGAATTTTTGGAAATGAAGATGAATGGAGAAAGGGGAAAAGGGATCAATAATGATGTAGCACTTTACGGTGTACAAAACAGAGTCCCATTGCTTCTCATGACTGTTTTCTGAGATTGGCATTCTCTTTCCCACTTCATAAGCCAATAAATAAATAAATGAAGGAGCATGGGAGACGCTGAAAAGCACATTGAACAAACAATAGCAAAACATGAACTTCAGTGCTAGTATCCGGACCCTCCATTCTGTAGGTTTTCTGCTCTTACCACAAGGCTAGCTTTCGAACACTCAGCCTCTCACCCTGTTTCAGCAGGCGGACAGCTTCTGGCATCAAAGAAAACCTGTGTGGAAATTTGCTAGCATTTTAATAGCCTCATAGTGTTTGAAGGCTAATGTTTGTGTTGCAGCCATTCATCACTGTTTTGATTCAAGGATCAACAGAATTCTCTAAAAAGAGGTTGAATTTTTTTTTGTGTGGGTACGGGGGTCGACCTCAGGACCTCGCGTGCCAACAGGTGCCCGTGCCACTGAGCGATATCACCGGCCCTTTTTTCATATGTGGGTTCCGGGAGTCGAACTCAGGACCTCGCACTTGCCAGGCAGGCGCTTACACCGCTGAGTCATTTCACCGGCCCAAGAGGTTGCATTTCGATGTTTCTGGTAATTGCTGGTGTTGCTGGTTTTGGTAGGAGAGCACTTAAGAGCCCCTGGAACAGGGAAGAAGTTGCAGAATTTAAACCTTGAAAGGCGTACCAGACAATACTCAGAGGGAATAACTAGGTCATCCCCTGGCAGTGTGCAACTAGCTAAGAGCAGAAGCAGCATACAATTCTCATTCGGAGAAGAGCTGCTTGCATGACATTCTCAGGTTTACTTTGAAAGTTTTCCTTTTGCTTAGGCTATTTAGCAACAACTCTCTAAGCTTTATCCTTCCCTGTGACTGACTTCTTGATAAGGGAATCTCCGCAGTGTCCTGAACCCATTTTCATTTTCTGTCTGCAAGAAGAGAGGGGATAAAACTGGCACAATCCATAGGCCACAGGCCCAACATAGCCAGTTTTCTGTAGGGCTGGAGAGCACGCCGGACGGGTTCCTGTAACATTAAACCCAGGCGGGTACTTCCCTCTGTCACCTGGGCAAAGCATGTCTAAGAGTTGGCACAAATCGGTATGTTTGTCTTTCATTCCACTTGGCCACCTGCCAGCAGGGATACTCTATTTTCATTTTGAAATTTCACTTGGCAGATCCTTAAAAGTCACTGGAGAACTTTTCCTGCATAATAAAAAGCAACTTTTACTGAAAACTAATTATTTTTTCAGATGAACATGCCAGCTGTTTGAACATGCTCTGGTCACATTAAAGCATATTTTAATAGTGTGCTTATAAATGCAGATCCATTTGTGAACTACTCTTTGACAGTAACTTCTAAGTACCTTATTCCAAAGTAAGTCTAAGTGTAGTTCTGTACAGATGTAGAGATCTGATAGATGGAAAATGGTATCCACTAGGTAAATAAATCAGTTGAGAATAGGCACATATTGTAAAATTTACTATATAGCTTGTAGGAATATACTTTCCCTTTGGGGCTAAAGCTGACAAAATAAGTACTTTATTCATTAAAGTAAGTATTTTATTCATTAAACAGTTTTAAGCTTCCAGAATGAAGTAAGATCTAATGACTTGAGAAGCTGGGTTATTCTGATTTGTGTGTCTCTCTCTTTGGCTGTGTCTCTGTATGTGGTTGTTGTATGTTTTGTGTTTTCTGTACACTTACACTAGCCACCAGAATGTGTATGAAACTCTAAGATGAATGAAACATTGTCTTTGCCTGCCAGGAATTTACAGCCTCATGGGGTGGATCAGAAGAGGGGCAAGAACAGAAATGTAAAAAAAAACAGAATTATCTACATAGCAGATAGAGAGCTTTAAGGGATATCTTGAGTTAGTGCAAAGCCCTTTCTACAATCTGACTACGGTAGACAAAGGAAGCATGCTAGAAGTGCTACCATTTGAGCTAGGCCTGGAAGGGCGAGAATGGCATCGATTAGTGGAATACAGAGAAAAGGTATTTTTCTTTCATCGAAGGAACAGTGGCAAAGTCAAAAGGAATGAAAGGCTCCATCTATAGGGGAGAATGTCAAGAGACAAGTCTGACTCTGTGGAAATGAGAAGGCAATCTGGGATGGAGGAGGAGCAGAGGACAGGGAGGGGAAGGGAAAGTAAAAGTGATTAAGACACTATATGTGTACGGACCAATTCCCTAAGATGATTATAATTGTTATGTGTCACAAACATATACCAATAAAAAAAATTAGTGGAAAGAAAAGTAGATGAGGCTGGTTGGAATAGATGATGGAAAGTCTAAATGTCACGCTGCAGGGGTTATTTTCTTTTCTTTTTAAGTTTATGAAAAGGGAGATGGATTTGCTTTCTGTTGAGTATGAACATGTGGAAAAGAGAACAGTATATTCAGGCTTTGTTTGAGTTATGGGGTAAGAGTGAATGGGGGCAACAAAGAGATAGATGGATTAGGAGCTGTTGCTATAGTTCAGGTGAGGGACAACAAGGGCTTGCAGGGGGCATTGAAACAATTATCCAGTGAATTTAATCAATGCAGAGAGTGATCTGGCTAATGTGGGAGGATGGGGGAAGCACTTCATTCTCGATCACTTGCTTTTATTGGCTTGACTTGTCCAGATAATTGTTTCAACTCTCCACTTTGCTTTGCCTATGTCACAGCCATTGTATGGACTGGACAAATTGCTTAGCGTCTCTACATTTCATTTTTACCAGCCATCAAATATGGATAATAATTCTTGCCACCAATGGTAATTGCCTCTTAGGAATGCTTTGCGCATCTGTGTAAGTACTAGCATATTCTTGGCATGAAATAATGATTAATAGGATTTCTAATACTTCTCCTAATGTGCTTGAAGATCTTCTGAAAAGTCAACATACCCAAATGCTAAATATTTAAATGCAAGGAAACACTCCAAGTAATAAAAGGGTGACACCATTTGGTTAAGCAGTAATCCCAGATAGCCTCCCTTTTGTTCTTTTATTTTATTTTTTTTTTTGCGAGGTCAACCTCAGGACCTCCCACGCTGGCAGGCACCTGTGCCGCTGAGCGATATCACCGGCCCTTTTTTCATATGTGGGTTCCGGGAGTCGAACTCGGGCCCTCGTGCTTGCCAGGCAGGCGCTTATGCCGCTGAGCCATCTCACCGGCCCTTGTTCTTTTTTCAAGCTGATCTGTTTTCATTTAATTCACAAAACTTCATTTTATAAAACAAATGCAATATCCAAAGTTTCTGGATTTTTGCAACAGATTAGAGGCTGCCTTCTACCAGCTCCAAGGTCGTTCCAAATGCTGAAATCTTCCTAAGTGATGAGTTTGTCTATCTGTCTGTCTGTCTGTGGGGGACAATAGAAATCCAGGAATGTATCAGAGTTTGGCAGAGTCCTTTGCCCTTGTCCCAAAGGCTCAGTGACAGAAAGATGCTTTGTTATTTTTCTGAATGCTGATGGAAACTTTGAAAAACATATGCCTTTGCTGACTGACCTCAGGTTATTTTAGAGAGTAAAAGAAGTAAGTTGGTTGAGTTAGGAGAAGATTTGGATGACTTTTTCTTTCAGGGAGCCAGTCTACTCTACCACCCTGAACCAAACAAGATAAACGTGCACGTTCATGAGGGGCACATGTGTTGTGATGTGTTGATATGGTCACAATTATGGTTTTCTGAATGTCTGGAGAATTGGCCGGTATTAATAGTGCTTAAAAAACAAAACACCCAAAGCCAATGATGGATGTCAATTCTGTTAGCAGAAAACAAACCAGTAGAACCATTTCTGGGGCTTAAAACCAGTTCCCCAAGACATTGAACCAAAGACATTGAGCCAATTCAGTTCACTTGGAAATTTCCCATTGCCAGGAAAGGTGGCTTTCTGATGGTGATGTGGCCTCTGGAAGCTGAGCTATAGAAGGGAGCTCCAATTAAGCTACTAACAGGCCAGATATTGAAGCGCCATATTCTAGGATGATAAGCTTAGTAGCCAAGGAGATTCTATGAACACATCCAGGCAAGACTCCAGAGGCTTCTGTCTCAGATCGACTCTTTCTTGTAAGTCATTTCAGTGAGACCCCCTTAATGTATAGCATCCAGTTCTTTTAGTGACCTGAATCTCCCTGATCCTGATCCAACCCCAAAAGACTCCAAAGAACTTGCATCCGGGTGCTTTAGAATGGTTTACAGAGAAGAGCCTCACTTTATGTGTGTACACGCCAGGCATTGGTAGCGTAGAGCCAGGGCATGAGCCACTTCGAGCTGGTCTTGGTGAAGGACCAGTCTCAAAGGACCTAAACCAAGGTGTTAGCATTTAAACTGATTGCAGTGCATTCATAGGAATGGGAAGATTGAGTCTGTGAGCAGGTAAGGACTAGCATTGTCCTTCAGAGTGTGGCATCCAGCTTTTCTCAGAAGTAACAGGAAAAGGTAGCATTTGAGACAAAAGTCACTCAAGTTTTTTAAAGCGTTTAAAGTTATATCGTTGGGACTCAAAATTATGTATCTTTTCAATTAGAAGTTCTGCTACATTGGCAGTGGCTAGTAATATTAAAGAACTGCTTACCTTGGACCCTGAAATTGTGGTCCTAGGAATATATACACAGAAACTTTCATACTTATCAGAAAGACATATAAAAAGATTTTAAAGTAATATACATAATGCTGTGATTCAACAATGACAAACAAAATACCCACCACCTATTTATAAAACTGATGAAGGAAAATGAATTAACTACAGCTGCTTGAATCGGCACAGAAAAAATCTGACAAATACAATTTGGAGCAAAAGAAATAACACTTGTACAAGGTTATTTTCAGTATATTACCATGTATATAAACTATAAAATCATGCAAGACAATATTATCTAGTGATTCTTTTCTTTTTAATTGACAAATGATACTTATACATATTTATAGGATACAGTGTGATATTTCAATACATACACTATATAATGATTAAATCAGGGTGATTAGCATTTCCATCTCCTCAAACATTTATCATTTCTATGCAAACCATCTTGGAAAAAGGTAGAGGTCTATTTATTTTTAGAAAGGAAGAGTTAAAATAGTATTGCCTACAAATGCGAAACACCCAAGGTCTAAGGGGGAATTCTGCTTTTATAAAAATTTTCTGTGATTTTTGTGTAAGTCACTTGAGCTTTCCAATCTTCTGTATCTTCTCACACCGAATGGGACTACCTGCTCCCTGTTCCACCAGCCTGTCAGCACTGCCAGGACAGCCAAAGGTGGTACCCCACTCCTGTTTGGGATGAGCAGTATATTATGCGCAAAGGGCTCATGGTGGTTCAGGTTAATTACCTGTCAGTTGAGGCAGGAAGGATTCAATAACCCGGCAGCCCACTCACGTATTCAAACACTACTGAATGACATGTTTGTGGTTTCCTCTTCCTTGTATATAAATAGCATCAGCTTTGAAATTATTTGATCTTTGGTCAAGAGGTTATCACTGACTCTGATTAAGGGTGCAATTAACTTTCCATCACTGACTGTGATCAGCCTTAAACAATTATAATAATTAGTATTTTCCCTGCGAGGTTTTATCTGGAGGTGGGGTTCACTATTTTTTCCTGTTAATGAATTAATAAGAAATTAGTGATTTTGACTACTCATGAAACATACTGCCTTCTAGTTGGCATTTAGACACATTTGGTTGTGGATGGGCAAAATTATCATTTGTTTATTCATAAAAAGATTTGTGGCATAAGCGCCTGCCTGGCAAGTGCGAGGTCCTGAGTTCGACTCCCAGTACCCACATACGAAAAAAGGGCCGGTGATATCGCTCAGCGGCACGGGTGCCTACTGGTGCGCGAGGTCCTGAGGTCAGCCCCCAGTACCCACAAAAAAAATAAATAAATAAAAATAAATGAAAGATTTGTGACACAACTCCATGGCTAAACCACAGTTTTCCTAGGTACTAAACACTGCAGGATTTTTCTGCCCAAAATGTTATGTCTACTATAGTTTTTATTTCTTTTGTGCATTTATTCATTCATTAACTCATTCATTCTTCTGGTACATATTGGGATGAATTGTTTATCTATCTTAGAATCAGTGCAAGTATTCTGCAAGTGTGGCTCGGTAGTCTTGTCTATGATGCCTGCCATGAAGACTACAAAAGGACTTTTATGAAAAAGAAAAAAAAGAAAACACTACAGGTGAGAATAACACATATTTTGTCAAAACAAAAGCCATATGTTGTAGTCTGGGTTTGCAGGGGAAACAGTACAATGGAGGACACATAATTTATAGGATTAATTTATAATAGTCACCCAAAGAGTCATATACAAAAGAGTGCAGGAAATCTGTCCACACACTAAAGACCCAAAGAATCCAGCTGAGGGCCTGGATCCCATGGCAATGCCTCTGAGTCCAACTGGAGGCCCAGAGCCCACAACAATGTCTCATGCAAGTCTATTTCACGGATCTGTGCTGGGAAGGCCCAAAGGTCAGTGGTGGAAGCTAGAAAGTCTGCACCAGCGGGATGAAGGATCCGTGCCAGCAGGCTGAGGGATCTGCACCGGATCCAGGAAGCAACGCTCAAAGTAAGGCAGAGCTCCCCCGAAAAGTACCACAGCCTGCTCAGTGACAACAAGGTACGGAGCTCCTCCGAAGATGAGAACAGCCAAGTTCCTATCAGGAAAGCCAGTGCGACAAGCTCCTCCAAGAGAACCAACAGCACCACCTCTTCCTCTCCAGTTCTCCTTTTTATGTTGTTGGCAACACTCCTCAGGTGGGCCTTCCACACCCAGCGCCACGCTGATTCACTTCAGCTGGGTGTTACAAGTTGACCACCAGTTGTCAGTCTACCACACCATACTACCTGAAACTCTATGATTTCTTTTTTCGTGCTTGTCAGTTTTTCTCCTTTGGACTGCTGCCTTTGGGTTAATATATCCATAGATGCACAACCCATGAGTGGATATAATTAGCACTTGGAACTTGTGGCTTTCGTAAAGTCTCACCAAGCAGAGTTAAAAGTCTTAATTTGACAGTGGGCCTGATCAAATGTTAATTTGTTTGGGAAGACCAAACTAGAAGGTTATATAGCATGTGGTCTATAATCTGACAGAGGGAGACCAAAATCTACCCAGTTATTTTCATGTGGTGGCCTCAGTTCCAACAATAGAGCTATTCTCAGAAAGGCTATTCAGTATTTTTCCATGAAGTACCATGAGACCAGAAGCCTAGTGACAGAATAAGTGCTGTGGCCCTTTGTCCCTGAAATGCAGACATCCAAGGTCACTTTCGGCTTACAATGGGAAGGTGGTGAATCATTTGCTTTGCATGTTCTCTGTCTTTAGTACCATCTCTGGATTCCTCCTGTATAGTTGGTATTTCTTTTCCCTTGCGCTTGAGCTCTTGTAAGATTACAGCTTAGGAGTTTGGCCTCAGCTTGGAGGGAGAAACAACAAAGGCAGTAGTGTGACACTAGCCATTGAAAACTGAAGGAGGAAGGGATGAAGTTACTAGGCAGATACTGTGTGCTTGGCACTCTATTAGGCCTTGATGCACATACTCTCATTTGAACCTGGCAACAACCCTATGAGGTCTAAGCTAGATTTTTACCTACTGTGAGAGGCAGAGTCAGCGGCCATCTTTCCAAAAGCATGCAGTGAAGCATGGAGCCTGGACTCCATGCCAAGTCCATGTAGATTCATAAACTTCTCTTTTTTCTTACTGCATAACCGAGAAAAGGAGACTTTGACTTTTTAAAGTCACACAAGGTCTAGTGAAAACACTAGACCCTGACCAAAAAGAAAATATTTAGCTGTAATTTATTATTTTTTTTGTGGGTACCAAGAGTCAAACTCAGGACCTTGTGCTTGCGAACAGGCGCTTGTGCCACTGAGCAATATCACCGGCCCTTTTTTCCTTTGTATGTGGGTACCGGGAGTTGAACTCAGGACCTTGTACTTGCCAGGCAGGCGCTTATACCACTGAGACATCTCACCGGCCCTTTAGCTATAATTTAGATCACCCCAACTCAGTAGTCAAAAGTTCGGATAAGAGTAGACTCTTGAGTTTTTACAAGAGGCTTGCATTGGCATTCCATATATTGTAGGCTTTAAAGCAAGGAATGTCATGCTGTCATAGGTGTTGGAAAAACCAAAGACCTAGGAAGATAATTGTTCATCCAAGAATGGGTAAATACTACCTCGGAATCTCTTATGCACAATTCCGTTTGAAGGTTTGTGCGTGTTTATGCACACGCCCCCCACTTCTTTAGTTATTCTGTCAGTCCTACATTTAGCTGTTTGGAACTGAGACGCAGTGCGCTTTTTATTAAGGCACATGAAGACTACGTTGGAGGTTGAACACTTCAGCTTTTTGGAATTTAGACATAGTGTGCTTTCTATTAAAGCAAATTAAGACTAGGTTGGAGGTTGAACATTTGGGCTGAAGAGTGGCTCTACCATACAGCTTTTAATTTTTGACAAGTTCAAAGGATTGGTACATATGAGAAAATTAAAATTTCTTTTTCTAGTATTTCTATATTTTCCCCACTTGTTTAAAAAATGAATGAAAACCATCATAGATTTTTTTGTAAAAATATGTGATCAGTGCAAATAAATATTAGAGTTCAAATCAAGACTCTAACTTCTTTTTTTATTTTTTTAGTTGATATGGATTTTATTTCAACTTTTTTCTCTCTTTTTCTTTATTGGTACATTTTAAATATACATAATGATAACATTCATAATAGGGAATTTGTACCTGTACATGACTCCAACTTCTTACCTTTCAATCCAGCAAAGTCAAGATTCTGTTATCAAACATTTTATATATTAAAATAGACTCTTTAACAATGGTTACTGGACAACTTTCTGTTAATAAATCTATTACTTGTTTTTGGATGGAAATTGTGCATGATTGGCCATGTCCTCCCAAAACTCGCACTTAGGTTTGTGAGGAAGGGAAAGGAGAAGGTTAAGACTTTGGGTTCAGTTATTCCATTTTGCTCAAGTTAGTAGGAGCTGTTAGAAGCCTTGTTTCAAGTTCAGAAATTATAATGAAAAGCTCTCAAATTCATGTAAGCATTTCATTTTCAGTTTGCTGGAGGCTATAATATGGTGTAATGGAATAATTACTAAATGAGGGTCCAAATCCATGGGATTGCTGGTTTTGTGTCTTAAAATGAAAATAGAACTAAATTATCTTGAAAGTCTTTAAAATCCTACCACCATGCCATTGGAAAGCCTGTATCAGTTTTACAGTTAGGAAACTAAGAATTATATTTGGTATAAAGAAAATTATGAATTGTGTGTTATTTCTCCACAGGAATAAGCAGACCAGTTGCTAAGTACCAGTGGGTCGTATTCTGTATTCCTAGACATCCCTTTTTCTCTCTTGAACTCGTATCACTCTATCTTCTTACAATCACCCAAAAGGCCTATATGTTTTCTCAAGATTTCTTCACTTGTCTTCAAAATTGGATTCTGTTCCAGCCTATATTTTCTTCATTTATGCAAAACGTATTCTTCTAATTTCACTTTTCACTTCATTTTGTAATTTCCTACTACTTTGTATTTCTTGGCAGAGATAAATCATATGCTATTCAGCTGTTTACAACTCTATTTCTAGCCAGCTCCTCCTGCCCAAACATTCAGATTAACTTTCTGTCTCTAAATCTGACCTTAAAGCTAATATTTTCTTTTCAGCTTACGGTTCAGCTTGCCCATTAAGCTTTTGTGATACTATTGCCTTACAGACCTGAGATAAACAAATAGCATTATATTACAGTACTCTAATCCAATCAAGTATTGTATGAATGAGGTGCTTTGCACGGAGTGGCAGTATTTGTCAAGCAGGTGTTATTCCATTTTAAATAATGGACAGCAATTGATATCCTTCAGTTGTGACAATAGATGAAAGTGAAGGTTTTTCAGATCAAAGTTTTAATGTTTTTTTTAAGTGAATACTGACAATAACAGTGCTTTCAAGTGTTTAAATATAGCAAAGGAGCTCCTGGAGGAATACACGCACACAGACACACACACGCACACAAACGCACACAAATATTTTTCTTTACTGTATACTGATATTTTGTTCTTCCTGTCTTGTTAAATAATAAAATCTAACATTCAGTAATGAATCTTTGAACTCAAGGTGAGGGTTAGGTACAACTGTGAGTGTACATATCATGGTAGGGGATAGGTACACACGATAGAGTTCCTATTTTTTTTTTACTTATAGCATTTTTATGAAATTCTCTGAATCCTTTAATTTCTTAACCATGCCTGTTCGTCACCAAACAACAAAGAACAAAGAGGCAGTACACGAGTGGAAAAATTGAGAGATCTAATGAAGTCTATCTTAGCTGAGAAAGCCAAAGTATAAATAAAGAGCAAAAAACAAGGGGGAATTAGAAATAGGGAGATAGATCTTTCTCAAAGGGAAGGGAGTCAAGAGTTGGTGGAAGGGAGAAGGGGAGGGAAAGGGGGTGAAAAAAGGGATTAAGATGTGTTATGTACGTGTACCATCTCCACACAAGGAATGTAAACATTGTGCACTGAAAACATGGACTAATAAAAAAACGAATATAAAAGGACTCTGTTTTGGGATAACAACAGGGTATACTGGTTATTTGATTTAAAATGAAATTCTTAAAGGCTTGTGCAACAAATAGATTTTTAATCGATCATGGGGTGTAACACACTGGCAATGAATTAAAGATGCCAATTATAGACTGAATTTTCTGAAGGATTTCTAAGAGGGGATAGAAGTATAAATACATGTATGTATAGGAAATGTACAACTGTGCATATTATATGTTCTTATTTTTCACTATGCTAAGATTCTGTAAAGGAATACCCTAAGAAGTCCTCTCTCTAATTTTTTGCATTTTATTTGCCCAAACAGAGGGGTAAGTATTGGTGCTAAGATGAAAGAAGATTACCTTTATGTGTTTCAATTTCTTCCCTGGTATCTCATCTCATGCACTGCACGCAACAGCCCAGTAGAGGACAGGTCCCGCTGAAGATCTCCATCCCAAGTCTCAGCAGGGTTAGGCGCAATCTGCCTTGTTTTACCCAGCCAGTAAATGATGAGACTTTGACTCAAACATTAACTCATGACTAAATGTCCTATGTTTTGTAATAGAATTTTACTTTATTTTTATTTATTTATTTATTTATTTATTTATTATATGTGGGTACCAGGAGTCGAACTCAGGACCTTGTGCTTGCCAGGCAGGCGCTTATGCTGCTGAGCTATCTCACCGGCCCTAGAATTTTACTTTATAATCACAGTTAAGAATCTTGGGCCGGTGAGACGGCTCAGTGGCTTAAGCGCCTGCCTTGCAAGCGCGAAGGCCCGAGTTCGACTCCCGGAACCCACATACGAAAAAGGGGCCGGTGATATCGCTCAGCGGCACGGGTGCCTGTTGGTGCGTGAGGTCCTGAGGTCGTCCCCCCGGTACCCACAAAAAAAAAAAAAAAAAAAAAAAAAAAAAAAGAATCTTGCGCGTACGTAAGCATATGAAGAAGAAAACGAAGTCAAGCATGTCATCATCCAGAAATATCTGCTACTATCCTTTTGGTTTTGTTACTTCCAGGTGCAGGTATGTGTAGGTAGAAGAGAAGACTTGCAATTATCCTTGTAGTCTTATGTTGTATCTTGGTTTTTCCTCTTACTATATGGGCATTTTCCCATGTCATTACATGGTGTTTGTGATTATAATCTTAAATTCCCATACCTGTTTTTCTGCCTCATGCCACTCCTTTTCAAGGAGTTCATCCATCATTGGTGATAGTCAAAAATAGAAAGATGACATATGCCAACTTTCTGATACACTACTGTTGTCATATGGAGGTGTCACAGTAGAGTTTTGTTTCATTTTTGTTGTTTCATTTTTTTTAATTTTTATTAGTACATGTTTGCAATACATATTGCCTACATTCATTGAGAGTTTGCACAAGCCCACATAAGGAAGGTATTGAAACAGAGTTCCTACACCTGTCAGATTTTAAAGCTGACACTCCTTCTGTATATAACCTCAGACCTGTCCGGACCTCCTCTCTGTAGTTTCTTACCTATAAAATTACAGTGCCCCTCACTTGTGAGGAGAGGATTCAATGACGATTCAAGACCCGATACTATGTGGGTTCCCTAATCTGTGTCTACAATGGCACAGGTGAGGATCACCTCTGTGCCTGGCTCCCTGCTTTTCTCAGGTGGACCGGTTGTGGGGTTATTGCTTTTGTAGATAACCTTTGGTAAATCAACTGGTGATCATCACTCCAGGGCTTCCATGTTGTTTTGGATCTAATTTTGTATGACTCTGAATCAGTCATTTCCTCACTGTGGCTTCGTCTCTAAAATGAAGAGGTTGGGCTAGCTGATCGCATTCCTACAAGTTCTAACATTGTTACACATCTGTCATACTTCGTTCAGTGATTGGGTGATCAGACACAAGTCCTCTGATGCAGCCCCCTCCCCCCCCACCTCTAGCAGTGTTGGAGAAGTAGAAGACATTTCCTAATTTCCACACACCCCTCCCCACGTCTACTCCACTTCAGGATTTGTTTTAGAAACTAAGTGCACCTTGAGTTCTTGCACAACGATATTTGGATGATTTAATTTAAATAGATCGGCAACATATGGACTATGTTTTTCTTGAGGTACTCATTGGTTTAAAAATGAAACAAAGACTTGGCAAATGTTTTTAAGAGTATCTTGAAACTTAACCCAGACTTCCTGTGCCTGTGCCTTTATACAAATGTGATGGTTATTGTACCATCTCTGTCAATCCTGAGGGCTGCAATGCCTATTATAATTACATGTGCACTAAAGGAGCAGTAGGTATAAGATGACAATCACATTGCATTATTCAAGTGGGAAAAAAGTATGCACAGGCAAGCACAGTATAGCTTGTCAATTTAAACAAAGCAGCCGAAGGTAAAAGAAAAAAAATCAGTAGAACTAGCTATTTTATTAGTAGTATTTGATGATGCTATAGGTAGCAGTGGTCTTCCACTTACATCTCTTCTTAATTAGTCTATACTCCCTGATAGGCTTTTCATTGTAAACTCTATTTTCCTCCTTTGGATATCATCCCCTATCTGTAAGATGTTACTTAGGTTTTCCCTAGCTACAGCCTAACCTTGTCTCTCTCAAGCCTCTTCAAGATGAATATTTCATAGCATCATTTGCCTTCCTTTATACCTAGAGTGTTTTGGAAGACAACAAATAAGAGAGCACAGGTTGTAAAGCCAGACAGAATCCCTCCTCTTATTTCTATTGTATCAGAGTTTTGGGTTTTCTAAAGGGATCAGTGCTGTTTATCTGTTGGAGCACGATAAAGCCCTGCCTAAAGGATTTAGGCTGGTGTTTTCTCTTCCAGAAAGAAATTACCACAGCCATACAAGTTAGCATAGTAAGAAGGGCACCGCATAAAAATTTCATTCATTCTTTCATTCATTCAGCATTACTTCCTGTATTGTTCAGGAAACAAACAGGTAAATCAAGCCGATGAGCAATGACAACACTTTCCAATATAGCAATGACCAGGATGTAGTGGGAACTTGGACAAGGAAGAATTTAATACCAGTAGGCAAGGCTTCTCTGGGCCAATCCTCTTCTTGAAGACTGGGGGCCAATTCACTGGTGGAGACTGCTTGGGACTGGCATCCCAGGAGGCAAGCACAGATTGTACCAAAGCTTAGAAATGTGAAAGGGTCCGGCCCACTGTAGAAAGTAAGAAATCCAGCCTGTGTAGTCACTGACATAGTGGCAGAGAGACAGGAGTGAGGATGGGGTTCCTAGACAAAAGAGAAGAAATAGATATTTAATTATCTCTAAGAAAAATATGATTTTTTTTCTAATATTTCTTTCATGATGACCCTATGACTTCTACATGAAGCTGTGCTGATTCATATACCCAGAGACTCTGGTATCAATAAACGTGATTATTGGCAAAACTCAGACTGCTTTTCACGAACTCCTACTTATCCTTCAAGATCTAGCTTAAATAACACTGTTGCAAGGAAGCCTTCTTTGACCCCTGACTGCACGACCCCTCACAGAGCACCACTCATGCCCTGCCCATGCTGCTTTTTATATTACATGTCTTCTGAACTAGGTTGGCCTGTCTGTCTTTTTCACAGCTCTGTCTCAAGGTCCAACATAGTACGCACTATCTAGAAGGAGTTTGATATATGGTTTTTGAATGATCAGAATAATGTATATTATGCTCACTAAAACACTATAAAAAATGCAGCTAGAACCTTGAGCACATAGGCAAAGAAACAAACAAACAAACAAAATCTTTTACCTTAAAGAATGGAAGTAACACTTTTTGAACTTTTGTCACAAAACATTTAACTACAAAACACCAAGATGAAGGATTTTGGTTTTCCATGTACCTTTTGAAGCCCAGGATCATTTCCCAGATGATGTTGCCTGGGACTACTTTGTTGTTTACAAGTTTCTTTCCTTCTTTTTCTTTTCCTGTTATTTTCATTAACAACAAATACTTTAATATAATGCTAAAATGAGCTATATGAGATCAGCTGCAAATCTTTTAGGCTCTCAAAGCATGGGCATTACATATTCAAAACAGGACCTAATGTTTCAGAGCTTCATATTCTACTATAATTATATGGTTCAATGCAAGTGATTATATCTCTTCTTCAGTAACGGGCTGAAAAGTTTTGGTTTGCTGGTTCCCTCATAATTTACTGCCTAGGTATAATAGGCCAGTCTTGCGGAAAAAAAGATGATAAATGATGCTGGCTAGGATTCATAGATTTATTAAATTTCTATCAAACAGTGCAACAAAAAAATCTGCTTAAGTTAGAAATGGGCTCAAATTTTTTAATCAAAATTCATGAGTCCTGATGCTTGGTTCAGTAGGTCCAAGGAAGGCTTGAATTGAAGACTGATTAAAGAAAATAAAAGGCTTATTTGAAGTAATTTTTCAATGACGGCTTTTAATTGGATGTTAAATCAAATTCTTATCTGCCTTTCTGCAGATAGCACATTATATAAAATACAGTTAGAGGCACTACCACTGTAACGGATACACTGAATAACAAGTGACTTCTCACTTTACACTGAGAGGGTAGAAGGGCTGTGCTTGTCAGCCTGTCAGAAATTAAGTATGTAAATTAATGCTTAAGTATATGAATATGAATATGATTTACAAGAGGCCTGGAGTGTTGTTGGGGAAAAATACTGAGGTTTTTCTTTCCCCTTCAAGGTTAACAAGTACTCAGTGACCTTTACAGATTGTGTGCAGGCAGGAGTGCGTGAGCGTGTGTGCCCACGTGTGCATTTTGCCGCTGAGCTTTGACTAGGAGCTTAAATACTCCCGAAGAACAAATACCGGACTCATTCTCTAATGTCCCTTTCTGCCATCCATGAATGTCAGCCCATAAAAGCAATTTCATTAGCATTTGCTCATTTTCCAATATAAGCAGTTAGTGTGGTACTAATAATGGGCCCTTATCCCTCTTTTGCAGAAGATGGGTGCTGTGCCTTGTGGAGTGAGGAGGGGCTACCATGGTTTGGGGGCTCCGAGAGTACCCCAGTTAGCAAATGGAGCATCTGAGGCCCTGTTTGGGAACAAAGGTATACATTCCTGCAAAAGTGCTTACCCTCTCCAGGCCAGGGAGAGGAGAGGAGAGGAGAGGAGAGGAGAGGAGAAGAACAAATTCATCTTTCACAGCTGACTGAGAGGAGGGTGGTTTCCAAGTGTTAACGGAACTTTCGGAAGTGCTGAGTTAACTCCCAGGGTAGCGTTTACCGATTGAGGGAATGGAGTTTGCATAGACTGGTTTCCTCATATACATTTTTAATGGTAGATTTCTAGTAGACAGCTCATTAATTTCATGATTCTTTATTGCTAAGAATAATATCCTTTAGGCTTGGGAAAAGTTTCTCCCATTTTTGTTCTAATTGTCGGAGGAACTGTAAAAGCTGTGCTTCGTAGAATTTTAAAAGGGGAAACCCCGTACATACACAGCTCAAATACAAATACATCTTTCTTAGTTTCCCTGTTACCCTAAATAGAATTGCTTCTGTATTGGCTTTCTGCTTTTGAAATTACACACAATGTAGTCATTTTGCTGATCGAGAACTATTCAAACTAGTGAAATTCATGTTGCCTTTCTAGATCATCTGTTTTTATTGCTTATTCTCTTGCCGCTTTTTAGAGGAGACTTTAGTTTGTTGGCAAATTTCTAAATTTCATTAATCATAATACTTTGCATCTGCTGTGCATTGATCAGTACTTGAGGGTAGGCTAGTTACTTTATACTGGGGGTCCTGGGGACCAGTCCAAAGCCACATGGCTAAAAGTGGCCAAGCGGACACTCAGTGTCACTCAGACCCCAGCTGCTGTGTGCTGCATCATAACACAGCATGCTTTTCTCTTTCAAGCCCTCACAGGGGTCGCAAGGTAACTGGCTTTACAGACGAGGAAACTGAGACTCAGGGATGTTCTGTAATCCATGCCATGGCAACTAAAGGATCGTGTGGAATTAGAGCCAGGATCTTTCCGTTCCTTTCCTTCACCCATGCCTCTTTCCCTCCTCCTGTTGCCAGCACTTTCTCCACAATGATACTGAATGTCTTCACCCTTAACATGGAGTTAGGGCCTCCGAAGCAGTGGTCCTTTCTCAGACCTCGTCTTTCTTGGTTTACTTTTGGGAGGATAGCATTTGACATCGTTCCGCATCATTTTGAAGATTATTTCTGTGTCACTGCATTCCATTGGTTCTCACACTGCCTTCTTCTCTGTCATTTGCTATCTTTCCCTTTCATCTCCCAGCATGAAAACGTCGTTTCAGTGTTTTAACATGGAGTGTTCTTAGTTACCAAGTGTGTTCATTTCCCAAGCTTCAGTCTCTGAACCGGCTATTTCTACCTATACATCTCTCCCAGACTTCCATCTTGCATTTCTAGCTGTCTTCCGTTTATGCCAGATTTGGATTTAAATCCGGACTCTACAAAGTACTTGCTGAGTAACCTCAGGAAAGTCAATGCACCTTGCCAAGCCTCTGTTTTCTCATTTGTAAACTGAGAGTAATCGTAGTTCATCATAGGGCTGTTACGAGGATGTAAAATGAGAGCATAAGTAGAAAACCGAGCACAGTGCCTAGCAGGTAATAAGCAAGCAGCAAATGGTAGCTGTTGTTATTATCATTAGCAGTCACTGTTTAGGTGACATGGCACAAGCTGCTTTGTATTGTCATTCTTATTGGCCATATCTTGTCTCCCTGAGAGACCCTGAACAGATTGAAGCTATAGATAGCTATGTATCAATCAGCCTCCATAAAAAGGCAGACCTTTGACCTCTCATTTGATGGAAAGCACTTATAGTAATTTGTTGTCATTCTGTGAGCTGAGCATAACAACTTATGCTTATTTCCAAATTCTCCAGCGTTTACCGACAACATTTAAAACCACATAAAGACGTATTTACAGCACAGAAGTGGTAATTGTGTGCTAACAACATTACCTAATATTTCAAAGAAAGAGCCAGGTTCTCTAGAGAATTGCCAGTCTTACGACACTTTTGGTGAGGTTACTGACTTGGTTTGTTCCCATCTGTAACTGGCTCATGATGCTGGATGTGGACTGCTGCAAAGAGGAAAATGGAATAAAAAGTTATGTAGTTCATGAGCATCATTCTGACTTGTGTAAGAGCTACAGCAAACCTTCTGTGCCATGATAGTGTTTTCCAAATGCGGAGTTGGCTTGGGAATGAGGGGGTGTGGTACTTCAGAATATCTGGGGATTCCCAGCTTTGTAAAGACGTTATGTGTGATTATATAAGGTCCTGGTGACCATGGCAAAGAACATGTGCCTGGACTGGCTTTCCTACAAGGGAAAGCTGTGGAGAGATCTACCCTCAGTGTCATGCACGTGAACTATTTGGTTACAGAGCCCATCTCGTCTTGGGTGGCCCAACATCAGGTGGTAAAAAATGGTAGTATTGACAGCCCTCACACTTATTAATTAGGCTACTTGAATTCTGCCTAGTTAGTCTGGCTGCCTGCTTTCCCTGGTGCGATGTTTGTCATTCTCCACACATTGTCTTAGTCTGTGGAGACTGCTGTAACAAAACACCATAGAGGGTGGCTCATAACAGCACTTACCTCTCACATTCTGGAGGCTGGGAAATCCAAGATGAAGGTGCTGGCAGATTTGACATCTGGCAAGGGCTCATTTTCTGGTTCATGGACGGTACCTTCTTGCTGTGTCCTCCCATGATAGAAGGGGCAAGTCTGCTTTCTGGGACCTCTTCTGTGAGGACACCAATCCTATTTACAGTGTTTCTGCTCTCATGGCCTAATTACCTCCCAAAGGCCCCACTTACTAATACCTTCACCTTGAGTGTGAGGAGTTCAAAGTACGCACTTTAAGGAGATACACTCAGACCATAGCTTATAAGCTATTCCCACGGCCGGGAATACCATCCTCATTTTCTCTGCTAATTAATAGCTATCTCCACTTCTGACCACAGAACACACAAAGTATTGCATGGACTGGTCTTTAATCCACCACTAGGCTTTTTTCTTCCTCCATGTGTGCAATGCCCAGCAGGATGTCTTGAACCCAGGATGAGCTCTCTTCATGTTTATAGAAAGAAGGGAGAGAGGAAGAGAAAGGAAGGAGAAGGGGGCAATTCAGTCAAAGCACTGGGGAACCAAACAACTCGTTAATAACCTAACTATGGAGTTTGCACATCTAGTTTTATTCCTGAATAGCAACCCAATTAAAAAAAATTGGATTTCAGATGAGAGAATGTCATGGTCACCTTAGTATTGAACTAGCCACAGCACATCCCTGATTTAATTATGTTATGTGAAAATCTAAGTGGTGATGTAAGAACGTATCCCTTTTGGGGGCATTGGCTGATTTTTAATTTAACCTTTGGGGCAGCTAATACCATCTCCTCAATAAAGCAGTATTATCTGGTGAAGACCCTAATGAAAGTTGGCAGAAATTCATGTTTTTCTTTAACTTCATGGAAGAAAAACAGAGTGTTACTTGTACAGATATGTTTCTAATTATAGCTTTTGCATTATACTATTTTAATTGTCTTCTTAAATGCAGTATTTGACATCCTGCCAGGAATTTCTCAATGATTTCTTCATTGAGCAGAGGAATTTTAGGAATCAACTACATTTCTTAAAACTGTGCATTTCGACAATATTAAAATCCACTGTTTCCTCCCAGAGTCACATTGCAGCATTCTCTCCCCATTTCCCAGGACACCTCATCCCTCTGTGCATGAATTCATGCGGAGGCCAAGGTAGGGAGAGCTTGAGCAGCCATTCGTAAGGCTCACTTCTTTTTTTGCTCTAAGACCTTGGGGATGATGTGATGATATAGCTGTTTGTCTGCGGGGGAGGAAATAGGATTAAATGAAATGAAACCATACCAGAATCACTCAACTCCATATTTTTATAGTATGCATAATCTGCTTTTTTTTTTTTCCTGGAAGTCATGAAAGATGTTCTTTATTTCTTGTTTTACAAAAATAGCTGCCTCTGGGTGTTGATAATACTAGTTTAAATTCTTCAAAAGAATTTGTGAATTGTAACTGTTCTGATAGTTTTGCAGCTATTTTTAAGTTTGTATATTTGCTGAGGAAATTATACACTGTGGAGTAAATTTTAAGTGCCATTAAATATCACTGGAGGAAACTTTTGAGGCAATAACATAAACAGACTTATTGGACAGCCTCCTGATAATATGGCCCAGCTGATTCCACAACATATGCACCTGGTCTTACATGTTTTGGTGTAGTATCTTCATTTATCTCATTAAACTTATTCTGACACATTTTTCATGAGATAGCTTTTCTGATGTATTTGGCTGGTGAAACATCAATATTGTATCCTTTGAGGAAAGATAATGTCTTCATTTTGGTCTCCTGTAGCTCTGATGTGCATCCTGGATTTTGTATGTGGCAGAATGGCAGCTTGCATTGTTGATTGTGGTAGGATAAGTTGTTCCTGAGTTTCTGGTCAATGTTCTGAACTTAAAAGTTCACCATACGGGCTGGTGAGATGTCTCAGTGGCGTAAGTGCCTGCCTGGCAAGCGCAAGGGCCCGAGTTCGACTCCCGGAACCCACATACGAAAAAAGGGCCGGTGATATCGCTCAGTGGCATGGGCGCCTGCTGGCGCACAAGGTCCTGAGGTCAACCCCCAGTACCCACAAAAAAATAAAAAAATAAATAAAAATAAAAATAAAAGTTCACCATAGGTCCTTGAAAGAAGATAATAGGATATGGAGTCTCTCTCTATTCCTCTAGTTCGGCTCCACATTTCATTCAAATCACTGCTAACAGGTGTATTGCTTAGCCTTCCAAATCTCTCATACCCCCTAGGTCATGGACTTTCTGTCTTACCACACGTGTCTAGCTAATACTGTATGTGTGTGTATAATACAAACCCCAAGATCTCCTTACATTGAGTCAAAGTTGCATTTTGGAATATGAAGGAACAATTTGACTAGTAGGGGTTATTCTGATCAAGATCTTCCTAACCAATAAATCATGGCTATGGTCAAGGATGGACCAGGAAACTGAAGTTAAAACTATAAGCTCTAAAATCATTCAACCTAGTAAAATTATGTTCCAAATCTTATTAAAAGACCACTAATGAACATTACACATCAATTATATAATAGACCCTATTATACTACACATAATGCAAAACACACATAAGCAACCATACTATATAACACTTTTACTTCCATTAAATCAATAAACTAGCTCTAATATGCATTAATTCAACATTTCATTACCAGTAACTCTGCTTAGCTTCTTAGCACCCTAAAAAGCATTGGGGGATTTATTTGCATTTTCACGTATCTTAAAAGTACTTTTCTGGAAAACATGATTGATAACTTTTTTTTTTTCCTGTCACTAAATTTTCCTTGTAAAAAAGACCATCAAAATGTGCCTTTGATCTTAGGTGTGCACTCATATGTGGACCCATTCTTCAGAAACAGCCATTGCAGAATCTAGAAATCTGGAAGCCTCACAAGGAATTTCATAATATAAGTTCAAGGTCTTTTCTTGGTTTTTATTTTCTGATTTTTATACCTTGCTCTAAGAAAACTAAAACAAAACTCCTTTAAGGAAATCAGAATTGGGAATATCTTTGAAAGAGACCAGAAATAACAAAATGTCAAATGATGGAAGTGGTGAAAGAAGATGCAAAAAAGGGAAGGAAGATTTCTTTAACATGAGGATCCAAGAGCTTTTCATAGGCTCCTTCAATGGCTCCAAACACGTGATCTTTCTTAATTCCAACTAATGGAATGAGGCACCACTTCTGCCAGTGGTGCCTGCCTTCCCCATTGCCTCCCCACGCAAGGCAGGATAGAGCCCTGCTAAAGAATCAATTCGGCTCTTTGGGTGTCGATTACACATTGTTAAAGGAAAACTTGGCCATTGTTGAAAGGGGATGCATTAAGTACCTCCCCAAAATGGCGTCTTCTTGCGATTAGAGGTTTTGATCATCTTTCCCGTTGAGGGACTACGCAATTCATATGTACTGTTAAAGAATGGTAAGAGAATAATGCACATCACTTCTGCCCTCCACAAGCTCATGATCTATTAGGATGCTAAGGGAAATACATAAAGAATTACAACAGGATACATAGCAGGGCTCGTCCTTATTATTATTATTTTTTTCTTTTCTTACTTTGGGCAAGTTGGATGGAGACTGAACATGCTGACTGGGTTCACGCTGTCATAGATGATGCTTTTCATGTTGGTCGTGGTGCTGATTATGTTTTGTAACTGTCATAGCGAATTTAGGAGTTAAAGAGATAGATTATGATTCGAAACTTCCTGATTGCTTTCTATCTTGGCATCAGGTTATCATTGTACGTGCACTCAAACTAGAAACCCCCTTGTTAATCAATTCTTTCCATATTATATATGTGGCCCTATCTTGATCATGACTGAAGCTGCGTTTGTCACTTTTGTTTTCAAATCATTGTGATACCGAGACAGTTCGTTGCTTTGTCTGTGCTTAATTATGATATTCAGTTACAGAAAAATGTTTCCGTTTTTTTCCAATCTTCCTTAATCAGAGCTCTGGGTCTGACCTCTTAGCTTTGAATCATGTTTTATTTGCTCCTCAGCAAAATAGCAGAGTGGTCCCTGTTCAGGTTACACTAAATCACAAACTGATGAGGGGGTGACAGGTTCTGCAGTAAGCTGCAATCACATGTTGTTAGATGTTTGCCTCCATGGACCAGATTCCAACAGGAAAAAAAAAGAGGTCAGCACCCACAACCAGATACTCTGAAATGAGATCACAGTAATGCAGTGATAACATCTTATTCTTCAAGGAAGAGAAATATAAAGAATTTACTAGTAACAAAAACATCATTAAAATTATCATACAGTATAATATCCAACGTCTGACTGTCTGTCTGTCTGTCTGCCTGTCTATCCATCTATTCTGTTTGCCTTTATCTACCAAGCCATCATATGGGATATTTCCTAAATTTTGCCTGGAATACCCAAATACTTCCCTGAAACAAACATGCTGTTGGTCACCCTTTCTCCTTCAAGGAAAACCCGTGAAATGGAAGAGCTGAAGCTGAAACACTGGCTCGTTTTAGCTTTACAATTAGTAATTATTTACAGGTTTGATGGCGAGAGCGTGAGAGAGCGAGAGAGAGCGAGTGGGCAAGCAAGAGAGAGAGCTTCTGTTATTGAGGAGCATAGCATAGCATAGGTGATCAGAAAATAATAGACGATAGAATACAACAGTCTGCATTTACATCCAGGAGCTGTCTCATTCTAGTTGTGAGGAAGATATTTAATGGCCCTGAGTCTCATTTTCATTATCTGAAAAATGGGGATAATAATTGAGCCCCCCTTTGAGGATTAGTTAGGACCACCAGAAACAAGCCATGTAAAGTGCTTAGCACAAAGGTTAGATGTACTGTGTGTGGGCTTGCATTTGAATAGGGCTGTGTCTCAGTAGAAGAACAGTGCTGGCCAAAATTGGCAACAGATAATCACAATTAGCACATTTATACAGTAGGCTTCTGCTCTCATGGTATGAACCTTGATCTTGGATGATGTTAGATGAAAGAGTTAACTGGCAAAATATGAAAAGTCTGAATTTTATACTTTGGTGATGTGACCATTTCCTTTATAATCTGCAAAAAAACAATGTATTTATTTGAAATAAGAAGAAGACAATTCAAGAATTGAATTATTTCCCTCTGATACTTCAATATTGGTAAATCTGAATCTTCATTTACCATATCTGAATAATACAGAGACCTGCTCAGGCATAATGACCAAATTGCAGTAAGAAGTTCCTCATTCTCTGGATGATTAGATTTAGATGATGCCCATGGAAGAGTCTGAATGCTTGTGTAGCAGTTTAAGCACAATGCGCATGCTCGGGAGTTATGTTTGATGGCAGCCAGCCTTTAAGAAGCTGAGGCACATAAATGTAATGAGTGAGTGGCAGATGGGTAACTTTGGACATCCCAGGTCATTACACTGGACATGTTGGCCCCTGGTCAGTATGGGAATTCAGAGATGCCAGGGAGTGACCAACCATATGACACGAGCACCTGGGGTCCAACAAAAAAGTCTGAAGATGTACTTATCCCTGAAAGAGGAAAATAAGATGAGCAGGTTGAATTTTAAAATCAGGGCAGGCCGGTGAGACGGCTCAGCGGCTTAAGCGCCTGCCTTGCAAGCGCGAAGGCCCGAGTTCGACTCCCGGATCCCACATACGAAAAAGGGGCCGGTGATATCACTCAGTGGCACGGGTGCCTGTTGGCGCGCGAGGTCCTGAGGTCGTCCCCCCCGGTACCCACAAAAAAAAAAAAAAAAAAAAAAAAAAAAATCAGGGCAAATTTAATTTCATTTTGATATGTTTAGGAAAATTTCTGTTGTGCAACAAGCCTGCCTCAGGAATACTTTTCTAGTTATGGCCAGTGTTACGTTAAAGTTTCACTTGGTGTAGAGCAGGCATTTACACAGTGCAGGTGACTATTATTGTAAATAATGTTTTATCACTACACAAACATGCTCATTCCCTCCATTCATTTACATGTTTTCTCCTCTTTTCCTCTTCCTTTTTTTTCCAGGATGAGGATTGAACCATGGCTCTCACACTGAGATATATCCCTGGTCCTTTTTTAATTGTTATTTTGAGACAGGATCTCGCTAAGCTGCTAAATTGCCTAAGCTGGTCTTGAACTTGAGGTCCTCCTTCCTGAGCCTCCCAGAGTGGTGGGATTACAGATATGTGCCACCACATCCAGCCCAGTTTATTTACTTATTTACTCTTGAGGGGAGAGAGACAGAGAGACAGAGAGAGAGACAAAGACAGAGACACAGAGAGACAGAGAGACAGAGAGTCCACCAAAATATGTATACACACTTCAGGAAAAGAAAAATAATAAATGTCTGGAAGCTAATGGCCACCACTTTGAGCACCTCTTGTCATTGAAGGGGCCAAAGGTAACTTGTATTAATCTCATGATATGTCAATAAATTTAGTGTTAAATTTTTTATACGAGTTTTTCTTTTCCTGAAGTGTGCATACATTTTTTGGCAGACTCTGTCTATATAGTACACGAAAATAATAGAGATTCCTCATCTATATTCCTAGCATGATAGCTGGCTCTCAATAGTTGCTCCCTAGAGTTACAAGTATTAAAAATAGCATTTTTTTTAAAAGCATAGGTAAGACTTTTTTTTTAACAGCAAAGACTACTTTGCAAAGTCACTGAGTGGGACACACTTGTTCATTTTTGGTAAAATTAAAATTGACTGCTGACCCCAAATTTTATGTTTCACTCATTCTGAACACAACAGTTGACTTAATACAATTTAAAAATTATTGAAAACCATTTCCACCTCTCTCACTCTTGCCTTTGTTTTCATTATTTACAAACGTTTCAAAATTTAAACTCTCGTGAATCTCCAGAGTTCAGAAGCTGCAAAGGGAACTGATAATATCGGAAAGCAAGCCTATCCTCATTATAACTGGTTTTGTCAAAACATTCACTGTCCTAAGTGGTATCGCAGAGCTCATTCTGAGCAGATTCATATACTTAGATGAGGTCAGGTGACATTGGTAACTACCTGGGTAATTCATTTTAGCTCTGGCCTGCTATTATATAAAACCACATATTTATGCTATCCAATGTGATCTGTGTATGGCAGAGGCTCATGTTGAGCCATCTGGTTGACCCCAATGTAACATATTTGAGCAAAGGGCCACATGCATAGGGATAGAACACAAGGAAGCACAGTATGAGCCTTTTGAGAGAACTGTACAGGACAAGGTTTATGAAGCCAAGTGTTAGCCTGGATATTTTCAGGGAATAATTTCCCTCAATCTAAATGTCAGGTTCTTTGAAGCAGCGTGATTCTTAAGACATAGACACATTCCTCAAATATTTAATAGCCATTTTGAGATTTTTGCTTGTTTGGTTTTTGGAGTGATTCTTTAGCAGACATTTTCAATAACATGTTCTTAATAAAAGTGATAGAAGTTGATTTAAAAAATTGGAAAACTACAGAAAAATAGAGACTAGAGTGAAAACTACCCATAATCTCACCAGCAGCAGTAATGCCTATGGATATCTCGGTGAAAACAGCTTCACCATCTGGTTATTTATCTCCTCAAAACAAAATCATACTGTAGATCCAATTTTCTGTCATGCTCTTTTGAGCATTCTCACTTATCTCTAATTTTTTAAACTTTATTTTAAGGCCTCATAATGTTATGGAACACAATTATATCACATTAGATTTAACCATCTCCCTTTGTTGAACATTTAAGCCGTTTCCATTCATTGGCATTGTAAATAGAACTGCAATAAACAGCATTTTGCATGAATCATTTAATGTATGTCTGGTTTTCCTCCCTTAGGTAAAATTCTAGACATAGAATTATTGAATCAGAGAGACCAAACATTTTAAGAGCATTGGTACATGTTTCCCAGCTGTCCTCAAGAAGAGCTGTGTCATTGTCCCAAAACCCAGCAGGACGAGAATGTTGGTATGCGTCCCCCTCCTTGACAGCACTGGGTAGCTTCGTTTCTAAAGTTTTGCTATTTTGAAAGTTTAAATATGTCATTTTGAAATGTTTCTTACAGAATATTTTCCCTCACCTCTGTATGAGCTATTGTTGAAGCATCCAGAGATGTTGTGAAACAGAAGGCTTTTTAAATTATTTTTTTTTCACTTCTAGAAGCTTTTGTGGGAGCAGCATCTCTCCAAAATGGGCAATAGTTTCTCATTCTGTTCTTACTTCCAGAAACGCAGGCCCAGACAATAAATTTGCTGCCAGGAAAATAATATGTAAAGATTCACAGTCCCATACTTTCCCACTCTAAACTGGAAAGTTCTGGGAAACCAGGGCAGAGCGATGACTATATTTTGATTTATGTCACCTGAACATGGGACTTAAATAGTAGAAATGGCAAATATTGGGTTGGAGTTCACACGATCCTTGAGAAATTTACAAATCATAACCCTTTTACTTGTGGAGCTTTGAGAATGTTTTGGTACTGTACTTAGTTATTTGAATGGCACTACGAGTTCTAGAGAATGTATGATTCTTTGTAAACTACGAAAAAAAAACATTTAAATCCAATTCAGAAAGAATGAAGGTTTTCTCCTCCCACAAAAGAATATTGTGAAACAAGTTCAAGGACTGTTACTGAGATAAGAATGTATAAATATAATGTAATAATAAAGACACAGGGTAGTCAGAGAAACAAGTTTCAGAAAGTCACATTTTATGACATAGTTCCTTTAGTTGATATTATTATAGTCACAGAGTGCACTGTGAGAAGGCAGTGTTGATTACAAATCACAGTAGGAGAAATAAGGGCTGCAGTCATCTTTCATTGTATTTTGAGGGTGGAACAATCATTATATTTTCTTAGGCATAGTTTTGTTAATGGAAGTGCTTCTGATTCTCCCTATACCCATGATGAGTCAAATAACTTCAGAGATATCGACCCTGTGTCTCACATCACTTCCTCTACATACTGTGATTATGAGAATGCTTTATCTGTGTCGGAGAAACCCAAGTCACACTCAGCCTGGATGAGAAGTCACTGTCCCACCAAGGGAACCCAGTAATTTCATCAACTTCTTAGACACACTGTGAAAGAAACTGTGAAGTAACTGACTAATGGCACTTGCAATGCTCCTAATATTTATTAAACAAGTTTTCCTGACACTTTCACTTTATGGAGTGGAAAATTCACCTTTCAAAGAATTTACTCATTTTTAAAACAAACGTATCTGCCCCCAGCTATTTTTACTCTTTTCACAATAATAAATAATCTTTTAAAGTCAAAATCTAAATGTTGAAACTAAGCCATTCATTCTTTCCTTTGTTCCAATGTGCCATAGTTGAAATTTTCAGCCTGGTTGGAGAAGTAGTTCACTCTCAAGCTAAGACCCAGTTTGCCAGGTTTAATAGCCAAGCTGCAAACCCATCCCAGACAGGATTTAGCATGGGAACAGTGACACGCCTCTTGAAGTCCGCAAAGCAGCAATGAATGGGCATAGTCTGAAAAGTCAGAGAAGAGTTTTCTATGGGCTTCCTTTCAAAGGGCTGTAATTCCTGCCTGTACTACCTGATTACAAAAAGTAGTGGAAAAGATGGATAAGAGATGTAACCTTTCTTCCTTGTGTTCTGACAGAATTCACAAAAATTTCCTCAAGCTTCCAGAAGTGTCTCTCTCAGTGACTCCTCAGGAAAATAGATGGCCTTCAGGCATTGTCAAATATCTCCAGGGAGAGGGGCTTTTTCAAAACCGCATGCTCACAACTGGACTGATTCATTGGATTACGAGACAATGGAAGGGCACGCTGTTAGCATTATTGAGAAGAAGCGAAGTCACTAAAATGAAATTGGAAATTTTTTCATGTGTAAAAGAGTGAAATACTCTGAAACAGAGAAGTACATGCCTAGGGTTTGTATCCTTCATCTACTTGAACAGTTACAGCCTCTCTAGAGCACCATATATGAGGAATTGTTGGATAGTTTGTCAATATAGTAAATAGTATATGCAGCTTTTATCAAAATATGGAGCCATTTCTGCAGAATATGTGAAAGGTAGGATTTTAAAATATTCCTTTTGGGGCCTGGGATATAGCTTAGCAGCATAGCGCCTGCATGGCAAGCGCGAGGTCCTGAGTTCAATTCCTGCCCCCCCAAATATTCATTTTTCAACCTGACATTCAGTGCCAGGTCTACAATTCTGGAACATAAGACCCTCCATTTGGCAGTAGACAATTTCCAACTTACTCTTCCACATCAGGCTCTTTCCATGCTACCTCAGCTATCTATGTGGCCTGAGAAGGAATATGTGCAGAAAACAGAGCCTTACATTTAAGAATATTGTTCCCATGTGCTCTTGCCTCAATTTCCTTATTTGTAAAATGAACTTCATCTCTCCTTCCCACTTCATGGGTTTGCTGTGACAATCAGGAGTGGCACTGGGCTGCTCTTGCGAGTTGCTGTAGCTTGGACAACAGTTGAAACATTCAGCTATGTGCAAATTTTTAGAGTTTTTGCTATGTTTTTAATTTCAAACGATTCTCTGATACTTTACAAACAATAACGTGAGGACAAAGTCTTTGTAGATGGATTAGTCCTGTGTGTATACATGGTGGGTGCGATTAAAAAACACAGAATTGGGCTGGTGATATGGCTCAGCGGCATACGCGCCTGCCTGGCAAGGGCGAGGGCCCGAGTTCGACTCCCAGAACCCACATACGAGAAAAAAAAAAACACAGAATTTTTAAAGAAGTGGTTGATTGTGATGGTATATCACCCAACCGTCCTTCCAAATAAAATTTAAAAAAATCAAATTCTGTTCCATTATTTCCCCAGTTTAAAGCATTCAGTATTCAGTCCATCTCCATTTCTTGGTCAGTCCAAGCATTGACACTGGGTCAACTTCCTATGACAAACTAATTGTTTGGGCTGTGAACTCATTCAATTAATTATTTAACAAACATTTACAGTGTCCTGACTCTGCCAGGCGTGATAATGAGTGCTGTTGATAGAGCAGTGAACACAGCAACCACAGTCCCCCCTTTGGGAAATGCTGGCAAAGTGCATGTCCCTTTGGTTGTGATTGTCTCAATGCCTAGCAGAGTGCTTGCTGTGTAGCAGATCCTCTTGATGTTTGTGGATCTACGGCGAAAGATTGAGTGAATTAAGGTATGACTGAGAAAGTGAGCAATGATGGTTCTCTGCAAGTTTTGACTTTATTAGGTCCAAGCACCTTTCTCTCCCAATAACAAATCTCACTATACTTCCTATGTTACCAAGGTACTGCTTAGGTGTGATCTATCTTGTCACAGTGTGCAATAGTGAAGCTCTAGAAGGCCAGGTTCCCTCAGATCTCCATCTGAGGACAAGGGCTCTCTTCCTTAGCATCTAGTTGGCTTATTCCCATTTCACACATCCTCTGTATCTCCGAAGTGCCCCAGGAGCTCCTCTTTTTTCTGGTTGTTAGGAAACTAAGCACCCTCTTTGGGACTTTTATGGAGTATCCAGATTTTTAAAGAAGCATTTGGGCTACTTAATTTTGGCCTGATCTCACCATCCTCATTTCTTCCATTTCTGGTATTATTACGTTATGTTTATTTCCACAAGTTGCCTCACATCTATTTTGTGACAGAGCAGGACTGAACATGTAAAATATAAAGTAACAGTGCACGTGGCACGAGGTCATTGACCTTCACAGCCCAGGCTGACAAGGCTTTTTCTGGTGACTAACTTCTTAAACTCCATGTGTGCTTTGTTGAACTACTTTATATTTTAAAAGAAATGTGCCATGACCATTCTCAAAATGAGAAGTATTGGTTCAAAATATTTTTTATTATTAAGACCTTCAATGCATTTCACAGGTTAAAGACATGTAGACTCGACCATCTAATAAACATCCTCTGGTGCTTGGCAATGTGTTGGACACTCCTAAATTGTTTGCTAAGTTGAATTGTACACTATATTGTACCTCCTGGGCCGTTGCCACATGGGTGGGAACCCAACCAAAAATCTTAGTCTCTTTGATATGTGTAGAATATGTTAATCGAGTGTTAAAATTCAGATTGGCTTTCAACTCTGGACCCTAGAACTAGTATTTATTTATGATGTCATTTCCCAAACATTTTTTACTTGGAATGAATGAGAGATTACAACATGGTTAATCTATTATTTTTCACATCTTTTCACCTGATTCTTTTATGAAATAATATAGGAAGTTGGGTAGGGAGATTGAGCACGAATACAAGACACTCAAACTCTGGAGCTCCAGAAAGACAAGTTTAATTGTCAACTATCAACGTTTTATTTTTAGTACTGTCTGTGTAGTGGTGCCAGTTGGAAGAGGAGTATGCGAGGTGTCACCTAATAAAGGAATTTGCTCAGGGAATACAATAACAAAGAAAATGTTTTCCTGGGAGCAGAGGGAGTAATTAGAGCAATAACTTTTAGAGACTTCATTTCAGAAAAGTTCATGCTCTAATATTCAAATAATAATTACATTAATCTGTAGATTAGTCAGCTGAAATATTAAATCCTTTGGCACAGGCTTAATGAAAATTGTCATAATGGTGCCAAAAAAAGAACTCTTGTTTTTGCCTTTTAAATACCAAAGAAATTCTCCATTGTTGTGATAAAATACAGATGTGGCTTGGAAAGAAACTTGCATAGTGAGCAGAAATAGAATATACAATTAGAACAAAGAGGGCTTAAATCAAGTTAATCTTCATCTGACAGGAACAGTTACATTTACATCATCGAGTGCAAAGTCATAGCCAAAATTGAAATTAGAAACAGATAATTATGGGAAGAGAAGACACTTATGCTGACTTTTCTCATGCATAATTGGAAAGCGTACAAAATGCAATGCTTGTTCTAATTAGAATTAGCATTAAAAGATGCCACTTTTGGTGAATTCTGAGTTTTGCCATAAAATAAGTTGTTTAAATAATTAAACTATGTACATGTAAATTTGTTTGCCTGTTTGTTCAAGATCAGAACAGTAAATGAGTTTAGGAATACAGTACAACTTTAATGATATCAATGATGTGAATAATATTAATTTCTTTTGTTAGTAGCTTATTGTAATGCTGTCATCTTTGTTTTGTTTCTTTTTTTGAGAATCTGATCTTATTCTTAAAATCTGCCATCCATTTCCTTCTGCACAGTCTTTTGGCATGTGTACTTCCATACACACATGTCTTATAAAAACACAAGATCCAGTTGTTCACTTGACATATACAAAGAGTGTGTCTGTGTGCGATGGCTTCAGAAATGCAGATGTCAAAAAACTTTGTGATGCAGTCCTGTTATTACACCTTGGAGTTCAAATTTGCTGCTGAATGATTGTGCTTGAAGGGAAAATTTGCTTCCCATTGACAGATTCTTTTGAAATATTTGTTCCTGAATTCATTATTAGAATCAATCTCTCCAACTTGGTGTCATTTCGGGAGATCTTGACAGCCGAGAGAAGCAAACTAAGGTCTCCACCAACATCCTGGGCCTTCTAAGGGGGCCTCAGAAGTCATTAGTTTACAGTAGGCACTTCACCATTCTCTAGGCTTTGTGTTTATTGATCTCTTGTCCTGTTACTCTTTTTTCTTATTTCCTGTCTTCTTGTTCCCTATTCCTTCTTCCAAGGTGAAATATCCAATCACTTTAGTAGCAGCAGTGGTTCTGTTTACCTGAATCTCCAAAGGCTCTTAGAGGTAATTTCAATCTCTCCCATCAAATTCACTGTTATGTAGTGATGCACATTGTTGTGGATCGTGTAACTCTAATGCCATCTCTGATAGACACATATGGGTTCCTGGCAAGAGACATGGGCCCAGGAACACCCATGGAAACTCACTTCAAATCTCCTTATTTTTTGATTGTGAGAAAAATGTTTTTCTCTGCATAAACAAAGTGTATCTTACTTGCACAGCACCTAGAATTGCTGTATAAGCTGATATTGAATGCCTTGCTATCTAGGGCCATTTTAAACCTTGCAAGAGATTACTAAGTGCACTTGTAGAGTTTCTTCCTATGAATATCGTTATAAGCACGAGAGTCTGATCTTTCAAGGATTGTTTAGAGTGACGCTGCCTGAGATGCTTCTAATTCTATGATCCTGATCATTGTCACTTCTACTCTTGGCTTAATTTTCTCTGAAAATTTCCCAGAGCTCAGAAGTGCCAAAAGAAGTACTGAAGTATGGATTATCCCTTAAGTCTGGGTGGCAATATTTTACTTTGGCCTTCATATTTTTGTTTGAGTTATAGGTTTGCTTATTGGTTTTGGTCTAAAAGCATAGGGTAAAGGAGAAAGTAACTAGTAGTAGATTTTAAGGCCCACAATAGTGTGATACTTGAAATACCATCTGAATGTAATTTCTCAGATGATTGTATTACACAGGTCATACAACTATGACCGGCATGAGTTCTGCAAATGGAGATTATAGTATAGTGTTAAAGAAGGGCAATGTGAAAGGAATCAGGATGCTCAGTGCCCAAATAAAAATAATTAATCATAGCTCCAATTTACATTATTAACATGGTCAGATTATGCAGATTGCCATCAACAAAAAGATAGTTATAAAAGCTGAACATTAATGTCTTAAATTAAAAAAGAAACTTTATTGGAGAAAATGGCATCATGGAAGAAAGCATGATGGTAAGACAATAGGCAGCACTGGTACAATGATCACAGGAGTATTCCTGTGTTGAAGAAGCCAACAAGAAAACATCTCATGATGGACTGTTAAGACGGGAGGGAGAGGAGGCGAAAGGAGCATAAAAAGAATTAAGATGTGTTATGTACATGTACCAACTCCCCACGATGACTGTAATCATTATTTACTGCAAGCAAGTACTAATAAAAATAAAAATAATACAAATTACAGAGAGAAATTTTTCAATTGGGAGATTTAGTCATATAAGCTGAATGGTTTGCGTGCAACTGCAGGAGGTTTTAGGACATTCTCTTCTGAAGCCATCCAGCAGCCTAAAGCTTCATTTTAAAACAGAAAGATATTTCAAATCCTATGAATTCCATATTATCCTTGCAATCACATGCTGAAAAAACTAATTTGCTAAGAACTTAAAAGGGCTGACAAACAAATTACAGCCATGTTGATAGAGGGTGATTATTGGCATTACTGACTCAGTTGGTTATTCTTAATGAAATAAGACAGTTTTATTTCCACAACTTGGTTTGTAATGTAGGTGAAGGATATTTAATGCTTTTTTTAATGAGCAATATTACACAGTTACATAGCATTTTACATTTGCAGATATCATTGAAGTCAATTTAATTTCCTTTCTTTTTTCTTCTAAGGCATCTGGTGAAGCAGGTCAGGAAAGCCATGCCTGTTGTACAGAAAAGATTAGAACATATGGCTCTAATGCAGTGAGACCTGACAGGGTCATCTCAGTTCATACGTGATGGTGGTTATTGCCCCTGAAAGGCTGGCCAGTGTGCACTTCAGGGTACATTCCTCCTACCTGCGTTTCTTTCTCTTTTGAGTACTTTTCTGTGTCCCCTCTTTCCCTCCCAGTGAACTTTTGTTCAAGTGCAAGACCTTCACAAAAGGGCCCCTCCTCTGAAGGTTGTTCTGCTCCCCTTTCAGCCCCACCCCAACTCCCAGCAGTTAGCTGCTCTTCAACTACCTTTGTTCCTATAGCTAGTAGAGCATCTGTCACTCTCACACCAATGATCCAGTCACTTACACTTCCTAGAGCAGACTTTGAACCCTACGTCTGGGACATGTGTCCAGATTACCTCCATCTATTTCTTCTCCTCAAGAAATAGGAGTTGAGATTAAAGGGCCATAATTAAATGCAGCTTGCAGCTCATGGACTATCCTTCCATGCCTTTGGTGGTGCAAGACTGCTGTTTATCACTCCTCCTGCTCTTTCCAGTGTCTGAATTCTGAATCTTGGAGAGGGTGATTTGTTGTTGCTTACCGCTCCACCATCTTCCCGGAAGTCCCACTCTCGCTGCTCTTACTGACAATTTCACAGAGGATCTTTGGGGGATTTCTTTCAAAATGGACCAAAGATGTGCATACATACACACACGTGTACATGTTTGTAAATCAATGACGGCAGGACTTTTCAGTTTAAAAGGGATAATGACTTAAGCTACAGAGAAGGCTTTCTCATAGGCATCACATTGAGAATGAATCCAAGAGAAAATATTGCCTTCCAGGGCAGAGGTTCAGGGAAAAAAGCATCATTTGGGCTTCACCAAATGAAATGTCTTTGCTGTGGCAGAAAATTCTGAAGATATGTTTTTGTTTGCTGTACAACTGGCCGTTAAGTGACCCGTGATTCTTCCCAGTCAGCTGTCTCATCTGTGCCCTAGATGGTGGCAGGTTAACGAAGGTTCAACATCAAGTTCAAGATAGAGAATCAGGTCTGGCCACCATGTCATTTATTTTGTATCCCAAACTTTTTCATTTAATTCTCCTCTCCAGAACTTTGTAATATGGGATATTCTTCCCCGTGTACAGATGAAGAGTTTGGGATTCTGAGAAGCTATGGAGCTGAGCAATTGTCTGCTTAGCGTGTGTGCATCTATTGGAATGAGCCCATAGGCTCTCACTGCCCAGCAACTGTGTGACCTCTTATTTCCCCCAACCGAAGGGAGGGGGGACCCTGCGGCAGGGAAACTTGAGAGATGAAAAATTGTGTTACAAAGTAGATAAATATGACTTTTTATTTAAAAAGCCTTAGTATAGAAGTCTTTACAATCTGGGCTTGCTTTGTGGAAAGCAAGGTGTACCTTCCCTCTGAAGGGGCTATTTTGAATACATTGGATAAAAGGCAGGTATAGCAGCATGAAGGCTGCTGCAAGCGTGAAGTGTGAGTGGCTTTCACAAATGGCAAGAATACAAACCTGTGACAGAAGAAACTAAGGTGACAGGGTAACAGGCAGCACTGTCAGTGATGTATTTTTGTTCCCTATTGATAAACTGTTGAACAGTTTTAAAATGCCATGTGAAAATTTCTGCTCCTGTAAGTGTGTCACTGGGTAGCTCAGTTAGAAATACAGAGTATTTCTTAGTCTGAAGGGGGTGAAGATTTTGGTCCTGCCCTTCTGTCCTGGACTTGACTTCTGTTTCCCTCTGGTGGCTTTAACTTCAATGAGAGTCCAGAAGAGACATTCTGAACATCTGGGGAGAGAGCCAGAGTTGTTGGGTAACATGAAAATGATGCTCCTCAGTCTCAGCATTCTAAATAAATGAAGAGTCCAAGCCCAGATCCTTGTCATTGACTTGACACTAAATTTGGGGCTGTCTTCCAGGAAAGATCCCCAGATTTCCAGCTGTCCAAATTCCAAATAGGAGGTTATAACCAAAGAAATACATTTTGCAAAGGTATAAAAATGACTCTCACATTGTTAGCCCTGCTCTGCAGGCACTTTCCTGGGAAATTAATGCCTTGATGCTTTCAGTTCTCAACACAATCCACAGAGGCCAACCTTTGCAGATTATTTCATCATCCATCCATCTGGCACACATTTTCTGAGCATCTACTATGTGCAAGTACTGTACTACACATGAGCAGTGTGTGATGGAGAGAGATGGAGACCACAAAACTTCATTATGATTGTACTTGACCTGCCTTTGCGTGGCTTGCAGATTCGGAGGGAAAATCATGCATGTGCCATGATAGCCACACCAGAGACCATAGCTGAAGGTAGAAACAGGCATGAGAAGTACTGATTGACTCCAGCCAGTATTGTTGGAAAGGCTTCAGAAGCAGGGAATGAGATTTGAGTTCAGCTTTGAACTATCAGGGGGATTTGCAGTTGTGGATTTGGGTGTGTTCTCTCAAGAGCAGGAGGCACTAAGAATGTAGGGAATACATATAATAAAGGCATGGATGAATAGGTGGAGACTCATGCAGAGTTAAATCACACCACAAATGATGCTGCAGGGTCCCCCAGGATCTGTTGGGAAATGGAAGGGACTGCCAGGGCCACTGTAGTCTGTGAAGGCCTCACAGAAGACTTGGATGGAAAATTTGAAGAGCCTGAGTGCAGAAAGTCTCTCACTTCTTTATGAGGATCATAAAACATGTTTAAATGAAGTGGCTTTCTTGACCTGTTTAAGATGACTTTTCAATTGCACACTGACATGTTCAGTCTACTAAAGTACAAAGGCATTTCACTGCAGGTGTATTTGTGCAAAAAAGAGTTAACATTCCAGTACTGGCATTGCAGTCGTGTGAAGGGCCTGCTTGTAAGGTTGTCCCTCAGCTGGGCCCTGAGAGCTGGCTGTGAAGATCTCCCTTACTGAAAATGGTGTCTTATTTTACCTAGCCTGAAGAAATGATGTGGAGGTATGTCTTTTTCCTAATGATCCTGTCATGTATCCTTTTGCCATCATAAACCTTAGCCATGAATGGACTATACATTAAGTCCTGTGAGCTCATCTCATGCTACTCCAAACTTGCAAGTGGTTTTATGGAACCTATCAAAGAGGATTAAGTATACCCAGAACTAACTATCTTCTTTGTGTCATCTGAGAGAATAAATATCAGCTTTAGAATGCATGATATCCAATTTTAGAAAGGTCTGCTAATTTTCCACAAACAGAAACAAGACTGCATTTCCTCCTCATAACTATTTTATTCTCTTTTCCATCTGTAATTGCAAGAAGATATTCTCCAGTTTCCATATTGAAATGCCTGGTAATAAGTATTCTCCAAACTGCCTAATTCCCAGAATAAAGGACACTTTCCTTTCCACCACTTCTCTATGTTGTGATTGGCAATACTCCAAGTAAAGACAATAGTAAATATATTTTTCTTTTCTCACAACAGTTAATCTGCAGTCAATCTGATTGTTGACTCATTTGCCCTCTCAGTGTAACAGATGTTGCATTTCGAGATGTAGAAATCAATGTTACAAAGTATTAACAAGAGGAGGACTGGGCCGGTGAGATGGCTCAGCAGCGTACGCGCCTGCCTGGCAAGTGCGAG
Organism: Erethizon dorsatum; assembly: GCA_028451465.1. Taxonomy (NCBI): domain Eukaryota; kingdom Metazoa; phylum Chordata; class Mammalia; order Rodentia; family Erethizontidae; genus Erethizon; species Erethizon dorsatum. The sequence goes on from CM051842.1 coordinate 133,426,705, forward strand.
GGCCCGAGTTCGACTCCCGGAACCCACATACGAAAAAGGGGCCGGTGATATCGCTCAGCGGCACAGGCGCCTGCTGGCGCTCGAGGTCCTGAGGTCGACCCCCGGTACCCACAAAAAAAAAAAAAGCAAGAGGAGGACTTAAAGGAAAGTGAACCCAAATGGCTCTGCTGATTTAATATAGTGTGTTCTGGCCTGTTGTTATGTCCAGTTTTGCCAATAGATTTCAAAGGATGTAATTTTAAGAAGGAAATTATTTCTGTGAGGGACATACATGCATCCCAGATAGCAGGGAGAATTGAAGGTAGCAAGACAGGACTCCAATTTGAAATGAAAGGACAGATCGAAAGTTTTCTCGCAAAAAACACCTGCAGAATTCATGCAAGACTAGATGTAGGCAGGAGACTGCTGGCCCTACAAATGTGCTTTTTGACCCATAATAGGTTACAGCCTGATTTAATAGGTCACATTTCACTACCTTTATGGGCACCCTACATCTTCTTTCCGGGATAATTATCTCAACACACATCTGAGGTGGCAATGTAGTTGACTCTTGCTTTTGTACAGTTATAGGTTAATGAACCAGACTGAATTTTTAGACCAGAATCACACATGTTTTGTTTTTGAAATGAAACAGAAATGTATTTAGAAGGCAGTGTTTGATACATTAAAAATTCTCCCACGCCTGACAACTTTGATTTCTCATCCTTTATGCATCGCAGTGTGTAGTCATGAAGAAAGGATAATAGAAGCATCTGAAAGCAGCTTGGTTATTTAAAATTTAGAATCCAAGAGGAAAGAATGGCAAAATGATCTTTTTGTGAGTTTAACATCGGCTGTATAAAACACTATTTTCAAGTTTCTTTAAACCCATCATTTTCAGGTATAATATTTGATTATTTTAATTTTTCAGTTAAAAATATTCCAAAAATCTGTTTGGGAAGTATTCCTCTTATTCTATAAATGAAAGTCATGTAATGAACTTTATTATGAACTTCCAAACAGTTGAAGGCAGTAAAAAAATAAATGATATTTAAGCTAAGATCAGATTAACAAAGCACATGCCTTATTTATTTTACATCCTCACAGAGTTATAGCCCTGTAAAATCTAAACCATGACAAAGAATAATGATAACTAATCATCCACTGATCAAGAAGCAACTGGTCATGTATAGAAAAAAGAATATACTAGAAGGCCATACACCAAGATGTTAAAACTAGTAATATTCAGGAAGGGTAACTATAGATTACTTTTTACTCTTTTTTGTTATTTATATTTCTTAAAATTTAAATAAATACCATAGCTTTCTTATTATAAGATAAAAGAAAGTAGTGCATTTTTTTTACAAAAAAATGATAATATGACACCTTTGAAAGTAATAATGAATATACATTTGATTGTGGTTATGTTCCCTCCCCCAAACCTTCATGGGAGGAAAATAGCCCTCAAATGAAGGCTGTTTCCAGCTCTTATTAACTACTTCTTGTAACCAAATCGAGGGCCAGGACAATTTCACAAGTAGTTGTGAAGAGGGCTGCCTTCTGAGTCACAAATGAGATTCATCTTAGAAATGCGTGAATTTTAGGGAGAGAATGAGAGTGACAAATGCAAATGATGAGTACGCTATAGAGATGTAAAGCTGCTGTTTAAAAAATTGTCAAGGATTTGGTAAAATTAGCTCTTATTTCAGGAGTCCTTAAAGCAGTGTGATCATATGGTAGAAAATAGAACAGAAGGTAGTTCCCTTTTTCGGTGGATGTTTGGGAAGTACATTTGTTCTGCAGTAGCTCGGTATTAGAAATATATAGAAAGCTGGAAAGAAGAAAAGATTTCTCACATCCTCACACTGGGCCTTTCACAGGAAATCAGAGCTAGAAGTTGCTCACTTTGGGAAGGGTTAGAATCTAGAAGATGTGTGACCATCCTGTTTCAGTAAGTTACTTTATAGACATTCTTGAGCTTCTGAGAGTGCGCCAGCATTCTTGAGTTGCCCCAAATGAAGAATTAGTACACATCATGAGTTGTTGCAAATACAACTAGCAGCACATGGTAGCCAGAAATGGCACATCGATTTGCATATCTCCTGTCATTTCTTAACTCACTTTTCAAGTCACAATTACATGTTTAGCATGAGATAGATCCCCTGTCCGCCTTGTATACGCACGAACCTGAGTAACACATACAGTTTTCCTGTGCTTGAAGAGAAGGACTTCAGCAGTTTTCTCTACTCCTTCCCACTTTGCTGGCTTTTTGTCCTATGTTCCTCCCTTATTCACCAGCCTTTCTCCATGTTTTCCCCAAAACAGAAATAATGTGACTATTATTATTGTAATACTGATGACCACTGCTTAAAAAAAAAAAAACAAAAAACAAAAAAACTAAGAATAACCTGTACAATGTTCCAGAATCCCCTTTTCTTTCTCATTCATATTTTTGTAAGTATGTGGGTTTTGCATGAGGTAAATGTTGTTTCTTTGGACTCAGACTAGAATGTCGGGTCTGCAGTTCATAACTAACTGGACAGGTTGCTCTCGAGAGAGCAATTGCCCAACGTTATTGCTTGTTCTTCAGCCAAATGGCAGAAAAAATAAAAATCAGTGACTGTTTCATCATGGAATGAACTTTTGGCGCCTTAGGAGTGATCAAAAAAATGAGGTGGACTTTACTGGACTGGAACCTGCTGAGTAATTTTTATTGATTATGTAGTTCAGCTCTTTTGCTTGATTCATTATAATTATGCACAAACAACACACCCTTGTTTTGAAAGATTATTTATGCATGTGGATATGCCTTTAGTGAGAAGCTCTACAGCACTGGGTACCCCTCTTCATCCAATTAGATATGTTTTAATGTCAGGGAAGGCATTTGTTAAAAAATTGATTAGGTGGGCAGGAAAGGGTTGTCTATTTTTTTTTTTTTTTGGTTCATAAGTTCTTGCAAGTTTTATCTAGAAGTTCTCCATTGTATACTTTATTCTGGTATCTAAAAATAGTTTGTAAAATTAGAACTATTGAAACTGGCAAGGTTGACTGACTTCTGTCCTGGTATGTACTTTGCCTTTCTTAATAACTCATGTGAAATTCTATATGCGTTAGCCTTTGTTATTATTATTCACAAACCTCTTCACATTGAGATGAACATTGTTATCTCCATTTTCCAGCAGAGGAAAGTGATATCCTAGACTGTATTCGTTTCCTATGACTGCTTTAACAAATTACCTTTTTTTTTTTCTTTCCTTTCAGTACGGGGTACTGAACTCAGGGCTTCATACTGAGTCACATTCCCAGCCCCTTTTTATTTTTATGTTGAGACAGGGTCTTGCTAAGTTAGTAGAATGCCCACGCTTGGCTCGAACTTGCAGTGCTCCTGCCTTAACCTCCCAGAGTGCTGACATTACAGGTGTGTGCCATCATGTCCGGCTACAAATTACCATGCTATGATTTGGAACTTAAATATCCCCCAAAGGCTCATATGTTCTAAAGGCTTGGTCTTCAGCCTGTGGCACTATTGGGGGTGGAACCTTTAAGAGGTGGGGCCTAGTAGAAGGAAGTGAGGTCATTGGGGGCATGGCCTTGAATGGCATATCAGAACTCTTCCCTTTTCTCTCTCTCTTTCACTTCTTGGTTACCATGAGCTGAGTAGGTTTCCTCCATCATGCCTACTGGCATGAGGCACTGTGACAACACAAGTCCAAAGCAATGGAGCCAGGTGACCAGGGCCCAAGACCTTTGAAATAATGAGCCAAAATGTATCTTTCTTCCTTGTAAGTTATTCGTCTTAAGTATTCTGTCACAGTGGTGGAAAGCTGACTAACACCATGTACTGAATGGCTTAAAATAAAACAGAAATTTATTCTCCCATAGTTTTAGAGGCTACAAGTCTCAAACCAAGGTGCCAGCAGGGCCCTCAGGAGGCTTCTGAGGAGAATCCTGCCTTGTCTTTTCCAGCTTTTGGTGGCCACTGGCAGCCCTTGGTTTATGGAAGCATCACTCCAGTCTCTGCCTCCATCTTCAAGAGAACATCTCTGTGCGTCTGTGTGTTCTCTACTCTTCTGTGTGTGTCTGTCCTGAGATTGCATTTCAGGCCCACTCAGATCATCCAGGATAAGCTGCTCTCAAGAGTCTCAATCACATAATTCACCACACTAAGTGATATTCAGGCTTTTGCCCTATAATTCAATGTGCAGATTCCAGGGATTTGACATGGTCACATCTTAAAGGGGGGTATTTTTTTTTCTTTTTTCTTTTTCTTTTTTTTTTTTTTTGTTGTTGTTGTGCAACAAAGGTTAACCCTAACCGATAAATGGCAAAATGGAAACTGACTGGAATCTGGAATTCAGGTATTTTGATACTGAAGCCTGTGTTCTGTGTGATAGTGAATTAAACTCTACTTTATCTCTGTTGCAGAATAAATTTGGAGATCATCCAGTGTTCCTCCTCTCATTTAGAAGTCAGGAAACTCCAAGAGATGAGATGTTTTGACAATATTGTTAAGAAACCTTAACAACAAACATAAAAACAAATTAGAATCCTGTTAATAGACCAGGATTTTATTTTCCCATTTCTCTATAAGAAGGTAAAGGTTTTGCCTTCTGTATTTCACTTTAAAGACTTTTAGTTATTATTTGGGTTAAGCTAAGCTAAAAAGAATATTTTATTTAATTATGTATTTTAGCAAGCTTATTATCAGTAGTGTTTAGCATAAAATTTATTAGTGACATACCCTTTAATTTAGCCTGTCTAATTGGTGCTAATTTAGTTGAATTGCATTAAATTACACCATTTAGTATAGCTATACGTGGGTCAAGAAATGTATTTCAACAAGTTAGGTAGTTTTTCATGCCACTAAATAGTAAAAAATGGCACCAAGATGGCTGAAAAAATGCAATATTACAAAATAATGTTCCAAAATAATAGTTTTCTGGGTTCTGGTTAGAAAGGCATACAGAGCTTACCTTCCCTGTCCACTCATTTTCCTAGTGTCTGAAAATTAGCTGAAGTGTGGAAGAGGAAAGGGGATTCATGTTTGTAAGCATACTGGAACCTAGATGAACAGTCCTTGTTTCAGCCTTCATTACTGGTTTGCTATGTTTGGGAGCCAGTAGCGTTGAAAAAGAAAAGAGGTTATTTACCATCTTTGATCTTTATGTCTTCCTACTTGGATTTTGTTGGCTAGATGATAAAAGAATGAAGTTATAGCCACCCCCCCACTGGTAAAACCAAAAGCCAGTTGGCATTCGCAAAACACATACCCAACAACAGACCCTTGCCTAAACCTTCTCAGTGGCCTCTGGTGGTGAAAATGGAGCCCAAAGAGCAGGCCCAGTTTGCACACTGGAAGTGACTCTGCTGTGCCGCACCGCTCATTTCTTGGAATTTTGTCACTAGTAAGGTACATCACACATCTCCCAGAGCTGACTAAATGGGTGCTGGAACATGACTGGAGTTCTTTCTAAAATGTAATAATCATCCCAAGATGTCAATTTCATAAACTGCCTCTTGAAGAAAGAGGAATGTGTTGGTCTCTGGGGGATCTACAGTGATTTTAATGAGAATCAGAGGGGGCTTTTTCCTCCATTTTCCTTCAGATAGCTAAAATTCTGGGGCAGACTTGTGGCCACTGGGACACTTTTGAAAGAGACTAAATACTTCTCTTAAAGGGGCTGTGAGAACATAGGTGAAATAGCCACTGACGTCCTATCCTGTCCTGTTTTGTTTTGTTATTTTGTGGTACTGGAGATGAAACCCAGGGCCTCGCACGTGTCACTCAAATGCTGAACCACTGAGCTACGTCCCTGCCGGCCTCAGGCCTTTTGCACTGAGTGGGCCACACACAATAGTAGCATCAGCCCAGCCTCTCTCCATGTGTTTCCAGCACAGTCAGCTCTCTGCCTCTCCTCCTGAGCTTTCTGCAGTCAGGGGAGTGAATGTCCCACAGTCCATTTGGCATTGCCACTGTGCATGTCTGCAGCTTGAGGTTTCAGCACATGTCCTTTTTGGTGGCAGAGGAAACAGTGACTTAGCCAAGGGAGACAAAAGTGCGGAGTCGGGCCGGTGAGATGGCTCAGCGGTGTATGCGCCTGCCTGGCAAGCGCGAGGGCCCGAGTTCGACTCCCGGATCCCACATACGGAAAAAGGGCCGGTGATATCGCTCAGCGGCACGGGCGCCTGCTGGCGCGCGAGGTCCTGAGGTCGACCCCCGGTACCGACAAAAAAAAAAAAAAAAAAAGTGCGGAGTAGATTGAGGAACTTCTTTTGTGCCAGAGAAGTAGGCAAATGTGCCAGTCTTGCTGTCAGTATCCAATGGTGCTGTCTCTCCTGATGTTGCCCTATATACTGGGGCTGGGCTGTGGGTAGCACCTCATCACCGCCTTCCTGGGTCTTTTTCCTGCAGAAGGCAGCTGAGATGATGTCTGTGTTCAGCCCCTAATGCTGAACTTGGGTTGCTGAACCCGAGAATGAAGACAAAAGGGGGCTTCATTAGGAGGAACTGCAGGAAGTGAGCACATTTTCAACAGCATTAGCAGAGACTAGAGCAATTTTGGAAGGACACCCCAGATGCAGGAAGATAGGAAGAAAGTGTGCATGCTAGCAGCATTCTGGCAAGGATGTCTGTGTTGATTCAAACCTGGAGCTGAATACCTTGATGAGATTAACCATTCCCCAGTACCTAATGCTGGAGTGCTCAAGGATTAGATAGTTCTTCCTGAGTACCATTTCTTCTAATAATAAAATTAATTTGGCCATTTGGAGCAAGATTTAGTAATGGGCCTCATCCAAACCTCTAAATATGCATATTCCACTTTGGAACTGTACATAATTGCTCAATTGCACCTGCAAATCATGTTGTTAGCTCACTAATTATTCAAATAGTGGGGGCAATTCCACAATTGTGTGTGTAATTGTGTTAATTGTTAATGCAGTTAGGTACAGGTGCACCGTGACTAATTACACATGCAGAAGCAGCTCCCACATGGCCCACTGTCTCCGTGCATGGGCTGTCCCTCTCAGAGACAGACATAAGTGGGTGACACACACAAAGCCACAGGCCATCAGTGGGGGTCCATCTGGTGGAGCCTTTCACTTGGGAGCCACATATACATTTGGGAAACAATCAGGTCTTTGAGTGAATTCAGCTGTTTTTGCATTTGCATCTCTTGTGCTCTTCCCCCTTCCCAGAAAGAGAGAGGCATGGGGCATGGCTCTTGCACACACGGAGTCACATACAGTCACAAGGAAATGAGTGTGTGGGGCTGACGCTACCCATCTTTTCATTGACTGTTCTTTCTTGCCTGGAATGCTTAGCTTTTAGTCAGGGATTTTCTTACTGTCTTTTCTTGTTACCCATTTGATTTCAGGACTCTCATTTATCTCTACCCAGCATCAGGATATTTATTCCAATTCCAGGTGCAGCCTGGGAGGTGCAATTTCGGGGACTTCTAGAACGTTCTGATTGGTCATGTCAATGGGACCCAAATAGGGGCTGCAGCCACATTCATGAAGCCTCCCTTCACTCTGGGGCTCGGTGTACGGCATTGGAAACAGCCTTCCTGGTCACAAGAGAATGTGGTCCTGATGAATGCCGAGGTCTCCTGGGTCTGGGTGTTATAGAGCAGTTGCATATCACATGCATTGGAAAATAATACATAAGTATAAATATAAACATAAACATGAATATAAATATATATCTTCAAATTTTCAATACTGACCTAATTACAAAAGTTCCCACCCAGTTGTTCCTATAAACCAGAAGTTTTTAACTTTCGGTGGATGACAGGATATTTTATAATTTTGCTCAAAATTATGGGGGCTCATGGCAGAAAATGCACAAGGCACACATGCAAATCTGCGTATGGTCAGACACCCCGAAGCCCATTCACGGTCCTCAGGTTATGGATCCTTCCCACAAATGCTCAGTGTTTCAGCACCTAGCACAAAGTGCCTGGTTTCGTTCCCTTTGAAGTGGTTAGATTGAATCCAAAATATTATTTTATGAAAAAACTCCTGTTTGAGGTATATAAGAGCTGAATGAGGTTGGTAAAAATTACACTGCAGATGTACTCAAGTCACACATACACACACACATACACATACGAACTTTGAGACAATAAATTCTACATTTTTTGTTTGGAAAGATGTGGACGACACACAATAGGTTTTTATTGTTGTCATGACCATATGTTGGTTTCATAACACAGTTGGTAAATTTAAAAATGACTATCTGCAGCCAAGTATGCATTTGATGATCTGGAACATGTGTGGTCCGGAGGGAAAGCAGGGAGGTAGGGACAATGGAAAGAGTTTGGGGACAGTGCAGGGTGGATGTCTATGGACTCGTGTAACTGTGGACCTTTTTATATGCAGGATATGAGACTCCCAGTCTGTTACGTGCGCATTGCACCTCTGGCCTTTTCTGGCCAACATGTATTTATCATTTTGACTTTGTGCTCTGCAAACCTAGCTCTAAGGAACTAGCTCTATTAGAAGAATCTTTACATATCCTCCCTGCTATAAAGAAGGCAGGTCAGCTGTGAAAAATTAATTAGCATTGGCTTGTAAACCCAATGTCAAAAGGAAAATGGGTCATACATATGCACATGCACACACACGCACAACATAAGACAACTTAGTCTGTGAGCAATACAGGAGAAACTAGAAGGAGCACTGTCATCATGAAATGGAAATGGCCTTGGTCTGGTAGAAAAAATGCACTCTGCATTGCTGCTGCTTGAGCACTGAAGAGACCCACTTTATGCTCAAGTCTGCAGCCCAGCAAGGCGCCCAATGGAACATACTGATAATACTGGAATTCACATCACAGGATTGCTGTGGGAATTAAATGAGATAATCCTACTGGGCATATTAAGCACTTAGTAACTGTGGCTATAATTTGTGTCATTATTATCATTGTTGTTATTGCTGTTATTATTTCTATTGTTGTCATTTTACTCCTATAAATATAGGAAATTAAGCTGACAGTGCTGTTGCTCTGGTACCCCGTCCCCAGGCACTAACTCTCTCCCTGCCATTGAATAATGCTCGTACCTTCCTTGTCATTTTCTATAGTCCACCTTGTAGTGCTGGCATTCATCTGTTTGTCTGATCCTATCAACTAGGCTGTATGACTGAATTAATTTGTCAGGGCTGCCATAACAAAGTTCCATAAATGAGATAGCTTAAATAACAGAACTTCACTGCCTCACAGTCTGAAGGCTAGAATTCCAAGATCCAGGTTTTGCCAGGGCTGGTTCCTTCTGAGGACTGCAAAGAATGATACAGTCTAGAGCTCTCCCTGGCTTGTAGATAGCCATCTTAAATTCTTCCTGTGTCATCACAGCATCTTCCCTCTGTGACTATCTTAGTCTGGATTTTCTTTCTATGAGGATACCCATCATAATGGATTAGATCCCAACATAGTGACCTCATCTTAACCTGACTACCCCCTTTAAAGACCCATCACAAAATAAGGTCATATTATGATGTATAGAGAGGGAGATGTTGGGACTCTGAACATATGTACATTGGGGGGACACAAATCAAACACTGACAATGGCCATCAACGATGTGGTTTGTTTTGTCTTTGAAGCTCCTCTAACATTGTCTGGGGCGGTGCCTGGAATATAATGGAAGAGGCATTGGACCTGATTTAGTGGCCAACAGACCTGGGATCTTATCTCATTTCTCTTTTCCATTGCCTAGTTTGCCTATCTAAATCTACTTCCTCATGTCAATTTGAGGCTGTGGACCCCTACCTCCATGGGAGTTACGAATACCAGAATTTGTATATAAATATACATATACAAATATGTATATATATGCAAAGAAACTACACAAGATAGATCCTCAGTAAATGGTAGTTATTACTAAAAATAGTTGCTGAATAAATGGGTGAAAAGATGCCTGGAGGGATGATTGAAATCTATCTTCTCACACTGTTGGCCAGAACTGTGTTTTTAACATTTCTGTTAAGTTGACCTCTTTTTCATTTCATTTCATTTCATGGTTTTATATCTTGTCTAGCTGTAGTGTTAGGGAATTAATACACTGGTATAGAATGGTGTAAGAAGTTAGCTAACTTTATGAACCGATCTTTTCTTTTTAAACAACAGACAGAATTATGGCTGTATGTGTGACTCTGTGTGTGTGTGTGTGTGTGTGTGTGTGTGTGTGTGTGTGTATGTATTTGAATAGTCCAACTTGCCTCCTTGAGGTGTGATATTTAATTTGTGGCAGCAGAGTCATCTTATTATACCGAACTGAAATATGTCTACCAAATTTTAGAAGTATGTATCATTTTGTTAAAACAAAACAAGTCAAAACCAAAATTCTCAATGACAACCATTTATCATAGGCCACAATGTCCAATATGTAGTCAGGAAGCAGAAAACAGACACTTTTCCAGAGAATAGGAAAATCAAAAGCTCACATTGACATTGTTCTCCGTAATTGTTTTGATTCATTAGCATAGGAGTGATAGGAGTGGCAGGAGTAAATTCAGATTTCCTTTTGCCTCCTTGTCTCAGCATTGCAACAATAGCTTAATGTGCACTATTTGCCATTTGGTTGGAATAGATCAGAAAATCAGTAACACCACAAAGCCAACCTCATAATCACTGATATTTTTAAACTCCGTTAATTGCTATAAATCACAGAGATATAGATACGTGGACTTGTCACATTGAAGGCGGTTAAAAGATGTTGATCACTACAATGAGATTATCATCAATACAGATACTCAAGCTAGAGAGTTGTATTGATCTGAACATAGGAATTTGCAAACTCTCTTTCCCAGTTATCCTGTCCCTCCAGAGCTGTAAAATATATAATAGCACATTCGGTGGAAGAAGACGGTCCATATTTTAGTTAAGGATGCTTTGTTCCTTTCCAGGGCCTAATGTGAGCCTTCTTGGTGGGTGACTAAATTGTCATTTGTGTTATCTAAAAGCCTGATGTATATGTCCGTACTAAGCATAGCTTCAGCACATTTGGCCACATATCCTAACTGGTTTTAGATATCCTGAACGAATCACGTTGGGATGGGGGGAGAGAACTTCAGGGGCTGTTTATCTTTCTTCAAAATTATACACAGGCTGCAACTGGTTTCACACTCCAAAACGGTATAGAAACGTGAGTAAAAATGCATACTAAATGGCTTAATGCAATAAAAAGGAAGCATGAACATTGTACTTCCATTAGGTTTTCTATTTTCCACAGTTCCACAAAGCTACATCTCAGGAACTGTGTCTGTGTGGGTCCCTATTAATATAAAAACCGGCATGATTGCAGGTCAGAGGGATCATTGGTATTTCTACGTGGGGACGAAACAACTTTCTGTGTACGAAGTTGACCCACCTTCCCACTGCCCTGCCCCTGCTCCCACCACCCTCTCCTTTATGCTTGGGTGGTCATATTTTGAAATTTCCTCAGGACCGGTTTGTCACGCAGTCACGTTTCTCATCCCATCTGAAGGACGCTGTGCTTCGCATGGTAATGAGGCCCTCTTTGTTTCAGCTGCTGCACTGTTCCCTTAGGTTTCTCCATTCTGAGGGCCGATGCTTTTTTGGTAGTGCATGGAGGGCCTATTACTTGATCGAGTTTCTAAAAACTGATTTATATCACTTTCAGATTTTAAGCTATTATGTTTCATCTGGCTTTTTTTAAAGCATGAAAACAGTTTATGAGCATCAGTTCCTTGTGTGGTACGAGTATATTTGCCTAGGTTAATGTGCCCATTTATGCAACTGACAGCATATATACAAAGGAGGTTAGACTAAGTTAGTGACGGCCACTTGAATCTGCTCTAGAGAGAGAAATGACACTCCTGGAAGGCAATGATTTCTTTGTGAATTTAGTGGCTGTGATGGTGTATTTCCCAGCAGAATGGCTGAAAAATATTATTTTCTGTCTTCCTTTGAAATGATTGCTATTTGGTTTCAATTTGCTTTAAATTGTATCCTAACAACATGTTGCCTCTACAGAGATGTGGTCTATCAATTTTATAAAAGATGTGCTCATGCCTTATCTCAGCCAATTAAGAATGTGGTCCTGCAGTCCTTATCAAGCCCCCTCGAAATTAGTGGGAACTTGATGCAGTCAAAGGCTGATGAGACTGAGCTTTCTGCGTTTGCATTTGTTCTCCTGCTAGCTGATCATGCCCACATTCCAGCAGAGTCTCTGTTCAGCGAAAGGACAGAAATACTGGTTGTTGCCAAAGATGCTTATCTTGCCAGTGTCCTGTCCCAGCCCAGCTATGCTTGGGCAGTGGGGTTGATTGCTGAGAAGCTGAAGAATATACCCAGAGATGGCTTGTTAGAGGTAAGGTTTATTAAAACTTGCTAACAGGTACATACACGGGGAGCAGGGTTCACTGAAACTTACTGACAAGGAAGGGTCCAAAAGAAGCATATGGGTCCAGCAGCACTACTCAGAAGGTCCACAAGGGGTGTGTACTCTTCACCAGCACTACTTGGCTGATCCACGTGGGGTTATACTCAACAACAACACCTCTCAGCAAGTCACCAAGGAGTACGAATTAAACAACAGCACTGCTTACCAGGATCTGCTGGACAAATTGCTCCACATCTGATTATTCCAAGGAGAGGGCTTTTATATGTTAGGTTACGTAAGCAGTGGCATCTTTAGCTTGCTTTGTTCCATTGTACGACCAGCATTCCAAGAAACAGAGGCCCTTGTGTATGCGCAGGAGAGCAATTTCTACAGATAACACTAGTTTGCCCAGTGCCCGTATTCTTTAGATAATACTCATTGAACACTCCAATCCAGCTGCATTTACAATGTCCCTTTGACTTGATAACAGTCTTGAGAACGTAAAAGGGAGGGTATGGCAGGGTCATGTGCTAAATGCCCTAGTTTTTTCTCAAGGATGATACAACCAGAAAACTCCCTGAGACCTTAAGAATCATAGATATAGACTCTTTTAACATCGGAGCCATAATGCACTACCAAGCCATAGAATCAGAACCATTCATTCCATAGTGAGGGATTGTTAGTTCAGAGAGCACAGATGACTCCGCAAAGATACACTAGGTGGTGGAACTGGTTGTCAAAGGGTGAGCTTGGCTATGCTCAAGGTCAAAGGAATACTTCAAACAGGACTGAACCACAAGCTGCATTTCTGAGTGCTTTGGAAGCTCTGGGTGATGATAATACTGGGAAGAGCAGGTTTTCTCTCCTTGGGACGAAAACAGAACCATCCAACCCATAATGAGAAAGAACTTTTGAGAAACGCAGCCTTTGAAAAACTAGACTTTGAAATTTCCAAAAGGAAGACTCATTTTGCCATTAGACTGTCTAGTGTGGGTCAATATATATTTATTCTATATATACTCTCACATATACCATATATTTCACATTTGCAGGGAGAAACACTAAAGTTTGAAATACTGAAATCTACAACAGGTCAATTAAATGTTTCTTAAACTTTCTCTCCAGAATGACTTTATTCACTAGTCTCTACCTAATCTTATCTTCTAATTTGATATAATTGTTACATGCAAAGAAAAATGGCACCAAATCCTCTTGTGCCTGTTTTAATCAGTTTCTCGTTCAGATTTTATGAAATAGCACAATGAGCTCCACATTGTACTTTTTGTATGGATTAACTTGAACAGATTGTGTTTGGCCATCGTAGTTATGAATGTAAGGAAATAATCTTGTTTATCCTACCGACATGGGTATATATAACCTTGTGTTCACTGGAACTGTGAAAAATTGATCTAATTGAACCACAATTTATGGGCTTGAAGTCACACAGGCATATTTTTTATCTTGGTTTTAACACATATGAACTCTGTGACCTTGGACAAATTAATGAGCCTCTGTGAACCTCATTTTCATCACCTATATAATGTGTATAATAATGCCTATATCATAGAGTTGTCATGGAGAGTAAGTAAAGGATAGGCCTGGCATGTAAGTGCTCAGTAAGCATTACCATGTATGTGCCAATAGCCATTGATGTGAGTGTTTTAACACAGAATTGTGACAAAGGGCTTTGTTGACACCAGTAGATTTCAATTTTTACCTTACCTTTAACTCAGCATACTGTTGAACTTGAACATTGAGCTGGGAAAAGAGTTAGGTAAAATGTCAAGGCTGAAATGGTTTTCATGTAGAATTATGGTGCACCTGGAGGGGAGCTACAACCAAGTACTCACCAGTCTAGAAGGAGTAGGCCTGGAGATCACTATGAGGGCATGATTTGGCTATTGGGATATACTACAGTGCCTAAGTAGGGATCATTTTCTCGTAATAAGGCCCTTCCATTTAAAGGCTAAATGTTTGGGCTACTTTTGTAAAATAGACAAGAGAGAGGAAAAAGATAGGAAATTGCCTACACAGTCAGACATTCAACTCATAGATGCCATTTGAAAGTAAGCCCCAGTGGGTCCTTTACAGGAGTGGGGCCCTTGCACCTGCTCAAATGCCTGTCATCTCAGAAATGAGCATGTATTACTATTTTCTGCAGTGATATCATTGAACATGGACTCTTTAATCTCTCTTCAATACACTCAATTTGTGAGCATTATATTACCTGATCTCCTTGACTAGCTGTTTTTTAGACTGAATGTAGTACTGTGGAAGCCAAAATAGTAGCCACGGCCTCCCTACATACCGTTTCACCTCACTGTGCTTTACAGCTGAAGAATCTAGGGAAGAACTCCAGCCATTTGGCCAGCATACTCTTGGCAAAGCTGGAGTCTGACTTCCTGAAGGTCCAGCCTTTGGCAGTATGGGTAGAAGAGAGCAGGACCTTCTCTGCTAAGCGAATGGAAAGCAAGCACATGAAGGTGCTTGTATTTTATGTAGCTTCTGTCTTGGTTTCACACTGCTAGCTCAAACACCTTTTTGTAACAGTCTTAGCAATCACCCCATCACCGTACTATTTAAAGGTTTTTGAAGAGATACTACATTTCGATGCTGTTTTCAGGGGTAAAGTATGGCACAACTCCTCTTCCCTGCAGTACTCCTGCTTCTTCCCAATGAACACAGAGGAGGCTGCGTAGATAAATCTAATAGATCTGGTAGAAAAAGCTTGCTTAGAGCTTCTTGGGTCACTTAATGAAAATGAAATGAACTGAATCAAATGGAATGAAATCATGGTGTAATGAGTCCCTTGTCATGAGATTCATGTAAGCAGTAATTGCATAGTATGATGACAAGATTTTGCCCTGAAATAAGATGGAATGTAATGAGTTTCAGGTACTCCACTCATGTGGTTGTGTAACCTTGGGCAAACCATTTCACCTCTCTGTGCTACATTTATCTTCATCTTTAAAATGGGCTTGAAGTTCACTGTTGGAGTGAAGAGCTCTCAGAGCCCTTTTTCTAACAAGAGCGTATCTGTGTGATGAATTTATCTATTCATTACTGGACATGCATCTCAGAAGTATTCCACTGAAATGAGCCAGCAGCATTTGCTTTGCATGTGAAGGATGATACATTCATTATTAGAGACTTATTTTGTTGATGACCTGATCCTTCCCCTCCCTGTCTTTCAGAAGATTTAGTAATCTCTGACAGAGCTTTAACGGTTTGAGCCAACAGCCTCTACTCTACCTGCAATGGATGGCTGCCAAGGACAGTCCTTTATTCAGAGTATGTGTCTCAATGTAACGAAGCAGAATTAAAAGCTGGGAGGGTTGTTCTAGCTGGCTCTACTTGACTGCTTCCCATTCCTTGAAAGAGAGCAATAAAAGGGATGTGCTATGCCATGTTACATGAGCAAGTACCTTCCCTCATGGCCCTGTCATGGCACCAGTAAGCTCATTTCACTGCAAATTTATGACTTCTAAAGTATTTACTGAGTGTGGCTGTCAAAGGGAAGACAGAGTTCCGAATATGCTCGGGCTGCCAGTGAGCCCATAGGAATTTGCTTCATTTGCGTACAGTATGACAAGAGACTGGGTGTGGGGGTGATCATCTGTAATCTCAGCACTCTGGGCAGCTGAGGCAGGAGAACCAAAATTTTGATCCTATTCTGGCCAGCATAGCCACTCAGTGAGACCCTGTCTCAAAAAGTTGGTGCGGGAGGGCTAGGGATATAGCTCAGTGCAAAGGTCCCAAGTTCAATCCCCAGTATCATAGATAGATAGATAGATAGACAGAGAGAGAGAGATACATAGATGCATACATGCATACATACATTTATAGACAGAGAAAATCTAAAAGAGGAGTCAAGGACTGAAGTATCAGAGTACTAAGCTCAATGCTGAACCGAAGTACCCAGTATTTAGCAAATTTAGAGGCCCAGCTAGAGAAAAGGGTTTGGTCCATTAGTGAAAGTAGAAGGTGTTCTTCCACGCACAGACTCTGAATCATAATTGTACAGGCAACATTCCTTCAAGATGCTCCTCTTCCACTCGAGTTTCCAATGTGGCATTTTATATGTCTCTTTTTAAACCATCAGCATTTTCCCCTTTATGTTGACAGTCAGTTTGCAAAAATAAGGTAAACAGCAGTATTTACCCTATATAGATATAAGTAACCTCTCAACTTGGGCATCCAGGGGGCTTCATTGCATTTCATCAACTTGGCTCCTGAATAGCTTCGACTCTAGTGGGAGTCCCATGGGTAAATCTGTGTTTAAGACCAGTAACATGAAATAAGAAACACTGGGTTGAGTACTCCAAAACCCAGGGGTTAGACTTCACCCCTTACTAGCCATAAAACTTGGCCAAGTTGTGTAACCTTTTAAAATCTTAGTTTTTCCATCTTACAAATGAAACTCATTCCAACTTCTTTGTCTACTTCTGAGGATTGTCGTGAGCAGTATATTATGCTGAGATAGATGTGGGGGATCCAGAGGATGTGAAAGGACTTAGTCACTGGGTGAGGACTCTGTACTTCCAGTGAATTGTTTGTATTAGCAATGGTCATCATAGCAGTAATAAAGGAAGATATTCTGGATATGGCCCTCATATAAATGCCTTCATCCATTTTGTTTTCATATGCCACCAAGATGTTGCTCTTAAAGTTTTGAATTCAGGGGTTAATATCTTCACATTAAGGATTTAGGAGATCTCCCTTGGGGTTAGATTATCATATGTAGAGATGAGAAACTTAGAATCTTGGAAATGATAATTGGAAAGCTTATTACATAGGAGGTGTTAGATGCTGCTCAAAAACTTTGTATTATTCTGACATAGTGTCATACTTTCCTTTAGAGCACAAGCTGTTAAGAAAGGTAAAACATTTAGAAATGAATGAAACATATTTTATAAGTATAGGTAAGTACCAGGCTAGATAATTCCAAGGTTAGTGTAATCATAATATATTTTATTTATAATGTGCTCTCAGCAAGAGCCTTTGGGATACCGAACTAAATGAACAATAAATATTACTAGTTGTGCCATTTAAGCTAGTATATTATTTTAGATTTATAAAGTCTCTCTTCTTTATGATAATCCATTTGCATGAAGAAAGACTTTAAAAATGATTCCAAGGAGTTTCAAATACACTTTAGAGTGTAGTATGTATTCGTGGGTTTATTTATCTCGAGTTGGGAGCTTTTATAGATTCCAGCTATATGTCTTTGCCACAAATCTTGTTTTTTTGTGCTCGTGGCATCAGTGAGAATAAATGGAACTTGTGGAGACTATGAAGGCCACTGGAGGGAATTTCCCAATCTCCTAATATATCAGTGTCTCTTCGTGTCTGTGTCTGATGGGGTCCAACAGCAGGTCAACATCCTTAGGTAAAGAAAGTCTTCCTAACAGTGAGCAGCGGTCATCGAAAGTAAATTAATGAAATCCAGCATGTGCTCATCTCTTTGACAAGGAAGAATTTTTGCTGCCAACATTTAGAAACCACTAGATGTGGTCTCCATTGGAAACCAGGTTTCGACTTTCTGCCCTGGGCTGCCAAAAATATTGCAGTAGAAAATGCGAAAGTAAGTTGAACTTTGAATTATAATTTCAATGACTGTCTAGTGAAATGGATTCATGCTCTGGCACTGCACCTTTGAGGTTTTGGGTTGATTTGCATAAGATAAAAATCTGTCTGGTCTGACAGTTGAAAAGGTCACAAGCACATTATGTGCCTGGTGGTCTCAGTATATTCCCAAATCTTGATTAAAATGGAAGCTTTAGAAATAATTATGGGTTTTTTTTTTCAAAATAATCTTTTCAGACAGAGCCATTTCTACATACTTCGGCATCAAGTTCATTGACTTAGCCAAGTATAGATTATATTTTCACTATATTTTACCAATATTTTATAATTCAATGAGAAGCTGTCACATGATTGAGGCACTTTGGCTTTAGGGCTGACATATTATTTTTGAAAATGACATCTAATTGTCATTGCAGTCTCCCTGATATTAAAAATTGAACTGTCCACATTTTAATGCTTCAACTGAAGTTCTCAAGCACACTGTCTGCTTTCATTATGAAAATACCTGCTTGATATTTTTGCTTATGCTAATTGTTCAGGGTCTGTACCTGTAAAATGTGTAGCTTTTATTGGAGACTTCTAGTTAAAGTGCAATCAAGACAAATTTAAGCTTTGAAAAGAATCCGCTTTGAACATAGATCGACAGGCTTCTTTTAGCAAAGAGGAAGCACTATAGAAACTGGATTCCAGGCCAATTCCTTTGTTTTACATCTAGAGAAACTGTGACTTGACAGGAGGTCATATAGTTTGCCAGTGATCTGAGAGTTCCTTCAAGACTGTTGCCTCAAGAAAGTTAACTAAGGGGGCCGGTGAGATGGCTCAGCGGCGTAAGCGCCTGCCCGGCAAGCGCGAGGGCCCGAGTTCGACTCCCGGATCCCACATACGAAAAAAGGGGCCGGTGATATCGCTCAGCGGCACGGGCGCCTGCTGGCATACGAGGTCCTGAGGTCGACCCCCGGTACCCACAAAAAAAAAAAAAAGAAAGTTAACTAAGACCTCATGAAATACTAAAGGAATTTTGAGAGCTACTGCAGAGTATTGTATGCAGTATGATAGAAAAATATGGTGAATGTTTAAATTTTTAAAAAGACACATTGCCAGTAACCTCTCTCTAAACACTCCCCCTTACTACAAACACACTTATCCCCTCATTCCTGCCACTTTCGGAAGCAGTTCTGCAAATCCACGTTCATGAGGGCCTTTGCTAGGTGTTCTAAAAAAATGTGGTAAGGCCACTGCTGAGTCCAACGGAAAGGCAGGCTAGTGAAAACATTGTGGTGTGTCCTCATCTACTTCTTTCACCAAATCTGGCTCTGTTGGACTTCTGGCTGCTCTCCAAAGTCAAAAGGAACCTGAAAGCTAAAGGTTTTTAATTGATTTAGGATATTGAAGCACCCATGACAGCACAACTGAAGACACTCATGATGGAGTGACTTGCGGGACTGCTTCAGAAGGTGTCAAGAATGATGGGATAAGTGTGCTCAAAGCAAGGGGGAGTATTTTTTTTTTGTGGGTACCGGGGAGTCGACCTCAGGACCTCGCGCGCCAGCAGGCACCCGTGCCACTGAGCGATATCACCGGCCCCTTTTTTCGTATGTGGGTTCCGGGAGTCGAACTGGGGCCCTCGTGCTTGCCGGGCAGGTGCTTATGCCGCTGAGCCATCTCACCAGCCCCAAGGGGGAGTATTTTGAAGGGGATTCATAGCGTTGTGTCTTACACTATAACTTTTAAAAATTTAATCACCCACTGTGTATTCTGATCATACTTTGTAGACTGATGCCCAGCATGCTTAGATAATTCTTTAGTCAGACTAATCTTAAGCATTTTTTGTCTTTGGTCAATTATATTTGACTATGGCAGGACTAAGGTGCTTTCAGGAAATACCACTGTGTCTTTTCCAAATGCCAAATTTCCTGCCTGTCTGAATTATTCCTCTTTTTCAAAGTTAGAGTCAGGTTTCACTTTCCTTGCCTGACCACCACAGATCCATGGAAAGTTTTATCTTCTGCAACTTCTTCTTGCAGGTATTGTTGTCTAGCTTTTTAAAGTAGGATCTCCCCACACTGTGGGATATCTAGGATAGACCTGACTTCAAATAACCCTTTTCATTCTCCCCATACTTAGCTATCCTGGTAATTCCTATATTTGGCCATCTAAATTGTTTCATGGAAACTGTTTCTGTTACCCATTCAAAGAAAAATCCTTCTTCTACCAATGGGCCTGATTCATGGTTCAAAAAATATGTACTCACTTCCACTGCCATTACTCATTTTAGGCATGTGGGTCTTATCTATTCACTGATAGCGTATGGTTTCTGTCTGTCTGTTTTGTGCTACTACAACCTAATACCTGAGCCTGAGTTATTTACAAAGAATAGAAACTCCTTGGCTCATAGTTTGGAGGCTGGAAAATGTAATGTCAGGGTGCAGACACCTGCTTAGGGCCTTCTTTCTATGTCATAACACGGTGGAAGGCATCACACGGTAAAAGGGCAAAGAGAAGATGCCAGGAAGAGGCAAAGGAGGATGAACTCATCTGTTTATAAGGAACCCAGCCCAGTAGTAACAAACCCACTCCAGTGATAATGACACGAATCCATTCTTGAGCGGAGAACCTGTGTGGCTTAAGCACCTCTTAAATGTCCCACCTCTTAAAACTTGTTACAAAGGCACTTAAATTTCAAGATGAGGTTTATTGTTTGCTTTTGTTTTTGATGGTGCCGAGGATTGAACCCAGAGCTTGGCATGTATTAGGCAAGCATTCTACCACTGAGCTACACTACCAGGGCCAGGATGAGTGCCAGCCCTCAATATGAGTGTTTTTTTTTTTAACATGAGTGTTTTGAGGGGGCATCAAAATGTACAACTCTCCATGGACAACCTTTGCTCATCATCTATTGAATTTCCCATAATGCTTAGCACAGTGCATCAAGAATAGTGTGGATGCATTGTGTATTTTTCATTTGGGACTATTTCCTTAACGTGAACAAATTCTCCTAAACATATTGATCCTCATGATGAGAGTTTGGTTATTTTATTAACCATTTCTTTATATTAATAATGAGCTGTATTCATACTTGAAATTATAAATGCCTCCTAGGTATGTGTTTATCCTGCATATATCCACAGCTCAGAAATAAGCAATAGTTGGTTCTCATGTAGATGTGAGGCAAGCTGGGATTACTGGTGTCATGTATATGCTTTCCTTGAATTGACCTAAACCATTAGGCTCCATAAACTGTAGTATACTATATCTTGTTCCTTCTCTGACTTCAGTTCATAAGGCAGTGAGCTCGAGATACTGGACATTGTGGACCCACACTTAATGTCACAGATCCTTTCTTTATGACCCACACAGTGTCAAGGGTCTGTGTTTTGCTGAGCCATTTCCTGAAAAGTGCCGTGCCCTTCCAATAAGCCAAGATTCTCCAAGAGTCCCATACTGCTGGGCAGATGGGACCATGGCGCCATCTCTGTACCTAACTGGAGGCACTAAGTAAGGCCCAGGGAAAGTTTAAAAAACAGGAACTTCTTATATTTGTTCTACTGATTTTTGCCAACGAAAAAAGCATAACAAATTGTGATGTTTTCAAGTCAAAGCATCAGCAATGAACTCCAATTTTAGAGATGATTTCTGATACACACATGCAGGCACATTTGGGGGTGCTGGATATAGCAGGAAACAGGTAATAAAGCACCAGGTCACTTAAATAAAACAGGAAGGAGAAAGGCCAGTGTTGTGAATCATTATTTATAACTGAACAAAGTGGTGATTTTGCCAACTCTCTCTTCTCAAATATGAGACCATCTTCACGGTAATGAAACTATTACTCTGATGCACTTTGCTTATCCAGAGACCAGTCTGTGATTGATGACCTGAAAATGGAGGTTGTCTTTCAATTCATTTGAAATTCAAACAGAGTTGACAACCTATAGCTACAGTGGCATATTTTTTTAAACAAAATCAGGCACCTACATTGACCTCCTATTTACATTTCTTTGAGAAGAAAAAAATCACATAGAAGCTATCAAGAAACACATTTCACAGCAGGCAAATTAATTGGTTTTACAGTATTTGAATGGAGGGTTTGTCAAATAAAACATGCCATGACAGTTAACAGTGTCATTTAGAGCCAGAAAATTATTGGCTTATTTGTTATTGGATAAAAAGAAGGCAAACATTTTGTATTAGAAAGTTTTAATGTGTTTAAAATCCTCATTAGGGATTAATGGACATGCTTGCTTAGCATAGCGCCTCATTAATTTGAGGCTAAACAGTTACTTCTGTGTTTCAATCTCAGTGTTGTTTCTTAACATTTTTTTTACTTCTCTTTAATTAGGTCTTGCATTTGAGTTTGGTCTCTACACCATTGGAGATGTAGAATTAATTAATGAGATTTATAAATCTAATGGAAGTGAGTTATTCTTAGCTATCGTTTCATTTTAGTGAGCAGATAAACCACATGTAAGTGGGCGCAGATCTAAGAGATTTCAGAAGTGCAGGAAAAATAATGTGAACTTCCCTGAATATATTTAGCAATGTCACTTGGCATTAATAGATAAAAGTGTTTTAATTAGAGTTATAAATAATAGGGAAGCTGGCGAGGATTCAGCTACCATGCACACGGCTTGTTCTTTAGGATTGTCACTGTCAAAGGAGGGCAATTGTAACTCTGTTTCTGTGGAACTGCGGTATCATCCATGAGCAATTATGACAATCCTAAGTGCAAGGTTTGAGAGTCAGTAAGGCGCCAAGTTGGTTAGGGGTTTTTCTAAAAGTGGAGCCGCTTTCTATCAAGTGCATTCTGTTGTCACATTTTTATTGAGGGCCTGTGTGTGTATCATTTGTAAAGTCCATTCTGCTTCCCTTGTTCAAGGGAAATTTAGCTAAAGGAAAATCAAACCGAAATCAGGGTTTCTTATTTTAAAATAGACATTCAAATCATTAGCTATGTATTTAGAAGAATAGTGATTTCTTTAGGGAGAATGATTATGAAAGTCAAAAAAAGATCTTTATTTTCTACACAATCTACAAAAAGTAAGAGCTAAAGATACATATTTGAAAACTTCATTTTTACATGAGGTTATAGCACTTAATTTAAGACTTTATAGCATGCCTGTGACAATGTCTTTGGAAATTCCCAGAAAGACCTGAACGCTTGGTTCCCTGTTTTTTTGTTTTTTGTTTTTTTTTTTCAGTGACGGAGTCTTGGGTGTCTCTAGAGCCATAAATGCTGTGAAGACTGTCCATCCAAGATATGTTATAAAAGATAATCGAATCTTAAATGTTTCAGGTTAACAATCCCATAATCACATGTGTAGAAGTCTTGCTTATGTACAAAATATTTAAATGATTAAAAAGGGCTCGTTTTTAAACATTTCAGCAACTCCTTCCAGTGTCGCATAGGAGAGCTCTCCCTTCAGAGGATACAGGTTAATGGGGTTGTCTGTGCTCCCTTAGAGACCGAGCTGAATTCATCTTGCCCCTGCGGAGATCCTCAATCCTGCGGGCTGTATTTGGCCGCGGGCTTAATTTCATCTGGCCTTCTGGGTAATATTACAGGAATCACCACGTGGGGTCCCAGAAAATCATTAATCCTACTCCTGGGCTCTTTGCTTATCCCACTCAGAATGAATCCTTTTATAGATCAGAGCACTTGGAAAACGGTAAACTGTGCTTAATTAACTAATCAGTGGTGGAAAGCACAGAAGCTAATAGTGAGGAGCAGAGTGTCTCTTCTGTCTAAGTCATCAGAGCTCCTTGGCCTTTAACTCCTTTCCTTCTCCCTCTGCCTTCTTCTTTTAGTTCCGCATGCTGGGTGCATACAGTATCTCCTGTGACTCACACATGGCCAGATACTTCTATTACACTTCTCTAGCAAACCCATGCTTCATGTTCCTGTTTGCCAAGAAACAATTTCCCACCTTTCCTTTCTCTTGTTTCTGATAGCGACACACCATTCTCAGCTGATGGCCTTGCCACATCCTTCCTGGAGAAAAATAGATACTATCAGACAAGTACCACCTCATCTTCTCATATTCAATCTCTCCAGCCCTACTGCTTATGTACCTAGGTACTCTGTCTTCCATCCTGATACAATGAAAGAAGTGTCTAGAAGTCATGCTCCCATTTCAGGCCAACCTCTCCAGTTGTGTCTTGACCTGTTCTCTCCTTCTCAAGGACTTTGCTTTCACAAATATCCACTTTATCCTCTGCAACTCTTTCCCTTTCTGCACTGAGTGGCATCTGTCGGTGTAGAAACATGCCTTAATACCCTCCCACTTAAAAAGCAAGGCAAAACAAAAAGCCTTGTCCCTTACTTCACGACTTCTTATCATCTCACTTCTCTACTCCCTTTCACAGTAGGAACAGTTTATTCACTCTCTCCAGTTCAGTCAGTTTTGCATCATGAAAGATGATCCCACCTATCCAGCAGTGCAAGGCAAAGATATTGTTATTCTTGGCAAAATAAGAAATACAAGAACAGTGCTGTGCGTACGTGTGCATATGTGTGCCCATGAATGTGCACGTGTTTATTTTGACATGTTTGCCAACTGTTCTATATTTTGAAGAAACTCCTTTATTGTGAGAGTATGACCTTGTAAACTTTGAATGTTATATTGCCCTTTATTTTATAAAACAGCAGTCATAATGGTTATTTTGTTTCATTTTGTTGGCAAAATAACAATTGGTAATCTTATATGTATCCCCTATTATTTTTGCACCATTATATGTGCTATAAAACACTGATCAATTGTAACACACTTCTGTGCCTTTTACTCTTTAGGCTGGAGAGTGAGAAAATGAATTCTCCCAAATCACACAGCTAATTACTGGTAGAACTTGGACATGGACCTGCTTTTTCCTGACACTGTGTTGTTCTTTTCACTGTTTATCAGATACTTTATCTATAAGTCAGATACTGCTTTCCAGTTTTTTAGTTGCTGTATGCTGCACAATGTTGCAATGATCATTAAAGAGATAAGGACCATATGACAACTCCAAAAACTCTAATATTTACTCTTTAATTGACAGAATTTAAAAGCTAACTTGCTTCCTGCTATACCTTTCCTATATATTTAGATGATGCATTAGTTCTGAAATTGACTTACTCCAATTTGTACATCTCTCTTTTTGCAGTTCTTTTACTGTAAGAAATTATAGGGCTGCATGTGATGTAGCCACTAATGTTAGCAAAAATGCAGTAAGGAGGGATTTGGGGGAATCCAGATTACAATGTAAACGGTCCTTGGTTGCAGTGTTAGGACTTGGACCAGAGAGAAGGGCGCATTCTGTGGGCTCTGGGGAGTCAGATGACACCCAGGAATTTCAACAGGAAGAGATCTGGCAGAAGTTCTGTGGGCTTTAGTGCAGGCCCCAGGAGCAGATGGAAGGTCAAGAAGAGCACAGGAAAGAAAGGGCAAGCATGCTGGGGCTGTGGAAGGGAGGCTGTGAAAGAGAAGGAGGAAGCGACAGCTAGAATCTGAGCCTGGAATGAAGGATTGGAGGCAAAAAGCCTGGAGAACATACATGTAGAGGGCTTGGCCAGAGGAGACTACACAGCTGAGACATAAGTACAGGCACTGGGAGCAGCAACAGCCAGAATGACGTCATTGCCCAGCCTGATCGACAAGAGCCAGGGCATCTTTGGGGAAATGCAGGTCAGGCCACCAAGTGCTTCCATAGGGGTTCTTGGTTTCTTATACTAATATTGCTGTATATGTACCTTGTTTTTGCTTAAGTCTATAACATGATTGTGCTTGTGCACGCACACACACACACACACACACACACACACACACACACACAGGCACCCTCCCGATTATAGCTCACTCTTCTATAGAAACTAGCTATTAGACCAAATAAATGAACAGTGAGCTAATGGCTATTCAGAATCCACTGAATTAAGTACTCTTCACTTGAAATTCCATCTGCCATTAGGTCCTCTCAGCTGATGATGGGCCTTTCTGCATATGCATTCCGCAGTTTCCCATACCTAATGTAATCAGAGAAGAGATGTCCTTATAATGAAGCATGTCGCCTGCCCACCCCTCCCCCACCCCTCCCACCCCCTACTCCCCCTACTCTCTGTTGACATACCCCCTCAAGCCCATCTCTAGCCTCCTTTGTCACCTTCAGTGAGAGCCAGCAGATGGAGCAGCAGCCTGAAACTCTGTATACACTGGGTCCCTGAAGTAGACTTAATAATTAGTGACATTCATTAGATGTTATGGGATCAGTTTACAAGGCGACCAAACTACCTCCTCAGTGGGATCTAGGCTTAGGATGTTGCCGCCTTTCTAAGGGCTTTGGAGCGGACGAAGAAGAGAAGGAGCTGATGGAGACGTAACATGCACCCACTACGGGGCTAAGGTACTACTCTGTTATACCTTGCTTCATTTCAGTCTCACAAAAATCCTAGAGGTAGTTTTTTTTTTTTTTTTTTTTTTAATTCACTCTTATGTAGATAGGGAAACAGAGGCACAGACAGGTTCAAGTGGCTTACCCAAGGTCACAAAGCCAGTTAAGTTTCAGGGCTGGGATATGAATCCAAGTGTTTTGAGCTTCAAAGATGACTTCCTCTTAAATTCTCCAGAAAATATAGTAAATTATCTCATTTCATTGTTCAATATAAAAGCTCATTGCTGCCTCTTCCTTTTTAGTTTTATTTCCATGTATGATTCTAGACAGGGGGTCATCTTCTGTTTTTGGTTTAAAATGTCAAATGTTGACATCCTTTGAGCTTCTTGCTCCACTCCTTGTTATTTCTTAGAGAGAGAGGTGCAAATTAGCTTCATTTACATGAGGTGTTTTAATCATGCGGCTTTCTTAAAAATTGACCGGAAGGAGTATTTTAAAGTAAATACCAACTCTTTTGGACACTCAAGACTTTTGCTGTATTAAAATGAAATAGGAAGATGAACTGGTTTGGCGGTATCATGTAAACGTTGTGAAATCTTTTTTGTTTTGATTAAAGTTATGTTACCTGGGGACTTCTGTCTGCAGCTTATGTAATATTAACTGTTCTTATTTAATCACAGACTCATGAATACAAACTAGGATAGGGACAGGTTAAGGTGAAGCAGGAAGCAAGGGACAGACATAATGTGAACCGAGTTTGTAGTTTCCCAAATTCAGTTTGGAAAACTGGAACTCCCTGAATGGGGAGATGAGGGGATCCCAGAGGCATGCAAATAAGAACCTCAGAGGCTGCTGTCCCCTTTATATAAATGACCGATGAGGGGGATTAAAATTTGAAAAACCCTGAACACTCATTTGGTAGCACAACATCACAACCCAAGTTTTCATCTTATTAGTAATATGTTAGGGCACTCAGTGTGCCATAAATCAATCATGGGGATAAATGTGATGATTTGTTAACGAAAATTCAAACAGAATTAGTTTGGAGGCTGCCATCTCCACCAGTGGTGGATATTGTTTAACTGGGCCCCACTACTTAATTTGCAATTCCACTTGCAATTTTTAAGTTTTACTTTGAGAAATCGTTGTCAAGGAGGAACACGCTTAGATTAGTGGGCTCTAATTGCCAGGTATTGCATGACAACCTCAGATGATTTTAGAAAAAAAAAAAAGATGTCCACTTTTTCCTCACATTCCCTTAGTAGGAATCTACTCAGAGGCATGCGTCGAGCTTCCCTGTATTAGCCATGTGATGATCATTATTCTTTTAATGTTTTACATTAATCTCCATATTTTCTATGGTAGCTGCTGCTTATGTCTCTCAATGCCACAATCAGGGTATTTTTGATACCTTGTATTACTCTAATCGCCAAAAAGTGCTCCAAACTGATTAATTCCACAATGATTAAAACATCCTATGCAATTCATTTATTGTTGCTGCAGTTAATTGAATATTTGATGATTTAAAAGTACCCTGATTATTTCATAAGATACGTATTTATCACCAGCCAGATGATCTGTACGTGGTCTCCCTGTGCTACATGGGGTGGCAGCCTGCACTGTCAGATGCAAAGAGGGTAGGCACTTGTGAGAGCTCTCAGGCAACTCGCCTCCTGCCCAATGTGTGCCTCCCTTCACTGGCCCTCAGAGGACCACAACCCTGCCCGGCACAAGAGGGTCCTCTGGGGCCAGGAGTGAGCGCACAGCCTCCCCTGTGCATCATCATGCAGCTTGCTTTCTGCTCTAAGAGGAGAGGGTGGAGAGGGGGAATGTGAAAAGACGCTGCAGCTCTGAGTGGCTAACTTGTGCTTTGTGGGCTATCTGAATACTCAAGAGTGGATTTAAAGGGAGGAGAAGGTGGCTCCGGAATTAACTGGCAGCTTGGCAACTCCACGGGCAGCAGTTCTAATCCCAGTGCCACCACTAGTTCTCTTCCTCAGTCTCTTTCTGTCACACCTGTGTGAGTGGCTCCTCCAGAATTCCCCTGAGAGGTGTGTATGTTGGGGGGGGAGTGCCTGAGAGGAAAAGAGACAGTACAAGAGGACAAAATCCAGCCTGGCCTTAGTTCAGCATCCTTCCAGTGTCAGAGTGACCCCCGGGACGGCGCTGCAGGGGGCTCAGAGATTCAAGTGGCCTCAGGTGGCCCCAGCACTTCTCAGCCATGTCAAATCCTTGGCTTCTCACTCCCATATGGAGTAAGGACTACAGTGGGGACCTCGGCGACTGGGAGCTTCTGTCGGACATGGCTCTGTCCATGAACCCAGTAGGTACCCTTTCCCTGAGATCTCCTGCTAGGTATCCTGTGTTTCCCTTGTAAGTGTTGTCTCTCCCATTCGCGTGGAGCCTTGGAGGCAGAAGGGGTGTTGTCTTCAGTGTCTTTAAATCCTCCCCCTTGGCACCATCCCGAGCACAGTGTGAGCTCAATCAGGATTTGTTGTCTAAAGAAGCAAATGGGAGAACTGATGAATAGGCAGACTGGGAATGAAAAGGATCCTATTACCCTTGTCAGACTACCTTACAATGTATGTCCCAGTGGGTCCCTAATTGTTTGTTTTCCTGTCCCATCTAGACAGTTAACTCTGAGAGAAAGAGGCCAAGTCTCATAGTCATTTATCTTACCACCCCCCACCCCCCCAGTGCCCAGCACTGTTCTAGGCATGTAGGAAATAAACATCTGCTGGTTAACGCTACTACACTGGAGTTATCTTATGGAGAACCCAGATATGGGCTGGGCTAGATGAATTTGCAGAACTAGTCACTTCAAAAAAAGACAAATATCTGAACACTGTGTGCGAATGCAGATTGATTTGACTGCTCTTTTCTGTAGTGTTCTTCTCAATCCAGAGTGTTACTGACTGTGATCGTCATTATTGGATTTGCTGCAAAGCTCCAGAGCCCTCAACTCTTTCTCTTTTGACAGCATTTCCTCCATAAAGAAATGGGCATTTGTAACTCCAGGTGTACAGATGATATTTTCAGTTGACAAGACTGAGTCAGCTCCTAGCTTGCACAGGCAAGAAGCCTGGACTTTTAATAACAAAAGTAAGGAGAATCACAGCGCAAGGGATAATAACTGACTCGGTGTACTGGGTTTTGTAAGTTACATAGCACAGTCCTTTTACTTATTTCATGTGATGCTCACAGAACCCTGTGATATTTAACAGGGATGAGTATTATCAGTATCTTATTTATACTACAGTTGGGAAAACAGAACTCAGAGGAGTAAAGTCCTATTTCCAATGGGTAGGGACCAAACACCCACCTAACTCTTTTGACTTATAACCGAGTGCTCTTGCTGTATGTACACATTAATGATATATTTTCCTCTTTGTTTTCAAAATTAACATTGATTCATGGACTCAAGGACAACAAAGACCTTTGCATGATACTGGTCCATACACGTTTAGCTTAGGCAGCCCACACTGATGCAGCACAGCAATGGTATTGAAGATTTAAGCCTCTGTTACAATCCTTTTGACCTTTGTGCTTGGGTAAGGTGTTAGTGGGTAGTTCAAGAATTGTCTTGACAGTCGCTGGAGCATTCAGCAGTAGGATTTTGTGTGCTGTTAAGAATTACCAGGTGAGTTCTATAATCTGATAATACGCTAGCGCAGCATCTCCCCGTGTATGTATTTTCTCTGAACACACATTCTACAGAATAGCAATATTCATTAATTGGAAAAAATAAATAAAAGCTGAAAACTCAAGAATTCAAGGATCAAGTCGGGGATGTGCTGCGTTAAAACAGACAGTTGTCACGTCATGTTTGATTTGCATCATGGATCTTCAAGAAGGGGACGAGGATGGCAGCATCTCCCACATTTATTTGTACATAGAACCTTTTATTTTACAGAACTGGTGTCTGTGAGACAGTCTGCCTTTGTAGCGTTTGCCAGTTACAGTGGTGTGTTAACTGTGATTTTTCACACGTACCCACCTTCCTATAGAGCCTGAAAACTCCATGCGGGAGAAGCTAGGTCTTCTTTTTGCTTCCTGTTGTATATTTACCTAGCACCAGCCTGTTGCACAGTCCTAGGCCTTCAAAAATATTTGTTGAGTGAAAGAATGAATAAACTGTGCTAGGCTAAGTCACCTGTGGATTCCTTGTCTGAAACCTAGAATTTAAGATTCTTTACATGAGCCAACTTTTTGAGCCTTTTTTTCCATTGTTTCTTCTACCTGGTATTATAGTAGTAGTAGTATTAGAAGGATGACTATATAACTTGAGCCAAATTGGGATATTTTGAGGATGAAAGGGGATGCCATCAGTAATTACACTAGGACAACAAAGGTAAAGAGGAGCGGTGCTGGGTAATCCAGTATGGCTAGCCCCAAGTTATTAGTGACTATCTCCACCTGCCTCCTCTCATAGAGATTTTATGCTTCCTGGAGCAGGGACCCTTGCGTGTAGGAGATACTGAATAAATGCTGGTTGAAATTAATATGTGTACTGTAGTAACTTTAATACTAATTGAAGATTTGCAGTGTTTAAAAAAAATTTTTTTAAATATTGAGGAAATCTGATACCATAGTTATTCCCTATTCCCTCAAATGTAGTTGAGCTTGTATGGCAATCTCAGGGTAGCACACTGCGTTTGCAAAGGCCTGGGGCATATGGAAGCTCCGGCGGTGCTCTCTCCAGGCTGTCCTAAGTCAGTGAACAAGAGAGACCCATTATTCTCCTTACCGAAACAGGAGTGGGGACTGGAAGTGACCAGACTGCAGTCCTGGAGAGGGTGAAGGTGTGAAGGGGAGAGTTAGTAATGTCTGGGGTATGCTCATAACATACACAGTTGATGCAATGATTAGCACACATTTCTGCAAGTGGTTGTCCTAATCCTGAGTCCTTCATCATGCCCTGTCTTGTAGCTGGTGTCGTATTTTGGTATTTGGATTCTTGCTTTCACTGATTATGCAGCTCCTGCAGAAAGGGGCCATGTGCTTGACATGGAGTAGGTCACCAATACTTTTCTACAAGTGGCTTGAATTCAGATTGATTAGGAAGGTGTCACACTGAGAAATATAACTCATGGGATTCTCTTGACATATGTCTGAGATTCTAAGTGTCAAGGCAAGTATGCAATTCACACAGTTGTTTAGTTTTCATGTTTTGGATAAAAAGCATTTTCATGGGTCTTGCTATGTAGTCCAGTCTGGCTTGAACTCACTATGTAGCCTAGGCTGGGCTTGAACATATGATCCTCCTGCCTCAGCTTCCCAAGTGCTGGGATTACAGGCATGTGCCACCATGCCTGGCTTGGATAAAAAAAAAAATGTAGGCATCAGGTTGGACTCTCAACTTCAAAGAGGACTCAATTCAATCATAGAAGTGTTTTATGTAGGCCTTGTCTTTAATATGGATGGTGTACTAAACCATTAGAGGGTCAAAGAGGCCTTAAGGATCATGAGATCAAGCTCCCTCTTTGGATAGATGAGCAAATACAAGACCGGAAGGATGGGAGATGGCTAGGTGTCCCACAGCAAGTCAGTGACAGAATAAGGAGTCGCTTTGTTTCTATTCCTTGAGCTATGATCTTCCTGCTTCACAGAAGTAAAACAAAATTGGCCAATTGCAAATACTGCTTAGTGTTCAGTAGGAAAAAATCTTGAAAGCTACATTTTTTAAGCTTTATATAATTCGTCCTATAAACTATTATGCAATCACTTCCCTGAGAATAACTATATTGTGCTTAATTTTTTTCTGTTTGTTCTAGGTAAGCATTCCCAATGATCCAAGCTGTGTTGAAGAAATCTTGCGGGTGAGTTTAAACTTTTCTTTCTGTGCCTTTCAATAACGCAGCGATCTATCTGCTTAAGCTGTTTGAAGTAATTACTATTCCCTTTCAAGGAGCATTATGATGAGGAATCCTTGTACCCCACTTCGTACCCTTCTGCTTATGCCACCTGTCTCATTTCTTACCTGTCTCTGCTCCATTCTCTAGCATCACTAAGTTTCTGTCCATTCCCACATCCTTTGTCTTCCTTTTGGCTCCTGGACAGAGACTCAGCATTGTCTTCAGGAGACTTTCCCTACTCAAGCATCATACCCTAGCTTGATCTTCCTACTTTTTGGCATCTTAAAAGAACTTTACTGCTGCCTCTTATCATGCTGCTGATAGAACGTGGTTATAGAAATTGTGGCCTCTTGCAAGGGGATGAGATATGAGAGATGGGCTGGGGAAGAGAGCTGCAACTAATGGCCTGTTGAAAATATTACTTAAGGGAGTGAATTTATGTGTGGGAATGGCGTGGAAGAAGAGCAAAGTGGAAAAATGGTGCCTCTAACTTTCCCTGAAGTAAACAAACCAAATGAAAAACCAAAATCATACCAGAAAAGTGTGCTTACCTACTGTCTCCAGATATTAGCGTCATGAGAAAATGTGGTATCTCAAACATACAAGTCACAGGAGTGAGTTCCTTCCCCAGCTTTACCACTTGTCACTTCCGTGACTTTGGGCAGATGACTTTATCTTTCTGAAACCCCTTCCTTGTATGTAAAGGAGGATAATAACACTTGCCCTAATTTTCTTATAAGCTGCCAAGTGGGTGATAAATGCTCATTATTATGATAAATGATGGCCAGTGTAGCCATGTGAAAAAACGAGGAAGGCTTTCTGTCTAGAAAAGGGGAGGAGAGAGGAGATGGGGAAGTAAAAAAGATTTAAGATGTGTCGTGTACATGTATCACAAAACCGTAATATATGTAAACAGTATAGGTCATAAGTATGAACTAAAAATAATAAAAATAATAATGAAAATGGGGAATGAGGATATAGAGACTGAGGGAGGGAGGTGGGTGCAGAGGGGAAAAGGAATTAAAAAAATCAAGCTGTGTTATGCACACATACCTACTCACTAATACGAATGTAAACTTCATGTACTGCAAACATATACTAGTAAAATCAAATTTTAGAAAGAAAACAATCTATGCCACTGAAAATTCAGCAACCTCTTTCCTCACTTACCGGTCACTCTAACTCCCTCCTTAGACCTCTCCCCAGGTAAATGCCTTCTTTGCATCCCAGTGTTGGATGCAAGTCCTGTGAAATGCAGCCAAAGGAGTAGGGAAGAACAGAAAGCCGTTGTTGTCAGGTGAGCCTGCCACCTGACTTCACTTCCTGTGGTTGTCCCTGTACCTGATTCAGCTCAAGGACATCGCTAGTGGCTATTAAATAAGTGACTCATAGAACTCTGATCAGAGATGAGCATGTGGATTAGGGATATTCTGGCACTTTTGTAAGATAAGGCAGAACCCCAGCAATACCTCAGTCCCTGGGACTACAGGTCCTGCATGGAGGCAAGGCAGCCATTATGAAGTCCATCAGCATGATGCATCCTGGGAACTCAGCCACCATCTCCTTCCCATTGGGTGGACACAGAGAACATCCCACTCACTCCTTGCTTGCTTGTCAGTCACCTTCCTTAAAGGAAGGCACCATTGAAAGCACTGTCTTTCTTTAGTCTCGACGGTAAACTTGTTTTTCCTCCCTTTCTCCCCTGGGTTACGGCATAAATGAAGTCAGTCAGGGCTTCAGCTTGATTCCCAAAGGAATACTGGACCCATGTGAAATCACTGCCTAGCTTGTCACACTTGAAATTCTCTACTGAATAACAGCCCAGCCCCAGTGCCTAGGTGGTTCACACAGAGGTTAAGTGAAAGTAGGACGAACACCTGTCAGAGATTGGCAACTCTGGTCCCTGGAGGAGCCACTTAGAGAAATAACAGAATTTCATTCAAAAGGGGAAAGAAAAGCAAGTTGCGTTGATAAGCTCATAAAAGATAGCACCCTTTGAGAAAGTAACAAAAGTCCTATTATTCTCGAAACTCCAGAGAAATGTATGTGGCTACTTGTATTTATTTTTGTGAAGGGCTATAGATTGTATGGAATTCTTTTGTTTCCCCAACAACGCTGTTAATGAATGGGCTTTCCTTTATTGAAGAATGGAATGTTTCACTCCCCATACTTAGAATAAAAATAAGCTTTCTGAAGTCTAGGCCCCAGATTTTATGACTAATTCTTAAAATTTTATAGACCATATTGTGGGTCACAATGGAGTGTGCTTGCTGAACTTTTTAAAACCACACATTCACATTCTGGTTGGTTTGAGGGCTTTAGGAACCTGTGGACAGTTCCACAGTAAGCAGGGTCATTGCCCCGTTCCCCATCTGCCTCCTTCTTACAGGAAGTGCCTTTTCTCTTTCTTTCTACCTCCCCTTGACCCCTGCAATAATTTTCAAACTAAGTGGAGGCAAGAGCAAGGTCATCTTTCCTCTCTGAAGCCAAGCTATGTGGAGAAGGAGCACCAGCCCAGGTGCAGAGGAGGAGGAGGGGGAGGAGCAGGAGGAGGAAGGAGGAGGAAGGAGCAGGAGGAGCAGGAGGAGATGGAGGAGGAGGAGAAGGAGGAGGAGCAGGAGGAGGAAGGAGCAGGAGGAGCAGGAGGAGATGGAGGAGGAGAAGGAGGAGGAGGAGCAGGAGGAGGAAGGAGGAGAGGAGGAGCAGGAGGAGGAAGGAGGAGGAGGGGCAGGAGGAGCAGGAGGAGCAGGAGGAGGAGAAGGAGCAGGAGGAGCAGGAGGAGATGGAGGAGGAGGAGAAGGAGGAGGAGGAGCAGGACAAGGAGGAGGAGCAGGACAAGGAGGAGGAGAGGCAGGAGGAGCAGGAGGAGCAGGAGGAGGAGAAGGAGCAGTAGGAGGAGGAGAAGGAGGAGGAGGAAGAGCAGGGGGAGGAGGAGAAGGAGGAGGGGCAGGAGGAGTGGGAGGAGGAGGAGCAGGAGGAGGAGGGGCAGGAGGAGCTGGAGGAGGAGGAGCAGGAACAGGAGGAGGAGGGGCAGGAGGAGCAGGAGGAGTGGGAGGAGGAGGAGCAGGAGGAGCAGGAGGAGGAGGGGCAGGAGGAGCAGGAGGAAGAGGAGGAGAAGGAGCAGTAGAAGGAGGAGGAGGAGGAGGAGCAGTAGGAGGAGGAGAAGGAGGAGGAGGAGGAGAAGGAGGAGGAGGGGCAGGAGGAGCAGGAGCAGGAGGAAGGGCTGGCTGCTAGTTGCTCTTGATTTGCGCTCACTTCCCAGTCTCTTCATGTTCATCTCAAGAGCAGGGATCATTACTCCCTGCTCTACCTCGCTGCCCACATCCAGTGAAGAAACCTTTAAACTGCACCCATTATTCACATTTGTCCATGCAAATCTTAGTCTGTTTACTCTCCCAACTTTCCCACCTCCCTGCTCCCTGGTTTCCCCCTTTGCAGCCTGGCAAACGAACACGTGCAAACCCATTTCATCCCACGCTGCGACAGACTTCTTTCATTAACAAAGCACAACACAACTGGCCTCCCCCAACTCACTGTCCCTCAGTTCCCCGGGCAGTGGAAATGCTTTTACCTTATGCATTTTATCTTGCCCCCCTTTCTCAAAATGTGGTTGAAATTCAAACCAGTCGGCTTTCTTTGAAAGCCCCCTCTCACCATTTCTCAGACCAGGGCTTCTACTTCTCTTTCTTTGCCCTCCTGGTTCTTATAATATGCTGCAGTCCACCTTGTCTGATTTCCCACCACTTTTCTTCTTGTCCCCATGCCCTTACAGGTATAATCCCACTGCAACAAGCTAATTCGACCTCATAGGACAGCCTGAGTTTTTATGGCAAGGGGCTGCTGTTGAAAGCACTTCAACCTCAGTATATTATTTTGATTATAGAAAACAAAGTAGTCACTCATTAGTTCAGGAAATCAAGGTCCAAAGAGGCAAAATAACCTGTAACCAAGACTAGGTCCAGCATGTGGCAGAAGTAGAATAGAATATGGCCTTTGTTTTTTAAATCTAATGATCTTGGCACAATATGTAACTATCAGCCACCCTACTACAAGCCCGACATTGAGAATCTCTTGATTTATAAAGAAAATTGCTTCAGACAGGGGCCAACATTTCTAGCAACTTTAAGAACACTAGCATCGCCAGGCGTGGTGGTGCATGCCTGTAATCCCAGCACTCGAGAGGCTGAGGCAAGAGGATCGCTGCAAGGTTGAGGCCAGCCTGGGCTACAAAGTGAGTTCAAGGCCAGCTTAAACTGGGTAGTGAAGCCCTGTCTCAAAAAGACAAAACAAAAACAAAAGCAAAGCAACAAAAAAAAAACAAACAAAAAAAAAAAAAAAAACACTAGCAGACCACAATAACTTGAGCAGGTCTTGGCAATTATTTCTTCCTTCTTGCCAGTCTTTAATATTTTCAAATTTCACATCAAATAATAATAAAGACGGCAGTAGCAAATTTACTACTGCTAATAAAAAATAATAGTAATATGCCATCTACTTCTGCCAAGCCCAGTCCCTAAGCACATATGCCTTTGCATCTTTACAACAGCCATCAAAGATTGTACTGTTGCTCATACACTGCAGAGTGGGAAGGAGTGAAACCCAGAGAGGTGGGGCAGTTTCCCCTAGGTCACAGATCCCCAGGTCTCCGAGAGCTATGGTGCTATCCATTCCTTTTGGTCCTCTGGGCTTCCCTGAATCCATCCTTATTTAATGGGCTCCAGCCACTCTATGATTATTATTGCACTGGCCTGAACCAATAGCTCATTTCCGCTGCTGTTGTTTCCTCAACTTGTACAAATGCAGTTATGCCAAAATAATTTCAAGTGGTTTTTCCAACAAACCAGAGTTCACCGACATACAACACCTTTCCACCAAACTGACCTCGCACAAAACAAGCTGCATAATTCAGATGTCTTTGCTACTTGTCAAGCATATTATGGCTTATTATAAATTTTACAAATCAGAAATGTAAAAGGCAGCAATCTGTGAGGTGCAGCCCAGCTTGTGTAGTTGCTTCTGTCAGCATGCCATTTACTCTTTAGAGTCACGCTACTCTCAAGTGCAAACAGAAATGAAAAATAATAATAGCTCTAGCCCCAGTGATGGCATTTTGCAGCTACAATTCATCTATCATATGAGTGATTCCTAGGTCGCTCATATGTAATAATATGGGCACCACCAACAGCTTCTCTGCTGAGTTCCACCGGGCTTTATGGGTCCTAGAGTTATCATTTCTGGGAGAGCTAAGCCAAGGAGTGTAGCATGCCATTAGCGAAGGATGGATGTTCTGCCCTAGTATGATTTATTTGTTCCTAGCAATAATTCGCTTAAAATGTCAACAAACTATCAATTAAAACCTTTCTAGAGTCAAACATGCAGATAGCATGCTTCTCTTAGATTTGATGCTGAACAGATTGTGTTTCCTAGCAAAGTACCTTTTTTAGTTGATAATTTCATAGGCAAACATCTGTAAGGGTAATTCACTGTTTATGAGGGATGCTGAGTTTGCTAGCTAGAATTTAGAAACTTGATTTGATAAACTGTATCTTATGATTTCTCTCTACCATATGGATCTGGTTGGTAAACACCTACATGGGCACCTCTTTTTGATTACAATGTGATCTGTTTACAGCATTCTAAATTAAGGCAATTCTATTTATTAGGTTGTATTTTAATTTACAGTTGTAGCATGGCAAAAACTTACCAAATAATTACATGACAACCATGTGCAGTGCTTGCTTTTTTTTTTTTTTTTTTTTTACTTTTAATGGGGAAACAAATGCAAAACCCCGTCTTACCAGTGAAGAAAAAAATGCATCGGGGAACAAAATCGGTCAGATAATTATGTCTGAAAGGAAATTTGATTATATTATCGTAACTATGCAGCATAATCAAGCACCTTTCAGTAGAATTTCTTTTTTAAATTTAACCAATCATTAGGCAATTGATTTTATATCCTGTCAAATTAATGTATAAATAATGTTCAAATTGGAATCATGCAAATGATTTTCTATATAACCATCTTAAATACTAATCCTTCTGGAATGTTTCTAAAAGCATCTATCTTGTTCTGGTATGGACTTTTACAATTATAGTTTCTTGAAATAGTAATACAGTGTTCCTTCCAAGAAAGACAACAATTGCTAAATATAATTTAGACTATAATGAATGTTAACATTGATGGAGTCAAATAAATGAACTAATAATTGTACCCTCTGCTAATCTGATGACTAGCTCTTATCTAATGACACTGGGAAATATGTAAATTTGTCAGCAGGTGAAAATGCCCTTGACTGGGTAAATTATGTGGAGTATTACCTTTTCTGAAGCTCATTCAAAGCACTAATGGACTTAATACGTAGCATGCATATGTGAGGTGACCTATTCATGGAACCAAATTAGCCCATGAGAGATATTACCCATTATTTGCCTCCCAGTAATCATTTCCTCTTTTCTCAAGCACAAACCAACCCAGAAAAAAGATGCTAAATTTAATTATAACAACTATTATGTGAACAAAGTAGGTAAGCTATCCAGTGTGCTTCCAAATGCACTTAGAACCTGTCAAGCAGTTTAAATATTTTCATGTGGAATCTGGGGGTTTGCAGCTAGTATATGAGGTGAATTTTAAGTGATTTTACAGACGTCATTGGGAAAGTGAGTAATGTGAGTAACGAGGTGACTGGCCCAGTGAATCATGGGAACCTGTCAAAGATGGAGCGATGTCAGGGAAGAGATGTTGTCAAGTACCAGTAACTTAGCAACCCAGCATTTAGCTGCCTGGGGAGTGAGCAAGAGTAGCCCCTTTAAAATAGCTGAGTAGATATATGAGTCTCTGTATATCTTAGGTGTACTATAAAAATAAGTCTGTTTTCTGTCAACCTGCTTCTTTTTGTGAATATGGTGATTTATTATTTTCTATTGAATTGAATGAAAGCAGGTGAGAATTTAAGCCATGTGTAGAATTTACACCTGCTTTCTGTATCTTGGGTGTACAGAGAGGGTAATGAAACAATGTGTTGGTTTGCCAAAAAGCATTCTAGGCTTATCTGAAAGAAGTAATAGCTTCCAACTGTTGTTTGAGAACCAGCCTTTTTCTCCTGGCTATGCTAGTGAGATTGGGCTGAGTGGAAAGAAGTAATACAAAGAGACGCGAACCATTCCATTCACATCTCTGTAAAGATACTACCAGTGTCTCTGCACAACACACTGGGAAAGCGGCCTCTCAGTCACTTTGGTAGGCACCTTCCAGTTTTTAAATGACAGAAGAAAAGAGCCAAGCAAGTCTTGTTTCTTCTCTTGTATGTCACTAAAGCAGTAAGGCACATGAGAAAATTAAATTTGAGCTCCATAATTGATCTAACCAGAAGACATCCATAAACCTAAGCCACAATTTAGTCTGTGAAGGTCAAACAGGGAAGAAGACAAGAGATGATTCCTGTAGTCATGAATCTGGGACATAGAAACACTGGTTTTCAGGATAAAATGTAAAAACAACATTGGGTAATAGGAATGGATGTAAAAGTTGCAGATGGAAGCTTCCATGGATCAAGCTTGAGGCATATTTTGAGAAGTGGGGAAGGCAAGATCAGATGAGAAATTATGTACAGAATTCATATTTGTGGAAAGCACTTGGTGAGGCAAGGTGAGTGTTAGATACTGCCTTGCAAGCATCCTGCAGGGCCATGTTGGTTGATAAAAGAGAAGTAAAGGCCACAGGCACTCACTCAGCCACACACTCCTGTGCTTTGATGAGAATTTCAGCTGGTCAGGAGCTTAGCCACTGCCCTACATA
This sequence comes from Erethizon dorsatum, assembly GCA_028451465.1. Lineage (NCBI taxonomy): Eukaryota > Metazoa > Chordata > Mammalia > Rodentia > Erethizontidae > Erethizon > Erethizon dorsatum. The sequence continues at coordinate 133,466,626 of CM051842.1, forward strand.
GTCCTGGAAAAACTATTTCTTGCCACTGAAAAATTAGTAATAATTTAAAAAGGAATATCCAGCATATCTATGCAGAGAACCTATAAACACACACACACATGCGTATGCAAGCACGCACACGCATACACACACAAACTTAAGGAAAAAGGGTACCAGAAAAGAGCTTGCCATGAAACAAATTGAAGCAGTGCCCAACATAGTTGCATGAATTAATTAAAACTTGAAGCAATTATATCTAAAAAATAAGAATAAAATTAGCAATGCAAGATCTTAAAGATGCTTTTTAAAAAGTAGATAAATCAAGAGATGTGAATTAATGAATTATGAATTGAAGTTATTTCGATTAGTAGATTAGAATGTTTTTCTGAATAAAATAATACCAACAATAAAACAGGTAATCTATTACCTACTCTGATGGAGAAAAAAAAAAAAAAAAACAAGAAAAGCAAAAATACGTAAAACAAGGACTAATAAAAAAATAACCTCAAATACAGAGAAAAGTGAGACTCGTGAGTGACGATTTGCTCAACTCTGTGCAAACAAATGTAAGCATGTAGATGAAATGGATGCTTTTTCTACTGAAATACAGATAATAATATCACTTATGAATACTGGTGCAAAGTTCTTTAATGAAATACTGATGTACAGAATCAGACAGCACTTCAAAGGACATGTTCCAGGACCAAGAATGCAAAGTATACCCAATATTAAGAAATTCATTAGCAGGCCGGTGAGATAGCTCAGCGGTATAAGCGCCTGCCTGGCAAGCACAAGGTCCTGAGTTCGACTCCCGGAACCCACATATGAAAAAAGGGCCGGTGATATCGCTCAGCGGCATGGGCGCCTGGTGGCGCGCGAGGTCCTGAGGTCGACCCCCGGTACCCACAAAAAAAAAAAAAAGAAGAAATCCATTAGCATAATATGTTTTATGAATACAGTAGAATATAGAAGAAAAATGCATGGTCAGCTTCATATATGCTAAAGACATTTCACAGACATCAAGTGAGCAAGTGACGTCAAGTGGGTCAGGTGATTTCACTCTTGATAAAATAGAATAAATAGAAACATCCTTAATGTTTTAAAATATATCTATCTTAACCCAAAAGCTGATACCACATGTCATGGGGAAATTCTAGAAGCATTTCCATTATAGTCAAGAAAAAAGACTAGATGTTACTTATGCACTATTCTTTAATATTGTTCTGGAGGTTGGGCAAGACAATGAATCAAAATAATGAAGTAAAAGGCATTAAAATGGGAAAGATGGTTATTTGTAGAAATACATATTCCTATATATATATATAGATAGATTTTCTGGAAATCTTAAAAGAATTAACCAAAACACTATGATGAATAATACAACAATTAAGCAAAGTTGCCATGTGCGAAATAAATACATAGAAATAGCCTTTATATAGAAAGCAACCAACTATAAGATGTAATGCACAAAAGACTACATTTATGCCTTATGAATTAATTTAACATGAAATGTGTCATGGCTGTATGAACAAACTAAGGCACTGTGAGAGGGCTACTGGGGAAAATAGATACACTAAATTTAGAGTCGCTAAATATTACTTAAACAAATAGAAAGGCATACCATTCTTAGGTAGAAAGAATATCACAAACATTTCTATTCTTCTGTTAACCTTTGAGCCTTATCTCACACCATACACCAACATTATTTCCAGGTATATTAAAGATGAAAAACAAAAGCATAAAATATAAGGAGTATACATGGGAGAATTTAAAATATATGTTTTAAAATTTCAAACCAAGTTTCAGAATGAGGCAGCAGGGAGAAGAGGCAGTCAGGGGGTAGTTCAGAGTTTTGAGGAGATTGGAGAAGGTTGGAAAAGGTCACTGAAAGAGAGAGGGCTACCTAAGAAAATGCTGTGCAGGAATTTGTGGGGCAATGCCAAGGTTCCTGGTGATACTGAAGATATAATTTTACATGTTCTGATCAGTAAGTTGTAACATTTTCCCCAGCAGTGCTTAGCTCATTACCCAGAGCCCACTTACTAATAGGCTGATAACAGCCTGGAACCCTGGAAGAGGTTGAATAAGTTACCCCAAATCAACCCAAGTGAGTTGCAAAGTGGGTCAACACAGGATTGGAACACAGGTTGGATGCAAGTACTGTTATCATCCCTTTGTTACAGACAATGAGACTGAAGTATTTTGAGTTAGAGCAGCTTTCCAAATTCAGTAGCTAACCAGTAGCAGAGCCCAAATCCATGCTTGTATCCATTATGTATTCCTCCTTTAACTATGAGAATATGGGACTGAAGAAGTAGGTTTGAAGTGAGTATTTGAGGGCTCAGCCCCTCAGTTAGTGTGTAGCAGTGAAGCTGAGACAGGTTGCTAATTCTACATGTCAGAATTAGGAAAACTGTTTACCAAATGGACCAACTCTAATAAAAAGAAGTTTCATAGGCATATTAACTATATGATAATGCACTTGGGTCCACTAACCTTTAGAGAAGATAAGAAACAGTTAAGGAGTAACTGTATACTGCTTCTAAGTGCACCAATAGAAGGCAAATATGTAGAGCATATTTGGCAAGCTTTTCCTATAAAGGGCCAGATAGTAAATGTGTTTGGTTTTTAGGGCATATATTCTCTGTCCCAGTTATTCAACTCTGTTGCTGTCCATAGACAATATGTAAAAGAATTGTTAAATTTTATTTACAAATATGGGTAGTGGGCTATATTTGGCCTGTGGGCATTAGTTTGTTGACACCTAATCTAGAACATTCAGAACTACGAAGTAAGCAGATCTCTGCACTGTTCCACTCAACCACACTTGATATGTGGTACTGATTTCCAGCCAACTCATTTTTTAAAATTACATTCAGTATAGTTTTCCTATTTTTTTTATCGAAAACAATTCCGACATCCCAAACATTTCTCCATATTACCCTTTTGTACTCAGATCCTCCTCTCTGTTCCTAAGTCTTAGAAAATCACTGACCTTTCTTTGCCATTAGAGTTTTGCCTTTTACAGAATGTGTACTGTATGTAGGTGGAAGCATTTAGCTTTACTAAACGGATTCAGTACACAGTGTAATGACTTGGAAATTCACTTAAATTATTGCATATATCAACAAAGTGTTCCATTCTATTCGTGAGTAACTTTCCAGTGTGTGGATATACCACAGTTTGTTTACCCATTCACCCACTGAGGGGCATTGGAGTTGTTTCTGGCTTCTGCTGATTATGAATAATGTCGTTATTAACAATCTTTTGCAGATTTTTGTATGAGCATATGTTTTCATTTTTTTTTTTTTTTTGTGGGTACCGGGGGGTCGACCTCAGGACCTCGCGCGCCAACAGGCGCCCGTGCCGCTGAGCGATATCACCGGCCCCTTTTTCGTATGTGGGATCCGGGAGTCGAACTCGGGCCCTCGCGCTTGCCGGGCAGGCGCTTAAGCCGCTGAGCCATCTCACCGGCCCCGTATGTTTTCATTTATATTTGGTATGTACATACTTAGGAGTGGAACTACTGGGTCATATGGTTTCTATGTGTTTACATTTATTTTTAAAATACTAAATTGTTTCCCAGACTGGCTGCGCCATTTTGTATTCACTTTTATAATAAGTGTGTAATGGTTTACCATTGTGGGTTTAAATTACATTTCTTAAATGACTAATGAAATTGGGCATCTTTTCATGAGCTCATTTTCTATCTGTGTATCTTTTTGAATGAAGTGTCTGTTCAAATCATTCGCTCATTTTTACAATCAGAGTTTGGGTTACTTTATGGTTGAATCTTGAGCTTTTTTTTACATTCTGGATATGTCTTTTGTCAAATATGCAATATGCGCATATTTTCTCCCAGGATGTGGGTTATTTTTTCCTTCTTTTAGTGGTGTCTTTTAAGAATATAATTTCTTAAATTCACTGAAGTCCAACTTATTTTTCTTTTTCTCTTATGGGTTATGATTTTGATGTCAAGCCTAAGAATTTGTTGTCTAATCCAAAATCATAAAATTTCCCATGTTGCTTATAAGAATTTTATTTAGATCATTGTTCCACTTTGTATGAATTTTTTGTATTACTTTTTGTATGTGATATGAGGGTACAGGTTGAGATTCATCTTGTTATGCTTCTGCACCATTTATTGAAACACTATCTTTTGTCTTCCTCCATTGAACTGCTTTTGCATTTTTATAAAAAGTTGATTCCCCATAGTTATGTGGGTTATTTCTGGACTTTCTAGTCTATCTCATTGGTTTATGCCCTGACTTCTCACCAATACCATAAAGTATTCATTTCTTTTGCTTTCTGCTAAGTCTTAAAATACGGTAACGTGAATCCACCAAATATATTTGTTTTCTAAAATGGTTTGGCTATTCTAGTTCCTTTTCTTTTGCATATGAGTTTCAGGATCATGTCGTTTACATTTACAAAGAATCCTGCTTGAACATTGGTTGATAGTGTACTATATCCATAGGTCAGTTTAGGGAGTAAGAACTCTTCCAGTGTGTCGTTCCTTTCAACACATAAATACAGTTGGTTTTATATTTATTAAGTTGGTCATCCCATTTTTATAGAGACCTGGATGACCTATAATTCCTCTTCAGGGAATCCATGCAGTGGGGAAAATCCACACTCCTAGAAAAACTATGTGAATAAATTTATTACATTATTTCTTACGACAAAACACCACTGTGTATTCAATAATAGGAGAGTAATTAAACACAGATTTATACACTAAGAATAATAATCAGTCATTCAAAAGATGGCTTTAGGGTTAATGTACCAACATGGGAAAAAACTTATTATCTTAAGTGAAATAGCTAGAATATAACATTTTATGTAGTTATTATAGTTATGTTAAAATACTAAGGAAGAAACTAAAGAAAAATACTTTAAAATGATAGCTCTTTATTCTGTTAGAGAGACAGGATTCTGAGTGATTTTGTGTTGCTATAGTTTTTTAATTTCTACAGTTTACATTAACAGAGGCTGTATTTGAGCTAGGAGGCCTGAAATGGTGGATTCCAACCTCCAAGGAGCAATTTTAAAGGGACAGTATTAGAGCAACGGAAGGAAGAACGTTCTAGGGAAAGATTGTGACTAATAAAGTAAGGTTGGCTCTTCTCGCTTGCAGAATATTGTCATGCAACTTAAACTTTCCATAACTTGTCTACAAGATTGTGAAAACATTGCTCACTTTCAGGGACTATTGGAAGGACTAAATGAGATGATGTACATGAAGCCCCTAGAAGAGTGCTTGGAACACTCAATAAAAACTAGATCTGTCCTTTCACCCCCATTCTAAATAGGAAACTTATTCGAGGATAGAAGGGGGGGTGCTTGTCCCTGAAGGTATTCAAGTGGAGATACTATATTTCCTCAGTTCCAAAAGGATAAACTCCAAAATCCTCATCTTGGCAGTTCTTTATGCCATCAGTCATGCCAACTTCACGTCTTGCCATTTCTCCCAACCATTTGCCCTTTCCTCCACAGCCTTTCCTCCCTTCAAATGGGCCATTTCCTCCCCGCCAGTGTGCATTGGCCTCTCCCTCTGCCTGGCCACATCCACTCCTGTCTTTTCCTTTGTGGCTGTTTGTTTACCCATGAAAGAGTCAGCACAGAGATCACTGAAGTGAAGGAACTCATTTGTAGATCTTCCTTCTAGGTACCCCCAACAGTTTTTACACACTTACACTTTTTGCCTTTGTGCCTTTCATGGCAGAATGTGAGGCTTGCCTGGACTTGCTCTGTGTGGCACTCATTACTCTGCCCTTTGGCCTATCCCAGAAGCCCCAACCTGTATTCACTCACACGAAGGTGCCAAGTGTAGGTGTATAAAAATCCATAGAATAGCTACAGCCTGCTCCTTGGATGATTTAAACTTGTAGAAGGATAGTTAGAGAAAATGAATTCATAGTGTTATTTCCACCAAGGTACAAGAATTATTTGATTTTGTATGAAAATATTTAATAAGTAGATAATAACATTTAGTGAATGGAATAGTTATACAAATATTAGGCATTATAATGACTCCCTGTCTTATTTCTCCAAATGATATACTGAGCACTACTTTTTGTGCTATTATTTTCAATTTCCAATTTTTTTTTTTTAAAGAAAGCCAAGCTGTCACAAGCAGCCTCTTACTTGAATGTGTCCGGAGTCTTGGAAATTTGACTGGTCTACATTATCCTACAAGTGGGTCTCGAGAGCATGTTTGGAGATTCTAACAGGAGAGCACAGCTGTGTGTATACCCTTGCCTGAAGACTGGGCCTTCTCTCTTGGGGAATGTTGTCCTCTCTGAGCAAACGTGAGTGCGCAGCCTTGGAGGGACACACGTGGAGCAATGCAGGAGAAAAGGGACACTTGCCTAGCCAGAAAGAACAGCCAAATCCACCCTGGCCATCAATGAGGTGTTAGGGCAGCCAGATCACACTTGCATTCTCCATTGTCAGTTATTACTTAATGCCATTGGTGTAGCCCATTTTTCCTATTGTTCCTCAAAGCACAATAATGCTGACATTATCACTTTCAACAAGGCGCTGACTAAAGCCAGGGCCCCATTTGCTACTACAATGGGAGAGACACTTCTCTCAGCTAAGGTTTTGGGCCTATTCACTGTGCTTGTATCGTTGTGTCAAGAAAGCAGTTTCCATGAGATGTGTTCTTGCCTCCTGAGTGAGTTTGTTTAGACCTTTTGTGGCTGGTACCTGTCTGTTGCTTCCTTTATATGCCCCGTTCCTCCCAAAGTCCTCCATTCCTGAGGTAAACACACTACCATGAACAGACTCATCCAGCTCTCCTCTGCCAACATGTAATTTGGAAGCAACTGCAGAGAACCAAGAACTACTTGCAAGGAACTAAGGACGGTCTACAAGTCAGGTGAAGCTAAAACATCCTGGTTATCTGAGTCTCATACTTTTCTGTTCAGCACCCCTCCTAGTTCCCAGGACCTGCTGGATTTGGAGGAATCCTGAAAAGCATGTCCACGCTCTACCTTTGCAGCGTTCTTCTTGCTTTCTAACTCAAATACACCCAATAGGCCCTCATACCCCAGTTCCTTTGTTAAAAAAGTGAATGATGGGTCAGAGATCTGGAGGATCTGCCCTGATGTCAGAGCCTGGGCTGCGACTGTCCTTGTTACTAGCAAAGACCTTATAGCACTGTTCTTGGGAGGAGCTGAGACTCAGAAGAAAGTGCTATGCCAGTGACACTGGACTGGGCACCAAGAGACCCCAGAGCAAGTCCTGAGCCTGCCGCTACCTCACTCTGTGACTCCGGTAGACTCGTCACCAGGGCACGCTTCAGATTCTGCATCTGTAAAGTGACAACTGTCTTGCACTGTCCAATATAGCAACACAGCCGCCTGTGGCTGGCTATTTAATTTAAATTAACTAAAATAAAATTAAAAGTTTACTTCTTTGATCCTTTTACACACATTTCAAGTGCTCAATAGCTGCCTGTGGCCAGTGGCTACTATATTAGCACAAACTACACTGTTTTCATCACTGTGGAAAGATACAATGAACTAAACTGCTCCTGGCTCATCTCTTCAAATAGGCTCTAGGTTTTCCCCTGAGTTTTACCATTAAATGAAACCAAACCTCATCCTACCTTTTAAGAAACTATGTACCCTTGACTCTGTTAGAGTATATCTGAATATTTCATTTCTGTCCCGAGGCTTATGTAGAACATATGGGCTAAATGCTACTCTAGCTCTGCGCAGTGCCTCTAATATATAAGGAGAACCCAAAATGAAGCTAAGTGGGTAGACAAATAGAAAGAGCAGGTTCCCACAAAAAAAGAAGTTTCAGGCCTATGTCTGGCTTGGTAGGCAGTGCAGGGAACTTTCTATCTCCAGTCGAGGTGCCAAGCATGTTCCTGCCCCTCCATTCAGTGAAGAGTAATAATTTCTTCATCCAAGCTCTGGGAATGAGAGAGTACAGGAAATTCTTGAAGGATCATTTTAGTAGAGAAAGGGTTCTATACAACCTCAGGTCATGATGCATCTTCACTCCCTCTCTTCCCCTCTCAGGTTCCTGTAACATTTCATATCTTGAGACATTCACCTAACATTCATTACTTAGCTCCAGGGACATTAGGGGTCCTGTTACTTCATAAGAGGAAGTCGTTTCCCTTTGTGTACTCTGGGGACCCTAGATCTGGATTATTAGCCTTAATACGGACTGAGTCTTGAGAAAAGCCATTCATTGTACAAAGTTCCAGTTGGGCAAGATAAATTCCGAGTATCAAATGCATAGCACAGTGACTATAGTTAATAACACCATACTGTGTACTTGAAATGTGCTAAGAGTAGATCTTAAATGTTCTCCCAAGAACCAAAAAGTTAACTATGTGAGGTAATGGATAGATTAATTAGCTCGATTGTGGTAAACATTTTATAATGTTTATACACATTTTACATCACATTGTATACCATTGTATATAATTCTTTATCAATTGTATATCAGTAAAGTTGGGGAATAAACAGCCATTCATTGATATATTCAGATGGCAAGGCACATTTGATAAATTTGGGCCTCATTCAAATGAGAAAAACCATATGGAATTTAAGCTGGGGTACCTGATTTATTTCATTCAACATTACATTTTCAAAGTGTATCCATTTTCCTACAAATGACTCAAATCTATCCTTCTTTATAGCCAAGTAGTATTCCATTATGTATAGATACTATATTTTCATTATCTTTTCACCTGTTGGTAGACATATAGGCTGCTTCCAGGATTGTGAATTGTGAATTGTGAATTGTGCTGCTATAAACATGGGCATTCATATTTCACAGTAACACGATGTGTTTAGCTCTTTTAGGAAGATAATCTAGAAGAAGAATAGCTGGGTTAAGTGGAATTTCTATTTTTAGTTTTTTGAGAAATCTCCATACTGATCACCATAATGGTTATACTAGTTTACATTCCCACCAACAATGTAGAAGTGCTCCTTTTCCCTCAGAGCCTTGCCAGCATTTATTATTATATGATTTTTTAACAAGTGCCATTCTTTCCATTATAAATTGAAATATTAGTGTGGCTTTAATTTGCATTACTCTAATGGCCGGAGATATTGACCATTCTCTCATTTGAGTAATACAAAGTACACATAAAGAACAAAATAGCAGATTGATAAAGGGAATCAGTGCAATAGATCTTTTGTAAATGGAAAGGGACCCAAGAGACCGAGGTGAGGGGAATATAATGAAACATGGAAAGGGGATCTAGAGATGGAGGGAGAGAGGTGGGCAGGAGAGTGGAAAAGAATAAAATTCATCAGGGTATATTAAACACATGTACCTATTCCCAAAGATGAATGTAAAAGTCATGTACTGCAAATATGTACTAATAAAATAAAATAAAATAAAATAAAGTAAAATAAAATAAAATAAAAACCTGGGCCTTTCCTTAGAGGTGGACTTACTTTCTTTGATTTGCCATTTAGGTTATTACCGTATGCATGTCAGTGAACTGAGAAACCAGTAAGAGTTACGGCAGTGGTTTCAAAATAACTGCAAAGTAGTTCTTAAAACCACCAAAATATGGTTGGCATCCAGAAAGACAAGAGAGCCTGGGCCCTGTTCCACAGTCTGTAGTATTCCGTGTTGGAGAGTCTGTCCCTCTGGAGCATAGTGGTGGCCATAGCCTGAGCTCAAAGTCAGGCACCCAGGGAGAGGTTCTTCAGCTGCAAGCTTTATTTCCAAGACTCAGTTACCTCATCTGTGAAATGGGAACACAGAAAAGTACATCCCTGGATTCTTGAGTAGATTAAAAATGGTAACATAACTGAAATGTTCAGTGAATTTTAACCACTAAATCCATGCAAGCTTCTGTTGATTGTTATTCTGACTTTTCCTACTCTTCAGCAACTCCAAATATTTTCAAAGCATGACTTTGTATTTCATATCTCAACCCTTCATGGATTCTCAATTTGGTTTAGCCAAGGAGTTTAAATTGCCCCTGTGATTTTCTTAATTATTAACTATGTGAGCCCCTTTCATGTCTTTACTATTGTGCATGCCTTTTTTTTTTTCATTTTTGACCATTCTGTGGTTCATAAGGCACTTTGCAGCTTTTCAAATTGTCAGTTGTTTAATTAGCCTGGAGAACCTGCCATGTTGATTTTTGTCAGCTGCATAACAGGCTCTGTGGGTAGCTTGCAAATCCCTGACCAGGATGTTTCAAAATGATTTGGCAATTTTTCCCTTCTTCAAAGCAAACAAGAGAGCCTGGATGAGCAGGGGTGAGTGGAGTGGGTGGAGGGCCCGTGTGCTGTGGCCCTGGGTAGAAAGATGTGGCTAGAGCCCAGTGCTGGACCACTGGTTGGCAACTGGCTTTTGGATGAGAGTCACAAAGTTATTCAAAACAATCTGAATCTCAGCCTGAGAGTGGCAGGTTTATGTAGGGGAGAGAGGCCTCCTTGTGCTATTTATTTGCTTTAAGCCCAGTGTTACTTTCGCCCACTAGAACCTTCCAAGCAAAGGGTTTGACGTTGGTCTTTCTGAATCTTCAGTTTGGTGCTTTACTAAATTTATGGCTAGGAGGAAAAGTATTGATCTGGTTACCCCAAGAGATGGCATAGGCTGAAAACAGATAAAAGTTTAAAGAGGATTTAGAGACATCCCTAGGCAATGGATTCTCACGGGGTTTTCAGGGAAGCTTTGGTGGCTGTGGGAGGAGTCGGTTGGAGTGCACGCCTTCCTCATTGTGAGCTAATGCTTTGCTGTCCAGATGAGGGTGTCTTTGAACATGTCGAGGGAAATTACTAATAAAAGATGCTTTGATACTGTAACAGGCTGCATGTGCAACTGTTACATTTTTGTTTACACTTGAACTTAACCAAAAGCCTGAGAAGAAATATCTTTTTGTGTGTGCTTAGAAAAATGATTAAGTGATGAAATACAACTTGAGATTGGATTTGTGTTTAATCAAAACTTAGTATAAAGTGTCTTCATAATTATGATGTCCAAAAAAACAATATATCAATAGATACTCCTAACTTCTGCTGTTTGGCAAGTGACAGTGTTTACCAAGGCAGAGAGACACTGGCTTTCCTGATTATAACACAGGATTGAAGCTTTATAGTGTGCTTATGGGGCCAAGTTTTCCATGCACACTGCTGGCCCCAAGGGTATTCATATTGAATTTAGAATGTTTTCTTTCTCCGTCAGTCAAGCACCCTTTTAGAAAAAGATCCGACTCTTCTTTGCCACTCTTAATATGGAATACAGATGCTATTTATTTCCCATTATTTGGAGTAATTGTTGAGTAAAATGAATCTGGGGAGAGGAGCGACTGTCCACCCATTCAGGAATACCTCCTAATAGGAGCTTGGAATACTCAGAGGTGGTCCTCTGAATCAGTTTCGCTGGGGCTTAGGAGTGGTTTGGATGTTGTTAAATTCAGGCTACTGCAAAGAGCCTGATGCCTCTATTGGTTTATTTTTATTTTTATTGTAGACTGTCCATGCGTGGGGAGAAGGCGGAGTGTTCAGTAGACTGATATCTCGTGATAGATTTGTTAGGTAATTTCATGTGAATGGAACAAATGGGTTCTCTTTCATCCCCTTGGACTGTGATTCTGTGGTTGTAAGATTGAAATAGTTATTCCAGAGGAAAGACAATTCCATGCAAATCATGGTGGATGGAGTTCTCGCTGTATTAGTGGCCGCATGCTTTATTTTTACTGATTTCAGAAATAATGAGAGAGCAAAGCAGCAGTCGAGTTGTTCACTGGAGACTTCTTTCCATGAAAATAGATATTACTTCTTTTTTTGTGTGTGTGGGTACTGGGGGTTGACCTCAGGACCTCGCGTGCCAGCAGGCACCTGTGCCGTTGAGTGATATCACCGGCCCTTTTTCGTATGTGGGTTCTGGGAGTCGAACTCAGGTCCTCATGCTTGCCAGGTAGGTGCTTACGCCGCTGAGCCATCTCTCCAGCCCGATATTACTTCTTTTTTCTCGGCAATTGAGCCTTTGTTCCCTCTAAAAACAGTTGTCATGAACTCCTCATTACCATTTTTCTTAATGTGATAAGTGTAAACTACAAGAGAGCGATCATGTTTGAAAAGCTACAGCAGCCCTTAGAAATGGATTACTAACGCCTCGTATAATTCTTTGAAAAGACTTAGACTGGGGACTGCACAAAATGCATCCTTCTGCTCTCCTTGGCCTGGAGTTTTCATTCTCATCTTTCACTTACGGTGCAAGCTGGCTTTCTAAAAGGCAGCTCTGTTGCTGCCTCTACCCTGTGTTTTCTGTCTAGCAATAGGAGAGCAACCGATCACTTTGGTAATTTTGGTGACACGGAAACAAATTGCATGTTGTTCTCCTAAAAAATACAAAAACAAAACAAAACAACAACTCTTGACAGATTTGTTTTAGTTCTACTTTGAATGATAACTAATAAGTGTCATTTTCGTATACTCTTTCCAGTTATGATTACTCTAGCTACCCATTCCTGGGCCTGGTCCAGGCTTCTGGCTCTTAGATGTCTTGCAGAGATTACATAGTCAAGAAATGATTTTTGGAAAAATGAAATTAGATGTAGATCATTAAATCTGGTGCTGAGAGAGGAGCCAATGAAGGTGTACAAGTTTTCTCAAGTTGATTTTCCTGAGCTGGAGCTAAAGGAGCCAACTAGAGGATAATCATAAACGCATATCTCCCAGTACGAAGAGGTAGCATGCCATTTCATCCAGTAAAAACGACTCTGAAAAAAGGTGGCTACATTGTCACGAAAACCTGAGAAAGTGTCTCAAGCCAGCATATTTTAGGTGATGGTCATTGGATGTAACTGGCAGCAAAATAATTTGAAACAGAAGAGCTGGTAACTCAACAGTGAAGTGAAAAATCACTTTTGAAATGAGTAGCAATGCTCTTTTGTCAAAATTAGCTTTTCGATGAAAAAGAGAAGTTCAAGGGTTAGAAATCTAAGAACTGACCGTCAAGAAACCTCAGAATCCTCAAATGCCTACACTGGACCACTGAGCAGAAACTCTATTTCCTTTTTTGCTCCTGATCTTCACCAAACAGTTTTCTCAATAGCGAGTTCTTACATTTCTAACCCTTGAACTTGTGCTAACACTGCCTTTCCAACAGAAGCCAAACAATTCAATGTTATTCAATCTAACTTTTCCCAGCAGGGCAGCCAGTCATCTCTTCTGACTGGTGCAACCTAATGTAGACAAATGCCCTGATAAGGACTGAAATGATCAGACAAGGCAATCATTTCTCAGGTGGGGGGATCACACCCATTATGATATGGGCTGTGGCTTCCGGCTGCTGCTGCTGAAACTTTGTACAGAACGCAGCGCGAATGGGTGAACTACCCCGTGTATGGCTGTTGTTTTCTATCCGCTCATCATTGCCTTTGGAACAGTTTCTTTGAAGTGTCTGAGGGTAGAATGCCTGAGGATTAACAGGTTCAAAAGAAGTTGCATAGATGGGCCTGGCCATACATGTTCCCATTACATAGAGTGGGTAAAACGAAATTGACTACATCTGGCAACAGCAAGAAGACAGCTTGCTTGCTTTCTGAAGGAGCACGAAATGAAGCTTCAGGGTACTGCTCACTATGCTTTCCAACTGCAAATTAGAGTTAGGCTCTTTTTCAGTAGAACCTTGGTTTGAGGATGCCAGGATAAAGGTCAGCCTGTATGAGCCAGACTCTGCATAGAGTCAAAACGGGGGAAACTTCCAGATTCCCTTAAGCAACTGCCAGCACAAAAGAGTTTAGCAGTCAATTATTTATTTAAAGAGCATTGCCAGGATTTTCGTGCCTTGTCAGTGAAATCATTAGTGTTAATTTTTAATCTAATTGGTCTTTTGGGGGGTAGTCTGGTAGATGGCATTTTGTGTGGGTCATTGTCACACTATAGCTGGGAAATTATATTTAATATAACCCTTGATTTTAGATTTCCTGCTTACCAGTGCTTGCATAGAAATCAGTGCTAAAATCTCAGGACACTGTCTTAAGAGCATTCCAACAGAAGAATATTCATTCAACTAAATGGAACAGAGTTTTGACCACTAACGAGGCTTGGCAGGAATAGTTAGCAATCAAGCCCAGGAAAGTCTATGGTTCCACTTTTGTTAGACTTTCCAAGAGCTGAGCAAACCATTATCTCACTGTGAGACAACAGTAGGCTCCCCTTCCATGTCTTCTCCTACCACACCCTGGAATAATGATGAATTTCTTTAGCCAATTTTGCTGGCCATATTTATATGCCATGCAAAAAATATTACGCACATTCAGTTTTCCATCTTCTCATGTACATTGTTGACTATTCAAAGGTAAACAATGCAATTGCTGATTAGGTGAGAGCAGTAGAGTTGCTGTACAACTCCCCACCCTGTCTTTCTGGGGATCTCATTTCCATAACCCTAGATAGAGACAATTTCAATTTAGAGATTTGCTGCTCACTCACTGCCTTCTAAGACAGTAGGCTCACATGAAACCTCACATGATTGGAATTTCTTCTTACTGTGAGCTCAAATTGACCCTTTAATAACTTTTACTCATAGGGCTAGTCCTAACCTTTTGGTCAACAAATCACAAACCTTTTCCACCAAAACCTTTCTGTAGACTGAACCTTTCCTATCAGTTTTCACCATTCTAGTAGCTGTCTCTTGGAAAGGATTGTCGTATTCCCATGCCCCTGCTGAGATGGGAGTAACTCCAGGAGAGCACTCTCTGCTTCTAATCGGGTCTTCTCTGTGCAGTTTTTAACAGAACTCTGGCATTCAATGCTCTGGGCATCACACTTAATGTCCCTTCAGTTGGCATTGATTCTTTTGCCTGCCACAGCCCCTCACATTTACTTGGAGATTATCAGGTAAAATCTTTATGCATTATAGCTAAGCTAGGTGGTCTTTCTCATTCAGCAGTTTTGCACTTGTCTTGTGGGTCATAATTGCAGTTTTCATTTATTCCCAATAAAATCCATCTTACTGGATTAAAGCCCCTGTTGCAAGATCTGTCTGAATTTTGATTGCTCGTAGCATAGTGTTACCTGTAAGTTTGATAAGCAGACTTTTTTAATGCTCTTTTCAATTATTGATTGAATGATGTAACATGTTCGAGAGCATTTTTGCAACCGAAGAGCCCTATTAAAAGTGAAGCTTTATTACCTTGAGAGCACAATGTTAAATGACATAAATCAGACACACAAGCTTAAATATTACATGGTTTCTCTTATATGAAAAACCCAAAACATGAATAAAGAGCAAAACGAAAGATAAAACAAGAAGTAGGGAGACAGATCTTTCTCAAATGGAAAATGAAGACGTGTTATGTACATGCACCAACACCACACAAGGAATGTAAGCATTATGTACTACAAATACGGACTAATAAAAAAATTAAAACAAAGTAAGGCATTCTTATTATTGACCCTGGTCAACATTAACAGGAAAGGACAGCGGCCTTCATTGTTCCTGTAGAGACTTAGCTGCTAGGTTAACTTTCTAACTCAGATATCTGTGTGCACTTATTCCACCATAGTGTATAGTAATAATGCTTTGCTGATGCCAAGATATGCTATGTCCATGACATTTTCCCAGTCTTCCAAGCAGCGTCCCATTTCCTGAGTGGCATCAGTGTTCTAGACTGTGGTCTGAGCAGGGTTAAAAAGGCTCTTGAGCCCTACATACAGAGCACATGTTGCATGAGCATCTTTAGCATAAAATTGGCTTGTTTGGAGAAACACAATGTCTGACCTGATAGGCACCACAGAAGAAAGAGGCCAGTACTCCTTGCACCTGTCCTGCTTCCCCCTGAGACTTCACATGGAACAGCCAAGTGCCCTGGCTTTGGCCAAAGAGCTCTATCCTACGGTCCTTGTCTTCCCAAGACTTGCAGAGGAAGGCCTGCTGGGAGAAGCAGGCAGGTTGGCACTCGTATTTCTGCGGTCACCTCACAGCAGTGTTGCCATGTTCTGCAGCACCACGCTGAGAGTGGCGGCCTGTGCAGACCGCACCAGAACATGAATCCTCTCCCAAATCACTACTTGCCTCCGTCCCTCTGTGGGCCCAACTACAACCCTGCTCCAGCTCCTTTCTTCCATTTGCTACTGACAGCTCTGTGGCTGCAGATAATGTGCCAATACTTGCTTCTGTCTCCTGTGGGGGAGAAACAGAGATTCCCACCGGGCAGTTAGCAATTGGTAGTGCATTGAGGGCTGAGCAAGAACTTGACTGCACCCCTCCTGAGGCTGTATCCCTGGACAGCCTCTCTTGGGCATCCCAAAGGCAATAATGCCTAACTGCTCCACCCTCTCTCTGGTCCTCAGAGTACTGTCAGGGCCCATGGATACAAAAGTTCGGAGTAATTTATTCAAACATAATAGATTTTCTTGGAAGTTAAAACCCACGCCAATATGTGGGGTGTGTGTGTGTTTCTGAGAGGGACCCTTAGCTAAAGAAGCAGATTTGACTTCTAATGTGAAGACCTCACTTACGTAAGTGGGACATGTGAATTCAGTGTTTTCAGGAGGAAATCAGTTTTGGAGAAGGGTGGATGCTGAGGCTGCATCCCTAGGCTGTGCTGGCTTAGAAGATTGCTTGGCATATGCACAGTGTAGCCAACAAATTCAGGGTGTGTTTCAAATTTTTTTTAAAATTACAGTAAAAGACACATTGCCGTAATGCCCCTCACAAATTTCCTCCTCACTTTGAACACACGTATCCCATTCTTCTTGCCCTTTCTGAAGCAGTTCTGGAAGTCTTCCATTATGAGTGTTTCTAGTTGTGTTGTCATGGCTGCTTCAGTGTCCTAAATCAATTCAAAACATTCACCTTTTATGATCATTTTGACTTTGGGAAAGAGGCAGAAGTCTTGTAGTGCCAGATATAGTGAATAAGGTGGATGAGGACACACCATAATATTTTTATGAGCCTGGCTTTCCCTTGGATAGCACTTGGCAGCAGCATTCACCATATTTTTGATCACACCTCATAAAGACACTGATAAAAAAGGACTTCCAGAACTGCTTCAGAAAGTGGCAAGAATGATGGGATAAGTGTGTTTGAAATAGTGTGGGGGGGTATTTTGAGGGTATTCATAGCAATGTGTCTTGTATTGTAATACGTTTTTAAAATGTAAACATTCGCCGTATTTTTCAATCACCCCATGTATTTTTATAGTCTGATAACAGTACCTTTTGGGAGTATACTCTCTGGAAGGAAAAAATAAAATACCCCTCAAAGGAAGTCAGAGACTTCGGTCAGGTACCATGACTTGAGAGTCATTTAATTCTAAGTACCTCTGAGAAGAAACTCTTATTTGATTTTGTGGTTTTAGTCTCCGTTTATCTAAAAACTAATCAGCTGCTCATAGTTATCATTTTTAATCAGAAGAATTTGTAAATACTTCCAAAATTGCATTTCCTACGTTCTTGGCATCTCAATAGAGGGAAAGGGGAAGGTGTATGGAGGCCCTGTCCTCTTGAGCCCTGAGCAGGGAGCCGAAGTTGCCTGTGTGCTACCTCATTCTGGCAATGCGGGAACTGTGCTCATGGGGCTGGTACTAATAACCCTTGAATGCGTGCAGAACTGCATGGTTTCCAAAGCCCTTACATACACATTAGCTTACGTCTCCTCTTGGCCGCCTTGTGATGTAGGCAGAGCACGTAGAATCAGAAGTGAACAACACTGGTAACGGAAGGACCCCTAGAGACCATCCAAGCCAAAGCCCACATATTACAGGTGGGAAAACTGAGTCTCAGAGTGGGTAAGCAGTTTGACCAGGGTCGCTCAGGGTAGCTGTTGGCAGAGCTCAGATTTGAATTAAGGTCTCCTTTTCTTATTTCAGTCCAGGGATGTCTAGGGGCTGCTTCTCACTATATAAAGAGCAATAACAAAAATGAAATATAGGAGACACCACCATCATTTCCATTCATTAAGATAGTCACTTGAAAGAATGCTATAATCGTGTCCTAAGTTTGAAGGCTTTGAAGGTAAGGACCTTACTATTTATGTTTAACCTCAACACGTACTGTTTGAACAGCTACTGTGCACCAGGTATAGTGTGAGCCTCTGAAACACACACACTGTTCCTGTAGCCTCCACTGGGAACGTCTCCCAAGTGCTCCGCACAGTGACTCCTTCCCACTACTGTGTGCCCTGCATCTTTGCACATTCCCCTGCCTTGTCTCTCTCGCCAGCAGGATCAAAGGAGGACAGAGATGAAGGAGGATCTTTGCAGAGGTTCATACTGACCAAATGTGTGTGGGTTACTTTTTGTATTAAAGGAGAAATGATGGTTGCTGTTGAGTGGAGGTGCTTAACACTAGAGCCAGCTGTAAAAGCCTTGGCAACACGTTGGAGCAGGTACTCATGCCTCCCTGGTGACTGGGTTAAAGGTTGGTGTGGTAGGATTAGGGTGCATGGGTGTCCTTATCTTAGGAATAGCAAGAACATAAAAATAGATTAATATCTTTCAAGCATTAATGAAAAGAACAACAATGAGAGATCTGCTGTGAGCTTGCCATTCTTTACAGGTCTAACCCATTTTGAGAAGTGAAAGAGAGTGCTACAAAGTTCATTGCTGAAGATATCCTTTCAGGAAATTATATTCCTTTCAACTGCATCCTCCCTATTGTAATCAAATGCATCAGTCATAGTATAGGCTCAGCAAACTGTTTCACGAAGTCTCACATTTTCACATACAGAGAATGAGCTGGAATTGAAAAACGTGAGTGAGTGCAGTTCCATGTGGATTGGCCAGCAGGGCGGTGCACTTTGCTGGTAATTCAAGATCATCAGATTTTGCCACAGAGTAAATGTGGAAGACCTAAGGGACTCAGGAGTGATTTCATTCTTCTCCATGTCTGAAACACCTTTTAGTAAACCCAGAGGCACACATCTAAAAGCCAGGTTGAAAGGAGATGTGACTAGGCCTCTGATTCCTTGAGGTATACCCCTGGTTGGTGAAAACAGGTGATGCTCCAGGGCTGGGGATGTAGCTCGGTGGTACAGAGTTTCCCTACCATGTAGGCATGTAGACTCTGGGTTCCATCCCCAGCACCCAGAGAGAGAGAGACAGAGGCAGAGACAGAGATAGAGAGACAGACAGACAGACAGAGAGCTGAGCTTTCTGTCTCTTGGTCTATTTTGGTGAAATATGAACTATATTTTATTTATT
Source organism: Erethizon dorsatum (assembly GCA_028451465.1). NCBI lineage: Eukaryota > Metazoa > Chordata > Mammalia > Rodentia > Erethizontidae > Erethizon > Erethizon dorsatum. Next base: position 133,485,758 of record CM051842.1, read on the forward strand.
TAAATTAACTTATTTTCAATTGACTTACAAAATTATATACATTTAAGGCATAATATGTGATGTTTTGGCATGTGTTTACACTGTGGAATGATTAAATCAAGTTAATTGGCATATTTACCACCTCACATACTTACCATTTTACGCTGAGAACACTGAAAATTTACTGTTTTAGCAATCGTCAAGTACACAGGATGTTATTAACTATAGGCGCTATGAAGTACAATAGATTTCCAGAACTTCTTCCTCCTAATTGAAACGTGTCCTTTGTCACAACATCTCCCCAATCCTCTCTCCTCCAGGTACATATTTTAAATGATCTAATTTTGGAGACCAGCCTTAATCAGAAAAAAGAACACCTAAATTTTAAAAGAGATCATTGAGTATTTTTAAGACACACGGTAATTAGAATTCTGCTTTAAACTGTTGTCACGTAGAGTTACTTTGGGTTGAGTTTTGATGAATACATAAGTAGCATTTGTCATGAATGTTATCAACTGGATATAAATGCACAACTCAAAAACACTTGGAAGTAGTCTATCTCTTAAGTAGGTTAAGCATCCCCTCTAAATCGTGTGTGCATTTTTAATGTACTTACCACCTCCTTTTTAAATAGTGCTGGGTAAAATTCAATCTGTGTCAGCCCATGTCTGAATAATACTTACAAATTCTGCTTCAGCAGTGCTACTGTGAATGGAACTGTGAAGTACCTGCTTGCATTAGCTCTTTATACATCAAAGTCTCTTTTTGAACTAGGTAATTATAGAAGAAAAAAAAGTCATGTTTTAGTGCTACGTGAGAGTGCTTATTAATATTACCTTTGAACTGACTAATTACATTACCTATAAAGATTGGGAAAAACTATTATATAACTTACTCATTAAAAATACTTTCACAAACTTTGATCCCCTCTACCCGTCCCCAAAGTCCTCCTTTATTTGCCCCATTCCATTGATTTTTATGTTTAATGTTTATATACGAAAATGTTTGATGCACTCAACACATGCAGACTCCCTCCTGCTTCACAAAATGTATCATCTCTCTGTTGCTGGGATTTTGAGTATGTGATTTAATTATCCTTGCTCTTAGGGTAAAGCATGTTGGCTACATGCCCTAAGACTCATGGAAGATTTGAACAGCACCTCTTTTCAAACTGAGTGTTTGAAAGAGCTGAGAAGGTGTCCCTGCTGATAACAGAGGGTGGGAGCCTGAGGGGCTTTTCCTGTTTGGAGACTCCAAGTCACAAACATACTGTGTGTACAGCCCAGTGGAAATGAGCTACCAATCACATAGTAACCTTCTCTGTAAATGAGAAGGAATTCTGTCCAGCTGCCTCGTGTTTACATGAAAAAGTCAATAGCATGTGCACAATATTGTCACTAACTATTAAGCTGCATCAAGAGAAGATGAATATCAGAGTATCCGGATTGAAGGTGGTGACAGTGCTGCCCTCCCTTGAGTTGGCACATCACACCTGGAACAGGATAGCTCGAGTTAGAAGAGCCCAGGGCAAGCAAGAGTCCTCCCCAGGAGCCTCCAAGTTAGTGACGGAATGCAGAAGTGGAGCATCGGAAAAAAAGCTGAAGGTTCCCAATAAATGAATCAAATGGCTCAGAGTGCCTCAGCCAGAGAAGAGACAGCAGGGGATGGGACTACTGTCTTCCGGAGCTGAGGGCTTGTCACACCACAGGTGGAGGAGATGCATTCTATGCAGCTCCAAAGTGCAAGCCTTGGGTAGAAGCTCCTGGAAGGCAGGTTTTCAGCTCATACCTGGAAAAATAGTCTGATTCAGCTGTCTCAGCATGGCCTAAGCCACTTCAAGCAGTAATGAGCACCTTGTTACTGGCGGTGTCCAAACAGGTACTGGATGGTCCTTTGTGTCACAGATAGGCTTCAAGATCTAGCATGAGGCAGGGGATTGGATGCAGTGACTTTAAGTTCCCCTAAAAATAGGCCATTTAAGTCAGTAGTCTTAAATATTTATATAGGCCCTACTATATTTAGTGCCAAGAAGGGGCTTGACTTCCTAAGTGCCCGGAAGTAAAGTTGCTCTGTTTTTCCTTATCAGGAGATGACCCACTCCTGGCCTCCTACCCTCACTGCCGTGCACACTCCTGGAAACTCTGGGCAGAAATCTTTTCCCACCCCAGGACAGGTCAGTTCTCCTTGACACCCGAATCTCCTGACAGAAATCTTAAGGATAAAATGCTTTGGTTGTCTAGCGCCTTGAAAATCTGGAGTCTCCCCTGCCCCTCAAAACGATAATATAAATATAATTTCTGTTGAAAGAGAGCTCTTAAGACAACCTACACCCACACGTGGCACTTATTACCTTACTACCTGTGCATTACCATGGCCCGTGCATCTGTGTCCCCAGCAGTTGAGCTCGTCCCTTTAGGAAGGCCGGATAGCAGGGTAACAACACACTCACAAGTTTTAGGTTAAGAAAACTTATACTCCTCACGCTGATGGATCACTTTTCATTTTTGTACATCACCATTTAGTCCTTGCTCACAAGCAGAAAAATCTTTCCAAGCCAGCCTACCACTTTTACAGTCACACCCTTTTCCCTCTACGATTCTATTGTAAAATCTTAACTATAATGTTTTCTTCCCAGCAACAACTTATCAGCATCAGTTTTAAAAGTGCCTAAATATATGTGGCAAATCTAACAGCATATTTTTAAATAAAAAAATTACTTCCTTCCTTCCTTATTTCTTCCTTCCTTTCTTCTTTCATTTCTATCTTCCTTCCATTTATTCAAAAACTATTTACTGAGAGCATAAAATGTTCATAAAGTTAAGGGTGAAGAAAAGCCTTCTCCATGTTATCAGGTAAATGACAAAGCAATGTATGTAGTAGAGGTCTTCATAGAGAATGCATGACTCTAAGAAACATGTAACCCTCCCCTGGGGAGTTGAGGAAGTGGTCACCATGGAAGTGGGTGGAGACAGGTCCCAAGAGAAGAACACTCCATGCAGGAGATCAGAATAAGCAAAAGCACAGAGAGATGCAAGATCATGCAGTGATTTGTATGAATATAAGGTGCCGAGTGGCTGGAGAAATTTTGTGATGGGCCAGTGGAGAGAAATGAACTCTGGACAAATGAATGCATTGCTCTGAAAGGCCTTGGAAGCCACCCAAGGAGTTTGGACTTTATTTATGAAAGGAGAAACACCCAATCAGATTTTTTTAGTTTTTGGAGTCATGACTTTGACAACAACTCTGGTCTAAACTATGTTGAATCATCCCCTCTCTCCTCTGAAAGGAACTGGAACTAAGTGAGCCCCAACCTCACTGTTCCAGTCTGGGGGTGTGACTTCCTTCTTGCATCCCCACTCCCTTTCTTGAGGGTTCCCTGGGCTTGGTGTCCCTCTCCCTAGCATCTGCAGCGAAAGAAACATTTCACTGGTGTTGTTGAATCCAGTATTTGGACAGAAATTGCAATTTTTTAGTTGGGTTTTCCAGTTTTGTAGATAATTTGTACAAGTTGCAATTTTGATATTTATAAGTATATACAAAAGAACTGGTTGTTTAAATGGGCTTTCATAGTATGAGCACTATTTGAAATCAGGTATAATTACATTTTCTGACAATTATCTATGCTACATAACCCCATAAGCAAGGTAGAAGCAAGTGGGATAAAGTGGTAGAAGCAGGATTGCCACACACCCACTATTTTGTTCCATTTGATTCCTGTCAAAATGTTGATTTGAAGGGAAAGTACAGCCACACAATAAGTGGCACCATATGTCTCACCTTATTGTAAGCACTTAATATTTACTAAATAATTCCATCCTCACCAGAACCCAAGGATACTGGTAACTTGCTTATCCATAATTTACAGAGGAAGACGCAATATATGCGAAATCAGTCAGTTAATAAATGAAGAAAACAGCATTTAGATCTAGGTGTTCAGGCAGCAGGGGTCACACTGTCTCAGTGTGTCTTGTTCCATACAGATTCACAGAGAGCCCGGTTCGAATTGCATCTTCCTAAACGTGGCTGTCTCCAGTGCGTGTGTGTAACAAAGGTGTTTCCCTTTCCCCGGCGCTGGCAGCAGAACTGAGTGATTCCACCCTCTCGGAAAGTATCCCTTTGCTTACACGCGTGACAGAGCTCACCCAAGGGCAGGAATGCTGCCAGAGGAGCTGTGATCCCGTAAGCTTTTAATCCTGGCTCTGCCCTTGGCCTTTGCTGGCTGTGTGGTCCTGTGCAAGTTCCTCTAAGCCTCCATTTCCTCCTCAGGTTAAATAACCTAATTCCATGAATTTATAAAAACAAATACAGTTGAAGAATCATCAATTTAAGTTTTCTTACTAATCCCAAATTGAAAATGCCATGCTTTCTCAAGTTTAGTGAAAGAAACATCCTCTAGAAGAGAGGTTGGCATGCTACAGCCCCTAAGTTTTAAGTTTAAAAAAAAATTAAGTGGCTAAAATTATCAAAAGAAAAATGACATGGTGTTATAAATAATGTGATTGCGAATGTGGAATTCAAATCTTGATGTCTATAAATCAAGCTTTCTTCAAACCCAGCCACCCACACTTATGCTGTAGGGTCAGAATGTCTCTCAAAGCCTAAAATATCCACTATCTGGCCCTTGCAGAAAAAGTTAACTGGCCCCTGTTCTAGAATCTAGATCCTATAGGAGCCTCTGACTATAGGATTATTATCAAGACAATTATTTAAAAAGGTCTTACATAAGTTAGTGAAACCAATTTTACATCAATATTTCCTAGTATATATGACATGTTTATGAAATAAGCACAGAGCAAAGTCAGATTTTTTAAATTTGTACTATATGTGTTAACAATTACTGGATGAACAATGTAGATTTTTTCTACGACCAGGCTATTTCCAGTTAGGTCTGGATATTTATGTAATGTGACTTTGGTAATATACAAAGATGTTTCATTTATTTGGACTTCTGGTCTAATGTCTATCAAGTTTAACATTAAAAATTATTCAGAATACATAGTATCTATTACTTAAATCAGTGAGTAAAACAATTCTATTTACTCCATGGGTCACTCCCTTGATGCTCTGAAACAACTGATTGTTTGGGTATAAAACGCAAAATGGAAGAAAGATAGCCTCTAATAAATGGTGCTGGGAAAACTGGCTTTCCACATGCTGAAAATTAAACCCAGACCCATCTCTCTCACCATGCACTAAAATAAAATCAAAATGGCTTTGATTAAATATTAAAGATCTAAATATTAAAACAGAAACAATCTGCTGGAAGATAGAATAGGTAAAACTCTTGAAGACATAGGTGTAGGCAAAGACTATAGGAACAAAACCCCAATTGCACAGGAAATATTACAAAGAATCAACAACTGGGATCTCATCATATTAAAAAGCTTTTGCACAGTAAAAGAAACCACAAACAGAGTGAAGATACAACCCACAGAATGGGAAATTTTTTTTACCAGGTATTCCTCAAACAAAGGACTAATATCTAGAATACATAAAGAACACAAAAAAATCAGCCCCCCCAAATTAAAAAACCCAATCCAAAAGTGGGCATCTGAAATGAATAGACACTTATCAGATGAAGAAGTACACACAGCATATAAATATATGAAAAAATGCTTACCATTTTCTGAAATGGTCATTCCAGAAGTGCAAATTAAAACAACACTGTGATTCCATCTCACCCCAGAAAGAATGGCTATCATCAAGAAATCAACCAATAACAAATGCTGGAGGGGCTGTGGGGAAAAAGGAACCCTCTCCACTGTTGCTGGGGGTGTAGACTGGTGCAACCACTGTGGAAATCAGTGTGGAGATTCCTCAAAAAGCTAAAAGTAGAGGTTCCATTTGACCCAGCTATTCACCTTCTCAGTATCTTCGCAAAAGAGTTAAAAGCTACAGCGGTATATGCACACCCATGTATATACCAACACCATTTGCAATAGCTAAATCTTGAAAACTGCCTAGATGTCCATCAATGAATGAATGGATAAAGAAAATGTGGTTTTCACATACAGTGGAGTACTATTCTGCCATAAAGAAGGATAAATTTGAGACATTTTTTAGATAAATGGATGCACCTTAAGACCACAATCTTAAGTGAAATAAATCAGACACGTATGTTTAAATATCACATTGTTTCTCTTGTGGGAGAAACCAAAAGTGTAAATAAGGCCCAAAGTGGATGATAGATATTGGGAAGTAGGAAGAAAATATTCATATGGGAAGGGGAACTAGGGAGGGGGAGAAGGAAGGGAAAGAAGAGAAAAGGAAATAAAAGAAAGGAAGGAAAAAATGGAAACAAAGCTTTTGTAAATGGGGAGGGCAGGAGAGGTTGAAGGATGGGGAGGAGAATGGAGAAAAAAAGAATTAATATATATTATGTACAGGTACAAATTGCCTATGATGAATGTGATCAATATGTATAACAAATATGTACTAATAAAATAAACTTAAAATAAAACAAAGTACTTAGATGAAGATTTTTAAAAGTGAGGTTTACAAGACCAATACAAAAACTGACTATGTGTTTTACTCTCTGATCTGATATTTGGTTTGAATGACTATGGAACGTGTCATTTGATTTTCTAAAAGTATACAAGCCCAAACATGACTTGTACCTCGAAAATAAAACCTTTAGAAAAATAACAGAAATATCACTTTGTAGTTAAGTAGGTACAAATGGTAGATACAATGTTCTGGATAAATGGAATTCTTGGATAAGTGAAGGTTATCCTTGCATACTAGCCATGTAAAAGAAATGGTTTTGAATTGTAATTCATATTTTCCTGACTTCCCTTCAAGATTGTAGTGACTATACTTTAGTTGTTCTTGATAACACAGAGAGTATGAACATTAACTATTGTATTTTGAAGTAGTGTTGTATTGTGATGTAATTGTGCCCTTGGGGGCTACAAGGAAAGAATGCGTGTCTCTATGTTGAATTATGATAGACTCCTGTGTTTTTCAAATTCTCACTTTGCTCTGTCGTTTTCCATGGATTTCTGTGCTGTTCATTTCCACATCTCAACATTCCTTCCCAGTGACTGGGCTTCTAGAAGTATTTCCCCTTTTTTGCCGTCTGTGCTTTGCTAAGCAGGGAAATCAAATGGTCAAGTTATGTAGAACTCTTTGTCAATAGGCAGTTCTTTATCAGGGAAGGGGCAGAAACATTTGAGCAGCAAGCTGCATAGACATCACAATAGAAGCCTTTGTTACCTCTTGTGATTATCAAGGAAGACTTGTATTTTGGGCAACTAAGCCATGGTAAATAGATGGGAAGGTTCACTTTGGATTAAAGCATGGTGGTATAGTTATTACTTACTTCATTTAAAGATAAATTATACTGTAATCTTCTATTTCTTTGTATAGACTGGTGAGAGTAAGTTTAACCTTAATTAAATTTCAGATTACTTATAGCAGCAATTGATAGCTAATTCTTCTATGTACTTGAATTCTTTGGCTCTAATTTGGGAGTATTTTCCTTGCAGTCTATACTAATTCTCTCGTCCAGCCCCATGGTTTGTGTGACCTGAACAGTACTGTAGTTCTGTTTGGCCATGTCATCAGGATCCACACACGTGCCACACTCCCAGCAAGCCCCATGTGTGCAAATCTAGATTTTTCAAAACAGTGAATGAATTGTCTAAAGGGTGAATTTCAAATCAAATTTAAATCCATTTAGATAACATACTCCAGTACCATATACCAAATTGTTCCCTATACTCCCACGTGTAATGAAGTTTTATCAACATCCTTCTTATACAAAATGAAGTACAGCTATTGCAGATGAGGTAGAAAGTTGCAGTGGTTTCTGTAAAAAAAGGAAAACTTAGCATATCTATTAATTATATTCTATTCTTGTTTATAATTTTACAAAAGCCACGATCATTTGTTTATTTGAACTAGGGCCCCTGTACTTGTGTAGAGGCATCATTGCCTAGCTCAGTGAGAAATTATACCCTTGAATTTCACACATATGGGTCATTTGTTCCCATGAGGCACACATTTCCAAATAGACACCAGCCTTACTTATAATCCTGATAAAAATGGCTGTTATGATCATGTCGCAGCAGGTTTGGCTAGCAAATATTTATCCTTCAAACAGAGCTACAGACAGAAGCCTAATTAATGTAATTGTTAACAGTGATTTCCTATTTGCAAACATTTGTCAGTTATATCTTCAGCAAATAACAGATATACTTTGTTCCTTGTGTATCATTTAACTCATGTTTTTATACAATGTGTTCTTCCTTACAGGAATCCCAACATCTGACTCCAGGATTCACCTTACAAAGTAAGTATCTTTGGAAATTTCTTCTTAGTTCAAGAATCCATGCTCTTCCCTCCCTCACTTTTCCCTCTTTCCCACTCAATATCATTAAAACGTGAAAGAGCAATAATAACACACTGTTATACTTGATATCGCCAATTAGTTCCCTGTTTTTCATCTGTTATTCATGGCAGGAGGCAATGAAACCGTGTGACTGTTAGGAGCCTAACTTAATTCAGAATAATCATTTAACAGTAGAAACATGAACAGTAATTGTGTCCTTTCTTTTCAGAGTGGAGTGACCCAACCAGCAGAGCTTCTGCGAAGTCAGTATCATTCAAGTTGTGAGTACTTGGGTTCCCAAACCAGGCCTCCTCTGGTGTATCGGGCAAGGAAATAGTGTCTCAGCATTGCACTCTTTTTCTGTTATTCCCGCTCCTTGACACTGTGGATCCCAACTCACAATACTACGTACTTTGTTTGGAAGGCGAATCAGATTTCCCGTTGTCGGAGTCCATTCAAACTGTTTTAACAACATAAGCTGGGTTGCTTATAAACAACAGAAATATGTTTATCACAGCTCTGGAGGCCAGGAAATCAGAGCTCAAGTTACCAGAAGAAGTAATATCTGGTGAGAGCCCATTTCCTCATGGACGGCCATCCTCTCACCCTACCCTCACATGGCAGAAGGGATCAGCAGTCTCTTGGGGCCTCTTTTAAAGGTCAGGGATGGTAGCACACACCTGTAATGCCACCACTGACTTCGGAGGCTGAGAGAGGAGACTCATGAGTTCAAGGCCAATCTAGGCTGTGTACCAAGACCTTGTCTCAAAAGTCCAAAAAAATTAAAAACAAAAAGATATATGAAGACACTAACCCCATCCATGAGGCCTCCACTCTCATGACCTGGCTACTTCCCAAAAATACCACCTTCTGATGCCATCACTTTGGGGATGAGGATTTCGACGTATGAATCTTAGGTGTCTACCAATACTCAGGCTATAGGATCCATGATAAGTAAGTAATAGTAAAAATGAATGTGATCACCATGAGGTTCTCCAGTGACACAGACACAGGCTGGGCCAGTCTCTGGGATAAGAAAGCAATGGGATTTCAGTGAAAAAAAAAAAAAAAAAGCCAGGACTGTAGCTTGTTGCCCACAGTCTGACTACTTGTTCGGGCATCATGTAATGTCAGCTACAGACATCGTTATACACAATAGTCAGCTGGCCGGGGATATGGCTCAGCAGCACAGTGCCTGGCTGGCAAGAGTGAGGTCATGAGTTTGATCCCTGCTACCAAAAACAGAACAAAACAAAAATAATAGTCAGCTACAGCTGACGAGGTTGGATAAGGGACGCATGTAGACCGCCATGACCAGACATGAAATGTGTGGCTTCCTTTGGCCAGTGAGCCCAAGACTATTTGTAGGTCATCTGGCATCTATATATTAAAGACAAAAATTATCAGCTAGGGAAAGAGGGAATAAGGGATTACATGGTGCCAGGCTAAAGTTCAGAAGCCAGGGCCCTACAATTCATCCAGCACTATCTTCATTTTTTATGTTAACTGAAGGACGAGTTTATAGAAACTAATTTCTTCAGATTAACTATTGTAGATTTTTAAATACTCATTTATCCAAGAGTATATCAAGGGAGTACTTCTCTCACGACTTCTTTCCTTACTAATAATAGAAAATGGAAGTTGACTTGTCTGCAAAACAGTATATACTTGAAGATTTTCAAAATGAAATAATTTATGGCATTGAAGCACATACTAGAAGTGAATTGCTCATCTTTCGGACGATCATAAATAACTGCATAAAATGACTGGGAATGACTCCCACATAGAGGCTCTGATGAAGTCAATGCTAGTTCGACTCCACATTCTTGTTGACATATAGCAGCAAAGCCTCAAAGCCCTGGCCCCATCACCAGCCCTTTTATTTGGATTTCTGGCCTTATCTGTACCTTCTAATTCAAAGCTCAAACTTCAACAACCAAGAATCTTCAATTTTAGGCAGTGGTAAAATACAAGAGTACAGGATAAATAAAACCACAACCCTGACATAAAGACCAAACTATATGGAAACACAGAAATCAAAATCATCTTTATATTGTTCATTTTTTTTTTGTACTGGGAATTGAACTCAGGATCTTGCGCTTGCCAGGCAGGCGCTGTGCCGCTGAGCTATATCCCCAGCTATATTGTTCATTTTGGCTTTTTCATTAATGACATAAACAAATTGTCCTTTGCCTTGTTATCCTCCTCTCCTGGCTCAACCTTATCCACATTAAAAATGCAATAAAACACACACACACACACACACACACACATACACATTTGGAAAATCAATGCAGGTTTGCAAACATGAAAATTATTTTCCAATGTAAAATGATCTTACTCCAAAAGCGTGTTAGGCTCCTGTGGTGAAATATGCTGCTTTCTATATATACCATAGAATGCAGTATTTCAGTACTTTGTAACTAACAGAAATAAACTCATCACTGGTGGTTTACAGTTGGAGGCTGCATTTCAGAAAACAACACTTTATAGCACAGTGGTATATAGTGCAGTCAGTAAGAGTGCAGTTCTCCACAGGAAGCATTAGTGAAAGTAGAAGACACTTAGTACATTTTATGAATTACCTGCTCTCTTTTTGGCTGCTTGGCCTAAAGTCCAAGCACTGCCCCTCAGATTTTAGCTGGGATAAGTTCCGTTCTTATGGTAGGGTTTAACATGGGACAGATCATAATTTTAATAAAGTAGTTTCCTTTTTAGCTTCCCAATTATTATCAGCTCAGCCATTATTATTATTCTCCCACCCACATTTTACCACAGTGTGTTTTTAAGCCAGTTTCTAGGACTTTCCATTTGGCAGTGCAATCCTCAGGCAATTAAGAACATTTGGAACGTAGACTGCTGGTGCCTGGCAGTTGGTTGGAAGAAGCCTCTAAGTTAGCTGGGCTGCTGGAAAGATACCCACCCAGGGTGGGCAGTTTTGCTGGGCACGCTCCCCGCCACTTAGTGCAGTGGAGTTTAGAGCAGTGTAAAATGGAATCCTTTAATTGCTGGAACACTCTACACATTTTCCTTATCTTGGCTCGTTTTCCCTGGTTGATGAAACACAGACCTTCCATTCGCGTGTGGCTTGCTTATATGCACTGTGTGCCTAAGTACCAGGTCTGAAGACACTGGCGGCTGTGTGCCTGAATGCAGACTTACAACTGACCAAGCGGGTTCACTCTTTATCCATGACAGTTGCTGCTCTCTCTGGGTCTGACCCTAGCACAGGGCTGGCCTGTTAGAGAACTGGGTATTTTCATGCTTGCTCAGTGTATTTCATGCACTTACAGTGCTTTTCACGGGGTGTCCATCATCCAGGTGACGTCCCAGCTGCTCCATCTAAATCTTGACTGCCGATAAGGCGGGAGCACTGCACTGGGGGAATTGGACGAGCTAAGTTTGAGCCTCTGCTCTATTGGAATTGTGGCATTAGTGGGAAACACTGACCTAGGTCCATGAGATCCGAGTTTAAATCATAGGAGAATTTATCTTTATTTTAAAGTATACAGACAGAGTCCCATAAGGAAAATTAAACAAATTAATGGGCATATGTGCATGCACATATGGGTACACACACAATCATTTCTTAGAATTCAGATATAAACATACTTTTTAGTAATCAAACCTAACAACTTGAATGTACTTTTGGCTCGTGTGTGTGTGTGTGTGTGTGTGAGAGAGAGAGAGAGAGAGAGAGAGAGAGAGAGAGAGAGAGAGAGAGATACTGGGAATTGAACCTAGAGCTTTCTCCCTGAGCTACATCCTTTTCTTCTGGTGGGGGGAGATTTCTCTAAGTGGCTAGATTGCCCAGATTGAAATCCTCCTGCCTCAGCCTCCCAGAATACTGGGACTAAAAGTGTGTGCCATCCCACCAGCTAAAAGTACATTTAACTTTAATCCTTAATTTCTAAAGGAGAGAAGATCCATCAGTTGCTCTTCCCCACTCCCTACCTTTAGCCTCTATGAAACTGAGCTGTGTTACTGTCTTTGCAGAGGTCCTGCTCACATCTTCTAAGTCCAGTAGGATTTCTAGCCTGCTCCCAAAATGGTCTGTATCCCATAAAAAGTGTGAGGCACAAATTTGAGAACGTTGACATACATTTTTCAGGGCCGTCGAGTTGTCTGTTTGCACAGTAGTATCATGTCCATTCTATCTCTAAAAGATGCACTGCCACACCTATCTGATCTCTGTTGTCAGTGTACACATCAGATGTGTAACTTTGTACTTTCTTAGCAAAGCCATTAAGAATCAAAGGGGTAGAAAACAAAAACAAAACCAAAGAACTTGGATTTTCTTTATTGCTTGGATTGCTTTATCTAATTGATGATAACATTTGTCTCTCACTTGCCGTAGAGAATCCTTGCGAAAATCTTTGACCTGTTGGCTTTTCGTGAGCCATCATAAGTTAGAACAGATAGGATGCATCCAGTTGCCCTGGGAAGAATTTTCAGACAGCTTCCATGAACTCACGAGTGTCCGCCCAGTCAGCCTTTGACTTCAGTTAGTTTGTGAGTACAGTTGAGAATATGGCAAACATCAAGTACCTCTGTGACTCTTGGTTATTAACATTTGGACTCTATCCAATTGGAAACCATCCAGACCCACTTTTAACCAAGCAGCTCTTGAGTTTTAAGCCAAGCTATCAAGAATGCCTGCATGGTTTCCATAAAGGCAGATGTAACCCTAAGCTGTTTTGCCTTGCCGTAAACCTAGTTCCTGTACTTACAGTATTAGTGACATGTTTGAAAACATCCCAGCCAGAGAGTTGATGACAGGCCACATGGAGAGAGACTGGTTGTGGTCAGCCTCAGTTTATCTGTGGGTGCTTGATATGTATATCACATGAACATATGCCTGAATGTAGCTGTGGGTCGAAGGAAAGAAAATGATACTATCACCAGAATGGCAGAATCTTAATAACCACTGTGCTATTAAGCACATGTGCCGGCCCCCATGCCAGGCTCTTCTATGTCCATTTGCCCAATTAAGCTTAGCAGCCATCCTGAAGGTACTCCATATCATTCTTACTGTACAGGGGAGTAAAGCAAAGGTAGAATGCAGTGCCTCTGCCTAAAGCATGCACAGTCAATTGGAAGACAAACTACCCATGCATACTTATCTGAAATGGATGTTTTGACCACAAACATATAGAAATGCCATCTAAGTAACTTTGCTCCTTGGTAGGAAAGTTTGAATGCAGACTGAAGGCCCTGTAGATTCAAAACCCCCTCTCTTCCCACTGGGCTGCCCTTACATACAGGATCTGAGACATTCAGGGATTAGGTACTCCAGGTTTGGCCTTTTGAACCTTTAAGTAGACTAGTAGAGCTGGCTGGTGGGAATGAGTCCCACAAGAAATTATACCTCTCTTCTTTGGAAAATATAAAACTGGATGGAAATTGCTTTATTAACTAAGATATCATTATTTCTAACCTTCACTGTAAATGCTATGAACATTTCATTACCATAGAGAATAGAAAGATTTTGAGAATGTTTTTCAGATTGCCATAACTGAAACAAGCATTGCATTGCTTCCTAGATGAATTTCAAATAATTTTTACCCCCCCAAACCGTCACATTTATTACAACCCTTCTGCCAAAATTTTCATCATTGAAAACATTTCCTCTGAGAATTTCATTTCAGATTTCAGAACTGCTATGCCTTATTGTGAGCAATATAACCCACATTCTAGCAATTTCATATATTCTTCCCTAAGTAGATGTTTGGTTTGCTACTTAGATGTAATTTCCAGAGCAAAGTGACTGTGTAATACAGTAGAGAAAAAAAAATGTTATTTTCTTAATCAGATTAATTCTTAATCAAACTACATAATTTGGTACTTGGAATTTAGAAATACTGATAATCAGTTTCAAGGCTTATAAAAGCCACATTAACTCTCCTGGTAAACTGGTGATCTCAGTGATGTGCATGAGTTTCAGTTTTATACTGAGAAGTATGCCAATTCGTGCTTTTAACCTCTCTTGCATGCCCCATGTCTCAGAGCTTGCCAGCTTTTTGCAAGGACTTAATATATTTTTGGAAGTTCTCCATTGCGTCAGGGACAGCCACCTGGGAGAAGAGAAAACAAAATTTGGCAGCCTGTTCAAGCTGTGAATTAAAGGTAATTCACAGTTTGAAATGAATCAGCATGAGGTCCTTAAGAAGAGTAATCAGACATCAAGAGATTTTATGTTGAGGATTGTATATTGGCTAATGTGACAACAAGCAATATTGGCATTTGGAATGTTCACATCAAGGAGTGCTGAAGCTTCTGTGTGACTTGCTAGGTGCCAAGACTGAAAATCAGGGCTCCTTCATGAAGAGAACTGTAGATTTCCACATCCATTACACAAGCTCAAGACATAAATATTTTTCACTCAGCTTGCATATTTCAAAGATCAGATTTGGTTTCTACAGTGTTTTTTAAGGGCCCACATCTGAGTAGGAATTCTGTTTTTCAGGTGGCTTTTGAGATATCTCTGTATTGGAGCAAGTTCTTTCTCTCAAGGAAAAATCGAATATCCCTTCTCCATGATTTGCATCCATATCTACATTCATTCATACATTCAGTCATTCATTTATACATTCAGTTATTCATTCATTCACTAATTCATCCATTCAAGTTTTCATCCCTTTCAACAAATATGTATTCAGCTCCTAGTGTATGTAAGGCTCTGGGCCAGACACTGCTAACTTTGGGGAAAACACCATGCCTCCTTCTTCAAGGAGCTGAAGATTAGATTTGCACTGACAACGCCACCAACTCAACCAGCTCAGAATTACTGAGCACCTAATATGTCCCAGGCTCTTCTTCTCTTTACAAGCCCGTGGAGTTCATCATCATCACAGAAACAGAAACCAAAGCTCGGAGTCACTGAGTAAGTTGCTCGAAGTGCCACAATAGCAAAAGGTGGAGCCAGGATGGGTCCATAGCGAGTGCACATTCTTCCTACATTAAAGCTACTGCATGAACACTTCGGAGATGGTTGTATTGATTTGAAGTCAAGTGTGATCTCTCCCCAGGAATTAGATCAAAGGGCACTAATCACAATTTGGGCCCAAAGGGTACCTGCCGTTTTTGTTTGAATCATGGATCTAACTATTAGTGAGTCCAACCTTGCATACTGTGTATACTGCATGTGTCAATGTGGATACCTGGTAGGCAGATGCATCCTCAGCTCAGGGCCTGCAGCCAGACTGAATCACTATGAGGACTATGAGGTGCTCCCCACGGTGAGGCTGAAGGATCCATCCATGTCTGTAAGAGATCTACACCATCGTGAAAGATCCATGTAAGATTGATTGCAGTGGCATATGATGGGAGCGACATCTCTCTCCAGAAGTCTCCATTTTGCCGTATGAAAGTGAAAAGAAGAGAAAACTGATATTTGGTTCTATTTTTATGAGAGGTTCACTCATCACCTTTGCTGCCTCCCAACTTGTTTGATAATTGGAAAGTGCCTTCGTATCCTCATAGCAGAATAATTTAAAAAAAAATATTCCCATGTGTTACCAACCACAGTGGCGTATTTCCGAGTTCTCCACATTTTAAACAATGACTGAGATTGAAGCAAACAAATTCTGGTGGGAAACACTGAAGTTAATAAGCAAGACGCCGAAGTTAAAATAATTTCAGTTGCATAATTGAATGTAATGTTGTGATATCGCATGCATGCATGCACGCATGCACACATGCACATGCGCACTCTGTATCCCACAATATTAGGCCCCTCTAATTCTACCTGATCTAAGGAGATTCATGTGCACACAGGCACCTTCTTTTTTCAGTTATTAGATTGTAAAATGCGATCAGAGATACTTTTCGTGTGCATAGTGATTGATAATTTTACAGCACTTTCACACAGTACATTAGTCTATTGTGAGCATCAGAGCAATCCTGTTAGGAAGCCAGGTGAGAAGAAGACAGGCATAGGGAAAGAATGATATTTGTCCCAAATCAGCCACCTAGAGTGTGGCAGAGCTGGGACTACTAGAACCTGGAATTCTGAATTCCCATTAGAGCATGCTGCCTGGTCCCCAGATTCCCCAGGTGGCTAAAGGGCCAGAACTCATCAATCAATCCTGACATGTCTTCCAGGCCCAGGTAGAGAAAATATAGCAGCAGTATAGACAAGCCCCATGAATCATTCCTAGAAATTAAAAAAAAAAAAAACCAACACAGACTAGAATACCTGACAAGAAATATCCGCCCCGCTTCTAAACTATTCATTTTGTTTTTCCATCCTATCAAGCATCTCACAAACAGCCAGATGCTTACCACAATTACATTATTGGGAATGTTATGTTTAAATGGTCTGCTCTTGACACCTTCTCAGTGCTGCTAAAAGCCCTTCCATTTTACTGATGATTGGGGAGTAGCATTGGTAGAGTACCACAGATGTATGCACAGGTACAGCTGGAAAATCGGTTGAAAAATCTGACAAATGCCTTTCTTTGTAGTTCAGCCATCCATTTTAACAATGGGACCCAAAAAAAGGAAAAGTCTCAAAGCTATCTGGTTGACACCTCCAAATATGCTGCAAAGCCTGGGACAGTGTAGCGGGGCAGGGGTGGAGTGCGGTGGGGTGGGGCTGGGCAGACCTTCTGAAAGCTAAGTGAACCAGATGTATTTTCCTTGCTACTCTTGGGCTCCTGACACCCGAGATCTGCAAGTTCAGCCCTTTAGTGCACTGCCTTGTGCTCTCCTCACTTAAAGTTCCAGCATGCCTAAGAGAGCAGAGATGTAGAGAGAGTTGTCCAGAGAGGCAGCTCTGCCAGCTCCATTGCCTAATTTCCAGAGTTACTCATTTCTGCAAAAGTTGCTCACTTTTTAAAAATCTCAGATGTATATCTCAGTGTTATAACTATAAGGAATATTCCTAATTTGAAAAAATACTTTTTAAAAGTATCTGCTCTTAACAGTATCTAGAAATTGTCAAGGCTCTCTAGACATTGAACTCTTCATTATAAGTTTCTCCAAAGTAGATTTCATATATCATGGTACAAAAGGAAAGGAATAAAATAAAACTCATGTGAGCAATATACTCAGTAATTATAGCCACCACTTTTCGGTACCTGTTGTATGCCAGGTGTATGCAAACATTTTACAAACATCAGCTATTTCGCCTTCAAAACAGCCCTGTATGATGGTTATTGCCATTATCAGAGTAGTATCATTATCACTACCATCACCATCATCCTTTCCAGGATTGTCCTCTCAAGGTCTTAAAGGTGGTACCAAAGAAATGCTTGTGCCACACACCCAGTGCTGTCGCTAACCCTGGTAGGTAGGACTGCCTGGCTAGTTCGCTTATGTAATCATGTTGCATCCTCATAACATCTTTGAGAGGTAGATATGATTAAGCTAATTTCATGGAGAAGGAAATTTCATCTCACAGCAGTTAAATGACTTGCTCAAGATCGCACAGGTAATTGTTGACGAAGCTGAAGGTTTACTCTGCGATTCTTGAATTCAGAGCTCAAACATCTTTGGTACCATATCTGCCTCATTCATATAAGGTCTCAATTGAACTGTTACTGTGAAGTGCAGAAGAAAGCAAAAAACATAGATGCTGATACTTTCTAGTTCTGTGGCATTATGCATTTTTCACATACACTGTTCATTTGTTAAATTTGGTCTCTACACAATTCTTGGTCCCAGGAAGCAGAGCTAAGACTTATCATGGCCCTGAAGAGACCACAGCTGTGACTTCCACTTCTGGATGGCTCACATACCTGCTTGCTCAATCCTCTGTCATATAATTTGATGAATTCACTTGGTGCTTTCCCAAGCCTTTGTTTATTCATATAATAAAACAGGTGATACGTTACTCAGACTCTTTAGTAAATTGTGTTGGCATTGAATGGTCTCAGGAATGGGCTTTGCAGACAGTCAGTCCTTGCTCTCTGTTAGAAGTAGAGAATGTCATGCTCAGGTGGCTGAAGTGGGGTGCCCAAGCTCATACCACTAGTGGTGTTGCAAAACCTCAGTCCCAAGCTTCCTGACTCCTAGTGGGGGACATTTTTTGCTACTAGTCACTATCACATCTCAAAACTGTTGTGTCAATGTGGTTTGAATAAAAAGATCAACTACCAGTGCTGCCAGAGAGCAATAGACTTAAAACTAGTAACTATATGGGCCATTCTTCACCTAGTTAGATACCCAGCATGCCCCGGGATGTTTTGCCATGTCATGGAGACCTAGTGCATTGTCCCATCAGTGATACCCAAGGATTCAGGTGACTGATAGTTTCAGCACTTGTAGAAAACTATGAAAACTTTTAAAACATCACACACCTTTCACAATCCCAGTCCTATGGAATGGAATTTGGGGTTAGGGCCCCCATTTATCTTCATGCTTTCTTGCAGTGCTTTTTTCTTCTGAGATTGAAGAGGACCTAAAACCGGTGACCTGTCTTGCCCTTTTCTACTGGATCAGAATTCCAGGTTGCTACTATGGAAACCTGTTCCTTGAAAATTAGATACTGAGCGAGTCACTAAGAAATTTAGAAGTGCACTGCTGCTATGAACTTTGAAGAAAAGGTTGCTTACAATTGTCAATGACAGGCTCTTAATTGAAATAATCTGCCTGTCCTTCTGCTAGAAAGAGTTTGTGTGTCTCGGGGAGTGGAGACAAAATGATTATATCCTGATGGATTTCTTAAATGTGAAAAATGGTTGTGGTTTGAAGCAAAGCTGCTTTCTGCATGAAATTTAAATCAACTTCAGCTCAATTTATGCTATTCAGAAAGAACTATGATATTCAGTATTCATGGTGGCAGGAAGCCAAGATACACAGTAAAGACACAGAGAAGATACTGCTGGGGTTCTATCCCAGACAAACCCCAGTAGCCACAGGATTCAAATGGCAGCTACTTCCAAACCACAGATTTCTATGCCCAGGCCTCTGGGCAGTTGGGGAATGTAGAGCAGCAGCATAACAGACTTTCAGATCAAGAGGAAAAGCCATCACCTATTGCCTAGTGACTTAAAGAGCTGAAGTCATATTGATGTTCCCAAAGCCAGGGAAATGAAACAAGCAATATAGGGTAACTTGCCTTTCAGCAAGATGCACGATGGAGGCATTGGTAATTTCAGGGATTCATTCGTGCATTTCTCTCAAAGGTCAGCACATCATGGTGGCCCAGCTTTATAATTAGCTGTGGCTACATCTGTGGTTCCTTAACAAGATGCTTTTTGTTTGCTTGAGCCTTTTTCTTCTCCCTTTTCTTTTCTCGCATGCTCACAACAGGATTTTAACACGTTTCTAATGCCACACATAGAAAATAACTCTTTAACTCTCTCAAAGAGATAATTTCAGACAAGAAGTGATGATGCTATTCCAAGCAAGTTGGCTTACTCTTTTGCACACAAAATATACCAAATATTAACCTTGTTGGACAGTACAGCTGGGACTAAAGGATTGAAGCCATGGCCACTCTCATCTCATGGTGAGAGAATACCTTGAGAGGGGCAGATCTGTCCAATGACTACCCCTTGGGGTAGATTTGCCTCTCTTCTCACTTGACAATATTTTCCTGCTGACTTCATCAGTTGGGGTGCCAAGGTGACTGTGATAGTGATGAGTGACTTGTGCTATTCCTCCAAATTGAGGGAAAGCCCTTAAATGTCCAGTGAACACCAGCTGTCTTTTAGCTATAGGCACTGTAGAGCCACAGGAAGCAGCACTTTTTGGCTCTTCTAATATAACAGGTTCACAAATTTATGAAGTCCAGAGTGGATGGGTTAGTATCCATCTACCTGGTTCCTCAGCAACTGGTAGAGGACCTGCTACTTATTAAATAATCAGAAAACATTATCTAGCATATGGGAGGTAGTGAAGGAATGATCTAAAAGATATCAATTTTTCTGTAGTAATAGTAACATTTTGACAGGTTTTATTCTTACATTCCCTCAACACATAGAAAAGGTATTACCATAAAAGGAAATACACATTCATGCATGCACATGTGACTGGAATGAATACAGGGTGGAAATTGAAGTGGATAGGATCTGAGCCAGCATGCTGGGCTAAAATCTCAGCTGCATCATCCTTCAGTCATGTGATCTTGGGGCAAGTTGCTTAACCTTTCTATTACTTCACTTCCTCATCTGTAAAATGGGATGGTACTAGCACTTCCATTGTGGGATTTACTGATTGGGGTACTTCATATGGTGCCTGGCACATAGGAAGTTCTCAGTAAACATTAAATATTGTTATTAATTATGCTCATGAATAATATGGGCATTATCGCTGAGTCTTCTGCATGAGTGCTACTTGCACTCCGTTTCAATCTTCAGCCACCTGGGCAGCCTTTCACTCCTTTCCCTGAGCTGTCCCAGTGTCCCCAATTGGAGCAAGATCTCTTCAAAATGAGCAAACCCAGACTACATTGAATGTTTCCTCTGCTGACCCTCACAGCCCAGTCCCTGAAGGTAAAAAGAGAGAAGATCTACGATACCTTGAATAGGTACACTTTTGGTAATAGGCACATTCTTCTCGTTCTTCAAGCTCATCACAACATCTTATCACAGTCATGATTGTACTTTTGTGATTGTTTCAAACATTAAAGCTAGGAACTTAGCTAGGACTTCAGTGCCAGGCACTGTGCTGAATGTTTTATATCCACTAACTAATGACGAAGCACCACTCAATGGGAATGAGGTACTGCTATTACCCGCATTTTACCCATGCGGAACTGAGATTCATGAATTAAAGCTAAATTCTCATAGCCAATAATTATGAATCCATGATTTGAACCTATGTTTAGTTGACTCCAGAAAGGAAGCCTATACTTAACCTTATCTTCCTGCTGCCCATGGAATCTCAATCCCAGAATCCACCTGAGCTCAGTTGTCTCAGGAAGTGGCAGCCCCACTTCACAGCTAACAGAGACAACAACCGGGAGGAAACAATGGAGGACAAGAACTTGACCAGAGACATTCTCTGCTCCTGATTCCCAGGATAGCTTCTCCCTATTTGTAAAATAACTACTAGAATAATTTCCTGAGTCGTATCGTTGATTGCTTGGCTCAAATATGTGCGAGTAACTACTTTTAAAATATAATAAGCGTGTTGCCAGCTTTCTAATGAGGTAGAACAGAATCCTCTTCTGAATTCCCAGTTCTTTGCGTGCATAAGGGAAATTGTCTGAATAAGAAAACACATGAATAAAATTTCATGGAATAGCCCCTGCCATTCTGTGAAATAAACACTGTATTCCCTTGCCTAAGCAAATCATTCCTGATGCTACATACCTGCTTGTGTTTCCTCGGTCTGAAAAGATACTTCAGATTCTGCCTTTAATTATGATCAGGATTGGCTATGAATCCCTTGAGAAATAAGCTTGTTTTTGCTGGGAGGGAAGATAAAATAACATTTAAATAGATTTTAAAAATAAGAATGGAATCTTAGAAGACATCCTATTGTAGAACACACTGTATATCAAAATATGTAAGTATGTAGTTGTAACAGTGACTTAGTAAACACATTGCTGAGTGAACTATGAAAAATAATTCACTGAGGTGCTATTTCCCTTACTCCTAAGCACTGAGTTAAGAGACTATTGCCATAAAGTAGTTATGTACTGTTTAAAAATATTTGTGTGTGTTTTTAGAATATTTTCTTCAGGCCCAATAGACTAATTTGTCTGCTCCACCTGCTAGAAAAAGTACACTGTAAGGAATTTAGCTATGAAGCATATTTAGAGGGGGTCCAAAATAGTTCTAGAAGATAACAATTTTGAGCAAAGAAATGTCTTTGGCAATTTTATTAAAAATGTGACATAAATTAATCTTATAAAATAAAATCAAAAGAGGTTCAGTTAAATATTTCTATCACATAACTTAGCATTTCACATTCATGTTTGTTACTGGCACTTTTATTTATAAGAGCTTGAAACCATGGGTAATATAAGTATGTAATATGAATAAATAAATTGCCATGTTCCGGAAAGTGATCTTTCTCTGGACAACACAGTTTACCCCTGTTAATAGACTACCACTGTGGAAAAGCAGCTCTCTGACATATCATTCTGTGTGTAAGGTTTTTAGGTTAAACTCCTAGAAGCCCTGTTCAAAAATTGTAGAATAATAGGTGTTCCTAAGCATGCATCTCTTAATTTCTCTTGCTGAAACTTTTAGATCTGAAATAAAGTGACTTGACTCTTCAAACAGCACTTCGATTCATGTTTATTATATTTTAATTCCACGTCCAAAGAAAGTTTGATGAGTCTGGATCAGGGGCACACACCCATAATCCCATGTACTTAGGAGGCTGAAGCAGGAGGATCACAAGTCTGAGGCCAGCCTGGGCAATTTAGCAAAATCTTGTCTCAAAATTAAAGAAGGGGTGGGGGGAGTGCTGGTAGGAGACAGAGACAGAGAGACAGAGGGAGAGAGAGAGAGAGAGAAAGGAAGAAAGGAAGGAAAGGGCCGGTGAGATAGCTCAGCAGCATAAGCGCCTGCCTGGCAAGCGCGAGGTCCCGAGTTCGACTCCCAGTACCCACATACGAGAAAAGGGCCGGTTATATCACTCAACGGCATGGGCACCTGCTGGCATGCAAGGTCCTGAGTTCGACCCCCAGTACCCACAAAAAAAAAAAAAGAAAGGAAGGAAGGACAAAGTAATGCAACTCAGTAATATAGCACTTAGCTCCCATGTGTGAGACACTGGGTTCAAGCCTAAGTATAGAAAAAAAAACTTGATAAAATGTGATAAAAAGAAGAGAAAGAACACAGTAAAGGCAATTAATTATACACATCAAATCATTTAAAAACAATTCAAGTTTAAAGCCATTAAAAAATTCCCCAAATTTTAACCCATAATATAAAAATCTTTTCTTAGTTTAATTCCAAATGAAAATGCTGCATATATGGAAAAGTCTGAAAGCAATGTGTCCTAGAAATAGAATTTCACTAGCTTCTTTTAAAAAGAAAGCAAGCAATAAACGAGATGAATCATGGCAATCTCCTTGATGGAATAAACTAAGAAAGTACATATTCACATGCCCATGTGGGTACTAACCGTCAAGTAGGCTGTATGATGGTTATCATTTAATGATTATAATGCACAATTTTATGCGGGAGAGCAAAAGAAAAGGCATATATAGATGTTTTCTCACTTGACACAAACCTGTCACAAAAAATTTTAGCATATATTTCCAAATAGATAAAAAGATAATTTTTCACCCTTAAAAAAGAATCTCTCACTTTGAAAATGATTCACCGCAGGTTTCCTCTAAATAGTAAGCTCATCTCATGCATTTACAATATGGTTTGATTTTTCAAAACATCAATTTACATGCACTTTCCAGAAACAAATCTATTGTGCAAAGTGATGCTTACTTGTATAGGATAAAAAAGCAAAACTTTTTTTTAATTGGAGTCCACGGTTTATAGAGTTTGCTCACCATTAATATTAATTATTTATAGCCCAGCAGCTTTTGTTAACACAAGTAGAGATGGAGATGCCACAGGCTGCCTCAAAGGTAGCTCGATAATGCTCATTCATAATTAGCAAAATGGCGTATTTCAGTAGCAGTCAATCAAATGCAGCCTTGCTCTTGTTCTCATGGGAACCTAATCCTTCAGTCCCTTCTTTCCCCTTAAGTTTGCTTGGTTCATAGACACATCCCACGAGCTGAAAATTGAACAATAAATTAGTGAGAAAATTAGAGCAGTTTTCAGGACTAACATTTGGCAGAATGCAGTTGTTAGTGTGCAGAATACCACGGCCAACGTGAAATGGACAGATTAGTAACTGGAGGTGTGGAGTAGCATCTCTCAGTACAAAAATTCTCTAAAGACTCCTGGAAACCAGCGTGGAAAGGCTACCTGGAATCGTCATTTTGAATAGAGCAAAATGCCACTGGGAAAGGGCCAGGGCTGAGCTGAGCAGTGTCATTTGAGAGCTGTGCACCCAGGAACTACAAGCACATCTGGGATGCAGAAGACACACCTCCTTTCTTTCACAGTAATATGTTCAATAAAGTACCGGCTAGCTTTGCTTTTTTAAAGACCTGTATTCAATCTTTCTTAGGGAGAAGGTCAAACCACGTAAGCACACTTAGCAGCAATTCCGAGATTCAACTGTATGGCTTCTCTATTCTTCTAAGAAGCTTTCTTTGGGAAACTCATCCCTTTTGTCATGAAAATAAACAGCCCCTAAAATAAATCCAAGCACTTAATGCCTTCACTGCAATAACTTGGCTAAACACATTGTTTACCTTCCCTATGGAATTCATCTTTAAAAGATTTTCCACAAGTATTTCTGAACTGATTACATAGGGCTAATCCTGAGTCTTATATTTGTAGAGCACTAATTTGAGACTTTTACAGTGTAATTGTCTTAGAAATTTCCAAGAACAAATTGAGCTTCTTAACTTTAAAAAGGTCCATTCCTGTGTTCATTTGTAGCTACCAGGCAGGTCAGTGGGAGGGTTTTATGTCTGTGTCACTGAGGGATTATATAGAGTTTGAGTACATTGACTTTCACCTCCTAACTGAAAATTGGATTTTTGCTGTGTTTTTAAAAACATTCCTTATTAATATCAAACAACTTTCCTAGGAAGCTTTGAGCTATATGGTCTTATTTATGCCATGCAAATGATGTGAATATTTGAGGCAAATAAAATCAGAGGTAAAGAAAATAACCTCACTTTTCTGCCAATTATGTAGCAGTGTAAAGCAAAATTATTTTACATATGAAATACCTAGATTTATTTTTGCTAAATGGCTCACCATGTAATAGTACCTTGAAATATGAATTGATATGCAGCCTCTCCCTTCTCTACCCCAAAAGAGGAATTTTATGATACAGTGTATTTGGGAAACAGTGGGTTAAGAGAAACTAACAAGTCTTTTCATTGTAGGAATTCTTTGAGGCTTTAATATGCTAATGTTCACTGTGTTTCTACAAGAGGGGTGTAGAATATGAAGTGTTTCCCAAACTGACTTGGCCATAGAATTTTTTTTCCCAGAATACCTACTAATCTCATGTGAAATAGTTTGATCCTCACCAATCTAGATAACTACATCATTATAGATTTCTCTGGGCATATATAGACTCAGCTTCAATCTCTACCTGGAGTGTAGACGCTCATTATTTTTTAGCTTGCCATTTTTGCTCTAGTTGCCTCCCCAGATCAGAAAGCCCACTTTAAATCAAATGTCCCCATTAGGGAGCCTAGTGAAACCTGACAATTTATATTCAAAAAACATGCTTTGTTTTATATTTATTTTATATTGATAATATGGAGAGTGTTCTGAAATCCCACCAACTTTCACCCAGAAGATTCTTTTGTGAGGAGGCTTTTGTCTTTTCCTCCCAGACCACCTGCAACTGGAAGTCGTCTCCTGGGTGGTAGGCTCCGATCATCCTCCCTCATTGTGGGGTGAAAAGCTGGCTGAATAGAGAAAGAACCGCTGCGTACTCACTGAACATTCTTGGGAGATAATTTGCTGCCATGTTTTATAGAACCAGGGACTGGATGTGCTTAGGAGCTTTTTATTAGATATTGCCGGGAGAGATAATAGTCCTATTATCCTGGTGACTTTTGAGACCATTCTGAATGCTGGTATTATTGAAAATGCAGTAATGAAGTCAACTCTCAAATCTAAGCATGTGGATTGTCCACTCCAAGCCAGCCAGCTCAGCTCGGGAGCTGCCTGCCCCGGCCCTCTGTGGGAATGTGTTTTGGAATGCAAACTTGCATAAACACAGGCTGAGAAAAAAATACAATTAAGAAGATAATTTTTTTAAATGTTGGAAAAGAGTGCTTACAATACAGAGCCCGAGAAAAATATTTTCCATTTTCTTCTAGTTTTCTGTGTGTGGTTCTGGGATTGTCTCTATCAGCACCAATAATCTAGAGATTATATAGTCAGTCCTGAAATTCCAAATCATATTTTCAGCAAAACCAAGAATGTGTCCTTTATTTAAGTACTTTCTTAATAACTAATCTCTTATTGTGAGGATCATTTAGTAAGTAGTTAAACTGGTAGGAAATTTCTGGTATTCTGATCTATGTACTTAGAAGAAAGATACTTCTGTGTGCATAGTACTCAACTGAATTGACATTTTAATCACTTTATTGACTTAAACACTAATATTGAACACAATTTATAATAATGAATCTAACATATGAGCAATTTATAATTTTCATTATGTCTTATCTCATTCACATTATCTGAAGCTTGATAGTAGATAATTAGTTGATTGGATATGAAAACACCCAAAATATTGATGGACAAAAGAGATGAGCTCTGATTAGTTGAATTCTTCTCGCATCAATTACATATTATTCTTTCCTTTGTATTTATTCTTGATTAATATAAAAAATGCACCATAAGAATAGAGAGAGAGAGGGAAAGAGAGAGAGAGAGGGAGAGATCAGTGATTGTGTCTGGATTATAATAACACTAACTTTGTACCTTGGATGGACACAAATATTGAAATTTTTTATTTCTGATTGACTTTTTTACTTTAGAGTTTCTAATTAATCATTATTGCTGCTTATTTTATATATCCATCTTACAGATATGTTTATTTAAATATGATTTTCTCAGCAAACTGGTAGAGTTAAATTAAGAGACCTGGCAACAGAAGAATGATTCACACACACACACACAAAAAAAAAAAAATTAAAAGAAAATGTGGAGAGGCTGGTAAGAAAGTACAGTTTCTAACACTGTACCCTCCCTCCCAGAGGTTGGAAGTTGCTGAGGAAAAATGGTTGACAGACGCACACCTATTCTAGCTGAACTCATTGCTCACACACCAATCCTTTCTTTGCAATATGTTAGCTACTTGGACTAAGAAGTTGCCATTCTATTGTATTTTGTGTTTGCAAAATGCAGTGGATTGATTGCGTGTTCACTGAAGTTTGAGAATCTCAGATTGAAACATTACCCAGTCAATAGCAAAAGTTACTTTTCCAAGGGCATTTAAAGGAATACCAGTCAAGTTCCAGTGAGTATTTGAAATCTAGGTTCATGGCTATTTTTTTGAGGAAATACAGAAGAGTGAGTACCGATGCCCAGCTTTTCTTGTGTAGTTGAAGTCTTCATACTGGAGGGATGCCTCTCCTCTGAGTTGAGCCTTCTCTTGCTCTCTTTGTATTTTTCTTTGTCCATAAAAAGAAATGGGGTAGGGTGAGAACAAAGCTTGAAATACCAGTGGTAAAGTGGGAAGGAATGTATTTTCATCTAGAAAGAAAAGTAGAAATTAGATTCTTAGTAGTCAGAAGATTGCTGTATTTGCTGTAAGATAAAGTTCTGCTGGCAAATCAGCCCCAGGTTCACCTGACCGTGGGGTGGAAGACCCTAATTTTGCTTTCTTTTCACTTTTGATGAGAGCTGGGAGAAAAATAAATTGACCAGTGTTAGTAGCAAAGATATCAAGAGCTCAAAGATGTGCTGATGCTACCCTGTGAGTATGTTGTTGAGGCCCAGTGCATCGGAAGCAAGTCTTTTTTATTTGGTGTGTGGCCAAGGAGGGATATTTGTCTCAAAGAGAAGGAAGTGGACAAATTATTGAAGTTGACTCTGCCTGTTGGCTTGCCTTGGAAGTCCAGAGTGGATTGGCCTCAAATGGGTAACCGATGTGGTTTTTCAAAACCTGTCCAGCTAAGTGGTTGAGGATCTGACTTGGTTACTTCAGATCTGCTGAAGGATGGAAAAGCTTGTTGGCATCCTTAATTTCTGGTTTAACAGTTGACAACTTGGAGTATTGTTGATGGTACAGACAGTAGAGACGCCACTGTTTCCTCTGGGTAGGTGGGTATTGCCATTAAGGTGAAAATTGGTGGCATTACCATTGATGTGAAACCCAGTGGTGAAACACAGTCGTTTGATTTTCCCCTAAGTCCCACAGGCACAACAGTGTGAATAAATTTATTTTTCATGAATATCCCTTCTAGTGTCCTAGAAACAGGTATAGATTTATGCAGATTAATTTGGTATTGTACAGCAAATTGCTACTGTGAGATATGTTTTAAAATTACTTCCTAGCTCAGGCTAATGGCTAGAATCAAATAAAACATAAAAATAGGTTTGCATAGATTGTTTTATAAATGAGATAAAACTTTATGGTACCTAGTATTGGAACTGGACACAATTTTTGCAAGCAACATAAGAGTTGTTCATATAATACTTTCGTTATTTCCAGCAAGAGTAAAACAAAATAGAAACAAGTCCATTGAATTTAGCCACCATTAACTACCATTAACTGTAATTTTTCCTGACAAGCTCTCTCTCATCTGATGATGAGTGAAACATTGGGAAAAGTTGACTAAAAAGCTGCATAAATGCTAATGAAATATGCCTTTGTATTTTAGGTTTGCCCAGTTCAGACATTTAAAATAGAGCAATTTATAATGTGTTAGCAAGAACTCCATCACGTTTTCATTGAATTTATTTTTCTACTTCTTGTGAGACTAACTCACTCTAAGACTCATGACATTTCACTGCACACGGCAGGTCACAAATTGAGTAATGTGAAATAACTTTATTAGAGAACTGAAGAAAATGATATGGCAATAATGTGTTTTACAGTAAGATTTGATAGCCCTCTAAAGATCAATGCGTGTGTTTGTTTACTTTGAAGTGAAAGGACAAAGGCTTCATAATGAAATCCAGAGAAATACCCAAATTAAAAGAATCTTTGCCAGATAAAACAGCTTTCCTAGTTGGCAGTGAATTCAGAAAATCTCCCAAAGTACTTTGCAGTAGACAGAATAGGCTAGGTACTGTCTATGATAACATGTCATTATAAAGCTGCCCTGGAATGAATGAAAGTCCTCTCGTGGCCACACAGAATAAAACACACTGCCAGTTGCCAGGGTCTTGTCCTGTCCCAAACAAGGACTGAAAGGGCACTTTATAATGGGAGAAAGAAACAGCAGGACCACCTTCATTTGCATCACCAAACGCTAATGATGCAGGCGCTTTTATAGGCACACGGTGTACACAGAATAGGTTCTGTTAAAGAGAAGCCATTTTACTCTGGCCTTTTCCCCACTGGCATTTTTTTTTAAGACAAAACAAAGACCATTTATCTGAGTAACAATACATTACTTTTTCAAAATGAAGCAGGGTGCAGAATATAGGATAAGCAAGAAGCTTGGGTCTCCATAGTTTTATCTTTGCCACTTCTTTTCTCAGCCAGTGCACTGCAGATCTCACAAAGGCGTATCTTTGTCAAAATAAAATGACTATGAATAACCATCAGAGTAGGCACGAACATTAGAGCTGACCCATTGGGAAGAGTAAGATTCCAAAACTCCTTAGGCCTTTAAAACCAGGCTCCATTCGCAGAGACCAAAATGAATTGTTGTCTGATATTTTTGGCCTTGAGAAAATGAGCTGGGGGTTTGAGTTCAATGCCTATGGACAGATGTTCTACAGACAAAAAAACTCTGAGACTCTTAATTGGCACTAATTAGCACCCTAGCTGGCAAGGAGGGATTGACAAGGTTATTTCTATGGCACTGTCCCTGCCTGCTCCTGGAGCTGTTCTTTCCAGGACAAGGGGAGAGCAATGTAGGTAAACTTACGCTATTGGCCTTGGAGGAGTATTTGTGCCCCCAGACAAAGAGAGTCTTCACATTTCTAAGCTGTCATCTTAGTAAATTTCTTTGCCTGGGATATACATTGGCTTTTATTTTTAATTAAATAATGTGCAATTAGTAGGAAACAATTAATATGGTAGAGTGGCAGGCACTATTATGTTGATGTGATTGTCCCTGCTTAAAGAAGCAGAAGCAGAAAAGAAGAAAAAAGAAGCAGTGTTAAGGATGAGGAAAGCAGTGTCAGCACACTCTAGATGTTAACACTAGAAGAGAACCTAGAAGATGTTTTATATTGGCACAAATCCATGCGACCTGCTATGTAATACATCTCTTCAATGCTCCGTTTATAATCACCTCCATCTGAAAATGGGGAAATACCATCAGTTTCAGGAGAGAGCTGAAGTCTACAGAACCTGGATGTCCTGAGAGAAAAAGTATCTTATAATTATAAGGAGCCCCCAAATGAGTGGTGGTTAAAAGTATGAATATGAGTATATGATAAAGAAGGAGCCCGGGGCTGTGTTCTAATAAATATTAAGCAAAGCTATGTAGAAATATGCTTTAAGTTTCTGCAAATGCTCCTCTCTCCATAATTGCAAGCTTGGGAATTATGCAAAAGTAGTTATTTTTGCATTTATTCAATTTTGTGCTAATAAGGAACTCAAAGAATGGATTAAAGTGATTAAAGTCATTCTTAGTAACATGGCAGATTTTCTTATGCTGTAGCATGATGGTGTTCATTTCTGAAGAGCTAGAGATGGTCTTAAATCTGGACTAAACCCTTTCTTTTTTCTCCCAGGAAGACCAAGAGATTAGATATTCAAAACTAAATAGACCCAAAGAATTCCCATGAAAACCTACAAGTGTGAGAAATCACAAGTCCATACTTCAATAAACAATTGTTTAATCCTTTAACAATTAGCAACAGCATATACGTAGATGAGCTAAGTGGCATTTTCTCTAATGTGAACAGTACTACTGTAAGTACGAGAAGACACAGATGCTAAGGGTTCTTATTTGCTCTTATATAATAGAAACATAGGAATTACCTGTTCTGCAACCCAGCTGTTCATACCTGTCCATACCTTTACGTACCTCATGGATCATGCCTTTTGTCTTCAGTGGTCTGGTGTCTTTGTCTTCTAGCCTGTACATCAGGATCCCACACAAACACAGATTCCAAGGTGAATATCTACCTCAGGAAGAAGTCTCTCCCGAAGTTATACAAATACCTCAAGCTCCAAAGGCTAGCAGATTCCCCTGCCCTTCTGCAAAGCCATCTCAGACCCTCTGAGTCTCTGTCCACACTCTGAAACTTCCTTTTGGCCCACTGACACCCTGAGTCCTTCAAGGCATTTCCCTTGACATCAGACATCTAGCACAAATGGAGAAGTAGGTACAGTCAAGCCCAGTCTCACAACCAGATTCTTCACCTCCTTACCACGAACAGCTGGCAACCCTTCTCCATCAGCAACTCGGGTGCTGACCTCACATCCCATTCAAGTCCCAAGACCTGTCCTGGGCATCACGGTGCCAGCCACCTCCCAACCAGCCCCTTTGCACACACTTAAAACAACCTCCTTCCCATGCCCCAGGTCCTACTGTCCTCAAGGTCATACAACTCTG
This sequence comes from Erethizon dorsatum, assembly GCA_028451465.1. Classification (NCBI taxonomy): domain Eukaryota; kingdom Metazoa; phylum Chordata; class Mammalia; order Rodentia; family Erethizontidae; genus Erethizon; species Erethizon dorsatum. The sequence continues at coordinate 133,517,269 of CM051842.1, forward strand.
CAGTTCCCAGACATCCCAGCAATGATTTTTAGGGTCTGTAGCCTCTGTTTCCTTCAAGGACCTTAATTGGGAGCATGGCGTGGCTAGAGTTATACTTTAGAAAGGTAACTCTGGGACAGTTGAGACATCACCATGTCTCTCCAGAAGTTATACAAATACCTCAAGCTCCAAAGGCTAGCAGATTCCCCTGCCCTTCTGCAAAGCCATCTCAGACCCTCTGAGTCTCTGTCCTTTTTTCCAAGCTTGAAAAAAGTTGGGGATAGAGAGGGTAGGATAGGCTGAGCAGAATGGGATGTCTATATTCCCATCGGTGGGACTGAATGATGAGAGATGTGAAGTGAGGGATAAGAAATTTTAAATGATTCTAAGCTTGCTTGGAAATGTGTGTAGATGGTGGCACTGTAGAAATGTCTTAGCCTGTTATCGCTGCTATAAGAAATACCTGAGGTGGAGTAATTTACAAAGAGAAATTTATTTTCTCACGGTTCCGGAACCCGTGAAGGAAGAATGCTATATCCTCCCATGGCAGGCGAGATAGGAGGACAAGAAGGGCCTAGCTAGGGGCCGGTGAGATGGCTCAGCGGCGTAAGCGCCTGCCTGGCAAGCGTGAGGGCCTGAGTTCTACTCCCGGAACCCATATACGAATAAAGGGCCGGTGATATCGCTCAGTGGCACGGGCGCCTGCTGGCGTGCGAGGTCCTGAGGTCGACCCCCGGTACCCACAAAAAAAAAAAAAAAAAAAAAAAAAGAAGGGCCTAGCTACTTCCCGATCGACTTGTACAGGGCACTCTATAGATGGTCTAGACTTATGATAGTTCACTATACAATTTCTCAGCTTTCTGCTGGTGGCAAAGCATTATACAGTCAGTAGAAATTATACTTTGATATTTTCCTAGGCTATCCCTACATAACTCAATCCTCTCTCCTGATTGGAGGCAGTGGCAGTGAGCTCCCAGTCCGGAAATGGATCAAGGGGAAACAACTGAGACTGTGGTGCCAGGGTTTATTGGATATGGTGTTTTGTGTTTTCCAATCCCATAATGTCTACAAAGTGTCCATTTGTACTTTCTGCTTCTGGGGTATTAGATGCACTTTTGACTTACCATATTTTTAACTGGTGATGGGTATATCCTATCATATACGGAGGAGCATTTCTAGTCCCATTTATGCCCTAATCACCTCCTAAAGCCCCACCTCTTGATACTGGTGCACTGGGGATTAAGTTTCATCATGTATTTTGGAAGGGATACCATCATTCAAACCCTAACAGAAAGATGCAGAAATTAAGCATAAGAATAAAGTGTACCGCTACATAGTATGACATGGATGGAACTTGAAAACATTGTGTCAAGCGAAGGAAGTCAGGCACAAAAGAACACATAGTGTGAGTCTATTCCTATGAAATACCTAGGATAGGCAAATCTATAGAGGTGGAGAGCAGATTAGAGGTTGTCTAGAGATGGAGTGTGGAAAGGAGAGTTATAACGAAAAATTACATAGCGAAAAGTTACAGGGTGTCTTTCTGGAGCGATGAAAATGTTGTGGAACTAGACAATGGTAATGATTACACAGCACTGTGAATGCGCTGAAAAGCACTGAATAATCCACTGTAAAACTGTAAAACTTATGAATTTTATTGCAATAATAATTAGATGAAAATAAAACATGAGTGAATGGATGAATGAATACATAACATACACAAATAAAGCAAACAAGTGGGGGGCATGAGAGAGATAATGGGTTCAGTTTTGTCTTTCTTGGGCTTTTGAGGCATTTGTGGGACATTGTAGTAGAACTCGATCTAGGAGCCTAGAGCTCTGAAAAGTGTTCTAGGCTGAACATAAAGCCGTAGGAGTCCAGGCAGTGGATGACCCACACAACGAGAGTAGAAAACAAGCTTATCAAGGGGAAGAGCACTGTCTGTTGCTTGCCTGGGCAGGGGAGGGGGATGCAGGACAGAGGGCTGGCATGCAGCAGTCAGAGAAGTGGAACTCAGAATGGTGTTCTCTCTCTCTCTCTCTCTCCCACCTGGCTGGGAGGTGATAAACTTGACTAATGGCCATAGCCCCAACATTAGTAATTACCTTACATTCTGGATTTTTGCTTCTTGCCATCCTCTCTGGGAAGTACGCTCGTCCCTCATGCTGTATGACTCATTTCCTGTTCTGGGGTCTTCTGTTCAGGATGTGCCAAAGGGCTAACACCTTAAGCTCTCCAGGGGCCCGAACTCATGCTGCAGGAATGCTGAAGTTCTGAAATGCCACACACCTACAAGAGTGTGAGTCTGCCCTCAGAGGTCATTGTCAGATGCAACTGGAAGCAAAACTCAGCTTTATCATTGGCAAGACTAAAAGTTAAATAGGGCCAGGGAGATACCTCAGGGGCACAGCGCCTGCCTGGCAAGCACAAGGTCCTGAGTTCAATTCCCAGTACCAAAAGGAAAAAAAAAAAAAAGAAAAAAAAGTTAAATAACTTTTGGGGTTTATGGAAGCAAAATAATTAATAATAAATTAAATAATTAAATAATAAATTAATAATAACAATTAATAACAAAACCAGAAATAAGGCAATTTCACCATCAGGGCAAGGAATGCCACGGGGTTTGATTGCGTTTTGGTTGTTGGTGATGCTTTGTGAAATCGGGAGGCTCAGACGACTCAAGTTTCAGTTATTCTCTACTTTAGAAAACTGGTCTCTGGCAAAACCCCCACTACCTCTCTGTCACTCTCCTGGCTGTTTTCTCCTGGTAAGCAAGCGTCTATCGTCCCCCTAAATGACCCCTCAGTGTAATTATATGGTCAGGCAAATATGTGAGAATAGCAATTAGAGGCGTGAATGTATTCCTTCCTATCCACATACTTGAGAAAACTGGGAATTAAGAACTGGGGTAAAGCCTGGGAGTTTCCTGGGGATGTTATATAAAAGAAAAGTATCACAAGCTGGGAGGCTTAAAACAACTGAAACGCAGCATCCACGACATAAGAATTGGGAATGAGCACGAGGCAAACCCTAACAACCTTGTTCCCTGAATTTACCTTGCTGCATGGCAGTGGATTCCGGTGGTCAGGTACACAGTTCTGTTCCATCCTAAAAAGTGAGAAACTGGAGGTGCCCCCCCCAAGTCATCCTTAAGCTTCCTTCTTCTCCACTCTCTTAGAATGACATAGACTTTGGGAGATGGCCTTGAACGTATCTGCAAGCAGTTAATTTCCAGAGAACATTGTTACTCCAGTTTCTAAGGAAAGTCTGCCTAACTACCACTTGGACAATTGCTGAAATGGTTTTTAAGAGACAAGATAGTTTAGGATAGTTTTTACTTTTTCCTTTAGAGACAAAATGTTTGTAGGAAGCAGCCCCACATTCTTTGTAAGCAGCTCTACTCTTTGGCTTTTTCTAGTGTCCTTAACCAAGCCTGGCTTCTGACCATCTTGTCTTCCTATTGGTAGTTCATTCTCTGGCTTTGTGGTTGGACGTTACGCCAAGAGAACCCACTGGAGACCAGGGAACAGATCAGACTGTTGTCCCACATTCTCTCTCCACTAAATCACATTTTCTTTCAAGGAAGGGTGGCTATTGTGAAGCTGTCAAACAGAGGCCCTGCTGAATGGGCTGAAGTAAAGGCTCCTGTTAACAATAGCAGCTATCTCTGTCAGATTCGAGTTCTGCAGACAGGTACAAGGCAATTTGGCCCTGATAGGTGGGCGATTAAAAATAACCAAAAGCAAGAAAAATGAGACAGGAACACCCCTGTTCTTTCATGATTGGAAAACCAAGAGGACAAGGGACTATTCCTCACTTGGCCCAAGACAAGGGTCAGGGTGACCCCCACATTGTCACAGAGAGCAGGCCCAGTGTTGTAGTCAGGGTTTGCAAGAGAACAGATTTAATACAGGACACATAATTTATAGGATCATTTTATAATATTCACTCAAAAAGTCAAATGCAGAAGAGCACAAGAGATATGCCCACACACTAGAGACCCAGAGGATCCAGCTGAGGGCCTGGATCCCATGGCAGGGTCCTCCATGAGTCCAGCTGGAGACCCAGAGCCCATGACAATGTCTCATGCAAGTCTGTATCAAGGATCTGCCCTGGAAAGGCCCAAAGGTCAGTGGTGGAAGCTAGAAAGTCTGTGCCAGTAAGATGAAGGATCTGTGCCAGCAGGCTGAGGGATCTGCACTGGAACCAGGAAGTGACACTTAAGGTAAGGACCAGAGCTCCCCCGAAGAGAACTGCAGTCATCCTCAGCAACAGTGAGGACTCGAGCTCCTCCGATGATACAAGCTGAGTTCATATCAGGAAAACCAGCAGGACAGGCTTTTCCAGGAGAATCAACAGCACACCATCTTCCCCTCCAGTTCTCCTTTTATGCTGTTGGCAACAATCCTCAGGTGGGCCTTCCACACCCAGCACCACGCTGATTCAGTTCAGCTGGGTGTTACAAGTTGACCATTAGTTAATCCACCACACCCAGGGACAGGGAATCCTGCCTAAAGCAGCCCTGGATATTTTCCTTGGACAGGCCTAGGAGTGGAAGTCACAGCAGGGGGAGATGGCAGCAAGGTCTGTGTTGAGTTCCAAGACAGCCAAAAGGCTCTTAAAGCTGATAACTACTGGAAGCGTCGAGTTCCTGGTGGTGGGAAGAGGGTGGGGAGCATTCCCTTCACGTGAAGAAGAGCAGCCTGGCCATTTTGACAGTGTCATATCTACGATGGTGAAAGACAGAGGATAGACAACCAGAAGGGGATTAAAGGAAAATTATCTCTAAGCTCAAGGGAACCCCGATTTGAATTGGATTTGTGATCTAACATTTGCATTAGTGTAGGAGCTGCATGCCAGTGCTGAGCCCTGATAGGAGCCCAGCTACCTAATCCCACATGTCACCGGCTGGAAAATCGATTAGCCAGGGGACGACCTGGTCTGGCATGAACTCAACAGAGGAGAAACGGCTGCAACCTGGGTGGCTGCCCATCAGACCAGCAAGAACTAACACCTTTCCCTCCCTTGAGATAGAGGCAGAGTTCACTTTTATCTGTGCTTAGTAAATTCCAGTATAAAACCGTCACTCCAATTTCAAATCTGCATCCTCATCCCTGCTTCCCCTTCAACTGCTAAAATGTGGGCCTCCTTCCATCAGCCCTGACATCCAATTAGAGCAACTCATCTACATTGTCAACCCATATTAAACACGCTCCTGCTTGTGGGGTTTATCGGGGATGGGAGCAGGGAATTTGTCCTGTGGCGAGGGGGCCACTGCGCAGAGTCCTGTCTTCACTAGCCTCAGGTCTGGAAATTGCGAAGTCAGGGAGGGTAGAGGAAGCTTTGCAGATGGGATATTGGCTTGGTCCCCACCCCATCCAGACAGCTGTCTCTTCAATGTAATGCTTTGTCTCTTCTAGAAAAGACAAAGACATTTTCCCTTGGTGAGGTTTCTGCTGGCTGTATCAACTGCAGTTTCAATGTGAGAAGGGTATTATATGAGAATAAAAATAGGTTTTTTTTCTGTTTTTCTGTGTAGATATGAGTAGGAATGCGTCCGAGACCTTCTGTCAATCTCTGTTGTGCAGGCCAGTAAGCAGCGTGGTTAGGGACATGGGCTTTGACATCAGGAGGGTGAGGGTTGCCATCTCGGCTACCTCCAGCACTTCGGACTTGCTGTGAGACTTTAAAAATAACAGCTTTTTTGAGATGCAGATGTCATAAAACTCGCATTTTGAAGTGTGTAATTCCATGTTTTGTTTTGTTTTTTGTATAGTCACAAAGTTGGGTAGCCATCACCCCTATCTAATTCCAGAATATTTTAGTCACCCCTAAAGTTCCTGGTGACATTAACAGTCATTCCCCAACCCCCTTCCCCAACTCCTAACAACCATTCTTTGACTATCTTTATACTTTCTATGTCTATATATTTGTCTACTTTAGACATTTCACATAAATAGAATCATTAAATATGTGGCTTTCAGTGACTTTAGCACAATTTTTTCGAGTTTCATTCATATTGTAGCATTTTCGGTACTTCATTCCTTTTTGTATCTGAGTACTATTCCATTGTATGAATAGACCACCTGATATTTGCCCATTTATTAGTTGAGTGACACTCTGTTGTTTCACACTGTATGTCTGTTCCCTCATGCCTAATGACATCAGTCATCTTTTCATTTGTTTACTGGCAATCTGTCTTTCTGTCTCAGTTCAGGCTGTCCTAACAATACCATAGACTGAATGGCTTAAACAACATTTATTTCCCACAGCTCTGGAGGCTGGGAAATCCAAAATAAGGGTGCCAGTATGGTTGGCTTGTGGTGATGGCCCTCTTCTTGATTTCCTCACACGGTGGAAAGAAAGCAAGAGGAAGTGAGTTGCCCTGCGTGTCTCAGAAAGGTAGTAATCTCAACATGAGGGAGCCCTCAGGATCTAATTACCTCTCAAAGGCCACATCTCCAAATACCATCACACTGCGGAGTAGAGTTTCAACATGTGACTTTAAGGGAGACAGAAATAGTCACTAGTGGTGTCTTCTATGTGAAAATGTCCGGATCCTTTGCCCATTCTTTAACTGTTTTACCTATCATTTCAGTGTTCAGTTTCCAAGGTAATTTATATATTCTAGACACCAGACTCTTATCATATATATGACAGATATTTTTTCCTCTGAGTTATCTTCCTAAATTTCCTAAGTTTCTAAGTTTCTGAGTTTCCTCTGTTGAAAACAGAAAATATAAGTACAACTTTCTGGGTTTCTTGGGAAGAATTAATGAGCTGGTCTATTAGAGCACTTAGAAAAGTAAATGTTTGGCACACATTCAGCTTGCCTCAATAAGTCTTGGTTATTATTAGCTAGTATTGGCTGACTTAGATTTGTGAGACAGAGCCATGGGAAAAGCCCTCAAGTCGTAATTACACCTCGGACATGAAAAGTTCAAGATGCTTTGATTTTACTAACATGTTATTCCTAGAATGACTAAAGCAATTTACTTGTGGTGACTATATTTTATTCTGAATAGATTGTATGGTTGTAGATATTAGATGATAACTATTGGCCAGTATTGGATCTGCCACTGCTCTGCATAGCTGTATTTATAAATATCTATGTTTCTTTTGCCCATATATCAAGAATGTGAGGGCTGGTGATATAGCTTAGTGGCATAAGTGCCTGCGTAGCAAGTGCAAGGTCCTGAGTTAGACTCCCGGTACCTGCATATATTAAAAAAAATGTGAGTCTATGAATAACTGGATAGAAATAGCCTAGTGCTTGGGCAGTATTCATAACTGATGCTTTCATACATGAAGCTAAATCAGCAAAGAACAGGTATCCAGTTTCATAAGATGTTCACCTATGGCATGTTAAACTTACACTGATGGATTTCTGTTGCTGCTTAAACTTTCTTCAACCAGAGATCTGGGAGTCTCCTCTGCAGGGAATCTTTTAAGCCTGTTTCTGAATGCATCAGTGTAAGAACCAGGGTCAAATTTGTCCTAATATCAATGATGGTGGAAGTAGTAACATTTATTAAACACTCACAATTAAACTCTTTGCCCATGCTATTTTGGTTACTCTTTGCAATAACCCTGCAAAGTACATAGTTATCAGCTTGCATTAGAGACCAAAAAAAAAAAAAAAAAAGAAGGGGGGGTAGTTCAGAGAGGTCAATTAGTTTGCCTACATTTGCACATCTATTATGTGCAAGAGCCCTAACTGGACCCCTAGTCCGTCTAACTCCTTTTTACCTTTCCCTTTCATGGTATTGCTCCTTAGAAAATTGGGTTTATTAGAGCCTTTGATCATTAGACACCTGGGTCATTTGTGTGTTTCAGAATTAGAAAGCCAGTCCCTTTTAATGCTTTAGCAAATGGTAGTATGCAACAGTTTAGATCCATATGTCACTTACTGACAGTGAGCCCTCCCTCATCTTGAGAATCCCCCTCTTCCAGAAATCACTTGATCCAGGCCTTCTTTGGGAGTCAGTGGCAGAGCTAAGATGATGACCTTGTATGTGTTTAGCAGGGCCATAGGGTTAAGAAATTGCTGTGGTGCATTGGTGAGCCCTAGAGGATTCATGTGCACTAAGTTGAAATTTGGAGAAAGATGGCCAGAATGACTCAACATGGCTGGCTTTCCACATCAATGTGATTGTGCCATGTGCTATAATTTATAGGGTAAACAAATTTTCTGCAAATGCTAAATATATCATGCAACTCATTTAACATGCACAGAAGGAGCTGTAAAATTATTTCAATCCCATTACTCAAAATGTTCAGAAAATTCTTCTGTATTAGAGCCAGTGCAGGATTGGCTCTGCAGCCAAGTACATCAACATAAATGTTGACTTCTCAGGGGAAATGCATGCCTCATAGTGTTACTTAGGGAAAATATATGCCCAGACATTGTGGAGCCCCTTCTAAAACAATTCCTATTTTGTTAGAACAATAGGATCACATTTTCTGTCAGGTTACCTAGCATCTCTGTGTTTATAAAGCTTGCAGACAGTCGTGAACGTCAATAAAATGGTGATGTGTTTTTAAATGGTTAATAATTTATGAACCATGGAAATGGAAACTGAGACTTTTCATTTCATTCTAATTCCATCTTTACCTCATGGAAAAAATTCCTTGTGGAAGCCATATGTGATGTCTCAAAATCGTTTAAAATGGAGTAATTATCAGAGCAAATTGTGTCATTGGATGATATCAATCTGTTTGTGTTCATTCTGTCTACTCAGTGAATCAACATTAATACAAATTTTTAAAAACACTTGAAAGAGTCGTCTGTGATTCCATTTTTGTTTCAAAGTATATGTTCAAAAATTGATTTAATCTTCCATACTTACTAAAACCTACCTTAGATTGACAGTTTACTTTTACATATTCTTAACTGGGAAAGTTCGTATTCTTCTCTACCTAGTTTTTAAAAAAGATTAGATCCAGAATGGGTAAGAAATTTTATCAAGTATATTTTTGGCATCTCTCGATATCATCATATGGTTATATCATATTATTTGTTGATGATGTAGTACATCATACAAATAGACTTCTTGTTATCAAACTGTTTCTGCACTCTTGGAGCCTGGTAGATTAATATTTTATGATATACCATTCAGTTGCATTTTGTGTAGATCTGAATTTTCTATCTTTCAAAAAGTTGATAAAAATATTAACAAAGATTCACTCTGTACTAAAACATTGATCTACTTCCGTTTCTGGCATGCAACAGTTATCTGTGGCAAAGGTTTGGTTCTTTTCCTTCAGCTTTTCCTTTAGCTTGAGAACACATTTTTCCAAATTTCTGTGTTTCCAAATAAAACAATGTTTGATGTATCCAGGATCATTCAGGTGGAACTATCTTAATCTAATAATCACAACAGATGATAAGAATTGGCTGATTGCTATGTGATAAGGGTTTGACATGAGATATTTCACTCAATATTTACAGCAATCCTATAAAGTGTTGCCCTTACGGTCCCCGTTTTATGAAGTAAAATGGAAGGGATTTGATCTGTGGAGACGCAGCTGATGAGGGCTTAGATTTGGCCCTGTCTGACTGCAGACCAAACTCAGGTCATACATCAAGTCCTGCTCTATGCTCGGTCGCCACACACAAGTCAATTAGTTTTGTATAGAGGGAAGTTACTCGACTTCAAGGACACTGAGCACTGCCTGATTCTGGTTGATGCCTGCCTTTAGTCTCAAAGGGGAATATTACTATGGCCAGCTCAGCTCACATGCACCGCTCCAGGAAGACCAGTCCGTTATCCGTTGTTCTGTTTGTGTTAATGACACTCCAGCCTTGGTTAGAACCTAGATGTGGACAGCATTTTTATTCGCCATGAGACATTAGTAAATGACAATGTACAGCAGGGTACTGGAATCCGAAAAGTAGCCACTATAAAGGGTAATCATCAACTAGTTAGGATGTCTAGCAGTGTAGGGAAATGTGTGACCATGGATGGCATCACACAGATCCTGCAGCTGTGCAAGTGGGCCACATAGCCTGAGACTTGAGCCATAGCTGATCTGGGTCTCAGCAGAATACCCAGTGATTGTCCCTACAGATGGCAGGGCAGGAAGATAGATCATGAGATAGACTGCAAGGCCATCCCCCACTTGCCTTCCCATCACTGTGGGAGGCTGTCATGAGAGCATCCCATTGCCTCGTAGGGTCTGAGGAGGTGAAGAGGTTTCTGTCCCTTCTCCCACTAACTAGAACCTCAGCCTATTAAATAAGGCTAAACCAAGGTCCAGAATGGGCCCCTGAGCCACAGAGTTCCTCTAACTCACTCTATAGTCATCTGGCTCCTTTTGTTCTGGAATCCTCTGTTTGGGTGCATGGAACCAAGGACAGGGAAAGAACTGGCACCTTTGGCAGGTCTTTCTATCTTTCATTATGTAAGCCTTAGACTGTCTAAATCTAAAGGTAGATCTCACTTTGCCAGTCAGGCTGGCTGGGACTTGGCCTTGACCTTGCCCTGTTTTGTATCTCTGTACATGGCAGCTCGAACTAATGCTCACTGCTGGGATGCTCATAGGGTTCTGAGCCATGTGTGCCAATTCCAGGATTTTATGGAGTTGAAACACTATCAATATGGGTTGTAAGGCAATCTACCTCCTACTCTAAAGTGTGGAGATTCACTTTGATGCAGCAGAAAGAGCTGAGCATACAAGTCGGGTAAGATTTGCATACACAACAGCAACATTGCTGCCAACATGTTAGTTGAGCCTAAATTGTCAAAAGCAAATACTTTACTTAATCTGAAATCAAATGTAGATTCCTTATGCATCCACATAAAGGAAATCCTGTCTTCATCTGTGTCAATGCAGATAAACAGCCTTTCTTGACAACCTTTCTCTAGAAATAGGTTTTGGAAATAGTTTGAGGCACTCCAAGCTGAAGTGCTGTGTTATCAGCCGCTGAGAATTTGCAGTGCCTCTGATAGAACTAAGAATTGGTCCTTGTTCCCACTGAGTTTAACGTAAAGCACAGTGGCTTTCAGCAGGCATGAGTTGTAGTGCACTTAACAGCAACTTACTTTTTGGTTGTCTTGAAGAGTTTCCTTAGTTGGAGATTAGTGGCCCAGCTTCCTAAAGGAGTTCTTTACTTAATCTCTAACAATTAGAAGCTGATGGAGGGGGGAGTAATGAGGTACCTTCTGTGATCGTGAGGTGCTTTGGAGGTAGAGGAGAAGTTTCTTCTCCCCGGTCAGCTGTAGTTGTCCTAAGAAGCTGAAGGAAGGCTGAGAAGGACAACCTCCAAAATGATAGCTTCTTGGTAAGAAATTTGTCTTTCCCCATCCATTGAGAATGGAGCTAAGGCCTGTCTCCAAAGGGAGGTTGACTACTAGAAACATTCCCCTGCCTGGCAACAAGGGTTCTAGCGTGGGTATTTGAGCCCCATCAGAAGGAAGACACATTCAATACAGAAAGGCAGCTTAGTTCCAGGGCATGTTTGGCATGTGGCAGGATAGCTGATGTAGATTCAGTGCTCTGAGTGGCGAAGATGGCCTTGGGTGTCATGATTTTCAACGTGCAGATTCAGTTGATTCTAATTGTAAAATCTCTCTGGAATCTGGTCTCTTCTTCTCCTAGTCTTTACTGTCCCTTCCCTGACCCAGGTCACCATCTTTACTTGGACTACTACAGTGATGATCTAATCTGTTTCCTTACTGCCTCCTTCTTCCAGTCAATCCTTTTTCATTGCTTTCAACAAACCCACAAGTACTGTGTCCATTAAATGAATGAGTAAATCTCTATTATGCCACTTGGATGTATTTCTGTATTGCATAGTATGACAAATGAAATTCTTTCAAGATGACTTTTATGGTCTTATAGAAGAGTGAATCTATGCTTAGTGTGTGTTTTCTTCCTTGTTTTGTTTTGTTTTTTTTTATAGTATGGGGAATTGAACCCAGGACCTTCACACTGAGCTACATCTCCAGCCCTTTTTCAATTTCTAAATTTTGAGACAGGGTCTCTCTAAGTTACTCAAGCTGAGATCAAACTTGTGATCCTCCTGCCTCAGCCTCCTAGAATGTTGGGATTAGAGGTACACACCACCACATGTGGCTTTTGGGGTCTTTTTTTTAAAACCAAAGTTTCTCTTTACTTTTTTGGAATTATCCCTGCATTTTTTTCAGGTCTAGTTTGATCCATAGGTTATAGTCTTCTCTAGGGAAATTCTCTTTTAGATGTTTTCACACACATAAACTCATACACACATACACACACACACACACACACTTAAAATACACACACACACACACACACACCTAAAATATATCACAATAGTGTTTTGGTGTATGTAATATATTGTTGAAAGTCATCTGAATTCTCTTAGGCTGAAGAGGTGGCAGTTTGATACATCTAAGTTGTCTTATACATCAGAGTTCATACTACTAGTTTTGGCTTACATGTGCAATATAAATATAAATCTATATGTGCCCCATCTATGCCCAGAAAAAGGATAGTTATTCTTATTTTCCCCTTACTTCTAGTGAGAGTTAATCTTGACTGTCAATTTGACTGATTTAAGAGATGTGTAGGAAATTGGCGAAGCACACTTCTGGGTGTGCCTTAGTGGGTCATGGAGGCATCACCTTGTGGACTATGTCTGGTCCCTGGCCTCTTCCTCTCTGGCACTTTTCCCTGCTCTGCTTCGCAGCCACCATGAACTAAGCAACTTTACTCCACCAGACCCTTCTGTCATGATGTTCCTGTCTTCGAGCCAACCAAGCATAGACTAAATCCCCTAAAACCACTAGGCAAATTAATCCTCTTTTCCTTTAAGTCCAGGTGTCAGGTATTTTTTTTCCCCAACAACAGGAATGCTAATACACTGCTTTTTAGGAGCTCAGTTTTCAAACAATTTGACACTTACTGAATCTTTGAGATAGATATTTTTATTCCCATTGCATAGAGGAGTAAATTGAAGTACAAAGAGGTTAAGTAACTTAAACACAGGTTCTCTGATGGAATCCTATGCAGTGGCCATAGAGCCACAGTTACCTCCATAAAACAAAATTTGGCTGGAGAAGTTGCTTTCAGACTATGGTCCTCCAAGCCTTGGGACTCTCCAAAGCAGCACTGCTTTCATGTATTTTTATCTGGGGTTCTTTCTGAGATTTCATTTAGCATGGGAAAAGACACTTGGGCTTAAGAGTTGGAACACCATTGGCTTAAAGTAGCAGTCAGCAAATGTTTTTCTGGAAAAGCTTTCTTACAGCATGTATCTAGATGTCCCCCTAAAGCCTCACATGGTCATAGGTGGGGAGTTTCCAAGGTGGCTGGATTAGGGTGTGTGAATGTAGATTAAGGGTGTGATACTGGGACTGAGAGTGTGATGCTGGGATCAAGGGTATGATGCTGGGATTAAGGGTGCCCCACCCTGGGTGTGGGGGGCAACACTCAATAAGCTTGCAGCCTGGATGGAACATAAAAGGGACAGAAAGAAGACTGCTGCTTGCTGTGTTACTGTCTCCTGCCTGCCACACCATGGACGATTTCTCCTCTGTGATGCCCTTCTGCCATACCACCCTGTTTTGGAGCCAGCTGACTATGGACTGAAACCTCTACAAACTATGAGCTCATATAAACCTTTCCTCCTTTAACTTTGGGTGCCAGGTATTTAGTCAGAGCAACCAGAAAAGTAACTAAGACAGGCTCACATAGTAAGTATTTTAGGTTTTCATCTGTGTTGCAATTACTCACCCTGACCATTGCAGCACAAAAGAAATCTTTGCCAATACATAATGAATGGGGATGGTTGTGTTCCAATAAAACTTCATTTATGCACAATGAAATCTGATTTCCATATAATTTTTATATACCATGAAGTGATATTCTTCTTTTGATTTTTTCAACCATTTAAAAATGTAAAACCTGTTCTTAACTCACAGACACTACGGAAATGGTAGGGAGGTGTACTTTGCCAAAGATGGTCCCTAAGAGAACACTTAGTCTTCATGCTAAGGAGCCAAAACAGTCTTCTGAGATGGCTATTTTCTGAAATGTAGTCTAGAAGGCCTCGGCTACAGAGAACACTCCTTCCCTGGTGTGCGTGCCTGTGCCAGGCTGCTTGAACTGCTTTAGTGCCAAGCTGTGGGCCCAGTGGGTGCCACCTAGGGCACATGGAGCTTGGAAATTCATCCCTATAGCAGATAGTAAAGATTTTCCAACTGGTTGTCACTGCCAAAACCCTTGGACTGGGGGTTTCCAGGATTCACAGTGAGGTAATCATTGTATCAGAAACTTCTAAGTTAAAACCTTGGCAAATTAAATGGAGCTTTTCCTGAAATAGCACCTCTCTTCCTTGTCATCTACCTGCCTTACCACCAAATTCAATGGTATAGAGAATACAGAGAACTAGGTAGGAAAAAACTGATTCCTTGAGTAATTCTAAACTGGTCTTTTTTCATTCCTTCCAGCTTGCTTTATGACAAGGAAGGGCCCTTAAAGCATCAAAAGAACCAGGTTACTATTCTAGAAAAGGCCTACAGCAGCAGACTGGTGAGAAGGGACAAGTCCTCAGGCATCCTCTAGACTTCATGGGATATATTATTATCTCCAAGCCCCACTGTGTGATGTATTTGAAGCCATCAGAAACTTACTCTGAGTGCATCAGCTCTGGGTAATTGGGATGGCAATGATAATCTAAACTAGTAAGCAGAAGTTCCCAAAATCACTGGGTCAGAGGTTACAGTTGTTCACCTTTGCTGAGAGCCTGAAACCTGAGTGAGACAGCCTTCCTCTCTCCTGCAGCAGCGCTGGTTCCAGCTCCAACGCCATCGTAAGTCCGGTCTCTGAGTGTAGACTCTAGAGAACAAGACTCACACTACCAGGTAGAAGGTACAGGAAGGGACAAGGTGACTCCAAACTGTCAAGACTTCCTATCAACTAAGATCCTGAATAACCAAAGGGGTTTGCCCACCAGACAAAGGCAGTAGGGCCATATGTTGTGGATGTTGTAGATATCTCCGCTATATGACCGAGTGACACGGTGACATCGATAGCACTTGCTCTTGAGCCCATGCTGCCTCAACCAAGAGCTTCATTTCTGTAGACCCCTCTATAACCATGTTTTAAGCCCTCCACTTTTCCTTCTCTAAAATCACCTAAGCTGTCTACTATGTTGATTGACAATATTTATGGAAAGTAGTCTTGTGATTTAATAGTGACAGCTCACATGAGACCTGTCACATCATAGTGCTCTGGAATATTCCAAAGCAAAGAGTCTTTGAAGTCCACAGGTTTCAGCTTGAGGCACACGGACAGAGAAAATGTTGGTGCAATTCTTCTTCCCTTTTTCAGTGCCTCCTTAATATTCTCTCTCTCTCTCTCTCTCTCTCTCTCTCTCTCTCTCTCTCTCTCTCATACTAAGGGTTGAAACCAGTGCATTCACATATTTTTAACTTGAGATAAGGTCTCACTAAGTTGGCCAGCTTGGCCTGGCCTCCTGCCTCAGCTTACCAGAGTGAGGGATTACAGGTGTGTAATCACACGCAGCCTCTGTTTTTTTTTTTTTTTTGTTTTTTTGTTTTTTTGTTTTTTTGTTTTTCTCATCTGCCTCAAATTTCATTTTTTGAGCTTTTATAGGGTCATCTCGTCAGGAAAAGAACTGTTTTTTGGACAGTTTCATGGTCTCTTCTACTTAATATTATGGAAATTATAAGCCATAGTAATAACAAAAACAGTGTTTTCACACAATGACAGGCATTGCAAACCACTACCCCTGAACTGACAACTGAAATCATTAAGGAGATCTACTTTGTCCTACTTTCATCTAATTGAAAAGTTGAAGGACAGTTGTTACTTTTCATATTACACACACGCAGACATCCATTCATATGATATGTTTTCTCCACATTTTGGGATATACAGTACGTGATAAATTTTTCTATGGAATTATAACATCATGAAAAGAGATTACCATTTTCTGCTGAGATGAACTTAACTGCAGTGGGTGTGAATGGTGCTGCTATAATAATTAAATTCAAAATCTTTCATAATCCTATGCTTTCCCTAGAGTAATTTTCAGCACTAGACAAGGGGGTGAAAATGCAAACAAGTGCATGTATATTCAATAATAAAGCTTAATAGGTCAGGGAAGGAGTGGAATGAAATGAATGCCTAATACCTCCTGAGATAAGTAGGTAGTTTTTGCCTTCCTAGTTACTTCCTTGACTTGTATTTACTAGGACCTGAATATATACATCAAATTGTCCTTTATTAACAACCAAATCCATACTGAGTTTATTGCATGGGGTGAGTGTTAATGTCGATCACTATGTAGATTGCCCACCTAGTTCCAAAATCGCACATTGGAGGGCATTTGATTTCCATGTTGAAATCATACAGCATTAATTGGGGAGTGAAATCACTGTTCAGTTTGGGTGTTGCAGCTCTGCCTCTGAGTGTGTTCGTCCTACCTGAGGGACAGTAACCTAAAGACCATGATCCCATTCCTTGAGCCAGCCTTGAGGTGGTGACATTTCCTGAGTCACCATGGCTTACCTTCCAGTTGTTCAGCAAATCCACATGAGAGGAGCCAGGGTGCACAGAGACTTCCCCTTGTGATAATTGGTTAATTGTATTAATGATGTCCATTGATTTCCACCAAGATGGCATCTTTTCAAATAAATGATTGCCCACATTCTTTTTGTGTTTTCATAAAGTACTTCACATACATTAGCTCTTGTTACCATCATCCTCTGAGACAGCCAGAGTGTTATTCTGCTGACCAGATGAGGGACACAGATGAGGCTCAGAGCTGGTATGTGACTTGTCCAAGATATCAGAGCTTCTGATTAGCCTGCAATCACTCCATGTTCATCTGGTTTCTAAAGGTTTTTTGGCATTTGCTATTAATTTTACAAGATATGCTGTTCTTTGTAAGTTGTGACCACTAGACAAACATTGCATACTCTCAAGTTCTGGCTGAGGACAGTCTGAGTCCCATGCTTGCCTCCATGATTTCTAGCTGTGCTGTCACGAGCAAGTTCCTTAGCTGCTCTACGCCTCAGAGTCCCCGTCTGGAAAGTAGGGCGAGAAAGAGTCCTTCTTCAAAGGGTCACTGTCAGGGCTCAAATCTGTGTAGTTGATAAGTATTTTGCACTTTTTCTGATTCCACTAATTGTAGGAATCTTTCATCGTTTATTTCTTTCAACACTTAGATATAATGGTTTTTGGTTTTTGGTTTTTGGGTGGGTTTTTGTTTGTTGTTTGTTTGTTTGTTGAGAGAGAGTCTCCCTGTGTAGTTCAGGCTGGCCTTGAACTCACTATGTAGCCCAGGCTGGCCTCAAACTCATGGTGATCCTCCTGCCTCAGCCTCTCGAGTATTGGGATTACAAGGCATGCGCCACCATGCCCGGCTCAACACTTAGATATAAATTAAGTTGTAGACATTCCCTACATGTATTGAGATACACACATACAACAGAGAGAGAGACAGACAGACAGACACACAGACAGAGAAAGTGAAGCCTTTCATAATGATAAAGAGGGATGGTTTTTAAATATATAGCTTATAAGAATGATACAGTCTTCATTTTCCACAATTTGTTATAAAGAACTATTTGTCAGAATCATAAGCCTGTAACTTCAAAAGAAATAACAAGATACATTTTTCTCCTTGTCAATGATCTTCAAAACATCCATTAGTCTCTTGAAGGATAGTAATAAATCCCACAAATTTTGTTTATATGAACCCAAATCTACCAGTTGTCCTTCCCACCAATTGTCCTTTCTGTTTCTCACCATGGTTCTTAGACCTCAGTGTACATATCCTGGGCCTAGGTGGCTGAGGATAAAAGAGAGAGCTGAGCTCTCTTTGGAGAATTATTGGACCCCCACTCTAACCTGAACCTCTTTCTTACATAGCCTCTAACATAACACCCTCCTCTATTTGTCAAACTAGAAGCTGCATTTTCCTTTCTGCCTTTTTTCTTTCCCTGGAAAAAAAACATACCAAGAAATCCAGAAATGGGAATTTTAGGGATGGCTATGGCAATAACTAGGTGTGTAGTTCACCTCTCTGAACCTTTCTTTCCATGTCTACAAAACGAGACTGGGGGAACTTTATTATTCGTGGAAAGGTACTGCGATGAAGACAGCAGTGAATATGGGATTCGTACTACATCTCCGGGAATTAAGACTGGTGGGGGATGCTGGAGGGGCTGTGGGGAAAAAAGAACCCTTCTTCACTGTTGGTGGGAGTGTCGACTGGTACAGCCACTGTGGAAGTCAGTGTGGAGAATCCTCAAAAAACTAGGGTTGGAGGTCCCATTTGACCCAGCTATTCCCCTTCTGGGCATCTTCCCAGAAGAATTAAAAACATCGTACCACAGTGATATATGTGCACCCATGTTTATAGCAGCACAATTTGTAATAGCCAGATCTTGGAAACAACCCAAATGCCCATCAACTGAGGAATGGATAAGAAAGATGTGGTATTTTTATACAATGGAGTACTATTCAGCCATAAAGAAGGATAAACTGGAGACTTTTATAGGTAAATGGACGCAACTCGAGAAAATACTCATAAGTGAAATAAACCAGACGCACATGTGTAAGCATCGTATTGTGTCACTAGTATGAGAAACTGAAAGAGTAAATAAGATCCAAAATGTACAATAGACACGGTGAATCAAAAAGAAACTGGTCAGGGGCCGGTGAGATGGCTCAGTGGCATAAGCGCCTGCCTTGCAGGCTCGAGGGCCCGAGTTCGACTCCCGGATCCCACATACAAAAAAGGGGCCGGTGATATCGCTCAGAGGCACGGGCGCCTGCTGGTGCGCGAGGTCCTGAGGTCGACCCACCGGAACCCACAAAAAAAAAAAAAAGTAAAAGAAACTGGTCAATAAGAAAGAGAGACTGGAATGGGGAAAAGAAAGAAGGGAAAGGGAAAAAAACTGTATATGTATATAAGATGGTTAAGATAGATACACTACCAGTTTTACTTAGTTCATTGAAGAGGAAGGTTTGAGCCAATAATGTTTGGACAATTGAATGCTAATGTCTGGTATCCTGAATAACTAACTTAAAGATAATAATACGTAATGCATTGACCATTGTTACCCTCATATTATGTTGTTTTGAAAATTTGTTCTTTTTTTGATTTGTTTTGTTTTTTCTTCTCTTTAAAATAAAAAAAAAGAAAAGAAAAAAAAAAAAGACTGGTGGGGGAGAGGGAACCAGTGGAAAACAATGGTGTGATGTAACCAGGGCTAGGGGGAAAGGCAACAGAGGAAAACAACATCCTTTCTGGGATAGGGGTTCTTTCTATAAAGGATTTGTGGAAAAAGTGTGATCTGACTGAGCCATAGAGAGGAAATAGGATGCTGGAGTTAAGGAATGGAATTCCAGCCTTGGAGCTGAGCCTAGAAGCAAGAAAGAGGATGGCATGCTTGGGAACTGGGAATGGGTCCAGAGAGACTGAGCCTGGCCCCCTCTTGATGCCTGGTGATAAGGTCTGAAGTTGTATTTAATAAATGAAAATATGAACACCAATTGATCTTTGAAGGCTGCGTACCTGGAATTTTATGATAATAAGCCACCTTTCCTGCTGGAGCTCAATCTAGGAGATAGTGAGGATTAGAATTAATGCCACTGTCGAAACAAAAGGCTTTGTGTGCCCAATAAACAATTTTGAAAGTGCTAGTTCATCACCCAAATCCAGACCACTCATATTTCTCAGGTACCTTGCCTTAGGAGAGAAAGATTTCTTATCCATATCATGGGCTTACATCTCCTGGATCAAATTTTGCAGGAAGAGATGAGTCATATATCGAAAGGTTAATGACCAGCCATTTCTCACTCAGCTCTTTTGTGGCCACTGAGCTGCCCGGCAGCAGAGGACTGTGAAAGGGAACAGAAGTCCACCTGGCCTTTTGTCTGCCATGAGGAAAGCCCCAGCAGGCCTCACTGACAGCATCTAGAGCTGGGGGCTATTAGCACGCCCCTATTCTTGCCTGGCAGACTCAGAGCACCCTGTCCCATGAGGATCCAATGCCATGTCCCACCTAC
Organism: Erethizon dorsatum; assembly: GCA_028451465.1. Taxonomy (NCBI): domain Eukaryota; kingdom Metazoa; phylum Chordata; class Mammalia; order Rodentia; family Erethizontidae; genus Erethizon; species Erethizon dorsatum. The sequence continues at coordinate 133,537,279 of CM051842.1, forward strand.
ACCCTACATAGTGATTGATCAGTACATTTATTGCACTGTTAGTAGTCAAAATATATAGACTCCAGTAATCTCTGGAGATGCTGAAATAGTCTTTTTTCCCCTTGATTTAGGGGAACATAGAGGGGGAAGATGTGTGCAGAGTATGACATAAATATAAGAGCTCAAATATCTAATTAGCTGAAAGAATCTTGGTTCCCTCTGCACCTTTGACAGAATCGCAGCTGTCAGATTGTAGCTCCGATATTTTATCCTCCTTACAAGATGTATCTGAGGGTGATTTAGGAAAGACACTTTCTAATGGGAACGCCACTCTGATTTCTCTGCAGGATGCTTGAAGATGACCTAAAGCTGAGCAGTGATGAGGATGACCTTGAGCCTGTGAAGACCTTGACCACTCAGTGCACAGCCACGGAGCTCTACCAGGTAGGAGCAGCTTAGGGTTGGTTTGGGAGCTGAGGAGAGGGAGGAAAAAAACTAGAATTGTTTTGCCAAACACGGACCACCTCAGTGCTTCGTGTCTGGGCTTTGGAGAAAGGAAAAGGAGCAAAGATGGGCCGATGTTCTGGAACAGGTCCATTCAGCTCCTGCTTTCATGAAAGCTACAGTAAGGAGATGGAGAACTTGCTAAAACTGCTTTACCTCCTCCATCTCTCTCTGCTTTCCATGCACAAATACAGGTCACCAGTTAGTAAGAAAGACTGTCTTTCCCTCCCTTGAACTGCTTTTTGTCTAGGTTGAGGACTAATGTTCATTTGGTGACTCCACGTGGTGGCTTGGAGCCCACACTCATTAATTAGGTATAAATGTGACTGCTCCATTCACCTTTCCCAGATGCCCCACTTCCGAATGCAGCTGAAAATCAATACCTTACACCTTGCAGCTTATACGAACCTTCAGGCAGCGGCATTTGGCAAAAACTTGCTGCTGCATTTGTCTTCTTCCATTCTGCATTCTATAAGTACTTCCAGTACTTTCCCAGCAAAGGAAAAGGCAGGAGTGTGTGCTTTCAGCATTTCCAAAGAGAATGGACTTCTTAATTTGAAAAGGCCACAGTAGCATTTATGACTCATGAGAACAACGGTGTCACGTGGTATGAATGTTGCCTGTGTATTTTCTCTGTAAGGGAGATCTGTTCGAATATGGGGTGCTTCTGAGCGTACTAATGCCCTCAAATACAGAATAGAGAAGAATTACCTACAGTTTTGATTATGTAAAAAAAAAAGTGCACTTCATCGTTTGGGTATTTTATGGAAAACATGCACAGCATAAGTGCGGACGACACCGCACTGACCTAAGCCAATTTCCTGATTGTTCGCTAGGGGCTTCCTGTACATTTACAGAATGCAAACAGCCTCCCTCCTCCTTGAGCTGTGGACCGCATAGCAAATGTAAAATGCGCGCTTAATTTCCCATCATTTCTGCTTTTTGCATTTTACACATCAATGACAAGATCATAAGATTGGTAAATAAGACCAAAAAGAAAAAAACCTAGATCGTTAGTTTTGACAGATGCGGTGTTACTTTTTAATGGAAATGTTTAATACTGACTTCAACAGTAAGTGAAAATATATTTTGCACATAGACTTCCTCCTCTCTATGTTATTATATAAATGCACTCTGCTTTTTAGCTCATAAAGTTATTTTCTGCATTTACCTTAGTAAGTATCATCAGGCCCATTGACCTGAGTCAACCGGGTTTTGAAGGTACCTGCGCTGATGTTATATAAGAGCTGGGACCCTCAAATGAACAGGATTGATGAGTTGGAACCGTTCCGTGATCTGCTGCCCTTATACCAGTTTATGTCTTCTTCAACAAGGCTTAGGTTCTCCCAATTTGATGGCCAAGTTGAACTGGTAAATTCAAGGCAAGCAAAATGACAACCTATTCTGCCTAAGTGAGTCCAGCAAGCAAGAAGTGGGCACAAAGTTATAGTGTCTGCAAACGAGCCATCCCTATAGAGTTTGAGGACTAGTTAAAAGGCTGTAGGCTTGTGCAGTAATGGCAGGAATAATGGCTGCAACATTTTGGTGAGTTCTGGCTTTATGAGGCCTAGCATTCTCTTCAAAAGTTGTGTTAATTAGCATAATTTTGTATTTTACTATAGTAAAATTCACATAACATAAAATTCACCATTTTAACATGCACAGTGTAGTGGTATTTAGTACATTCTACAAAGCTGTGCATTGATTCCCAACTCCAGAATATTTTCATAATCCTAAATGGAAATCCCATACTCATTAAGCATTTACTTCTCATTCCCTCTTTCCTTTAGCTCCTGACAACCACCAGTCTACTTTCTGTCCCCATGGATTTATCTCTTTCACATAAATGGAATCCAACCATATGTAACCTTTTATGTCTGACTTCTTCCCACTCACCATAATGTTTTCTAGGTTCTTCTATGTTGTACCATATAATAGCATTTAATTCTGTTTTATGGCTGAGTAATATTCCACTTTATGCATAAACTGCATTTTGTTTATCCATTCATCAGTTGATGGATGTTTCAATTGTTTCTGTCTTTTGGCCATTGCTAATAATGCTATGAACATTTGAGTGCAAGTTTTTTCATGGATATATTTTTGGCTCTTTAGGATGTGTACCTAGAAGAGAAATTGCTGTGTCCTATTGTAATTCTATGTTTACCTTATTGAGGAACTGCCAAAATCATTTCCATTAAGATAACATAATTTCATGTGGATAATATAATGCCATTCCCTTGTCTTCTAATTGTGGCAGTTATATATCTAGCAACGTCAGGATGAGATGTACTGAAACACCCATTTTTGGAAGAACCCTTGATCTGTACCAGTCACAAGTTAGATGTTTTGTCTCATTTAGACCTCAAAATAAACCTTAGAGGTAGTTTTGGGCCTCCTGTCTGAGCAACAGAATTTTTTAGTTTTGGGCCTCCTGTCTGAGCAACAGAATTTTGTGTGTGTGTGTGGGCAGCGGGGGTCGACCTCAGGACCTTGTGAGCCAGCAGGCGCGCGTGCCACTGAGTGATATCACCAGCCCTTTTTTCGTATGTGGGTTCCGGGAGTCGAACTCGGGCCCTCGCGCTTGCCAGGCAGGCACTTATGCCGCTGAGCCATCTCACCGGCCCTGAGCAACAGAATTGCACACTCATTTCTATTTGTGGCAGAATGATGGGGGGGGTAATATACAAACAAATGCATATCACATTAAGTGATGCACCCAAGGCCAAAACATGCCATTGGTCTGAGCCAACATTATAGTTAAAAGCGTTCTCAGACCCCAGTGGTTGAATTCATGCTGGCATAGCACAGCCGGTAAAAAGCCATTCACTTTTTGGCAACATCCCCAAATCATCTCATTCATAATTGTCTCACCCTGACACATGCGGGGAAACTGAAATTACCCAGGTTTAGAGAGTATGCACCAATCTTAAAAAAAAAAAAATTCTAAGCTCTCATGCTGTGGTTGGAGCCTAAATACTCCCAAGAGGATGCATTTCAAATGGATTCTCTACAAAGAGAAACCATGTCAGGTTCTGATTTGGTGTTTTGGTACTCAGTATCTTACAATCAGAGCAACCTTCCCTTTTCCCGCCCAACCCTGGCCTTTTCCACAGCAGCAGTAGCCGTTCTGAGCAGCCAGACAGGCCCTGTGCACAAAAACCGACAGAGCAATTAGGATATGCCCAAAAGCTAAGTATTACCTCCTCAAATAGGAATATGAAACACGAGGCCAGAATGGGAGAATTATAATACACAAATTGAAGATGCTAGATGCCTAACCATGGGACTCAAGATTGCAATAAAACAGTTTTAACAAAAGATTTCACCTTCTAATGATTCTCTAAAGTCCGAGATCCATAATCGTGTACACACATGGTTTCAATGGGGAAGTGACAAAGACTATACCCTGAAGATACTTGTTCAGAGCTTGCCTGTTATCTCCATCCACATCACCTGTTGTATTTTCTTTTCATGGTTGGGTCTGTTTGGGAAGCAGACATACCCACAGTGTGTTCCAAGGAGGTGTGTCGGTGCTAGGACAATATAGGAGATTGAGTAAGAAGAGTATAGCTGTGTGGTCAGATGGACATGAGTTCGAATCATAGCTCTGGCATTTTCAAACTGGGTGACCTTGAACAGATATAAGTGGCTATAAAATGGAGGTAACAATAGCACCTATTTCATTGGGTTTTAGTTGGGATTCAATGAATAGATAAATCAATACAGACAAAGGCAGTTGACCCTAAGCTTAGCACATAGTAAGTGCTTATTGCTTGACATAATTACCAGCATTGTTACTACTACTGAAACTGATCTAAAAATCTCATGTTCTCTGAGGTGCTGGATGTATCTCTTTTCCCTTTTCTTGTAAGAAATGGATAGTAAAGAGTGGTGCTGAATTATGTACCTGGGAAACAGCCTGTTTATGGCAACCTTGAATGAAAAGGTTCTGTCTTGTCCTAACATTAGCTGTGTGTGGTTGGCCACGAAGAATTGTAAGTGTTGTCATTAAGAGCATGGCTTTTGAAATAGAGAAGAAGCCTGGGCTCACGGCCCAACCTCATACACTAGCTGTATCACATTGGGCAAATTGCCTAACATCTCTGTCTCAGATCTCTCGCCAGTAAACCAGGATAAAACAGCCTTATCTAACTCACAGGGGTATTGTGAGGATCAAATGAAGATCATGTATAAGAAAGTGCTTCGAAAACCATAAGCACTACACAAAGAGGGGTTATTCCTCCTTGTGGCCCTTGTAAACGCTACCTGGCATCTTCCTCTTTTGAATCCATGAAGAAATAGACATTCCCCTTCATTTTGTCCTGGGAGTTGGTAGGGACCTACTAGGAACTGGACTGAATGTCCTAACTGGCTCCCAAAGGCATCCATCACATATGAACAAATTTAACTCACCCCCCCAAGTCCTGAAAACTTTTAAAACAGAGATCCCAGGGAACAAAGGCCAGGTTGCCAATGACACCGCACCAAGTCCCTCAGAAAATTACATGTCTCTAAAAGATTTTACTCGAAGGGTTGATGGATAAATGAGTCATACGCTTTGATTGAAGTTCTTAGCTTTTCTTTTTGAGCCCCTGCTCTGTCCTAGAGAAAGCTTTTACAGCACTGCTGTAATGCCGTACTCACCTTGTTTCTCTCTTTGGAGCCAGCCTGGGATGAGACAGAAATAATCACTTGAAGCCGACGTTGCATATTACAAAATTGCAGAAAAGTATTGGAATCTAACACAGTGCTTTGTACTTTGTGTCTGCATAAACATACATGTTACAATATGTTCTTTTTGGTTTTTAAAAGAAGTTGAATGTCAGTGGCATGATTGGGACTTGGGGGTCTCATGTTGTCCATTGCCCAGACGATTGCATTTTACTTCTCATCTGTTTCTATTGGCATCATAGACATAAATCCAACCCTGGCATTCCCCATGCAACGCTTACTGAATTGCCATTTTTCAGCCAGTCATCCAGGGCTGGCAGTGGTGCTGCGAGGAGCCTGCTGGCCTTTGGCTAGGGAGTGGCCTGATCCAGTGGGACAGGCTCCCGGGGAGCGGGAATGTGTTGCGCGCTCCTCGTGCCCTCACCTCATACCACTGAACCTTCGGTTTTTCTCTCTGTCAAATTTTTCTTCTTACACTTCTCAGAATTAAAGGAACCCCTGAAAATGAGGAGTTAAACCTGGAATCAATTTTCATTTACAGCTGAGAAGCAGTTATTGATGCTGGGCTTGCAGTTCAATAAAAGATCTAAAGATAGAGACCTTGTGCTTCTCTTTCATTATAAGCAGCCTAATCAGTCTCAAATGTTTTTTTTAACAAAGAAATTGTATTGACAGGGTTATTAAAATTGCTGTCTTTAAAGTTTTAAGCTATCCAAAATTTGACCTATTCCCAAAGCTACTAGGGGCCAACTCAAAAGCACCCTCTAGCACATATTCATAGATCCAGGTCAACATGTGTTTAATGTTGCATTGGATGATATCATTACAGAGCTCTAAGCATGTAGTCTGTTGTCCTTTGATGGCAGGGTGGTTTGTGATGCCTGGGTTCTGAAGCCCATTTAGATCTGGGTATGGCTTTCTCACACCCAGCCATCTCAGATCGGTAGTAGAAGCAGCCTTCTTTAGAAACATGAGGGTCATGAAAGAAACAGGTATTGCTAGAAAGTGGCTTTAGGATATGTTAGTATTAATAACATCTTCTTACTAGTATGAATTAACCTGAAACCATAGATGACCTCATTGTGTCCAGTTAGAAGTTCAGAAAACATTTAATATGACTGGAAGTGTCCAATTAGTGACTAGGCTCAGCCAAAGAACTCTAGAAAAAGCTTAGAGTGGCAGGTTGATGCTTTAAAGCAGAAGTGAACAACTCAAATTTCCTTTGAGCACAAAGACATTCTAATGGGCTATGTCTGGGTACATTATGCTAAGTAGCTCCAGTATACCTCAATTTATTTAACTGCCTAAGGATTACCCTGATACCCTTTGAAATGTGCACTTAATTTGAAGCATGTTACTGGAGACCGTGTGGACTTTCCAACTAGATGCTAGCGGCACGGCTGTACCTCAAACCGATTCCACTTCCAGCAAACAACTACTTCTCTAGCTCTTCCCCTCCATTTCATTACTTTACTTCATGTTTGATGATAGATCTCTACCTCACACAAAAAAGTTTGTTCTGGATTTAGATTCATGATTTTGGTTTTTATATTTGAACTGAGTTTTTTTTTTTATTGTTGTCCTTGGGCCAGCTTCTGGCTAGGCTACCATTTGATAATCATAAATGACATGAATTACATAACAGCCGAAACCCCCAAAGTTCTAGCAGCTTTGAGATGTGTTCCTTATACCTGTGATATGTGTTGAACTTTCAAAGCATGGTAGCCAAGTTACAGTGCAAGGCCACATTTTTATGTTGAAAGTTTGCTAATGAGACAGGTGCAATAAATTTCACTCCTGCTATCAGCTGGCTGCTTGGAGTCGATAGTGAATACATGAGTTGTGACAAGAGATACTCCTTCCCTGCTGTATACAGTCCTATTTTGCAGCCACAGTTCTCCCTCATCATGCTGAAAAAGTTGTTACTTCCCTGAGCTTTTGCCACATTTCCATTTACTTTGTTATCAGCAGAAAGGCTGGGGAAGGTCTCTTTGGTAATGACATCAATATGGCTCACACAGCAAGAGAGGTCAGCCTGTCAGAGCCAGAGAAACAGCAGATGGATTAGGATGAAACTGAGCACACAATAACTTTGATAGAGTCTTTTAATGGACACAGTTTACCTGTCATTGCCTTTCATTGAAATCCCGTACAAAATAATAGAGTTTAGGCTGTTAAGTTTACAGAATGTAACTGAATAAAATCCATACATTGTCGTATTCAAACTATCCAGTAATTAGAGAGTGAGAGGATATTTTAATTTATTCATTAAAGATAGGAGAGTAAATAGGATAACATATAAGGTTAATAGAATAACACTGGCCTTCATATTCCCAAGATTGTGTTTACCATTTGGCTGTATTAGCATAGAGACTAGATTAATAAGAAACTGCTTAGGGCTTGTATGATGTGATTTTTAATAGGCTTGCGGCAAGTCTGTGACTGTTTAGAAACTCACATGCTGAAATTTTCATTGTAATTAGGTCTTCTACTTTTAGTACCAAATATTTTGACTTGTAATCTCCATATAATAGAATGCCTTGAGCATGCAGAGATATGAAGAAGTACAATGTTTTCACGTGTTGTGCTTGTCACATGGTCAGTCATGACCAAATTCTAGTTAATGTCCACGATACTTTATGAATTTTCAATCTATGGGCATTTCAATTACAAAACCAATGGCTCTTTGCTTAGCTTAGCACTTTTCTCGTGGTGACCTTAAATCAGACACCAGTGAGGGTGTGCTACTTGCCCTAGATCCAACAAGAAACAAAAATGGATATGATCTGTTGTGTGTGAATAGATACCTCTCACCTATGACAAGGATGACCACGCCCCTTTTCACCTGCAAAGAACACACAGCACATTACCTGGCTCTGTAAAGATGATGGCGGTAGGAGTAGCAACCTCCTCTGGAAAGCTGGAGATCACTAAGTATAGATTTGAATTAAGTACCACAAAGAAGAGGCATCACCAAGTTGCCTTGGTCATTGGCCATGGGCTGGAGGAAAGATTAACTACACAGCATTCGTCCTCCCTCTATCTCACTCATCTCCCCATTTGACCCAGTGGTGCTCTTTCCTTAGATCCCCTCATCTCCCCAGTTATGGCCTCAGTGCAGTTTGGAGCCTGGAGGCGCTGTCTTGGAGTCATTAGTGAGCAAGCTCTGGGAAATATACCATGTGTGCCTAAGTTTATTGTGAATTTCCAAGCTTTAAATTTAATCAGGGTTCTAGAATATATCTACAGAAATTGAACATCTCCAGTAAAAGCTGTATAAGAAACCACTTTTCCACATTAAAAATGCAACAGTTTGAAAATGATATGGTAGCTTTAAAAAACTGAAGTTTCGGTTTAAGAGTCCGGCATGCTTTCCTCTGTCCCCCACCAGGTATCTACCATCTGCTAGTAAAGCCATCGGGCAGGCTGTGAACAGCAAAGACCTTGTACCGAATGGAAACCAGAATGCCTCTTATCATCCCTAAGCAGCCATATTTACTCTCCTATTTATATATCAAGAGCAAAGAGCATAACATTATAAATGCACGGAAGTGCAGCCCAAATTTGAAATTAGCTGCCAGACTGAGATTAACCATTCAGAATACAGTTGAAAGAACACATAAAAAAGCAGAACTTTTCAAAATGTTTGGGACCACATAACCCACATTTGACACAGTAAATATGTCATAGGAGTCTGGAATACTTGACCAAAATTTTATAAATTAGTTAAATCTTATTCTTTTATAATGGAAGTAGATTCATGTGGGTCATATAGGTTTGTATTCAAAATGTTCATTTGTATGTGTTAAACCACAAAAAAAGACTTCTCAGGTTTTATATTTAGCCCTGAATCATATATGTTTGTACATGAAATGTTATTTTATGTGTATTAAACTGTAGAACACCAGATCTCAAAATGGTCATGGAGAGTCTTTACTCCAGTTTCCTAATTCTGCCAATAAGATTCAAAAAAAAAAAAAAAAGAAAAAGAAAAAGAAAAGAAAGAAAAGCAGTACAAAGCAGCCAGTCAGTATTTAGCGCATGGATAAAAATCAATGGAGCCTCTTCACCCAGAGTATAATGAGCTCTAAGGAAAGAGAATGCCTGAACACATTAGTATGTTAATGATAAAGATGTATTATCAGCATTTGCTCCCATGTAGGTTTTGAATAACTCACACTGTCGAGTATCTGCTATGTATTACGAATACTGTCCTTGTTTTTTCTAGTTACATATGTTAGGGAGAGAGCCTCTATTAGGTATTGATTGTCTCCCACCAAAAGACACATGTCATTTCATAAGGTGTGCCGCCCCTAGCATCAGGGGCAAGAGGGCTCAGATTGGTTAGGGGAAAGAAAATTGAATTTTCAAGTCCACAACCCCCAGGGGAACAGTGACCAAGTGCCACTTTACATTGGCCCCTCTGATGGGGAAAATAAACACCTCAAACCTGTACTGAGATGCTCTGCCTACTCTCTCCGTATCTACTCCACTTAGAGGATGATTAGTGCGGACAGATGAGTTTATGGGTGAAACATGCTTCTTCTCCAAAGCCAGTACATTTTTCATTTAGTTACAATAAACTAAAACTTCAGTTATAGAGGACATCGCCAGTTGACAAATGGATCTTGCTAAAGATTTTCTACCCAGCACGATAGATGGCATGAAAGGAGCAAGCCTTTATAGAATGCGTACACTACAGGATCTTGTTGTCACATCATCTTTGGGCTGGATACCAGAAAAACACAGATTGCCCTGTTAGTAAAATACACATGCAGGCACAAATAAGACCTGTGATTGGTTGGCTGTTCAACTGGCCGTGACAAGGTCTCGAATGGCAGGGAGGGTGAGACTGATTATGTTACTTAATGAGCAGAGTGAAGATATGAAGGGTTATTTTCTGTGTTCTTGTGGTACTGGGGATGGAACTCACGACCTTGCACATGCCATTAGGCAAGTGCTTTAGCACTGAGCTACACCCACAACCCTAGATTCTGAGAAAGACAGTGCCATGATCAAGCGGAGCCTCAGAAAGATTCATCTTGCAGCAGAGCATAAAACGGGGCGAGAACAGAGACCGCGATATAGAGACAGAGGAGTGAGGAGCCAGTGGCCATGGTCTGGGTGAGTAGTAGTAAGAACCAAGCTAGTCAATAGCTGCAAGAAGAGTGAGGAGACTGAGATAGCTTATTCCAGTGAGTGAGGTGAAAAATTCACCTGCGGTGTCACCCTGGGACACCGCAGATTCCCTCCTCTTTGCCGTGTGGACAGGAGACTCATGTTCAGTGGCAGAGTGAATCAAGATGCACATGGGCCTGAAGCTCATCTCTTCCACTAGAGGCCTTTATTTTTCTCTGTGTGGACATAGGGCCTGATGGAGCAGTGTGCAGCCTTTTCAGACTGCCCAGTTGTGCCTGATCCACCTATCTAGTCAATGTTTATTAAGTGACTATTATGTGCATGACACAGTTCCCGGTACTGACATCAAACTTCTAATCTCTGTTAAAATACTGTTCCTGCCACCATTATATCTAACATAAACTTATTTTGCTGATGTATAAAAAATGAATCTAATTAAAATGTGGGAAGCTCAGTGCTCTAAAGACAGGGAACTTGCTTTTGCTTCCTAGAGGTTCAAGCTTCACAAGCTGGAGGTTTCCTATACCCTCCAAAGTACCCAACCAGAGGGTTAAAAACACAGGAGTGGGTGGCATTTTCCTAGAATCCCTGGATGGAAAGTTAGAAATGCACGCAGGCATTGAGGTGTTGCAAGATTCTAAGTGACATTTTCTCCTCATAATCTGCCAGCCTGGCTGTGTGTGCTTGCTGCCAGCTGAAACCCCAGCCTGTAGGATGCAATGTCTCTTCTCATTTCACTCATTCCACTGAAATCTACTTAAATGCTGTAATTAAACAATTTATTTTTATATCTGGGCACATGCTTTCAGTATATGTCTCCTTATTTAATTTAAGCAATTCTGTAGGTATTGATTTTAGACCATCTGAATACCCTAATGATGAGTTCATTTGTTAATAGGGGAGTTTCTCTTCTGAATTTAGGCAATCGATACAACTTACCAATACAGGCCTCTAGATTAGGAGGTAGCTGTGTCTCACAGCACAGCCCTGTGAAAAAAGTTTTTTAAAAAAAGGCAATGCATAAACAATGAAACACAAAGCCAATAATATTAAGCAATTTGAAATTATCTAAATAATTAACTTTTCCATTTTTATCAAGAAACATATTATAGATGTTCAGCTTAGCTGTACCTGCAAGTAAAATCACATTTTAGGCTTCACTGACAGCATTATTATTGATTATGGGAAAAAAGCAGTACCTGAATACGTAGCCTTGTAAAAGGAGTCCATTGCTACAATATCTCTAAGGTATTCAAGCGCTCGCTTTGACAGGCTCAGCATACAGAAAACAGAATCATTGAACTTGTTTTCCATAAATCTCAGGAGGAGGGAAATTTCATAAGGGCGTATATAACTATTCAGGGCCTTCTGAAAAATCCAAAATGATTCTTCACATTTTCTGTAAATACAGGACAAAAATCTACAAGACTAGAACAGCAATTAATGACATATAATCACTGGGTCAGGATTAACTTACCAAGCAATTTTGAAAAACTTTGATCATTATATAGAAGATGACTAGCAAATTTTCTAAGTGCCTTATATGTAGCATTTTCTCCCTACAAAAAGATGTCATTATGTGGCAGTGATTCGGACTCCATAGATAGCCACTTAATTTCTTTCTACTTTTTGTTTTCCCCTCCTTTCCTTCTTTCCTTTCCTTTCCTTTCCTTTCCTTTCCTTTCCTTTCCTTTCCTTTCCTCTCCTCTCCTCTCCTCTCCTCTCCTCTCCCCTCCCCTCCCCCCCTCCCCTTCCCTTCCCTTCCCTTCTCCTTTCTTTTCTTTTCCCCTCCCTTTTCTTCTTTTCTGGTGATAGCTTTATGGTTCTCATAATTCAAAATGGTCCCTGTGTCACTTTAGCTTCAGTGCAGCACAACAATTCTCCACATAAAAGAAAGAGTTCTTATTTTAGGAAGATAGATTTGATGAAAGCGAGCAGCTATGAGTCTGTCCTTAGCCACATCATCCCTCCTGAGGAAATAAATTTGCTGCTTAGCAGGGTGCCTCCAACAGTACAGTACTGGTAATGAGAGAGGATGCAGCTCATAAACACTCCTCAGGATCGGAGAAGTGCCTTTTCCCTGGCATGTACAGTACTTTCTCAAGATGCCCCATCATGGGGGAGACGATGCTCAGGACATCCCATTCTCAGGGTCCGATGTCATGAAAAAGCAAAGAGCCCCCCAGTGGGGTGAAGTGTGGAAGGATGGGGTGCTAAATGAGGGATCATCTAGAAAATAGGGATTAATAGGAACTAATCCTCCTAAACTTTCTTGGAGAGCAAGATGGATTTGAGTGTATGCATAGGTACATGTGCCCTACACCCCACCTCTGGTGCTCTGACCCATCTACACCATCCCGCAAGAAGATTCGTGGAAGAAGTCCTGTGTGGTGTTACAGGCCCCCTTCTGCTTGGTAACAGACATATCAGTAGAATCGCAGTACATCACAGTCTTCCACAAGTATGGCTTTCTAGACAGAAGTGTGCTGCTCACCCCAGCGTAGTGCTCTGGATAATCCTCACTGGAATAACTGCATAGGTCTGGTACTACTCAGTAAGCCTATAAACAATCTGACCTTAAAACTCTACATACCAACACCTGTGTAGGAAGTGGTCACAGCCAAGGTGCCCTGTGTACTTCAGTTTCCCAAGCAGGCTCATCAATGTTGGCTACTCCCAGTGACCCTTGATGCAGAAAGGTCAGGGATGATTATCTTCAATTTTAAAAGAAGCAAACAGGCTCAGAGGAGTTAACACCTTGTCAATACCATAAGTGGCAAAGCTAGGACTAGAACTTTTTTTTTTTTTTTTTTTTTTTTAGCATTTCTAGCATGGCACTCTTCCACTATGACTCTCTTCATAACAGATCAAAACATATTCTTTAGCATTTTAATGTCTTTTATCATCCTTTCCTGTATGAGTGCTTCCTCAATGGTGAGATAAGTATCATGTTAAGGAAACATGGCCCAAAATAAGGAGAACATAGGTTTTTAAAAAAGAATATAGACATTACAAATTAAAGCAGCGTAAGTGTTAACTATCTAGCCTCTATTTTCCAATCAGTTTAAATTACTTTAATGTATGTCTTTAAACTCAAATTTAGCTGCAATCCCAATATATAACTTTCTTAATGCTTGGCGAATTGCACTATGTCATTTCCTTTTAAATTTCCTCCTTTTGCATCATGGCTCGCATACTGGCCCATGTGTCTGGAACTTGGAATTGTCTTCTCATGTCCCCTCATTTCATGTTTTGTAGAATGTTTCTTTTATGCCTTAAAGGCATATCATTTCCACCTAAAAATTTACTTCAAGTTTTTTATTCAGTGTCTCCTAACATAAGAATTCCTCCCGGCATGCCTAAAACAAAGTCAAATTAGAGTGAAAGTGAAGAACATAAATTGTGAACTGTGTCTCATCTGGCAGAGGTACCCTGCCATCATTGAGTTTAGAAATTCAGGGTGATGAACACACAAGAGGATGACATGAGTACATCTGGTTACAGCTGTGGGAAAGTTGGAATGATCGTGAGTTAATTTCCAAAGAAAAGAGAACCTCTCAGCATAGACATTTTCAATCAATTGCCAAGCAACCCAGAAAAAAATAATTTGAATGAAGTTATTTTTCTATAATGGCTGTAAAAAAAAAAAGACAGGTGTCAAAGAAACTGGCCTCCAATATGGTAATGCCCTCCTGATCAGAGAAAAATAACTGGGTCTAATTGACAGTTCCAAAACACAGAGCAGAGAGGACACTTTCAAAAAGCATGTGTCTGAATCAAAGCTAGGGTAAGCAATGTCACTTTGATTTCTGTCCCCATCTTTTGCCAGTGGCATGCTCATCCTATCACATCCAGCATACTTTAAACAGAAACTACTTGAACACAAAACCTATTACTTCATGATAGACTAATCTTCTAGAGTAGATTTGTTTGCATTTTCAGGGATTGAAAAGTGTAGATTCACATGATTTCCACAGTGACATGTCTTTACCTTGTATATTATTCCCGACCAGCCTGATTTGGGTGGGGCTAAGGTGGTAAAAAGGCAGATATGAGTGTGTGTGCCTGTGCAGACAGGGTACCACGACTGTAGGAAAACTTGATGGCCAGCCCCTCTGGCCAGCTGATCTTGCCAGCGTCTGCCTAATCCTTGGTTCGCCTGACCTGGCAGAATCCATTTGGTGAGTGGTGTTAGCATCCTCTACCTGGACAGCACAGGGATTGGCTTTCATATCCTAGGTATTCATGAGAGGTGACTCGGGCCAGCAAGACACATATCTCTTGTTTTCTTGCTTTCACCTATTACCTCGTTCCCTAGCTTTCTTTCTATTTTAGCACTTGGGACGAAATTCAAACTTGGGCACAGATGGTGGAAAATGATTTTTCTCTACATGCCAAAGAAAGTGCCCAAAAATATTAAAGGGTATTTATCTAGCAACAGAACCTGAGACTTAATAAACACTAAAGGGCTTGGATTTCCAACACTAAAATCTAAACTTGGGAAATGTAGTTTTTTTTTTTTTAAATTGCTATTCAGTACATTGTGTTTATATGAATAAAGAGGTTCATTATGCTGATTCTCTGGGGCCACCCCGGAGGTCAAGTTTAGTGTTAGATTAGTTATTGCCTCTTAAGAATGGTTGCCCCTGCAGTCTAATTCACAGCAGCATTCTCTTCTCCTCCTTGGCCCTTACCCACCTCCAAGACTCACAAATATAAAGGCACCCTAATAGATAATGTTTAAAGGATCTGAACAGCCCCAAGGTTGTAAACCTCTCCTTCAGTGTTCTCCATATTAAATGTTATTTCTATAGCCTGAAAACAGTCTAGGGGAGTACAAGTTTGGTTCTGATTACATAATTATGCTACAGAAAAATGAAAAAAAATCATCACTAAAACCCTCCAGGTGCTTAAACAGTTTGATAGACTGTAGCCATTCTGCCATCAGCACCCCCAGCTGTGTTGCTTAGCAATATTTTAATTCCAGAAGAATCGAAGGAGATGAAATCCCTGTGGAGAAGGAAACAGAAATAAGAGGGCTGTTGACAGATGATCTGAGTTGTTTCTTCTAATATACTGTGAAGATCACTAGCTCTTTTCATGAATGATAAATGGACTGTACACAGATCAATGGGTTCAGCAATAAACTGGAACCAGGCTCCATGTCTAAGGTGACGCAGGCCCAGAGGCCCAGAGATTTTCCTCATTTCAGGATTTGATGTGTATTTTCTTAAAGGTTCCATGGGAGGAAATTGATCTCAATATTCGGTCATTCCTTGCTCTTTCATGGTGTTTGCTTATACAGTGATTTTAGAAATGGACACTTTGGCCTTTCTATCATGGTGCACGTGTGGCCAGTTGGCAATACTAACAGTAGGGTGAATGGTTCCCTACCACAGACCTTAAACTCCGGGATGTACCTGCGACTTCTCTGTACCTCCCTCGGTTCACTGCCATTACAAGTCAATCAGGGCCACATGGGTTATGAGTGAAAGGTGTGGCGGGGAGCACCTCGTTGTGACCCAAGAGCCTACTCGCGTGGCTCCTGCTGAACTTTGTGAGCAGTCTTAATGCCCGCCTGTGTTTGAAAACTGTGCTTGGACAGGTAACCTGTTCCTTGGGAGAAGAAAATGGCTCTTTATATCTCCACTCTACTTATCAACGGGACCCTGCTTCCCTTAGCTCTTACGTTTTTGAGTATTTTATATTGCCTATTGTTTTGGCTACTAGTTGCAAAGATTATGCCTACTAATGTTACCTAATTGCATTTTTTCTTCTGTTTACAGGCTGTCGAAAAAGCAAAACCTAAGAATAATCCTGTGAAGTAAGTTATTATTTTTATTAGTTGGAAATGTTATTGTTAATGGACTTCATGAGTGTGAAAAAATAAGGTCATAGAAAAGACTTGGATTTTGAGTAAATCTCTACTTATGACAATTTAAGGACAAAGCAACAACGACAGCTCTCCAATGAGCAGGGACTAGCTTACATTTGTCCCTGTATCCCTGATGAGAAAATACCCCAAGCTGTATCCAGTTTACGTAAATTAATATATGCCATTGATGAATAGCTGCCAGATACTATTATAATCATATGCAACACACACTACTTCAAGCCTTTGGGTTTTGTGCACTCTAAAAAGATTACATTTTTAATTGTAAACCTTGGACCTACAACAGGGACATAAATGGCTAAAGTGTGCCAAGAGATCTCCAGCCACATGGGGACGTTTGGTACCTTGGCATTAAGGCCCGGATACTCTGTTAATGAAAAGCTCATAAAAATACATTTAACTAGAGGGTTTTTTTAAGGCAACAGAGAGCTATTTTTAAAGCATTGTATTGGACACTCTGAAATTAAAAAAAGTCACATGGTACTCTTTTTTAAACATAGTACTTCTTAGACAACATGTCTCTTCCAGAAGGGAGACTTTCAAATTAAGAAGGATGGCTGTCTTGTCATTTGGGTCTGTGACATCTGATTGCAGTGTCGTGATACATACTAATCCTTTCAGCCATGTGGCCAAGGGAGGGCCTGCTCTATTTGCTGGGTTATTATAGGTCTGGTAATATCACATGCCTAGGAAATACGTGTCAATTTATGTCAGCCAGCTTCCATTATAGCTGATACCAAATACAGAAATGAGGAGTGATTTTTAATAGTTTCTGGGAGAATGGATCAGCTAATGCCAAGGACAAGAAAGCTGCTTGTGTTGGGTAAAAAGAATTAACTATTCCAGGGCACGCCACTCATGTTTAGAATAGTATTAAATCCAAGCCCTAATACATTTCCCCCAAAATATTATGCACTTTGTTTTTAAATTTCATTGTTCTTAGACCACAGAGTATTCTCCATCAAGCCTCTGTCGCCTCTGGAGGGGCATCTGAGTTATGCTGTAGTGCTTCTGTAGAAGTATTTTCATTTGCCAAGCTTTTGGCTGGTTGTTTGGTTAAAGATGCAATTTTCTCTGCAGCCTAATTTCTTTTCTGTCTGTATGCCCTCAGGGCTCCTCCACTGTGAGCCTGTGCTGGAAAGCTCTGTGAATTAGAGGATGGTGCTAATGAGGCCAGGACCAGGGCTGTAGTCCCTGGGTGGGCCATTAGTGAGCCTCTTAACCACAGTCCAACTGCACCCCTCCCTCCAGTCTGCCTGCATGCAGACGTGTGCCCCCTGTCACAAGGGCTAGGGTGAGAGTAGCAGGAGTGTAGATCTAGGCTTTTGCTGGGGCAAATTCTCCAAATTCAAGCCCTCTCAGTAGGAACTGAGCCCCAAGCTCCATCTGTGCACATACTGCACAGCCCTTTTTGACTGTGTGGGGGCTACCGTACATCACAGCCACATTGTACGCTACTGGCTTGGAAGTAGGACCAGTGTTCTTTTTGCTCCTTGTGAGAAGCTAACCCTGAAGATATACTTTTTATGAGTTCTTGTTAATTCACAGTGCAGACTCTATCTAATATCCACCGCTGTAAAAAATGTTTTAAAGATAGGAAAACTGAAAGAGTCAAATAATTATGGGAGCCTTCTACTTTTAAATGTATTTTAAAATCTGCTTAGAAGTAAAACTAAGTCATGACCAACCGGTAGGTATTTAGAATTCCCTTCTAATTAGTGTCCTAAGTGTGAGTTTGGGTATGATATTCCGTTTGGGCTCACAACAGCAAACTCATATGCCCACGTACAGTTATGTAACCATTTTAAGAGAGATCTCAAGTTCTCATCTCAAGGACAAAACCCCCAGAGTATGATTCAGTTTCACTGCCTGCCAGAAGAACAGAGTCTGACTTTTTTAAAGTGTTGTCTATAATGGTCCTCTTGTCATTTCTGATACCTGCCAGAAAATTTTGGTTACACACAGTGCATTGGGACCTGAAATAAAGATTCGATCCATGTTTTCTGAATGAGTGAACAAGTAAACAAGGTTGGACACATATCAAAAATAGTCCTTCCAGGAGCTTGCAAGGCTGGAGGCTTACAAGGCTGGTGGCTCTACTGTGATACAGTGTCCCCATGAGGTTAGAAAGACTTGTGTGTTTAACTTGGCCAAGTTTTCCAGCCTCAGTTATTCTTGACTCACGCCACATTTTAAAAATATTCCCATGTTTCTCTGGCTCCTTCTAGCTACTTTGCTTCTGACCAATTCCTTGTTTAATCTCGAGTGCAAGAATCAATATTTAATTGTAGTCAGGGGCCTATAACAGAGTGTGTGTGCACTTTTGCTTGAATGTTGAGGTCTGGTGGCATACGTTGCAACTGAAGTACGATCATAGATTGGCAAAGACAATCATCCGTGTGATTAGACATTATCTTTCCATGTGGAGTTTGGCAAATGGTGGGAAAAATCCAAAGATGACTTTCATGATAGGTGAAAAACATATGAAATTCCAAATTCAGCATCTATACATGAAATTTTATTGGAACACAACCACATTCATTAATTTCCCTATTATCTGTGGCTACTTTTATGCTACAATAGCAGAGTATTGTGACAAGCACTGTATATAGCGCACAAAGCCAAACACCTTTGTCTCCTGGCCTCTTACTGAAAATGGTTTACTGAATCCTGCTGTAGTTGGTCAGGTAGAGAAAGGCACTCAACTTTTTTTATGACTTGGAAGATTAAACTAGCAATCCTTTCCTTTTTTGGCCTTTGAAAAATTAGTAGATAATTCTGAGCCCTTTCTGGGTGTTCATGACTTTCCAGCGCTGATGTATCTCTTGATTCTCATTCCAAGCAAGAGATTCACTCTTCACTCGCTACCTTTGAAATCTTAGTGGGCATAACATCCATGAAGAGGATGATGACTCAGAAACCAGTGAACATATATGTGGAGAATGTTCTAGTCTTCCAAGTTGCAGTCAGATGAGTAGACTGCAAAAAGGCATATGCATTTTCTAAAATTCTGTTGTTTCCAGATCTAAGTAAGGCTTAGTAAGCTTTCACTTGGTGTGATAGCAAATGATTTACAATAGCAATTAGTTTGCATGTTTTCCTCTTTGAAAAGGTTGCCTTCCCCTCCCTATTTCTCAACCACTTACCCAATTTATCTGTAATACTTTCATAGTTGTAAGCTTCTTTTATCACCATAGGGAGACTATGGTACACATTCACTACACTCCATATAAGGGAGAAACTAAATATATGCCTTTTTAATATAAGTACATAATGTACCTGGAAACACTAATAACCTTACCTTGAAACATTGAATATTACCTCTGAAGGTAAGACTCAAAAGTGAGTGAACATTCTTAAGATCAATTATCAGGACAAGAGATGCCTGGAGAATTTCTCAATATGTTGGAACCACACTGATAACAAAGCTTGACTAGCATGATAAAACTGTGGCTCTTTAATGGGAGAGACTTTCACTTGTATGTTAGTTAATGATTTACAGCGATCATCTCCAGGATTTTATTGTGACAGCAAGGCCTAAGAGATGTGCAGATTTCTCTTACCATATGTGACTTATCGCATATATTTAAAAAAACACACATTTCTGTTATTAAGACATATGTGATAATATACTTCTGAAAATGTGAATTGCTTTTGGCTAAAAGCCATGCACTAATAAGTTGAGTTGAATCTAACCGAGGTTGACATCTGTTACAGAGAAAGAGAGAGAGAGAGAAAGAGAGAGAGAGAGAGAAAGCTGTTGTCAAGCATAAAATTCTTCCCTCCTCTTACACTTTAACAACATTAAACAATGTAGTGGTTGTCTTTCACAAATCAAGATCAGAATCCACTCAGCTTAGGAAATTACAGTTTTATTTAGGAACTGATCCATCTTAAAGATATGGTAGTTTCATTATTGAAAATGACAAATAACCACAAAGATTTTCTTGTCTGTGATGTTTGCACATTATTCATTTATTCATCCAATGAATATTTAAGATCTACAGCATTCCGGGAACTGTGATGGTTGCTGAGGGAATTAAAAATAAATCTGGCACAGGTCTTACCCTCGAGGAGTTTAGAGTCCAGTAGGAGAGATAACATTGGTTTGTGAAGAACTAAATACAAGATAGATATGAGAGAGAGAGAGACAGAGAAAGAGAGTGAGAGAGAGAGAGAGAGAGAGAGAGATTTGCTAAGTGGGGGACAGATAAAGTAGGAAAGAAGTTTTAAGGAGAGAGCTTAGCACTACCGGAGACATGGGGAGAAGGGAGAGGAGGAGACATTCGCATCAGGACTTTAAGGGCTGCTGGTTTGAGTCACTGGTTTGAGGAATCCCAGGGAGGCGCAAGGAACCCAGGCTGTCCAGTGGTGTGCAGGAAGGGAAAGGCCAAGTTGAAAACCAAGGTTGAGAAAAAAAAATGGTGGCTTGGGGCTTTCAGACTTATCCAGCTGAAAGAGTCGACTAGCACTGAAGAGCTCTTAACTTGATAAAGAGTATGAATCATCATTAGTTCCCTAGTTATTAAACTCAAAGTGTTGATAGGACCGGGTTCAAATCTTGAGTCTGACATAAGCTTGTAGTATGAAATTGAGCATGTCCTTTCCTTCTTACAGGCCTCAGCTAGATTATTTATATGGTCCTTCTAAGTCTTAAAATCAAGTAAATACTTAAAAGCCTGCTTTATAATTATGCTCATTTTAGAACGTATTTGATCTACTTTGATGTAAATTTGTGCATATACATATGTCATCGGCATTGCATATATAGTACATCTGTATTTTTCTCCCCACAAACATCCCCACACACATGCACATAATGCCTTTCCCCATCGTTTCAGCCCTCTGCACTTGTGAAATGAAGCATAAGATGCCACATCTTTAGCACTTTAAAGACATATGCTAGGTAGAAGATAAATGTGACTCCAAGGACTTCGGATACAGCCTTTGAAGTGACCCCTTATGCCATTTTGCAGGTGGAGTCCATAACTCTTGCAATGCTCCTCGACACATGCAGATCACAGAAATGCAGAATGGCCGCAGAGTGAGCGCACTCATTCACGGCACTAATGCTGCATCTGAACTGTGTCCTGCCCAACACCAGTCTTGTGGGATTGTCTCCTTTAGAACAAGAAGGTTCCAGCGAGCCACAGAAGTTTAGCATATCTTTCTTGAAGCACTGAACACTTTCACATAATACAAGCTCAGAGCGAAGTCCTGTGGAAAGACTTCTGTTGTGCTGTCTTACTCAGGGTTTCCCAAATGTGTTTGGCCAAAGGACACCTTAATCCAACAGGACCAATGCTTCATGGAGAGCACAACTGGAGCCTTAAGTCCATGTGAAATAAAATGGCTACATGGAGATCTTCCCTCTGTAGGTAGTTCAAGAAACCCAGTGCCCAAACAGCACATGCCTAATCTCTGAAACTATCTGCAGTAAGTCCATTATTTAAAAAGTACCCATGGAAAGAAAATAAATCCCCCAAGTGTGACATCATAAAATATCTCCTGGTGCACACATTTAATCCCAGAGCTCTGGGAGGCTCAGGCAAGAGGATCACAAGCTGAAGGATAGCCTGGGTGACTTAGCAACTTAACCATTCTCTGTGTCAAAATAAAAATACATATTAAAAAAGCTGAAGATGTGTATCAGTGCAAAGGCCCTGGGTTCAATCCCCAATACTACCAAAAAAAATCTGCAGTGTTTCTTTTGCAGTGTCACACTGTAAATTATTTTTATGGATTGCAAATGTCTTGAGGTGCAGTCCTCAAAGAGGATAAGGAATATTTACAAGTGGGTCACTCTGAATGAAATAGGTGAAGCCCTATAGTCTCTCGTGGGCCTCAACAGAGAGGCTGACAAAATGCCTGGCCCACTCATTCCATGACAGTGACGCGCCTACAGCAGTGTGCTACCGAAAGCAGTGCTAATCAATCTGTAACCATCTCTGGCCAGTTTAAGGGCAGTTCATGGAAATCCAGCAATAAAGGCTCTCTCTAAACAGCTGTGTAAAATAAATTGGGCTCTGTATGTTGTAGAGAAGCCACAATTGGATGCAGAAGGTTTCAGCACTTGCCCTCATAGCTAATGAAACTTGTACAAATTTCCAGACACCTTTTCCTCTCCTTGGTCCTTGGAGTTGCATCATCTCTAGGCAATCTTAGAGGAGTCAACTGAGACCCAGATAGCGGACCACCCAAAAACCACATTTCCAGAAACTGCATTTGCACCCACTGCCTCTGAGGAGACACACACCCACTTCCATCACCTAGAAATCTGTTGGTCATTTAGAAAGTTCTGTTATCTAACATTACATAAGAGTTTATTCTCTTAGAGCATAGTAACAAATGTGACCAAAGTTAATGAATCATGGAATTTACAGATATTTTAACAACTATGCTAACATCAATTATATTAACTATTTATCTTTCAAAAATAAGAATTCCTTCAAAGCTTCAGGCATATTAGATGCCTCTTTACCATAACTTACCTTACCGAAAGGTTCATGAGCAACTTTTTTCTTTAGGTAGTAAATTAGCACCCTAATAACCATGAGGATGAAATGAAAACACGAAACACTCACTTATTGCTGAATCTGAAGGACTTTAAGTAAGCCAGCAAATGTGGAATCAAACCATTTTCCAGTATACAGAGTGTGACACTGTAATTTAGAGTGTAACTTTTTGTTAGCGACAGCAATCATGAAATACTGTTATCGAACCCAAGTCTATTCACTCACTGCTTGATAAGAGCCTGGTGAGTTGAGGGCATGTGGTAGGGACGAGGAAAAAGATTTATCAGAATGCCAGTAAAACAAGAAGATGGTGGACTGATGTCCAGAAATGACCCTCTTAACTCAACATGAGTTTCAATCTCCATTGTTCCTTAGGCCAAGGGGAATGAAGAGAGGGTTAGGAAAGAATTGATGACTGGAGACTTCTAGGCATCTCTCAAGTGGTCAAATTGGGACGTTGTGAAACTTGGTGGCAGGTAACCTGCTGATCATGATGCTCCCGTAAATCTTGAAAAATATCTTAGCTCTCTTGACATCTTCAACCTTGAAGGAAGAGAGAAGAGATTAAAGAAATTTCAGGCAAATTAATCTTGTACTACCAGTTCTGGACAAACATTTGCTAAATGTCTAACATGTCTGTCTTAGTTACATTTCTCATTGCTGAGGCAAAATACCCGGCACCCAAAGTTAAAGGAGGAAGGGTTTACTGTAGCTCACAGTTTGTAGAGGTTTCAGCCCATGGTCAGCTGGCTCCAAGGCAGGGTGGCATGGCAGGGGAGTACTGCAGAGGAGAAACAGTTCATGGCAGGCAGAAGACATCAAAATAATGAAGAAGCAGCAAGCAGCAAGCAGCAGTCACCTTCTTTCTGTCCATTATATTCTATCTAGGTTGGAGCAACTTTAACCCAAGTATCACATCCTTAATCCCAGTGTCACATACCCTAGATCCAGCCACCTCCAAAAAGCCCTACCTATGACCACATGGGGCTTTGGGGAGACATCTAGACACAAGCGATAACAATGTCTATGTGCAGAGTTGAGCAGAAACAATCTGATCCAAAGGTTAAGCTAGCAAAGGACTCATACAGCAAGAAGGCAGAGATGCCAAGCTTTGTCACCTTGTTTTAGTGAGTTACCCTTCATACACCTTCACAGGCTCAACTGAAGAGTCAGTGCTTTCCACAAAAGAAGACTTCAAGGGCTGGTGAGATAGCTCAGTGGCATAAGCGCCTGCCTGGCAAGCGTGAGGTCCTGAGTTTGACGCCTGGTACCCACATATGAAAAAAGGGCCAGTGATATCGCTCGGCGGCATGGGCGCCTGCTGGCGCACGAGGTCCTGAGTTCGACCCCCGGTACCCACAAAAAAAAAAAGAGGACTTCAAGTCCATGAAAAGTAACCTCATCAACTGTTATTGTAACCCATGTGCGGAGGTATCATCTTCAGCAAAGCTAGTGGGAGACTAACAATGTATCGCTCAGGTGAATGACCTTCAACTTAGTGATTTAACAAGTCAACTAAAAGCAAGTGAGGCTGGAGGGTGTCCCTCTGTTACCTTACCTCTTGATCCACATGCTAGTTTCTAACTCTGAGCTTCTTAGTGTCTTCAACTCAGACAAGAATGGACTCCTGTTTAATCCATTCACACAAGTTAGCTAGAATTGTGTTTTAACATTTCCACTCAGTGATCTTCCAAAAAGCTGTTGAAAGCTCAGAATCGCATAGCTGAACTATTAGAAATTCAAGCAACCCACATACCTTTGTTCTTCTAATGAACACTAGTTATGTACCTACTATGTGTCATGCTCTGTTAACAGAGAGATGAGTAAGATAAGATTCATGCCTGCAGTGTTCTCACATTCTGCTAGGGAAAGTGACAAGCCACTGCATGACGGCCGGGACAGGTTCTGTGATTGAAGTTTGTGAAACGTCCTGTGGGGTGCAGAGGAAGGACTGAGCCTTGGCTTGGAGCAGCTCTCCCTGCCTCAGCAGGAGGGCACTGGTAAACAGTGGGAGGGAGGCCATTCAGGAGAGCAGAACAACACTTCAAAGGCAGTAAGAGAAGAAAGCAGATGCGGTGTTGTGAGCAATGTCTGGTACTCAGAGGCAGCTTAGGAGAGGAGGCATTTTTCACAGTGGTGGAAAGTACCAAGTTTGTGAGTTGGAGGACCGAAAAGAAAGGAAAGAGTAGTTGTGTGTGCCAGGATTCCTAAGGCATCACAGTGCCAAAGATTCAGGCCCTTCTTTTGACATTAAAAGGAAAGCAGCGTAATGTGGATGAAACTAAAAAGAACAAAATGCTGCAAAGGATTCTTTTATTCCCAAAAGTTATAGGTTAGAGTTAGGGGGGATTATAAGGCACCCATTTTCAACTGCTTACAAAGAAATGGACATATCAAATCCTTTCTGATTATATCTGACTAATCCTTCTCTGTGGACTTTTATGTAAATCTCAGCTCCTGTAGAGTTCCTCTGAGCATCCAGCTGCTCCCTTGTGGCTTCATTGACCCTTCATTGTTTCTTACACTTTAGTTTTTCTTTCATACAGTTCCTTCCATATTGCTTAAATGTTGAGGCTACACTAAGAGAGAGTATTTTAGGCATGGCATATAGCACTATTATTTTAGCTTCATTTTCTGAATTCACTTGATGGACATAAATTTTTTTTTCTGACTGTATTTTTATCAGCCCCAACTATAAGCACAGTAGGGCTATTTTTATTCCTAGAGAAATGATGCATGCCCCCTTGGTAACTACACTCAGAGCTCCAAACAGTAAATTAGTCCTTCATTGACCACAAAACGTGTTAAAAGTCAAGGGCCTGAGATAATAATTTATTTTAAGTTGAATACAAGTTCAGGGGGACTGAGAACTAATAGACATAACTCATTTTGGCCAGAGACTGAAATAGGAAACAACCAGTTTCTGCTTTCCTAAAGCTCTTTCCTAAGTTATCTTCCGTAGTTCTATAGAAACCCAACATCTGAAAAGAGAAAATCATTCTTTCCCAAGAAAATGTTTGCATTTGTAGGTTTTACAGCATAGGAGTAGATTACATGTTCTTACACTCCATTGTTTATATGCAGTATAGCAGTGTACTGTCATACTCTGTGGTAACTTCAAGACAGAATCATTGTTGCTGATGGATCAGACAGATCAGCCATAACTAAAAGAAGTTCTAGATTTTTTTTTTTCTCAGTTCTCACTTCCTACCAATATTTTGACTGCCTTCCACCTCCTCTTAGCACCATATCCTCACACGTGGGTTCCACATAATTAGGGAAGATTTTTCAGAAACTTGTTGTGTCTTTTTGCTTATTTTTGAGCAGCTTCATGGCTTACATAACTGTATTCCTCCATGGGAACCTAGCAGGAGAAGCCTAGGGCAGCCAAAGAGCTCATTCATACTCATTCATTTATGTGTTATCAAACACTGCAGCGTGAGGTGCTGGGATCTGTTTAATAATAGCATCTCCGTGTAGAAACAGCACTTACTCATCTCTCTCCTGCTAGTTGATGAGGTGTATTATTTCCAACCCTGGCTAGGTAAACGTTAACTTGGCTCAAGTCGGGATGCGTGGAGTTAGCGAGCAAATTAGACTTGATAGCAGACTCACTTTAGATTGTGCGGATGTGTGTATACACATTTGTCACATATATCATACACGCATATATAATTTAAACCCCACTATTTCCAAAAAGGGTTTTGACATGACTGAAATAAGATTATAGAGGAGAACGTTTAAGAAGCAGGAGAAACTACTATTTCCTAGCGCTACAGAAACATCTGCTTACATATGTGGTGCAACTGGATAAGGTGACAAAGCAGAGTGCAGCTGTGCCTGCCCTGCAGTGACACCGTGATACAGAATGTACTGGGAGAGCCCCACGGGGACCACAATCAAGCCATGTCTGAGTTCTTCTGCTCGTCGTTAGTGATAGGTAGTAGACCTTGGGATATCGGGTAGACTCTTGAAAATTAGTCCAAGATGGTCTCAGAGCCGTAGCAAGCAATGTGGCTACTAGTTCAAAAATGGAGATTTTCTTCTAAGGATAATAAATGCTCTGAAGAAGAATTTTACAAGGACTTTGAGCAGAGACAACAGCATTGGACCATGTGAAATAACGGCCTCTCCCACATAAACACTCCCACCCCCTTTACTCTACTTTTTCTTCTCGTTAGCGAACGCAACCATACTCTCTATTGTCTAGCTAACTATCTGTTTTGAAATGTCACCTCCCAGATGAATATTACACCCACACAAGTAAGAACTAGTCACTGCTGTAACTAATGCCTCAAATAGTAGCTGGTATAGAGCAGGAACTCAGCGTCTAGGATGAATGAGTGCAGGCCTCCAAGGATAAGGCTTTGAAGCTCCGTCATCATGCTTAGTGTATGATACTCAAGCCTGACTGTGCCCATTTTGGACACCCAACTGCTGACCTAATTACCAGCCATCGTATGGGTCATTAGCTTTTCTTACAAAGTAACCAGGATTTCTTTGTGAAATAGTCTCTATTTCTATTGGTTTTGCTCTCAAGTGTTATACAGTTAGTTTTACTGTCTTTAGAGAGTTAGAATTTTACCCCACAGGTGATTCATTTGGTCTGTACCACCTTCCTCTTCAGGTTGTAGTCCCGCTATTGATTCCAAAGGGAAAGCACCAGGGTAAAGACGTCAGCCTTCCTGAGGGTGGAGGCCATGCACGAGTAGTTCATATCACTAGGCATTTTCAAGAATAACAGAAGGCAATTTCGTCCCATGGGACAATGAAACAAAAAGGTTAAGTTGCAGCTAGCAACACATACCACTTCCTACTTTTAAAAGTCTATTTTGGTGTTCAGAAATTAACAGGATTGGACATAGCCAAAATCAACGCTCATGCATCCCCTCTTCCTCTTCCTTGGCTGATGCCTCCGATCTCCCCTACCTCCTTCCTATCATGGGTTACCATCACAGCATGTAGAAGCATTTGGTAGCTTTTCCCATTGGCTGAGAGCCACAGAAGTTGGCTGGATCCAAAGTGGGCAGCACTAAGGGAGCTGCTATTAAGCAAGGCTTGACACACAGTCACAGACATTTCTAGCTACAAGGATCCAGGCAATAACTGCAGAATTGTAAAACTAAACAGGCTTTCTTTCATTTCAGGTTTGTTTCATGGATATGTAAGTAATTAAATCTTTCAATCACATCTCAGTGAAGGGCATAAAAAATCCCTCACTTAATAGTGATGTGTACAAAGGAAATTAAGAAACAAGACCATGTTTCAGGAAATAACACTGCCACAAGGTTAATTTCACCTTATACAGCATTTTCTAGAATTGAATTGCTTGATATCCTCCCTCAAGGACTGCTCCTATGCTTGCAATAACTGAGGCTGATTTTACTGGAAAATCACCTCTGGACGAGAAACATACTCCAGAGGAAACTTTGCATAGGGACAGACTGATTTCTGGTGCCAGTAGCATGTTATCCAGCCCAGTGTGGTTTAAGTCCCCAATCTTTCTGTTCATTCAAGCAACCCATTCATTAGCAACCCTTCAAGGCAGGGGAGAATAACTAGACATATTAGGGAAATTTACTTTGAATCATTTGGGGAACTTACAGGTCAGTAATCAAATTGTAGCTCTTAAAGTACATATTAAATATTTTACTAGTAGTGGGAGAACTCACTGTAGTTTTTATTTCAAATGCCTAACGTGGAACTACTTTGCATAATGATCTCTGACTCTCAAAGGTCCTGAACAGGGCAGAAGTATGGAGGGTTGGGTGAGCTGAGAGAAGATAGATGAAGCTCTCACTCTACTTTTACAGGCATGGCTCCTCCATCAGTCATTTCCCACTTACTGGGTATTTTTTTAATTATAAAGAGAATCCAGGGTTATCTTAGCATGTGCCACACAACTAACAAAATTCAGAAACGTACCCCAGCTCCCAAACTACATCAAGTAGAAACAGAGAACATGATAAAGGGAATATGTTGAGCCTCCAGGAGTATGGAAGGAAGGGGAGAAGGAAACTGATGAAACAGCCACATATCAGGAGGCTTTGGTGACCTTGGAGTGACAATAACACTAGAGGCTGTGGGGGACAGGTACCCATAAAACTGATCTAATTTACAAAGATGGGAGAGTTGCGGGGACTGGGAAAGTTACAGGAGCCAAAAAGGGCAGTTTTAAGAGGCAGAGAGGGAAACGCAATACGTACTGCCTCTAGTGCTTGGGCTCCTTGGGTAAAGCCTAAAATAAGAAAGAAAAGTTTCCCCGCTGTGTTCTTGTTAAAAGTCTCCTTGCATAGGTCATTCGTTCATCAGAGCACCAGAAAACTTGTTCAGAGGTGATGTGCCTAATACCTACTTCTAGGTGTGTCCTAATTCAGATAATAATGGAAAAATCAGAATTGTCAGTCTAGGGCCGGTGAGAAAGCTCAGTGGCATAAGCACCTGCCTGGCAAGCGTGAGGTCCTGAGTTTGACTCCCGGTACCCACATACGAGAAAAGGGCCGGTGATATCACTCAGCGGCACGGGCGCCTGCTGGCGCACGAGGTCCTGAGGTCGACCCCCTGGTACCCACAAAAAAAAAAATTGTCAGTCTATACTGATTGGTTGATACCCTTCCTTTATGAATTTTGTGTCCACATTATTGCTAACATGCACTTTAACCAAGAAATAAAAGTAAAACAATTCCCAGGATTCAGCAGTTGCATGAAGCTTTTGAACTACCGATATAAGTGGCCTATGGCTTAATACAGCGATCAAGGAGCAACCTTCTGTGATATCACTGTAGCTCGGTTCCCAGTGGGCATAACGGAGATGATTAGATATATTGAGTTCTTTGTGTCATTCAAAGAAGAAAACTCATACACATTCGTGTTAGCTTCCTCTCACTTCATTTCAATTTTCAATAACCAGTGTCATCACATGCAACAGTTTCTTCATAATGAAACTTCATGTCGAATTGGATTTGTCTTTCAAGTGCAAGCATAGCATGAATCCTTCTGAAATGTGATCCCCGAAATAATTGTCTGCCAGAAATATCACATATAGGGGCATATATACATATGTATAATTCTCTCAAATGAGAATAATACAGAAAATGACAAACAAAAATAAGCTCACTATATTTAAAGAAAAAAAGGTACGCCTTTTCATATTTGACAGGTCATGGGAAAGAAGTATGCTGTGGTTAAACAAAAATACTTTGATTAATGGAGCTATCCAGTGTAAAGAGAATGCTTTTCAAAGAATTAGAAGACAATGAACACCCTTGACAAGAAACAGCACAATGTATAATGTAATTTCTCTGAATCTCTCAGGAAAGCTACACAAGACTGTCGCTATGAATAGTTTGTACTGTGTCACTTGTAAAGAAATCCTGGTTGCTCCAAAGTTCCAGGTACTTAGAAATTGTCATACTTAATCTCATTCTCCAGAGTACTCAGGTCTGTAGTGGATTTGTTCATTTGGTGTCAAATCACTCCTTTGCTCTATGTAGGTTCTCATTTATTTTTGTCAGCCTCTACTTGTGATGCGTAATAATTATATCCTGTTTCCTCAGTAAAACTATAGTCTGTCACAAAAAGATGTGAAAAACATTATGGTAGTATTGGCACAAATTCTCTAATATGCAGATAAGTGAGGATTACCTAGACAGTTTGACTCCTAATTTTCCAACAGAAAGCTAGTTGAATTTGGGTGGTTTTGCAATAAGTTGTTAAGAGCACAACTTCTCCCAATACTTTTTAGTGGTACACATTGCAGAAATACAGTTTTACTGGTCCTTATAATCCGTGAGATGACAGGGCCTAGAGACCCTGAAGCTCCTGGACTGAAAATTAGCTCATTAACTTATCCCAGCATACTATTCCAGTCCTCTTGTATGTAGGTCAATATGGGTAAAAGGTTAGAAAATACTAACCAAGGGTCCAAATATTGTGCATTCATGTTTGTTTTATTAAAATTGAAGCAAGGTATCCAGACAGTAAAAAAAATTAAAATCATGGTTCTCTTTTTCTTTAGCTAATTTTGTGGGCTATGTCAGCATTTCCCAAAGTGTGGTGCATGAATAGTGTTTTGAAGGATGTTAATAATAGGTGATGTGCCTAAGACAAAAAAAAGTGTGTGTGCCTGTACGTGTGTGGGAGAGAGCGAGTGAG
Source organism: Erethizon dorsatum (assembly GCA_028451465.1). Taxonomy (NCBI): domain Eukaryota; kingdom Metazoa; phylum Chordata; class Mammalia; order Rodentia; family Erethizontidae; genus Erethizon; species Erethizon dorsatum. Next base: position 133,568,134 of record CM051842.1, read on the forward strand.
AGAAGAAGGATTTGGTGGAGAGTACAAATAAGTATGAGAAATGCTGAATTTAAGAAGTTATCTTGGGCCGGTGATATCGCTCAGTGGCACAAGCGCTTGCCCAGCAAGCACAAGGTCCTGAGGTCGACTCCTGGTACCCACATAAAAAAAAAAAAGATGTTATCTTCTAAGTTGAATTTTGAACCCTTAATATTCTAATGTAACTGTACCACTTATGAGGAGTATTGTCATCTATTGCAGTGTTTCTCAAGCTTATTCAACCCTAGAAGTCTCTCTCTCTCTCTCTCTCTCTCTCTCTCTCTCTCTCTCTCTCTCTATATATATATATATATATATATATATATATATATATATCTGTGTGTGTGTGTTCACAATCATCATGGGAATGGGCACATATACATATCTCATCTTAAATATTTTTATTTCCTGTCCCCTTCCTGTCCTCTCTCCTCCTGTCCCAAGATTTCCTTCCCATCTCCACAAAATCTACTTTCCTGTTTCCTACTTTCACTCCTTTATTTTGCTCTTTAATATTTTTCTATTTAGTGACCTTTGAAACCTTGTGTTTATGGAATACCAGAATCTACTTTGAGACATCCTGGGATGACTAAAGCTGGATTGCATCAATGATTTCAACTCATCAGTAGGTTCGGTACAGTGATTCGTATGTGAGGCCACCCCACTGAGCCAGAACCCAAAATTTCTTTAGCCAATCTGCTGCTGGTATATGAAGCCATAGGGGCATAACCTGGAAAGTTCACTAGCTACCGAGGTGGCTACTAGACTAGACAGTGGTCTGAGCATAGAGTCATCAAACCACAATCTCATGGTAAGCAGGGAAAGTGGACTAGAAAATTGGAGAGTTATGGATCAGTGAATTATGGATGCAGGAATATCCAGCATCCCCTGTGACATCTGCCATCAAACTTTCTCCTTTATAAAGGAGTTGTTGAGATAATTACACAATTTTTAAACAGCTTAATTAAGATTATAATTCTTATGCCATACAATTTACTGATTTAAAGTGTGCAATTCATTTGCTTGTAGTATATTCACACGTTCTTGCCACAATCACCACAATTAATGTTAAAACAGTTCCATTGCCCTCCAAAGGAGCTGGTTCCCCATTAAAAAGTCACTCTTCGTGTTTCTCTCCAGCAAGCACTGACCACTAATCTACTTTCTGTCTCCATAGCTTTGCCTACTCTGGGTATTTCATACAATTGGGATCGTGTAATTCTATATATGGCTTTTTGTGTCTGGCTTCTTTCATTTAGCATGTTCTCACGGTTCGTCCATATTTTAGCATGGGTGAGAATCACCTGATTCTAACTAGGAAATATCACTAGGAAAAATGTTTATCCTTTTCTATATTCCAAAGGTGTACTGAGGAACTTGATAACATTTTTAAGTATACTGACAAATACTGAAACAAAAAATAAATTAGAACTTGATATTTACTGATACTTAAAATAAAATGACTGTATTGTGTGGGTCCTGCTCAAAAGCATCTGAGATCTTACGGATTGGCTTCTAGTAAGCTTGTGTTTAAATATGAATGGTATTCTGCAATTTTGTTAACTCTTCAACCTACTTGTAAAACAGGGAGGTAATGTCGCTATTGTATCACATATCTGAGGCTTCCTGGTCCATGTTCTTACATCTTGGCAGCTTCCTATAATTTTACAAAATATTTTAATATGGCAAAGTCACTTCAATTACAGTCATTATAAGTTTTGCCAAGGTTGAGTATGGATCGTTTTGTGTTCATTAGAGCACAAAATTAGAATTTTCATTGCTGCAACTGTAAACACTGTTGGCTCAAAGGATTCAAGCATCTTCTCATAAAATCTTGGATAACCGATTGTGGGTATTTTCCTTGTTTTCCAGCATAATTTCAGTTTTTTGAAACCGCTCTCTGTTCTTCCTTCCTTGGTATATCTCTTTTGGCCTGGAAGATGAATAAGTGATTCTCTCTCAATGGCTGGCATTGCTCTCAGTGCATGAACTAGTGGGAACCCAGACCACCTTCTCCAGACTCAGGAGAAAAAAATAAATTATTTCTTTAATTTTCTCAGCTTTTACTGGCCCAGAGTTTCACAGTTAGACCTGAGTATGTCTGGGAAAACCATCTGGCACACTTACATCTGTTCTCACATTTGCCAATCAGGATTTATCAAAAATCAGTGGCTCAAAAACATGAAGCTCTTAAGAGGTGCTAATTTGTGGCTAAAGGATAATTCAAATGCAACACCAGTTGGTCCTCATGGAGTATGGTTTTGGCTTTTGAAACTTTAATGAATCCATTTCATCTTGCTCATTTATATTTTCTGTTAAAAGAAGGAAAAAAATGAAAAGTAGTTCATATATAAGGAACTTCTTCTCCCTACATTTGTCCTTTCAAATATTAGAATGATTTTGCCAAGGGTTTTGCTACCTCAGTGGCATTTATGAAAGGGCACTCATACATCCCTGCTGTCTTCCAAGTTATTAGGATGTTCTCAGCAAAACACCAACATTTAATTCTATTTCCCACTTACCATCCCTTTTCTCCAACCTTCTGCCTGATACTCAAAGCCGGTCACCTATGAAAATCTCCACGTCCCCCTCTCCCTCCTTGCCAGCATAGGAGAGATGGCTTTCATTATTCGTTACAATGCTTCCTCTTTGCCAAGGTATATTGTCTCACTTCAAACTCGGAACAGCTCATTGGCTTGTGGGGATTCAACAGCCATGGGCTGAGGAACATGTTTATTACGGGAAGCACCTGACTCTGCCAGATTTCACTGACAGATTTTGAAGCTGGCGCAAGCAATTGGCTGGCACCATTCAGGCATTAAGGTCCTTTGGCCCACGCTGTGCTCATTGTTACACAGGTGCCTCTTATAAAGTACATGGACATTTCTAAGATAATAAAACACATCATATCATTCACATAACAACAACTATGGGGAATTTGTGTCTTCATCCCAAATTTGAGATGGGCGGAATCTGTATAATAGACTCAATTATACTTTGGAACAGTTAAATTGTGTTTATCAGTCTTTATAGATTTGGGAATTAAGAAGGTTTACTTTTGTACCTCATATACATGGCACAAGGAGTTTCTCTTTCAAATACTAAAAATACCTTGGGAAAAGATGGTTTCCCCAATAAAGCCATCCTTCAATATTGCCTTTAAGTTCAGCTTTGTGCTGTGAGGTCTAAGTATGTGAGTACTAAACCTGACTACTATTTGCAAAAATTCAAAAATGGAAACATACCAAATCATATCTAGCTCACTAGTAAGTTAAAAAAAAAAAGCAGGTGTGATAAAATATGGGCATGTGTTCAAATTGTACTGCATATTAGTAGAGTTGAAAGGATCCTACAGATACAGCATAGGCAAAAGGGTTGAGATGTGTCATGTGCATGTAGCAATTCCCCACAATTAATTCAATCATTATATATGGCAAACATATATTAATAATTTTTTTTAAAAGTGAATTGAATCTCAGCCTTATATGGTTTGGATAAGCCTCAACTCCCCTTAGAATGGAAGGTCAATTATGGGAACCAGAAATATAAAACTATTTTACTGTATGCACTTTGATTTGCTTCAGGGACATAATGACAAAATATACTGATTAAACCTACCAGTTAATGAAAAGGGTGTGATAGTGAGATGTGTGGAAAATCCATTCTGGGTGAGTGTGTGAGTGTGTGTGTGTCTGTGTGTCTGTGTGCACGCATGCACGCGTGCACTTTTATCAAACATCAGTGTTCTGTCACTGAAAGCAGATCTGTTTAGCTTCTGGAATCCTAGGTGCTTTCCATCTAAGTGAACAATGCTTAATTTTTTGGGACTACGAAAATGGATATATTTGGACAATTAGTACCTCTTCTGAAGAAAGCATTCTACATGATTTAAGGCACTTGAATGGAAATGTCCTGAGTCTCTACTGTGCTAAGCACTATAGGAGATGCCAACACCCACCTACAGGGACATTAGAGTTTACCCAGGGTAGGTGGGGTGGAACTCAGATACACAGGTGCTTCTACTTCCAGATAGATACCAACTTGAGTGTGGCACAGAAGAATTTTTGAAATGTTAGAATCAGGCCAACATGCCCCCCCATCTTGCTTGTTCCAACTGCTTTGGGTAATGTGGGCTTTCATTGCTTCTGTCAAATTCTGATGCCTGTGTTCTTTAACTTTCTCAGATTTTTAAATAGTTTTTATTGATTGAGTGATTGATTGCAGTACTGGGGATTGAACCCAGGGCCTTCCTACCACGCTACATCCCCAGCCATTTTTAATTTCGTATTTTCGATATAGGGTTTTGCTAAGTCACCAGGTTGCCCAGGTTGGGCTCAAACTTGTGATCCTCCTGCCTCATCTTCCCAGAGTGCTGAGATTACAGGCGTGTGCCACTACACCCAGCTCAAGTGATAAAAAGTAGATCTGCATGATATTAGATCAAATTATTTTAATAATTTGATTTTAAGAGCAGCTGTCCCATTCAGGTCCACCCCTTCCTGAATCAAAAGAAGGGGGAAAACTACATGTGTTCTAAGGCTACATGTGGCTCTCTAATCCTATCCAATTCATGAATGCTTATCTGCTAAGGATTGTGCAGCTGTCAGCGAACAGCCAGGAAGAGAAATGTGAGGACATCCAGTTGTTTTATCTCAAATGTTAAAGAAACTATCCTGAAATCTCTAGATAATTTTTTTTTTGTGGGTACCGGGGGGTCGACCTCAGGACGTCGCGCGCCAACAGGCACCCGTGCCGCTGAGCAATATCACCGGCCCCTTTTTCGTATGTGGGATCCGGGAGTCGAACTCGGGCCGTCGCGCCTGCAAGGCAGGCGCTTACGCCGCTGAGCCATCTCACCGGCCCTGATAATTTTTTAATTAGAAAAATTAAATGTTAAATTTGAATGTTTTAATTAACTTATCAAAAGCCAGTGCCTACCACACAGTAAACACTTAATATTTGTATAAATGAATGTATGGAAGAAATACTCAAGATAAGGCTTAGCCTCTAGTGCAGCATTTCCATAACATGTTCTACACACATTTGTGCCAAGGGATGCTAAGAGATTGGTAGCTGGGCTTTTTCAAGCAGTTACCTCCATAGCAGAATGCTGGCTGCTGGGCCTGGCCTCAGAAGCCCAGGACCTCAAGAAGCCTTTCAAGGAATCCAGCTCACATGACGCATATGCGGGAGTTGTGAGGAGCACACTTCCTCACTGGGTAGCTTTGGCCAAGTTTCTTCAGCTTTGTTTGCCTCCCTTTCCTCTATGGTGAGATGGGGATAATGATAGAAGGCACCTTATAGGGTTGTGATGGAGATGAAATGGGTGATATTGGATCCTGTAGCTGTGTGAGTGTTTTCTGTGATCTTCCCTATCCTGGAGAGCCGACAGCTGGGCTCAGTGGTAAGCACTCCAGTGCCAGTGTGAAAAGACCTGGATTGGAAATCTGGTTAGCTTTCTGGCCTTGAGCAATTTTTTCAACTTTTCTCAGCCTTAGTTTCCTTATTTCTATAAGGGGATAATGCCTCCTATAATTGCTATGAGGATTACAAAAGAGAATTAAATGACACGCAATGTGCATAAACATCGGTGGCATATGGTAAGTTCTGGAAAAACATCTGTTGAGTCTGCTGGATGCAGGTCCTTAGAGCAATGGCCACAAAACCCAGCCACACTTCAGCTGATCTGATATGCCTGGTGTGTTGCTTGTGTGCTCTTGGAGCTCTGCTGCTTCCCATGTATTTGTACATTACGGGAAGTCCAAGATGAGGAAAGTATCACAGCTGAACTGGAGGTCCCAGTTTAGTACTGAGCTTGCTATGTCATAAAATCAAATAACAAAGTATGTGTTTGTGTCTTTTGCCAAAAGCAACCTAGCCACATCGAAGCCTGACAGTTCTATTTGCTCAGTCTCTTCTGAGATGAAAGGGGTGAATGGAAATTCTCGCGCTCTGTATCACATAGTTTGCATGAGCCCACCACCAATGACAATGGCTGCCTTAAGGTACAATTTGGGTGGCAGACCCTCCCCATTCCAATCAAGTCACCTTTCCTCTGAAAAGTAAAAGGGAAGTTGTCACTCTTGATAAGGATCTATGGGAAATCAATTTCATTGCACAGCTGAGATGGAAGGACCCATGAATGCTATGGTTTCTAAATGAAGACACAGCATATGGAGAACACAGAGTGCAATTTATAGCTCATAATTATAGAGGATATGCAGTAAAGTCCATCTTGTTTGGTGTTCTCAGCAATCTACTCCTTCCCACATCAGAGTGTTGCCAAATTGCAATGACCTCCTCTCCATTTTCCCGGTGATTGAACCTTGCACACCACTTCAATCCATATTCATTGATTTTTGTCACTCAAAGAGAAGCTTATTGGTGGAACTAATAGGGTGACTCTTAGAATAAAAGCCTCAGAGTCACATGGAAAGCACAGCTTATAAATTCTTCCCTGATGCTCTAATTGAAAAGTACACAAAGCCTTCAGCTGATGCCCTCCTCACAGCCCTGTTTCCTCCCAGATATTTTAAGATTCTCTAACCCTAAGACCGAAGGCCTCACTTTCTCTTGTAATTGTGTTTGACTTGTTTCATGAATTTGAATCATTGGTTTACCTTACAGTGCCACTTTGAGTAATGTTAGCATTTGTTTTTATCATATGCCTGAAACACTTTTCAATATATCCAGGGAACTAATAGATTCTGTGAAAAAGAGAAAGTGGGACCTTGAACGTGGACATTTATGAATAACTACCGATGCTATGACTAGAGAGTTCTTTAGAGAGAGGGAATATGTCTGGGGAGAAACCTTACAGCAGCAAAGACTGATAAGCTTTATTATTTTCCTATTTAAAAACTCTTTTACAGAAAATCATTCTTCCTGTTCTCCCTTCTTGTCCCCTTTCCTCTCTTTTATCTTGTCTTATCTTTCTTATCTTTTCTTTGAAAATGCATGCCTCTTTCTCTCCTTCCTGTTTCCTCATGGTCCTCCCTTCTCTTTGTTTTCCCTTTTCTCTCTCCCTCTCTCCCGTGTTCTCACACCGTACTCAGTAAGACTCAAACTGAGCCAGCCTCTGACTCCACTGACAGCTACAGAATGAAAGCACAGGTAACTGGAGGCTGGGCCACAGGTAAGAGGCCTCCAACTAGTCCCCTGCTCTTGGGTTTTATTTCAAACACTGAACTGCAATGCAGCCACAGTCAAAGAGGTATCTGGCATTCCACATTCCAGCCAGATGTTGACTTTTCTCTTACAAGGGTCATGAAAAATGTCTGTAACAAAATCCCTGCCAGACTCCCTACTTTTCCAGACTGAACAAATGATGTTATAATGTTTTTTACATATTCAGTATTGAATTTCATTTGAATGCAACAGTATTGGGGAAGGAATTAGTAAGTAGAGCAAATTGTCATTTTTCATGTGCTATTTCAATGTGCTGAGATTCTGAAATGAATGCAAAGATGATTAGAGATTCTTATTGTGTTTCTGAACATACGAATAGCATCCAAAGTCTCTTCAGTGGAAGCTTTGGCTCTGCTTTTCATAAGCTTCTCACTCTGCTCATATGCAACACTGTATCTTAAATATAAACCTATCATCAGGTTTAGCAAATCAATACCATAAGAGTGTGAAATGGTCCCCAGAACTCTCCACAAGGGCATTTCACAGTAAAAGCAATTGAGAAAGAAGCTGCAATGGAATATCTTATGAGATAGCCATTTAGATCACAAAAGGGCCATAAAAGTCACAAGCAGTTTGTGTGAAGCAAGGTTCATAATATAACCATACAGGACTTGCTGAGAAGAAAGAGGAAAATTGCAAACCAATTTGTGGTTATAGCTTTTTCTGTCAATTCTATTGGGATTTAAAACTTGTAAAAGGTAGAAACTTCTGCCAGCTTACATTGTGCAGAGAGACCGTTGTAACTATAATTGTAGAAGCCAAACAAACACCAATTATTTGAAGCCTATAAAGTCTTTATTAACTTCAAAGTAATTAGTGCTTCTTGAGTTCATTTAGCCACAGGATGGGAAGGTGCCACCCAAGAACATTTGTGGGTAACAAATTTGGGAGTTATCCCAGGAAGCTTCATTAGAAGCTTTCAGAGATAGTTTTGCAAATGACTGATGAATAGTTGTGAAATTAAGTAGATGAAAGAGTGGCCCTGCTTTTGGGAACGCATGCAGACTTTAAGATGGCACATGGAAGTAGATCTTCCTTGCTATTTTATGCTACCAGACAACCTGCCACATCCAGTATTTCAGGTTCTGCTGACCGAGCCAGCCTTCTGAAAGCAATCATAGTAATAATTGCTGTCTATTCTCAGAGTCTTCTGGGCACACAAATTCTATGTGCATCATCTCTAATCAGTTCAGCAACTCTGCAAGGTCTTATTTTGCTGGTTTGTTTCTTTTTTGAAACAGGGTCTCACCATGTAGTTCACGATTTTGAACTCACTATGTAGCCGAGGCTGGCCTCAAACTCACAGTCCCCCTGCCCCAGCCTTCCAGGTGCTGGGATTCCAGCATGTACCACCACACCCAGATGGCCTTAATCTCCTCGTACAGGTGAGGAGACTGAGGCTCAGGAAGGTTAATTAGTGGTAATTAAAAATCTAACCCAGGGTTGCTTAGCTCTCCCACTTGAGATCTTGCCAGGCTCCTCTTCTACTTGAGTCAGTTGATGGAAAAGCCACATTTTTTTTTAATTTTGGTCACTGTTGATGTTACCAAGTGAAGATTTAGTCTTTAAATTCTCCCAGACTGGAGACAGGGGCTGACAGATACCCTGGCTATATACAATTCTGCATGTCTTGTTTTAGTTCTAAATTAATCTCACCAAACAGTAAGAAAATGAATTAGATTGCAGTTGCAGGTCTTTTAGCATGAATCTTTATGATTCACTGTTGATTATAAGCTAATGCACAACCAGTCTACCCAGGTCTTTATTTCCATCTGAGCAGTAAAAGTAGTATCTGGTTTCCCTTCAGTTAACATTTCTCTTTAAAGAGCAACATTTCATTAATGAAGATGTATGAAAAGAAATTCTTTCACTGCTGTACTCAATCTGATTTGTTCAAACAAATGAAAAGTAATGCTGCCTCTTTTAATACCATTAGAAAGCCTGACATCTCACGATTGTCTTTAGGTTGTAGTGTAGCTGAGACAAGAATCATAGTATTGTTGCAGTGTTGTGATTCACTGAAGTACTTTCTTCAAATGGCAAAACAGATTGCACTGGGAGCTTTTGTCATCTGTCTAAATAGCCTTTCTCTGACCAGGCAGAAATGGCTGTTTCTGTGCTTTGCAGAATCCCCACTCACTCCAAGAATCCATGCCTGAAGGGCTCTGCCTGCAAATGGCTTGCAGGCTTAGCTCAGTAGGCGGCTAGCCCAGAACCTGAGGCCCAGTGGGCATTATCCCTTTTTCTGGCCTACACAACCAAGGATGAAATAAAACCCAGATTTATAAGTAGTCCAGAGGGGTTCTGGAAGTCCCCAGGGCCTACATCCAGCTTCTGGAAGACCCTATAAAATGAGTCAGCCTCCAACACGTGGAAAAGGTGGGCATCTGCTACTTGGAATACTCATTGGCCTTTACGTGATTCAACATCATGACCTCAAGCAGAGTTGTGACTTGAAGAACCAAGTGTCAGACACACCTGAGCCATTCTGATACTGCTGAATTATAGCCCTGTGGCCTTGAACTAGTCCTTTCCTCCAGGGCCATTGGTTTCTTTACTGGTAGATGGGGACTGGGAAATGGAGTTATAATCTCTACTGGCTCACTCAGAAGGTGAAGGAACAGAGTGAATTTCTTTGTTGAAATGATGTATGAATTATAAGAAGCTGTAAGCTAGCATGAGATTATTCTCATCATACACTAGCCAAGAGGTAGATCAAACATCAAGTATCAACATGCCAGGACCTGCAGTGGACCTTAGAGACCATCCTATGGATCTGGAAAACCTTTCACCCTGAAGCTCACGCACCAGAGCAAAAACAAAGGCCAACACAAAGGCTAGATACCTGTCCAGAGCACTTAGCATTTATATGCTGGAATAGTACCGCTCAAGGGCTAACAGGAGGCCTGTGTGCCCCAAGCCAGCTCCCACCATTGTGAGCTGTGTGGCATCCACTGGCAGGGCATTCCCTCCCCATCCTGGATGGAAATGAGTTCACCTCAAATAGCCAAGGCCAATTAGCAGCAGTGCTTTGCCCGTAAGACTCCATCTCCATTCCTGTTCACCACTGGTATTCTCACCTTCGAATTTCAGTCGCATCTGTCCCAAACCATAGACATACATCACAAATAAATCAAGGAGTCTTTGAGGCCTCTAGCTACTGGACCTGGAGGGGGTGTCTATTACTTCGCTAATCACCGACCTTCAGTTGATGGGGGTTCAAATAACACGGTACTGCATACATTTTACAAGTGGCTATGCTAAGATGCACATTTAAGAATTTATATGCTAGCTGTGTTTGTGATTTGCATTCTCAACACTGAGTTATTTCACAGAATCTGCCCATTGCAGTATACTGATATTTTAAATAATATTTCTGCTTCTCAGAGTAAAAAGGAAAAAAGCATTGTAACCCATTCATCAGAGTGGTACAGTTATAAATAGTACTTCTCCAATTAATCGTTAGCCTTAGTCATTACATAAACACAAATCACAGTAACTAGCATCTTCTGATTTGCACATCTTGCACCATTTATAGCATCTATAATGACTCATGTTGTTGGAATAAACTTACCAATGGGACTTAGAAAGACAAAGGCAACTGTCTTGTTTGCCCTTGTGGTTGTTAATAAGGTAAAGGCTGAGATGCATGTCTTATCTTGCTCTGGCTGTTGTAGCACAGTTGGAGTAGGGGTTGGGTTCTTTTTGTGAAAGCACATGACGGAGTCCTATCTTTTGACTGGCTGAGCCCTGGAGGACTAGCTCAAAGGACCATTATAAGCACTCCAACAAGAAAGAAGTGGCAGCCACCATCTGTGCAGCCTTAACCCCATCCACTGTACTGTTGTTTGCTGCTTCCATTTAAGTGAAGTTTGCTTCCATCTCCTTTGCTTCTGTCATTGCTACTGCCAAAAACAAGACACATGTCTTAGGCCAGTGTCTTCCTCAATATAGCAAGTACGTAACAGATTCCTTTGGTAGCCAAGAGGCTAGCATTTTTCTACTAAAGCTACCTCCAGTTCAGCATGTCACCATGCTCCGATCCCTTCCGTCGCTGGGCTTCAGTATATTTCTGTCTGGTGGAAGAATGGATGGATGACACATTCTCTAATTGCGGCTCTAAAACCTTCTGTATGGAATTTCATATATTTGAATTTGCTTCTGAAGATGAATCACTTGACACTGAAGACACCATTTAGCTTCGGATCAACCATGGCCGGGGCAACTTAATCTCCCCCGGTGTTTCAGATTAGCAGTAAGTCAGGACTACTCTTGATTTCTGGAAGCTTCACAATCAGGCTTGCTAATGGGCCGCTGCTCCTCTTTGGGTTTAGAAACAATGAGGTTCTTAGACATCTACCACTCTCTTCGTGTTCCCTTCTGCCTAGTATGAGGAAATTTAGAGTCAGACAGAGCTGGGAGGGACTACAGCTCTTCTAATTATTGGCTGTGTGCTCTTAGGCAAACTTACGCTACCTCAGTGTCTAGGAACTTTGATCTAAATTCACACTAACAATCCCTTCCTTGCCTGCCCCCAACTACAAACTCATACATGTTCTCTCTCCAGTTGGGTACAAATAGATCCCAGCACAATTCACATGTCTTTAGAGAATTACTGTGGTGGTTGAGGTAATTGGGTCAAGTATTCAGCTCCTAGCACCGAGTAGTTCCTCAATAAACAAGCATTTCTTATTCCTGTTATCTGTTTTTAGTGGTTTACTTTGTCAGTCACTGAATCCACCAATTTTGCCATAATTTCCAAAACAAGCACTTTTATATTTATTCACATCCACTCATTCACACATGTATAAAGTATTTTTCACATGCCTATTAGGTATCAGGCACTGTTCTAGGGACTAGAAATACAGCAATCAAGAAACAAAACAGTCCACAGCTCTGCCCTAATGGAGTTTGCATTCTCTTGAGTGGAGATAGATGATAACACAAATACATAATGATGAAGTACATTGGAAATGGTAAATATGATAGAGAGAAATAAATCAGGAAGAGTGCTAGAGAGGGGTTAGGTGGGGTCACGATTTGAAGTGAGATGGTCAGGATGGCCTCTTTGAGAACTGGTACTTAGGCGAAGATCTAAAGTGAGGAAGTGAACCCTGCAGCGATTTGAGAAAGGAGCATCCCACGAAGGTGAACAACTCCTGTAAAAGGCTCTGAGGCACCTGTACCTGGGGTGACCTGGAAACCGTAAAGAAAGTTACGAGAGTAAGAATATTGGGAGCAGAGGTGAGAAAGTTCACTGGGAATCAGAGTATACAAGAACTGGCAGGCTATTGGAAATGCTTTGGCTTTGGCTGAGTGAGTTCAGAGCCAGTGCAGAGTTTTGAGCAGAGGAGAGATATGATTTGACTTATGAGAGCAGTAGAAACACACTGAATACAGACATTCCTCGCTTAATGACCGAGTTCCTTTCCTGTGACTAGGTCATTAAATGACTTGTTTGCTAAATGAGGAATTGTATATAGTATGTACATTTCATTATTCGGAACAAAGAAATGGTCAAAGGAAACTCCAACTTGATGACTTCGCTTTTATTTGCATGACTCTTACATACAGCGCTGTAATGTGTAAGAGAACATAAAACTATAGTACCGTATAGTACAATCAGCAAAAATTACAGTACTGTATAAACAAGGTGTACTGTACAAAAAAGACATTGAGATTTGATCAACAAGATGTACAGAACTGTACAAAAAAAGATGAGGTGTAAGTCAGAGTGGCATGTCATAAGTCCAGATAGTCATTAAACAGACAGGTCGTTAAACAAGGAACATTTTATTTCAGGAAAGGACTATGGAAGAAGGGCAGGAATGGGGCAGAGAGAACAGTAAGGAGGTTACTGCTATAATCCAGGACAGGATGTGGTGGCCTTTAGCGAGGGAATGGTGGTGAGGGTGTTGAAGAGTGGATGGGGTGAGGATGCATTTTGGGGAGAGCACAGATAAATTTTGCTGATGGGTTGATTAGAGGGAAATGTGAACAAATAGTGAAGAATGAATTTGAGATCTTAGTCTGAGCACTTTGCTATTAAATAAACTATTAAAGTATTATTAATAGATAATATGATAACACTGAGACTATACGGAAATATTTGAACATTTTGTCCCAATAAATGAACCAGGAGAATGTTAGCTGCTTGTTATCTTCTATTACCAATGTTGAGGGAGAAATGTACAGCATACATAAAGACATTTATCCCCACAGTGACTAGTGTGTCCTCCATCCTTTCCCACCTAGATATTCCTTTCATGTGCTTCATAAGCCCTGGCTGAAGTTATATGTCTAAGCCAGTAGCTCTCAAACTTGGACATAAAATAACTCAAAATCACCTCCGGAGAAGGTAAAGAAATCTAGATATGATGTCACCATCTCAGACCTGTGGAATCAGACCCTCTGCTTGAAGCATCTTCACACATATATCACCATACATAGCAAGTTGCCACCGTTGTATTTATAGACCACTGAATAAAATACACGGTTGATCATTAACCAGTTTTTAGAATAAAACAGCTGGTTGTTTCAAACGAAATATTTTCCTTATCCAAGCTGTCCGTTACTCATCAGCTCCTGTCCACCAACAAAGCAGCGTGGCCACAGCTGATCTTACCCACATGTGTGTTTAGGAATTTGATAGACTCACTCGTGTAACCTGTTGTCCTCTGAGAATATTGCTAAGTGGCCTCAGTCCTTCTTCTCACAATATAGGAAAATGGATTAATGAATCCCCAAGAAACTCTGCAGCTATATGATTCTGTGAAAATACGCTTCTGCTGTCTTACTATGAAATTGCTGTTAGAAAGCCATCTGCCTCTTAAGAGTGGCTATTTACCAAAGCGGAAACCTGAATGGCAGTTGTGGATATTTTCTCTAAATAGCATATCAGAATTAATCCCAAGTCAATTCAGTATAACATAGTAGTAAAAGTTCAAAACCCTCGTTATCAGAAAAGCTCTCATTCAAATCTTTAGGCAAGTTGCTTAGCCTCTTTAAACTTCCATTTGCTCATGTGTTAAAATGAGGGTATAAGAGTCTGCACACAGTAGGCCTATTCTGAATGTTGAGATTTCATGAAAAGTGATTATATTAGCTGGCACACAGTGTGAGCCTGATAAGCGGTAGCTATCACCATTATCATCATCACTATTATCATTGCTATTAACTGAAGAATAATTATTAAATATTATGCATTTCCAATTGTCACTGAAAGGCATAGAAAAGTCTGAAAATAATTTTATGAAAACATATATTTAAATATTTTAACATTTCGCCGGGTGTGGTGGCGCACACCTGTAATCCCAGTACTTGAGAGGTTGAGGCAGGAAGATTGCTGTGAATTTGAGGCCAGCCTGGGCTACACAGAGAGTTCAGAGCCAGCCTGAACTACAGAAGTGAGACCTTGTCTCAAAAAAAAAAAAAAAAAAAAAAAAACACAAAAAAAAAACCAAAGAAAATAATTTTTAACATTTGCTCTCCAATAGATCTGTCTTGTTAGGTCTTATGCTCAGATATCAAAATCAGAAGAGATAGGAACATAACTTACTTTGCAAGTAGATGTATATAGGGCTTTCTTTTCATAATTTGCATCTTAGTGATAGGCTAATAATAAATAATTGTCATTTGGAGATTACACACACACACACATGCAAATCTGGACATTTTCATACAATTTCAAGCTGAAATTTCATATTCCTACCGTCATCCTCCATACCAACAGCTCATTTTCAGTAATGCTGTTGTTGCTTGCTGCTGTCGTGGACGAGTTCCTATGGTATCACCATATTCCAGGCATTGTTGCAGCTTTCAGCAGTCCTCTAACTCCATAATCTTTGGTTTGATATGAAATTGCCTCCTTCTAGAGGCTAGAAAGGGGATGAAGACAGGACGCACAGCTCCCTAGCTATGTCCCGCCCGCAATTTGAATATTTCACAATAATTGCCATGTTTCCAATAAGCATGATAGAAAGAGAGATCTAAAGGCAAGCATCAAGGTCTCTGACTGACAAAAGCAGAATTCAGAGAGAAATGTGAAAATAGCAGCTTACTTCAGCAATAGAGTATATTTTTTTACTTCAGCAATAGAGTAAGTTTTTTTTTCATTATGTAAAATCATGATTTTCTAGTAAATGACATCCCACAAGATATTTATCAAAGCAGGAAAGTTGTGAAAAGGAGCACTTCTCATTCGCTTTAATATTTTGCCTTTTCTTTTGACATTTTCTTGCCTAGAGATCTAATTCCATTAAATATGTACAATTTTTTGGCTGGAAGTCTTCTTCGTGTGTCTTTCAGACAAATCTTTTGTTTGTTTGTATGTTTGTAGCTTTTTGCTTTTTTATTTTAAAGAGAAAAAACAATAAAAACAATGATACAGAATTTCAAAACAAGCTAATAGGGGATTAACGATGGTTAATATATTGCGTATTGTTATCTTCCAAGTAGTTGCTCAGATTACAAGATATAGGCATGAAAAATTGATCAGACAATATAAGCACAGACTGTTCTTTTCAATGAGCTAATAAAAATTAGTAGTATAATTATCTTAGCTATCTTGTGTGTGTGCCTTCCTTCTTTTCTCCTTTCCCCAAACCCAGTTTCTCTTTCCTTTTGAGCAGGTTCTTCCCCTTTTACAATATCTATTGTACATTTTGGATCTTATTTACTCTTTCAGTTTCTTACAGTAGGGATAATAAATCTTAAAAGTACATAAGGTCTGAAGGCCAGCTTTTTTTAAGTGCAAATGAGACACATTGTCTATGAGGGTTTCCAAATTATTTATATTCCTGTTGAGCTTTACCTTGCACTTTCTGTGATAATGATAAGGAAAAGGTAAGATTCCAAAATACCTTCTATGAAGCACTGTCAAACCATATTAGTCATATTTAATATCTGGCATATGGGAACTCACTTTGGCTAATCTCCACTTTGGCTGGCTTTATGAAGCATTATCAAGACTGTAACTTCACCTGATGGACAATGTAAACAGAAGCAACCAAGTGTCAATATAGCAGTGCACTGTATAATATTCCATTATACCTTTACAGATGGACATGGCTTGACTGTGAGATTTCCTTAGGATCCTAGAGACCAAATGTTTGCTAAATTGGAAGAAT
The DNA here is from genome assembly GCA_028451465.1 of Erethizon dorsatum. Classification (NCBI taxonomy): domain Eukaryota; kingdom Metazoa; phylum Chordata; class Mammalia; order Rodentia; family Erethizontidae; genus Erethizon; species Erethizon dorsatum. The sequence continues at coordinate 133,584,468 of CM051842.1, forward strand.
TATATTCTAGGTTCTAAAAACACATTGGGTAGATGGGGTGTTTTCTAGTAGATCTTTCAAACCCTCAACATTGCATCTATAATTTCTTCTGTTGCTTTTTTCCCTCTTTACACTTTCACTTTCCTTCCTGAATTCATAGGAAGTCATGCTCCCACCATAAGGAGTTGCAAATGTAGGATTTTAGAAAGTTCCTTTCTATGTTAGCCATTGTGGGAGGGTCGGGTCCCAGAGCTGGAGTTGGGATAGGGGTAATGTAGATTTGTTTTTTGCTCTGTGACAGAATTACTGCTTCTTTGCTACATGTTTATGAAGCGTTCTCTTTACAGTAGGTAAGACCTCCAGTAATACCAGAGAAAATAAAAAATTGTTGAATAAGCAAAGTTAGTAGGAGCACTGAGAAGCTACTGCAGGGCTGGAATATTCAGGTTAATTTTGACATTACCCTGAAGTTCCGGACAGCAGTGCAGGCTCCATCCTACTCCAGCAAGCCAGCTCAATTGATGGCTGTCTAGGGCCGCAGCCCCATGAGATGGGAGAAGGGCCTGTGGTTGTGAGTAGTTTAACCTTTGCATTCTGAAGCAGGAAACAAGTTTGTGTGATATAAGTTTCTGCTTCCCAATGACCCACCTAAAAATGATGAGACAAGACATTAGAAAGACAAATGTGGGGGCCGGTGAGATGGCTCAGCGGCTTAAGCGCCTGCCTGGCAAGCGCGAGGGCCCGAGTTCGACTCCCGGAACCCACATACGAAAAAGGGGCCGGTGATATCGCTCAGCGGCACGGGCGCCTGCTGGCGCGCGAGGTCCTGAGGTCGACCCCCCGGTACCCACAAAAAAAAAAAAAGAAAGACAAATGTGAAAACCTAGGGTTAACAAAAGGCAAAAGAAAGAAAATCTTAGTCCTACACACACACACACACACACCCTCATTCCAACTTAGACTATTGGTTTGTCAAAGAAAGGAAGATTCCCATGAGAAGAGATGGTTTGTTTTTCCCCCTTCCTCCATCTTACAGCTTTGTGTAGTCTCTTGCCATTGGATAATTGCAGCAGCTTTATTCAACTAATTTTCCTATCACGGAAGACAAGGATATGTTGGAATTACTGCGTGGTGGAAGAGATGGTGGGAATGAAGGGAGAGCACAAAATATGTTGCTTTTGCAAAATTGTCATCGAAAGGATAGCCAGAACATAAATGATACTGTTTTGGCTTCAAAAGGGTAAGCAGGTGTCTTCAAAGTCCCAAATGAGCTGTGTACAAGCTTGTACAAACAAGTGCAGAATCAGGCCTGTTTGTTATTCACACAAACAGAGCTTAAACCATCTGAATTCCACAGTTCCCAGAATTCAGATGGTGCACAATGGTCCATAATGAGCAGCACCTGTGCTTACCTCAATTACCAGACAGTTCTGAACAACGGCAGAAAGGGCTTACTAGAAAAATTTTTTTCAATAATAGATTTAGTTATGTCTTTCATAATTGGATTCAAAAGCTTGAAATTTCATTTTGCAACTTGTTCATAAAATTTGTATGAAAAAGTCTGGCATTTATTCAAAAGAAATAGTCTATGAAGAAAAAAATTGCAGAACAGCCAACCACTGGTAACTAAGCAGCCAAATTATAGTCCAAGCACTTGGCAAATACACCGTCTTTTTATTATTTCAGTAATTGAATTTCTGCTAAAGCGTGGAGCATAATTTAACATGAGGAATTTATTTATAATACAATAGTGTTTCAGTAATAAATGTATTATTATTGTCACTTTTAATGGAGTCTTATGTATTCCCTCTGAGACTGTGTGGCAGACTTCGAGACAGCCACTGCACCAGTGTTGTTTGTAGACAATTGAATTAATTGGAGACAGCGTCATTAACTCGACCTGAATACCTCTGATTGCTTCTGTAAATAAGGTTAGAGAGCAAATGGCTAATATTCGTTGTCATTATAGATTCCTCTTACATTTTCACACTGCCGTGTATATTAAGATCATTTTACTAAGCAGCTTTTCAGACGCTCCTTATATTTACAGTATTGTCTTGCATAGCGCATGACCGTAATTGTATCAGACTTATACTACATTCTCCATATCTTTATAAAACACGATACTAGAAAAGGACCTATGTTGAATCACAACTCATAAAAACCATCAGACCAGTAAATGAATAAACCACAGTGTACAAAGCATCGTATTAAAAGAAAGTAAAATCACAGAGCAAAAGTTGCTTTGGTCTCTTCTTGCAGAGCTATGTACAATTTGGAAACACAATTAACACAGGACCAGCTCCCAATGATGCAATCTCTAAAGAAAGAGCACAGCGAGGGGAACATTGTTTAAAATCCCTTTATGTTTCTGTTGATGCCATGCCCTTTCTTGCCTTCTGTAACAGCATTAATAATATGTAAATTATAAGAGGTTAGATTCTTTCCTCCTGTTCATTCCAGAATGAAGTTAACTAACATCTATTTCAAATAAAGATATTAAAACCTTTTAAATAATTGGCTCTTCTTATTTTTTTGCATGGAATTATCCTATTAGATGCATGAAAGACAATTAGAAGAGATTTGAAGAAAAAAATCTTCCCCCTTTATAATGACGCCCATAATTCGTAAGGAGGGAAACAACTCTAAACATAGAATTCCCCAAGTCGTTTCATAACATAACTCAGAAATAAAGGACCGTTGAAATGCAAAATATTATATTGAATAACGACACTTTTATGAGAACGATAACAGAAAGAGATGGGAAAGAAGAAAGAGGAAGAGGGAAAGGAATTCTGGGCTTTGTTATTTTTCTTGACAAGATAAAAATTTATTGAAAAGAGTAGAGATCATCTATACTAGATCTGTTCTAGAGTATCTATACTACTAGTAGACTAAGTTAATTCTTCATAAATATATTTATCGTTCTACCAACCCAACAGAAGCTCCATGTCTAACTTAAAATGTGGACATTTCATTTAGATATTCAGTGAGTCATGTCCAACAAGTAGAAAAATAATCACCATTTCAATTCTTTTCAGATTTTTGACCTTCATATATTCTTATTTTGACACTAGCCTTTGTGTATGCAATTGAAAATTTTGGTAACATTTGACTCAAATATATGAATTTCATAGGTACACACCAGTAAGACATGGCTAGAACACATACAGAAGTTAACATAAGCATTGGTCAGCAGCAATATCATTTTTATTAAATGGCTAATTGCCCCATATGTGGTACAGAAGTCAACATTCCTACCCTTAGCCAATGAATAGCAGCATTATTTTGAAAACTACAAGTATGCCCCTCATCGGAAGGGGAAGGCCTTCTTCCAGTATTGTTCTTACTTCTTAGCCAGGCATCTTATTTAGTGCTGAAATTATTTTTCTTCTCTTCATATTAGCCACGTTGGATTTTAGCTGCTAGATATATACATACTTATAATCAGATAGAAACATGCATACAGGCATGTACACATACACACGTACATACTCATGTACATTCACTAGCACAGGCATACATACACATGCCCAAGTACATGTTCTCTCTCATTCGATCCCCTTGAATTTAGGCATACTTGTCTAAAATATACACTGAAATATGATTATAGTCAAAAGGAACATTTGTATTTTGGAAAACATTCCTCTGCCAGTTTTTTTGCCTAAGTTCCCAATGCCAGAGTTATGTATCCACATTGTATCCATATGAAGAGAGAGTAGTGTACAAGTCACAGAAATAGCAACGTTTGATAATGCTACTGTTAGGTTAGAAACATACTCAGTTCCCCCTAAAAGTACATGTCTTGGGTGTTTGCAAAGGAGCATGTCTTTCCTGTTTAGGACACTTAAACCTCATCCACCCAAGTTATGAAAGCCTTGTCTATCATCCCTAAAATGTGCATTTGTTTTGACTTAGCCGTGAGGACTCTGTATCATTGTGATTTGTTGTTGACTTACTAAAAGAGAATGTGATGTTACCTTGAGAAAATGCAGATTCCCATATTTTTCTGATGGAGCCCAATACAGACGTAATTTGCTTAAGCACAGAAGGTATTTTAATTGCCTAATTTTAATCCTTTTTATTCTAAATTCTTCCTTCCTTGGAACTGCTAAATTGTCAAATTCCTCTGCATGACAAATTCCTCTTAATAACAAAGCCAAACACCCTGACCTTATTACTACTAGCTGGTTTTCATTATCACAGGTCCTAGTAGCTCTTGGTGAAATACATATGTTTATTTCCATTTCTTTCTAAGTCAGATTTTAATTGGCTCTGTGTTCATTTGTAACACAGCATTGTCATTCCTGTTGCTATTGATCGAGATTCACTTGTTAGCCCTGCCATTCCACATACAAGAATTAATGTTGAATAAGGCTGCCTGTACATAGCTATCTTATTGTTGGCCTTGAACAGAATTTTCCTCTTGATGTCAAAGGCGAGTGGGTGCAAGATCAAAGGAACTCCTCAAGTATGGGGAAAGTGTGGTCCAGTCTTTGGCCATTTTCCCTGGACCTCCTTCAATTTCATTGATGAGAAGGGAGACTCATAGCTGGAAGGTAAGTTTTTCAGGCAGTTGCTGTTGAGGGACTACATCTCCAGTATTTCTTTTGCTGTCATTCAAAATAACAGGTGTAGGAAATTCTGTTTAAAATAGCCAGGCTTCTTGAATTAGAGGGCTTCTGTATCAAAGATTTAAGATGTCAGCTTTAAATATGACATTGATAGTCTTAGGCAAAGGATAGGAGTAAATTCTTGTAGAAACTGTCAGACTTTCCTGTGTGTTTATTAATGGTCTTTGTGATTTATAGTAAACACTGGGAAAGATTTTCAGACTCATTTATCAGGAGGAGGAAGCATCTTCTTGTTCTTAATGTGAGTGTGTCACAATTAGCAATGCATGTAGGCTAGGAGACTGAGTTCTGTCTTTTGTGAAAGTCCTTCAAGCTCATATTTAATCCCAAATTGATTGAATAGTTTTTCCCCCACGAGTAAATTAATTATGCCACTGGCAAAATTATCAACTAGAGAGGGAGTTAATATCAGGCAAGGCGTAGAGTGGGCTGGTTCATGTATCAACATATGACAAGAGTAGCTAATGTCTGACACAAATTGGAAGAAAGGAACCATTGTTTTAATTAAAAATAGGAAGGTCTGTTCAGATGCAGTACTCATTTTAGTAAGAGGCAAGGCATTGCCATTTATTTCTCATGTTTCTGCATGTATACACACTGTGCAATACATCAACAGTTGTTGCTCTAAATACCAATTTTATTAAAAAAAATACATCCAAATAAGTTGCACTTTGTCTAAGTAACTGAAGCAGAAGGAGGTGGACACTGTGGTGGGCCAGAATCCGTAAAGCCACTTGATAGGTTACAGCTCCATCATCAGGCAACCTGTTTGCCTAATTATTTTCATCAACTTAACTGACATATGCTCCAGAGTTTTTTCACATTTGGTAGACTAGCCAAAGTACTGACTTCTGTTAATAATCAGCAATGCTTAGATGTTTCATAGTCAAATATTGTTCTTTACCAGGTAACTTCATCCTGTGTTATGCACTCCATACATTATAAGGCCATCTGGAGGATTTTTAATAACAAGAAAATCATATACAATTTATTATGCCAATGACCATGGGATACAGAAACTGACTTTACAATCTGGTCCCCGCCATCAAGGAATACACAGTTTAGCTGTGCAAGTTAGCAAGATTAAATAAAATAATTGGAAATAACTGAGTAATCAACTGTGATGCAGTTAGCAAAAAGATATCAGAACAGGGATATACCTGTGAGAATCAGTTATTGTAGAAGAGACCTCATGTTATTAGAATTTGCGCTTGAAAAATAAAGATTTAATCAAGCAGAAAAGGGGGAAAAGTGTCACTGTAGACAGAGCCAGCTCCTGAAACAAAGGCACAGAGGCAGCGTGGGAGCAGGGAGGAGCCACAAATGGCAGGTGTTCTGGGAATGGAAGGAAATTAGACTGAAGGGAAGTAGGGTGGTGAAGGACAGAGACCTCCGAAAATCTTGCAAAGTGCATCTGTTTTCCAGAAAGCCACTGTAAATTCCTAAATCAAGAGATCTCATGACGCAACACATCATAACAGAGGTCAGGTGCAAAAGAAGCCAGAGCTTGTAGTCCAATAGGAAGCGTGGTCGAGAAGAGCAAGGAGAAAAGATCCAATTTTCAACAGGCAGTGGGCAAATAGACGGGTGTTGGTGTTAAGCAGCAGTATTTGTAGATGGAAGGATTTCTAAGCCTAATTACTGAAGCTAAAAAAAAAAGTTTCTAGTGGTGAGAAAGTGCAACCAGCAAGTGTTGACACATCTTTCAGCAACACTTTTTTCAATTAGGAACCTATGGTCTGGTCTGGGTACCACCCCGAAGGGTTCTCTGTGCAGCCTCTACTTCTCATGGCGATATTTTGAATTACTGCCTTTTCCGCTTCTTAAGGTTAGACACAGCAATTTTGCCAAGTTGCAGTTTTTGCCCTTCATTTAGATTTTAGTGCTTATGTTTACAATATATTGTGGACGTGACTATGAAGACACATTCAATTAAGGAAACTGTGTTTTATCTTAGAAATTGTGTGTATGACTGAGCAAGCCGACTAAATGAAAAGAGTTGGTGGCTTTTGGTGTTTTCAACACCAAGTTCTTGCAAGCTATCTAATTAAGTTAGTTGAAGAAAAGATTTAGAATTAATTCTGAGTCCCTGTTCCCTTTTTATATGATTAAAATATGAATTTTATAGTAGATTCCTGATTGTTTTCTTTTTCTTGAGCCAGACTTGATGGGTAGGCAACAACCATAGTAGCCTAATGACTCCCCACCACAACCACCAGATCCCAGGCACACAGCCTTGGTGGCTAAGAGTCCCCAGAGCTTTCTTGGTAAAGCAGATGGATACCTGCTCCTTCTGCTTCTCTGTGTTCTTGTGGTAATCAAATCCCTTGTCACAAATGGCAAGGTCATGGGAGTGAAATTGCTAGAAAAGTATCAAGTGCCCTACACTTAAAAAGTCAGTATTCTGGTTTTGTTGATTCGATGATGACAGTATTCTGTTGGGACCATAAGGGCACAGGGCAAAAGGAAGGTTAAGTGCCTACCCACAGGTAGGAGACACCTCTGGGGACCGTTCTCCCTGACATCTATAGAGAAGACTTCTTTACGGCTTTTCTCTAGGGTGTCTTAAGCACACCAAGCATTTTACAGAGTATGCAGTTAATATAGCCTCTGGCCTTAGAAGCTTACCTTCTAAATCAAGTGTCTGTGATGCATCTGGTAACAGATGAGACATGAAGGAGAGCAGATAGTACTGATAAGGACACTGACATTAAGAAATACCCCAGAAGAAATGTAGTCTAGGAGAGAGAGAGGGATTCCCACTTCCAAAAATGCAGCGCAAATCTAAGCGTGGCAGGCAATGGGAAAGAAGACATCAAGCAGGGAAAAGTGGAGAGGCCAGTGGTCAGCCACTCTGAGCCTATCTCCAGGAATACTTTAGCTTGCCTCAGCGCACTTTGTACTTTCCTAGGGAAAGTAGCCCAGTAACTACAGGGGTTCTCCGGACAAGCATTCGGGCCCCATCTCTAGACCAGTTCTGGAAGGGCAGTGGGCTATTCCTGCATTTAGTTCTCCCAGTCAAAGTGCACACCCTACTCTGCCTAGGACTTGTGACTGATGTAATTCTTTATTGGAAGGCTTTGACCTTGTACAGACTCTTGGCCCACTGGCCCTTTTAGGTTTCTTATGAATGCCAGCTGCCAATCAACCACTCATTCTCTACTCTGGTGGATGCCAGGGCTCATGGGTTCAGAGTTTACATTCACTTGCTTCCCTTGCTCCCGGCTTTAAAAATGGACTTTACAGGCAAAAGGTACAGAAACATTTGATGGTTTGTGTGTCCCCGAGTCCGTCTATTGGGCTGTTTGATCGTATTAGTCTGTCTGATGGCAGAAACGTTGGTGTGGCTGTAAAATTATTTCTAGAGAAAATAAAATATCTATATAGTCTTCCACATGTAAATTGTGACACTCTCAGTACTCAATGGTTCATTAGCCAGCGTTGGCCAGTCTTATTGGCATCCTCCATGGTGCCATCTCACTAGTACCCTGGTGAGGCTGAACCCAAATACCTTTCATTTCTTTCTTTGAAATCGCATGTTGAACTCTGTCCCATTGCATCCTTAAAACTATTTTCAACTCACTGTTATTGGCTGCTAAGTCTCGGTGTTCTCACCTGTGGAATGGAAGTAGGTAGGGTGTCTAAGTCACAAGATTGCTGTGCAGATTCAGAGAGGAGCTGCAGAGCAAGTGCTTCACAACCCAGTTCCTGGCACACAGTGAACCCTCAATAAATAGTGGCTCTGACTAGCACTGCTATTGTCAACCATGTTCTGTGTCTCAAATGTGTTCATGGATGCATCTGCTACTGGCAGTGACAGTGGCAAACCACTTTGAATGACACGATCCATAGAGCACAGTGGGTAGGAAGGAAACATGCATCTGGTGAATTACTGGTACAGGCAGGTGGCCTCAGGAAAGCTGTAAACTGAAGTCCCTGCTTATCACAAGGTATCTTATCAGAGGTGTAAGAACTCCTCAGGAACAATTGTGTAAAGAAGCTTAAATTTTACCAGGTCAGATGAAAAATGACACAAGGCTGTCAATTTTCTGTGTTGCTAAAGGAGGACAGAACGATTATGGGAATATAAAATCTACAGTTAATAACAAAATTGCTTTCAGTCTTTCATTTCAAATTCATAATTTACAGCTTCCTTTTCTCCCAACACCTTACATCTGAATACCCCTGTGTAGACTTTAGCCTTGCTGTTCTCACTGAGGTCCACCTGCAGTACCTCATGACCAAGATTGTATTAGAAATGCAGAACTCCAATGCTACCCCAGGCCTACTTAATTAGAATTTGCACCCTAATAAGATCTCCGGGTGATTCCTACTCATAGTAAAGTTTGACAAGCACTGGTTAGTAAGGTTCTCTCGCCTGAGTGACCTCATCTTGTCCACTTAAAAACCTTTTTGATATATTCTCCCCTTCATAGATAAGGAAACTGAGTGCTAGCATAAATTTACACAACAGTAAATTTTCCAAGGCGACATTCAAAACCAGATCAGATCCTCTGACTTCCAATTCCATAGTCTTTAATACCACCTGTTTAAAACCAGTAAGAGAAATGTAGTCATTTAGATTTGTGAGATGGACTGAAAATGGGTGCAAGCAGGAAAAGAAGAGCCCATGGGTGGTGCACACAGACAAAAACCAAGTCCTGGTTGACTGTGGGTCTGGTGCAATACCGGAAACCTTTGCTAGAACCACTCATTATTATCACCTTAGAATAGAAGAGGCACCGGGTAAATCAGAAGAAGTGGGCACTAAATTCTGGTGATCAAAAAAATGTGAGAAGCCAGTTATTTCCAGTTATCATGAAAGTTCTCAAAGGTTGGTTTGCAGCTTCTCAGGCACATTTAACCTTCTGCATGGTGATATTAATCTACTAGCATCTCCCTGACTCTGAGCTCTGCTTCCCAGTACATCAACTGGCCAACAATCTTCCTTTCCCAGGGTGTACTTGGACTTCTTTGATCTTACTGGACTTCTTTGAAAGAAAACTAAATTTTATAAACAAGAGAATATGTATTCAGGGATAAGCTGCTGTGCTTAAAATTTTAATTATGTGGATCTTGTGTTAAGTTTCTATCATTATCATAACAAATTACCTCAAACTTAGTGGTTTCAAACCCCACAAATCTGTTATCTTAGAGTTTTGGAGGTCAGAAATCAGACATGGATGTCAGCAGCATTCCTTTTTGAAGGCCTCAAGATTGAAACAATTTCCTGCTCATTTGAGTTATTGGCAGAATTTAATTCCTTGTGGTTGTAGGACCCAACCCTCTTATTTTCTTACTGGCAATAAATGCAGGGTAATTTTCAGCTGCTCAATGCTATCACATTCCTTGGAATTTGGTCGTCTTCCTCCATCTTCAAAGCATTTTGAGTCCATCTCACATCCCATTACGCTGGCCTCTTGCCTTGCCTCTCTTACTTTCAAGGGCCCCTGTGATTACACTGGGCCCACCTGGATAATACGGGCAGATCTCCCCACCTCAAGATCCTTTATTTGTATCTTTGAAATCTCTTCTGCTATGGAAAGTAACATATTCGTAGGTTCTAGGGATTAGCGTGTGGACACTTTGGGTCAGTCATTATTCTGCAACCACAGATCTCTTCAGTCACTCAGGGCTTTCAACAGTGTCATGTATATTAACTCTTCCCTGGAAATGACTATGAGTGGATAGGTATGGGTCTCCTCAGTACTCTGCAAGACTCCATTTCAAACACCCCAAGAATACATGGTAAACAAGTTACCTCCTTGAAGCTGTGTCAGTGTGTGGCCCGGATCACAGCTGGAGAATGGTAGCGTCAGAGCATTCCCACAGAACACACTTGATTTTAAGTTGCTCATGATAGTATTGAGATATAACTTATTTTGCTTTTAAACTGTGCTTAAGAACCATCCCAGGGAGGAGGGCAAACTGCTGGGGACACTGGTCCCTCACTCTCCCCTCACCCCTCGTTTCTACCAAAGCCACTCTGCTTTTATCTGTTTTAAATATTATGCTTTTGCTTTCATTCCCTATTGCTCCATTTCTTGATAAACTCTCATTGAACAAATGGGCTAAGTGGATGTTTGGGGTGGAAGAGATGCCGGATTACAGAAATGCTGACACAAACTAAAGTAGATTCTTCCCACTCCCTGGCTTCAGCGTTCAGAATGTCTGCCTCTAGTAGCCCAGCACGGCAAGGCAAATGTGTTGCTTCAGCTCTGGAACCTGGAGTTCAGAAAGGAAAAGGAGGGAGGAAGAGAGAGGTGAGGTCATCTGTGGATGTTCATTCCTTTGCCCCAGGGCCATCCCTTTACAACTTAATTATGAACTCAAATATAAAACTGTTCCAAATCATCTGGTAGACAGACATTTGATCCCTATAAAACTGGAAAAGGGTCATGTTGATGAAATTTGTACTAGTCTCAACTAAAGGCAAGGGTTTAGTGCAGGACTCTGCCCTGAAACATCTCGTTCTACAAGTCTTTGGCAAGTTCTGGGCCTCATGAAATGTGTTGCCAAGATCAATACTCCATGAACTTGCCTGTCGGTTCTTCTCATGCACGTTTACCACCACAAAGCCATTACCCATTCTGTAACCTTTCCTTTTTTGATGCCCACACAGCTTGATTGAGCAGAATGGCCAATTCATCATCCGTGTTTATCTCCTGAGACAGGAATTTACACTTAAATTAGAATTCGACTCAAATAGCACTGATGCAGATGTTTGGCTTCCTAGAGGCTGTTAATCTGAATTAGTGAAAAAGTCTGACTTATAAAAAAAATTCAGCCCTACAGAAATGCAGTTTTGGTCCTCTAAAGTTTACACACAAGCCCTGTGACTGATAAAGTGTTGTTGACAGCAGGGCATTTCAGACTTCCCTTAAGGAGCAGACTGAATTGCACCAATGGCTTCCCAAATCCTAAGCTACATGAACAGCCTCCCTTAGATTCTCCTATACACTTCAGTTTCATAAGGATTGGGATCTTTGAGGTGAAGATACCATAAAGGTCATCTAAGCCCACTTCAAACACTCAATAGGAATCCCTCTGCCACATTCTTTATGGGCAGTTAGCTATCTGGTCACCTAAAGTGCAGGGCTCACTGGCCTACAGGGCATTGCATTTTTCCCTGGTATAGATTTTGAAAAGTTTCTTCTGTTGTTGAGGTGAAATCATCCTGATTAGATCTCAAACTCTGTGGTCTTATATTTACCTTCGAAGGTGCTCAAAACAAGCCCACTCCCTTTCCCATAGTACAGAACTTCAGACTGTTTGAAGATTATCATTATATGCACCGCCCCCTCTGCACTCTTAAATAGTCCATGAAAGTAGTCCCACTTTCTTCGCTATGGCTCTATACTCTTTATCTTTCTTGTGTCAACACATTAGTTAGGCTGTACCAAATTGATCCCATTGTTGCTGAAGGAGCTTGGCCAATGTAAGTATGGGGACCATCACATCTAGAGACTACAGTGCTTGGACTATCCCATCATTTCCCCTGATACTCTCGAGCCCCACATCAGGGTCAGTCCTTTCTGAAGAAGACATTTTAAAGGCCTCTTAAATTTCTCTTCCGTGGTCTGCTCTTTGATCTTCTTCCCCAAGCTTGGATTCTTCTGCCTGTGACTATGAATTGAGTTGGGATTAGAATGAAGTTTCCCTCCACTCAGTAAAGATGGCTCAATCTGACAAGTACAGTAGCAAATCTGATCTTTAAAAAAGTTGAAGCCATTACAAATGTGGGTCCTCAGAAGTTTGATTACATTAGAGATGAAGTTAAAATGTACACTTCTGATATTTACAGACTACAGAGTAGATGGTTTCGTATATTAAATGTTAATGTTTTTAGTATCACACATTATCTTTGTTAGAACCACTAGCATTTTTTAAAAAGCAGTTTATTAAAATATGAGAGTAAAATGGTGTGTGGAAAATAATTTTAATATAGTCTTGGTGAACGAAGAATGTATAAATTGCATATAAGTTCTTCATCTCCTAGGCAGAATCAAGTAAAGCATGAGCTGGCTTTACTTATAGTCACTTTAATGTACATTTAGGAAATAAATTAGTGACATATGAAAACAAATGTGGGAGACGTGGGAATTTAACTAGCTGAATAGATAACGGTTTTCAGTGAAGAACTGAAAGTGAAATAGTGTGATGTTTTGCCAACTTGAAAGTTCTGCAGTGGCTTCTAGACAAGAACATGGCCCTGTGCTAATTATCCTGATAATGATGGTGGTCTTGCTTGTGAAGAAAATGTTTCAGTTTTGTACTCACTGTCCTTGGGAACAGTCCCAGCCGTACACAAGGTGGCCTCACGGGAAGGGAGGCCTCGACTCAGATGTGTAGCTTAGGTTGCTCAGTGGACTGGGTGCAACCAGTGTCCAGCAAGCCCATGAGCTGTGGAAGCATGGAAGCGGCTCAAAAGGTGCTAGGGATAGCAGCTGTGCTTCCGTTTAAATAGCTGTCATACCCTTCCACAAATGGTGGCTCTCCCTGCTGTCATGCCCAGAGAAAGCAATTCTTTCGAAGTCCTTTACCCCCATTGTAAAGGAGTTTTCATGGTGTCCTCTAGTGTCCACCTCTGTCATCCCCAGGTCCCTGTGTGAGGGTATGAAAGGCTCATGTACTTCTCCATATCCTTCCTCTTCTCATCTCCTGAGAATAGTCAGGTCATTGTCAGTGTTGACTGACCATTGAGTCGCTACCTGGGAACAGACCAACGGACTTAGCTGTAAAACTTCTTAAGAGAAATAATTTCAAACCTCGTTTCATTGGGTCTCTGTCAAGGTTGCTGTTCTTCTGTTGGAAGGTCATTATTTCATGTCTATATCTACATCTGCTTTTGGTCAGTTTTTAATTTTTTTTTTTTAGTGTGGGTACCGGGAGTTGAACTCAGGACCTTGCACTTGCCAGGCAGGCGCTTATGCCACTTGAGCCATCTCACCGGCCCATGGTCAGTTTTTCATACATGGTTTCTAGCCATATCCATACTGTCTTAATCACAATTCTGAAATTCAAAAAAGTTCTGAAAAGTGCTATTTTTTAAGACAAGATAAATTTGAGGCAGATTCGTTTCATAACAAACTTGACTTAAACTGATGTGAGGATATTTATTTAAAGTGTTTATTTATTCCTCTGTGTGAATGCTAATGTAGAAACATAAATGAGTTTTTTAAGTGCTGCATCCAGAGATCACACTGAGGGCATTGTGTGGGTGTACACATATTTATGTATATGTTATAGTCACTATATTAATTTTTATGATTAAAAAAATCAAATATGAAAATACATTTGTCACCAGATGGCTTTTGGATAAAGAACACTTGTACACACACACACACCACACAGAGTTTCTGCTAAATCCATGAAGCTTTTAGTTTAGGTTGGTTTTGGTAAATAAAACTTCTGTGCTTTATGTACATCACATCAATGCATTTGGTTTTGAGGGAGTAATTCCAAGGACTGTTTTATTTCTTACAGGAATTGCTGAAAAATAATCCAGTAACTGGGAACTCTATCCAAAAAATACTTTAAAGTAAATCCAGAGTCTATTTTACTTTGGTAATATCAGCATAATCAGCTTCTTACAAGAAGCCAGAAATTAATGCATAGGTGTGGAAGAATACTGGAAAACCGGCTTTCACTTGAAAATCATAAGTTTGGATCCAAATTAGATTTTATCCTTCAGTCCACCACCCACTTTTCTCAGAATTGCAGATGCTCCACATTATAATTGAAACTTTTCTTGAGGGAAATTGAGGCCAAGTTAGCCTAATCTCTGGATTAGTTTCACTTAGATATGTTCTATCAATCTTTTGTAACTAAAGATAAAAACATTTGACTCAATTTAAAGGGAACTTTGCATAAATCTGGAGTCATTACTGACATTAAAGAGAGATCTGCAAAAGAATGCAGGGAAATAAAAACCCTGAGTTATAGGTCTCCTGCCCTCCCTCTGTTGTTAGAGAAATAAACACACAGGTTCCCGGGAGATACAGTCCCCTATTTCTCGTGCTTTCCTCTAAGCTCTTGGTGTATTTGGCAGAGATATGTACTTGCAGATAGCATTTACTTAGGAGATAGCATTTTAAAATGAGCTTTGGCTCTATGAAAGAAAATGTCTACGTGGAAGATTAAAGGACCGTTCTTTAGGGATGGATGGCACAAGGCCCTGTGTGCTGAATAGTGACTGATGAGGAGGCCATGCTGGCCTCGAAGGGATCTTATTCCCTCCCAAGCAGCACCTGAGTACAGCTCCAACCCACCTGGTGAGAACTGTAGCACTGAAGAAGAGGTCCTGCTGAGGGAGTGCGCGGGACAGGGGCATGGATTCCTTTGGGTTTAGGCAAGGAATAAAGGTGCATTCGTCCAGATCTTGGGCAGAGAGGTCAGCGGAGTCTCTCTTTCTCAGATTTTAAGTTGGGACCACAGAACCAGGTGAGCTCTACAGCCAGGATTGTGCTCTCCTGGCTACACTGCAGCCTCAGATCTGGAGAATGTGAGGCGGCAGAGCCTGACAACCTGCTGCTGTATGTGAGAAGCAGGGCAGGCCAGATGGATCACCAGGCAGAAACCTGGGTCAGACCTGGCCTAACAGGGATGATGTGCCGGCCCCCAGCACACCTGCTACCATGGGCTCAACTGAACTGCAAAGGCCGGGGGGGGGCGCGCTGAAGAGACAGAAACTAGACCCTCCCCCAAGTTTAGAGGCCCACTTTCTGAAAGAAAGCAGAGCAGAACTCAGTCCAAAGAGACAGTGAGCCTAAGGACAGAGGGTGCTGACATACCCCAGCGTGCTATTAAGCAGCTGAGGTTGATTTGTTACAGGGCGCAGAGAGCAAACGATTGGTAAAGAGGAGTATTGATTCTCAATAAAGGCAAAGTAGCAAATGGTGTCACTTTCCAAACGCTTTGCTTGGTCAGCTTTACAAATTTAAAATCAATCATTAGAGATGGTTGGTCCCTTAGGATCATACCTCCTGGTAAGAGTTTTACAAAGACTTTTTAAAAATTATGGTGGAGGACGCAAAGAAGTGCATTATCTCATTTCCTTATTCCTCCACCCAACAGAGAGCAATTGAGGTCCCCTTGTCACCTCAGGGCTGAATGCTGGCCCTTCACAGTGAATGTGTTCTGCACAGCCACTGGGAAGGCACAGTGCTAGGTGCTAACCTTGGTTCTCTAACTAGCTGTGAGGCAGAAGCAAGTCTCTCCTCCTCCCTGGGCCTCAGTTCCCCCCCGATTAAAATGAGGATCGGGCTCACCCGAACTTGAGGATGGGACTATACAGTACTGCGTTTAGCTAAGATCAGAGCTCCTGGACAGACTTGTGAAGATTTGAACAAGATGGCAACAAAAAATGAAACATTATCTTAGTAGAAATGGATCCATGAAACAATTAGTGTCTAAGGCTCACTTCTGTATCTTATGTTCATAACATATGTAACTTTGGCTTAAAGTTTTCGTGTGGATTGAAGGTGGCAAGGCTTTCCTGGGAGGGAACCGCACTGTGCTGGGAAGCCAAGGAGATCGCATGCACATGGGCTTGGTTCTAATCAAACTCTGGCACTGGGCCGGTCCCTCCCGAGCCTCACACTTCCAGTCTATGAAACAGGGATGGTTCACTCCACTCTGCCTGTATCTCACAGATCATAGGCCCTTGTGTTGCACTGGGCTGTTTCCATCTAGTTTGAGGCTGAAGGAAGTAAAGAATGATGTCATTTTTTTCTTCCAGCCCACCCTTGGCCACACCCCAGGCCCCACCTGCAGTGCAAGCCAGCGGGGGCTCTGGCAGCTCCAGTGAGTCAGAGAGCAGCTCTGAATCGGACTCCGACACAGAAAGCAGTACTACTGACAGCGAGTCCAATGAGGCACCTCGAGTGGCCACTCCAGAGGTGGGTTGAAGCAGCCAGGGTCCAACCATTATCTACACACACACACACACACACACACACACACACACACACACACACTTTCAGCAACGTAACTATTTCAGCGCAATGACTACATCCACAGAGTGTGCAAGTATTTCACAACACTTTTTTTGTCTTAAACATATTTGCATAGGCCCTAACATCGCTCCATTTCTTATTGTGTGACTTGCTTTGGGACTCAGTCAAGCTTCCTCATGGGTAGAGCTAGAACAGTAATGACTGGACTAGCAGGTTCTAGTTTGAGAGAAATGACACAACTAGCCAAGACCATTTCTCCCCTGGGCACACCAACCCTTACCCTCCATTAAAGTTATGAAAGCAGTGAATTGCTATAGGCAAGGAACACATAAGCAGAATGCCTTTCCTTAAAGGTAAAATGCTAGCTGACAGGCCACGTACTTTTTATTTCCATTTACATCCAGTGTGTTTGTTAATGATGCATGAAGACATTGAATACAGCCCTGAAAATACAAAAATGATAATTTGAAATTCAGAATAAAAACTATTTTGTTCCTTCCCATCATCCTCTCTGAGTTCAGGATAGCTCCCCAGAGCCTGCACCTGGTACAACAAACAAATCCCACCTCATCGTCCTTGCCTCTTCATACAGGTGTTTTTCAATAACCAGGAAGGAATGATAGAAGTAGGCAGTAGTAGTATCACAGCTGCTAATGATAGCAAACACGTACAGAGCAGAGGCCTTGTGCCAGGCACTGTACTAAGCTCTTTACTTGCGTGTTCTCATCTCATATTCATCACAGCCCTACGGGTAATGATCTGCTGTTATGATCTGTGTTTTACCAAAGAGGGTGCAAGTTTCTGAGAGGAACTTTCCCAAGCTCCCTCAGACACACAGAGGTAGAGCAGGACTGAACCCCAGGTCAGTGTTGCCAGAGCTGGGGTTCTTCTCCCTAAAGCTGTGCCACCAATAGTGGCAGCCGATACATATTCACCTTTTACCTGCCATTGTCCTGTGCAGGTTGGAGCCACAGCTACTCAAGTGTTTTTAATTCTGTCACCCTCTATTGGCTGGTGCCATAGGCCTCAGTTGATGGCTTTCAAAAGAAGAGCACTCTCTAATAAAAATGATGGCTCTTTTAGTTCAAGTGGCAGAATTCAGAGTTGGGAATCCAGGACCTGAATTGTACGCATCATTTCCATGGCTTAACAGTGGACGCTAATGTCTGTATTCATGTCCCCATAAATCGGTTATTGCCTGTACACTGAGGAAAGTGCAGTGGTTTTTTTGGAAGTCAAATCTTTTCATCCTCCAGTAAAAATACAAAAGGCTTGTTCTGTTTGCAGTGAATTAGAGCATCACATAGGAGGCACTGGCACTTCGGCGGATGGAAAGTCTTTCCTTTTGAATTACACTTGAGGCATGCTTAGATTTCTTTTCGGGATCAGAGACCATTACTGCTGCCTCCTGCTGAGAGGTCTAGTGATGCTTCTCAGCAAAGAATTTCGGGAACAGGTTTTCCTCCGAGGAACCCCTGCCTACCTTCTGAAACATCTCGCTGTGAATAATTCTTTCCTTCCCGGCCAGAGTGGAGAATATTGTCAGAGGAAGAGTGGGAATTAGTTTAAATGAGCAGACTACAGCTGGTTTGTATCTGGCTATCTAGGTAATTCTATTAGTGTGGGTGGTGCATAAGCGTGTGTGCTTGGATATGTGTGAATGGTCACTTAATATCCAAAGCTTTTATCAGCAAGCGGTCCCTGTACTGAGGATTCTTCCAAATTCACCTCAAATGTGAAATTCATTCTTGCTGCTTTTTCTCAATCCGTAGCCTGAGCCACCCTCAACCAACAAGTGGCAGCTGGATAAATGGCTTAATAAGGTGACATCTCAGAACAAGTCATTTATGTGTGGCCAAAATGAAACACCCATGGAGACGATTTCTCTGCCTCCTCCAATTATCCAGCCAATGGAAGTCCAGATCAAAGTGAAATCAAACCCCAGCCAGGTATTGGCTGAACCCAAAGAAAGGCCTCTCCTGAGTCTCATTAGGGAGAAAGCCCGTCCTCGGCCCACCCAGAAAACTCCAGAAACAAAGGCTTTGAAGCATAAGTTGACAGCGACTATTGAGACAGCTTCTCAAAGGACAATTGGGAAGAAACAACCCAAAAAGGTTGAGAAGAACACCAACATTGAGGAGTTTACCTGGCCTAAACCAAATATTACCAGCAGCACTCCCAAAGAAAAAGAAAGTGTGGAGCTTCCTGACCCACCGAGAAGCCGCAACAAAGCCACTGCCCACAAACCAGTCCCTAGGAAAGAACCAAGGCCTAACATCTCCTTGGCTGCTGAGAAGAAGAAGTACAGAGGGCCTGGCAAGATTGTGCCAAAGTCCCGGGAATTCATTGAAACAGATTCGTCTACATCTGATTCCAACACCGATCAGGAAGAGACCTTACAGATCAAAGTCCTGCCTCCTTGCATGGCTCCTGGAGGCAATCCTGCAAAATCCAAGGAAACCTGTGGTGCCAGCCTGACCTTCAGCACCTTAATCAGCAGCAGCAGCAGCAGCAGCAGCAGCAGCAGCAGCAGCAGCAGCAGCAACAACAACAGCTTATCCAGCAGTAATGATGAGCCGTCTTTCTCGCCCATTTCTGTCATGCAAACAGAGCTTCTGTCCCCTCTTCGAGATCATGAGAATCTGAAAAACCTCTGGGTGAAGATCGACCTTGACTTACTTTCTAGAGTACCTGGCCACAATTCACTTCAAGCAGCACCTGCCAAGCCAGACCACAAGGAAACTGCCTCGAAACCCAGACGTCAGACTGGTGCCACGGCTGTGGAAAAACCAGCCCCAAAGGGCAAGCGTAAGCACAAGGTAAGCTGTGCGTGGTGGCTTGCCAAGTGATCAGGAGCAGTGGCTGGCTGTTACCTCACTTCATCTGGAGTCTCATTTTCAAGGAGGCCAGTGGTGATAGATTGCAGACTTTGGTGTTGCTTCCCACAGGAAGTGTGGTATTTGACATGTGATCAGGGACAAAGCACTAGAGTGACAAGGGTCCGGCAGCTAGTGGCAAGAGTGTCCACTATGGTACATATGAGATTATCATGTGTAGGAAAGAATGTGAAGAAAATCACCCCCACCACCGCCACCGACAGCCAATCACTGGAGTGAGCTCTTTAAACTGCTCCTGCTATCAGGGACTTATTGCTCTGCAGTCCCCAGCTGGGCCCACAACGTCCCAGTGCATCCTCTGGGCTTGTTCATTTCTCTAGATAAACGTCAACACACTCATGACCCAGTCATCTTTGGAGTGCCATTGGAGTACCAGAAACATGTTCTACCCAGTCTGCTGGGATACCTGGCTTAAGTGGTAGACTTGCCCTGGGAATATCTTGCCTGCAGGCAGTTGGGGTTGAATCCCAGGACTCCAAAGTAAACAAGAATGGCCCTTCCCATTTGAAATGTGTCTGCCCAGACGAGCTTGTGGCCGATAAGCTCATTCTAATTTATCTCTAGATCTTGGGTACTTTTTTTTAGAATAACATTGTCAAATGGGGACATTTGGGTAATCTTATTTCCAACAGCTGCCTTAGTGGCTGGAGAGGAGATTCCTAGTCCTTTCCCCTATTTCTTTTATTTCTTCCTGGAGAGACTTAGTATGCCAGAAATAGCTCAAATCCCTCCGTGAAGAACAGCTCACCCGTAGCCAGTAGTGACCTGTTGAAAAGGTTACTGCAAGAATGAGTTCAGTGTTCACTCAATTTTAATTTAGAGGTTGAAACCAGAGGGTATGATGTCTGAGTTGTTCACCAAATATATCCAGTGAGAGTATTCCAAAATAGGGAGCAGTAGTCCTGGGACCCTTGCCCCACCACTGCTTCCTCTCTCAGCGATGACAGTGGTCTAAGCAGAGGTGAAACTGTACCCTTAGAGCTAACCTACGCACGGATCTAAAGCTGTGCCTTGACTCATCTCCCTGCGCGCTGATGTTCTCATAAACAGCCTCCCCGTGTCACTCCCCATCTCTGTGGTGTTTGACAAAGATGTGCACCATGTTGGAGTTACAATGTTAGTTTCTAAACCATGTATTTGTGTGGGTGTTCTTGATGAAGGAAGTGTCTGAAAAGGATAGAATCTCTTTACTTTTGTTAGGAGATTCCCGTGCCATCCAATCTTTAATCAGAGGTTTGCATCGCAGTTCAAGTCCCTCAGATGCCAGCCTCTCTGTAGGACCAGACTAGAGAAGACCGATTGCTTTTCTGTCTCATCAAAGGGGCACATTTAACTCCCCTACCTAATCTAGAAGTAAAGATAGCAGCAAACTATCTTGCTTATTTTTTTAAATGTTTGAAACATGCATGTCTGAATGTGTCGTGTATTTCAAGGCCTGTTTTGTTTGTTTGTTTTTCCTTGCCAAAGCCAACAGAAGTTGCAGAGAAAATCCCAGAGAAGAAGCAGCGCCTGGAGGAGGCCGCCACTCTCTGCTTGCCTCCCCCTTGCATCTCGCCAGCCCCACCCCACAAGCCTCCCAGCACTAGAGAGTAAGTTCGCCCTGGCTCTGGATGATCTTTCCGACTTTTAAGAAACCCTCACTGAACGCTTTTTGGGGTATTCAAACTCAGAGGAAAGTCAGGCAAAAACCAGGAGTAGCTCAACCAGGCCTGACAGCCGGCCCTGGCCACTGGCCTAACACGAGGAGGACAAAGGATGGAGTACAGGCTATACAGGCTGCCAGGTTTGAGGTCACTCTGAGCTTTGTAGCAACATTTCTTTATGCCAACTCTGACTGATCACCAAAACCAGCCGAAATGAACTTTTCATGCTAAGTGAATGATAAAACGTGAGTTAAAAATGGGTAGTGTCAAGTGACACCTATCACTTTAACTAGATCACCTGCTTCTGGCCAAAATTCAGTTCTGATGATGATTAATAATTTCCCTGCTAAAGCAACCCCTTGGTGTTGACTGGTGACCCAGCTGCTGCTCTTTTGATGTCATTACCCCATGTTAATCCAAAGCTTGAGGACCAGCAGCTACATGGTGAACTCCACAGAGGCTAGGAAAGTGATAGGTTTGGGGAGGCCAGAGAGATGGGTTGTCAGGGAGATGCCCTCTCTCCGGGGCAGTTCTTTGTCCAGGAAAGCCAGCTAGAGATGCATATGTAAATTCCTACCAACTGGCACTTCCTCTCCCATCCTTCTCTGTGTGGAAGGTTTCAGAGTCAGGCAGGAGGCCTCCTTGTTCCCTCCTCACTCAAATAGCATTAGTATTTCCTAGAGAAGTCCTGCCCTCTGTTTCTACCAAGCATCAAGACCGAGTTTTTTCTGTCTTATAAATATCACTTAACTAACAATCATGTCAGCTACTTGAACCATTCCATCTGGGTAATTATTGCCATAAATTCATTCAACATTAGAGATTACTTCCATCAAAGCCCAGTTTTGGAGCCTATTAACAGCCCAGAGCAGAGGCAATCTGGCTAACTGCTGCTATACAATTGATTTCACAGATTACTGTTTAACATCAGTGATATGGCATCAATCTGCCACAGATCAGATGTCGGAAATAAGTTATCAGCTTGCGTGAGTCTGGATCCTTTTTGTTTTGAGACGGATGGTTGGAAGAAACCAATTACTACTTGTTCCTTAGTATAGAGTAGGGGGCTTTGGTCCCTGGGCTGCCCTCCCCCTGAGGATCAGCAGCTATGTGTGAGGCTTGTCTGTACTCTCTGCTATGACCTGGATCTGAAACATCCATTCATAGAGGAAAAAGGCAAAAGCAGTGGGGCGCTGCCTCCACCATCAGTCCCCACTGCTGGTCCTGCGGTCTCCTGACTACTCAACCCAGAGACGCCTTACTTCCTCTGTCTTATGGGAGAGAAGTGAACAAGTATTAAGTTAATCACCTACTCACTTGTGTTTGGCTTCATAAAATGGTAGGTTTAATCTGTAATTTCACAGTCTCTCTGCTTTTCTGTTAGGCAGGAAAGCAGTGTTTCCCTAGGAGCCTTTATTATTCAGGAAGGGCCCGAAGCAAGTTCTTAGACTCATCAAACAAAATCAAATCTCTGAAAATGAGGAAGAGTGGAGCAAGGACTGGTGTCTTCGAGGCCTTCTCTGGGGAATCTTCTCTCAAGTGTTTTCTGCTCCCTTGTGTCTTTGACCTTTCACATTAAACCCTTAGGCCTTTTTACGAGACAGCATTCACTTTTTTAACTGGTGATTCTAAACCTAGCAAAGATGACACACCAGACTATGACAACTGAAGTCACCCTGTCATCCAAGAGAAGGGCTCTGACTGGTCATTCGAGAGATGAAAATTAAAACAATGCTGAGATTCCACCTCACTCCAGAAAGAATGGCCATTATTGAGAAATCAACTAATAACAAATGTTGGCGGTGCTATGGGGAAAAAGGAACACTTCTCCACTGTTGGTGGGAGTGTAGACTGGTGCAACCACTGTGGAAATCAGTCTGGAGAATCCTCAAAAAACTAGAATTAGAAGTCCCATTTGACCCAGCAATCCCCCTGCTGGGTGTCTTCCCAGAAGAATTAAAAACATTGTACCACAGTGATATATGCACACCTAAGTTCATAGTAGCACAATTTGTAGTAGATAAATCTTGGAAACGACCCAAATGCCCATCAACCACTGAATGGGTAAAAAAGATGTGGTTTTTTTTATACAATGGAGTACTACTTGGCCATAAAGAAAGATAAACTTTAGACATTCTTAGGTAAATGGATGCAACTTGAGACCAAACAGTTAAGTGAAATAAATCAGACACACATGTGTAAATATTGCATTGTTTCTTGCTTGTGAGAAACCAAAAGGGTAAATAAGGACCAAAGTGTATAGTAGGTATAGTGAAGTAGGAAGAAATTGTTCAAAAGAAAGGGGAACTAGGGAGTGGGGAAGAGGGAAAGGAAGGAAGGGGAGAAAATGATAAAAGAAGAATAAAATGGAAACAAAGCTTTGTAAATGAAGAGAGGAAGAGTGGTTGAAGGGATGGAAGGAGATTGGAAAGGAAAAAAAAAACAGGAAACAGGATGCATCATGAACAGGTACAAATTCCCTATGATGAAGGTGATCATTGTGTATATCTAAATTGTACCAATACACTTAATTAAAAAATTTTTAAAATACAAGGGCTCTGAGGATCCTCTCCTCTCGTCTGGGTCTTGGCCCTTGAGCAGGCTCTCTGAGGGATCGTAGGCAGTGATAGCTGCTTTCCTTCACTAGCCTATGCAAAGAGAGACCCAAAGATGCAAAACCTATGGATGGAAGCCATAACAGTAAGAGAGCTATCTCTAGAAACTGCTCCTTGGGCATCTTTTCCCAAGGAAGTCATTAAAAGCCCCAATGGTTCCAGGTCACTACCAGGCAGATGAAAAGGGGGCGAGGTCACTGGCACCCACCACACAGAATGCAGCAAGTCCCCATCAGTCAGTTCATGGGCAGCTGGAAAGGCTTTGACTGTCCTAGACAATAGCAAATCAGTTGCTTCTCTGAAGCTACTCTTCCCCTTGGATCCCCTACTGCCTTCTCAGCCAGCTCAGGTTGTGGGAGAGTGATCATGACTAAAGAATTATTCACCTCCTGTAGATGCCATAGCAAGGCTTGACGTATGCATATATTAATTTCCAAAGGTCAGGTGCCTCTGAAATTACTGCATTTAATGTGGTCTAACGCTGGTAGAGCATCCTTGTGAACAAGAATCTTAATCTACATATTCCCCATCATCTTTATCAGGCATCACAACTATCTTATAATGGTTCTACATTTCAAAGCAATTTTAAAAATCCATTGCCAAGCATTTTTATATCAATTTTAATTGATTAAGGTGGTGGAAGATTCACCTAAGATGTTTTTTTTATTTTCACTACATGACAATAAAATGACATTGGGCCATATTTATATTACAAAAGATAAAGAAGATGACACATATTATTACAGTTGGCAAATTTGTGCAACATAGCGTAAGTGGAAGAAGGAGATTGCACGGACTTCTATTTCAAGAAATCAGACCACTTGAATGCTTGTTCATCTTTGATTTGTTGCTTAGAGATACAGCAAATCTATATTTCTAGATACTGACTGAAAATGACCAAGAGGAAAACATAAATTCTTGTTGACTTAATTTGTTATTGAAAATTGTAGTCAATAATCACGAAAAGTAAATGGCTGTGCAGTGCAATATTAGTTGTCTAAGAAAAGATTAAAATTCAAGTAATCTTCATTGATTAGCCTAAGACAGTAACTAAAATAAAAATCCATGACCCAATTACCATGTTAAGCAGTTAGCGTAAGATTTTAGTTGTTCTGTTTTATTTGAAGTCTCAGTCTTTTTGATGGTGCCCATTTAATGGGCAGATAAATCAGCTTGAAAGCATGGGAGTACTTTTCAGATTGTAGATATCTCAGGTCAATACAACCAAATACTTTTTAAATGGACTTTTGTGAAGTGGAGTACATAAGTACTTCAATAAAACAATTTAAGGTCAGGTGCTCATTATGCCTTGGTGATAAGGTAGAACATTTTGTATATGCAATTTGCAATATGTCACAATATTATTTCATGTATAATTTATTTCTAAGTAACATATAATCATAAAACTTCTTAAGAAACTATCCTTCCACTTATTGTATATTATACCATTTATTGCAGGATTGTTTAGTTAAGTCCTAGGGCAAAATAAGTAGAAACTATCCTAAAAATGATGGGATTAAAGTCCATATTGTATTTTCTTTAAATCTAATTAATAATAATCTAATTTTGATAGGTTACAAATATTATACTGAAGCATACATTTTTAGGCATTTACATTTGTCATGGAGTTCTGCTTCAAAGACAGGTGTTTAGTTTTGGATACATATGTATGCCTATCTATGTATAGGTAGAGAGATATCTGTATGGATATTAATGTCTACATGCATTTTATATATATTCTTCACCATAGAGAAAGGATCATCAATTAAAATAGAATTTCAGCTAAAAGTCCTAGCTCTGTGAGGAAAATCAGAATAAAGCAAGATAACACTTTCTGATACCCTATACTTTTTGTTTCCATAGAAATAATTCATCCAGGAGAGCAAATAGAAGAAAAGAAGAAAAACTGTTTCCTCCTCCACTTTCTCCACTGCCAGAGGACCCTCCGCGTCGTAGAAACATCAGTGGCAATAATGGGCCCTTCAGTCAAGACAAAAACATCTCTATGACTGGACAGATCAGCTCTACTAAACCTAAGAGAAGCGAAGGCAAATTCTGTGCTACTTTCAAAGGGATATCCATAAATGTAAGTGTCCTTGAAGAAAGAGTATAATTGTCAGATAGAAACAAGTTAAACTCACTCATCTAACTTGACTTGACCAGAGCAGATGTTGCAAGGAGGAAGGGAAGAAGAGGCACAGAGAACATATAGATACGGCCATGAATGTGTACACAAACATGCAAACTCTCCATTACTCTTATTTCAAATCTCGATTATTCTAAGTCAGCATAAATTTTTTTTTCATTCCAGATTAATTCTCCACATTGCTTTCCCAAACGGATTGCATGTACAGAGGTGCAGGGACTTGGGTGTCCTTTGGTGTAGTCTCTTCATATCTTGGGGTTGGGGAAGATATTTCCATGATACTGACCACAATTTCTGGCACATGATAGGCACAGATCATTTAGTGAGTGAAAGAACAAGTGGATGGATGGGGATTTCCCATAGTCACTGAACTGGCGCAGAAATGCCAGGTTGTATCCTTCTACTTCTCAGCTTGGCAAATGTGAATTGTTTTCTAAAATAAGTGATTAAATTGGACAGAATTAAAAAAGAGGATATCTTGCTAAAATCACACAGTTATAGTGCTAAATTCAGCTAAAGGACAGTGTGGTCCATTGGATTTTCTGCACTGCTGCTCAGTTAACATGGATAATTAAAACCTTGTATCATTTTTCATACCCACATACAATGTTTTTTCTTTTGTCTCAGGTATAAGTACATAAACTGTTCAAACCACCACCTCCAAAAAATACCAAAATCATATATATAGATAGATAGATAGATAGAGAGAGAGAGAGAGAGAGAGAGAGATAGGTATACATACAGATATAGATATATACAGATGTGGCATCCATATGTATCTAGTCTTTTTAAAATATGATATAAAAGGCAAATGAATAACAAAAGTCCTCACAAGTCTGTAACCAACATTTTGGACCCTGAACCAAAAGTTCTTGTTTAGCACCCATAAAAGGCCATGAGGTCTCTGAGCTTTAAAGACCCCAATTGACAGTACCCCATCATCTGAGATGATTGAGATAACCTTCATATCCAGGTAGATTTCATTACCTATATAAATGAATTACACTAGTATGAAGTTGTCATTTTCCGTATGCATTTAATGATGCTGACTATACAGTGTTGGGAATTAAACCATCTATTCTAAACAGTAGTTATACTACACATCCTATTTTTCACACTGAGTATAATTAATATTATGAATTCCAACTGACGCTGTTTTCTACTACAAGCTTTCAGAGGGCATGCAATTCATTGGGGAATTGTCTTTGTACAGTGCCTAGTATATTGTTACAAATAATTAGATGTTGTAAATAATAATGCCTCGTATATTGGTAGCAATAATTAAATGTTATAAATAATACAGATGTTATTATGACAATGAGAATGCTTACAAGAATCTGCAACCATTTCCATAATAGCTAAAAACTACTGGAGAAACGATTCTATTTGCTCCTAGAAATGCTTTACCCTTCTTTAAGGATCATGAAACATCTCTGGGTTCATAAAATGAATGGATTCTTCCAGCTACGAGAGTGTTTTCAATTTTGTGCTCCCAGAGTCTTCTCTATCCCATTTAGACATGAAGTCCTGTTTATTAAGTCAATGATGGGTGAGAGCGGGTAGATGACGTGTTCATATAATTCCCATGATCATGGCTGTATCTTGCCATTTCTAGTCAGATGTTCCAGAAGCAACATCAACACCATCTGTATGGCAGATGTGGTGTTTCAAGGTTCCTGTCACATAGCTTGGCCATGGATCCAGACAGGGGCACTATCTTGGGTTAAACCCACTGATTGGTCTGGGCCAGTCTGGCTCTGGCAGTGGAGATAAAGAACTGGCACAGGAGTTTTTTATGACTGTGATTCCTTTATATGTTTGAGTTGAAAATTTTATATTAATATATTTTCTCCATATCCATTATAATAATTTATAGATGTGGAGCAAGCCCCCTGCTGCATGTTTGTCATAATGCATTCTAGGTGGTAAGAATTATTTGATAGTTAGATGGTTAAGAATCCAGTGGAAAAGATCACCTTGCATGGACATAAGAAGTATCACATTTGACTTTTTCAACTGAACC
Organism: Erethizon dorsatum; assembly: GCA_028451465.1. NCBI lineage: Eukaryota > Metazoa > Chordata > Mammalia > Rodentia > Erethizontidae > Erethizon > Erethizon dorsatum. The sequence goes on from CM051842.1 coordinate 133,612,362, forward strand.
CCTTGACTAAGGTTGACATGAAGGCATATGGGAATGTACTCATTCAGCAAATGCTAAGGGCACTGGACTTTGAAGTGGAGGGGTGTTGTCCAAAATCAGAGATGGCCCCCAACCTGAGGTGACCAGCAAGCCATGTGCTGAAAGGTAGAGTATAAAATTGGCTCGTGGTTGGTGTTTTAGAAAAGGAATATTATGTGGCCTTAAAAAGAAGAAAATCCTGCCATGTGCTATAACATGGATGAACTTGAGTACATGATGCTAAGTGGAATAAGCTAAGTGCCACGGGACAAATCCCATAGGATCTCACTTGTATGAGTTCCTTATAGAAGTCACATTCATGGAGACAGAAAGTACAATGGTGGATGCCAAGGACTGAGGTAAAGGGGAAAAGGGAAGATGTTGTTTAGGGTATAGGGTTTCAGTTCAGCTAGTTGAAAAAGAGAGTTCTGGAGAATGATTGCACAGCAATGTGAAACTTAACATTGCCGAACTGTACACTTAAATATGGCTAACGAAGATAATGTCACATGTGCATTTTACCACAATTTTAAGAATTTAAAAATAAAATTGAAACAATGGAGTAAAGTATCACAAAGTAGAAAGAAAGAGAGTGAGAGAGAAAGAAAGGATGAAAGAAAGAGAGAGGAGGAAAGAAGCAAAGGAGGAGATCGGGGAAGAGGAAGGGAGGGAGGGAGGGAGGAAAGGAGGGAAGAAAGAAGGAAGGGAGAGATTGATGAAGGGAGTGAGGCAGGGAGAAAGGAAAAAGAAGGAAGGTAGGTTGGTAAGTCAGTCTTTTTGAAATCTAGGAGTCCACATGAACCAAGTCAGGAAAGTGCAGGAAGCAGACATGTGTTCCATTTGTTTGAGGCCAAGGTCCATGAAAGGGATAAGTTGGAGATTGGGCCCAGTGCTAAAGCCAAGTCAGGGAGAGCCTTGAGTGCCAGCGCAGGAGCTCAGCCTTGCGTTTGCATTTGGGGCCAGGCCAATGACTTGGTTGGGGCTTTGTGTAGCTGAAGGCTGTGACTTCATGAAGACCTGTACTCTGAAGCTTCGAGGAGGAAGGGATGGATTTGAGAGGTGTTGGGGAGGTACAGTGAATAGGAGTCTGTAATTCATGGATAAACGTAACAGAGAAGAAGAAATGAAAGGTGAAATAGAGTAGTGGTTGTCAAAATGTTTTAGGACCAACATCATTTTCTGAAATGAAGTAACTTGCAGAATTTCATTATATAAAGCTGATTAAAGCAGAGCAGCTCAGATGAAAGGCAAGGTGGAGGGGCCCTCCCTGCTCGTTATGATACACCCAGCCCTAGGACTACCACAGTTCCCTGTGGAACGATGCCATATTCAACTGAAAACTCCTTAGCGACATGAGGAAATCCAGCCTTGTTCACAGGGAAGACCATCTGACCATTAACGGAAAGAAGGAACTGCTTTGGTTACCAATTTGAATAAAGAGAAATTTGAGCTGTTAATGGGCCGTCTTGTCGGAACTGTCCAGAAGTGGTCACTAGAGGTCAGGAACGATCTGCTTATTGTTCAATCATGTGAACACGCATAGGATCGACAAATCTAGTCGGGAAAGAAGAGAGCTGAGGAAGGAACTTTGGGGCATAGGAATCTTAGAGAGATACCAACTTAGAAGAGCAGAAGGAGGAAGAGATGCCTCGGGAAGTCCTGTCAGACAGAATAGTCGGGATAGTTCCAGTTTCCAGGTGGGGTGCAAACATGGCAGGTGGTCCTGTAACACTGTCCCGTAATAACAAATCTTGTCACCTACTGTCTTCTTCTGGATCCCATCCTCTCTACAGCAGTGACAGGGCAAAGCCCTTGTAAGTCTCTTAGCCATCTGAGTTTTAATCTGGTAAAAATGAGGTCTCACCATCCCAAGACTTCAAAATGAGGTGCTTTTGTATGACATTCACCTAACTAGAAACCAGTCAGTGCTCTCACATGAACAAAAAGGGCTACTTGGTCTCAGGCCAGTGGAGCATGCAGTACATGACCTGGTGTTTATGTATTTTGTTGGACCAAGGCTGGTCTTTCTCAGAGTGACCTGAGGATTTTTCTTACCCTAGAGAAAGTTTCAGAGCTGGTTCTCATATCAAAAGTATTCATATTAGGGTCAAAGACTCTAGCCAGTCTCTCTCTCTCTCTCTCTCTCTCTGTCTTCCCATGTGTGCTTCTGTCTCTCTCTCCTCCTTCATCATCATTTCTTCTTCAGCATCTCCTTCCTTTTATCCATCTTTCCTCCTCTCTGTAGTCTTCCTTCTCCCACCTCACATTTCCCACTGGATTTAGACCTTTTCTCTGCCTGTCTAGCCCACTGGGGCTATGTAGTTACAGTACCTGACTAATTTGGGATTGGTGCCATCATAGAACAAAAGCTGGTGATTCATAGCATTCACAAAATATACCAGGGTCTCATATTTATCTAGCTAAGCTGTGCATGTTGTTTTCTTTTTTCTTGTCTTGTTTCCTGCTGTGCCTGACCATCAAAACATTTATGAAAAGATGTTCTAGAAAGTTGACCCTAATAGAAACTATTTGTCCTCCTTTCTCTTAGGAGGGAGACACTCCAAAAAAGGCTGTCTCTGCCACCGTCACTGTCAGCAACACTGCTATTGCCACTGCCACTGTCACTGCTACTGCCACTGTCACAGCTACTGCCACCACTACTGCCACGGCTACCACTACAACTACCACCACTACTATTTCCACCATCACCTCTACTATCACTACTGGCCTCATGGATAGCAGTCACCTGGAGATGACATCCTGGGCAGCCCTGCCTCTTCTGTCCAGCAGCAGCACTAATGTCCGGAGACCCAAGCTCACCTTCGATGACTCGTATGTTGTCCCCACACTATCGCTGACACAGTTCAAAAGTGGTGATTGGGGGCGGGAGTGTGGGCCGCCTGGCTTTTCAAGTGTCATGCATGTGTCACTCCACATAAGACCTTAGCATCCTGTCCTGTAGCCTTAAAAGTATGTTCCCCCTCCACATACACACCTCTGTCCCCACTGAGAAATGTCCTTGGCCCATTTTAATCATGAAACTTCATTACTGTTTCCAAAGGCAAGTGCTTCCTTTTGTAGGCTTTTTTTTTTTTTTTGTCCTTTCTTAACCATGTCCTCAGACGTACATAGATTTAGAGCTAGGTTTTGTGTGACCTATTTGATAGCTGTAATGATTAGGGTTGGAGGATATGGTTATTTATCCTAATGGGTCATTATGTGCTTCAGATTTCATTTACAATATTATTTTAAGGTTGGCTTGTGAAATGAATGACAGCATTATTCTGCCTTTTTCAAAGCACTGTACAGGAATGGATATACAGCAAATAATGTTTGTGACTATTTAGTCTTTTGATGAAAAGTTGAGCCACTGGTTTGTGAAAGAGCTTATTTTGTTTGCTTAGGGTTCACAATGCTGATTATTACATGCAAGAGGCTAAGAAGCTGAAGCACAAAGCTGATGCACTGGTAGGTTTCCTTCCTCTCATTGCTTTGTTCTTACCAGGTATTATGCTTTGAAAGAAAATAGGAAGACACTTTACCAACAAGTTAAACTTTCAGCAGCACAACCCAAATCTGCTTTGCAATACATTGGTGCTCTGACATGGGGATATTAGAACTGCTTGATTCCTTAGCACAATAATTCCTACATTTATTTGAGCTGGGTTCCCCCATCATTCTTCTTCCCCACTGCTTTCCCCTTTTCCCCAACTTCAGAAGCTCATTGTCATTATATTTAAGGTGAATTTGAAATGACATTTGAAATACCCTAGAGATGAGAGACACTCCCATTGGGTCCAATAAACCAGAACTGGTGTGGGGAGTGGAGGACGTTGAGAGCTGGCTAACTGTCCTCAAAACCTGGCTTTGGGAAACTCCAATCTGCAGACAAAGCTCAGCTTCTCGCTTCATTTGATTATGTATTCCCAGGGCAGGGCCCACAGCCAGGCTGTGACCCTGAGCAGAGAAAGACAATGCTACCATCTGGATTTCACAAGCATCTTGGCTACTTAGTCTAGTGCTAAACTCAATATACCAAACTGTTTGACTTAATTGATCCTCTTAATGGTGGGTCTCACCCACATGGTATAACCACTTGGGAAGCTTAGGCTTTATCCTAGACCAATGCAATCTGAATTTCTAGTACTAGAAAGTTCCAAAATTGGAGTTCTCCAGGTGATTCCCAAAAGCAGTCATTTGACTGTCCTATAGAAGGCCCCCAAATCAGGCTTCTCACCATTGACTAAACCCAAGATCAAGTAGAAGTATCAGTTCAACCCCCTGTGAGAAAAAATAACACCCTACATCGCTGCATTGTGTCTAGCCAGGACTCAGCTTTGTTCATCACTGGGAAGGCCAGGGTGGAATATCATGACAGCCTCTACCCTACAACTAGAGTGTGGCCAACATCAACTGCCTATGGCCCTTACATCTGCTCCTTCCTTACTTTATGTCATTTTCCCTCGTGGTCTAAATTGCTTAGCTATTGTCTATAGCAAACTTTGTGTAGTGTGAGTTGTCTCCTGGAAGCAGTTTTCTCTTACTTCTGTGACAAAAATGACAAAGCGGGCTAAAGGTCAGCACCAGTGGAGATACCAGGGAGATAATGCCTGTGACCACTGTATGGGTAGCAAGAGATTTGAAAGGTGGCAGTGCTGCTGGCTGAAAGACCAAAGGTTTTCTCCAAATGTCCTCAACTCCACAGTATTTCAGAAGTGCTCGGGAGTCTGCCCTCTATCAAAATTGGGCACAGGAGCACGTAGATGTTCCCTTGCAAGCTGTTACATGAGCTGAGGGCTGGGATGTGTGCATGAGGCCACATAGGTGAGACATTTGGAGAACAGAAAAATGAGAGCCACAGGGATGTATGCAGATGATTAAGAATTAATATAATGCCAGGCACAGTGTTGCACATCTGTAATCTTAGCTACGTGGGAGACTGTGGCAGGAAGATTCTGTTTGAGGTCAGCCTGGGCAACTTGGTGAGATCGTGTCCCAAAATTTAAAAAAGCATGAAAAACTCGGGGTATAGTTCAGTAGTAGAATGTTTGCCTAGCATGTACAAGGCCCTGGGTTCCATAACCAGGACCCGTTCCCCACCCCCCAAAAAAAGAATTAATAACACTGCCTTCCAGGTTCTGTTTCAATATGTATCTCTAAATCACTTTGAGTGTAGTCCACCCAGAGGATGCATTCTCAACTGGGGAGATCTGCTCCCATGACAAAAATTCATTCTTAATCAAGACTTAAAAACCTTCAATATTACAGTGAGCTGTGATCTTTCAAAGGGGTACCATATATAAAGAGATACTAAATATATATTTGGTATTCAGATTTCACTGGGGGAAGTCAGGCATGGTTGCACATGCCAGTAATCCCAGCACTTGGGAGACTGAGACAGAAGGATCACAAGTTTGAGTCCAGCCTGGAAGACTTTGAGACCCTGCCCCATAATTAATTAATTAACTAATTAATAGATAGGGCTAGGGATGTAGCTTAGTACAAAGGCCCTGGGTTTAGTCCGTAGTACCACAAAAATAATTAATTGGGGGAATATAAAAAACTCTTTTGGGGTTGATGACAGTGCTAAAAAAAATGTTGAGGCACACTCCGAGGAACGATATTTTTGCTCATCTTATGTCTATAGTAGGATTGGAAGCACCTTTGTAGTCCAAACCCCTGAATTTATAGGTAGGAAGACTAACAGAAGCCTAGGGATATGATCTGCCCATTAATTTGTACTATGGGTATGTCATTTTTTTCTCTGACCTCAGTTTGTTCTCCTTTTGGAGAAGATGATCGTGTGTGTGTGTGTGTGTGTGTGTGTGTGTGTGTGTGTAGAATGAACCCAGGGCCTTCCCACTGAGCTACATCCCCAGACCTTTTTTTATTTGAGGCAGGGTCTTACTAAGTAGCTAAATTGCCCATTCTGGGCTTGAATGTATGATCTTCCTGCCTCACCCTCCCAGAGTGCTAGAATTACAGGAGGGTATCACCACACCCAGCTTGGGGCTGGATGATCTTTAAGGGTTCTTCCAGCTATGTGTTTGTGAATAAAAAGTCAGGATGTAAAAATTAATTCCCAAATGAGAAAACCACAGAGCCTGAGGAAATAACCTTGTAAGAAAAGAGAGAAAGGAGGTAGTTTACATGCACATACGAGGTGTTTGTAAAACCTCGTTGAATTTGTTTGAAGCCAGCACTTTTCAACAGTAGCTGAAGAAAGGAAACCACAGAATTCCTTCAGTACATAGAAGCTAAAGAGCATTTATTGTAAAGAGAGTCATTTACAATGAGAAATTCTGCAAGACTGGTAACTAATCATTTTATAGTTGTACTTAATCCTTTCTCAGAGGCAGCTACTCTGCCATTTTGAGAATTGAAACTTTCACAATTGCATAGAAAATATTTTGATAAAAGGTATACAGGAAAATTAAAATAGCTAAATCTGTATTATATTGGTTCTTTTAAATAAAATACCGTATTAGTGGAAATCTTATATCCAGCTATCAAAAATTGAAAATGTTAAATCCTGTTATAAAATACTCACTATAAAAGTGTCAAATATAATATTCATTATACATGAAAAAGAAATCAGTATGTCTAAGTCAGTTTAATCATGACCGTTATCAGGGCTAAAACCTTTTGTGAAAAAATTTTACTAAACTAAAATATTTAGTAGTGCTATATTTTTTGGCTTTTTGACACACTATTAACCCATCATTTACAATGAAAGTGATGTGGTTATTGTCAACAGTCAAACTACAGCTTCACATTTTTCATGACAATAGCATCAATCTGTCACTCTCCTCCTGGGGATGGGGTCCATGCGCTCACAGAGACTGGACGTGCCCGTTGCCTATGAGGCTTACAAAAAGCAGAATTTAGTTACCAGCACTATGTTAAGGACACTGCAATGACAGACCAGTTTAATAAATTTAGTGCTTACAGACTAGTCATGGCACTGACTTGGCTTCTGGTTCAGCTAAATGATGATGATAACAACGACAATAATACCACCAACCGCATAGGATAACTTGGCTGCAGTTTCTTCTGCTCAGCCACCCTGTGTCATGATAATAGAACCTTAATCTAGTTCCTTCCTCATCACAACCAGTTCATATCTTGTCCTCTATGCTTATCAGGGTTTCTCAGCCTGGACACTCTCGGTATCTCAGCCAGCTTATTCGCCTTTGCAAAATGTTTAGCAGCATCTCTGGCATCTGCCCCGTAGGTGCCCCATGTCCCCAGTGGTGACAACCAAAAGTGTTTCCAGATATTGCTAAATGTTCCCCAGGGGAAGGGGATACAATTACCTCCAGTTGCAAATCACATGTTTATATGAAAGAAAGAAGAGACTATCATGTTGACAAGTGATTTTCCTGTTTTAGTTCGAGAAATTTGGCAAAGCTGTGAATTATGCTGATGCTGCCCTGTCCTTCACCGAATGTGGTAATGCCATGGAACGTGACCCCCTGGAAGCCAAGTCCCCGTACACCATGTACTCTGAGACTGTGGAGCTCCTCAGGTGAACAGTCATTCTGCAGTCATTTTCCTGAGCTCATTTCAGCCAGAATTAGAAGCTGTGATGGTTTTTTTTTCAAAATTTAATTTCCACATATTAATGATATATCCAAGCATCTTCTTCAGAAGCCATCATAATTAGTTCTCACCATTTTATTAATGTCACAGAAAATTTATAATTGATGGACACTGCTTTTATAAATTACCCTCTTCAGAGGTTATAACATGGGTCTTATAATTTGTGATGTTCATAAAATTAAAATGGAAATTGCAGCTAGAAGTAAAGAATCATCATCTCACTCTTTGGATCGACTTGTCTTTTCAAAGGTACAGTTTTATAATTCAGAACAAAGTAGTGCTCTCAAGATTTCTACTACAAGCTGTGTTTTCGAAGAATTTCAATCTTGGTATTAAAAAGGGAGGGGGTACTATTCCAACTCAAAGTCAGCTTAGAAGGCTGCAGATGTAGAGCAGACTCTCTCTGCATCTGGAATAAGAAAAAACACACAAGGTGGTGGCAGGGATAGGGTAGAGATGAGAGGGTGAGAATAGAAAAGGGTATATTAATTGCACACATTAATGGTTCCATTTACATTTTAAATGAAATTTTCTGGCCTGTTGGTCTTGGTGGAGTAGAATTTATGGGGAAAAAATGTCCTAGAAGCAAATAAAGATGGGTAGAAGAAGAAGAAGAAACATCCACTCTGGTGTTTTCCAGTGATTTGTAAATATTAGTAAAAGAATTTAATCCATCCCAGAATACTAGATAAATACCATCATTCACAGGATGGACTAATTATCACTTTCAATTGAGTGAGCAGTTCTTTACCTGATAGGCCCTTCTGTCCCACTCCCCAGGCTTGGTTTATATTCTTGTGCTTCTTCTATCTGCATAAACTGTTTTAAATCTGAGTATACTTGTACCTAAACCTTCAGCCAAATATTGGACAGGTTTAATGTGCACATTTTCCCAGTGAAGTATTCCAAAAGATGGAAAGAAAAGAACCAATACAAAAACCAACTCTGCTTGCTTAGAATCAGTAGTTTAGTTAGAAACACAAAAGTAAGGAGATTCCAGCTTTCTGTTTGAGCTGCTCCTAGACTTAGGCACCAAAGGGGTGTAAAAAATTTCTCTTCATTTACTTTATGCACTGTGAGATCCATTACCCCACCATTCAGTAGCTTTCAAGGGGAAATTAATTCCTTAGTGTCTACCTGCAATTTTTAAAGTTACATAAAATGAACATTCTGGTCAAAACTTATGATTCAAAAATTGAGGGAGAACATTCATGAACAAAGATAGACATAATTTATGCTCTTCAGTCATTCAAATTGAAAGAAGACGTGTTAAATTAACAGGAAAATGTGACAATGTTCATACCTAGCATTAGCAGAAAAAAGAAAACAAATCATGATGAACTATGCTTCTCCTATACTGCAGACAGGAGTAGAAACTGATCACTGGAGAATGAGAGCCATTTGGTGCCATATAGGAAAAGCCATACAAGCCAGCATTTATATCTTTTGATCTAGTACTTCAACTTCTAGAAATTTGAATTTCCTCTATTGAAGAAGACAATCGTAACAGTGCAACAAGTTACCTGTCTGTTGTTTAGTCTGGCATATATATATATATATATATATATATATATATATATATATACAAATTACATATACATATACGTATACATATACATACAATTAGAAGCAAATCAGTAATAGAAGAGTAACTAATTACATCATAAACTATTCAACAATACTTTGCAGCCATTGCAATAAAATAATGGTGGAGGGAGTAAGCAGCACATGAACATTTTTATAAAATGATTTAAAGTAAAAGCAAGGCTAGGAGTGTGGCTCAGTGTTAGAGCACTCATCTAGCATGTTGGAGACCCTGAATTCCATCCCCAGCAGTGAGAAAAATAAAATAAAAACAAAAATCAAGCTGCAGAATTATATATACACAGGACAATTATGACCATGAAGAGGTCATATATGGCTGGATCAAACTGGAAGGGAAATGAAATAGGGAGGTAAGATTCTGCGTGTTTTCTCTCTATATATACAATTTTTCTTATTAATTTCTTTTTCAAGAAAATACATGGTCTCAAAAATATAAAAAGCAAAATACCAAGTTTCATTGTGTGGCCAAAATGTGAAGTAAATCACTAAGTAATATTTATTTCCATTAGAAACCACTTCTGCCTTGTTTCCAAAAATTTCTTTTTTCTAAACATAATTGTTTCATTATATGATATTTTAACTCCCCATGGATATATATTTCAGTGGAACCTGCTGAAAGTCAGTAGAGTTATTGGCATTCATTTTTTGTGTGAGTGTGGGTACTGGGGGTTGACCTCAGGACCTCGCGCGCCAGCAGGCACCCGTGCCGCTGAGCGATATCACCGGCCCTTTTTTCCTATGTGGGTTCCGGGAGTCGAACTCGGGCTCTCGTACTTGCCCGGCAGGCACTTACACCGCTGAGCCATCTCACCGGCCCCTTGGCATTCATTTTAAAATCAATATATTTAAATTTTATTTTGAGGTAATTATGTGCGGTTGTAGAAACTAATAGAAAGTTCTGGTGCACCCCTCACCAGTTTCCTCCAAAGGTAACATCTTACATAATTATGGTAAGTTTCACAACCAAGATATTGACATTGACACAATCCATAGGCTGTTCAGATTTCACCAGTTGTATTTATTTTTTCAGATTTTCTCAGTTTCTCATGGGCTCATTTGTGTGTCTTATCTACATTTTTTATTTTTATATTTTCTATAAGTTGCATATGTGGATGTTTTTTAAATGAGAGAATTTTCAGTTGGGAATAAAATGAGTTTAAGCAAGTAGGTCTTCTGGTCCATTTAAGCAATTGAAACTCCACTATCAAGTCACTTCAAATGTGGTTGCAATTAGAGGGTGACTGTAATATGAACATAGCTTTTAGTAGTACAGGATTATGTTGAAGAGATTTTTATTACTCTCTCCCCGTCACTATACTGGCTACAGAGAGAAAGCCTCATTTTTTTATTCAAGTAATTATAGTTGCTCTGAGCCCTGGGCATCTGCAATGGAAATGTATTTGCAAAAACAAGTAGGGCATCACAGTGGCTTGACATTTCAGTGATCTAGCTGTCAAGAAAAGTCAGATTTATTACATAATAAAAAATCTCTTTGCTTAATATTGCAACAACAGAAGGGACCCACATGAAGTGTGCAAGTCCTTTGTTGGAAAATGTTCAGGCATCAGAACTGGAGTAGGAACCCAAAGAGAAAACAGATAGAAGGCTGAGGAGGCCCAAAATCTTGGGGCTTGAGCCTGGGGTCCCCAGATGAAAGTGAGCCGTTGGGCAGGCAAGAGTGGCAGCCTGCAGGCTCTCAGATGCCTTCTCATAAATGACAAGTAGTGCAGGCTTCCTGCTCACGCACTTGAAACTTCCTTCTGCCACACTGAACTCCATTACTTATTCTACCACAAGGACCTGTGAAATTGCATTAAAGCTCAGACAATGATTTTATGCAATGAATTGATTTTCAAGAGTCTAAATGCCCAGAGTGGAATGTGCTTGGGTAGAAGGAAAAAATGAGAACCACTCAACCTTTTATCACCCCAGTGTGGAACAGTAACAATTAAAGAGAATGGAAAGACAAAATATACAAGGACCATAAATTAAGGGTGCTTAGGCCTTAAAATGCTGTGAAACTGACCTTCCTTTAAATTAAGGGAAAAAAAAACTTTCTTTAAGAATATATTCAAAACCCGAGCCATTAGAAAAGACATTTTAACTGTGTAATTGAGGTCTTCCTGTGCCCATGTGAAACACTGTTGTTTACTATTTGCATCGTCTGTCATAAGCTAAGCAGAGACCTACATTTTTGTCCATCTTTCCCTAAAAACCAATGATGCTGTTTAGCTAGAATGTTCCTAGAAGCAGTATTTTGCCAGCATTTATACACACATAAGCTCACAGTGATTCCATAGCACTGTTCTACCATGTGGGCTTATAATTTTGCTTATCTCGCCAGAGCTCAGTTCTGCATGTCACATCAGTCCTGTTGTGCTGTTTTGAACATCATTTTGTGTATGTTTTCAGGAAAGCACCAGTTAGTCCTCCTGCCCCATGCTAACACACTCAGGCCATCAGAATGACACCTACTTTGGGTTATGTCTGAAGAGTATCCCAGATTCCACTTGAATTTTTCCTTTCTCTCCAAAGGTATGCAATGAGGCTGAAGAACTTTGCAAGCCCCTTGGCTTCTGATGGGGACAAAAAGCTGGCAGTATTATGGTGAGTCCCTGCATCCCATGGAGACCACAAGGAAACAGCTGAAATACCACAGAATGATTTGAAAACTCCAGATCAACTTAAGCTGCTTTCCTTAGATCACCATTCTTATTTTCCGTTGAACTGTTAAACGCTAACTAATGGATTTTTTCAGTCACTGACTAAACATTTACTCTCTTAATTTATACCCTTATCAAAGTGGGGTTTTAATGCTTCCCTCTTCTTTCTTAAAAATGTTCTTTATTTACTTATGTTGCTCCATCTAACTATAGGTGAGAATCAGGAACATCTGAATCAGCATTTGTTCATAACAGTGCTTAGGCATTAGCATTAATGATCTTTTCATTATCACTGCAGCTACCGATGTTTATCACTTCTCTACTTGAGGATGTTTAAACTGAAGAAGGACCATGCTATGAAATACTCCAGATCACTAATGGAATATTTTAAGGTGATCCTTATTTTATATAATTTATAGGTACAGTGTGATAAAATCACTAATGAAACATGGCAGGCATATTACTAAATGTCAAATGACAAAGGCAAGATTATTGCTGTCAAAGGCTTAACCTCTCTCATCCTGTCTGCCCATGGCTCTCCCACCCCTCCCTCAGGGCTCAGCAGAGCTCACATCCAGGGTGCACCTGCTGATTCCTGGCTGAGAAGGTACAATAGTGCAATCCCCTGACTATTTTCTGCCTTTGGCAGCCTTTCGGTTATAGTCAGCGGGATGTTGCCCCTACCCACCTATAGGATGGGTGCAGTTTATGTCTGTGGGTATGGCCGGTCTCTTGTTAACCAAGGCTTGAGCCTAGGATTTCGTCAGCAGTAAGAGAAGTCGTTGTGGTTGCCCTGGCTCTGGGTGAACAGCTACAGCTATGAAAGCCCTTTAGCCATGGAGCATATTGGAGTGTAGTGGTTGCAATTTAAGACAATTGATCATCTTGCTTACCAAAACAATGCAGACAAATAAAGCCATCATCTATATAGCTGGCATTTTTCGTTTGTAAACAAAAGGTTAAAAGACAGGCAGCCACAAAATGCAATGCCAAAATTTGGGAATGAGCTCAGAAAAAAACTTTAAAGCAAGAGCCGGGTGCCAGCTAGGATTGGCCACTGTACCTTCCAACGCTGCTTCTGTCCTCCAATGCTAGCAAAGATTGGGAGGTGGGGAGGTTTGATGCTCCCTTCTATTGGCCAGGTCTCAAAAGAAAAGCACTTTTTTTCTTCTTTTTGCCACGTGCATAAGAACTCTTGTCTAAATTGCACCTAAGCAGTTGTTTAAATTGAATCAAATCATGACCTTAGGTTTGGGGCAAGGCCTGAAAATGCATTTCTCACAAGTTACCACGTGATGCTGCTGCTGCTGGCATTGCGGTCATACTTTGAGATCCACTGCCGTGGTATCTATCTCTATGGCCTATCCTGTGTCGCTTTCACAGATGCTGAGTAACCCATTCATCAGAGAGCATGTTGAGCTTCTTTAAGGTTAAACTAGCCTGGAGAATGCATGTTAGGTCTGGGTTTGTGCAGCTCCAGGGAAGCACTGCATTTTTACTGAATTCCTAAAGGTGCCAGTCCTCTCCCTAATACCCCTTTTGCAAAAGGGGCCAGGCTGAAGGCCAAGAGGCTGTGGAACAGCATCAACTGGGCTGTGTCTGCCAAAAGCAAGACTAAGTGAAGCTCAGTGCCACAGGTGTCCTGGCTATCTGTACTTCTTGAGCTTCAGCCTGATCTCTATCCTATCATGGTGATGCCAAATGTCACCTTTCCCTCTGATTCACAATGTATGGCCATGGAAGTACAGGAAGCCCATTCTTTACACCAGCCCAGTTCCAGCAGAGGAACAAAGAAAAATGTTCATTCAGCCTTCCATATTCCATTGCATTATAGCTCAGGATGGGTTGCATTGCTAAACAAGTCATCAGCCATGAAAATTTGCATGTAAACATAGCAAATCAAGATGATTCCTGAAAACAAACCAAAAAGCATTGCTTGGTTCTGGCACATTCTTGGGATATCACAAATTATAGCCCACCCTGAATCCCAGGGAAAAAGTTTGCAACTGGAGCTAAAGGTGAAAAGCTTACTTGTACTCTGAAGAGCTTGTTTTGCAGAATAAATTTCAGATGAGGATAATTAAACCACTTCTTGGAGAACCGAGTCTGATTTCACTGGGCCTTTTAGTATATAAGATCTTTCATCAAGTGACTTTCATGGTCCTGATTGGAGCCCACTAATTATCCTAACCAGCTATTTTCATCGACTGTGCGGCATGGTGTGCTGACGTGCACATACATCCCAGCTCTGCATCCCGAAATGCTGCAATCAATATTAATGTACTCTAAATCACACTTCCATCTGTTTCTGAATTAATAAAACACAAAATAGATGTCCTTATTTCCCTCTCTCTCTCTTTCTTTCTCTCTTTTAGCAAAATGCTTCAAAAGTCGCTCAGATACCATCTCCATGGGTAGGCAATGGAAAGTAAGTATTTTAGAAAAATTGCTTTTGCATGAAAATGAGTGATTGAATAGACCCCAAATAATTGGCACTGACAACACAGGAGTTAAGGTCAATTTCAAGACAGTTAGTCATGTATGTGCACGGAGAATTCCAGCCAGGTATCAGTTGATGGCAAGACAGAAAAGTTTAAAATGATGTGGTTCCAAATTCTTTAACTATTTGAACTTTAAGCCAAATGATGACCATAAAAATATTTGCTAATGAAATGGCAAGCACTATGCCATTTCAAGGAGGCAGGGTCAAGTTAACTCCACTGCAGTGATTTGTCAGTGATTCGCTCAGTAATGAAAGACCAATGAAATATTCATTGATATATGGTAAGGGCTGTTTAATAAAACCAAAGGCATAATAGAGCTGAAAATAGGAAGGCACTTGGTCAGCCAATTATCTGGGCCTTCATGATGATTTTTATATTAATACTAAAATATCACGACCTAAAATATAAAAGCATCTACTCTAATGCCGATCTGAGGCTCAGTGAACTCTCCCAGGTCCACAGCTCTAGTGGAGATCTACTAGAGATCTCTTTCTGCACAGCACTGAAAGGAGGAATGCAGGAGTCCAGAAAACAATGACCTGGTCCTGAGGCTTTCCATCCCTCATGGGGGAAGCTAATTGGGCCCCCTGTCCTCTAGATTTGTTTCTCTATCTCTAAAATGAAAGGGCTGGACCTCATCTCTGTAAGAGATGCTCCTTACAAGAGGATGGTTTCAAATCCCAGTTCTGCCTGTACCATGAACCGGCCGCGTACGTTTGCAAACTCACCTCAGCCTCCATGTGTCCTCAAATTCCTCCCTCCCTGCTCCAAGCGCACTTCCCACCAGTAGTGGGAAGGGAAACGAGATGACTGTAGATGATCAGTTCTCAAAGCTCCTGCTTTATAAACCCAAGCTGCTTTTTCAATTTCTCATCATTTCAACATTCTTGCATCTCTGATCAAAACACTTTCTTCAAGAGTAATGTAGTCTCTCCTGTCATTTTATAAATATCTACAAAGCATACTCCAAAAGCAGTGGGACAATGAACTCTACTTGGAGATCATAAAAATATTCAGAGCAAGGGAACAGACCCATTAAAAACTACACACTAACTCAATTGCTGTATTGAAAGGAAGCACGTTTAAATTGTTGAATTAGGTCCTACTCTTACATTGACAAACAAAAGGGAAAGAACGCTTTTCTCTGGAAGTTCAGAAAATAAAAATAACCATTGAAAGACCCAGAGAAAGCTATTTTCTCTGAGCACAGAATGGAGCAAGGGCAAGGTCAGGTAAGCAGCTATTAAAGGATCATTGGGAAAAAAAAATTTTTTTTAATTCTGAAATGAAAGATCTCCAACACATTCTAAGCTTGTGAAGGCACATTAAAGCCCCCGAAACGATTTTTAAGCACGTACTGTCTGAAGAAAGCACACTTTCTTTACTTCCTCTGATAGGCTGGTGAGCTTTTGAATGAAGCAACTCCAAATAGTCACCCAGGGGTTAGATCCCATTCGTTCTGCAGACACTTCAGGTGCATCTGCTCCAGGCCAGGCCAGGCCCTATACAAGGCACTGGGGACACAGAGATGGATGGCATGTGGTCCCTGTATGCCAGCAGAACACAGTCCAGTGGATGAAGGTGACAAAGTGCTGAGGAAGGCCAGGAAGATGAGTTTGAGCCTTCCTGTGTGGCCAGAGAGGGCTCCTTGCCCACAAGCCAGGTTATGCCCCGTGAGTGAGGTTTCACAGTGAATGAGGATGCTGGGCCCGGCCAAGGGCTCCTCACCACACCTTCCAGGGGCAGCACCCCCAGGCTGCAAACCCTTCTCAGCTGGCTAGCAATGGGGAAGTCCATTCGCCGGAGGTGCTCGTGGAGCCTTACTCCTGCAGGTGGGCTGCACAAGAAAGTACGTGGAGAGGCGAGCAGCAGGTTGAGAATAGACCCGCAGGAGCTAGCCTCCATACCACTGGGGGAAGAAAGTACAGAAAAGTAAAAGGAGGTGAAAAATCTGCTTGTATAGGGCAAGGATAAGCAAACTTGTTCAATAAAGGGCCAGATACTACATATTTTGATTCTGTAGGCCCAGAGGAAAAACCAAGACTATTGTATAGAAGATTTTAAGAGCAAAAACACATCTATACAACATTTTTACTGATGAAATTAAAAATATAGTAACCAGTACAATTTTTGAAATATAAGTCTACTAATAAGTAGAATGGAATTCTTTTTTTAAAATAACATTTTGCTCCACTGGGGTTCAAATGTAGTGTTCCCTCTCATCAGATCGACTGCGAATGTTCATCTTTTCAAACTATCCATAGTTCACATGCCGTACAGAAATGGGAGGCAGGCCAGATTTACACACCCATAGTAAGGAGTTCTGGAATCCCAGTGTGGAGAATTGAAAAGGGCTGGGCAGTAATCTCACATGTCAGAGAGATATAAAACAAAAAAAAGAAGGCAACTGAATTTTGAAAGAAGAGGCCATTTGAGGCCCCCTAGAAGAGTGGATTCAGTAGACAGGTGGGTGTGGATTCCATGCTGAAAAAGTGAGAAGCAGGGATATCCTCACTTGTTTGAGGCCTTGCCCGGTCCAAAAGAATGCAAGTGTCTGGGAGTCATTGGAGGGGGCATTCAGGTCAGGCAAAACCTTCTCCCTGAGCTTGGAGAGGACTCTGCTAGTGTGAACATAGATGACACTGGAAATATCAAATGTGTACACAGAGGTGAGATGCAGGTGGATGCACGCCTGATGAAAGAATTTGAGGTGACTTGATGGAATGGACCGAGAAGGAGCTTTGGAGGAAAACACAGCTGCTGTCAAATCTTGGCTCTTTGGGTGAATTGTTATGCGGCCCTTGGCAAGAAGCTGAGCTTCTGTGAGACTGTGGCAGTAGAAACTTCCCTGTGGAATTTCCTGAGGCCTTACAGATAATATTGATGAAGCCCTGGGAATGATGCTTGCTGCCAATAGGTGGTCAACAAATGGTGGCATAGCTGCTGCCACAGTTATTGTCAACATTGTAACCTCTTTAGTTGAAAAACATAAGCAATCCTTCCCCCCTTAACTCCTGCAGCCCTTGGTCTATGCTCCCTTTTGGCACTTACTCTATATTGCCAGAAAATAATGGACTTCACTCCTCTAGTAAACTTTTCTCTTCTTAAATAAGGAGTCATTCATCTTTTCACTCACCAAGTATTTATTGAGTACCTATTATATACGAGACACTCTGCCAGGCTCCTTGCAAACACACCCACCGTCCTTGTGCTGTACAGGCTGTTCTCTTTCTACTCTTCAGAGTACTCTGTATGCAGCAGATACTAAGTAAGGAATAGAGGCAGTTCATTCATGTGTTCAGTTGGTGTCCACTGAGTACATATTATGTGCCAGGCACTGTTCTAGAGCTGGGGTATAGCACAGGATAAAAGAGACAAAACTCCCTGCCCCTACAGAAATCACATTCTGTTGGGGGAGAAAGACAACTAAAAATAAGCAAACACTACATGATAGTAAATGTCTTGGAGAAAATTGAAGCAAGGAAAGAGGACAGAAAGGGCCGCTGAGGAGAGGGGAAGGAGCAGCTGTACAGTCTTGAATAGGCACATTAGGAAAGGATGATAGTAAAGCATGCCATGCAAATATCTGGGAGAAATGCATCCCAAGTAGAAAGAAGTGAGTGAGTATTGGGTGATTTCAAGGACAAGCAAGGGGCTAGTGTGGCCACAAGGGAGAAGGATGTTTGTGGAAGAAGCGGTGAGTAGTGTACGCTTATGTGTGCATGTTCCCTGACCTGTGCCTTGGATGTGTGGGGAAAAGGACAAGATCTGTGAATAGAGCCACAGAAGGGAACAGCAGGGCTACCCCTAATAGCAGTGAGGGCCAGCCTGTGGTTGCAGCGCACACCAAGGGGAGTGAGCTCTGTATATGCCCTCTCTTTCCTGCAGTCACAGTCCCTTAGGCACGGTGTCACTCTTCCATTTCATGATTGCACTGTACTGTGCAGACCTTCTCGTCAGAGTGGCAGATGATAGACTCTAGTCTGAGAACAGTGATGACCCCAAACAAACCCTCACTCTTCCTGCCTCCATTGTTGAATATTTCAAAGAAAGAAAGGACTACAAGGAAAAGAAAGCTGCTCAATAACACTTCAGTATAATAACTGAAAAAAATGTTTTTTAATTGACATATAATAATCATGTAAATTTGGGCTGGGGATATAGCTCAGCGGTGCAGCGCCTGCCTGGCAAGTGCGAGGTCCTGAGTTTGATTCCCGGTACCCCCCCAAAAAATCATGTACATTTATGAGATGCAGTGTAATAATTCCACACATATACACGTTTAATGATCAAATCAGGGTAATCAACATTTCCAACTTCTTAAACGTGTATCACTTCTCTCTGCTGGGAACCTTTGAACTCCTCTCTTCTAGCTGTTTACAAAATATATATGTTGTCATAAATCACAGCACTACTGTGCTGTAGAATGCAAGAACTTGTTCCTGTTATCTAACTGGCCCTTGGTCCAGCCTCTCTCTATCCCCCACTTCCTAGCCTGTAGTAACCATGATTCTACTTCCTGCTTTTATGAAGTCAACTTTTTTTGCTTCCATATATGAGCAGAAAAGAGCTTTTCAAAATGTCTGATGTAGAGAGGTGATTGGTTTTCCCTTGTAATTTCTGGACATGATTAGAAACCACTGAATCAAACTTCTGTTTTAATCTAAAAAAAGTAAGGCCCAACAAGGGGAAGGGACATGCTGAGGAACAATTTTGTGGCAGGGCTAAGGCTGGAATCCAAGTCTCTCAGGATTCCAGTACCACAGTCTCTTTTTCAACATTTGTGGCACCTGACAGTGTTGTCATTTTCACTAGAGATTACAAATGAGAAAATATTCCTTTCTTGCCATAAATTGACAGTTAAGACTTAATGACCACTGCTGGCAAAAAAAAAAAACCCAAGAAAATAGCATTCACAACCTATGACAATAAAGAAATCCAGCTTTCCCTGCTTGTTTTGTCATTAGCAAGCCATTCTATGCTGAGGTCCCTTACCTTGGGCATCTCCCCCATCCTGCTCCTATCCTGAGGAAAAAAAAAATCTTTCTATCAATAAGTCAGAAAATATCTCAGAAATCATAAACATAGCAGGAAACCCTCATATGTTCTTAAACCAGACAAGTGCAGAGGAAGCGCAAGGATCCACTTCCCCCGAGACTAGACTATGCAGAAGATATACTCCGCAACAGAAATGCTTCTAGGGGCTCCTGTGGCCGCGGGCACAGTGGGCGTAAATCTCAAGGAGGGCATTTCATCTGCGATTGTTCCCACTGCGCTCAGAGCTCCTCAGTAGCACTCCAGCATTTGGGTATGTTGTGATTGCCGCTAGCCCAAATCAGATGTGTGCACTGCCCGTCAAGGTGTGCATCCATTCTGGTAGCAGGTGTAGGCTCTGAGAAACACAGCCATCCTGGAACTCCAGAGTTGCCAACTACAGCAGCTGGTAAGGGGATGTGGGTAGGGGATGAGATGGGCCTCACTGATGGGCTGGGGTGTGGATAAGGTTCTTTCAAACATGCAGACTCCAGGGATCCCAAACATGGCCAGCCGGCCTTCCTTCCCTCCTTCCCTCCTTCCCCCATCCTTCTTTCCTTCCTTCCCTCCTTCCTCCATCCCTCCTTCCCTCCGTCCTTCCCTCCCTTCTCTCTCTTTCTTCCTTTCTCCTCTTTCTCTTTCTCTTTCTTTCTTTCTTTTTCTCTTTTTTCTTTCTTTTTTTCTTTGTTTTTCTTTCAGGGAAGGGTCTTGCTACGTTCCCCAGGCTCTGCTTAAACTCCAGGCCTCAAACTCCCAGCCCAGCCTCTAAAGTAGCTGGGACTATAGGCCTACACCATTGTGCCCAGCTTCTCATTTCTTGTACTTCCTCAAAATGTTGCCTGATAGAGTGGTTCATTTGACCAGGAAGTTTTGCAATGTGTGACTGAGGGAAGATAGGATGAGGGGCGCATAGACCTTACTGCTGTGCCAGAGGTGCCACCAATGCATTAGGACTGTCCCTGGGAAAGTCTGCAATTGGCCAGCTTAAGCTCAGGCCCTGGAAGAAAAATGACCTCCTTGCTACTAATATTGAAGAATGCAATAAAATTCTGCATCCAAACACTTGTACTGCCCAAAGTAGGAACTCTGAAGCCTTCTTTTTACAAACTGGCATGCAGGTGAACAGTCACCAATTAACCATCCATCTCTGTAGTATGTCTTAAAGAACCCTAAAGAATTCTATTTTTTCCCAGCTTCCCAAATACTGCTCCTTGGGGGGCTTTTAAGACTTGCACTTCCCTTATTGTGTAACTGTATTTGGAACAAACTGTCATTATGGTTTCTACAAAACACTTTGATAATAGACCAATATTGCACATCAAGTGTTTTCTAACTGGCAGTAGCCATTCTGACAGCCTATAGAGAAACCATCATAGCTCTGAGCTGTTTCTTTCTCTCAAACATCACAATACTTATCACGTATATTCTAAGTGATCACCATATTTGTGGGTAGAATTAATGCCAAAGATTCACCCAGTACTCTCTGTATTGAAAACAAAAGCAGCAGTGTGCATGGAGCCCTCAGAGGCAGTTGAGGACTTACGCGTTTCAGGTTAGAAATGGCCCAGCACTGGAGCCTGGGGTAGTCAGATGAGGCAGAGAGTATGGGGTGATGATAATAAACTCTCTCTGCACCAGAGTCTCTGGAGAAGGCCTCTGTGCTGACAAAGATTGCACAATGTGCTCTGAGAAGAGCTACAAGGAGTGGAGACAAACTTCCCTCCAATGGGTCTTCAAATCTGTTCACCATGCCCAACATTGCCCTGGTAAATGGTATTTTTAGGAGATCCCAGTGTATCCAGAGAGCCTAGAAGCCTGCTGTCACTCTTTGCTACCAGCCTAACAAGACATGTCTCTTTCCATTCCCCAGGAACGCTCCTTCCCCAGTGTCTCTCAACAATGTCTCTCCCATCAACGCAATGGGGAACTGTAACAATGGCCCAGTCACCATCCCCCAGCGCATTCACCACATGGCCGCCAGCCACGTCAACATCACTAGCAATGTGCTGCGGGGCTACGAACACTGGGACATGGCTGACAAGCTGACAAGGGAGAACAAAGGTACGCTTGTCTGCTCCACCCATGTGCCACAGACCCTCATGGACTCACCTGTGCTTTGAAGGAATTGGGGTTTACTTCGTGGCCTTCTGTCTTTCAGTTTCTCTGATTTCCAAGGCTTAGATGAGAGAAAGTTGGCTTTGGGCTGACACAGTGACCTATTTTGCAGAAAGAGTGAATAAAGCCTGGAATTCGGTTGTCCTTTAATGCTTAAATGGATCTGAGCTGTGGTGTATTGGCAAATAAATATTTCAGATATTACTTAGTGACAAGGATCAACAAAGAAACAGAAGCAAAGGGATAAAGAATGATTTGCGAATTAATTAAGATCTGGTTGGTTTCTGTTAACTATATATTTTTTTTGAGAGGTAAGGTTGAACTAAAGCTGTCGACCTTCATTATAATCATCAACTCCGGTTGAATGTTTGATGACATAGCTTGCATTTGGAAGCAAAGACCAAGCTCAGCTAGTATTTAGCACACACCCACAGTTAGAATGAAGGATCAGGGCCCTATTTATGGGAACACATGAGGTTGACTGCAAAACAAATGGGAAGAGAACCCTGGTTCCCTACAGCATGGGTCAGTGATCACTGCTGACTCATGCTGCTGTGACCTTAGCTGTCATTTATACTCACAATAAAGTTTCACCATCCTAATGAAGTAACAATAAAAGCATGCTTTTGCCCTGGCCACTCATTTGACTTAGCTAATTCTGGCCCAGTAGTCACAAACGGTCCTACTGCACTCTTACTGGGGACAGATGTGGGCCTTTGAGAATCAGACTATAAAGAGGTGACAAGCAGTATAGAGTAGTAGAACTTTCTGGCCAGTCATGATCAAAGTGGAATGGGGTGGCCCTGGGTGCTACTAGGTCCCAAGCAATTACATGGATTCCCAAGGATCAGGTTGAGGATGCAGGCCACATATATGTGGTGAAAGTGTTCATGGCGTCGACTGAGAAGGAAATACTGGATCCCCTGGCTCAGTTCTTCTCCCAAGACCAACCCCAGTTCTCTCCAGAATCCTCATATCCCAGGGAGTTCTCTTCCCTATTTAAAACTGCCAGTCCAGTCTGTAGGTTGGTTCTCCCCGGAGCCTGATCACGGAATGAGACACAGTCATCCCAACCCCTTCTTCCTTGTTACCCCTTACTACTGTATTGCTGAGCATGTGTGCAAACAGTCCCACTGGAGTAGGAAGAATGCAGATTTTGCAGCCTAGAAATTTATAGCCTGGGTCAGGCACTACCTGGACAACCTTTGCTACTTACTTAAATCTGTGAACTGCTTCCTAGCGTCCATCTCTTTAATGGATGTAATAGTGACGACGATGTTGAAACTACCCAGGAGAGTGATAGAAATGAATGAAATAATATATGTAAAGCATGTAGCATCAAACATAGGTGCAAAGTAGAAATCCTAAAAATAGGGCCGGTGAGATGGCTCAGTGGCTTAAGCGCCTGCCTTGCAAGTGTGAGGGCCCGAGTTCGACTCCCGGATCCCACATACGAAAAAGGGGCCGGTGATATCGCTCAGCGGCACGGGTGCCTGTTGGCGCGTGAGGTCCTGAGGTCGACCCCCCGGTACCCACAAAAAAAAAAAAAAAAAAAAAAAGAAATCCTAAAAATATGTATTATCTTTGTTATTCCATAGTACTATATATCTATATAACTCAAAGATTCTCCGTATATCAAAGCACATTCCACAATTTAAGACTTAAGCCCTCAACCCAGCTATAAACTTATACCAACTTCTGAGAATATGTGCATATATTGCTTATATCTGTTTGTTTTCTGACTTTTACATTGTGTATGCTGCACTATTTGTTTATTATTGTCTCATTTATGCC
Organism: Erethizon dorsatum; assembly: GCA_028451465.1. Taxonomy (NCBI): domain Eukaryota; kingdom Metazoa; phylum Chordata; class Mammalia; order Rodentia; family Erethizontidae; genus Erethizon; species Erethizon dorsatum. The sequence continues at coordinate 133,635,697 of CM051842.1, forward strand.
TATTTTATAGGTGAAGAATTTAAGGCTAAGTGAGGCTAAGAAAGATACCCATGATATAATAACTCTTTATGTTTGTTAGAAGCGGGAATTGCATTTAAAAGTATCTGATTCCAGAGTTTGAAATCTTAACTAATAGGCTACAAAGCCCTTCTAGAAAGCAAGATTAATAACAGGTCCTCCAAGACCCTCAGTGTGATCCTGAGCTACTAACCAGGCAATATGTAATTCTTACCTTGTCTGCTTTTCTACACTTGTTTGGAAATCCAGAAGCAACTGACCCAGACAGTGAGGCCCATCTCAGGGTTCTAGAATTGCAAGCAAAGACAGAAGCATCTTAAGATTTGTCTAGCTTGTCTCTCTTCACACTCTCTATCTTCTTTTGTATTAGTACCTGGAGGGGAGTTCAGTATTTATGGATTTCTTTTACAATTCCATCCATTTTGAAAATCTGTTAAAGTAATTTTTTCTAAATTAACTGCAGAACTTTCCAGGATCAACATGGTGGTGGTGCTAATGTTAGGGTGAAATGGTGCTAATCTTGTCATTAGCACAGCCTATCAAGGAGTTGCTAAATTCTCTGCCTAATATTGAATCAAAGCAACTCTGTTGTTCTACCAGAAAAGAGAGAATGGGTCCTGCCAATGCTATCATTTGACTTTTTGCTGGACTGGGGAGAGGACCTAGTTTGGAATTTTCTGCTCATATCCTTGAATTTTGCACATGTGTCATTTCTGTTAACTGTGGAGATACTTCCCACACTGGATTATCCAGACAGAAATGAAGGAATAGAGGAGCTTCTCTTTTGAGTCCCATCTGTATCCCATTGTAGATAGCCATGTGCTTGCACTTTTTCCAGCCAAATGTACGATGGAGATGGGTGAGATTTGCTCTGTCAGTAAAAGTTCTCCACCCCTGATCCCTGCCTGCCCACCCGTGAAGCTGCAGATAGCTTTTGCCCTATGGTCTGGTGCTGATTCATGCCAATGGGGCTGATGCCACCCTCTGGCCTTTGGTCTAGAAGCCCTGTTCCCTACCAGCCCCAGCTGTGTATACTGAAGCAGTCATTAAAATGGTGACCTGAGTATGTGGTTAAGAATGCCACAGAGAGCTTCATACAAAATACCCAGGGGATGCCCTGGCTCACATGAGGCTCACATTCATTCTACAATAACTAGGTCCTTTAATATTTTCCTTAGTATTGTATTACCTAAGAAAATATTTTAGATGCCAGAAATAATTTACTTATTTATCAGCAGAAATTACTTTTATTGTAGAGTAGAGGTTAAGCAGTATCACATAATCTAATGAAGTTCATACCTAGAGAAGGAGCCCATATGTTATACATAGCATGAAGAATAAATGCACTGTTTAGTGAAAAACCATCTGCTGAGCAATCAAGCACGTGCAACCCATGCGTGGAAATTGCTTTCCAAGAAGGCAGAGGAGCATCCTGACCACTTTAGAGCAAGCTCTGGTCCCAGCCCTGCCCAGGGCCCAGATTCCTCACCCTCAGTGGGCACAGGCTTATGGCTAAAGCCCCCTCCTCCCTCCTAGCAAAGGGGAAGCCAGAAAGCCCTTTTCTAAGCAAGTGTCAGTTAAACAAATTCTCAAGTGAAGAGGGGACACCTAGCTAGTTTTTAGATATTATGTCGTGTTGCCCACATATCCTACTCTGCCTGAGGCAGACATTCTCAGACCCCAGTCACATGGGTTAGTAGTGTAGCCTTAGGGCTGCCTCCTTCCTCAGATCAGCCAGAGGGACTCAGCTGGGCCTTCTGACCATTCATGCCCTGGGTGAGGGGAGTGTTATGTGACAGATACCTGCAGATCATATCCCAGCCCAAATGTAATCAGTAAGAAGATGTGCTAAATCAGAGTTCTCCAAGATATTTATCTAGCTTTGGATGCTGATGGCTGTAATTACTATCCAGATTAACCAGCTTTGTCTGCACTGTAACAAGAGAAATCAGTAAACTCAGTTCACCCAGACAAAAGATAATATCACTTCAACAACTCATGGAGTCACAAAGAATTTGATATCATATAGATCGTGATAGGTATAAGGACCCCTTTTGTGCATTAAGGATCCTTTTCTAAATATAAATTGATAATATATAAAAGCATAAATGTATGAAGTAGTATTAGTATAAATATATTTAAACACATTTATATATGCAATTTATGTGTGAATTTTAAATAGCAACTATATCTTATACATAAGTTTATATAAATATATGGATGAATAGATATGTTTATATTATATATGCATATATGTAATGATATATATTTGTATGTATGTATATTTAATGAATGATGCACTTCCATGGGATGGTAATGTACCTTTAGAATATACTGAGAAAATATATAGTGATCTGGGAGTGTAGCTTAGTGGTAGAGGGCTTGCCTAGCACGTGTGAGGCCCTGGGTTCCATCCCCCATACTGCCAAAAAGAAAAAGAAAAAGAAAATATACAGTGATATTTTAAAACTTATAATGAATTCAATAGCAGATTCAAATGAATTTTGTGTTTTTGTTTGTCACAGTAACAACATCATTCATCCTATATAATATTTGCAGCTCAATAAAGATTACAGTGATAGCGCTTGATATGCAAATGGAATTTTGGTGCCCTAGGAGGTACTGCATAAATTTGTGTTGGGTGGATGGAGGGAGGGAGAGAGGAAAGGATGGATGGATGAATGGATGGGCAAATGAATGAATTTTCCAATGTCCATATGAGTGTGGTGTTACATGATGGCAGCTTCTTAATGTGGTGCGTATTTCCATGATATTATTTAAAAGCCTGACCAAAGACTCTTCTGATTTTCAGAATTCTTTGGCGACCTGGACACGTTAATGGGGCCTCTGACCCAGCACAGCAGCATGACCAATCTTGTCCGCTATGTTCGCCAAGGACTGTGTTGGCTCCGCATCGATGCCCATTTGTTGTAGTGGGTGCTCTCTCATCTCTAGCGTCACCACCCATCACTCTACCTCTACCAGCGCACTGACGGTCACTGGTGGAACTCCACTCATTTGGGAAAGTTCTCTTTGGTTATGTTTGTTTTTATGCTTCTTTTGATATCTGTGAAAAACTGAAATCATTGTGAGTGGACACTACAACTTGAAAGCAGTGTATGTTTTATTATTTTTCAGTATTTGATATGCATTTCTCAGATCCCAGCATCTTTTTGTGGTTTATGGAATGATAGTCCCTACAATATTATTTTAAGTCCACACTACCCAAAACAAAGAACAAGAAGCACATGTGATGATAACAGGTTCCTGAGAAATGAAACAAGTGGTCTTACATATAGATGAGAACTTAGATACAAGGGACCTGCAAAGATTTTCAGCAATAGCCATCCCCGAGCTATACTTTATGTCCAGAAAAGAATGTATTTCAGAATCCATTGTTAAACTTTTGTGGTTCCCAAAAGATTCCATCTTCAGGTGAGAATTCTTATTGTCAAAACCCACTGGTTAGATGTTGTAGCAACATCATAAAATCAAGAGTATCAAGAAATAAAGGGGCATGGCAATACTGCTCTTGAAACGACGCTATGCCGTACAACCAGAGGACATTTTTTCTTAGCATATTGTTCCTGATTTACATTTTTTTTTAGATTTTAATGACGAGAAGGAGGGATGACATTTATTTTGACAACTTTAAGGCATCAGCTGGATTAAAATTGTTTGAACTCCATGATTCGAAGCTTAAATCCTCACTGAGATCTTCTGTGTGCAAAGCTCTTCTTTTGAGGAGAAGTTTGGTGGTTGCATGCCTTAGTGGCCAAAATGCTCCATGCCAGTCTTTGCTGGGAGATAAGAGAGGTCTGGAAAATGTCCAACATGGAATTCACATATCTGCCTCCTTCACAGTCAGTGGCACATTCGTAACTAGCTGGATTTTTAAACTGTATTTCACTCAGATCGGTGGAAACAAAAGTCAAATTATCACTACCTGAAAATAATAATATACAATTTTCTTTCTAGTGGTTTTAAAATCTGGACTTCCCCAATTATGGTCCACATTTTCTATTTTCAGAGTTTCTTTTTTCTCCTTTCCTTTTTCTTTTATCTTTTTTTTTCCTCTCCTTTCCTTTTTTCTGACTCATTCGCTTTTGATTGAAATATCACCACTGATTTTTAGAAAAATTATATTACTATGGACATTTACATACAAAATCCAAAGAAAACTCCTAACTCTGTAAGTAGTAGCTAACCCTAAAAATATGTGATTCTTGGGGTAGTGCTTCACGCTGGGGGTGCTTTGAAAGAGCCCTAATGATTGGGAACAGCTCACCTAATTTGGAGACATTTTCCTATCAGTTAAGACTGTCTCCCCTCTTTATGATTTTCTACATTCATCTTCTGTCCCTAAGCATCGCAATGTAAATATCATCTTTGGTGTTCCAGCTCACCAGAAGAATCCCCCACTTGTAGTAAACACTATCCATACATTAGTTACTTGTAATTACCTGCTGGCATATAATTTCATGTAGCCTTTAATCTGCTGAGTTATTGAATTCTGTTCACTGAGATATGACCAGATAAATAATAGATATGCACATGAAAAATGCAAACTTGTATGATTTTTAAAGCAAGTCATGCAGGTCTGTGATAAAAACAGCAGGTGATAACTCTGCACTCTCATTGTCAAGGTTAGATATATTCCAGTTGCAAAAGAGCCGGACTTGAGCTCTGCTGTGGTCATCTTTGAGTTTAAGGCCCTTTGTTGTATAATAAGGTTATGGAAGTTGTACTCCAATGGCTGAGGCCATGCTGTTAATATGGCTGATGGGAGCATCCCAGCAGCTGAACCCCGTACTTTTTATGCTCCCAGTGTGGTTGAGCTTCACATTTGCAGTCTCAACAACACTTGAACACACACAGACACACACGTGCACACATACAAATGAAACCTGGAAGAATCTTTTCTGAGCCTCTTAAATGAGGAAGATAATTATATGAAAGACTCTGAACACCCAAGGTGGGTGTCACATATAAAAATTAAGCTGATGACTTTGCAGTGACTCAAGTTCTCTGTTTTCCATAGCCTACCAGGTAGAGTGCCTGGCTATTACTTTATCATGAAGCCCACTGGCTTGACTTGTAAGCTAAACCTAGACCATGATCCAATACCATCATGGATTTAGGACTAGATTCTTCTTGAAATTCAAAATCTATAGAAACTAGACATTAGAATGCTAGGGGCAGTTTCCCAGAGAAACTAGCATAACGCCTCATGGATGAAAGACTTGTAGCTCTAGTTTCAGTAACTTGTTATATCTACTTACATACAACAGAGAGGCAAGAGGACTCTCTGTCATCTCTGGTGGCTGAGTGTAAAGTGTGTGCCAAGTCAGCAGCGCAGTTATCAAATCTGACAGTCGAGCTCTGGATCACCCCCTGATTATTTAGTAGGACCATTCTGAAAGCAGCTTAGAAACCAGTTAAACATGGAGAATGAATTACCTTCCTATCTCTGGAGATGAGACATCTCAGTTTCACAATGAAGGATTGTTGCTGTTTTCTAGGTACTCTATTCATCACATTGTAAACGGTGATGTGCGTTGTAGGTGTACAGCTATTTGAGGAGTGAGGGATTAAGATATTTTGTCAAGTGAATCTTTTCAGCACACCTGTTTGTGGGAGGGACACGAGACATATGGATAGTGGAGAGATACTATGCCTCTAGACCTTGACGGAGGCTTGGTGAAACACATGAGCATGTGGAGGTAGGGTAATGGGCAGAGTAATGGGCAGCTATCTCTACCCGAGCATGAATGAACAATCAGCCCTGTCACATGACCCAGGTAGGGCAACCACTATGCCTTCATTTGTCACCCGAGCTCCAATCACAGAGAGTCTGACAAGTCTGTGTTATGATGTTGGCTTGGCGTTATATTTTTAATTAGCTTTGGATTTTTTAGTGGTTTTGTCATATTACTGTCTGAGTTTGGTAGGTAGGATTAATTTGAAAAGACTTTAGTAGTGTGGTTCTTGGGGTAGAATTTAGCTGTAAGCATGTTGTTAGCCAGCCTATAGACTGTTAATTACTTAATAATCTCATTGGGAAAATACTAGTAGTTTTATATTTGGGTGACATAATTGGAAAAGCAGATTAGCTATTGTTACTTTTAAAAGACTTGAGGTTGGGATGCATTGTTTTCCCACATAATGAGATTAAAAAAAGATCCAAATATTTGCTCAATAACCAAGGTGCAAAATTAGAAGCTACTGGCTAAAATGTGTTTTGTTGAACTTCCAAATGGATGACTTTTCATTTGGACAGTACACCGCTGAATGCATTGGATTTGCTCTGCGCCGGAAGGATACTTGTTCTGTGGTAGCTTTCCTGAAGGCATCTAAATTGCATTTTCTTTTACTCAAATTTGCATCCCAGAGGTTGAAGTTGGAGTTTGAAGTTGGAAAGCATTTTTGAAGGCAGACTCGATTGAGTTGCGAGGGTGAAGCCCTCACGTACTTCTGAACAGAAATGATGAAATTCACCTGCATGAGTTGGTGGGTGGGAGAACCAAACTGGATCACTGGGTAGGACTACTCAGTAAAGCAATGAACTAGTTACTTAGAGAGGCATCACTATCCCCATTGAGAAAAATGTGTGGCAAGATGAGATAGCTACACGATATCAAACAAGTGGGCCAATTCAGCGCCCCCCAATTCAATTCTGTGGGGAAAATGCATTGAGCCAGTTGTCAGTGTTCTGTTACACAACTGACAAACTGAATTATTTGTCGTCGTCGTTATCGTTGTTGTTGTTGTTGTTGTTGTTTCTCATTTCCACTTGCACAGCCTTATTCTCATAATTAAAGTCCGATTCATTTTCTCTTTGGTGTTTGCAAACTCCAACAACAGAAACAGCATCTGTGTATTGGTAATCAGCATTTACCCTGGCAGGAGACTAATCAGATAGGCTCGTCTCAGACATTAGTCCTATCATTTGATATTTCCAGCAAAAGAAAACATAATAACTCCCTTTCCATTCTCCTCCTCACAAATCTAGAAGCCCTCTTTACCAAGAGCATCACATTTTTCTCTGTAATCTGTCGACTAAAAGAAAATTGTTGTGGGGAGGTTGGAGGGGGCGTGTGGGTGGAGGGTGGAGGGTGGGGAAGCCCCGGAGGCCATACTGTAGTTCATTCCCCTTCCTGCTTCCGACATGAGATGTTAAAGAATCATTCATAGTGCTCACATTGGGTTAGGGGACACTGAACTGCTTTTCAGATCCATGACCAATCATCATTCTTCTGAGATTGGAGCTTTGCTGTTTCATTAACTGTGCAGTGTAGACTAATGGTGTTTAATAAAAATCATTCAAAATTTCAAACTCTTTTGCCAGTGACCTCAATTTTGTTGGCTCTTTGCTTTGTATCAGACTTTGAGGAGGGAAGGGGGGAGCAAAGGAAGCCTGCTAGCAAGCCCCAGGCAGGATGCTGCGGCAGATGCAGCGCAGCTGTGGGAACCCTCTGAAGAATGCCCCCGTGGATGCTTTCAGCTGGGAATACCTTGTTCCCACTGGGGATTCACGTTCTCCAGTCTCCGCAGCAGGAAGCCAGCTGCCCTATCAGTTGCTTTACCTATTTTGTTATCTCCTGCACTAATTGCATGGCTACAAAACAAGAGAAGTGTCTCTGAGCCCAATGTAGTGACAGTGACAATGTGTGGCCAAATGCACCCTAGATGCATTTGCCCTACTTTGATCCTGCAGGGCCTGTGACACTGAAAGAGAAGGAGCCCCTGGGCAGGAAACAAAATTGGAGAGACCCCAGGAAACTGGGTTGGTGCCACACTGTGCAGACTTTTAGTCAGCTTGGCGTGCAGCCAGTGGTGTGCTGGTAAAATGTTTAGCAGCCAGCTCTCTGAGAATACAATGACCGCTTTGTAACACTGGCCCATTTCCGTGGTGTAAATACTCTCATCATGGGTGATTTCTGGCTACTAATTACAACATCACTGAACACACGATTGGTAGAAGATGCACACCATTAGTCTGTGTGAGCTGGGCCAGCTCCAACGTACCACTGGATGCAGGCAGTTAAAGAGGGTTCACATTTCACACATCTGTTCGTGTGGACACACCGCCTCGTACACTTCCATGACTAAAACTATCAAATCATTTTCAAATATCAATCAATCAATCTTCTATGAGTGTAAGTAGTTTATGGTGAGGCCCTAGAGGTATGGGCTCTTCTGGAAGCCTGGGTTTTAAGTAGCCCATGTCTGAAAAGAATGAAATCTTCTGAAGCTGATGGGATAGATGGACCAGTGGGGGGCGGGCTTCATCCCCACATTGAAAGTGAGATAGCACTCAGAAAATCCTCACGGTTGTTTATTTTAAAGGACAGATGAGTGCTTATATTACTACGGTCATTAATATATTTTTTTTAATTTCCAAGTGATATTTCTAACTTCTTAGTGTAACTTGTATAGTCGCAAAGTCTCTGTACGGAATAGCACAATCCAAAATTTGCTGTGTTTTATCTCATAATACAGAAACCCAGTAATTCCCCAATCTCCACATTGTTGTTCATAGGTTTTTAGGGTTTTTTTTGGGGGGAGGGATTGCCATATATTTTAATATTTGTTTCTCATTAAAAGTATCTGATTACTGTCTTAGTTCTGAACTCCAACCACAATTTCTCCTGTATCAGTCACATAACTAATATTCAGAAATGATCGTCCCAACTAAAACAATTCTTTTTCACCCAATGTGAAGGAAATTAAAGTCACTAACAAGGAGGCATAATCTACAGTATATTTTTCTGAATGAATTTTTCATTAAACACACACACACACACACCTTTTTATTAAACCTCCTCATCATAAATCAGCTTGAGAGTAGAATAGAAGCCTCAAAAGAATCTCTTCTCCTGGGCCTGTGCATCTTCTGCAGTTAATAAGAGGTTCGTGTCTGGAATAGTTGAAGAACTTGCCCTATAATCCTACTTTTCTTTTAAGCATCTCCATATTCTGTCTGGGCCTGTGTCCACACGGAATGTTAACCCTGGAGGAGACCCATATCTTCCTCCTTCATCCTGGCCTTTCAGTCTTTTGCCTCTGTGGTTCTTTCTGTGGCTTGCTCAATGGCTGAGTTTGGGGATCTGTCCCTTTCTGGTATTCCTGCGATGTTTGTCCTTCCTAGAGAATGGTTACATCTGGGTCTGGTTTAATTAACATTACATTACATTTACACAGGGACTGTCTGTCCCCTACACCCCCAGGTAATTGACCAATTTTCACGGTTACAAAGAACTAGAAACGTGTTTAGCATCATCTGGCGCATCCCCTATTGCAAAACCATCCTTGGTAATCAATCATGTTCACCCACGAATACTGCAAATGAGAATGATTCTGTCTTGAGACAATTTGTCAAATGGTTTTCTTCCTGGATGATTCTACTCTCTTGATATTTTAGAAAGAGAAATGTCTGAGATGAAATCCTCTGCATTTATACAATTCTAAAAATTGATGTTTTTATTCTTATTTCCATCAGAGAAGTGTTTCTGAAGACTGTTTGATGTAGTGTTGTCTTCAATAAAATCAATATGTCAAAAGTGAGCCATATAGAGATACCACGCTCAGACATGTTCCTTGGGATCAGAAGATACCTAAAATTCTCCCCCTTCACACTCTTCTTTAGATGCATATTTTTAGGATCTTCCAAAAATGACATTTCTGTTCTTGTGCTGGTAGCTGTGGCTGTGTTTGTCCTCCCCGTTGTCTCTCTCTCTCCTGCTGGTATTCTTTCTCTCTCTAAAACAATTAATAGTTGAATTAAATGTGAGCTTCTGAATTGTACTTGTTTGTGCTTTTAAGACCTAAATTAATAAAAATAGGTGTGTTCTGATTTAACACATGCCACCTGGAAAGGCATGCTATATTACACAACCATAATATAATAACTGCATCATTACATGGCAGTATAAATAGTAGTCTGTTGAATTCATTTGTCCAATTGTATCACTTCATGGAGCAGTGTTTTGAACTTTGCTACATCATTTTGGAGCAAGTGGAGTGATTGCAGGCAGAGGAGAAAGTGCTTGTATCAGGATATTTCAGTGATCTTTAGTTGGAAACCTGGTAAAGGCAGAAATCTTCAGATGTTGCTGTAACCATTGTAAATATGAACAAGAAATCTTTGTTCAAGAAATTTCCCAGAGCATTTCAGCCAAGACTTTTCAAGTTCATCATTCTTTTTTCCTTTCTCCTTTTTCCTTTCTTTTTCTTGAAAGAGGTGTGTTTTTTATTATTTGCCTGAAGAAATATTTTTAATGCCCTAGTGTATTTCTGTTTATCTTCCTTCCTTCCTCCTTCCCTCCCTGCTTCCATCTCTCCCTTCACCCCCCCTCTCTCTTTAAAATGCTGAAATCTGGAGTCACTGGTAAATCTGCATAAGACCAGGCTATGGGCCAGGTGTAGGGTTAGCCCCACATTGATGGGTTCCCAAAGGAGAACACCCTGTGTTCACTGGGTCCTTCCACCAAGAGACAAATGGGCAGAGATAGTCCTTGCAGGGGGGTATTTGTCTAATAGCCTGTGAGACTAATGCAGTTTAACAAATGACTCAACCTGTTTTCCAGTAAGTAACTTGATTGAGGCTTGCAAAATACCCCTGAGAATTGTCAGGAGTATCTTCTGCCTGGTCTACGATGTATGTGTTTGCTTTGTATCTAAGAGGCACATCATGTCTTGTGTGCTCATTTGAGTATTTCTTAACATTCCCATTAACCTGTATATAAGAACCAGAAAGATAGTCTCAACATGTTGTAAATGAAGATATGACTCTATAACCTTTCTCTTGTTCTTGGGAAAACAGACATTCTCATGCGTATTTTAAACAGAAACTGTATATTTAAGTGTCATGGAAAATATTTATTGAGTAACCAGGATACAAATGGGAATTTAATTGTCAACATATGCTTTGTATGTGTGTGTATATGTGTGTGTGTGTATGTCAGGGTGCTCACCAACACCATGTTGCTGAACCATTGTGGCAAGTAGAACACATTGTCTGGGGTGAGCGTGTGCACACGCACACATGTGTGTACTGGTGCCATATGTCTGGCTTGCTATCTTTCATGGGATTTTAGCTTTCCCTTGCTGAGAAACATTGTTTTACAGTTCCAGGAGGCCATGATTACATTGCTGTATGAAGGCAGTGACTAGAAATGAAACCATCTTTCATCTTGGAAATTTACATCATAATATCATGGCTCAGTCAAATAGATTCCATTGGTCATTGCGAGGAAATTGAATCTGTTCAAATCCAACTGAGCTTCCAAGAGGAAACTGTAGGTCAAGATGCAGGGAAGGAAAGATGAAGGCTACCTCAGCTGCGGCAGCATGAGCTGAGTTGGGCCATCAGGGTCGGAATAGGCTTGCGCCAAGCTGCCAGTCACTGCCCTGGGGCCCATGTCTGGCCTGGGCTCCCTGCACATGTATAGAGGAGCAGAAGCATCAGCGACACCTGGCCCTGGCTCCTGAGAAGAAAACTCCTGAGACCCTACCCTCCACCCTAGGAAGACTCTTCCACACTGGTGGTACCCCAGGTGGCCATCAAAACCCAATGATCACTCAGAAAGTGCCCCCTTGGCTTTAACATAACCCAGTGAGTCTTTTGAACCACTTCATAGGTGCAGATTTCCAATATTCTTCTTCACTGTAGCTCCACCAGCTGTCACTGTTCTTAATACGCATGCTCGTCTAGTCAAAATTCCAGTCAGTTCAGATGCTCTGTGTAGGCCCTGCTAACTGTTCTAACATCAATCAATTAATGAAATGGTATCTGGTTTGTAAAACCTGGTTTCATGTGCTTTATATGTATAAAACTCTATCTGCCTGTGTGGCTTTGCATTTCAAATGTGTGGCGCACAAGCGTTTTGTTGGTGCTTTGTTCTTAGTACAGTAATTCTGTGTACAAACATTTTAATGTGGTTTTATTGTTTTCCAACAAGATGTCTCTGTAAAAATGATATTGGCTGAGCTGGTGTGTTGGTTTCTCTCATAGAGGCATTAACTATACTGCCAATGCGTTGAATTATTTAAAAATGCAAAATAAAATTTTTATGAAAACCTCATTTTAGACATGTAGATTATTCTGCTTAAAGACTTTCTCAGCAGTAAGTACCTTGTTACCACCTCTTTCACACTATAATATGTAGCCAATGCCCCTCCCCCTTCAACAGCTGTGAAACTGAGGGCAATAAAGAAAATAACTCTCACAAAGCCAATTCATTTTATAAGAGAGACAGACCCTTGGACCATCATTCAAAGCCCTTTTAAGACAAAATTGTAAAATGTATAGTTATCTGGTTTACTAGTACATAGAGCAAAAAACAAAGCTTGGAAAATATAAGGTCAAACTGTAGTCACCGAGAGAGGTGACTCTACAGAGGAAATGATAAAACTAGCCTAAAATCTTAAAAGCACAGCTGACCGCTGACCGTGGCCATTTACTCCAAGAGCACACAGCCACTAGCCTGAGAGGGCACCGTAAGCATTGATTTCAGGTCATAATAATGATTTGAAGCCATCAGGGAAAGGTTAAGTCATCCTAACCATACTCTTTATATTGAGGCAGAAACATGTGCCATCTGTTTTAGAACTATTTGCATCAAAATGCTAAGCATTTCCCAGACAGTTAAAGAGCAGATTTCTAGAAATTTCATTTTTATGAATTATAGTGTCCAGCCAAGTGAAAGGAGGAATTGCAATGCTAAGACCATACCACACAAAACACCTGTCAGTAAATACAACGTTAGCCATCAGCCTGGCTGAATTTCTTGTGGTCAAATGAACTATATTTGGTTTGGCCAGATATTTGGACACTGCAGAATCATAATCATACTGCAAGTGTGAACACTAATGTAGCTAAATATAAGTGATACTTATAACCACTCAGAATTTGAATTCCATTCCAAAGTTTAAAGCAACCAATATTCATAAATATGAAAGTTTTTCTTATGAGCTAATGAAAAATGTTTGATCTGAGAAAATAGAGCTAAATGAATTATATAACTTTGTTCTAAAGCAAACACGTTGTTTTCCACTTCTCTCTAAAACATAGAAGCATAAATTATGATGGCATGTATGCATGTATACAAAGATGCTTATGAGCTTAGTAAGTGCACCACTAGCCAGGCATTGTTCTGGTACTTTCTTACATATTAATGCTTGTTACCCTCACAATGGCCCTCTCAGGTAGGCACTGGTATATCTCTGTCAGGTAGATAAAACAATGGAGACACAAAGAGGTTAAGCAGCATGCTGAAGAGCACATAGCCAGAATTTGGATCTGATATGGTCCCAAAGGACTTGATCTTGACTACCACTTTCTACTGCTTCTCCCTATTATTAACAATACTGGTGTGCAGCATATATCATTTTGATTTTAGAAGCAAAAGTTTAAAGGGCCCCTGAGTGATCAGGAAGTGAAGTCCTTTGAGTCCTTCCAGAAGTTTCTAAAGGAAAAGCATTGAACCAGTCTTTCAGAAACACCTTTTCCATGAAGAATGACACTCAGGCACAGGAGACAGCCGCTCCGGAAAGGTTTAGTGAGGTGTGTCCCCTCATGTGTAGAAGTGGCAAATAAAAAACAATATGGTGCGACCTTCCTGGCTTGTTATCCCACCGTGGTTGGGATGATGATCAGGCCATGCTTTAATATCAGTTAACTTAGAAGACAGGCCCAGCCCCGGCTTAACTCCTGCTCCAGTGGAGTGAGGCCGGATTTGAGGCTTTAAATTGGGATTTTAGAGCAGATTCTCTCTGCCTGACTTAAGCAAGTCACTTAACATTTTTGTGCCCCACTTTCTACATCTACAAAATGGAGTCGATATCAGCCTTCTCCCTGGTACCCAGAGAAGAGCAAGATGTCTCACAGACCATTTTTTCTCATCCTATGTGCCACTCTTTCCTCTGAGACACTGTGATTCTCAAGACCAATAGTCTTCTTCCTCTGACAGAATCAGAGTAGTAAAGGCAACTTCGAGGTTGTGACTGTAGCACAGCATATGCCACAAGTGAGTAGGGCATGGTGGAGTGTATCACATAGAAGGCTAGGAGGACACCGAGTCTCATGCTTTGCAGAGAACATGTTTAGTTTTGTGAGTTTCTCTAAGAAACACACTCCGGGCTTAGGTGGAATATTTTGCTCTCCCTCCACCTTTTGTTAGAAAAGGAAATAAAATATTTAAAAAGGTTTACCTGTGACATAAGAGGGGTCTATGTGGTTGGCAAGGGGGATTTTGCCAGCAAGTTTCAGATACAGTCATTTGAAATTGACACATGTTGTCAAGGTCCTTTGCAATTGTGCAGGTCATTAGTTGGGTGTCTACTGGAGTCGATAGTCACACACAACTTAGTGTGTGAATTCAGGAGGCAAATGAGTGGCAGGAGATGACTTTCAATCCCCATCTATTCAGCCCTGTGACTCTCCACCCTAAGGAAATACCAAAGAGGCTTTTAAAAATGCAGATACCAGGGGCCGGTGAGATGGCTCAGTGGCGTAAGAGCCTGCCTTGCAAGCGCGAGGGCCCGAGTTCGACTCCCGGATCCCACATACAGAAAAGGGGCCGGTGATATCGCTCAGCGGCACGAGTGCCTGTTGGCGCGCGAGGTCCTGAGGTCGACCCCCCGGTACCCACAAAAAAAAAAAATGCAGATACCAGACTAAGTGCAGAGATTCCGAGTCCAGTAGTCTGGGTCAAAAGTCTCTGATATCAGTTTCTTATAATGCTTATAATGTTGGTTCTTATGTAAAACCAGGATGAAGAACTACTGTTTCAGGCTTACCAGAGAAAAAGCCCAGGAACACATTCATTCCACTCGCCTTCCTCAGGGAGCAAAACAAAATGCTGCTTCTAGCACTGTAAAGAAAACATCCTGAGAACCCAAGCTCAGAGTATTATTCTCTAGAGAAGGGATTTATTTTCATGCTTTTGTAACTCTCCAAGAATTTTCTAGTTAGCTCAAATCACCATTCACTTGAAAGTATTCTTATTTCCTAAATACAAGTCCCTGAATAAGGCCAGAGATGCAAGGGGGGACCCATGAGGAGGGATGCACCTCTCTGGAGACATTCTCCTGGGCATGGTTGGAACTGAGCAGAAGATGCTGATGATGATCTGAGATGCCCCCAGAATGCCAACCCTGAGAACAGAGCAATGACCCAATGAATAGAAAAGAATCTTCTCTTGTACAGATTCATATAGAAAACAACTCCCTACATTCTTGCTCCGCTAAAACATTTGCAGAATATACTGATATAGGGGGAAAATATGTGACTCCCAACCTGCTAGATGTCAGATATGCTGAGTTCATGTTCCTTGAAATCAAAGAATGAATTCTAAGGAAAAAGGAAGGTTAAGAGTAGGAAAATTTATTGAATAAGAATGGGGAATAGGAATACCTCCTGAGAGATGGGAGGGGTCTCGAATGGGTTGCCAACGAGCCCACTTCTCTGAGAAAGTTTTATACAGCAAAGTCACGAGGAGTGGGTACAATGTGGGTCAAATTATAATCAACCAATAAGATTACAAGTTAGCCACGTAGCTAATATTGATCTAATTGTAGCAAGGGCATATGGAGGACATCATTAACCTTGGTCAGTAATCTATAGTCTTAGTCTTGTCTTTAGTCTTGGTTTTAGTTTTAGTCTTAGTGGGTGGGAGAGGATAGCTCACCTCGAATGAGATAATGGTTTATTTATATGGGAAATCTCAAAAGGGTGGTACCAATAATCTCAGACTTCCTTAGGGAAGTATGTAAATCTGGCCATTGTGACTTTAATCATCTATAACTACACCTCCAGGCAGTTTTTGTTGTGTTCTCATCTTCTGCACTGACTCCCTCGAGGCCCTAGACCTGTCTGATTGACTATAATATTTCTACCTAACTTAGATGTCTATAATAATACCACTATAGACTAAGAAGAGAGGGAAAAGCTTCCTGTAACCATCCCAGTGTCAAATACCTGGCTAACTCATGGTCTTTGTGTATGGGTCCTTAAATTGTTCTTTCTAGCAGGCTAGGACTGGTTGGCTCAAAAGCCCTTTGGCATCAAAGTCAAAATTTTACAATCTAATTCTTTGAAACATAACCACAAATAAGCAAATTTTGTCCATTTAGAACCTGCTTGCTGCACAGGTCCCATGAAACTGAGCCCAACATTTGCTAGGCATAGATCAGACCAAACTGGAGGCTATAAAGACCTCAAATCACACTGGCTTTCAGAGGTATCTGACCCAGAGGTTCCCTGTTGTACAACTGAGTGACAGCATCTAGGTGTGTAAGCCTACTCTCTGCCCCCTCTTTCTCCAGTAGTTCCCTTGCACTCCTCTCCTTCCAATGGTGACCTCCATACCCAACCTCTGGAAGGTCTCATCCTGTGAAGTACTTTGGGGGCATTGACCAGAGGTATGTATGAAATGGATATGCAGAGATAAGGGACTTTTGGAGCCATATGCCCAAAATCTCCCAGAATGCATGGTTAGAGATTAAGATAGCCTACAAGGCAACAAATCCAAGTAGGATCAAAGTGTGTTGCCTTCAGGAGTGAATGCTTTGGCCTTTGTCCTCTCCATATTGCAATTTATCATTTAGATTTGTCCCAAGGTCAGTCATTTAACAGACCACCCTGACCTTCCCCTGTCATTCTTTTGTCCCTTACATGAGTTTCTGCCCAGACACCTGCCCTTCATTTTTCTTTTATCCTTGCTCCCTGGTTCTGTCAATAAAAAGCCACACAGACTTCAGTTTGGGATTATCCTTATCAGACTCTCACACTGAGGGGTCTCGGTTAATGGCAGCCCCTCTGGGCCCTCTTAGAGTACAGATTGGACATTGACTCTGAGTAATCTTTGAGTAATCTTTCATCCTTTGCACTATGCCATGGTCATGAACTGCAACAAAGTATTTCTCTTACCTCTCCCCTACATGCAAACTCACCAAAATGTCACCCAAATAAAGCCTATTTTGTGCTGCTGCTATCTCATAGTTGTATCTTTTGCCTTCGTCACTCTCCAAATTCCTTAAATTCACCATATCAGGCAGCAAAATAAAGGGGGGGGGCCTGAAGGGTCAGGTGACAGACAGTAGTGGTGAGTTCCATTTGGAGTCTTCTCCTGAGAGCCTTTAAGCAGCCTGGACACCCCCTAAACTGATCAAATCTTGGCCTAGATTCAGTGAGCAAGTCATAGCCACCAAGTACGTCCTAAAGCAGAGCCCTTGCCAGGAAAGAACTAGCTTCTTTAAGGTGCAGCCCAGACAAATCCAGTGCCCATGGGTGCTCAGGCCAAGCTTCTTCCTACCAGCTGCCTCCCAGCCCTCATAGTCCAACCAGCTGGGCACATGGTCCCTGTCACTGCTCTGGATTTAGTGTCCAGCTCATCACACTCAGGCATGGCCACCTCAATCTTGGCTGAGCTTAAATTTGTATCGGTTCCGAAAGCCCACCTCAAAAATTCCCATCTTGTTGAGTTGGGTACTGCTGTTATACCTTCCAACTATCAACCCACCACCCTGCTAGATAGGTATTCAGAAAATCCCTCCAAGTAATTCTAATCTGCAATTAGCATTTAAAATCAATTTTCTAGCCAAAACTCTTCCAGTTGGAGCTGTATGCCATATCCTTCACCCTTGGTTTTGGTGGACTGGATCCATGTATATGTCTGAATTTCTGTGCCCAAAGCCTGTGTTTTGGGAGATCATCAAAGGTCGCTCAGAAGCCATTGGACATTTTGGGTTTGAGAGCTCATATACAGACCCCGTGAAACAATCCTTGGACCCCAAGTATCTTTAAAATCATTATGAAATCTGGTACTAACATAAATAGCCATCCCAAAACAACTATAATCTTTACTAACCCAATTGTCAAGTGCAAACTGTACCCCCTTATGTGTTAAGACATCCCAGTGCCTTTTTAGATTATAACCTTAATTAAGGGCAACTCGGAGCACAAAACACAAAATCTATAAGGTATGAGCAATGCCTCATATTAGTTTTTTATTATGGGTAACAAAGTGTCACAAACTTAGTGGTTTAAAAAGCACATGCTGCTGCACATGGTGGTACATGCCTGTAATCCCAACTACTAAGGACGCTGGAGGCAGGAGGAGCAGGACTTCAAGGCCAGCCTAGACAACACAGCAAGACCTCCATATCAACAGCAACAATAACAACAAATATCATCCCAACCAGCACAGATATTTATTGCACTTATTATCTCATGGTTAAGGGGTTTACAAGTCTGGGTATCTATTATGTTTTATATCTGAAATGTCCCCCAAAGCCTCATGCGCTCATAGGTAGGGCTTTTGGGAAGGGACTGGATCATGGGTGTATGATACTAGATTAGTCCACTGATGGGTTTATAGCTGGCTGTGATGTTGGGAGGTGAAGCTTGGTAGGAAGAGGTGTGGCCTGGAAAAAATATATATATCCTTGCTATGTCCTTGATCCCGCTCTGCTTCCTGCCTGCCTTGCCATGGTCTGTTTCTCTTCTGCCAGGCCCCTCTGCCATGCTGCCCTGCCTTGGAGCCAGCTAACTAAGAACTAAAACCTCTACAAACTGTGGGCCAAAATAAACTTCTCCTCCTTTACATTGTGAGTGTTGGGTGTTTTGTTTCAGCAATGAGAAAGTAAGACAGCATCTGTTAGCTGCATCCTTCACTCATGGCTGCAATCAAAGTGTTAGCCAGACCTGTGATCTCACCCACAGCTCAGGATTCTCTTACCATCTCCCTCAGGTTGCTGGCACATTTCCTTTCCTTGGAGTTGGAGACCTCATGTTGCTTTCTTCTTCAAGGCCCTTGGAGAAGAGTTTGTCTTCTACATTCTCCTGCAAAGCGCTCACCTGATTTGGTCAGGCCCACACAGAATAATCTCCATTTTGATTAATGCAAATCAAACTTAGTAGGAGCCTTAATTACTTTTACAATATCACTTCATTTTTGCCATATAATGTCACCCAATCACACAAGTGACAGTCATCCTGTTCATGGGACCTGCATACACTCAAGGGAGCTTATGCAGGACATGGGTAGCTGAGGGCAGGAATTTGGGGGACCACCTTATACTTCTGCCTACATCATCCCTCCTAGGCACGAGAAGACTTCGCCTTCTGTGTAGAAGACTCTCCCCCCTCCTCATCCCCCCAGAAGCAGTGGGCCTAGAGGTTCTTGAACCATGTCCTCGCCACCAACATGGTCGTTTTCTCCCTGCCTTGGTTTCTTCAAGCAGAAAATTATTCAAGCAACCCTTACTTCTGTGCTGCTTAGGCGAGCATAATAAATTAATGAATTAATTGTGTTAAGCTCATTAGTCAGATGAAAGGTGCTGTACAAATGCAAATTGTTATTATTTTGAAATCTTGTGCTTGCCATTACAAAGTTTGCCCTTACTTATTAAATACTGCACGTTTGCCATCTATCAGCCCCCCAGTTCAATAACAATGCTTGTATTTTGCATCAAACCATTAATTTGAAAATAACTACCTTGGTGCTCATGATGTACTGATGGAGAATTATCTACCTTGGAAATTTGCCAGCAAGAATTATTAAAAAAAAAAAAAAAAAGATTTGCATTTGCTGAAGCTCAAAGAAAGAACCAATGAGGAAGCAGGGAGAACATCTTCCTACTGTTTGCGTCTCTTGCCCTCCAGGGATTGCCGAATTACTGTGGCACTGGCCCCTCGCATCTCCCACATCCCCAGGGGACCCAAGTGTCCTGATGGGCGCGGTGAAGTCCAACGGCTCTTTCCTCTGGCTACAGCTGCAGCTGCCCCAAGATAATTTGGGGTTTCCTACCTGGTGACATGCTAGGGGCAACTTCCTTTCCTGGTCTCCACTTCCTAGGCCTTCCAGGAAGGCCTGAGCCCTATTTCTCAAATAGCATTGGACTGTCCAAGAAGCCGGGCCTTGTTCCTCTGGGCCTCCCCCTCCAGTGTGTCTGCCTTGAGCTCTGCACACTCTCCTGAGCTGGTTCCTTGCAATGTCTCCCCCTGTTGGTCATGAGGCATCTCTATTCCATAGATAGCTTTTATATGGCAGGAAGCCCTTCTCCCTCCCCAGGTCTAGGTAACACTCGCTCCAAAGTCCACTGGTCTCAGGAGCACCCCTGGCCTACCTCCCTGGCCTGCGTGGGAGCCGTTGAGTGAAGATCAGGCTCAACAGCCGCAGAAAGGACTGAGTGGGAAGGGAAAGGAAAGCAGGTCTTGACCAAGAGACACCTGTCTGAAGCCTCATGTCTAGCCTCATCCCTGGCTGCCACAGTGCCTCTCCTTCACTCTACTAGCTTCTCTGTATCTTTAGATTAGCCTGGCCTTTCTCAACAGATGCAAGAGACTTCCGTGCAGCCGCTGACGACAGGGCTGTGCAGCTCAGCGGGAATCCACCCAGAACAAGGTGACTAGAAGAGTCTCCTAGGAACGAGTTGGGGATGGACCTGCCATTCTGCTTAGCTCTGCACTGAAAAACAATTGTAAACACTTGCCATGGAGAAGTATGAGGAATTTCTGCCCCTGGGTCAGTTGCCTCCAAGCATGGGTTGAATTATGCCCCCTCTCCAAATCCATATGTTGGAGTCTTCAGTCCCCAGTACCTCAGAGTGAGACCTTATTTGGAGATAAGTTATTTCAGGAGCAATCAAGTAAAATGGGATAATTAGAATGGGCCCTAACCTCATGTGACTTGTGTCCTCTCCAAAAGGGGACATTTGGAGACATTTAGGGATAAGGTCATGTGAACATGAAGATAGCCATGTGCAAGCTAAGAAGAGAGGCCTGGAATGGATCCTCGCCTCACAGTGCTCAGAAGGAACAAACTTAGCTGACCCTGATCTTGGATTTCCATCCTCCAGAACTGTGACACACGAATGTTCTATCATTTAATCCACCCAGCCTATGGCTCTTTATTATGGCAAACCTAGCAAACGAAAACACCTCTACTCATTTATCATTTGGTAAATGATCATTATGTATACAGGATAAGGTTCTGAGACTTCACGGTCATGCCAAACCAGATGTCACCTGGCCCTCATGGAGATCCTGGCCCAGTAGTGGAGAAAGCCACTCAGCAGATAAAGACACAAATAAATGTGAAACTGCAACTATGCTGACTACTGAGAAGACAAATTGCCTGGCCCATAAGGCTCTTCCCTGTATTGGGGATGGTGGTGGTGGCCAGTCAAGGATGGCCTCACCAAGGAGGTACCAGCTACGCTGGAATCCAAAAGCTACAAGTAGAGTCTGTTGCAAGAAGACAAGGACAGAGGGAAGGGCAGTTCAGGCTTGGGGAGCACTCGGTGCAGAAGGGCAGGTCATGGGGTAGGCCGCTGCTAGACCCAGATGGTCTTTACCCAGGCCCATTGCCCTCACGCACAGCCCATATATCAGTGCCATTGAGCCATCATCCTCTCCGTGAGGGTCCTTCCAAAGGACCCTGACCAGAGGGTACCCACCCACGGAACAGGGAGAATTCAGATGAGAAATACGGAAAGAGATAGGGCAAGCACAGGTGTGCCCCAAACCAGCTTCAGTTCTTTCTTCCTGGGGTCCACCAGATACACACTAAAAACAGCACAAGGGTGTCATGGTGAAGCAGTGAGGCAGCCGGCCTTGGCTTCAGTTGCTGCTCTGCTGCTTGCTAGTCATCTCAAACACATCACCAAACCTTTCTGAGTCTCAATTTTCTCTTCTGTAAAGTGGGGACAATAAAAACATTCTGTAGGATCAAACCTCTCTAAAGGATAGAGCAAGGAGAAACACTCAATGAGTGCTATTGTTATCACAGTGCAAGAAGACCTGTGGGGCCCCTGAGGAGAGGGCACCTCGAAGAGGGGCAAAGGCCAGTGGCAAGATGTAGTAGCCGAGGGGAAAAGGCAGGGCCAGGCTCCCTCTCCAGAGTACCAGGGAGCTGTTCCCTAGACCTATCCCTAACCCAGACCGGTCCTGGCCCACCACCTCTGGCCATGTGGCCATATTTCCTTCCTGATTTTCAAGGACTGTAATTTATGGCTTGGCAAACTCTGACTTCTTTGTAGTGGAGCCATTGTGTTTGTTAGCATAATTATTTCTCAGAAAGGATGTCAATAAAGGCCAAGGAGTGAAACATAAAACCCCCCACAATTGCAACTGCTAAATAATTTCTGGAATGAGTTGTCAGGAACCTTTTATTTACTGATTTTGCGCATTTCATTTATTTCTGGCACAGGGCCAACCTTCCTGACAGTTAAGATTTATTGATTTAATTGCCTAGGGTAACCATGCAATAAAATCATCTCAAAGATAAATTTTCATGGCACTGTGCAGCATGGAGGTAATTTTTCAAATGCTATGGCTATATTTCTGCAGGTTACAGGTGCAAAATTTGCTTAAAGCAGAGATGTCTCATTATAGCAGCTCGGGAACATTGGAGGGCAGTTCTTTGGTGGAAATTGGAGGAGAGAGAAAGAGACAGACAGGGTGAGAAAGAGAGAGACAGAGAGAGAGAGAGAGAGAGGGAGAGGGAGAGAGAACAAACATAGACCTTTCTGGAAAGAAATGATATTTTCTTAATTGGTTCATATATTCAATGCCCATGAGAAAGTGGGGCTTCGCTTTAATTAGGAGTGGGCTTGGAGGTTATTTACAGTGTTCTTTGGAATCATTTGTTTCCAGCTGTGCGATGCTTTGTACCGTATGAGCCTCACAAGGTAGATGATTGCCACTTGTGACATTCGCGTTTATTGCTTCTTTAGATCTTTTTATTTACCCTATTAAAGTGCTCATTATGGCTCTGAACAACGGGTAAATGAAAAACTCTGATTAACTCCTAGGTTAATGGTAACATTTCGGGGAGTCAGAAATAGCATAAACTTTTAACAATGTGAAATCTTTTCTTATCTCTTTTGATTTATTTTACAGTGTTTTTGCTTTGATTGCAGGTTTTAGATGGTGCCGTTTAATAACTTATTAAACTTGCAGCCTAGCAGGTTTGCTGTTTGGATGAAATTTTATTTTTGCTCAGGTGTAAACTTTTGGAGCAGGCAGGGATTTTTTTTTTTCACGTTATGGAATTCCAGCATCTGGGATCTGGCTGATTTTCCGAGATGCTCTTTGTGCAATGCAGGACCATGCAAGAGGGGTCTCAATCCATTGCCTTTAAAGCCTCATCCTCACCCATATTGGAAAAGGGGTTACAATCTTGGATGGGGGGAGATATGGGCTTTTCAGATGAGCCTAAGTGAGGGCCCCCCCTTCCAAAAAAAAGTCTCTGTAGGATTTGAATCCAAGCCCTGCCCCCTCATTCCTCTGATGGAGAAATTGAGGCCCAGAGATGTCTGAGCAGAGCTACATCTAATTGCAGGTCTGCAGACACTCAGGGTAGATATGCCTACTTTTCTTCTACCTATTTGCCACCTTTACATTATTCACTGCCACAGAGTCCAAATGAACACTGGCCTGGGAAACTCATTGCTCCTCTTTGCACTTCGGTTTCCCTGTTCACTGATGAAAGAGTAGATGCTCAGTAAATGCTCTGCCAACTCTCACGATCTGGGACTCCAGGACATGTGCACATCCAGCCATGTCACCTCCACCACTTGGCTGCTAATACCATTTCTCGCCTGCACTGTTAAACCTTCGGACTCCAAGCAGCCCCGTGTCCCAGTGGCCCAGACTCACACCATCCACTGTTTCATGGCTACATCTTCTCTCCCGGTGGAGCGGGCTTTGCAGAGTTCACATGCTGTGATTTGCAGAACTACATCAAAGCGAAACTAGACTTCGACTAAAGAGACAACAATGGAATCTTGAACCAAGATGAAGTAGTGAGTCCAGCTAATAGTGCAGATATGCTGCACTGCCATAGCCAATGGCAAGGTGGAAACTAATTTGATGAGAGGGTGTCCATGGCTATATTTCTGAGGCTCAGTGCCAGGACTGCTTGCTAAGAGCAGGCAGGGTCTGTGTATGTTTGCACATCCACCTATCTCACACAGAAACTAGGTTCCAGTGCAGGACAGTGAGAAGAATGAGGGACTCTGTGAGCACTGAAGGGATCAGATCTACCCCCGGCTCACATGGTAACTGCCTGGAAAATTCTGAGATTGAGGGTGCTCCATCATTCTACTCTAGCAGCAGCCTCCTATGTGTTCTGTGTGTTTACAGAGAGAGAGAGAGAAAGAGAGAGAGAGATAGAGATCTTGTACTTCTCTTTTTCATCATCATTTACATCCAATCCATGAAAAAGTCCTGTCAACTCTACATTTAAAGATCCAAAGGGCATCTCCTGTCCATGTCCACTGTATTCATGCTGGGCCAAGCCACCCTCCTCTCTCACCTGCATGTTAACATAGTAAAGATTTGAAAAAAAAAAGATTCAGAGAAGTCCCTTGGGGAAAAAAAAAACCCTGCTTAACTGTGATTAACCATCAGGTTCCTAAATATATTTGATTTTGACTTTCATTAAACAACTATTAACATTATTCGGCAAGTATTTTGGGGGGCCTTTCCTTGTGCAATGAACTGTTTAGGAGTTGAGGCTACATTACTGAAAATAAGACAAAGTCCTTGCTCTTCTAGAGCTTTCGGTCTGGTGAGGAAGACAGACAATATGCAAAATAAACTCATATCTAGAACATCAGGTAGTAAGTGCTGCTAAAGTAGGTCAAGAGGATGACTGGGGACAGGATGAAATGAAAACGCAGAGGGCTGGCCCTACTGGGAGTACAGACTGTCCACCCACCGTGACAGAAGGGGAGGCAATGCACACTGACACACATACCTCAGAATGAAATGTCCCTCTGTTACAAGAAACACTGTTCATGAAATGTTACCTAGAAGATAAACGCCTAACTCAGGAAACTCCTTGCTCCAGCTGAGTTTCTATCTTAGCTCTGGCCAGCCTGCTACACCTACCCCTCTAGCACACATGCATACACCTCTCCACTTGGCCAGACCCAGCCACTTCCCATTTCCTCCGATATAACTTTGCATACATTCCTCTTTTTACTTGAAATGCCTATTCTCCCTTCTTTGCCTAGCAAAATTAGGTTTGTTTTTGTTGTGATTTAGATCAAGAATGACTCCCAAAACTCTCATGTGCTCAAAGACAGGGCTTTTGGATAGGATCACATGGGTGCTATAGCTGACTTTTTGTTAGGAGGCAGGGACTAGTTAGATGCCAGTCACTGGGGCATGACCTAGAAGAGCATATTTCCCTCCCTGGCTCCTCTCTTCTCTCTCTGCTTCCTGGCTGCCATGACATGAACAGCTTTTCTCTGCCATGTCCTTCCACAATGCCCTTCATGCCTGAAGCCAGCTGATTATGGACAGGAACCTCAAAAAACTGTGAGACCAAATAAATTTCTCCTCTGCTAAGATGTAGGTATTGAGTACTTTGTCCCAGCAAGAGAAAGTGACTCTGATAGTTAACTTATTATGTCAGTTTGAGTAAGAAACACTCAATTACATTGGATCAGCATAGCTCTGGATGTGGCTGAAAGGATTTCCTGAAAACAGAGGAACCACCCTGGGTGTGAGTGACAGCAACCAATGAGCTTGCTACCTGAATGGTATAAAGGGGAAACAAAGAAGGAAGGCTCGCTTCTGTTTCTTCGGAGGAGCTCTGTTATTCATCTTCACCTGGGACCTCATCTCCTGGCTTCCATCGCAGACCCTTCGGCCTCCTGATGCAGACTCACACGGGACACTGCACTGAGCTCCAGGCCTTCCACTGGATCCTTCAGATCTCCAGCACATGGACAACCCTTTTGCACTTTTCCTCACCTGACTCTGCAGGTGGCCACTGCAAGCCAATCTTGTAAATTCTTGTATATTTGTATACCTTGCATTAAATCCATCTTTCTAATAAGCACTGACTGAAACAGTGACTAAGAGTTTTTGTGTCTCTCCTCTCCTTTCAAATTAGCACGAGGGCTTACCTGGAGCTGATACTCTGAAAGTGACTGGTAACATGAACTGACCTACCTTTCCTTCGCCAAATTTTTCCCATCCCAGAGCTCTACCACAGGTCAACAGGCCTCCCAGGTCAACAATGATATCTTAAGGCCTCTGGCCATGTGGCACCCTAAATCTCTTAAATGAAGCATGGGAACCTCAGTCTTGCTTTGCTTCCCCTTACAAATCCTGAGAGTGAAAGCCCAGCCCAAATCAGTACATCCGAACCTTTAGTCCTTTCCATTCATTCCTGGTTACTACAAAGAGGTATGTGAAAGCAATCATCACCCTCCTCAGGTGAAGACAAT
Source organism: Erethizon dorsatum (assembly GCA_028451465.1). Lineage (NCBI taxonomy): Eukaryota > Metazoa > Chordata > Mammalia > Rodentia > Erethizontidae > Erethizon > Erethizon dorsatum. The sequence continues at coordinate 133,661,968 of CM051842.1, forward strand.
GGCCACAAAGGGCTAGTTCATGCCAGGAGAGGAGTTTAAGAACCATAGAAGGACAGGAAAGAAAGGTGATCCTGTGTTAGAATTTTTGGGAGCTTGTTAGGACCCACTTACTCCAAGGTGAGGGATGGAAAAATGAAGTCTCCCTCATATGGAAGACATTAAGATTATAAAGCAGGAAGTTCGTGGTGAGGAGGATATTAAAAAGCACACACTTGTGCTAATTTGGAAACAGTCAATTGGAAGAATGTGCAGTGATGGGGCTGATCTGGCAGTGTTCCCTGGCGTAGAATGCTGGGGGCATAATTCTCAATTGATCAAATTCCTATGGGCGTCAGGCAGTCTTCTACTGTTGCCCCATCAAACAGCCCAAATTCCAAGTGCACCAAAGACTTTATGGCTCTGAATTAACATTTTAATGTCCACTGGGACATTCATGTCTCTCTCATTAGAAATTTCCCATTGTCAGGGGTCCAGGCTTCCAGCCTAGCAGAACCACTAAGGACCTTCTCACCATAGTACCTTATGTGTATCTGCATGAAAGGAATGACCAAGTTCCTTGGCTTGTCTGTTCAAGAGATTTACCAATGTATTTGCCCTAGTGCATACTACCATGATCATTACACAGTGAACAGAACACATGTAAGTACAAGGCCAGAGGGATTAAATCACGCTGGGCTCAAGGTAAAGGTGACTGGGTTCCACTCATAGGCATGCGCCCATGGAGACGACACTGGTTTGCTATCATGAGCCTGATTTGGTATGGTCGCAACAACCAGGACAATGCACATTTCCCACTGAATCAGGTCATTGGCATAGGGCCAAGCAAAACACACCATTTGAGATTTCTTCTTCCTTTAGTAGTCCTCCAGGGTATCCTACTGGGGAGGCCCGAGAGAAATCAGGAGCATAAGGCCTGATGGCTGATCTAAACACATAAACAGCCCATTTGAATAAACTGCACTGGATCTTTAGGTGCCATCTCCTTAGTTATCTCCACCTAGGTTTGGATTCATATTGGATTGCACTAAAAGCCTATTTTAGGAGACTTTTGTAGTAGCTGTTGATATTCTTCTTTGATAAAATATGAATCTCAGTAAGAGGGAGCTTCTTTCAAAAGATAGTAACAAGAAGTTCTGAAACCATATTATTATGGCTTGTGTCTAGATGTTCCCCCAAAGCCTCATGCAGTCATAGGGGTAGCTTTTCAGAGGTGGGTGGATCTAGAGTGTTTGGTGCTGGGATTGAGGGTATGTGATTACTAAATCAGTCCGCTGATTGGTTTGCATAGTTCCAGCTGGGATTATGGATGTGAGTTCTACACCTGCCCTAGGGTGGGTAGCCTGCATAAAATATAAGATACAGAAAGAGGGCTAATGTGCTCTCGCCTGCCTGCTTGCCATGGAATATTTCTCTTCTGTGATGCCCCTCTGTCATGCCACCCTGCCTTGGAGCCAGCCGACTACAGACTGAAACCTCTTCAAACTGTGAGCCAAATAAATCTTTCCTCCTTCAACTTTGGGTGTTGGGTAATTTGTCTCAGCAATGAGAAAAGTAACTAAGACACATATCAATGAAATATTTGTACTCTGCTACATTAAAATCTGTTAGTCTCTTGCACATTGAGTGGATATTTTAAGCAGTTATGATTTTGTAACATTGTGCATTGGTCATTTGGTACACATTGTTGCCCTGTGCTATATCAATCTTCCTAATGATTATATTTTTCATTACATAATACCCCAAAGTCATATTTGTTAATATTACCACCAATCTAATGGGGAAAATCTTTAAGTATTGAGATGTTGTCAAGCTCACAGTGGTGAGTCCAAGTTTTCCAAAATTCTAATTTTTTCTTGAGAGCTCAATTTTTATCATTAGAAAAATTACTGTCAGTTGTTTTCCTTGAGGTGGCAAGCTCTTTTGGTTCTTTTTGAGAAAATACTTACTTAATACTCAAGTCTAAACAGCATCGTTTGTTCTTCGTTCTTTCAAGTGAAAATGAGTTTCTATGAAAAAAAAAAAAAAAAAAAAAAGCCCAGCTAGTTCAACTCAAGCAATGGCATAAGTGGTTTTCTTTCAGTGAGCTGTAGTGCTACAGTGGGTAACAAGTGCTTTATACATAGTTCCCATTTTTGTCAAACAGATTATAAAAAAGACATGTACTCAAGATTTGAGATTTAATAAAATTAATACTTATTTTTCTACTTGGTCAAGGACATTCTTACATAAAACGTTTTTTTTTCCTTTTAACTGCCAATGTGTGGCAATAAAGAAGACAAAATCTACTCACACAGTTTTCTGTCACTGATGTGATTTGTGTTTATGTTCCAGTAGTTTCATCCACCACATCTTTTGTACCATCAGTGAAGATACTGAGAAAAAGGCAAATAACAAAAATAGTTTTAACTTCACAGGTTCCCTAAAAGATTCTTGGGATGTCTATGGGTCTATGGATCACACTTCAAGAATCACTGCTCTATTTCATTTTCTTGCCACTACCTTTAAAATATGTGTGTTTAACCCTCAGACTCTGGGACATGTGTCATTGCATCTGCCTTTATCCGTATAACCCCTGCAGGCTACAAATCTTGTGAGGAGGGGTCTGCTCATCGCTGTATCACTGTCACCTGGCAGTACCTGGCACATGGGATGTGTACATTTAATATTTGCTGAATGCATACATGAATAGATGAATGAATGAATAAATGAGTTGTTTGGGAGTGGAGCTTAATACAGGTCACTGGTAAGGTACACCAAGAGGTGGCCACTCTGTTTTCTACCCATTGCCCTATCTTCCTGCTTTCTATATACATAAGTGTGGATTATGTTTCTCATGGAAAAATAGTGCTTTCAGAGATGAGCAAAAGCTGCATTTACAGAGTTCCCTCTGCAGGGAATGTTTGCAGAGGCCCACAGATTGCTCACTAAGTGGGAGCTTGGTGGGAAAAATGAAAATTCTACTCTTTTTCTTGCAAAAACCATTTCATTTTTCATTTTAAGATACTGATGGCCCCAGCCTACTGAGGTCTATCAATAAAGGAAATGGCACCAGGAGGCCCCCTAGGGAGAGAAGGCTGTGCCTAATGGGCATGTTGGAGTGAACCACAATGAAGCCTAGCAAATAGCTATTCTGAGGCACTCTATGGAGAGCCTTGGACCTGACAGCCACATTTCAAAACAAATGCCACATTTAAATGGTAGTGCACAGAGGTCATAGAAGAAGCAGGAGCTGTGTACAAGAGACACAGTGGCTTGCAGGGAGGTCTTCTCATGTTCCAGCCTGCATTTGAATAAGTGTAACTGTAGGGAATCTTCCTACCTCATTCACTGCGGCCAAGCACATTGCCTGGCCAATAGTAGATCAATTGAATGAATGAATGAATGAATGCAGAGAACTATATAACCCAAAGAGAACATTTTATTATATCAGGCCAGCCCTCTTTACAGGCCATCTCCCTTACTGGTTTGAGTTCTGGTTTCTGTAGATTGCAATGTCTTTCTATGTGGATTTCCTCCTCACCCTACTCTGCCTTGACTGCCCAGACCAGGCCACACTCCTGTGTGGACACTGTTCTTACTGTGCCAATGCCCTGAATCCACTTGCCTTGGAAGAGTTGACCTTAGATAAAAGCACATGAAAAATATACCCTCTGCAGTGTACAGTGTAGAACAATGCTGGAAAGGGGGATGCTTAGACAGGCAGAGCTGTCTTCAGAGTGTGCAAGGCTCCAAACAAATATTTTTTGTGGGAACTCTGGGTATAGAAACAATTTAGGGAAAGTATGTATTAGAAAATCCACAGGCCCGTGTTGTGTAGTGACTGGCCGAGGAAGAGTGAGCACAGCAGGGACAGAGGTGGTGTGGAGATGTTTGCTGAGCCATCGTGCATGGGAAGTTCCTGTAGGCCTCATGCTCTGGGTCTCCCTGTTCATGCTCAGGGATCATCTCTCCATGTTCCTCACAGCCCACTACACCCTGGACGGCTAATGTGCCATCTCCCAGCTGCTGCTCACATGCCACGGCTCTTCGGCACCTTCGTGCACTGGAGTGATCTGGACCTCCTAGACTCTGCCAGTCCCTATGCCATTAACTTCAGGCTGGCTCCACTGTCGGTCACGATGCTACCGTTATCCACCAGGCCGCCCGAGGACACCAGTTACCAACTGACGTTCTGAGATGTTGACGGTGACCACCAATGCACACCTTCCCCAGAGTATGTGGGAAATGCAAATGGTAAGATGTGTTCTGGTCACATCTGATGTAGCCTTTGGCATTGCACAGGATGATGTAGAACAACGCATGTTCCAGTCATGTCCTGTCTTGAGATACCCAGGCCATAATCACTGCATTCCGACAATGGGATCCCTTTCCACATGCCGTGCATCTTGCATTCCACGTGCTGCCACCAGGGAGGAGGATGGGTAGAGGGGCAATCGGCACAGTGAATCCAGCATCACCACATGATCTAAAACAAAAGAGGATGTTTATCAGATGTACCCACTTGAGAAGTGAAGCAACAGTCTCAGAAGCTCTCAGAGGTGCTGCCACTTCCATATGGCTGCTTGACAAGTGGCGTGGATCTCAGAAAGGGGGTCATGTCCTGGGTCCCTGTGGGAAAGGGACATACCAGTTAGAGAACTCTTGCTGCCACAGCCCCTCAGGTGCTGGAGAGTGGAGGTTGGCTGCATTCAGCACACAGTTGGACAAGGGCTCATGCATGGGGCCACACATGTAACTCAAGCCCAAGGATTGGTAGTGGATTGACAAGAGCCCAGAGTTCTGAACTTGTCCTGTGTCAGTAATGAATGAAAGACATGTCAACTTGCACTTCAGCGCTCTTCTGACAGCCCAATCTGGCACTGTGCTACGAAGAAGTGCATCCCAAAAGACTGGGACAACCTGTAGTACGACTCTGGAAGCTCCTCAGGACACAGGTTGGCCCCACGATCAAGAGTGAGGATGCTAGAGTCAAAGAGTACTGAGAGAGGAGAAATGGGGACTGTGACATACCTGGGTCCCCAACCAGGCTCAGGGTGCCCAGTTCAGATGGCACTACCAGTCTCACTGGTTCCTGTCATTGGAAGGTGACTTCGAAAATTTCCAGAAAACTTTTCCAGTGATCAGGACCAACAAAGGACACAGTCCATGCCAGCAACACCTTGCCCGGATGACATTGTTGGCCCTGGCTAGTCACTAGCACCAGATGGAGGCTTAGAATATTTTGGAAGGCATTCCAAAGTAGGGAGGAATGGGGGCCGGAACAGAAAACATGTGCATTCAAATCTCAGGGCAGTGTTGCAGCCAGAGACTCTCCTTGAGAGTACATGCAGTTATGGGATGGGTTCTCAACAAGGGAATGTTAGTAGAACTAACGCATGCACCTTCCAGGCCAAAGTAGCCAAAAAAACAGGTATGACTTTTCCAAAATGCACAATCCAGGTTTACATGGGGTTTACATTAAAAGTGAGCATGATAAGTGTTCAGTCTCTCCAAATTGTCTTCTAACACTCTGAGCACCAGCAACCTCACTAAGGCTGACAGGGCTTGTGATCCAGCGGGACTGCAGAAGGGGAAGGCACCAAATGCCTAGAGGTCCCAGCTCAGGAAAGAATTTTAAAAGGGGGACTGTCTTTGTAACAGCTTGCATTTTTAGCCACATTTTGCAAAACTGACTCTTCTACTCTAGGTTCTGACAGCTGAGTATAATCTCTCCACAAAAGTCCCCCAAAGTTCAGGAACCATTTTAGAAATAGGGGATCTAAGACAGTGGTGGTTGACTCAGAGGCTAAGGAAATATGTAGAGAGAGGTATTAAGGTTGATTTGTGTTCCCTGAATTTATTAGGCAGGGGTTTGATTGACTACATGATTTCCTAGCCCTTCATGGTCTTCATTGTTCTGTGAAATATAGCATATAGAACACTAATAATGGATGATATTGATTTAATGGGGGATTTTCATGAGGAACAGATTTTTATGAGATGCAACAGTACTTATTTGAAGCATATTGACATTTTTAGTGGTTGACAGCATCCATGCTGAGCAGCTTCCAGATTTACAGGATGCAGGGTCGTAAGAGGAAAAAAGAATAAAGATCATTAAGAATCCTAAATTAACTCAGGAATCTCCAAGAACTGTGAAATTTCAGTCAGGAGGTTGCTATTAAGAGGGCCCCACGTATTAACTTGGATTTCCAACTAAAGCTATCATGTCTCAGTAAACAATAGAAAGTACGGTTCAGCTTTAGCTGCTTTAATTCAGGAACTCATCCCAATAGGAAATGTCCTGGCTTTACTCCAACCCTGAGAGTTTCCAGCAAGTACAATCTCTTCTTTTGTGGTTACCCTGCTATCAGAGCCCGAGAAACACTGCACAGCTAAGTGATGGAGTTGCATGAGTGAGGCAGTGTGAAAAGCAACATCTTCATCATCAACTGGATTGTCAGCTTCTAAATACATCACTAGTCCCCCCGAGGACGGAACCATTGTCAGCCACTCATCTTCGTACATTCTTCCAAGCACTCACACAGTAAGCATAGCTCAGTGATATGCACTTAGTAGGAATCAAAGGTCACTTATCTATTTACTCATAAATTTGTTGAATACATGTTCCCTGAAGTCTACTTTGTGCTAGGCCCCAGGGAGACAGGAAGACCATGCTTCGAGTTTCACATTCAACATATACAATAGCAAAGACATGCATATAGATTGCCACAATACAGTTTGATCAGCACGAATAAAAGCATGCTGTTGTAGAATAATGTAAAGATGCTCAAAATATAGCAGATTCCAAAAAAGTATGGGTAACACTGTCTCAGTGCTATACAAAAAATAATGATGCAAGCATATTTTTGCAAAGAAAGAATTGGAGATGTCTGATCAAGATAACATCATTGGTTGGTTCGGACTTGACTCCTGTCCTGCCACATCACCCTTTCTCCCTCCTCCTCCCCTTCCCAGTCTATAGATACACGTCACTGTTAGCGAGAAATTTTAGAAACCAATTGTTACTGCACACCAAAAGAAAATAATATTTCTGGACTTAAAATGGTACAGAAAACAAAGGAGCATGTTGAATGAAGTGCCTAGGAAAGTCTGCAGGTCACTGGCTTTAAAAAATAATCAGAAGGGTCTGGGAGTTTCTGAAGACTAATAGAGCACAGGATTATACTGCACAATGTGAGAAAAGAAGCAGGGCTTGCTGCTTGCAGTGAGGGGCTGGTATGGGGCTCCTGCACTGTGAAAGGAGGTTGAGCCAGCAGCTAGTGACAGCCCCTGGGGCTGCAGCTTATACAAAGCTGCACTGCACATCTAGGCACATGGGAGAAAGCAAACCAAACTGCTTGTCTAGCACGTGGGCCATGCTGCTGGCTTCTCTGTGACTGGATCTGTGCTATTCCCAGGATCAAGAAGGAAAAGGGAAACCTGGGGTGGACTGGGGGCCTGGGATGCTGAATAAAAGCAAATGCAAAATCACTAGACAGGGACTCTCAATTAAGTGTGTCCTCAGGGAGATAAAGGAAGATATTACTCATAAAATGAATGATTAGTTGTTAAACAAAAATGTGGAAAAATGAAGCCTTTAGAAATCCTGGAAATTATATACACATATGTAAGTATATAAATGAGAAAGAGAGAGAAACTGAAATAAAACTCAATAAATATGCAAATTTATAGAGTAGAAACAGTCAAAGAGCAAATTAATAAGTTAGGGAATAATGCTGAAGAACTCATCTAAAAGACAACACATACAGACACATCATGTAAATTAAAGAATACATGAGACATAAAGGATTTAGAGAAACTAACATATATTTGATATGAATTACAGATGAAAGAAATATTTGAAGTTAATGTCTGAGAATTTTCCACAGCTAAAAGAGGAGATGGAACATACCGAACCAATTTCACATGAATTATTGTTTGAATTGTTAAAGGAAAGCAAAAAACCTGTAGAAAAAAAAATAGTAGATAACATAAAATAATATCTTCATAACCTTGGGATAGGCAAAGATACCTTAGGTGAAAAATAAATTCTAAATGGAAAAGGATTGCAGTTTGGACTACTTTAAAATTAAGAACTTATGGGCCAGTGAGATGGCTCAGTGGCGTAAGCGCCTGCCTGGCAAGTGCGAGGGCCCGAGTTCAACTCCTGGAACCCACATATGAAAAAAGGGCCGGTGATATCGCTCAGCGTCACAGGCGCCTGCTGGCGCGTGAGGTCCTGAGGTTGACCCCCGGTACCCACGAAAAAAAAAAATTAAGAACTTATCTTCATCCAAAGATACAATTTAAAAAATGGCAAAAGCAAGAAACAAGGAAGAAAATATATTTGTGATAAATATGAATAATAAAGAACCTTACCTAGTATATATAAAGAATTCTTTCAATTCAATAAGAAAGTCACTTTTATAAAAATGGGAAAAGAATTTAATCGGACATTTTCCAACATATATTTCATTGTAAGATTCTCCTCTATCTCCGTCATTAGGGAAACAACGAGGTAGCAACATTCTTGATTCTCCAAGAGGGAGAGATTTAAGGAGAGATCGAAAAAGGGAAAAAAAATTAAGGCCTGGAAAATGAAGAAGGAGAACAGGAAATAAAGAGTCTTCGATGCGCATCAAAGATAATGTGTTTTTAGACTTGGGGGAAAAAAGAGCAAAACTAGAAAAGACAAGATAGTAAAGATATACTGCCAAATGTTTACAATGCCCACATCTGGGAAATGTAATGACTGGCCATTTCTGTTTTCTTTCTTTTTTATGCATTTTCATAAGTTTCTATTAAAGTGACATACATTTTGGTAACAAGGAAAAAGCAGATAGCTGTCTCTTCAAAGTTGAAGGACAAACAAATTAAGAAAGAAAAGCTTTTATTTTTCCTAGGTCCTCAAGTTTTGTCAGATGTATGTTGGGGTTGGAAGAGTTGAATGCAATAGAGGGAAATATTGTAAAGCCAGCTTGTCCCACTGAGCCCCAACATCAGGTTACGATTGTCCCAGATTGCATATACTTGCTTTGGGAGTCATCAGTGTGGTTCACCCACTATTTCTGGCTATCCTCTAGGGCCACTGCCTAAAAGGTTTATATTTTCCCACCCTTCTTAGAAGTTAGTCTTGATCACATGACCGACTTGCCCGTGAAATACCAGTATCACTTGGGGGGTACAATTTTCTGTATAGTCTTCCTCTCGCCAAGGTAATCATGAGATCACTTACTGAGGTGGAACCTCCATCAGTCTCAGTCTCTACATGGCTACAGTGTGCAGAGCCCCTCAGCTGACCCACACCGGACATGTAGCATGAGTGAAATATGGACCTCTGTTAAGTTACACCACTCAGATTTGGGAACTGTTTGTTACTATAGCAGAGAATAGTGTAGCATCACTCATACACTTACTTGCCTTTGGGAATCTGGGACAGTCATATCAAAAGCCAGCTGAATACTTCTCCCAGCCCCGTCACTGAGCAGCTTTTAAGGCATTAGTCTTGCTCTGCATATAACAGTCCACAGAATAAACTTCCTGGACAGCAGTCACCAGAGGAAGTGGACAGCTCGGTGATGTGTCGAGCCTGAGCCTCAGCAATTCTTCTTAGGCATTCTCGAAGGAAAGCCATCTTCAGATGAATGAAAGAGGTGCTCAACACTTCCCCACAATTTGTGGCTCAGGATTTAACCTTCTACCATGGCCTAGATTTCACCTGGTACCAGCATCACCCTAAACGAAGTAACGTGGTGCTATGGCTTGGATATTGTTTGAGTGTGGTCCCCACAAGGGTTCGGGTGTTGAAATTTAATCTCCATCATGAGGCATTAAGAAGGCAGAAACTTAAGCTGACTATGGTGTTTAGAGGTGATCAGGGTTAGATGGTCAGCAGGGTGGAAGAGACACGACGTGCACTTCCTATTTCTTACCATATGATGCTCTGCACCACTTTGAGAATCGTTAGGTTGTGGGAGAGCTTCATTAGGTTGTGGGGAGTGACACACAGAGATGAGGAAATATGAATCAAGCAGCCATCTCTACATGGAAGTGTTGGGTCAGTGCCAGTGAAAAGTGGCATGATCGTAACAGAAAGGACACTGACTCAGGAACCAAGAGACCAGGCCACTGATTCATAGATTAAACTGGGGCAAGCTCCTGGGCTTCTGTTTCCTCATCTGTAAAGTGAGATGGGTGGCCTCTGGGCTTTAACACTTAGTTGGCCCCCGGGACCAGGCAGTCACACAGATACACGATGTCACTCAGCTAAGCCTGCTACAGTAGGGAATTATAGGGACTTAAGTGAGTATGTGCCTTCCTAAAGGCATCCAACACAATTTTTTCAAACATTATGGAACACACAAGAGTAGCATATACGGGTCTCATTTGGCCAGGACGTCCCCCATCTGCAACTGACCCCTGGATAATCTGGAAAGGCCTGTAGAGGTGATATTCTATTATTGCTAGTTTCTCATTTTTCCCTGACAAATTTGAGAACTCAGTGACTCCAGAAGAGGTCTCCCCTAATAGCTTCCAAATGATAGGCTTAAAATCACCTGGTGACTTCACCTTTAACTATTAACACTTCACGCTTAGATTTGCTTCAATAACCAGAGCTTCGGAGAGATCTGTTGCTATTATTTGGTCATAAAATGTTTCCAGTACTCACAGAGAAAAAAACATCTCCGGATTGCTGCACATTAAGGTCTCCTTTTCCTCCACACAAATGGCTAATTGCCTTGGAATCCCAGAGGCAGTGCAAGGCAGAAGGGAGAGCGAGAATGAAAGAAAATTGCTTTAAATGGGCTAAATATACCTATGAAGAAAAAAAAAAGCAAATTTTCCTACAAGGCAAGTGCATCAATTAAACTTTTCAATGGGGAGATCTTACTTATGCTCTTGACATTAGTCAGGAATATATATTATAGAACTCTATTTACTCCTCTAATTAATATAAATGAGTGGTTACCATAGCAATTATTGCATTATATGATGCACATAAAACTCTGGCTATGCTTAGAGCTAGGGTCAGCATTTTAAATCACTCTTGACTCATCATGAATCAAATGTCCCTTTCTGGATATTCTGATGGGCAAAGTTGAGCCTTTATTAGCAATAATGGAATGTAGAATTAATGTAGCACGTTTTATCTTACAGTGCCTTACTCTATTAACTAGCTAAACCCCATCACATTCCTTTTGTAAGTGACTCTTTTCCACCTTTTGCATGGGGCACGTCAAGGGGCATTCTCTGAAAGAGGAATGGCACTCATTTCTGTGATTTGGAAATCACGGATACAGAATTTTATTATCTGTCATACAAATGACCACAAAAGGATAATTTACGTCAAACCAAAATTCAGAGATATATTTTCTAGTACATGCCTGTGAAGAAGAGACTGAGGAAACATGAGTAGTCTGGAGCAGTCCAGTGTGGGACAGTGGGGTGGGGGTGAAGGATGGCCTGGGATAAGCCAGGGAGGGGTCGTGTGTCCAGCCCTCCTCTCTGCTGTGCCCGCCTCTCAGCACCCTTCTTGTGACCAGTCCGCTCTTGAGTGGCTATGCTGCCTGCACTGCTGGGCTGTGCACTCCTCTGGAGCAGGGCAGGTCTGACTCCTCTCTGTCCCCTCTGGAGGAACTAGCACGAGGCCAGTGCACACATTCAGGGCCAGCCGCACAGGTGTGCAGCCAGTGGTGCTGCCCAGAAGGGTCTTGAACTTGGATTAATTCTTCGTGGTCACTGTCTTGAAATTCTCAATCAGTTTATCTTTAGGTTTGTGTTTGGAAGTGAAACCCGGTGGGATGATAAGACTGGGAGCCTCCACTCACCTCCCACAATGCTCATGGCTCCCTGGGACAGGTTCTCAGCTACCTGGTTCCCTGACCACAGTATCCCGGGCATCACCAAGCCTCTTCCACCAACCGTACCAGCTCCTGGACAACGCAGTTGTTCTCTGTCCCTGGTGAGGGCCCGCACGTCAAAGTCAAGAGCTGACAGGTACGAGATTGGAACATGGCATCGTGGAACATGACACATTCATCAACTAGGCAGGGATAAGCCTCTCACCCATGCCAATCTAGATACCAGGGTGTCCTGGAGTGGATGTTGCCACTCTGGGTGCCTACCGTATGCCACGGGTTGAGGTGGCTGTCCAGTGGGAAGGATAGACGCCAGGGTTGACTTCCTCATTTCAGGGCCACAGCACTGTGTGTATGCCTGGGAGTTGGCAGGAGGGGGAGACACAGCTAGAGGGCCTCAAGGGACACCCCTGGGCACCTTAGAGCTTAGGTGCTCACTTTGCAAATATTTCTGTGCCCAGCTGAGTGTGACACTAAATAGCATATAAAATTACCGGGACATATCCAGAGAGAGACAATGGAAGAAAGGAAAAAAGTGTTGTGTATTTTTCCCTGAGTTCTGAACCAGGGGCCCATATTTTCATTTTTCACTGCCTGGTGAAAATTGTGCAGCCAGCTCTGTTTTCAGTAAAAACTTATTAGTAATAGTAGCTATTGTATATTGAGCAATTATTCTGGCAAGGTTACTACACTAAGTTTACACGCATCAGCTCATTTCATCCTTACGATAGCTGTATGCAGCAGATGTTATGTCTTACTACTTCTATTGCTTAGGAGTTTCGTGTCCATAGGCAAGTTATTCATCTTTTGTGTGCCTCAGTTTTTTCACCTGTAATATAGCCCATATTAGGTTGAAGTATATAAAATTGGTATTTTGTAGCTCAGAAATTATTAAATATTGTATGATTCAGCTTAATATTACCTTCCTCCCGGGAGTGCTGGGAAGGATTAATGGCATAATACAAAAAAAAAAAAAGTGTTGAGAAAAGTGCCCAGCTTATAAGCATGATTAATCTTCACTAATAGTGATGACCATTCTGGTTCTGTAAGAACCATTCTGTAAGAACCTTCCTTTCATATGTAGAAAATGGGTATTCCTAGAAGTCGGGTAACACAGACAGAAAGGGGTGGATCTGAGATGGGAAGCCAGGCCTTCGCTAATCTAGGGGAACTGCTTTGCCTCCGTAGGCTGTTTGGAGAAAGCACTGGGCTTCACGGTGCAATGGGAACCCAGGGAAACGTGTCCTTACCTATGGCCCTGACCAGTCACTGTGACAGGTGCCTGTGCATACAACTTTGGAATCTCGCCTTAATGCTGTCCCTCAAAACACATGGCAGTAGTGCATTTTCCTCATCTCTAAAATGAGAGAAATTTCACCGGGCTGAAATTATAGTGGTTCTGCATGTGTGGAAGGTGAGCGGGCAGCTTGCCAGGAAGGGATTGTCTAAAGAGAATGAGTGTTTTCCTGTATTTAGATCTAGGTTTCCAAAGACAGACACGTCTCAAGATTTGTCCTCTCTGATGACTTCCTTCTTGGAGGACTCATCAAGATTATAACTGCAATTGATTTCTTTTTATTAGCTAAGGATGAACTGCAAAAGGGTAAAAGTTCATTTTGGATAAATCCTCAAAAGTTCGGAAAGCTCCCAAGACTCCCGCTAAACTTTCTTAATCTCTCCACAGCTTTGCGTGCTGTGTAATTATCCATATTTGTGAAGGGTAAACCACCCTTGCCTTCTTCATCTCTGTCACTTCCGATTGCTGGCAGGTCCCCGAAGTGCCACTGCTCTTCTGTGAGAGGCCCCACACAAGGTCAGCATCTCCTAAGAGACAGAGGCAGCTCTTCCTGAAGGGCCCCAGGCCTAACCAAATGCATTCCATTTAAATCACAGAGCCCATAGTCTGGGGCCAAGAGGAAAATCCCAGAATTAAGAAAATTGTGAAAATGAAAGGTCCTTCGAAAATGAATGTGTTACTAATTAAATCTCCCAGGTAAGTGAGGGACTAGTAATGGTCCTCATTTCTCTTACTCACAAAAAAGTGAACAAAAATGTCTTTTCCACTTTCATTTCCAAGAATTTCCTGACCAAGTCATTCCAACTGCCTTGCAGAGGAATTTTGAGAAGTATTTTCTAAGCCCTAAGACAACATCGTCCTTGACAAGCAAGAGGAGAAGGTAGGAAAAGTGGCCAGGAAATGCTTTAGGTGTCCTTTGAGGAGATCACTGGGGCTGGAAAGCTCACTGCACCATGAGACAGTCAGGAGCCATAGGCTGAAGTCCCAGGTCTGTCACTTACCCCTAGGTCCACCTTGCCTCTGTCATTCCCGTTTCTGGGTCTCAGTTTCCACACCAGGAAAACGAGAGTTTGTGTGTGGTCTCTAAGAAGCCCTTTGGTTTCAGCATCCTATTTTAAAAGATTTAGTGCTAGCAATATTCACAGCAATTACATAATAATACCACATATAATTAAAAATGTATTAGGTAGCCAAGGGCAATGGCACATGCCTATAATACCAGCACTCAGGAGGCTGAGGCAGGAAAAGCATGAATTTGAGGGCAGCCTTGGCTGCATAATGAATTCAGTCTGAGCTACATAGCAAGACCCTGTCTCACAAAGCAAAACCAAAAAGAATGCATTAGGTGCAATGTAACTTAGTAGCCATGTGCAGTTAAACAAATAACTATCACTTAAACTCTTTCTACTTCCATTTCCTCATTTGCAAAGCAGAGATAATAAGATTCACCTGTCACATAAGGTTGTCGTGAAATTTATTTATTTGTTTATATATATATATTTTTTTTTATTTTGAGGATCTCAGCTGTTGTGAAAAGTAAAGGATTTAATCCACATAAAACTCTATATGCTTGGCACACAGAAAGGTCTCAAAAATGTTTTCTGTGATTATTACTGTGGGCTAAGCATTGTGCTAGGTATTTTATGCAAACTTAGATGGTCCTTGTCTCTTAGTTACTATTCAAATGAGCTTGTCTGAAAGCAGGTTATAGATTACCTATAGAGTCATTGAGGGACAACAAAATCAGGGAAAAAAGGGATACTTTACATATAAAAAGTATGATTTTTAACTGAAAGATTTTAATCTCATTATTTAGTCTACATTCAAAGACAAGCGTCTATGTGAACTAATGGAGTCCTCACAATAATTCTTGAGACCCACAACCAATGAAGTTTATCCCCCCCCAAAAAAGGAACAGATGACAAGACGATGCCAATTGATATTGCCACTCTAGCGTCTTTGGAAGGCCTGGGACCGCCCTAAGTAGTGAAGAAAGCACACAAGACTCGTGAGTCCTTATCCTAACTCTGCTCGTCTCTAGTTTTGGGCATAGGAACAAGATTTCTCTTCCCAAGCCTCAGTTTCCCTAGCTAGAAAATAGGGGATAATCCAGCCAGATGGCCTTATAGGCCAGTCCTGCTGCTCTAAGATTAAATGGTTCTAAATGAAATTTCATCCAAAACTTGCACTGATGGCTCTGACTACTTTAAGAAAATTACTACCTTCCTAGATCACATAAAGTTCATATCCTTCAAGGCTGGTAATCTCTATGCCAGAGGGAGACACTCTTCAAGTGATAAGGTCAACTTTGTAAGCTGTATCTTATACCCTTACCTGAAACCAAAATGCCCCATTTATCACATGACCTCCTCACTGATTCCAGACATGCTTTACACACTGGCATTATTGGAGGTGGAGAAAGGGTATGGCCATGGGGAGAACCCTTCCCTGTCACTCATCGTTCTGCCTGGGAGTGCGGACCCTGCCCTTTACTACCCCACAACTCAATGGAAATATGACTGGAACATGTAAGTAAGACCTTACTAAGGGCTTGAAAAAATTAGGCAAAGATCCTGTTTTGCAAGCCTTGTTTATTTTCTACAGAACACCTGTGTTTTGTCCCATCCTAGCCTCCAGCCTACCTACAAGTTCAGCAAAAGCAATCTTGACAAGCACCCAGGAATACTAGCACATCAGTCTGGACTCCTTAAACAGTAGACTCAAAAGTATCAGTTTAAAAAGAAATCAAGTTTCCTTTCCCTCTCCTCATCTGCTCAACGCTGCAAGCTATCTAGTTGTAGTTATCTAAAAATCGACCTATTTGAGGAAAAGGGATATTTTTCATCCTACAAGTCAGGGTGAAGCACAACTACCATGAACTACTACCATGGAAGCACAACAGAAACTTGAACTTGATTGGAAAGCAGCATAGTAATGGCAACTCTTATAGCTACCCCAACAGCCAAAATGTTTACGCGTCTGTCATGCCTTAGGCACTGTCCTAAGCACTTTAGAAAGACTAATTAACTCCTCAGAGCAAAGTTATGAAGTTGGTGTTATTATCCTCATTTAACAGAGGCAGAAACTGAAGCCCGGAAAGAAGTGAAATAACTTGCCAAAGGTCGTAAAGCAAATTGCAGGATAGTGGAGATTTAAGGCCACCAGTCTTACTCCATAGCCCACATGTTTAACTGATCAACTGTGCTGTACGATACATCCAGAAACAGCACAGAGGTAAGATAATCCAGAGATGAATAGGAAAGACATTTCCTCAACATTGGGCAATAAGCTCGGGGCCAGGATGTGCTAGAAAAATGCTTATCTATTGAATGAGTACACAAGAAATTGCTTCACACCATTCAGAGGCTGCAGAAGAAAGATAATCAAGTAGACAAATAATAACATAATGTCATGCGCATAGAAGGGCAGTTACTGCTTCCTCTTGGAGTGTTTAAAGAAGGCATGGAGGGGTACTACTTTTGCATTAGGTATGAAGTTTGAAATAAAAAACTATGAGGGTCTTCTTGCAGGACAAGCTTGCCACGTCTCCCAGAGTAAACATTTTCTAAGCATACAGAGTATGTTGCTCCTCATTGGTTTTGTGAAATTGTACAATGTAAGCCACATTTGATGTGCCATATATGTAAGAAATTATTGCACGGTAAAGAGAAAATTTAAAATATATATAAATACCCTTATACCCATTAAGAAGGTTACTATCAATACAATAAAAAATAACAAGTACTAGAGGAAATGTGGAGAAATTGGAACCTGTGTGCGTTGTGAAAGTAAAATAGTACAGCCACAGTGGAAGACAGTATGGAGGTTCCTCAAAAAAATAGAAAACAGAACTACCATATGATCCAGCCATTCAGCTTCTAGGAATATATCCAAAATTATTGAAAGCAAGATCTTGAAGATATTAGCGTAGCCATTTTTATAGCTGCTGTATGCCAAGAGGTAGAAGCAACCCAAATGTCCATTGATGCATAAACACCACTTGGTATGTACATACAGTGTAATATCATTCAGTCCACAAAAAGAAAGAAGTTCTGTCACACATTACAGCATAGATCAACCTTGAGGACATTATACTAAGTGAAATAAGCCACTTAGAAAAGACAAATATAGCATGATTCTATTTATATGAAGTCTCTCGAGTAGTTAAATTCATAGAGATAAAGGCAAATGGTGGTTACTAGAAATTATAGGAAAAGCAACATGGAGAACTGTTGCTTAATGTATATACAGTTTCTGTTTTGCAAGATGAGAAACTTCTAGAGATTGGTTGCAAATAATGTGAACAGAATTAACACTACTGAATTGTACAGTTATAAATGGTTAAAAAGGTAAATTTTATGGTATGTGTTTTTAGCACAATATTTTAAAAAGCATAAATATAAAACAAGGCAGTCGTGCTATAGTCCTCATCAACTATAAATCCATAATTTCGAGATAATACCCACAGGATTACTGATTCTTATTGGAACTTCGTTCACAATGACGCTACTTTGATTTCTAAGCATAACATGAAATGGCAGTCAGATGAACCTGGAACACATGAGTGAATCCCACTTGGCACTTTCTGTGTTTCCAAAAGCCTTTTTTCTTATATCAGCACATTATTAGCAACACAACATACCAACTGCCTAATTGGGTAGACATAGCCACAGCACAGTGATTAGCACACTGATCAATGTGCTCAAAAGTCATATGGTATTTATTAGGTCAAGGATACAGGTCATCAGAATCTTGTAACAGGACCTTCACGTGGAAGCTATTGTATTCCCACTTAAATTGAAAAGAAGAATCTGCAATCTGCTTGTTAAATAATAAAGGCTTTGAAAGGCAAAGAACGGTCCCATGGAGTGAAGACCAGGTTTTCCAGTGCTTGGCTTTAGCAAGTCTTGTTCCCCAGTAATGTCTGGTAAATGGGTTTTGGGAATCAAATTGAGCCTGGGAGATTTCTGAAGCACTTGGTAAAGGCAGGCTGCATCCAAACCTTCTATTGGAAAAGTCTGTTACTCACAATGGACTTACTGTGATGGGACCTGAGAAAAACTCTGACTGAGCTCCTGTTCTTAGGAAGTATATAGACCCACTGGGAAAGTTGGCAATGTGCAGTTTTTCAGTCCAAAACCCAGGATTCAAATTCCAGCTCTTCTCAGTGGTAGTGTAATTTACAAGCTCATTTTTCTCTGACTTCCAACTTCTGCATCTGTAAAATAAGAAGAATAGCAGTATCAAGCTCATACAGTTCTTGTGGGGATTAATGGGCTAACACATGTAAAACACTAAGCACAGTACCTGGAATTTATTAAGCCCTTAATATTTTATTGCTATTGTTATTGTTATTTTACTATGGTACTTGAAACAAGGAGTGCCCAGTGAACTTCGTGAGGTATTTCTGTAGTTTAGCTTTCCTGGGAGAAAGGCAAATGTCTTCAGTAGTTGCTATACGTGAACATAGTTCAGTCAACAAGAAATGCTGGGGGATGCGAGGAGCTAGCAGAGTATTGCCCTGGAACTCTGTGGAATCTATCCCTTGGTTTTCCCACTAGCCATGTTGCTGTACACTTAGTAGGCTTCAATAAATTTGACTGCATGGAGACAGCAGAGAATGCACTGTCATGGTACAGCCCGGATTTCTGCAGTCTGCTGGGCCTTCAACCACTACCCAACCCCACCAATGCCACTGTACTTCTCAGGTTGTATGGTGCAGAGTCAGTAGAACACCTGAAGCCAATGTCTTCTTCCTACAGCCAGTGCAGGTGTTTCTTGCTCAGCCTTGAATAGCCTGGCTGACACAAAGAGGATGCCTTCCTAACCTGTTAGAGCTTAGCTTTCTCTTAGAGAATGAATAGAGTTTCCTCATAGCAATTGGGCAATTGTTTGAGGGCCTGTGGAGGTAAGATACTGGTGACACATACAACCACTGGTTAGCACAGGCTCCAGGCTGCACCTGGATTAGACCATCTTAATTCTTCCTAGGACTTTAAATAGTGTAGTTCATTATTATTTATCACATGTCAGACATGGTTTTAAGTACTTTACATGTATCTATTTATTCTCACAACAACTCTATGAAGTTGCTATTCAAAGAGGCCAAAGTTTCTAGCTATTTTCCATACATTATGACAGGAATGAGGCTCCTGTAGGTCCTTAGTCCCTGTCTTAACCCATTTTTGGATGCTATAGCAGACTACCTGAAACTGGATAATTTATAAAGAAAATAAATTTATTTCCCCACAGTTCTGGAGCCTGGGAAGTTCAATATCAAGGTGCTGTCATCTGGTAAGGGCAATCTTGCTACATCATTTCATGGCAGAATGGAGGAGAGAGAGACAGAGAGACAGAGAGACAGAGGGACAGAGGGACAGAGGGACAGGGACAGGGAGGGAGATGGAGAGGGAGAGGGAGAAAGAGATTGATTCACTCATTTATAACAAACCTACTTCCATGATAGTGGAGTTAATCCATTCAGGAGGGCAGAGCCCTCATGGCCTAATCAACTCTAAGTGGCCCCATCTCTTCATACTGTTACAATGGTAATTAAATTTCAACATCAGTTTTGGAGGGGACAAACCTTCAAACCATAGCAGTCCCTAAAAGGCCCAAATAACTGTGATCCAGGAGATCAGGAGATACTGGTCATATTTCCTGCCCAAGCATAACCTGCTTTCTACCTATGACCTGAGGGCAGCTGAAATTCAGGTAAAAGAAAGAAAAAAAGAAGAAGGAGGAGGAGGAGGAGAAGAGGGAGAAGGAGAAGAAGAAGAAGAAGCATTAGTTCTGAAGTGAGTAATGGAAATTATCTGAAGCCCCAGCCCAAGAACACATACGCAAGAAAATACTTTTCACTTCTACTTGGCTGAACTTAGACTCTAGGACACAAAGAAATAATTCAGTGGGCTCCCAAACTTCCACTCCACCCTGGAATGTCTGTGGAAGAGGCAGTGAGAACTCAGGAACGGGGTGCAGGACACTTAGAGTAGCTGGATACTGTACACATAGTACAATAAAAGTGGATGTTGTCCCTAGTCCCTTAAGACAGAACAGTCCCTTGCCCACACTTTCAGCTCCCTGAGCTATTGCACGTGAGGTTAGGTGATGGCTGCAGACCTACCTGGACCCTGCATCTAGCCAGAAATGCACTGAAAACTTATCTTAATGCTATTTCCCAAAGAAGTGCCATTGCCCAGCCCTGTACTATTAGCTATAGATGATCCGGGCAATGCAGATTTGTCACCCTTAATCTAGTGGTTTAGTCTTATCCCCAGGAAAGAGCTTTGAATCCTGGTTTCAGTAAACATCTTCTCTCTAATCTGTAAGCTATTTATCAAATATGAATGCACTTTTTGAAATGAGTAACTCATTTCCCTGGTGTTTTGTTCCAAAAATAATTGGAAGTGACAATACAAAGACTTACACATAGAGTTGGATCATCATAAAATAAATATAAAGTTGGAACTGCCCTTGGAGGTTTGCTCTCTTGCTTAGCTTCCTCTCCAAGGCGGCATGGGTACTTCCATTGGCATATCTGTGTTCCATTATTGATTAGCTTTTAGACTGTTGTTACATATTAGATTAGGATGGCTCCGTGAATAGACAATGAACAGTCCAACCACATATATAAAAATCTTACAAAAGAGCTTCTAACATGATCTTTTTAAAAAAGAAAACCTCATTTGGGCAAAATTCGAGAAAATGACAGTCTATTAAACCCATGTTCTAGGCAACCTCTTAAATTTCACTTCTGTTATTTTCAAAATGAAGCAAAAGATCAAATTTACCCAATTTAGCATGTATGCATACACATCTGTGTGTGCATGTGTGTGTGTGTGTGTGTGTGTGTATACACAGGCACATCTAAGAATGTATATACATCAACCACTTAGGGCAGCAATTTTAAACTAAGGCAGGGGCATTCTAAAGCAGAGTAAATGATGTATGGTATCAGACTATTCTTTAAGATTAAGCCCTTCCAACTTTAAAACTCATACGTAAAGAGGATTTCAAGCTCAGATATTCTGAGTTTGGCCAAAAACATCTGGCAACATATTCATACTCTAATTTTCTCTCCCTATCCTGCTCTCTGAATTTTCATTTTTTGCTCATTTAAGTGTACTTGCTTCAGAAACTCCATGGGCAAGGGACCAAAAAAGCTTGGAAAGCTGGTTGCTTTTGATTCCAATGCCAAAACAATCACTTGGATGTGGGCCAGTTAACCTAGAGCACTTTCTTTGGCAATACGCCAACCACAAAGTCTTCTTTGCTGCACGGAACCCAACTCATTCTAGAACTTATTCCTATTGCTTAGAAAAACACAGGCTATATTATTTTAAGCTGTCATTATCTTCTAATAGAGAAAATAACCTCCTGACCAGGCACTTGTTGATCAATAACAACTTCCACTGATTTTATGTACCTACTATAACAAATTACCAAAAACTTAGGGCATAAGACAATAGAAATGTATTTTCTTACAGTTATGGGGCTCAGAGGTCAGATGTGGGTATCATGAACTTAAAATAAAGGTGTTATCATGGCCGCATTCCTTTCTGGAATCTCTGGGGGATGATATGTTTCCTTGCTTTTTTCCAGATTCTAGAGACAGACTGAATTCCTTATCGTATCATACCTGCTTTCATCTTCAGTATCAACAGTGTCACTTTTCTCTGATCCCCCTTACATTATGACATTTCTTTCTGACTTCAGTTGAAAAAGTTTCTCTACTCTTAAGGGCTTACATTATATTGGTTTGGATAAGTTCCCCAAATTTCATGTATTGGAAACTTAATCCCCAAACTCATATGTTATTAGTGTTTGGAAGTTGGGCCATCGGTAGCTGACTGAGTTGTGGGAGCTCTGCCATTCATGGACTAATGGACTAACAGGTTATCAGGAGAGTGGCTTGGAAATTAAAATTGAGCTCTCTAGGATATGCACACTATGGGGTGCCTCCCCCACGTGATCCTGCAGCACGAGAAAGCCCTTACCATATGTGCTTGGACTCCCCAGCCTCCAGAACCGTGACATAAATAAACCTCCATTCTCTAAATTACCTAGTCTGAGGTATTCAGTTATATCAACAGAAAATTAAGTAGGACATGTGCAATTCGGGGGAGGTATAGTCCATGATAATCTTCCCCTCTCGAGATCCTTAACTTTAATCCTATTTGCAAGGTTAACATGGCCATGTCAGGTAATATGTTCACGGGTTCTGGATTTAACACCTGATATTTCTGGAGACCTTCATTCTGCATTCCACAGAGCTACATTGTTTGGAGGGAGGGTGATGATGGTGATGCTAGGACTTCCAGCTTCCATTGGATCTAAAAGAACAGGGTTTACTCTATGCAAGACCCTTGTGGACAAACCTCTACTCTTGACCATCAAGGTGGATATTGAGTTAATCGTTGGCCAAGGCCTTTCAGCAAGGAAAGAAGTTCATCCAGTCATTTCTGATAGACTGCAACCCTCTGGCCCTTTGATGTTTGGGGTCCATAACACAATTTAGCTACTTCACAGCTCTTCCTTCCTGAGATGAGAAATCGTTTCTGCAAGGATGGACATATTCAACTTCCATAAAATTGTATTTTTACAGTTGCCTGTTGTTCATAGTTACTTAAAAGATGTACATATTTAACGTAAAAACCACATTTCTTTTGCCAGATTATCACATAACACGCTTTTGCCTTCACTTGATAAACACCCTTTTCCATTTAAATGCCTACTAAATAGCGCTGTAATTGTGCAGAGTGAAGGGAATGCAAAACTCAGCTGAGATGCCATAATCACCTTTTAAGTCAAATTACTAGGCTTTCATTAAATCATGATTCCATGACAGTTAAAACAAATGTAGGTGGCGGATGTTGAGCAGATCACTTGCATTTTTTAGCAGAGAAGTAATGTACCCACCACCCCCTCCAGAGACATTTAAGTAATAAAATATTCCACAATATAAATTGGCTGGTGGATTTGGGGAGGCAGAAGTCCTAGTTTGGGTGAGTGTGGGAGTTGACGTAGAAGCTACAACTTACACAGACACTTCTGGGCTGCCAAGTCCACAGGATTGGTGATGTCTTATAAATTTGGGCAGTTTGGGCTGTATAATTCAGCCTGAAAAAATAAACAATCCCTTTCTCCCTTTCATTTCCTGTATAATTAAGGAAAACATTGACTTAGTTGCCTGGATAATTACAGGCCTGTAGGCCTGGCCTCAGGCTGTCTACACAAGTGCCAATAAAATCACCTGAAAAGTGAAAAATATCAGGCAATCAACTGTTGGCTTTGTCAAATAACTGGTTTAAATGATTTCCTTCCCCCAGCCCATTTTGAATTGGGGAGAAAATGTTAATGTGTCAAAGTGTCTCCTGATACATACCTGGACTATGGAAGATGCTGACAAGGCCACTCCTGGGTGTCTGGTATTTTAAAGAGCTCTCCTGCTCACCCAGTAACTCCCAGGCTTGAGCCTAGACACAACACGTATTGTGTCCTGTGTTCCCGTTTCACTGAGGAAATTGAGGTCACGGAGCGAGAATTCACCTCAGCTTTCTGCCCCCTTCCTGTCTGCTAGGGTATCTGCTAGGTCCATTCTTAATTCACTCCCTCTTATTAGTTGTATTACCTTGGGCAAGCCATTCACCTCCTTGAGTGTCAGTTTATTCATCTGTGAATGGAAAAACTTATAGGGTCCATATACAGTGAGCCTTATAGGAAGTATAAGCAAGAGTAAGGACGGGAATATGATCAATGTGACTCTACTGAGCCTCCTGAGAGAAGGAAGAGGCCGATGGTGAAATTGGCTTAAAGAGGAAAGTAGAATGCCAGAGAATCTTTGCTTGCATCTTTCTCTATCCCTACACCCTCCATCTTGTGCCAACTCACTCAACTGAGGGCTTGAAGGAAATAAAAAAAAGGAAGAGTGAGGACATAATAACTTCAGAAACCACAATGGTGAAGAGTACTGAGAGAGTCCAAGTAGTTTCTATGTTTCTTCCTTTCTTGTTGGAGAAAGAATTCACATCAGAATGTAAGCCGAACAAAAGCAGAACCATTACTTCCATAAACTAAACATGCACACGAAAAGTATAGCTGGGCGCGGTGCCCCTCGCCTGTAACCCCAGCTACTTGGGAGTTCAGGGCAGAGGATTACAATTTTGAGGCCAGCCTGGGCAACTTAGAGAGATCTTGTCTTAAAATAATATTCAAAACATGGCTGGAAGCGTAGCTCCACACTTCCTGGGTTCAATCCCTAGGATCACAAAAACCCCATGATTTGCTAGATAGTAGCACCTGGCTTCCTTTAATTCAGATAAAGGAGGAAAACTGTTTGAACTCCTGGTTCCTCAAATGCAAGCCTCTATATTATTAGGGTGTTCATTTTACATATCCAAACCTTGATTTCTTCTCCTCAAAAATGCGAATGCAGATTATAGGTATCATAGCCTCTTTTGAGGCTATGAAACAGAGTTGTAACGGTTTTTTTTTTGTAGTTTCTTTTAACTTTCATTTGTATTTATTTTATATTGTTTATTCCTCTCCCATAAGTTTCTGTTTTCTTAATTTCTTCTGTCATCTCTTTCCTGTCTATGAAACTGCCTCTTCCGGTTTAGGGATAATTTATTCCTTTGCATTCATTTCATCTTTCTGTGAAAGGAGGAGCTCATGTGTGGGCTAATCCACCCGTGAGCTCTGTCGATCTAGCAGCTCATCTTGGGGGCTTTGTTCATCTGGATGTGTTCAATGACCACAGAATCTACATCTACTCTTGCTTTTGACATTACTCTGTACATTTGAAGCATATGCAGCAAAAGTTCAGTGCTCTTTTTGAGTCACTGTCTTTTGTCTAACCCCAGTATTTGGCCTGGGCACACCTACAACACCATCATTGTAACACTGGAAAGCTGCTTCTTTCAGCTACATGGTGGCTTTTCACATCCGCATACCTTCGATGGCCTGGGCAGTTTCACGGGTATTCAAGTGACCACAAAGACTTGATCTTCTTGATTTGCATGATTTTGGGCGGTTTTCTGGGCCAAGAGAATAGCAAAACCTTTTCACAGGTCATACCAAGCCACTTGTTGGGGTGGAACAATACAGGAAGAGCTATTGTTGTGTTTTAAAGTAATTTTTATTTTAGAATAGGTTTAGATCTATAGAAAAATTATAAACTTATGGAAGAGAATATTCATGTACTCCATACCAATTTTCCTGTGTTAATTACATTAGTATGACACTTGTGTAACAACTAATGAGCTAATAACACTACATTATTATTACTGAAATACATGCTTGACTCAGACGTCTCAGTTGTTCTGTGATGTCCACGATGTGGTTCAGGATTACATTTAGCCATCATGTATCCTTACTTTGCTCTTGGCTGTGAGGGTGTCTGAGTTTCATTGTTTTTGATGACTTCGATAATTTTGAGGAATAGTAGTCATGTATTTTGTCCGGCGATCATCAGCTAGGATTTTCTGATGTTTTTTTCAAGATAAGACTGGGGTTATAGGTTTTGAAGAGGAAAACAGAGGACAAATGCTATTTTCATCACATCCTATCAAAGAAACATGCTAGCAGTATGACTTATTGTTTCAGTTAAACTTGATCAGCCGGCTGACTTCTAAAGAAGATTTGTCTTTTCGGCTTTATTTAATTACTGATTCAGTCATTTACTTGTATCAATATGGGCTCCTCGATGTTTATTTTACGCTTTGGGTTATAACCTAATATTCTTATTTTTGCACAATTTGTTCCAGCTTTGGCCATTGAGAGCTCTTTCTAGTGGGCTCCTGTGTTCTTTTTGACACGTTGTCATCCTTTTGTGTTTTTGATCACTTTCTTAATTTTCAGGAACTACATAATGCTTCACACTCATCATCTGTGTTTCCCTCCCCAGTCCTGGCATCCACTATTTCTCAGAATATTGTAAATGGAATCATATAGTTCATATCCTTTGTAGACTGGTATCTTTACCTAGCAAGATGTATTTAAGATTCATCCATGGTTTTGTCTGACTTGATACCTCTTTCCTATTTTATCCCTAAATAATATTCTAGCGTTTGGGTATGCCACAGTTTGTTAATCTGTTTACTGATTGAAGGATATCTTGGTTGTTTCCAGTTTTGGGAGTTATGGTTAAAATTGCTATAAACATTCTTGTGCTGGTTTGTTTGTGTAGATATGTTTTCAGATCAGTTGGGCAAATACCTGAGAACACAACTGGTGAATTGTATGGTAAGACTATGTTCAGCTCTGTAAAAAACTACCAAACTGCACAAAACTGCCTATACCTTTTTACATTTCTACCATCAGTGAAGGAGAATTTCTGTTGATTTGCATTCTTACCAGAAATTGATATTATCTTTTCATGATTTTAGCCTTTCAACACACATGAAGTTGTATGTCATTATTTTAATTTACTATTCTCTACTTTTCATATGTTTGTTAACTGTACATCTTTGGTGAGCTCACTTGCACACTTTTAAATCAGGCTGTTGGTTTTCTTATTGCATTTTAAGAATTCTTTGCATATTTTGTGTACAAGTCCTATATATATCTGTGCTTAGCTTTTGATTATCCTAACAGTATATTTTACAGTATTGTCTTAAATCAAGAATGTCACCCCCCAAAGGCCTCATGTGCTCATAGGAGGAGCTTTTAGAAGGTGATTAGATTAAGGGGGCTCATAGCTGACTTGCTGTTAGGTGGGTCCTGGTTGGAGGAGGCAGGTTCCTGGGGGCGTGGCCTGGCAAGGCTTATCTCCCTCCCCTGCTCCTCCCTTTTCTCTCTGCTTGCTGGCCACCATGATGTGAGCAGCTTTCTTCCAGGGCAGGCCCTTCCACCCACCATGACCTTCCTGGCTTGGAGCCATTCTTTGGACTGAAACCTCTAAAAACGGTGACTCCAAATAAACCTCTCTTCCTTTAAGTAGTGGGTGCTGGTCATTGTGTCTCATTGATGAGACTGTGACTAGGACAAAGAATAAAAATTTTAAAAGTCATTAAAATCCAACTTACCTATTTTTTATTTTATGGATCACGTTTTTGGTGTAATGCTGTTATATGTAAAATGGCATCACCAAATACAAGGCCATGCAGATTTTCTCCTGCTTTCTTCTAGAAGTACTAAAATTTTGCTTTATGAATTTATCTTATTTAAAACGTGTTTCGCATTTTACATTTTTGTCCTTGATCCATTTTGAATTCTGTTTTTATCTAGGGTGTGAGCTTTATGTCAAGGTCTCTTTTGGTTTTCATTTTAATATTTGTTTAATTTTACTCTTTTGCTTATTAATGTCTAATTCTTTCACCCCTACCTGTATCCTTTCCCCATCAAATTGTTGTTATGCATTCATAAAAATCAGTTACTGGGCTGGTGAGGTAGCTCAGCAGCATAAGCGTGTACCTGGCAAGTGCCAGGTCCTGAGTTCAACTCCAGGAACCCACATATGAAAAAAGGGCTGGTGATATCGCTCAGTGGCACGGGCGCCTGCTGGTGCGCAAGGTCCTGAGGTCGACCCCTGGTACCCACACAAAAAAAAATCAGTTACTATAATTTTGTGGCTCTATTTCTGGTTTCTATTTCATTGGTCTGTACACTATTTTTCATCAGTACTACACTCTCTTGATTATAGTTATTTTACAGAAAGTCTTGAAATTGAGTAATATGAATCCTCTAAATAGGTTCTTCTTTTTCAAAATCATGTTGTTTACTATAGGTTCTTTTCTTTACATGTACATTTTAAAATTAATTTGTCATCTTTGTAGGCTTAATGAGAGTTGTGATCATATATATTGTGAATATATATATTGAATATATATATTCACAATATATATAGTGATTCCTGAAACATAACTCCCCAAGGCAGACCATAGAAACTATAATTTTTCTTCCTCAAGGTGGGTCATGGAAACTCTGATCTTTCCATACCTTTTTGTAATTCTGATCTTTCCCTACATTTTTGTTTTGGAGTTGTCCATAAAGAAATCCTCAGGGCCGGTGAGATAGCTCCGCGGCATAAGCGCCTGCCCGGCAAGCGCGAGGTCCCGAGTTCGACTCCCGGAACCCACATACGAAAAAGGGGCCGGTGATATCGCTCAGCGGCATGGGTGCCTGCTGGCGCGCCAGGTCCTGAGTTCGACCCCAGGTACCCACCAAAAAAAAAAAAAAAAAAGAAAGAAAAGAAATCCTCAGGGGGCCGGTGAGATGGCTCAGCGGCTTAAGCACCTGCCCGGCAAGCGCGAAGGCCCGAGTTCGACTCCCGGAACCCACATACGAAAAAGGGGCCGGTGATATCGCTCAGCGGCATGGGCGCCTGCTGGCGCGCGAGGTCCTGAGGTCGACCCCCCGGTACCCACAAAAAAAAAAAAGAAATCCTCAGATGGCTAGCAGTAGGATGTAATGTCCTCCTCATCCAGATATGTCCTGCCCCATAACCTGAAGAAAGGATGTTGCACAGAGAGGCCAAAGAGAATCTGAAAAGTCATTTTGCTCATTTCCCCAGCCGGTCTATTAGCACTGGATATGCAATGAACTGTCTATAAAAACCCAAAAGGATGGGTTTGTGAGAGCCTCTGGAAATGTGGCATGCCTGGAGAGGGCATGGCAGCTCTTGGTCCTTTCTTCCATACCTTACCCTGCACATTTCTTCATCTGTATGCTTTGTAATATCCTTTATAATAACCTCATATACATGCTTCCCTGAGTTCCGTGAGCTGCTCAAGCAAATCAGTGGAACCCATCAAGGAGGGGATGAATCACAGGAAAAGGTAAAGCAATCACAGGAATAGGCTTCCAACTGGCATCTAAAGTGAGGGCACTAAAATCTTGGGGACCAAAGCACTCAACTTGTGGAATCCAGTACTACCTTCAGATAGGTAGTGTCAGAGCTGGATCAGACTGGAGAATGTCCACTGCAGATCTGATTGCTTCTTGCTGGTGGGAAGAAATCCCCACACATTTTGGAGTCCAGAAGGCTTCTGTGTTCTGTGAGTCGTGGTGTCAGAACAGTAGCAGGCAGGAGCACTCTTTTTCCCAGACAGAGTTTAAATGGGTTTGTGTTCAATTTATAGAGAAAATGACATCTTTATAATAATGAGTCTTCCATTCCATTAACAGTTATTATCTCTCAGTTTTTTTTTTTATTTTTATTTGTTTTATCCATATTTTGTGGTTGCCTTCATATAGATACTATATATACATACTTTCTTAAATCAATATGTTACTACTTCATTTTGTGGTGTTATTATAAGTGGTAAATTTTAAAATTCAAATTTCCACTTTCTACGGCAGGTACTATATAGGAAAGCATTTGACTTTTGCATATGGCCTTGTATCTTGCTATGGTGATTTGCTTTCTTATTACTTCCAGGAGTACATTTTGTTTGGAGTTTTCTACATAGACAATATGTATCTTTGAATGAAGACACTTTTACTTTTCAATTTCTACACAGTTTAATCTTTTTTTTCCTTATCTTACTGCACTAACTAGGACTTCCAATGCAGTGTTAAACAGGAGTGGGGAGAGGGAATATAGTTGCCTCTTTCCCAACCTTAGAGATGGAAAGCATTCAGCCTCTTTCAATTAAGTATGATGTTAGCTGTAAATTTTTCATCCGTATCCCATATTAGGAAAAGGAACTTCCCTTCTAAGCTTTTATCAGTCAAATGCTTTGCTTGGTTCCATTGATAATAATTTTTCTTATTAATTCTGTTAAAATTTCAAATTACATTGATTAATTTACTAATATTGAACCAGCCTTGGATTCCTAGAATGAACACCACTGGGTTATAAAATTGTTGTGTTTTTTTTTTTTTTCTTTTTTCTTTTTCATTTTGTTTTGTTTTGTTGGTACCGGGAATCGAACTCAGGACATTGAGCTTGTCAGGTAGGCGCTTATGCCGCTGAACTATATCCCCGGCCCTAAAAAGTATTTTTATATATTTCTAGATAGGATTTGCTAATATCTTGTTGAGATACTGCATCTGTTTTCATGAGAGATAGTAATCTGTAGTTTCTGAAATTTGTTTGTTTAATTTTGACATTTGGGTAAGTCTGGCCTTACAAAATGAGTTGGGAAGTGTACCTTCTTCTACCTTCTGGAAAGGAATCTGTTAAATTAGTATTAAGTCGTTATAAAATTTTTGCCATAGTTCACCAGGAAAACAATTTAGAACAAGATTCTTTTTCAGTCTTTAAACCACTAATTCAATTTATTTTAATAGATATGGCACTTGCAGTTTTCCTACTTCTCATTGAGTGAATTTTCTCAATTTGTGCCTTCTAAGAAATTGGTTCATTTCACCTAAATTATAAGCTCTTTGTTCATCTTGTATTATCTTTTTAATATTCATAGGATCGATAGTGCGGAAACTTTTCATTCTTAATGTTGCTAATTTGTATCTTTTCTCTTTTGTCTTCATTAGCTTGGTTAGAGACTTGTCATTTTTCTTGATGTTTTCAAAAATGCTCTTTTTCATTTTGCCAACTTTATTGTTCTTCTGTTTTGTGTTTCATTGGTTTTTGTTTCAGTATTTACTACTTTTTCTCATGTTTAGTTTAATTCATTATTTCTTTCCTAAAGTAGAAGCTTGTTTTATTAATTCTAGATAATGATAATTTTCAAATATTTTCATGTAATTCTATAGATGCCCCTTTAAGTACTGTTTTTGTTTTATCACATACATTAGTAACTTTTGTTTTCATTTTCATTCAGTTCAATATAATTTTAACTTTCTTTTCAGACTTCTTTGACTTATGATTTATTTAGAAATATACAATTTAATTTCCAAATATGTGGAATATATCCAGCTATCTTGCTTTTATTGACTTCTAGTTTAATTACTTTTTTGTCAGAGAATATGTTTTATATGATTTTTATTCTTTTAGTTTTGTTAAGGTGTATTTTATGACCTTGGTGAGTTTTCCATGTGACCTTCAGGAGAATGTGTATTCTGTGGTGGGTATATTTCATTGTAAATAATATTTAAATCAAGTTGATTGATAGTACTATCCAAGTCATCTATATTTTTGCTGATTGTCTCCTTGCTGGATCTATCAAATAATGAAGACTTTAATACCTCTTTGTTAGTTCTATCAGATTTTGCCTCACATACTTGGATGCTTTATTGCTAGATGCATAAATGTTAAAGATTATTATGTGTCCTTCAAAAATTAAACTCTCCATTGTGCAATGTTTCTCTTTATCCCTATTAATCTTTTTTTACTCTGAAGTCTACCTTTTCTACAATGAATCCAAGTAAACCAGCCATCTTTTGATTAGTGTTAACTTGATGTAACTTTCTCTATCTTTACTTTGAATCTCTTTGAATCTTTATAGATAAAACTGGTTTATTGTAGAAATCATATACTTTGGTGTTCTTTCCAAAAATTCCATTCTGACAATCTCTGCATTTAACTGGTTTACTTAGACAATTCACATTTAGGCTGGTTATTATTCTCCCATCTTTGTAACTATTTTCTGTTTATTTCTTTCATTTTTGGGTTTTTTTTTTTGTTGTTGTTGTGGGTACAGGGGTCGACCTCAGTACCTCGCACGCCAGCAGGCGCCCGTGCCGCTGAGCAATATCACTGGCCCTTTTTTCGTATGTGGGTTCCGGGAGTCGAACTCGGGCCTTTGTGCTTGTCAGGCAGGCACTATGCCACTGAGCCATCTCACTGGCCCTCATTTTTGTTTTTTTTCTCATTCTCTTTCTGTATTGTCTGGTTTTAATTCAGCATTTTACAAGATTCCAATTTATCCCCTTTCTTGGTATATAATATATAGTTGATTTTTACAATTCTATTAAGTTGATACATAGAAACGTAAAAATTTACACATTAATCTATTAGGGGGATAGTGTGTAATGTTTTGATACATGTATACATTGCAGAATGTCTAAATCAGGTTAAACATATCTATCTTCTCAAATATTTATCATTTCTTTATTGTGAGAACTTTCAAAAATTTTTCTTATAGTTTTTTTTTTTTTTTTTTTTTTTTTTGTGGGTACCGGGGGGTCGACCTCAGGACCTCGCGCGCCAGCAGGCGCCCGTGCCGCTGAGCGATATCACCGGCCCCTTTTTTCGTATGTGGGTTCCGGGAGTCGAACTCGGGCCCTCGCGCTTGCCGGGCAGGCGCTTAAGCCGCTGAGCCATCTCACCGGCCCTTTCTTATAGTTTTTTAAATGTAAAGTATATCCTTTTTATATGTATATGCGGGTACCGGGAGTTGAACTCAGGACCTCATGCTTGCCAGGAAGGCATTTATGCCGCTGAGCTATCACCGGCCCCTTAAATGTAAAGTATATCTATAAAAGTTATCTATAAGCACCCTATGGTGTAATAGCACACCAAAAAATTTTGCTCCTATCTAACTGTAACTTAGTACCAATTGATCTATCTTTTCCCATTCCTGCACTCAACTCTCCCCAGCCTCTGGTAACCACCATTCTACTCTGAACTTCTGTGAGATCGACATTTTTTAGATGCCACAGTCAAGTGATACGTGGTATTTGTCTTTCTGTGTTTGGTTTATTTCACTTAGCATAACTAGTACTCCTTACATGGATTTCACTCAATGGTCTACATAATGATTATACCATCTATAAATAAAACAGTTTATTTTTTTTCCAGATTGGGTCATTTCTTATATAATTTCCTAATCTGATTTTATGACCAGAATCTCAGTAGATATCTTTTGCTTGATTCTAAGCTTAAAACTCTTTTCTTGCCATAACGATGATGTAAGCTTTAGGTTTTTGTAGATGCTGCTCATCACTTTGAGAAAGCTTTTATTCTATTTATACTTCACTAATAGCTTTTTGCTTTTATAATAAAGAACTGATGTTGGATTTTGTCAAGTTATTTTTCTGCACTTATTGAGAGAACCATGTGGCTTTTCAGCTTTAGTTTGTTAGTGTTAATTACACTGATTTTCAAATGTTTAACCAGCCCTTAATTCCTGGAAGAAATCTGACTTGATCATTGGGCATTGTGTGTTCGTTTGTTATACTGATAGACTCCGTAGTTCATTCCGTGTAATTTCTATTGCAATATCTTTAAGAGGACAAATTTCTCTTTCTGCCACATGTAATCTGCTGTTAACTCTATCCACTGTGTTTGTCATCTCAGGCACTATACTTTTAAGCCCTATGAGATCAATTTGAATCTATAACATAGTTTTCATATCTCTAATTTTTTTCTTTTCATAATTTTTATTTTATTAGTACATGTTTGCAGTGCAGGAAGTTTACATGCATCTTAAGGAGTAGGTACATATATGCAGCATAGCTTATTTCTTTTTTAAATTCCCTCCCCCTTCTCACCTCTCTCCCTCCATCTCTAAATCCCTTTTCTACATTTTTATTGTTGTTGTTATCATTATTCTTAGTTCATGTTTTTAACACACAATGCTTACATTCAGTGTATTTGATACCTGTCCATGGTATATCTTAAATTTTCTTACTACCAAATTTTTGAACATGTGAAATAAATTTATGACTATTTAATATCCTTGTCTGCAAATTCTAAAACGTATGTTGGTTCTGGCTCACATCTGATTTCTCAAGATAGTTTCAATTTGATTTTTTACCTTAGCAAGTTCTAACATTTTTTTGTTTTGTTTTGTTTTTTTGTGGGTACCGGAGGGTCGACCTCAGGACCTCACGCGCCAACAGGCACCTGTGCCGCTGAGCGATACCACCAGCCCCTTTTTCGTATGTGGGTTCCGGGAGTCCAACTCGGGCCGTCGCGCTTGCAAGGCAGGTGCTTACACCGCTGAGCCATCTCACCGGCCCTCAAACATTTTTTAATATGGTTAAGGACTAGTTCTATATCTTTCCCATGAACTGCCTGTTTGTGTGTTTTTCACATTTTTCTATCAGGTGTTGGGTCTTTTGTCCCCAAAATTTTAAGAGTTCTTATATATTAGTGATATTAGTAGTCTAAATCACATTTTCCCATTTTCAGTCATCTTTTGAAATTCTTTATGATGTTTTTGCTCTGCCTTTTAATATTTGAAGGAGTGTGATGCTTCCTGAGTGAGAAAGCAACCAGTTGACAACAGGAAGGGAGTGTACACAGGAAGCCCTACTAAGCCCAGTGGTTGTGTGCCCTTGTGGTATGGAGACTTCAGGAAGGCAGAATTCACTATCTAATTGGAAAGATAAGTTCTGTGGCTGACTCCTTCCTCCAGGGCCAAAAAAGCTGAATGCAAAATCCATTACCTAAGGAGGTATATGAACAAGACTTGATCACACAGTTCTTAATCCAAGAGACTGGAATTTTGTTAGAGCTATTCGTAAAAATGAATTCCACCAGCGTCTCAACTGTGAGATAGGCTCCTAGGGAGGTTGGATGCTAACAGTGCTAGCATTAATATAAAGTGAGAAAAGTATTCGGGGGCCGGTGAGATGGCTCCGCGGCATAAGCGCTTGCCTGGCAAGCGCGAAGGCCCGAGTTCGACTCCCAGAACCCACATACGAAAAAAGGGCCGGTGATATGATTCAGCGGCACGGGCACCTGCTGGCATGCGAGGTCCTGAGTTTGACCCCCGGT
Organism: Erethizon dorsatum; assembly: GCA_028451465.1. Classification (NCBI taxonomy): domain Eukaryota; kingdom Metazoa; phylum Chordata; class Mammalia; order Rodentia; family Erethizontidae; genus Erethizon; species Erethizon dorsatum. Next base: position 133,696,673 of record CM051842.1, read on the forward strand.
ACCCACAAAAAAAAAAAAAAGAAAAAGAAAAAAAGAAAAGTGTTCTGTTTGTAGACACATGTTGACAAGACTTTTGCGTCTGAGGCTTATACACATCTGGTTAAGTCAAGTTCCTCCTTGGGAATAGTCATCAGTCTTAGGCTGTAGTTTTCTGCATCCTTAGAACACCTGGCATGTGAATATTGGTCTCATCCCCCTACACTGTGAAAACTCAAATTTAGTACTGCACCTACGGAGATGAGGATGACCCCCATGATTAAAACATCACTATAATGTCCAGCAGGTTAACTCTGTTTAAAGAAAACAGAGTAAAGGCAGTAGAAAAATGAAAAACTGAAGAGAGCTTCTCAGAAACTGACAAAAAGAGATGGAGCTTCTTTTATAAGCGTACTAATTCCATTCATGACAGCTCCACACTCTTAATCTAAAGACCTGCCACAAGTGCCACCTCTTAATATCATTGCCGTAGTTGTTAGAATTTCAACTTTGGAATTTTAGGAGGATACGCATGTTCAGTTGTTTGCACTTCCATAGTTAAGTTAAACAGCTTTGATATTGTTATGGGGTAGTTCTATGTCTTTCTTGTGAATTGTTTGCTCATGTCTTTTTCACATTTTTCTATCAGGTTTGGGGTCCTTGGCCCAAAAACTGTCCATAGTCTTTATGAATTGGGAATACTAACCTTCCAAGCTGCAAATATCCTGCAGCTCTCCAAGCTAGAAATGCTTTTCTTAGTTTGCCATTGCTTTTTGGTTATTTTCATGGAGTGTTTTGTTCTGTCTTTTAAAAGTTTGAGCGACATAATGCATCTTAGGTGAATAAGCAACCAGTGGCCATCAGGAAGGGAGAGTTGCACAGAACGCCTTGGGATACCCCACTCAGCCAATAGGTTGTGTACTCAGATAAGGACCGTGTGATGCTTGAACCTGGCAGGCCATTAGGAACCTGAGGCCCGCGGTAAATTCCACCATTCCTTTCCTCCAGGTCTATGAAGCCAAGTGAGGACCTCTATTTAGGGGGCTACATGGACAGCACTTGATCCCACCGTGTCTTCTCTTCTAAGAATTGGAAGCTTCTGATAGCCAGAGCTGACCTGATGGGCACTCAGTCTGTGCACAAGCACAGAGGGCACATGTTTAGAAGGGCTTCATGAACTTGATTTAGTGTTGTGCTACAGAGAGCCTCAAACTTATAATAACTTTGAACAGGGCTCACATTTTCATTTTACACTAGCCTTGAAAATTTTGCAATTGGTTTTTCCCCACCATCAGGCTACTGGAATTGGGATTTATGTGATAAAAGCTACAACCCTGAAGAAGGCTTAAGTCCCATTGCTGTACCACCTCCCAGCTGAAAACGATTCTAGGAGAGGATCTCTTCCCTCCTATTTCACATGGGAAACACATAAAGGCACAGATAGCAGACAGGTATATATTTCTTAGGACAGTCTTCCCAGCAGGTGCTCCCAAATCTGGCAAAACTGAGACACCAGCTGTTGAAGCCTCCTGTGCACATTTGGAAAACTTGTATGGAACTCATTCCTTTACTTGCCAACTGAACCTATACCTCAAAACCTAGGGCAGCGCTATAAGGAGGCACTGTGGGCTTCCTGCCAGAGTTGGAATCCTCAAATACTCTTGACTTCTAAGTTCTGAAATGAGGCCATGACCCACTGGAGCCTTGAAGTGTTCTTTGCCTCTGAGTTGGAAGAAAGGAGCTGGCAGAGGCTTTGTAGATTGTCAGGACATCGAAAGACCCTTCTGACCTTTTTATAATTGTAAAGGATTTGGCAACATCTGGATGATATTTTGCCTCAAGCACTCACAAATTCTAACAGGAGAAAAAGGTGATGAACAAAATAAGATTGTCAGATGCCAAAAGCAGCAGAAAGTGTGGAGGACCTCGGATGAAACCTTGCTTGTCTTGCTCATGTGTGGCTCAATCCAAATGAAACTGCTTTGTCTGTTTTGGAAACTCTGATTTTTTTTCTCACCTACTCTAACAGCCATGAAGATCTGAGAAAGCCGATTTCAAACACAGATGACCACATATTCTGGAGGATGGAACATTCAGGGCACCACAAGCTGCTCCTTTCATCCCTTCCTTTTATAGCTTGCTAGCTAAAAATCAGAGCACTTGCCTGCCATGCGGAAGGTAAGTCATATCATCTATTTCTTTCATAGTCACTCTGAGTTGAAAGTGACCTAACTACAGAAAAAGGCATATTGTACCTGCCAGGAATTTACCCGGGAGGAGTTCCTTGTGCACTGCCTCCTCTGGTAGGTTTTTTTTTTTTTTTTTCCCTTAAGGATGGAGATGACTATGATAGCTCCTCTTCTCAAGTGGCTTGAAGCACAACAGCTCCGCACTATACCAGCCTTTCCCTGTCCTCTTACATTTTGGCAATTTCTTAAGTGAGTTGATCAGTGACTGCTGAAATTTTGTAGAAATGGATTTTGTATACTCTGAGTGTTTAGAGGTGAAGCATCATGACAAATGGGCTTGGCAGTGATGGGATAAGGACCGCGGCAGGCATTTCCATCCTGACCTGTGACAGTGCTCTTGGGAGCGTTCGCTGAATTAGTTGGTGATCCTTTATTTATAGCATATAGTGAAAGGCTCTTTCACAGAGGACAAAAAGACCTACACATGCTTTGCTAATGGAGTACCAGCTGATCTGCCATATGAAAGAGATGGGAGAGCTCACTTATAGGGTGCTTTATCCCTTCAGGTCCCTGTGATAGAACTTGTCTATTGTCTGGGTTGTGAACTACTAATTTCAACATTTCTCACCAGTAGCGACAGATCTTTTAAATTGAAAAGATTGTCAAATACCAGGACTTAGACAATCAATGGTTTTTGAGGCAGGCTGCACCAGTAGCTGCACCTAGCCTTCATCCCAGCTTCCTCTCATTGGACTTATTAGTTCTCAGGAGTACATCAGATTCTAATCAGGAATAAGTAAACATATTCTTGTGTGTGTGTGTGTGTGTGTGTGTGTGTGTGTGTGTGTGCGTGTACCGGGAGTCGACTTCAGGACCTCACGCGCCAGCAGGCGCCCGTGCCGCTGAGCGATATCACCGGCCCTTTTCTCGTTCCAGGAGTTGAACTTGGGCCCTCGCGCTTGCCAGGCAGGCACTTATGCTGCTGAGCCATCTCACCGGCCCAGTAAACATATTCTTAACAAATAAATATGCTTCCAACCTAAAAGGCATATGAGCAAATGCAATTTTCCTCCAAAGACCAACAGAGCCTCCAAATTATGTGATGTTCATACTGTTGCATTGTCACACTTGCGGTAAGGATCTTGCCCCATTCCTGTTATGTGAAAAGATGCAACACGTAAAAAAAAAAATGAAACATGCAAAGAAATTGCAAAAAAAGATAATACACCCCACACCTGTTGGGATGACCATTATAAAAAGCAAGACAAAAGAAAATGAGGGCTATCAGTGAGGCTGTAGGTAATGAAGAATCCTTGTATGCTGTTTAATTGCAATATAAATCGCTGTAGCCATTATGGAAAACAATGCGAAGTTTCATTTAAAAATTATACATAGAATTTCATCACATGATCCAACAATCCTACTTCCGTATACTTAACCAAAGAATATGAAATAGGTATTCCTAAGAGATATTTGCATTCCTGTGTTCATTTTAGTATTATTCACAATATCCAAAAGATGGAAACAAACTAAATGTTCACTAATAAATGAATGAACAAAAAATGTGTTATAAATATCATAAAATGTCATTCAGCCCTTAAAAAGAAGGAAATCCTGCTATCCACAACATGGCTAGACTTAGAGCACTGTATTATAAGTGAAATAAGCCAATCAGAGAAGGACAAATCCTGAATGAATCCGCATATATGAGGTACCTAAAATACTGAAACCTGTACAATCAAAAAGAATGGTGGATTATCTTTGACAAAGGTGCCAAACACATTCGCTGGAAGAAAGATAGCCTCTTTAATAAATGGTGCTGGAAAAACTGGCTCTACACATGCCAAAGATTAAAACTAGATCCATATCTTTCACCATGCACTAAACTAAATTCAAAATGGATCAGAGATCTAAATATTAAAACAGAAACATTAAATCTGCTGGAAGGTAGGATAGGTAAAACCCTTGGAGACATTGGTGTAGGCAAAGACTTTATGAATAAAAACTCAACCGCACGGGAACTATCCCAAAGAATCAATAACTGGGATCTCATCTTATTAAAAAGCTTTTGCACAGCAAGAGAAACCACCAACAGAGTGAAGAGACAACCCACAATGTGGGAAAAAATGTTTGCCAGCTGTTCCTCAGACAAAGGATTACTATCGAGAACATATAAAGAACTCAAAAAAATCAGACCTCCCAAATTTAAAGACCCACTCCAAAAATGGGCATCTGAGATGAATACACATTTCTCAGATGAAGAAATACTAATGGCAAATAAATATACAAAAAAATGTGCAACATCACTAGTCATTCGAGAGATGCAAATTAAAACAACACTGAGATACCATCTCACCCCAGAAAGAATGGCTACTATTAAGAAATCAACTAATAACAAATGCTGGAGGGGCTGTGGGGAAAAAGGAACCCTTCTTCACTGTTGGTGGGAGTGTCGACTGGTACAGCCACTGTGGAAGTCAGTGTGGCGATTCCTCAGAAAACTAGGGTTGGAGGTCCCATTTGACCCAGCTATTCCCCTTCTGGGCATCTTCCCAGAAGAATTAAAAACATCGTACCACAGCGATATATGTGCACCCATGTTTATAGCAGCACAATTTGTAATAGCCAGATCTTGGAAACAACCCAAATGCCCATCAACTGAGGAATGGATAAGAAAGATGTGGTATTTTTATACAATGGAGTACTATTCAGCCATAAAGAAGGATAAACTGGAGACTTTTATAGGTAAATGGATGCAACTCGAGAAAATACTCATAAGTGAAATAAACCAGAAGCACATGTGTAAGCATCGTATTATCTCTCTAGTATGAGAAACTGAAAGAGTAAATAAGATCCAAAATGTACAATAGACATGGTGAATCAAAAAGAAACTGGTCAAAAGGAAAGAGAGACTGGAATAGGGAAAAGAAAGAAGGGAAAGGGAAAAAATTGTATATATATATATATAAGATGGTTAAGATAGATACACTACCATTTTTACTTAGTTCATTGAAGAGTAAGGTTTGTGCCAATAATGTTTGGACAATTGAATGCTAATGTCTGGTGTCCTGAATAACTAACTTAAAGATAGTAATACGTAACGTATTAACCATTGTTACCCTCCTATTATGTTTGTTTGAAAATTTGTTCTTCTTTTGATTTGTTTTGTTTTTTCTTCTCTTTAAAATAAAAAAAAAAAAAAAAAAAAAAAAAGAATGGTGGCTGTCAGGAGCTAGGGATGGGAAGGAAAATAGGAATACAGTTTCAGTTATGCAAGGTAAAAATGTTCCAGAAATTCGCTATACACAAAGTGCATAAAGTTGCCAATACTGTAATGCAAGCTTAAATTTTTTGAGACGGTAGATTTCATATTTCATTTTTTCACCACAATAGGAAAGATCACCATTTATTTGCAGAGGCATCCACAAGAGGCACAAGTGGCTGGCAACAGTGGGCTTGTGGGACACCCAGATGATGCTCCCTAACCAGAAGAGTTACGGTGGGAAAGGGGGACCGAGGCCACTGTAGGCACAGATCCTACTACCCTTCCAACCTCACCCATTTTTTGCCTTATGAGATTTTTAGGGGACATTTTAAATTCAAAGTATAACAGTCCTGACATGCAGAAAGAGAATGAGTTAGTTCTCTGGAGCCTCGTTTCTAAGGGCACTAATCCCAAACATGAGGTCATCATCCTCCTGACCTCATTGCCCCACAAAGGTCATGCCTCCTTGATACCACCACCTTGGGGAATGAGGATGTCAGCGTACGAATTTGGAGGAAAGACACCAATGTTCAGTGTACTGCACAGGACCTTGGGTTTTACCAATGAGCCCCCCATGCCATCCATTCTGCTGAATCGGGCCAGCAATTCTCAGAATGGCTTCTGGCTGGAATAGCAAACATTTGCTGAGGAGAGGCTTAGCATTTCAGAGCCAGAACAGCAGACTTGTTTGATCTCATTCACTTGTCTTTCATCATTGTGTTCCCTAATACACTTAGTCATTCATCTCTCACATATTTGCACACTTTTTGTGTGTCTGACAGCATGCTGGAGTACTAGCAAAAGGTGGGCACAAGAAAAGATATATCAACCTGAGCTTTAGATCAAGTTGCAAAACTGGCTCTTTGGGGGGATTTGTAGTTGATGCAGAGTTTAGCATAGAAAGCAGGCGGCCGTCTCAGCTGAACAAACCCAGCAGATAATTCATAGAGGTACTATTCAAGAGCTGGGGCCCAGAGCCAGTCTGCTTGAGTTCAAATCCCAGTTCTAACATTTGGGTAGTTTCCTAACTCTGCTATGACCCCGTTTCCCCATCTATAATTGGGACACATGAGAGTATTTGCCCAAGAATCAGCATTTATGAAGCATGTAAATATTTGAACATTATCACATACATGCCACAATTTTTCAAAGGTTGCTAGATGCTATTATAGTAAGTGAAATAAAAATGTATTTAAAAACGTAACCTGATCTAGTCTGTATTTTTTAATCAACTGATGCCGAAAAGAATACCTACTGTCAAGTGATGTTGTTCTGATTAATCTGTATGTACAAAATGAAGGGTGTCATCACCCTGTGACCCTGATGCGTTTCCAATCATTTCCTTGCATGGACAGAGTCTGAAATTAGGGGCTGGCTGGGACCAGCTTCTTACGCCTGCTCCACTTTGTCAAGCAATCTTGTTTCCAGTTTGTTCTGAAAATTAGATTAATAACATATGTAAAATTATCTACCACAGTGCCTGGCACACAGAAGATGCTAAATAAATGTCCATTTTCTTTCCAACAAATTAAATAGGAGTGATGAAATGGCTGTGTAATTTGCTTAATTCTCTAAATATGAGAAATCAGGGAAGGTTCCATGACAGTCACAAGAAGTGAAATGTATGCTGCAGTCCTCAAGCAAGAGATGAGTGTGGTATAAAAAGACACCTTAGCCAGGGGTTGCTGTTGTCTTGTGGGAAAGAGCCCAGCACACAAGTACTGGTTTGGAGAGATCTTAGCCAAGAAATACTCACTGGCTCAAAATTTAATCAGGTTGAGTGTCAACATTTAGTTATGGATATAGCTCCTAAAAGGGCTCTAATCTATATCAATATCCTTTAGATGAATATGTGGGCCCCCAAGGCCAAAAGGAGGAAGGGCAGGGCTCTGCTCACTAAGATAAAAGATTGGAGGATGAATGGAGGCCAACCAGGGACATCTATTAACCCCAGACATAGAACACTAATACGTTATTTCATCCGTGTGGTTTACACAGCATTTGAGTACGTGCATAAAGCATGGTGTAGAAATGATGATAAATTACCACCACGTCAGTGATCGGGGTGACGTGTGTTATGAGCTTCCTAGAAGATGGTTATACATCCCCCAAACTGGCACAGAGAAGATAGGAGTGAACAAGCTGGACAGCATTCCCTAGTGGAGCTTATGGTCTAATAAGGGAGAAGATCAAACACACACACACATACACACTAATGTACACGATCAGGTATCCATACACTGAAGCAAAATGAGTCAGATTAATGAGTCCATAAGTGACATATGTGAGGGTCAAATCAGAGGTGCTCTTTTAACAGAGTGGTCAAGGAAATGTCTCTAAGGAGGTTGCTTTTGGGCAAAGAGGTGTATGTGGTGGCAGGGGAGCAAGTCTTGCTAAGATCTGGGGAAAGGGTTCCAGCAAGGTGACAAGCAAGTTCAAGAGGTATGAATGAACTTGTTGAGCTCAGGAGCTACAGTGAGAGTAACACAGAGGATGTGATTAAGGGAAAGGCTAGAAGAGAGGTGAGAAAGGTGGCCAAAACATGACTACTTCTAACCAACTCTATTACTATCTTCTTGCCCTCGGCCACCACCATATTACCTGTGTTATTGGAATAGCCTTTTAAACTGGTCTTCCAGCTTCTGCTCTAGGTCTTCTTTGATGTACTGTTCAAACTTGCCTGTGCATTAGAATTGTCTGGGGAGCTTTTGCTTCTGATTTAGTGCATGTTAACTTTTGTTTTTAATTAATATCTGCTCAAAAGTGGCAAAGGGTTACAAGGGCTAGTAGTGGCTGAATCCGGGTGTGAACCCACACAATTATCTTCTAAGCCTCTACCTTAGCTATTGTAGTTTACTGCCTAGCCGCAAAGCAAAGACTTTAAATAACCCACAAGTGTACAGCACTTACTGTGTGCTAAGCACTGACTCATTGAATCTTTCAGTTCTACTATTAACCCCTAGTAAGGATGAGGAAACCGAAGCCCAGAGAGGTTAAGCCGCTTACCTAAGGTCACACAAATAATGGATGGTGAGCCTGATATTTGAACCCAGGTAATCTCACTCTAGAACATGCATTTTCAACAATACCCTCAAGGCAACAATATTTTTTTCTTAGCAGGATGAAAAACTCCTACTCTAATTCTGTGTAATGCATAGAAACTTATAGTATGTAAATATTATGTTAGTGAGAATTCTCCAGAGAAACAAAACTAATAGGACATGTGAATATACTTAGTCAAAGAGGTATTTATTATAAAGAATTGGCTCACATGATCATAAAGAGTGGCAAGTACAAAGTCTTCAGGGTGGGCTGGTAGGCTACAGACCCACTAGAGTTAGTGTTCTAAGTTTGAGTCTCCAGCCAGCCTGCTATAGAAACAGAGAGAGCTAGAATTGCATATGAAATCCCAAGGCAGTCTTTTGGCGAATTCTCTCTTGCTCAATGAAGACTGGTCTTTTTGTTCTGTTCATACATTCAACCGATTAAATGAGGCCCACCCAATTATTGGAGGAAGAAGCTCTGATGTGACATTTATTGCACAGTAGGGTGACATAGATAATAATAATGTACTATATATTTTTCAAACCTAGAAGAAAAAATTTGGGAAGTTATTCTCATAAAGAAATGATAAATATTTGAAGAGACAGATATGTTTAACTTGATTTAAACATTACACAATGCACACACGAATCAAAACATCACACGGTACCCCATTAATACGTAATATTTTATATTTTATATACTAGTTAAAAATAAATTTAATTTAAAAAATTTCACAGGGTAGGCAGATGAGAAAAATTAGGAAAAAATGTCTAAAAAGAGTCCTTAGGTGAGAAGGCTGATAATGACAAGAAGACTGACAAACACTATGCTAGAATGGGCTTGTGATCATCACATCCCAGGTTAGAACAGCTAATCAGCTAGAGAAACCACACAGGTGCATGAGCGATAGCTCTTAAACAGTCACTGGCTGATACTAACTACAAGCTTATAAGGCACAGAAACTGTGGTTAGATTTTTAATGCATGTACAGAAAGCAACATTGACTACTGTCATGGCTCAGGCTTGCTCTGTATATTACCCTCCTCCCACATTCATGTCTAGGGTAGGGGCTCTCTTGACTTGCCAAAATCTTCCTTCTTTGAGATCAGTGTGTCTGGGCTTTGTAGGTTGTAGTCCATTGTGTTAATAAGGCAGAGGCTGAGTGAAGCACCCCTGGAGATCTCCATTGTCAGAGTTCAGAACCCCACTTCTAACATACAGATTGGGGAATGAAGGAGTTACAGGCTCTGGATGAGAGTTTCCTGGGCAAGAAAGACTGTGAGTCATGGATTCTTAGGACAACTTCCCTAAGATCAGGTCCTGAAATTTCAGGGCTCCATCCAGAAGCCTCCTTGCTTGCTCCTCACTGGGGGAGATTCAAAAACTTCCCAAGTCCATGCCATACTCCAGACTACAGAAGAGAGCCTTCACTGGAAGCCAGGTGTTAGTAAGTTTTAATGATCCCCAGGTGATTCCAATGTGCAGCAAAATTTGGGAATCACGGGGCTGTTCTCAACTCGGCAGCTGGAGTTATCTTAATAAAACAAGTTTAATCAGATATCCCTCCCTGCTTAAAGCTCTTCAATGGATACCCATTACACTGAGAACAAAGTCAACCTTTTTCCTATGACCTACAAGCCATTGTATTACGTGGCTTGTGTCTGTTCACCTCTCCTCTGTTATCCTGAGTGTCTTTCTCCCCATGCTGAGTTTCAATTACTGCCCTTTTTGTTTCTCTGATAAGGTGAGAATGGATACCAAGTCATATGACAGGAACCTGGGGTTGATGTAGCTGCAAATCTGGAATACTCACCATTCTTCTAACCCTTCTGCATCCGCAGAAGTAGCTCACCCTTCTACAAATGTCCCCTCTACTCTTGAGGACAATGCGAAGTCTTCTCCCCTGAAATCTTTATGTGCATCCTCAGGATCTGCCAGATCATGTCACAATATAACTTGGCTGGGGAAGTACTAGACCTGCTATGGGAGAAAAGAGACTTTACCATAAGGAGCTGCAGGACCTAGTTAGCATGAACCAACCACTAGGAGTTAGGAGAGTATGCAGGGGAATAAATTATGCAGGTACCGGATCAAGCTGGAGTCAGGACATAAAATGGAATAAAAGTTATTGATATGTGAACACTCACTAGAGATATAGAATTTAATATCTTGGCAAGAGCCCTAGGAAACAATATGAAAATGCTTAGCATGATTATTAGAATTATAGGAAAACCAGTAGTCCATATCAATCAAGGTACAAATGCCAGAATTATTGAATAAGGCAGCACAGAAAGGAATTAACAGCTCCAGAGAGTGGGCTTACTAAAGTAGCTATCCCAAGGAAGTCCAAAGTCCTTAATGGATGAATACAAGGGGTGATGCAAATATACAGTGACAGTCTAAATTTTAAAAATGTATTACTGTAAATGACACATTGTCATTAATCTCCCTAAAATATACTCACCCTTGCTTCAAATACACTTATTCCATCATTCTTGCCACCTTCAAAGCAGTTCTGCAAGTCCTCTCTCATGAGTTTCTTTACAAGGTGTAAAATACCATGAATGCTGCTGCTGAATGCCATCCAATGGAAATGTAGGCTTGCAAAAACATGGCAATGTATCCTCATCCACCTTATTCACGAAATTTGGCACAGTGTGACTTCTGGCTCTTCCCCAAAGTCAAAATGACCATGAAAAGTAAATGTTTGAATCAATTCAGGATTCTGTGGCAGCCACCACAGTACAACTAGACACTCCGGAAAGAGGACTTCCAGAATTGCTTCGGAAAAGGCAGGAGCAACGGGATAAGTGTGCTTCGAGTGAGGGGAAGAATTTTGAAGGGAGAGGGTCACCAGCATTACTAAACAGGTCAGTGGTGCATCTCCCCTGTAGGATAGAACAGATGCTACAAGTGATCATACAACTGAGTTCCCTGATAACAACAGGGATAATATTACAGGCCAGATGATATTTTGCCATCAGAAGCTGTATGGGTACAATTACTGTAAAGAGAAGCAAGGTGAAACTTTCCATGAAGGACTGACCTACAGAGAGCTATGGAGATAGTTAGCAAAACACTGTATCCCTGGCTACAAGATAGATTGGCAGCAAGCCAAAAAGAGCAGTATTTAATCTCTACAATCAGAAGAAATTAAGGATGAGTGAGCAAGAGGTGGTAGGGATCACACTAACAAAAAGTGCAAATCCCTTGTTCAGTTTCCACATCTGAGCAAATTTTCAGACCTGGAAACCACTGAATGAAGGAGAGGCTGGGGCCCTAGGAAGATGAATCCTGCAGCACCATGTAAGTATATATGATAACGAGTCCTCTGGGTTCATCTCAGGAAATACAAATGGCTATTCACAAAGGTAACTATACATTTGTGAGAGAGGAGTACTCAAACATTTAATGCAGCACAAGATTTTGTTGATAACTAAGGATTTGAGGCACCATCAGAACCTCCATTAGAATAAGGGCATGTGAGGATGAGGTAATAAATATAGCTCTAGCCCACAATCTGTCCACAGCACCAACAGACCCATTTCATGATTACTTATTCCCCCAGTCTCCAAGTGTATAATTGCAATTGACATAACTTGAACATTGACACAAGACCTGCATTACTTCCTTGCCTGTAGAATAAGAGGTATCACAGTTGAGAAGCTCAAATGAAAACAATTTGTGTCTCTTGGGTTTATGCCCAAATAGCAGAATCACAACAAAGACTTCTAAGGTTCTAGAACAAGGCTATACCATCTATGGTGGAGAATTATAGCTTTTACAAATTAGTCCTTAGCATAATATTAGACTGTGGTACAGATGAAATATTGGGCCACAAGTCATTAAGTGACTGTTGAGTTGCAGCTGTTTTTTTAGACCTACTAAATCATAAGGTTGGTCATACCCAGCAGTTATCCATTGCAAAATCAGTTGATGGATGAGTACAAGGCTTGTTTCACAGATGAGTTGGTTCAATATGCAGATGAAGGTTGCACTTTAGCCCATTCAGAGGTGACTTAAAAGACAGAATGAAGGTAAATTCTCCCAGTGGGCAGAGCTCTGGATGGTGCAATTGGTCATTCACTTTATTTGAAAAGAGAAATAACCTGAGGTTAGAAATATATAAGATCTTACAGGGAATTGCAGTTCAATTGGCTTGTTATAAAAGCCTGTAAATAGAAAAATTGTAAGATTGGAGACAAAGAGGTCTGAGATATGGATAACCTTATAGTAGTGAGCATGAAGTGTGAAGATCTTTGTATATTTCATGTTAAAGTTCACCAGAGAACATCTGCTATGGAAGAGGCATGAAATCACAATGTAGACAACAAACAGGCCAACTGACAGCAGTGTCTCCCTAGTGTTGGCACAATGAACACATGACAGGAGTGGCCAAATAGCAGAAATGGCAGCTATGGATGGGCCCAGTGGCATAGACTCCCACTCACAAAGGTTGATCTAGCTACTGCCACAGTAGAATGAGCAATTTTCCAGCAAGAGATCAATGATAATTAATATGTCACCTTGAAGAAATGATCAGCCACTTAGTGGCAAGTTGACTACATTGCAACTCTTCTACCCAGGAAGAGTGAGTCATTTGACAAGTTATTCATTTTGATGACTGTAAATATTTTCCAGAAATGACCTCAGATGGCACAAGAATGTTTATACCCTAGCATAGGATCACATGGAGCTGTGCGTCAAACCAAAAAACACCCTTTGTAGCAAAATAGGTGCTGAAGAGATTGCATGACTACAAGGTCCACCGGTCATAGCACATCTTCCCTAAACTGAAGCTGCAAGACTGACAGGGTTACAGTGTCGAACTGTGTTGTTGAAGGCATAGGAGAGGTGACAGCTCAAAGATGATTTCATGAGCTACCCTCCAGGGTGCAGTGTATACGATAATGAAAACCTTTATATGGTGTTGCATTCCCCAAAATAGAATACACTGCGTCTAGAATCAAGGGGTGAAGACATGAGTGGCGCCTCTTGCAGAATCTGTGCTTCCTATTCTCACCACTGATATCTTAGAGAATTTGAATTCTTTGTCTTTGCAATTCTGAGCTCTGTGCATTTAGAGGTCATGGTTCCCAAAGGGGAAACACTTCCACTTGTGACATAGAAAGAGTTCTATTGAACTGTGAATTACCACTGTGGCCTAGACATCTCATTCTCCTTGTGGAAGAGGACAAGTAGTCAAAAAGAATCACCATGCTAGCAGTAATAATAAATCCCGATCATCAAGAGATGATTTTCCACACAAATTCTGATTCCCGTGTTTCACAGAGAAGATTTTGTTTAGATGACTTGCCCAAGGACAAATAGCTGGTAAGTGGTGGAGTTGGAAATTGTACCTAGTTTTGTCTAGCTCCAAACATGTCCCTGAACATCTCACTGTACTTTATTTAGCAGATGCGGCTGTGTTCCATAACACCTGATCCTCATATTCCATTTCTAAAATTGGTGGTGGACCAGTGATCCAAAGATAGTCAATCTGCAGTTTGGCCAGTGCCCTATACCATTTCCTATGCCTGAAATATAAAATATTTGTGAATAAACAAATTAGCTAGTTGCTTATAAATTGACCTTGCATGAAAACTCTGGCCTATAGTATGATGATGACTAACATGATGATCTGTCTAATGGGCAGATGAATTTTAAACAGATGAGTGGGAAAACAAGAGAAATATGCAAGGAGAATGCTTCTGGATGAGAGCTCTGAGTTCCTTCTGACAAATTCCTTTTGCTTTGCCAGGTAGGTCACCTAGACAGGCTGTCTAGTGCTCTCACACAAGATTCATGGGAAAAATTCACATAATTCACACATTATTTGCTTCAATAACCCATAGGAATGTTGGCTCAAAAGTAATCTCTCCTTGGTTCCATCCTCAAAACAGCTAGGTAGTTCAACTCTTACCCTGTAGATTCTTCAAGTAGAAAGAAAAAAAGACACGAGGCTACTTTTCTCCCTAAAACTTCATAGGAAAACTATTAAATTCTTCAAATATCTGAACTGAAGTCTCCTAATTCTTGAAATATAATCCCTGGAAGATACAGTGCTACTCAAAGCGTAGCTCTCTAGAAAGAAACCTTGTTTCTTGATCACTATCTTCCTAATTCATTAGCCCATTCACATGGATGAGAGATATGTTTTTATACCACCTATCATATATCCTGCATTTGGTGTCACACGTGCACATGATTAGAAATGTAATCTTGAGTCTCTTAATTCCTTAAGCAAAATTTACTAATTTAACATATTGTTCCAGTAGGACCATTGTTAAATACTTACTATGCTGACTAAAAAAGCAGGCCCTCTTGATAGATGCTGCTAACAATTCCCCAAAACAAGTTTCAGCCACTCGCCAAAAAAAAAAAAAAGTGTCCATTCAGTAAACAGTTTCCAGCACATGAATAGGGTATGAGACTTGAGAAGAACTGGTAAAAATTTGAAATTTTAGAAGCACATCTTAGCTAATTCTAGAATTAATGCTGTCCTTTCAAAATCACAGAAGTTCAGCATTATTGGACAAGGGGTGAATGAGATCACAGTGAGAGGCGAATCCTGAGTATATTGGGGATGAAGATCAAGACTTCGTTATATCTCAATTTAGGATGCTTATAGGAAGTCCAAATGGAGGTGTCAAAGCACCTTGTAGAATACTCTGGTATAATATTTATACTTTAGCAGCTCACAAGACAGTATGTAATATGTTTCTATTTTCTACATGAAAGATAAAACATATATATGTGTGTTTTCATAAAAATCAAGCAAATTCTAAGATATTTGTGTTGTTGGGCTGTTGGGTAGAAAAGTTAGTTAACTGCAGATTTTGATACATTCAGTGTTCATGTTAAATTTACACATTAGCCATTATACGGATAGAAGAGTTTACTGCTTTCAAAGTAGTAACAGAAAAGGTCAAATGAGAAAAAATGCTCATCAATACAAAGAAAAAAATAAAAATGCTCAAAAAGATGAAAAATATCAAAGGCGCAAAAGCAAATATCATAACACATTCGGAATATATCAGTAACCACAATAAGTGTAAATGGGCTGAACAGTACAATTATAGTATTATCAGAAAAGTGCTTTTAAAAATTCCAGCTATGGGCTGGTGAGATAGCTCAGCGGCATAAGCGTCTGCCTGGCAAGCGCAAGGTCCTGAGTTCGACTCCCGGTACCCACATACGAAAAAAGGGCCAGTGATATCGCTCAGCGGCACGGGCGCCTGCTGGTGCACGAGGTCCTGAGTTTGACCCCCGGTACCCACACACACAAAAAAAAAATTCCAGCTATATTCTGTTCCTATAACATCTCAGAAATAAGGAGACAAAAAGTTTGAAAGCAAAAAGGTGAATAAAGCTTTTGTAAAAAAGAAAAACTAGTGATTCCTTATGAATTTAAAATTGTTTCTTATAGTTTTGTAAAGAATGATGTTGGTATTTGTAGAACACTTTTGGTAATATGGTCACTTGAAATATATTTAAACAAAGGTGGTCTTTTCATTTTCTAATATCTTCTTCAATTTCTTTCTTCAGCATTCTGTAATTTTCATTTTAGAAGACTTCTCTTGGTTAGGTTGATTCCTAAGTATTTTAATTTTGATGAAACTTTGTAAATGGAATTGTTTTCTTGATTTCTTTCTCGGTAGGTTTATTATTGGTGAATAGGAAAGCTATTGATTTTTTTTTTTTGTACATTGATTTTGTATCCTGCCACTTTCTTGAAGTTGTTTATCAGATCTAGGAGTCTTCCGGTGCTGTTTTTTGTGTCTTCAATTGAAGGATCATATGACATGCATGTAGAAATAGTTTGACCTCTTCCTTTCCTATTTATATTCCTCTTATTCCCTTCTCTTGCTTGATTGCTCAGGCTAAAGTTTCAATAATTATGTTACACAGTAAGGGCAAGAGTGATATCTGTGTCTTGATCTTGATTTTAGAGGATATGCTTTCAGTTTTTCCAAGTTCAGTGTGATATTGGCTGTAGGTCAGTCATAGACAGCTTTCATCAATTTAAGGAAGGATCCTTCTATATTTATTTTCTTCAGGGTTTTTATCATGAAGGGATGTTGAATTTTGTCAAAGAATTGCCAAAGCAGTCCAGAGCAAAAGAGAAAGGCTAGAGGCAGCCAATACCTGATTTCAATGTATAATGCAAAACAATAATAACAAAAACGGCATGGTGCTGGCACAAAAGAAAAATGTAGACAAATGGAACAGAAGACACAGAAACACATGGAGCTTCAGCCACCTGATTTTTGACAAAGGGGCCAAAAACATACAGTAGAGAAAAAACAGCCTCTTAAACATGTGGGTCTGGAAAACAGGGTGTCCATATACAGAAGACTAGTTTCAGCTAGATACCTATCTCTCACCCTGTACTAAAATAAAATCTAAATGAACTAGAGACCCAGATAAAAGACCTAAGGCTTTGAAACCACTGGAAGAAAAGATAGGGTAACCTCTGAAGTCATAGGCACAAGCAAAGACTTCCTGAATAGGACTACAGTAGCACAGGAAATAATATTAAGAATCAGCATATGGAACTACATCAAATTAAAAAGCTTCTGCACAGCAAAGGAAATGATCAATAGAGTGAAGAAACCATTTACAGAATGGGAAAAAAATCTTTACTAGTGACTTTTCTGCTAGAGGATTAATATCTAAAATATATAAAGAACTCAAAAAATTAACTTCCCAAGCACAAATAACCCAATAAGTAATGGGCAAATGAATTGAAAAAGTACTTCTCAAAAACAGAAGTACAAATGGCAAACAAATATGTGAAAAAGTGTCATCTTTAGCCATTAGGTAAATGCAAATTAAAAGTATATTGAGACTTCATTTCACTTTAGTCATAATGGCTGTTATTAAGAATATACACACCTACAAAACAAAAACCAAAAAGCAAAACAATGAATGCTGGTGAGGATGAAGTGGAGGACAGGCATCCTCTTACACCGTTGATGGGAATGTAAACTAGTACAACCACTATGTACATCACTGTAGAGATTCCTCAAAATACTAAAGATATAAATACTATTTGATTCAGCAATACTACTCTTTGTTGTATTTCCAAAGCAATTAAAAACAGCATGCTATAATGGCACATGCATACCCATATTTACAGCAGTACAGTTCACAACAGCTAAGCTGTGGAAACAGGCCAGATGTCCACCAGCAAATGAATGGATAAAGAAATTGTGGTATATACACAATGGAGTATTATTCAGTTCTCCAGAAGAATAAAAGCATGTCACTTTTAGGAAAATAGATGGAACTGGAAACCATCATGTTAAACAAAATAAACCAATTGAAAATTAAATATTACATGTTTTCTATTATATGAGCATTCAACATATAAAATAAGATAAAATAAAATAATGAAGAGAAGATAGGAAGCTAGAAAGTAGACCTTTAGAGATGAGGAAGGGAATCAGCAGGAGGGGGCAGCAAAGGAAGAAGTGTAATGGGGATTAAAATAATCAAAATATGTTATATGCATATATCAGTATACTGTCTTAGTTACTTTTCTCTCATTGCTGGGACAAAATACCTCATACCCAAAGTTAAAGGAGGAAAGGTTGATTTCGCTCACAGTTTGTGGAGGTGTAAATCCATAATCTGCTGGCTCCAAGGCAGAGTGGCACATGGCAGAGGGCAACAGTTCATGGCAGCGGAAAACAGCAAAAGCAACAAGAGCAAAAGGGAGCAGCAAGAGAGAGCAAGCCTGTTTCCCTCCCTTATATTGTATGCAGGCTACCCACCCCAGCACTCACACCCATAATCCCAGCATTGGACCATGAATCAATCACAAACTCTAGAAGCCCGCCCCATGACTGCATGAGGCTTTGTGGGGACATCTAGACACAAACCATAACAGTATACCAAAGCAAATATCACTATTCTGTATAAGTAATATGCACTCATAAAATGAAAATCGGTGATATTAATATCAGAAAAATAGACAGCAAGGAAAAAGTATTGTTAGAGATGAAAAAGATCATTATTTCATTTTGAAAGTTTCAATGCACCAAAAAGATATAACAGTGTAAATTTCTATGTACATGATAACATAGCCTCAAATTAAATAAAGTAAAAATCAACTTACAAGTGGAAACAGAAAAATCTTCTATCTTAGTAAGAGAATTTGGTACATTTATTTTTTCTTAGTATTTGATAAATCAAGAGGTTAAAAATGTATAAGAATAATACAATTTCATTAATCAGGGTCCTCCAGAAAAGCAGAACCAGTGTGTGTGTGTGTGTGTAAAGAGAAAATGCCTCATGCAATTGTGGAGGTTTGGTAAGTCCAAAATTGACAGGGTAGGCCAACAGGCTGGACATCCACAGAATAGTTGGATTTTGTGTCCAGACAGTCTTCTGCCAGAATTCCTTCTTGCTTGGGAGAGGTCAGTCTTTGTTGCATTGTCCTTCCACTGATTCAATAAGGACCACCAACATTATTTAGAATAATCAGCTTTATTCAAGTCCATTGATTCAAATATTAATCTTATCTGAAAAACTCCTTCACAGAAATGTCCAGAATAATATTTGATCAAATACATGGACATTATGGCTCAAGCAAGCTGATGCATAAATTTAATTATAACAATCAGCAAAGCTAATTTTGTTGTACATCTATAGAACCCTACATACAACAATTAAGGAATATATATATATAAACACACATACTGATCACACATTTCAAAGAAAAGATATCAGATCTAATGCAACTAAATCCAAAATAAGTAAGAATAAAAACAAAAAAGTCTTATGCAATTAATAAACTCATTTGCAAGCAGCCCATAGGTTAAAAATAAATAAAATTAGAGATAACAAAATATCTTAAATTAAAAACAATGAAAGTATTATGTATCATATAAATTGTAGACCAGCTCAAGTAGTACTTAGAGAGAAAGTTATTACTTTGAACACCTACATTATAAGATAAGGAAGAAATTAATGAGCTAAAGATCATTATTTGGAAAAGGTAAAGAAAGGATAGACTACACCAAATCAAACTAGAAAAGGAAGCAAATTTGGAAAAGGTAAAGAAAGGATAGACTACACCAAATCAAACTAGAAAAGGAAGCAAATAATAAGAAATAGTCAAAACACTCCTAAAGAAAAGCAAGTTTCTAAATATATAACAATTAATCAAGTTTGATATTAGTTCAGGGAAAGACAGAAAAACTTATTGGAATGCAATAAAAAGCCCAGAAAAAGAATCTCACAGAAATTTACTTTATGTTAGAGCTGGTACCTTAGATCTATAGGGGAAAGGTAAACAACTTTAAAAATGGTCTGAGACAGGGGGCCGGTGAGATGGCTCAGTGGCATGCGCGCCTGCCTGGCAAGCGCGAGGTCCTGAGTTCGACACCCGGAACCCACATATGCAAAAAAGGGCAGGTGATATTGCTCAGTGGCACCTGGCGCTCGAGGTCCTGAGGTCTACCCCCCGGTACCCACAAAAAAAAAAAAAAGAAATAAGGAGACAAATTATTAGTATTCTTAGCCAGCACAAGAAAAATAAAAGTATAAGAATTGTCAAGAAAATAACAAAACTCTCATTTAAAGATAGTCATACACATTGAACGTCTAACATGTTTTACAAATAAGTTATTTGAATTTATAAGAGATGTCTGGTTTACTAGATGCAAAAGTGATAGTCAAAAATCAATTGTATTTCTACTTGAATACAATTTTAATAGGTATATTTAAAATTACACTAAGAGTCCCCAAAACCTAGCAATAAATCTACAAAAACATGCAAAACGTCTCTGCAGAGAACTGTGAAATAATATTGGGAGAAATTGAAGAATGCTGAAACAAATTGAAAGATATACCATGTTCATGGAATGGAAGACTCACATTGCAAATATATTCTCTCCATACAAATCTATGGATTACATGCCAATTCTATTCCAACAGGGAGTATGTGTGTGTATGTGTGTGTGTGTGTGTGTGTGTGTGCATGTGTAAAACAGGCCAAACAAATTCTAAAATTTATATGGAAATATATAGGGACAAGAATATGCATTGAAAAACAACATAGGAATATTTGATATACAGAATATCAAAAATTTTACAGGGCCTGTGAGATGGCTCAGCGGCATAAGCATCTGCCTGGCAAGCATGAGGTCCTGAGTTCGACTCCTGGTACCCACATACAAAAGAAAAAAAAAGGGCTGGTGATATCCCTCAGCGGCACGAGTGCCTACTGGCAAGCACGAGGTCCTGAGTTCGACACCTGGTACCCACACACACAAAAAAATTTTACAAACTCCAGTAATTAAGACAGTGTGGCATGAACACATAGAAAAATAAGTGGACAAACTGATCGAATAGAAAGTCTAGAAATAAACCTACACATATATAGAAACTTATTTTATGTAAAATGTGGCATTGTAGAATACTGGAGAAAGCTTAGCCTTTCCAATAATTGTTGCTAAATCAATAGGATGTATAATTGGAAAAAGATAAAATTGGGCTTGTCTTTCATTCTGTATATATAAATCAAATAATTTTAAGTGTATTTTGGAGCTTAATATGAATTTTAAAACTACAAATATTTTATAAATTAATATAGAAGAATATATTTATAGCCTGACATTAGAAACAAAATTTTAACCAGAACATCAAAAGTACTAAATAATAAAGGAAAATATTTGTAAGTTAGAGTGTATTAAGTGACTTATTTTTATCAAAAGACCTATTAAAACAGTAAAAGGGTAAGAAATACTTTTGCTCATGCTCTTATATTCATATGACAGCATTTTCATTGAAAAATATAAATGAGATCATTTCACTTTCTTGCTTAAAGCCTTCCAAAATTCTGATAATCTACATTTTGTCTAGTAGCACTGTCTCATATTGTCCATTATAATCTAAAGTTCCTTCCTGTCTTTGGGATTTCACACATGTTGTTTTCTCTGTCTCCCTTCTATTCTTCACTTGACTCTTTTCCATTACTTCAGGTCTCAGGTTCAATGTCTTCCCCTCAGAAAAGTTTTCTTTGATCTTTTATACGAAAGTAAACTTCCACATTATCATCTTTAACAACACCCTGGGATTTTCTTTCACAGTATTTATTATATTTTCATTATATAAAGCAGGTATTTCACTTCTCCATTGCCTTTCTACCCTATAAGATCCAAAATCCAAATAATGTGCTAAATATGGATGAATGATGGATGATGTATAGTTGAACTAATAACACAGTCTCCTCCTCAAGACAGAATTATACTCTTCTTGTCTGCTATGAGTTCTCCGTTTCCTCACCCCATATCCAAGAATTTTTTATTGAATACTTTTTAAGGTTTGCAAAGTAGTCATTTATTTTTTTATCCACTTGTTACTTAAATCTTCATTCATCAAATGTTTTTGTGAAGGCTGTTTAAAAGGTAAGTGGATGTGAGTCAGGCCACTGAATGATCAGATTTACAAATGAAACATGAAGGGCATGGTGAGATTAGTTCTTTGTTTTGTTTTAGTTTTAGATTTAATGATGGGTTCTAGCCCAGGGCCTTGTGCATGCAGGGCAAGTTCTCTACCACTGAGCTACATCCTTAGCCCCATAGTAAAATTCTCATATACATCTGCCACTTTAAAGATCTATAAAAATATAATCTGGGAGAGAGGGTTTCTGTCTCTCAGCTATGCCATTCTCTGCAGTTGAAATAGTGAAATGACAACGTGCTCTGTAATACCAACAACTTTTTATTCCTGAATTTTCAAATGAGTAATCAGTTACTTCTGTCAATTTTTCTGAAGTATCATTTAACAGCTGTAGTTTGAAAATTACACTGTTTATGGAGTCAGCTATCATTTTCGGAGATAGTCTGACAGTGGCATGCGAGCAATTTTGGCAGTATCTCCTAAGATATTCTGCTTCTTTATTAGGCACATGGAATGGTTGTGGGACACTAAGAGGTGTGGTAGTTGTAAATCATGGCTACAAATTATTTGACACTACTCCCATTGACAGACGGGGTCCATGACCCTCCTTTTGAATCTGGGTAGGTATCGTAAGGTATTGACACTGTTTCACTTTCAAGAATAGGTTATAAAAGGCCAGGCAAATTCTGCCTAGTTTTCTTGGAACATTTGTTCTCTTTGAAAGCTTTGTCTCAGGACACTCCTTCTTAAAAAAGCAGCTGTCATATTTTAAGAGGCCCAAAGCATATTGATCCACCAAGTGTAGGTGCTCTGGTCAACAGTCCCACATGAGCCCAGCCTTCAAGACATTAGAGTCTGAGTGTCAAGTTACCCTGGTCATATGTCTTCCTAGCTGAAGCCTCAAACCTGAGGAACTATCCCCACTCTGCCTTGTCCAAATTTTTAACCAAAAATCTTTCAGCATAATTAGTGGTTGTTGTTTTATGACACTAAATTTAGAGTGGTTTTTTATGTAGCTGTAGTAATTGGAAAAAGATGATAAAGTGAAAATTTTGGCTGAAGCACTGAAAGGTATTAACATCTTAGCATGGGATTGTAAAAGATAAATAAACACATGGTAGAAAGATTCACACAGCTGAGTGAGAAGAATAGCTTGGTGGTAACAGTCTCATCTTTCAAGGTTAAGTTATTTGGACGGTGTCCTTGGGTGATAGGATTATTAGTATTTGGCCCATAATTTGGGAAGAATCAAGCACTCTATTACTTTAATTATCCAAAGGCCAGTGTTCTAACATCTTCGGGCATCTCTAACGTAGCCATCAATGTAGAAGTAGAAAAAACAAAAAACAAAAAAACTGTATCCGTAATGAACAGCAAATAAGATAGACTGATGGATGAATAGAATGAATACATGGATAATACAGCAAACATGGTGATAAAGTAGCTATAGTAAAAGATTAATTGTAGAATATAGGGATATGATAGTGCATTATATCTATTGTTGTGTAACAAAGAGCTCCAAAAGTTATTGCCTTTAAGCAGCACACATTCTTCACCTCAGATTTTCTGTGGGTTTCTGGACCCATTTTAACCGAGTCTTCTGGTTTAGGCTCTCACAAGGCTGCACTTAATGTGTCACTGGCACTGCAGTCATTCTGAAGCTTGACTGGAGGTGGATCCATTCCAAGTTGACTCAAGAGTTTGTTAACAGGATTCAATTCCTTGTGGGCTGTTGGCCAGAGGACTCCTTTGGTTCTTTGTCATATGGGTCTCTCCATAAGGCAGCTCACAACAAAGCAGCTAGAATTCCTCAGAGTGAAACTTTGAGAGGACAAAAGGGAGTGCTAGCAAGACCAAAGTCACAGTCTTCCATAAACTAATCTTGGGAGTGACACCCCCATCACATCTGCTGTATTCTGTTCACTGGGAGCAATTGAGGGGATTATACAAAGGCCTCGGTATCAGAATGTAGGAGTCATTGGAGGAGGATCATCTTATAAGGCTGCCTACCACAATACGCCTACTGCAAAATAAATACTTTCATTATAAAATGTTTGGGGAAATATAGATAAATAGATAGACAGACAAATAGATAGGTGTATATCTCCAAATATGTGTCCTTCCCTCTGTGGGATGGTGCCATATCCAAATTCAGGTTTTACTGTTATCAATTAATTATACAAAAGAAGGCACCAGTTTAGAAACACTGCTGTGTGTACACAAAGAGAAAAATAACAGCTAATGTAAGAGGTCAAGAAAGAGGAAGACAGAAAAAGTTTTGGGGCCCAGTTAGTGTTGTGGTAAGAAATCCCACAGAACATTTGTTTGTTTGTTTGTTTGTTGAGACAGGGTCTCTTCATGCAGCCCAGGCTGGCCTGGAACTCACTTATGTAGCCCAGGCTGGCCTGGAACTCATGGTGATCCTCCTGTCTCAGCCTCTCAAATGCTGGGATTACAGGCGTGCGCCACCACGCCCGGCCCCACAGAACTTTTTGCTCCTGAGTGTAGGTAAGATAAAGGACACATTTATAAAATGACATTGAAAACAATAAACAACCCCTATAAAGCACTATGAGACAGGCACTATTTTAGGTAGTTTGAACATATTAACAGAGTTAATCCACACGACAAAGGGTGAAGGCAACATCATCTTCATTTGAAGGTGAGAAAAATGTGGCCAAGATAGTTAAACAGTTTGTTCAAGGTCATAATGACATCCTCAAATCATCAAGATGATTCCAAGTTTACTCTGGAACGAAGCAAGGAAGTTAAGTCATGGAAAGGAAGCAATGCTTTGGTAAGATTTCCAACTGCAAGATATCAAAAGAAAAGCATTCTTGTGCCAAAGGCTATAAACTTCAGTAATCTGACATGTCCCTTTCTATGGAAAAGCAGGATCCTGCTGCCTCCTTGAAAAGGCCTACCCTGACCTATGGGGAAGCCATTTCTCCTCCTCAAATCAGTGCCATTCTATTCCAGAGACCTTGCAGCCATGGCAACGCACCAAGCCTGTGATCCCTACCTAGGTCTGTAAAATAAAACACAATTCCGGATGCTGGTGAAACTGCAATTTCAGATAAATGACAAGCACTTTTGTAAGTTATGTCCCAAAGATTGGATGTAACATAAATATTTTTTTTAAATATTCATTGTTTCTCAAAAAGTCAACTTTAGCCACTCACAATTTTTATTTGCTAATCTGGCTGTCCTATCCCTACCAAAAGAACCCTTCTACTGAAGCCGCCCCTCACCCCCATGTCCTCTTCTTTGATTCCCCAGCACTGTCCACCTTTGCACCTCACAAGCCTGAGGGAAAGAGGGGCCTGAGGTGCCCAGGCTCCAGCTGCCAGAGGCTAGACGGAGCTAGGAAATCGCTGCAGGCATCCACAATTAGCCCCAGAGCACATTTTCCCATAGAAACAATAATCTTAATGGTGGCTGGCTCCCCAGTGTATAGGCCCTATAGTCGGGCCATATTCTCAGTTAAATAGGCTTTTGTGGACTGGCCTGGGAACCTTCCCACCATTCGCAACATTGTTTCCATGGGAAAAATGCTTCTGGAGTTCCAAACAACTGACTTACAAATAAACTTTTGGAACAAAATGCATTGGTAAATTGGGGAAAGCCTGTAGACTCTCCCAGAGTCATTCAAAGGCTGGTGACTTCACTCCAAGATGTTAGCAAGGTTTGGGCCTGCTTAGCATACCAAAGGGAAGCCACTGGGCTTGTAAAAGAAACTTTAATAAGCAAACAGACAAGATTGACAGATCCATAATAGACAGGCTGACTCTGGCTTTGATTGGCTACATAGGCCAGCATTTACATTGAATGATTTCCCTTCATCAAACACTGGCCTTATCTGGACAGGCAGGGCACTTATCCGACTAAGTGGGTGGTTATTAAGGAGACGGCAGGTACTCCGTATCTAATTGTACATTTAGCACCCTTTCACAGACACCAGCTTGCCAGAAGAAAGACAAGCTTATTTTTTCCCTCCATTGTCTGATACTGTCCATGTTTCATTGGTTCGTTCACCTTGATGAAAACAGTGCGATTCTACTGCTTTCATCTGCTCCTTTCAAAGGCATATGGAAAATTCTGCTTTCAGGAATAAAATGTTAATTCTGAAAAAGTACTTCAAGGCACTGGGAGAGAGAGGCGGTCTCTCATGTTGTTGAAATTACATGCAGCGCTGCTGCTGCATTTGCATAACAAATGTGACGGGATGGTTACTTAAGAGACTAAAACAGGAAGAATAAAATGTATAGAGATACCTCCGTTCTCATTAATTATTATTTGAAATGGAATGTAATGCCACTAGCTATAGGGTGCCAGCAGGAGAAGAAGGAAATATATCATCATGTATTTAAAAACACTTGCAGAGTATAATAATAATTAAGAAATTATTACACTACTGATCTTTTAGAAGCAGTGTAGCCACCTGTTCATGCCTTTATTAATCACCAATTTTCTTCTTTAACACTGCACAGCAAAGACTATTCAAGAGAAGAATACAAAAATTGAGGTACTGGGAAATAATTTATATCATGTAGCAAAAGTATATTAGAATGCATCAATTTAATTAAGGCTTTCACTAGTAGAGAAAGTCATATTTTAGGTCTGGTTTATAGCGACATATAATTTGACTTAAAAGAATAGCGATGCATATTAGTAATTATTATTGTTGATATTATTAATTTGCTCTAAAATTAGCTCAGTGATTCTTTTTTTTTTTTTTTTCCTGCAAACAGAAATAATCCCTACCATAAAAGTGTGTTTACCCGACTGTTGAGAGAAAGGGAAGCTTTCAGTCCCGGCTGTAAAGAGGAGGAAGGAACTGAGTTTCTTAGGGGTGGGTGCACAGCACACTGTATGTGCTGGAAAGTTTGGTCCCCTTGTCCCAATCAGCTGAGTTACTGCCCTGAAAACTGGTGTGTGAGCTCATGGCTACTGGGCTGATTCCCCACAAAACAGCAACAAATACAGTACCTGTTTAAAGATGATGAGAAGGAAACTAGGGGCTGGAGTCCTCTGTCCAAGTTCTGAAAGTGGCATTTCTTTGATCATGTGTTGGAGAGCCATGTAAATGCCCTCACACTCAATTAGGTATTTCTTATTTCTTTTTCAGAATCTTTCCCAACCCTATTGAAAATATCCCCAAGTCTTGATGACTGCTATTTAAAAAAGTATGAATTTGCTAATGGATAACAAAATGAAAGTAATTAACAAGATTCATTATTCTGATAATAATCACAAACACTAAGCTATTGTATTAGTCAAATTGTGACAATTCTAGCTATCATTGCTTATTCCCAAACTTGTTCGATTTTGTCTCTAAAATTAACATAAAGGAAGTTGACTTTGGAGCATGTATATCTCTACGAATTTTAACACATTTATAAATTTGTGTAACCACCAACACCACAAACAAGACACAAGCCAACTCCATCTCCCCATAACCATCACCCTGCTATTTCTTTTTTTCCTCCCACACCTTAACCCCTTCCTGGAAATCAGTGATCTGTTCTCCATCACTACAGTATTGTCTTTTCAAAACTGTCATGTAAACGGAATCATTTTATATGCACTCTTTTGAGACTGGCTCCTCACCCAGTGTGTATTTGAAATTCACTCAAAGTTTTTGTGTGTATCGATGGATAATTTCTTTTTTGTATCTATAGTATTCCATTGTATAGATGTACCATAATTTCTTTAATCAGTCTCGCTTTGAAGGACTTTTGGGTTGTTTCTGGGTTTTAATGATTAT
Source organism: Erethizon dorsatum (assembly GCA_028451465.1). NCBI lineage: Eukaryota > Metazoa > Chordata > Mammalia > Rodentia > Erethizontidae > Erethizon > Erethizon dorsatum. Next base: position 133,724,328 of record CM051842.1, read on the forward strand.
AAATACACCTGCTATAAATATCCATGTCCAGGTTTTTGTGTAAACCTAACTTTTCCTTTCTCCAGGGAAGGGTGGTTACTGAGTCATATAGTAAGTATATGTTTAACTTTATTAAAAACGCCAAAATGTTTTACTGCATCATTTTGCTTTCATGCCAGCAATGTGTAAGAGGGTGTGTGATTTTTTCTGGATCTATACATTATTATTTTCCTCAGTAAAGCCCATGCTAGGTTGCATTTTGAAGTCCACTCTGAAAGCTGACGATGACAGCTGGCCATCCTGAAGAGACCCACCCTGCATGCCTGTCGAGACCTCAGAGAGATTCATCTAGCCGCAACAGCCTCCTAACGGACCTCCTTGCATCTACGCTTAGTCTTCTTCAATTTATTCTTCACACTGCAGCTAGAGAGGGTGTTTCTAAATAAACCTTCGAGTCACTCACCTTTCACCCACAACCTAAGACACTTCAATGGCTTTCCATTGATCTTAAAATAGATCAAAATCTTTAATGTGGCTTAATAGTACCCAATGTGATTTAGTACCCAAGCCTCTGTCTTATGCTCCAGGCTTATTGTCTACCATTCTTCTTTCCTCTGTGAACTCCAGCCAAACATTTTCTCAGCCACTGGAATTAAACATGCTCCCTCTGGCTGCTGGACACACCCTGATCCATCCATTTGAAATGCTATGCCCTTTGCCTAATTCCTATGCTTCAGTCTCAGTCAAAGTTTACTTCCTCAGAGAACCCTCCTCTCAAGTCCCGGTCAAATCTTCAGTCTCAAGAAACTGAGTTAAAACTCTACATTTATTTGCTACTATTTCCACCACTGAACTCAAGATCCATATCTCTTTTCTGGTCACCAAGATTCTAGTCTATTGTGTCTTGCAGAGTGGGTACTCAGTAAAATAAGCTGACATATTATTTTAAGTGTGATGTAGAAAAAAGTCAGGCCCCAAAGACCACATATTGTATGCTCTTTATGTGAAATATTAAAAAAGGAAAATCTAAAGAGAAATAATGTGGTTGCATAACATTGGGGTTGGAATAGGGATTAAATGTAAATTGGGATGAGGTAATGAAAATGTTCTAAAACTGCATAACTCAGTAAATTTTCAAAAAATAATTGCATTGTTAAAATGGGTTAATTGTGTAGTATATAAATTGTACATCAAGGAAGGTTGTATAAATACTCAATTGGCCATAACTGTGTGGAAATACTTCTTCAGCCTCTATTCTGTTCTATTGATCCATCTGCCTATCACTTTGGCAATGTCACACTGTTTTGATGAGTTTATCTTTACAGGAAGTTTTTAAATTGAGTAATATTCATCTTCCAATTTTATTCTTTTTCAAAATTATTTTGGCTATCCTAGCTGATTCGTCTTCATAAAGTTTTAAATGTACTTGTCTAAACCTATTTTTAAAAGTCTTTGTGGAATTTCAATTAGAATGGCATTAAATCAATACATCAATTTGTGAAGAACTGTCACCTTACTATATGGTGTCTTCCAATCCGTGAACACAGTATACCTCTCTATTTTCTTTGGGACTTCTTTGATATTTTAATCAGATTTTTATAGAAAAATGTAAATATTTTGTCAGATTCATAACTAAATATTTTTCATGAAGGTAATATAAATGTGTGTGTGTGTGTGTGTGCAAGGAAGCTTTGTGTTACCATAATGAAATACCTGAGGTAACTAACTTTATAAAGAAAAAATATTTTCTTAACTCACTGTGTGGGTGGTTCAGTGGCACAATGCCTGCATTGACTCTCTGTTGAGGGCACCAGATGTTGACACATCGTGGCAGGAGCAAGCAGTCACATTTCAAGCCAGGGAACAGCAAAAGAAAGAGAGCAAGATCCCACGATCCCCTTTAAGGGTGCACCTTCAATAATCTAAGTACTTTTCACTAGACCCCATCCTGAAGGTTCAATACCTCCCAATAGTGCCACCCTGTGGTACAAGATTTTATCACATGGGCATCGTGGCTGCTTCCAGGGTTCAGCTAGTACGAATTTGCAGCTATATACATGGGTATGCATGTATCACTGTAATATGATGCCTTTAGCTCTTTTGAGAAGATACACAGAAGGGGAATAGCTGGGTCATGTGGAATTTCTAATTTTACTTTTTTGAGAAATCTCCATACCGGTTTCCATAGTGGTTGTACTAGTTTGCATTCCCACTGACAATGAAGAAAGATTCCTTTTGCACCCGCATTGCATCAACAGATGAATGGATGAAGAAAATGTGATATCTACACATAATGGAATACTATTATATTTATAAAGAAAGATAAATTCAAGACATTTGTAGGAAAATGGATACACCTGAAAAATATAATGCTGAGTGAAATAATCAGACACACAAGCTTAAACACCATTTGGTATCTCTCATTGGAGCAAAGCAAAATATAAAAAAGGGCAAAATAAAGGATGGACAGAAGGGAACAAGGAGATCTCTTGCAAATGGGAAGGGGTCCAGGAGACAGAGGGCAAAGGGAGAGGGGGAGGGGAAAGAGAAGTAAGAAGAATTAAGATACGCCATGTACAGGTACCAAATACCCACAATGAATGTAAATATTATGTGTCATAAACATGAGCTAAGAACAATGGTAATAGTAGCAAAAAGAATGAAAATAGAGAAAGGGAATTTAGAGACGGAGGGAGGGAGGTGGGTGGGAAGGGGAAGGGGATTAAAAAAAGAAAGAAACTGTGTTATGTGCATGCACCCACTCCCCAAGATGAATGTAAACTTCATGTACTGCCAACATGCACTGATAAAATTAAAATTAAAATTAAAGAAGATTTTGTCACATGAACTTTTAGAAAATAATTAACATCCAAAAGACATATTCTTTAAATTTCAGTTTTCGATTGTTCATTGCTATTACGTAGAAATAAATTTAGTTTCATTTTATTATTCTTGTGTCCTGTAACCTTGTTGGATTCACTTATTAGTTCTTGGGAGTTTTTGGCCAAATTCCTTGGTGTTTTCAACATAAACAGTCGTGTCGTTTGCAAAAGAGACAGTTTAGGTCTTCCTTTCCAATAACATTTTTTTCAATAATCTTGCTAAAGTTTTATAAATTTGACTGATCTTTTGATTTGGTTTATTTTTCTCTTTTGTTTAAATTCAATGTCATTGATTTCTGTGCTTATCTCATTCTTTGTTTCTGCCTGACTTACATTTATTTTACTTCAATTTCCCAAATTGTTTGAGATGAGATCTTATATTACTGACTTGAGACATTTCTTCTTTTCTAATACAAATGTTTAGTACTGTAAATTTTCCTCTAATCATTGCTTTAGTGGCTTTTCACAAATTTTGATAAGTTTTAGCTTCGTTTTTATTCAATTCAAAATATTTTCTAATATTCCTCAGTATGCTATCTTTGACTCATTGGTAACTTAAAAGTGTGTTGTTTAATTCCTAGGCATTTGGATTTTCTCAGTCATTTTCCTCTCATTGATTTGTAGCGTATTTTCATTGTGGTCAGAAAACGTACTCTCCATAGTTACCATTCTTTTAAATTTGTTAATATTTGTTTATGGCTTGGGATTTAGTCTATCTTGGTGAAGGTCCCATGTGCATTTGGAAAGAATGTTTATTCTGCCATTTTTGACCACAGTGTTCCATAAATGACATAGTTCCTCTTGGTTAATTAGCTTGTTCAGTTCTTCTATATCCTTGATGAATTATTATCTTCTAATTCTATCAGACTCCATTTATATTGTGAATATCTAGTTTTTCACTTATGTCAGGTTTTGCTCCATATATTAAAAATCTCTGTTGCTCATGCAGTCACATTTAGAATTTTTATTTCTTCATGGTGAATAAAACTTTCTACCATTGTATAATGACTCTCTTTAACATTGATAAAAATCCTTGTTTAGAATTCAAATACGTGTCACATTACTTATAAATTCCAGTTTTCTTTCAATTAATTACTGATGATATGTCTTTTTACACCCTTTTATTTTCATGTCATTATACAATTTTCTTGTATACAACCTGCAGTACAGCCCTGTGGATTTTTGAATTTATTCCGATAATCTCTACCTTGTATTTAGTGGGTTTAAACCATTTGTACAGTGGCCTCTTGAGTTATGACCAGCCTCACATACAAACAACTTGTGTTCAACTGGAATTTTGGGTTTAACTTATGACCAAAGTCTTGAGTTATGACCCAAATGCCATCTGCTTGTATGGTTGTAAACAAAGACTCAGGATGCCAGGAAAGCATATGTAAGCATACATAAGTATCAGGCTGAGCACAGATTCCTGTGTTTGTGCACATGATTTTGGCCAGTGCTTTATATAATTGCTTTGATTACTGCTATTGAAATGTCCCCCAAAAAACTAGCAAAGAAGGTAAGGAAGGTGCATTAAAGAAAGCAATAACAGTCGAAAAGAAGTAGGACATTGTGGAGAAATATGAGAGTGGCATTCGTGTGACTGATCCTGCTAGTACGTACAGCATGTTGAAATCCACCATCTCCTACAGAGAAAAGATTTGTATAAGGAAGCTAGCATCGCTAGAGGTGTTGCTCAAATTAGTAAGTCACAATCAACAGTGTTGGATGAGGTAGAAAGGCTATTATAAGTGTGAATAAACGAAAAGCAGATGACAGGTTATAGCCTATCCGAGTCTATAATTTGTGAAAAAGCTAGGGCTATAAATGCAGATCTCATAAAGGATAATCCATCAGTGAGTGATAATGGTGAAACATTTCGTGTCAGTAAAGGGTGGTTTCACAATTTTAAACAAGAACCAGGGTTCATAATGTAACTAGGTTTAGTGAAGCAGCCAGTGCTGATGAAAGGGCTGCTGAAAATTACATACACCACTTTGAAATGATGACACAGAGAAATGGCCTTTGTTCTCATCAAGTTTTCAACTGTGATGAAACTGGCCTTTTCTGGAAAAAAATGCCCAGGAGAACATACATTACCCAGGAAGAGAAGAAAATGCCAGGCCACAAGCCTACGAATGATAGGCTAACCTTATTACTATGTGCCAATGTGAGTGGTGACCTCAAGATAAAGCCTCTTGGTTTATCACTCTGAAGCCACTGGAGTGTTCGGAAAACATAAAGTCATGAAGAATAGGTTAGGGGTCATGTGGAGATCTAATGCAAAACTTGGGTAACAAGAGCACTTTTTCTTGAGTAGACCAGGGAGGCTTCCTGTCCTACTGTTAAGAAATATCTAGAGGACAAAGGTTTACCATTCAAGGACCTCCTCATCATGGGCAGTGCTCCTGCTCACCCACGAAATTTGGAAGGACTGGCTGAAGAATTTCCATGTCTCTCAGCCAAGTTCCTCCCACCTAATACAACCGCTCTACTGAATTCTGTGGACCAGCAGGTTATAGCTAACTTTAAGAAGCTATACACAAGGAACTCTTCCTGAAGTGTTTCCAGATGGTCTCAGATACATAGTTAACCCTTATAGGGTTCTGGAAGGAACATTACAACATCCTTTCCTGTATGGGGTTAACTGAGAAATCCTGGGCCAATGTCTCTCGAAGGACCCTGAGATCTGCCTGGAAGAAAGTGTGTCCTAAAATTATACAGGAGAGATTTTGAAGGCTGTGTAGAGGAGCCTGAGCCTCCAATTGACCCTGTGGTTGATAACACTGTCACTATCGCAGAGTCCATGGGCTTGCAGGCAGACAGTGGTGATGTTGAGGAACTGGTGGAGGAACACGCAGAGGCATTGTCTACAGAGGAACTCCAGCAACTTCTGGCTGAGCCACAGAGAATGGCAGCTGAGGAGCTTTCTGAAGAGGAGGGGGAGTATCCACAATCAGTGCAGTAAAGTTCTTCTTCTGAAATAAAGGAAATCCTGAAAAAAATGGCCAGAGCTACAGACATTTGTGGAGAAGACCCACCCAGACAGAGAAAAAGCCAATTGTTGCCTTCACTTGCTTAATGACAATGTCGTGTCATCCTACAGAACAGTGCTAAAGAAAAGACAGAAGCAGACAACCTCAGACCAGTTTTTAGTTCTGAAAAGGCTGAGACCTAGTGAGCCAAGAGAGGTCCTAGTGGGCTACAGACTCTCCCAAGGAGAGAAAGGGCAGCAGAGATCTAGATTCCTGATGTTTTTATGGAAGGGGGCTCTCCTTCCAAACAATAACCACCTTCCAGTTCATCCTCCCTCCCTGCAAGCCACAGATGACAATTTGAATGGTGAGTGCAGTATGAAATTGTTGTTTCTGGTAAACTAGGCACATTTTATAACTTTTTGGTGAATGCACTAGGAAAATTATTGGTGTTTCTGGTAAAGTATGCACATTATACAACCCTTTTTTATTATGAAAAGGTTAAGTAAGGGGCGCTTTGGGAGGTTTGGAATGCATTATGGGTATTTCCATTGTTTCTTATGGGAAAAACAGTCTTGACTTACAACCAACTTGAGTTACAGCCAGCCCTTGTGAACGAATTGAGTTCGTAAGTCAAGGGTCCACTGTATTTAATTTGATTCTTGTTGATGCGTTTAGATTTCAATCTACCGCTCTTTTTTTCCTACTCTTTTATTTCTGCTCTTCTCTCTTCTTTAGGGTTATTCGAACATTAGTAATCTACATTAATTTTTCTATTGTGTTTTTGCTTATACTGTATATCTTTGACTAGTTCTTTTTTCTCTAGTGATTCAGAGTGTACAGATTTAACTTTTAAAATCTGCTTAGATCAAATGGACTATTACTTCAAAGAAATATAGAAATCTCACCAGCATTTTGAGCCCTTTGTTCGACCCCATTTTATGTTGTAGTTGTGTTATACATTACATTTTTTTTTATATGCCGGTACTGGGAGTCAAACCCAGGACCTCATGCTTGCCAGGCAGGCACTTTTGCCGCTTAGCTATATCACCAGCCCCATTTTTTGTTGTTGTTGTTGTTGTTGTTGTTGTTTTTGTTTTTTTATATGCGGGTACCAGGAGTTGAACTCAAGACCTCGCGCTGGCCAGGCAGGCGCTTACGCCACTGAGCTATATCACCGTCCCTACATTACATTTTTAAATACTAAAACCTGGGCCCGTGAGATGGCTCAGCGGCGTAAGTGCCTGCCTGGCAAGCGCGAGGGCCCGAGTTCGACTCCCGGAACCCACATACAAAAAAAGGGAGGGCCGGTGATATCGCTCAGCGGCACAGGTGCCTGCTGGCACGTGAGGTCCTGAGTTCGACCGCCGGTACCCACACAAAATAAATAAATAAATAAATACTAAAACCTAATCAGATTGTGACAGTGTTGTCACTCTTGATTTCAACTCATGAATATATTTTAAGAAATCAAGATGAGAACAGTCCACCACTTGTTTACCATTTATTTTGTTGTTCTGTGTATCCTGGTATTCTCATATTCCTTTCGGTATTAAACCTCTCCAACCTTCATCTTGAATGAAAAACTTTCTTTAGTAAATCTTTTGTTTTTTTATGTGGGTACCAGGAGTCAAACTCAGGACTTTGTGCTTGCCAGGCAGGCACTTATGCTGCTGGGCAATATCACCGGCCCTCTTTAGTAAATCTTTAGAGTAGTTATATTTGTATTAACCTTCTTAGTTTTCTTTCACTTGAGAATATCTTTACCTTTCTCCCAGAAGGATATTTTCACCCAGAATTCTGTGTTGACAATTCTTTTACTTTAGCACTTTAAAAATATTTTCCATTTTCCTTCTAGCCTAAATGATTTATGATGAGTGTCAAGCATTCTGTGAGCAGCAACAAGGTAGCAGCTGCTGGGTCGACTTGTTGCACTTCCACAGGTTCTGCTAGCAAGGAGGTAGGAAATCCACACAGAATTAAATACTTGATTACTAAAATAGCATAAGCAAGATCAGTATAGTGTCAACAGTCTGCATCGTTAGTCCCATAGAATGACAATGAACCAGCTGGTTTAGATGATTAACAATATGAGCAGGGGTTCACTCTGCAGTGGAGGAGACAATTCTAGACTTTGGCTCAGAAGTTTTATAGCCTGCAGCTAAACCTCACAAGGAGGAGGCAAAGTGGACACTCTCACACTTAATCAGAACCAGGGAGGTCAATAAGGACCTGGCTCAGGGCGGAGAGCCAAGTGAGAAACTGCCTGTGATAGGTGGCCTAGCTTAGCATGTTTCAGGAAGATTACAGGATGGTTCCTGTAAAGGAAGGCTTAGGTCAAACACTGATTTAACCTTGCCTGTGTGGATGCATGCAGGATGGCCACAGTGCCATAGTTCTGCTGCGGTGAGAAATCCACAGATAGTCATGCCATTGTTTCCTTAAAAGTAATGTTTTATATTTCTCTGGCTGTAGTCAAGGCATTTTTCTATATATTTAGTTTTAAATATTTTTATTACTATGTATCTGAGCATGGGTTTCTTTGGGATTAACTTGTTTGGGTTTCACTGATCTTCTCAGATCCGAAGTTTTGTCTTTTGCTGAACGTAGAAATTCGTTATCCATTATTTCCTCAAATTTATAGGCACCACATTTTTTCTCTTCTATTTATGGGACTCCTATGACCCAGGCCCTCTTCTAAGAGAAGTAAGTTTCCCTTTCTCAGAGTTTTAGGCAGGCACCTGGGGCCCTGCTACCATCCCTGTTACTGCCACCAGCACTACTGCTTTGGGATTGTCTTCCCACCACGCTAAGAAAATGAACGAGAACAAACAGTAAAATGGAGGATTTTGTCTACTTTTTCTGTGTGTTAGTCATCTACATTCCTGCTTCTTAAAGCAGAACTAGGTTTCCAGAGTTCTGTCTGGGTATTGGGCTGCCTTGGGCCCAGGACTGAGACTTAACCAGAGGCAAAAATGGCATACTTACCACCAGCTTATGGATACTTCACGTTCTAGTCTCCCTCTTCAATTTCCCTGCTACTGTTTACTTTTCAAAGTACTCAAATAGGTGCTCCCTGTATTCTGTCTAAATTGTGTAGCTGCATTCCATAGAAGAGACAAAGCAGATTGTGGTTTCTCTATTTTACCTTCAGTTGAAACTTCCTCAGCGTAAATTTTGTGACCAGAGGATTGAAATGATGTATGACAACCAGCTTAGTATGATTAAGAACATGACCTTACTGTTCCAGGAAATTCTTATGCAGGAAGATGAAAGTTGTGTAATTTGGGTTGTTTCAGGGAGTTCCTAAAAGTTTATACATTTGAACAAATGAATTTTCAGCTAATCATCATCAGAGTAATGGCCCCCTTCTCAAAATATAGGGTAATTCAATGGGTTTTTTGTGTGATTGTTATTCTTCAAAGCTTGTTCAAAATCCTTATCTTATTTTGTCTAGTAATTCCAAACTATTAATATTTCACAAAATCTTACAATTCTAATCATGCTCTGACATTGAATTGTCTACTCAAAATCAACTCACCATTTTTTTTTGGTACCTGGAATCGAACTCAGGACCTTGCACTTGCCAGGCAGGTGCTGTGCAGCCGACTATATCCCAAGCCCCAACCCACCATTTTACACATACCTTACTGTTGACTTACTCTTTCCTAGACATTGCTAATATTGTCCAATATTGGAGCCCCTTACTGCAGTAGGCATTTAATGGAGTTTACTTGACCCGTGAACAGATTGTTATATTATGTGTATTAGAGAAGCACAAACAATGGGATATGCATAGAGATACATAGAAATTGCACTGTTATGCAGGATTGCCTCATGGAATTATGAAAGTAGATGAGTCCCACCATCTGCCATCTAAAAATTGAAGGCCCAGGAAAAATGAGGTGTAGCTCTAGTCCAAACCTGACATTTCAAGAACTGTGTGGTTGATGGTGCAAATCCTGGACTGAGTTCAAAGGTATGAGATCCCAGAGCTCTGATGTTTGTGGACTGAAGATAGATGACTCAGTTTAAGCAAAGAATAAATTCTTCCTTCCCCCACCTTTTTGTTCTACTCAGACCCTCTGTGGATTAGATGATGGCCACCTACATTGAAAAGAGCTATCTTCTTTACTCGGTTTGCTGATTCAAATGCAAATCTCTTCTAGAAATAACTTCACAGACACACTAGAAAAATATTTTGCCAGCTATCTGAGCATCCCTTAGCTGGGTCAAGTAGATGCATAAAATTAACTATCACAGGTGTGTGTGCGTGTGTGTGTGTGTGTGTGTGTGTGTGTGTGTGTGTGTGTACCTGTGTTGACAGACCTTACCCAAAAATAGTCTTATGGAACTGAAGTAGTCATTGAAAACACTTACCTATTCCTTCTACTTTCACAAAAATAAAGCAGTTAAGGCAGATCACTAAATAAAGATTCCCAAAGAGGTTTATACATGACAAATGTGAGACGTGAAAGTTGTCCAATCCGCTTAGACCAGAAAGCATCCTGAAAGTTGTCCTCCCAGAATTGTCAATGAGAGGTTTCTATATATGTTTGGCTTTGTTACACATCATATAGAAAAGACAATTTTATCTTTCTATGGCTGCTTCTTTGTTCAAGAGCTTTTCTATGTCAGAGTTATGTAGCTTAACTCCTACCTCTTGGCTGTCTCCTAAACTCCCCTCCATGAAACACATGTTAACTTCTGCTTCCTTCTTCCTCAGAGGAGTGTTCCTTGTTTTTGTATGTACAAATCCATTATGTGTTTTGTAGAGAACCAACTCATAATTGCTGAACACTTGAACTATAAATGCCACATACTACTGGGATAATATAAGTGTTTTATATTTAGCTTCGTTTGAGCTAAGCAAAGAAAAATAATTCACTCACTCTTATTTCCTATTTATTTACAGGCACTCTTACTTGTCTGCTCTCTTTATTTTGCTTAATTTCTCAAAGGCTTCCCCCTCCTTTTGCTTTTTATTTTAAACAGGACTGACAATGGTGTCTTTAAAATTATCATGCAAATATAGGCATGATATAAACAGAATGTTGAGGTATTGTGTTTTTTTTAAATCTGTGCCTTTAAAATTTTGCATTGCATTTCAGAAATATTTGCTGTGGTTTTAACACCATGTTGCAGACTTTCCGTCTACTCGCCAGATCCTTGTCACTAGTCCACAGTCTCCATTTCTGCAAGAACATCTCACTCAAATCTTCCCTCCATCCGCCTGGGCTCCCTCCTTCTCTAATTACCCCTATCAGGATTGACTCCCGTATATTCACACGGGGATTTGTATCTGGCAAAGTATACATAGATAAAGCTATGTACACTAGAATTTTGCTTCAGGGAAACTCGCAGTGGGGAAAGGATTTCTATAATTCCATTTTTTCTTTGAGGACTTTATCTCCATTCTCTGGGCTTCTTATCAAATCAACTCACTGGGCTTTTCTGTATACTTTTTGCATTTCCCTGTTTACAAATCACTTTGATATACGCTTGAACCTCACAAGGACTGCTTAAAATAGGGTGCATCTTTACCCTACTTGGACAGATTAGGAGACCGAGGTTCACCCAAGAAGGAGGCACCATGTGCTAAACTAGGCAGCTTTCCAATGATTTTTTAACTCATTCATTTATTAATTCAACAAATTGCTTCTGCACTCTTAGGACGTAGCAATTTCTGTGCTGTGTGTATTACTCCCAGACACTCGAAGTAGATAGATGAGAGCCCATCCTTTAGAATTTGGGCACCAAATTCTTGTGTTAAGCTGACTTTTTATTTCAAGAGACATTAGTTACAAAACCTGATTAGTCTTTGACTCCAAGTAATGACCTTAGAATCTCCCTGCTGCCTCAGTTTCTCCATCATTAAGGATAGGCATTAGACTAGGGTTATTGATATCTCTAAGAATCAGTTGGATAGGAGGAATAACTTCTAAAGTTCTGTAGTACAGTAAGATAAGACTGAAAATTATTTATTGTCTATAGCCCAAAAAAGCTAGTAGAGAGGATTTCAAACATCCAAACACAAAGAAATGATAAATTTCTGAGGTGGTAAATATGCCATTTACCCTGATCTGATCATTACATGTTGTATTCATGTATCAAAATGTCACACTCTGGCCCCCAAGTATTACAATTATTATATGTCAATTAAATAAAATATATACGAAAATAATCTGCCTATATGGATTCATAACACAGTAATTTCTTTCACTCCCTAAAGACACACTAGGTCAGTGCCTCAGTGGGGACAGGGGGCTACATTCCTCAAATTAGAGGTGTGTCAGAATCTTGGAGTGTGTGAGACTTGAAAGGGCATTTTTAAGAGTACAACTTTATATTTCAAAAGAGGACAGAAAGGCTATTGTTTTTCCAGTACAAATTGCAGAAAGCAAACTGAAGGTAGCCTTCTAGACTGAGAACAAAGAATGCAAATGTGATTGTGCAATTGACATGGGGGTGGGGGCAAGACCATGTGTTGACCACGGGTCCATGGGGTTTAAGAAGTAGAGGACGCTCTGTTTGCTAGCAAGAGTGGCAGGTAGGGCCTGGACAGACGTCACAGCTGCCTACCTGCCACCCTGCTACCCTATGGAGCCCCTGCTGGGTTGGTTACCTGCTGGGCATCATTCATCTGCTCCTCCCTGCAGGTCCCTGCCTGTCTTGAGGGGTGGGTGTAGGAAGGACTTTTGGGCTGCCGTGATTTCTCCTTGAGGCAGTATCTCCCCTCCCTGATTGAATTCCTGATTGAATCACTGCCTGCTCCTTGTCAAGCAGCTGATTACTTAACAACCATTTACCTTGCTTCTCTGTCTTCCTTCATAGACAATTTAATTTTGGTGTTGATCTCCATATTGTGCCTTTTCCTTTTTGGTCCCTCAACTTGTTGATCGCAGCAATCATGCCCTTGCTGCCCAATGCTCCTTATTTTGCCTCTCATTTCACTTAACCCATCTGTGCACACCGGTGCTCCCTCTCACCACTTTTCATCTCCACTTGGCCAATTATCACCTTGGTTTTCACCCCTGCATCTAGCCTTATCCACAGCATTTTTTCTAGCATTTATCCAGCCATATCTTTCTGTCATATTCTTGCAGGCTGCTAGACCTGCAGCATCGATTTTCCCCCTTTTTGCCTGAGAACATGGTTACTAGCTAAATGATTGTGCTTTTCAAGCCTCCCCAACATGAAGCCCACAAATTATCATTCATCACGGACTTTCATTAAGTGCATCATTAAGCGAACGGTATTCTCTAACACACCCGGAGTCTGTCTTTCCCAGAAGAAGAAGGGAGCCGGAGAGAAGACCAAGGAGATTCTGTTGCTAAGTTCTCAGACGAATCCGGCATGAAGAGCAGCCCTTCATCTCCATGGGACCTGCTCTTGTCTCCACACGAGCACATAACTGGCAGTGACATAAATCAATTTTTTATGGATTAACACAGGCTTCCGTACAGAAGACAGGCAGGGCTCCTGGTGACTCGTATCTGAAGAATGCTCCCGATTTCTTTCTTGTCCTCTTTAAAATAAAATAAATACAGAAGCTTGGAGTTGAAAGTCTCCTGAATACTAGCAAAGCTCTGCTGAACAAAGCCACTTGCCATGCACTACTGAACACCCCTTGCTCCCAGAAATGCCACTGGAGCCACCTTCCAAACCTCCGCCTCTGTGGCACCCCTTTGAAAAGCCATTGTTTCTATTTCAACTGCTAAATGTGGCCGCTGACTCCTCATTTGCCCCTTTGAAGCCCAGCAAAAAGGGGAAATGGGAGGGAGGAAAGCACCTGGGAAAAGCCGCCCAAGAGCAAACATCAAAATACCTGCACCCGGCATGTGTTAGGAAAAAAAAAAAAATCAGTGAAGCCCAGTGGGACCCAATAGCGTATGTTTCTTATTCCTAACACCCCAGCAGGCTTCACTGTATCCCGACCAACTTTTGAAATGTAAAGGAGAAAAAAGAAAGAGGGGATGATTAACAAAGAAGAAAAGCCATGCTTAGATGATGACTTTATTTCCCAGATACGCCTTTCCTGCCTCATTAGTATACTTCTGCTGTGTATGAAAGTACTTGGCATCCGAAGCAGGTAGTAATGGCCCATCAAGGGATACCGTGTCAGCTTCCTAATGCCTTATCAAAGGTTTATTGAAGAATGCAGTCATCTTGCTACTCTCACTGGTTTTAAAGAGTTACATGAAGACAAATGAAATGCCCCTTCCCGTCAGACGTTTTCTTCCAACCATTTCTGACAATATCTTTCATGTACAAATCATACTGATCTGATAGCATTTGGCTGGATCTCTCATATTAACAATGGGATGAAGACAAGGCCAGAGGTCTGCGTGAAAGCTTTATGTTCATTTAAAGATGCAGAAATGTGGCATATTAAATCCCAGAGAGAGGTGGGCTGTCGTGCATGCTACCTACAATGTCACCAGTGCTGGGGTTTGTAAAGAGGCAGGTATATTATTGAAATTCTATATATAGATATCAAGACTATTATTATTAGTAACAATAAAATGGAAACTGTACTTCACCCGTGGTTTATCCAGCTCAAGCTTGAATGGCCTTCTGCCTGTTTGTACTTATGAAGTAGCGGAAGCAGATTTACTGTTTTTCAGTTTGGGGAAGTTCAGTGCTCCAGAAACTAGAAGTAGATCTAGTCATGTGTGTTAAAGGTTAGCCCTGTCCCACTCCATAGCCACCCTGCCACTAGTCAGTTGCTATGTTTCGTTGTTTCTGTCTTACAGAAATCTTCATCCGATCCTTTCTCTCTGCGGCTGCCCCATTCTGGACCTCATTACCCATTGTAGGGATACTGTAATGATGCCTCCGGGGGTCTACACACCAGTGCTATTCCACCAACAAAAACCCCTGTGCTGTTTTTCCTGCTGCACCACGGTAGCAAAGCTCCTACCCTGAGGCTTAGCTCTGATCACATGCCTCTGTCCTCCTCACTCTCATCACAAAAGCTGGAAAGACTTCAATTTGCTGGCATACAAGTCCTACTGCCTTGTTCTGGCACTTGAGGTCATCCTCTGTGAGAATCCAGAAGCCCCACCAGTACCCCATTTCCACCTGAATACTTTGCTGCTACTGTCCTTCATGAATCCTCTCCCCTAGCCAGCTTAGCTACTTGCCGTTCCACAGACTTCCCAAGCCTTGGCTTGTTGTTCAAGCTTTTCTCCCATCTTTTACACTTTCTTCCCACACTGTGCCTATATACCAAATGTTCTGGATCCTTCAAGACTCAGTTAGAAGCTCAGTACTTCCACAAGGTCTTCTCTGTTTCCTACCTCCAGAGGTGATTGCTCAATCTGGATCCCTCAGAAACTCTTGATCTCCGTTTGCCTCTGTTGTGTTTTATCACTATTTAGTCTATATCTGCAGTACACACGTATCAGAATGTTTTTGTTTTCAAAACTTGCCATATATCTTAGTGGTCTAAATATTTGTGCCCCCCCCCCGAAATTCTTATTGAAATCTTAACCCCTAATGTGGTGGTATTAAAAGATGGAGCATTTAGAAAGCCATGAGGTCATGAGGGTGGAGCTGTCACAAGTGGGATTAGTGCCTTATAAAAGAAGCCTAAGGGAGCTCAGCCATCTTTCCCCCCATGTGAGCAAACAGCAGGAACGAACCATATATGAATCAGGAAATGGACCCCCACCCGACACTGAATCTGGCAGTGCCTTGACCTTAGAGTTCCCAGCCTTCCACACTATGAAATATCAATTTCTGTTTATAAGCTGCCCAGTCTGTCATATTTTGTTACTGTAGCCTGAAGAGACTGAAATGGCCACTCTACCTGATGTTAACAATTCTGTTGTATGTTACACGTTACTAGGTTCATTTTACAGATGAAGAAACTGAGGCTTAGAACAAAAACATGTATTATCACAGCTTGTTGGCAGAGTCAGGAGTTGAATTCAGGTTTGCTTCTCCAATTCCAAATCTTTATAACTCTTGTTTGTCCATATTAAAAAAAAAGTGGTTAAAGTTTCTTTCTGAGGAGGGGAGATATATTTTCATTAGGATGATAATTAGTTATTTGATTCCACGAGATAGTGGAGAGGGTTTGTTTTAAACTAGATTCTGTCACCCTCAACTTATACATCCTTACAGAACCACTCTCCTGTTCTAGTCTCCACTATCCTAATCTGTGAAATGGACACAATTTTGCTTACTGCCAAAAGAATACAACAAATTAATTTAAATATCTAACTGGCTTTTATTTGCACTTCTATAATCAGGAAATAACTCGTTCTACAAATAGAATGAGTGTTTACCTCTGGGCATGACACAATGTTTTCCATAAGGTGGGAATAAAGAAACTGAACAATAAAAAAGCAGATTGGTTAACACGAGGCTACTACAGGTCACTTTTCTTGCAAGGATTAAAGCTTTGGGGGGTATCCTTATTATACTAACTCAGGTAAACTGGGCTCTTTTGGATTGCTTGCTGTGAATCTCCTGTTTCAGAGAAAACTAGTCTGTTTGGGGGGTCTATATCCTTCCTTAATGTTTTAATTTATATGACACTTAGCATGAATGACACCATTCTGGTTTCTTCTGGTCTGCTGTGGCCTAGTGCAGATTAGTCCAAAACAATGGCCTCTCATAAACCCTAACATTATGTAGCCAGCACTAAGAGAAGATCGCATTTGTCAACCACAGATGAGATATGCAACAAAAATCAGAGGATCATCACCATGACCTCTTTGTTTATGTCCCCTGGGCATTCTCTGGGACCAAGTATTCACCACAGTTTTACCCCTTTGGGAAGCAGAAAGTGAAACGATGCATACCCTTACCTCCCACCACATTTTACCTGACTTTTGTCCTAGCATAAATCAGTGGAGCAGATTGTTTCCTGACCTTTCATAAAGAAGATGTGCTCAGAGCTATCCCGATGAGCCGGTTTGCTTTTTCAAAAGCAACCCCCTGCAAATTGTAAGGCATTTAGGCCTTGATCCTGCTTCTGCTCATAACTCTGATCAGAGCACTTCCACTGATGGAAACTGATTACTCAGAGGTAAAAAATAAAGTTGTGGTAAAGCCACTTTGTGGTGACTAGGCTAATTTAACTCAATTGGTTAGAGCAGAGAACTTAAAAGACCGAGAGTTCTAGAATTACCTACGTGTGGCCTTCTTGGTCCTTTCATCCCATCTAGCTTTCAGCTTATTTGTCACAGCTTTTATCTTCTGGCCAGTTATTAGGAGACTTAACCATGGATTGAAAATGGGAATAGATAATAAAGACAGAGATCAGGGAAAAACAGCATAGAATGTTTAAGGAAAAATAAATATATCATACATACAGAAAAGCATAAAAGCCAATGATTATTTCAAAGTGACGCCACCCCTGCAGAACACCAACCAGTCCAAGAAATAGAATGTTACCTGGATCGCAAATGTCTTCCTCACACTCTCCTCCACTACTCTTTCTTCCGAGGAGGATTAATTTTACCAAAAAGACAGATCAGGAGGATCCAGTCCAGCAGCCAAATGGGAGGCAAGATACAGAACAACGACTAGGAAATGAACACATGGTTCCTAACTCTTAGGTTGGCTTCTTTTTCTAGGTGCACAGTGACAAGTACACAAACAAGATGGCAGCCTGCGAGAGTAGAGTGAGAATGTGACATACTGACAATGTAATTGTAAGCAAACTACTTCATATTGGCTTTCTCATTTTCTTCATTGTAAAAGTAAAAGATATTGCCTATCTTGAAAGACTTTTATGATAATTAATTGTCTTAATCACTTTCCTCGTCCCTTGGACAGAATAGCCTATGTCCGCAACTTAAAGGAGAGGTTTATTTTGGCTCCTGTTTCAGTCCATAGTTGGCTGGCTCCAAGGCAGGATGGCAAAGCAGGGGGCCCTGGCAGAGGAAAACCTTCTCACGTTATGGTGATCTGGAAGCAGAGAGAGAGTAAAAGGAGGACCCAAGAAAGGAGATACACCCTATCAGGTCATGCCCCCGGTGACCCACCTCTTCTGACCAGACTCCACATGCTAACGGCAAGTCAACTATAAAGCCCCACAATCCAATCAACTCCCAAACACATGAGACCTTGGGGGTCATTTGAGATCTAACCCATAACAATAATGAAATGAAGTCATGCTTACCTATGAAAACTTAGTTGGTACACAAAAAGTAAGAGTTGCTATTTCAACTTCATTGTAACTGATGAGTTTCAATGATGCAGCATAAACCCAAACTCCGGGAATGTGCACTGCATCATCTGCTACAAAAAGCAAATCATTTGAGCAGCCCGTTTCTTCACTGTTCATCTAAATCATATCAAGTGTTTTGATTGAGTAGTTCAATTCAGAAGTTGACACTGCACTATAACACTGTAACAACTGATTTGTGTATTTTCTTTAGCAAGCAAATATCCTTATTAATTGGTAAGAAAAAAGTTTTAATTCCATTTTACAGACAAATACTATTGTTCGAGGACTGTGTTTTCAAAGCGATGCCTGAAAAAGCAACACCATGACCCTTCCTATACACTTGGTCTTGCTTGACATCATGGAGATTGCCTCCCTTACTATCAACAGGCCTTAGTTCCAACCCCTGCAAATCCCCTTCACTAGGGCTGTAAGCTACTTGATTTGCCGCCCCAGCTTTAATCTAGGTCCATAGCAGCTGCTGCAAGAGGTGAAGCCCTGTGGCTGCTCTCACCAACAGATACAAGTCCTGTTCCTACAGACATCTCCAAGCACCAGGCCACGGATGCCCAGCAGTTAATACTACCTGCTTCATCAAGTAACTGATGTGTTTCTGGGCCATCAAGGCTCAATCTCAGCTTTGCCACTTGCAATTAGTTAGAGCTGCAGGCAAACACTAAGCGGAGACCGGCAGCAGCTCCCCCAGGGGAAGGCTGCAGGAGCAGCTTGGAAGGAATAGATCGCAGACATTCTAGGGGCGCTGAAGGCTAAAATGAAAAAGAGTAGCGTGTTGCGTTCAGAATGCCCTCCTCAGACCATTTTTGTAAGTTTCTCAGGTTTTATTATGGCCGTCTCTATTCAGTCATATGCATCACCATGAGTTGAGAAATCAGTTGTCTTTCCCAGTCCTCTAAACTACACTTAGCAATAGGTCAATGTGTTGATTGTTTCAAAACGATTTTAAAAAGTGGTATCAATAATCATGGTTTCCATGAACCTTTGCTCCAAGCCCTCAAATAACACTTGATAATGCCTGGTAAGATGCTTCTTACCTTCACATGAGGGTGAAAATGTTTTCTTTTTTCTGAGCTTCCATTTTATAATGCCTGAACTCCCCTCCCATCCACTTCCATCTTATCTTTGGGCCCATCCAACCTCAAGTCTCCTACAGGCACCAGCCGCTGTCAACTACTACTACGTAGGTCCTTACTCTGCAGAGCTCAACACTCACCTTGGACTTTCCGGCTGCGACAGCTTGAAGACTTCTCTTAGCAAACTCTTGGATCCCCAGCAAACCACTTCTCTGAACAGAAGCAAGATCCAGCTCATGCTTCTGTCTCTTTGAGAAGATTTCCTGGGCCCACCGAGGCCTATTTGACCCCTCTCTTCCTGGCTGCTTATCTGGAGCCCTGCACCAACTTCCCTATGGGGAATGGCTTGCTCATCTCTTGGCTTCACACTTTGTTATCCCCCCAAGGGCTAAAGGCACAGTTTTTTATTCTTGTCTATGTCAGCTTTTGGCCCAGTGCCTGGTACAAAGGCCGTGCAGTAATCCACTGGATGAATGAATATTTGCACTGACTATACATTATGAAAAACTTCAGTTGTCAGTTATTTTGCTGTATTTTTCATATAGAGTAATAAACAATAATTTCAGTCTTTCCTACATTCAACCTAAAGTAGAAACTTGTTTTAGTGACACCACTTTGCATTAAACAATAACTAGAAAATCCAAACCTAATTATTCTGCCAGACCGTCTCCTGTCTCACCAGCTTTAGCTCCCCTTTTCCTTCTAGCTCCTCCAACAGATTTTCCAGGGTTGAGTTTTCAAGCTCATCACATTCGTTGATTTCAGGTTTCAGTATCTGACTCTAAATTGGGGTAGTAGGATGGGGCTGGAAGAGTTACACTCCATTTTCACATCAGCCAGATATTCATTGTTGTCCTACAACTACCCCCAAATTACTTTCCCAGGTTTGCATTACAGCACTCTTGATGTTTGGTTGTGCTGGACTGCTTACATACCATCAGCTTTCATGTCTTTGTACCTTGTTAAAAACTATGTCTCTTGCACCTTCTTTCTCCATTGTTTTGGCTTCCTACCATCTTACTCTAGTTCATACCAAACTCTAAGGTCACCTCTACTATGGAATGAGTTGCTTCCTTCTCTGTGCTCCTCTAACTCCTTAATCCAATTTCTTGGTCATATTCGTCCTTCATATGTTACAAAATTATTATTTGTGAGCCTGCTTGGATAAATATCCTGTCTCCTCCATGTGGATATCTCTAGTACCTACCATAAGTGAGTGCTAACCGAACTATCATCTGTCCTCCAAAATTCATTTTATTTAACACAGATTTTAAGAACATTAAGATGTGCCTAGATAGGGCCAGTGAGATGGCTCAGCGGCATAAGCACCTGCCTGGCAAGCGCGAGGTCCTGAGTTCGACTCCCGGTACCCACATACGAAAAAAGGGCCGGTGATATCGCTCAGCGGCACAGGCGCCTGCTGGCACATGAGGTCCAGAGTTCAACCTCCAGTACCCACAAAAAAAAAAAAAAAAAAGATGTACCTACATAAAAATCAAACAGATTATAACTTGAAAACAGAATTTCTCTATTAATCTTTTCTGAAAATAATTTTGCTTATCAAGAGAAAGCAAGTCCATCATAATTAACTGGAACCCTTTTTCAAAGATTTTTACAAATTGGTAAAGATGTCATTAGTTGGGTCATACAACCCTCGTTACTCAATCATATGTGACAATTACTCAACTGTCATTAAATAGGGATTTAAATATTTTCCGGATAATTTTTATTTAACATGCATTTTCATATATATTTATGGCACTGTAATGAGGACTATAGGCAACAGTGTCATCACAGATTAAAAATCATTTCCCCTAATGGCCATTATTGAGGATCAATTGACATTTTTCTCTTCAGATGTGGTTTTCAGGTACAACCGGCTCAGAGTCATGAGCTGAATCTGAAATCCTTAATTCTGAAAAGCAAGTGGCAGAACTCACAGCACTTTTCTAGAGACTAAAAATGGTCTATTGCTTTCGTTAGGGTCTT
The DNA here is from genome assembly GCA_028451465.1 of Erethizon dorsatum. NCBI lineage: Eukaryota > Metazoa > Chordata > Mammalia > Rodentia > Erethizontidae > Erethizon > Erethizon dorsatum. Next base: position 133,745,428 of record CM051842.1, read on the forward strand.
TCTTTAGGGTCAGGAAAAGAAATAATCATGTATGGAATTGCTTTGCTTTGGGGGAATTGCTTTCATATTTTAGTAGCTAAACCAAGATTTATTTTCAGAAATGAAATGTTTCTCTCAATAATTTCGGAGGGCTGCGCTGTGAATGATGCTTGCACATTTGGCCATCAGTTCGCCCTTTCACATTATTCCACCACTCGTTCACAGCCTTTCCAAAAACCAAGTAGCCAGGAGCCTTCTGATAGTTAGAAGGAGAATGTTCCAATGACCACCCCTCCCCTGCCCGCCCAAGTTGGAAAAAAAAAAAAAAAAAAAAAAAAAAAAAAACCTGTTTGAGGTCCCTGAGCTGTTTTTTATCCATTTAGGTCACTTAACACCTTATCAAACCAAGTCATTTAGTGAGCATTAAAATTAATGTCCAAGAACATTAAATGTAAGTGAACACATCCGGGAGATTTAATCACTGGTCTAATCAACCTAAAGACTCTAAAAGCTAAACAAGCAGTCTGTTCGAGGAGTTACACCAGAAAGGTCAAAGGGTGCCCGCTACCCTAACACCAGATCGCAGGCTTCAAAACAAAGGCCAGTCAAAAGTGACAGATTCCAGCCGTGATGATGTATGGAGACCTTCTCGGGTGACCTGAGGTGGCAGCCCACAATGTAATGACTCATCAGTGAGGAAGAACAGTAGAGAGGGATCAGGAAAACAGTAATCTGGTTATGACATGTAATATATGCCTAGAAACGAGTGTCAATTTCACCCAGACAGACTTTTTCAGCCTTGAAAAATTGGATCAACACAAATGAATGGAGTTCTGAAAGTTCAAAAGGTTTTCTTTGAGGAAGAAGAAAAGAATTGCTTCCTTAAAACCAAGCAATCATTCAGGAGGCATATAATGCTATTACTTCCAAATGTCTCTCATTACTACTCAGAATATTTTTGTTTCAGATTTATGGCAGTTTGAGTTTGTTTTCCTTGAAACCTTTCTTTATCCAAAGAACCCCTTTTAATTTGTAATGTGGAAAAAATAAATTCCCTACAGACATTCTTAGGCAGCTGCTACCTAGTATCACAAATTCTGCTTTCAAATGGGATTCAATTTTTGCTCGTTTTCAACCTGAATCTTTTTGTTCTGTACAGCAAAAGCATGCATTTCTGTTTCCACTGCTTTTTGTATTTCTCTTGTTAGGACTTCTAGCCCGTGTAAAAGAAATTCAAGCTTTTGAAGATAGATTAATAAAAATCAGAAACAAGAACAGATCGCTGTTCTCAAGAACACACAAGCCACCCGAAGTCACCAAGAGCAGTGGGTTTCAGAGATAAAGACTGACTTGGCAGACAATTGTCTTTATTGCATCCACCTCTTTGTCACTTGGATTGAACAGGGAAACTCACTTAGCAATTCACTTCTTGCACCAAAATCCCAAGGCTTGTTTCATCTTAGAAAATTTTCATGTGCCTTCCAGATGCTCACAATGTGAGGCAGTAACCACGATGTCTACTGTGGGGGGTGCAGGGTGTCCCTCAGGAAATTTCTTACTGCAGTGGCATTTGCTGTGTCAGTGAGTGCTCCATGCAGTTTGTGTGTAGTTTGGAAAAATTTTAAAGTGCAGAGTTTGCAGAGTGAAGACAGGACAGAGTGGCCCTAGACAATCCAGTGTATAATTAGCTTGTGCTGAAATCAAAGGTTAAGCGACACATTATCTTGTTTACATGAATACGGTCACAACAGATTTAACACAAATCACACTATCCCCCTCCTGCATACACCATTTTCCCCAACACACACACACACACACACACACACACACACGCAAAGTATAGATTACGTTTAGAATAGGTCTGCTCTTCCTCTATCCTGCTGAACGAAATTTTCTATCTGTTTTAAAATATGAATTGTTTTTAATTGGCTCAGTACATATGAAAAAGACATACCCATAAGGAGCCCACAGGTGGTATCTTCTTTTGAGTTTTTTTTTTTGTTGTTGTTGTTTTTTTTTTTTAATGCAGGTACTGGGAGTCGAAGTCAGGACCTCATACTTGCCAGGCAGGTGCTTATGCTGCTGAACTATATCACCAGCCCTTCTTTTGAGTTTTAACTGACATTATTCCTCATTTATTTAAGTCTGGCAAATATAGATCCAAGACAGTTTTGGCTAGCTCTCTTTTTAAAGACTATTAGAAATATCCCACTTTTTTTTCGGATGCAGGAAAGGTTATTTTCCTTCAGTTGTATGTAGGATTTGAGACTTTCAAATTATTGCTTGGGTTCAATTCCAGGTTGGGAATGGGAGGTGGAGTGGGGATGGGGAGATTGGTTCAGGCTGGTTTCCAATTCAATCTTGTTTGCAAGTAGAGAAACCTGATCCCACCTACATAGGGCTCAATATAAGAGACCTTTGCTATTTGAGGTGAAGGTCTCCAATTTCTTTTTTTAAAAGGGAAAACCTGGACTCAATCCATCTAAGTGAAGGGCAGGTTTTTTAGTTTATTTAAGTCTCAGGCAGGGGGCACCCTTAGACATATTTTTTTGGTTATAAATTCATTTTAACCTTTTGCAGGCAAGGAACATTTCACTCCCCAGTTTCCAGTCTATAAATATGAAGGATGCACAGGGATAGCCCTTTCCAGATCCCTAAAGCATAAAGTTGGTTGTTCCTCTATCAAATATTGATCAAGATGATATCCTTATTTTCAGGGTTCAATCCTTCACCACCACCCTACACACTAACTCTTTATGGATTTTTGTCCTTGAACAAGACCACCTGACTTTTTTGTGAGATTATTCACTGTTCCTTAGAGCATATAGTATTGCAATTCTCCAGAGTTAAAAATGTCCAACAGAAGGGAACTATGCAGAAGGCAAAGGCAAAATGAATTAGCAGAAAATCAGCATGCAGCAAAAGAAAATCTAAAATTGTGTTCCATGGATATACGCATACTTAGAGGGAATATGGCAAAATGGAGCCAAAAGGGGAATGTTTTTATTCTAAACACTGCATCAATCCATTGGTTAATATAATACCTCACTTCTTGTAAACACAATTAAAAACTTTGAATACAACCTGGAAAAAATGACTACAGCCAAAAACGAATGTACAAGAGATTGGCTGCTGGGTTTAAGGAGCTGTGTCTGTTAAGCAGTGTTATGTTTTGCATCTGTATGTCCTCCCAAAGCCTCAAGCAGTCATGGGGGGTGCTTTGCAGAGGTGGCTGAATCTAGAGTTTGTGATCAATTCATTGTCTAGTGCTGGGATTATGGGTGTGAGTGCTACACCCGCCCTAGGGTGGGTAGCCTCCATACACTATAAAGGACAGAAAGAGTCTTCTCTCACACTCCTCCCCTTTTTTGCTCTTGTTGCTTTTGCTATCTTCCACTGCCATGAACTGTTGCCCCTCTGCCACGCCATCCTGCCTTGGAGCCAGCTGATATGGACTGAAGCCTCTACAAACTGTGAGCTAAATAAACCTTTCCTTCCTTAATTTTGGGCATCAGGTATTTTGTCTCAGCAATGAGAGAAAAGTAACCAACACAAGCAGAAAGGAGAAGGCCCCTCTGGGAGGCGAGAGAACTGTTATATCATTTGGGAATTGGTTCTGCTCATTTTATGAGGTGTGTGACAAAGTTAAAAAAATAGTTTACACACAAATGTGTGGTCCAAAAACCAATAGATAAAGGTAGTCCCCTCGTTTCTAAATGACAGTATAGCATTGGTTAAATGACTATTTCCTTACTAATGTTATTACTTCAGAAATTGTTTCTACCTGTTATGGATTTTTCTGAGGAAAATTTACAACCAAATCCATACACTATCTCATGCAGGACACCTCTATTGGATCAAACATTGCTTTGAGACACAGTATGGCCCAGATCTGACTAGTGTCTTAACTTCATGAGACCGATAGATAAAAGATCAGGGTAAGCACTCATAAGACAAGTCCGAAAAGACTCTGGAATCAAGTTGCAGTGCTCAGATGAAGGCTTCAAAACATTTTCAAAGATAAAGTAGAGAAAGGCCACCAGAAAACAACTCGACAAGGAGTAGTGTGTCATAGTGGTTCAGTATGTGGACCTTGGAATCTATTTGCCTGGGTTCCAATTCTAGCTCTACTACCAATAGCTATGATAATATGGGCAACTTGAATGTCTCTGAGCTTCAGTTTCCTTATCTGGAAACTAGAGATCATTGGGTGCCTACTTCAGATAAAAGGCAATTACTCCTGTAAAACACTTAAAATGACAGAGTAAGCACTAAGTGAATGTTAGCTCTTCCTTTGATGATACAGGAAGTATTCTGAACCATTGCAGAAAGGATTCACACACGGCTATCTCTGAGATTGTACCAACGGGGTGGGGGGGGTGCTGGTCAAAATCTCATTCTAGCATCAATACAAGACAAGGAAAAGAGAGAAATGAGAACATAGATGACACCTTCCCCCTGGGCAACAAGGTCTTTTTTATTAGCCATTCATTTATTAGCCAACGTATATGGCTCAGGCACAAAGATCAGAATAGTGATACAAATTGACGTGGTCCTGGATGAGTGGACCTAACAATCTACTTCTTCCTTCCACTTGTGGGCCTAAGGGATCTGGGGTGATCTATTCCCACCATTCAGAGATCACTACATTTCTGCCTCTGGAGCCACTATGGTTTTGGACACAAGTCCCCAACCTGCAAAATAATACACAAGACCAGACACTTTCAGAGTTTCAGGGCTCCTGGTAAATACTGGCATGAAAATGAACAGGTAAAAGCTTGATATCTTCTATCTTTATATATCTGTTATTTTAACCTGCCTAATTTCACAAATCTTGCCTCTACAGTAAGACAAAAATAAACATGGAGATCAAGATACCAAAGAACGTACATCTTCAAACACTTTTGCCCCACATCATTAGGAAATACAGAAAAATGTTTTATAGGAAAGTAATAAATGTAAAGCACTGCTGATAAAAGAGAAAGATTGCTATCAGGAGACCATAAATGCTAAGGAATCGGGCCGGTGAGATGGCTCAGCGGCGTAAGCACCTGCCTTGCAAGCGCGAGGGCCCGAGTTCGACTCCCGGATCCCACATACGAAAAAGGGGCCGGTGATATCGCTCAGTGGCACGGGTGCCTGTTGGCGCGCGAGGTCCTGAGGTCGACCCCCCGGTACCCACAAAAAAAAAAAAAATGCTAAGGAATCCCTGAAAGGTAGAAAACAGATTGGACTGAAACTGAGACAACATACACACAGAACATTCTCTGTCTCTGTCTCTCTCTCTCTTCTCTCTTTTTGTATTAGTACTTATTAGTAAGACAGAATAATGAAGTTCATTTTTGGATATTAGTATATGCATATAACTTATTTTGATTTTTTCGGGGGAAGTCGAACTCAGGACCTTGCGCTTGCCAGGCAGGCGCTTACACCACTGAGTTATATCACCGGCCCATATTTTGATTATTTTGAACCCCATTACTTCCTCTCCCTTCCCTTCCACCTCCCCTGATCCACTTCTCCATCTCTACAAGTCTACTTTCTACTTTTCCACACTTGAAATCTCTTCAAGTTTATCAGCAATAGATAAAAGTCCCAGAGGGACTCCAGCATAATTGTCAGGGTAATTAATTTTTGGAACTCTTTCCAATAAAATTTCTAGGAAAAAAGATGAGAGAAATAATGGATATGGAAAAACAATTAAATAATAGAAGGAAATTTCCTAGAGCTAAAGAAAGACATAAGACTTCAGTTGCATGAGCTAGCAAGAGAAAAAGAGAATGAAAAAAGGTATATATATTATATAATGGATATATTATATGATATAAGGCATATATATATAGTCTCATAGTGGAATTTCAGAACTCCAAAGATAAGGAAAAAACACTAAAAGCTATCAAGAGATTAGATACAAAAGAACAAGAACCAGATTCACATCAGGCTTCTCATCAATAATACTGAATGTTAAAAGATATGAGATAGTTAAAATGAAAATTATTTTGAACCTAAAATTCTGCCCCTATCCAAACAAACTTTAATGCAGACAGGCAAAATAAGGCAACTTTCAGGCATACTTGGATTCAGAAAGCTTACAGAGCACAATCAGTTTTAAATCTCTGACTTCAATACTTCCTATGCAGCTATAGTAACAAAAAACCATAGTATTGGTATGAAAGCGGACACATAGACCAGTGGAACAGGAAGAAAAACCCAGAAATATACAGGTATTTACAGCCAAATGTTTTTTTTACAAAGGCAGCAGAAAGATGCATTGGGAGTTACTTCAATAGATGGTGCTGAGAAAACTGGATATCCATAGGCACAAGAAAGAAACTACACCCCTGTATCTAAATATATACAAAAATATCAAGTCAAAGTAAATCAAAGAGTTAAACACAATACCCAGAACTATGAAATTACTAGAGGGAAATGCTGGGAAAACACTTCATGATACTGGGGTGGACAAAGGATTTTTTGGATATGTCCTCCAAAACAGGCAACAAAAGCAGAGAAATGAGATTACATCAAACTAAAAAGTTCTGCATAGCAAAGGAAATAAGGGATTAATATCCAGAATATATGAGAAACTCAAACAAATCAACTGCAAAACAAAGCAGAATAAAGATAAATAATCTTATTTTAAAATGGGCAAATGACCTGGGTACACATTTCTCAAAAGTGAACAGCCATATAAGTATATGAAGAAATGCTCTGCATTACTAATCATTAGCGAAATGTTAACCAAAACCACAATGAAATAACATCATGCACAAGTTCGAATGGCTATTAACAAAAAGACAGAAACAAAATTCCAGCAAGGATATAGGGAAAAGGGCAACTCTCATATACTGTTGGTGCACCAACAGTACAGCATTTATGGAAAACAGTACTGAGGTTCTTCAACACAGAACTGTAATATGACCCACCAATCCCACTACTGAGTATATATGCAGAGGAAATGAAATCACCGTGTTGAAGAAACATCTGCACTCACATCTTTATTGCAGCATTATTCAAAATTGCCGAGAAACGGAAACAACCTTATTATCCAACTTTGGATGAATGGATAAAGAAAATGTGGCAAACATGCACAATAGAACATTCTTCAGCCCTAAAAATGAAGTCCTGTCATTGGCAACATGAATGGGACTGGAGGACATTATAAATGGAATAAGTCAGGCACAGGAAAACAAATGCTGCATGCATGCACATGTGTGTGTGTGCATGTGTGTGTGTGTGTGTATGCACATGTCACATTTTCTTTATCCATTCTTTCATCAACAAATAGTTGTTTCCATGTTTTGGCTATTGTGAATAATGCTCCAATGAATGTGGAAGAGCAGACAACTCTTTGACATACTGATTTACCATTGGGTAAATACCCAGAAGTGGGATTGCTGGATCATATGATAATTTTATTTTTATTTTTTGAGAATTCCCCATACCATTTTCCATAATAGCAATTTTCCATAATTGGTATAACAATCCCACTAACAGTGTACAAGTGTTCCTTTTTCCCCACATTCTCACCAGGACTTGTTGTCTTGACTTTTTGAAAATAGCCATCCTAGGGCCGGTGAGATGGCTCAGTGGCGTACGCGCCTGCCTGGCAAGCGCGAGGGCCCGAGTTCAACTCCGGGATCCCACATACGAAAAAAGGGCCAGTGATATTGCTCAGCGGCACGGGCGCCTGCTGGCGTGCGAGGTCCTGAGGTCGACCCCCGGTACCCACAAAAAAAAAAAAAAAAAGAAAATAGCCATCCTAACCAGTATGAAGTGATATCTTATTATGGATTTAATTTACATTTTTCTAATGCTTGGTGATATTGAGCATCTATTCATATATTTGTTGGCTATTTATATATCTTATTTGGTTAAATGCTTATTTGGTTCTTTGCTCATTTTAGATTTTGTTATTTTATTTTATTGTTATTGAGTTGTATACATTTCTAATATATTTTGGATATTAGCTTCTTATTTAATATATGGTTTGCAAATACTTTTTTGATTCTCTATGTGTCTTTTTATTTGGTTTTCTCCTTTACTATGCTGAAAGTTTTTATTTAATATAGTCCCATTTATTTTTGCATTTATTGCCTCTGTTTGAGCTGTTATATCTTTAAAAAATCATTGCAAAAACCAATATCAAGGAAATTTCCCCTATGCTTTCTTCTACTATTTTTATAGTTTAAAATCTTACATTTAAATCTTTAATGGATTGTTAGTCAATTTTTGTGTATAGTATATAAGATAAAGGCCTAATTTCATTCTTTTTCATGCAGCTGTCCAATTTTCCCATCTTGATTTATGGAAGACTGTCTTTTTGTACTGGGATTGCTGGATCATATGATAATTTTATTTTTATTTTTTGAAGAACTTCTATACTGTTTTCCATAATGGCTGAACCAATTCACAAGCCCATCAGTAGTGTAGGAGGTTTCCACATTCTCACCAGCACTGTTAACAAAGGTTCTTAGCAACTGTCAAAGATCAGTTGGCTTAGACATTAGGCTTGCTTCTAGACTCCTTACTCTGCTTCATTGCTCTATGTGTCTGTTTTTTATGCCAACAATATACAGTGATACCTTGGTTCACGAACTTAATTTTTTCCATGATTCTGGGGAGGATGGTCATGTTCATGTTTGTTTGGGGAAGATGGCCGCAGTTCTGTTCATCACCAGATGCAGAGTTTGCGAATGGAAGCAAAATTTTGCTGCACACTTCTTGTTGGGGAACCGAATTGTTCATAAACAGAAGAGTTCATGAACTGAGGTATTACTGTACATGTTGTATTACTGTAGCTTTGTAATATAATTTGAAATCAGGCACTGTGATACCTCTAGCTTTGTTCTTTCTCAAGACTGCTTTGGCTATTTGGGATCTTTTGTGGTTCTGTATGAATTTTAGGATTTTTAATATTTTTTAAAACACATTTCACTGTAACTTTGATAGTGATTAAATTATCTGTAGATTGCTTTGGGAAGTAAAAACATATTAACAATATCAATTCTCCCAATCTATAAACACAAAATATCTTTCCATTTATTTGTATCTTCCTGAACTTTTTTTGGCTTTCATAGTTTTCAGTGTATAGCTCTTTTACCTCCTCAGTTAAATTAATTCCTATATATTTTATTTTTGATGATATTGTAAGTGGGATTGTTTTCTTAATTTCACTTTCAAAAGATTCATTGTCAGTATTTAAAGATATAGTCTTTTTTTACCTGCTGATTCTGTGCTCTCCAACATTAATGAATGAGTTTATTAGTTCTAACAGTTTATTTTGTGGATTTTCTATGTATAACAGCATGTTATTGGCAAACAGAGAATATTATTTCTTACTTTCTGATTTGAATGCCTTTATTTGTTTTTCTTTGCTATTTGTTCTGGCTAGCACTTTTACTACTATGCTGAGCACAAGTGGAAAAATTGGGCATCCTTGTCACGTTCCTGATCCTGGAGGAAAATCTGTCAGCTTTTTACCTTTGAGTATGATTTTACCTGAGGGCTTGTCATATGGTCTTCATTATGTTGAAATATATTACTTCTTTAGTGTATTAGTTAAGATTTTTCATTAGAAAGAATGTTCAACTTTGTCAAATGCATTTTAGGCACTATTGAGATGATTATATGATTTTTATTCTATATTCAGTTAATGCAAAATATAATTATTTTTGAGTTCTGTTTGTAGAAACACCCTTATATCTCAAGGATATATTTTGTTGGACCATGGTGCATGATCCTTTAAATGTGCCATTTGAGTTTAATTTGCTGGTATTTTTTAAAGGATTTCTGCATGTATGTTCACCAGTGACACTGATCTATAATTTTCTTTTGTTGTTGTGCCCTTGTCTGGCTTTGGTATGATTGTAATGCCGACCTTGTGAAATATATTTGGAAGTAATTCTCTCTTCTTCAGTTTTCTGAAAGAGTTGAAGAAGAATTTCTATTATTCCACCTTCAAATATTTTGTAAATGTTGATTTAAGTGTATAAGATTTTTTTGGAACAAGTTAGTACTAGAGAAATAGAAGTAAATGTATATAACTTCCAAAGCACTGGAGGAAAAATATATGGAATGAAAATGATGATAGAATCAACAAAAGGCTGTAAATAAAAGCAAGAGCAATAACATCAGCAAGTACTTGCATAAATATAAAAATTAAGGCTCGGCGTGGTGGTGCATGCTTGTAATCCCAGCACTCGGGAGGAAACGGCAGGAGGAACATCAAATGTTTGAGGCCAGCCTGGGCTACATAGTGAGTTCAAGGCGAGCCTATACTACGTAGTGAGACCCTGTCTTTAAAAAAATTATAATACTATGGGTCACATAATAATTTTAAATTGTGATTATTTAAAATGTAATTATACCTCCATTAAAGTCGGAAATGGCCAGATTTGGTATAAAACATCCAAATATTGCTTCCAAGAGATATGCCTAAAATAAAATATTACACAAAGGTAGAAAATAAAAGGATGCAGAATGCAAATGTTCACAAAGCAACAATAATGTCAGATAAAATAGGCTTCAAAATGAAAAACGTCAAACATGACAAATAGATATTTTATGTTAATAAAAGGGAATATTCTCAGCAATACAGGATGAATTTTCATGTATTTAACAATGCAGATTTAAAATAAATAACATAAAATCATTATAAATAGCAAGATAAACTGAAATTCATAATCCATAATCATAGTTAGAGACTATAATTCAGCTGCATTAAAATCAATAGATTGCAAAAATAACAAAATTAAATGTCTATTAAAGCTCAAAGAAAATTGCAATAAATTTTCAAAAGTACAGACTGCACAGTCATAATCTTTAACGTAATTTAATGCAATTAGAAATTGACAATGGCAGATGGACACAAATATTTTAAGGCTTTTCTAAATTATTGGATTAAGCCAAGAATGGTGGTGTATACCTGTAATCCCAGCACCCAGGAGGCTGAGGCAGGAGGATTGCTGTGAGTTCGCGGCCAGCCTGGGCTACATGGTGAGTTCAAGGTCAGAGCCTGAACTACATATTGAGACCCTGCCTCAAAAAAAAATCAAATAAATAAATAAATAGATAAATAAATAAATTGTTGGATTAAAGTAAAATTGGTTACTAAAGTTTGTGAACCTTCCCTCCCCTAGCTTGTGGGTGTCAGGTGTTTTGTCTCAGCAGCGAGAAAAATAACTAAGATGATATAATGATAAAAAGTAATTAAACACAAAGCACATGTTAATAAAATTGAAAAATTAGGCTTGATCAATAAAACCGCAAGATTTTTGGAGAAAATGAATAAAAGAGAAAAATAAACTTTGGCAATTGTGTCAAGAAGAAAAGGTGAAAGGAATGTAGAAAACAATTAGGAATGAGAAAGGAGGTATAACTATAGCTACTGAGAAGATTTTATAAACTACAAGACAATACATACCTGTGTTTTAATAATTTTAAAATCAAGAAAGTTTCAAAGTGATGTAAATTGTTTCAGAGTATATAAGCAGGTGACAGTTTACCTTGATGTTCTCCAAGGCTACACTCCCTTAATAACCACAAAGAGTAAGTTTACTAAAAAAGAAACACTTGTAGATGTGAAATCCTGAATAAAATATTAGCAATCAATTATAGGAGCAGATCAAGTAGTGTATGACAATGACTACCGATTGCCAACCCATTCTCCTTTTCTTCCTTTGTAATTAAATCTTAATTTAATTTGGTAGGAAAATGTGCCTAGTTGAAAAGCAAAAGAGAAAAGAGGAAATTTTCCAATCTTGCCTGTAGATATACGTGATTATATGACTAACCCAGTGCTTCCACATGAGACAAAATGGGATTATTGGGTGCGAATTCCATAGAAGTCCTTCAAATAAGGATAGGAAGGCAGCCTAATCTCTTTCATGCTCACTCTCCTTTGATAGGGCTGCATTCTTCTTCCCAGGATACTTTCCTCCTTTCTCCATTCTGCTCCGTGGCCCTAGAGGCTGACCTGCATAGGCCTTGTCTTAGTCACTTTCTCATCAATGGGACACAATACCCAATACCCCAATTTAAAGGAGGAGAGGTTTATTTGGGCTCACTGTTCAGTGCACAGTTGGCCAGCTCCAAAGCAAAACAGTATGGTAGAGGGGCACAGTAGAGGAAAAGCTGCTCATGTCCTGGTGGGGTCACAAAGCAGAGAGATAAAGGAGAAGCCAGGGGAGAGAGATAAACCCTTCCAGGTCACACCCCCGTGACCCACCTCTTTTGACCAGACCCCACCTCCTAACAGCTATCTCACCCCCATGATTCAATCACTTCCAACAGCCCCACCTCCGAGCACATGAGGCCTTTGGGGAACATTCTCAATCCAAACCCTAACGGCTCATCAGCAAGTGTCCTTGTCCTCTGGATTCTGATTGGTTTCACCCAGTGAGAGGCACCAGCAGGGGACTGATACTGTAAGGACAGAGAACTGAATGCATTTATTCCCTGAGCTCCCTCCCTGTCCAGCCCCAAGTTGATAGTGGCGTCCTCTTGCACACACAGCTGCAGCTCATTCTGCATCCCTAGGAACATTCCCTCTCCTTAGCCCTTCAAGCCTAGCTGTAGCAATGGCTCATTGCTGTGGCTGACAATCCTTTATACATTTCCCTTAACTCTACCCGCACATTTCTGAAGAGTCCATCCATTACTTTTATCCAGCTGACCCATCTTTACTGGCATTGGTTCAGCCATTGGTTCAATGAGGAAATCTCATTCTTTGTTTCAAAATTACAAGTAGCATTGCACCTAGTCACAGTCAAGATGCTTTATGGAAGAAATGCAGTCTCGGGTTCGCTGCATGATTATACTTGCAGCAGCCTGAAAGAAAGTGCAGCCACAGGACCTATTTTGATCATATTCGTAATGGTCACTACTCCTTCAAAACTGAAATAAGGCCAGGAGAAAAGTTGTTGAGCACCAGTTATTTTCCATGAACAAATCTGCATATACTTGTGCATTCAGGGATAATCTCTAATTTTTTTGTATGACAAATGCCCCTCCTTGCTGTACACATTACAGATTCTCTATCACTACTAATCCAGATGCACTGTTTTCCTCAGTTTAAATTGTCACTCGCAAAATAATTATTAACTAAATGGAGGAAAAAACCCTCCCTGTCTGTGCTCTGGGTTGTCAATGATAAACAGAACAATAATAAAAATAATTGAATCCAACAATCATATATGCCCCACACATATGCCAAAGGCAGATTTATACTCTATACATCACTGGTTTTGTTTAACTGTAGAGTGAAATATCTGCTTTCGTGCACACGTGATAGTAATTTCTCTTCCTTGTGTTTGTCATTGATGTTTTGTAACATTCAGCAACATAATTTAAGACATTTCTTTCTTTTTTCTCTTGGAACAGAATATTTGTCATTAAATCTGCGGCCACTATCACAAACTTCTTGAAATTCAGGGGCATTAGGTTTTGAGTGTCTATTTAGCTATGTGAAACAGAGATCAAAGAGCATGGACTTCAGTAGACTAGAGGTTGATTTCTAGCTCTTACAATAGTGTGGAGTTAGGGGTTCAGGAATGACATGGAGGTCCATTCAGCGATCTGTGCTTCTCCTAGCTTATTGTCCTGCCCTTTCTCGAGTGTTGCCCTTGCCTATGTGGTACAAGATGGCTCACCACCAAATGCTCATCCCAGGTGGCAGAAGGAGGAAGGAGAGAAGACACATGACTCTTGCCTCTAAGGATACTCCAGAAATCACATGTGTCACTTGTCTTCACATTCCAGGGGCTAGAATCAGTCACATGGCCCACATAGCAGCAAAGAAGCTGAGTAATTATGTATCTATTATGAGTGTCCATGTTCCTAACCAAAACGTCAGAGTTTTTCTTTCTGGGAAAAGAGGAAGACACACATCTGAGTGATCCCTAGCAACCTTGGTCACTTTCTTAATCTGGCTACAGAGAGAAAATACTTGAATAATGTTCTTGGATTTGAGCCTGTTCTTTAGGTTTAGTGAATAAAATCATTAATTTATTACTGGAAAACATTATTGTGCACTTACACTGGAAATGATTAACGGCACGTGCCTTGTTAGAAAATAACATGATACTTGCTGCCCAATGCCTTTATGCAACAATTTGACAAAGTTTTTCTTTTTTTTTTTTGTCAGTATGTTCCCTGGTAACCCTTTCCTTTTCCTTTCACTCCCTCCCTCCCTCTCTCCTTTCCTTTCTTCCTATCATTCATTTGCTTCATTTTTCTATTTTTCTCTTCCTTTATTTCTCTCCTTCCCTTCTTTCTGGCTGCTTATGTAAAACCATCACAATCACATATTCATTTGTCCTAGAGCGTACAGAAAGCACAACATTTATATTTGTACTTGACTCCTGCTTAAGGACTTAAATTTAAATTTACAACATTATTCAGAGTTGTAATGTTTGTATCACCATTTTCATAAATTCTTTTAGACCTCATTGAACCATTTTGAGTCACGGATTTATTGCTTTGAATTAAAGCTATAGAAAACATAATAAACACATAATAAACACAAAAAAGCAACAAAAATGTTATACTCATAAACAGCACCATGAAAATGACATAAACATATACACATAAAAAGCAATGTTGTAACTAAATATCAGATAAGACAAGCCAATCAATTCATTCCTTACAGTGGATGTGCAAATTTTAAGATCATTCATAGGGCCGGTGAGATGGCTCAGCAGCATAAGCGCCTGCCTGGCAAGCACAAGGTCCTGAGTTCGACTCCCGGAACCCACACACGAAAAAAGGGCCGGTGATATCGCTCAGCAGCACGGGCGCCTGCTGACGTGCAAGGTCCTGAGGTCGACCACCAGTACCCACAAAGAAAAAAAGAAAGATCATTCATAATATTAAGGAATTTCTGTGAAAGTCATAATTAATCTTACATTTCAAATCCAAGCAGCATATGTGAATAAATTTCATTGATGTTTTCCACTGAAACTACACAATTCTTCCAGAATTATGCAATAGATCAGCAGAGATCCATTAGTGATCTGAGGTTTGTACCTTCACAAATACCATTTCCTATCTTGTGATTTATATAGAGTCAACCCTCTGTGTCTGTGAGTTTGGCATTGACAGATTCAATCAATTGTGGCTCAAAATACTCAAAAGAAAAATGTTGCTTCTGTGCTGAACACATACAGACCTTTTCTCTTGCCATTATTACTTAAACAATATAACTACTATTTACATAGCATTTACATTGTATTATGTATAATACAGATGATTTAAAGTATGCAGGAGGGGAATGGACTTATAGCTCAGTGGTAGAACGTGTGCTAGGCATGTACAAGGCCCTCGGGTCCATCTCTAGCATCCCCAAATTAATAAATAAACAAAATAAAAGTATAGGAGAGGAAGTGCATAGGTTCTAGGCAAATACTGTGCCATTTAATATAATGGATTCAAACATCCTCTGATTTTAGTATCTATGAAGAGTCTTGAAACCAATCTATTGTGGATAAGGAGGGATGACTGTATGTTCAGGGCTAAACCAATCAGTTTCAACCTGGTGTTGCAGCCAGCACAAAGGTTTAAGAGGGTATGTGTTTCTGTTTTGCTTGTTTTTTTTCTGGTGGTGCATGTGTTAGAAGACTGGAAGTAGGGAAATCAGAGAATAAATATTATGTACGAAAAGAATCATATTAACTGAGATTTTAATGTCTCTAAAAATCGCTTGAAGTAAGTAAGTGGTGTAGTGAATTGCAGTTACCTTTGTTACCCACTTGTTGCTTTTTTCCATCTTAGAAAGTTTCGAAGAGGTCATTTAGATATATTTGTAACCTAGATATTTGGACTTTAAAAATCTCTGATAGCTATAATAATATACTAATAGCCTGAAACCAAAGTCCTATTAATACTAGATCAAAATGTTTATCAGCCCATCATTTACCCCTTTCACACTTTGGAGGGTTGGAAATTTACTGGAGTAAGACATAATCTGCTAAAGGAAGAATATCTCCTTAGCATGTGTGAAAGCTGAGGAAGACATGGTTTGGGGACAGCTTCTCTCTGAGGCCTGGAGAGCTGACCAGACCATTTTACTCCACTTTGTTTCCTTAGCCTTCACCAGACCAGTGCCTGTGGGAGCCTTCAAACTTTTGGACACAATGAAATTGGAGGAGAGCGACAGGGGCAGGAGTGAGATTCATATCTACTTTAATCCATTGACCTCAATGGGGTGTTTTCCTGGTTCACATAGATTGTGATAAATGATAGATCAAAATTTATTCTCTCACCTCAGAAAATCTTTTCTGTCTTTTTATAAAATTGGAGAATACTACAGCTATAAGAGACCTTAAAATGGACATTCAAAACTTCCACCTATTCTAAAAATATGGTGTTTAAATTTAAAGAAATAGAAGCTATTGCAGTAAAAAACACATTGCCATTAGCCCCCCACCCCCAGTCCTCTTCCTTGCTTTAAACACTATCCCATCATTCTTGCCACTTTCTGAAGCAGCTCTGGAAGCCCTCTTTTGTGAGTGTCTTTACAAGGTGTGATAAAAAACATGGTGAATGCTGCTGCCAAGTGACAACCAAAAAGAAAGACAGGCTTGTGAAAGTATTACAGTGTATCTTTATCCCCCTTATTTACCACATCCAGCGCCATGTGACTTCTGGCTCTTCCCCAAAGTGAAAATGACCAAGAAAGGTCAACATTTCCAATCTATTCAGTACTTCGAGGCAGCCACAATATCACAGTTAAAGACACTTTTCTGTATCTATTAATATAATTATGTGATTTTTTAAATTTATCCTGTTGATATGATAATCACTTATTGTTTTAAAAGCAGTAAATAACAGGGAGAATATAATCTATCTGGCAATGTTATTGTAAGAGTTACATTGAATAAAATGTGTAAAGGCCCTCACCTGGTGCCTGGGATGTAATAAGAATTCAGTAACTGATAGATTTCCCTGTCCCAAGAGGGTGGAGAGCACTGATGTCCAAGCTACGATCCCCAATCTGCTCCCAGCAAGGCTCTGGGTCCCCTGCCAGAGGAGCGTGCTGGTGCTTGGGAAGAAGCCATTACCAGGTTGTAATCTTCACCTTCTGATAGTTCTTAATTAATCAAAGAGCCAGGCACATGGTTTAGTGTTTGTATAGTGCCTTAAAAACAAAATTGCCAAACACAACATCTGCCTGAAAATCTTTAGTTTACAAAACTATAAGGGTCACTTTTTTGAGTATTAATTACTCCCCTGACTATATCATCACACACAGTTTTCTCTTACTTAGCAATGCAAGTGCCTGCCAAGATCATTAGACATCAGCTGATAAATGGATTTGACCCCACAATCTGTGAAATATCACAACTGGCACAGTGGAGCAAAAAGTTCATAGCTTAGAGATCATCAATGTTTAATTCATCCCAGAGAGTGTCTGGAGGGATTCAGATGCAGTGCAGTGACTCAATGAAGCTTTCAAACATGCTGGGCAGAAAAAAGACAGACTCTCTTGCAGTGTTGTCAACAATAAATCATATGCACACTTTGAGAATTAGGACGACAAGAGATAAGCATTTTCCCAGGCCGGATGGCACTGCATTCTAAAATAGGTACACTTGAAGATTAGGGCTTATCAGCACTGTCTTCTGTACCCTGATTTTGGTGTATAAAACAGAACTGGGGGGGAGTCACATGGTGTGGGTTCAAGCTTTGGTCTAGCAATAGAATGCCCTACAACAAACTTGGGTCTCCTCTGTGGGTCCAAGAGCTAGGCCAGCTCTCTGAGAAATCCTCTCGGAGGCCCTTTGCCTGTGGGTGTGGGTCGTGCGCTGGTGAGTCATTGCTCTTTATTATAGTTACAACTCATGGGGCTGTTGCTTTATAGGCAATTTTGTAAGCTTTCCTGCACTTCCACTACTTACACAGTAATTAATAACCGGAGATTTTACCATCTTAAATTCATGGGACAAGGGAAGGGGGTGGTTTCAGTAAGAGGCATCGAAGAAACTGTCATAGCAAAAGTCAGTCCCCACTTCATGCAACAAATCCCCATTGGCAACACCCCTGGGGTTAGGTGCTAGGATTGGGATAAGAAGTTGGAGGGACTGCAAAAGTAAAGAAGGTATGATCCCTGCTGTCACAGAGCTTGTAGTCTCATGGAAGTGACAGCCATGAAGCAACTCATTCAAAAGTTAAAGGCAGCCAGGAAAGGTGGTACATGCTTGTAATCCCAGTACTCTGGGAGGCTGAAGCAGGAAGATCACAAGTTCAAATCCAGCCTGGACAACTCAGGAATTTAGCAAGACCCTGTGGCAAAATAAACAAAAAAGGGCTGGGGATGTAGCTCTTTGTGAGGATTGACCTGCAGTACCAAGAGAAAATTCTTTTAAAATTACAGGCAAAGCAAAGGAGACCTGAAAATGTCCAGAAAGCACCCAAAATGTTGTTCAACCAAAAAGCTGTGGATTTTCTCACCTCTACTCTCTTTCCTCTGTCTTAATGGGTGTTAAAACATAATTTCATTAACAGATATTTAATTGCAAAAATTGTGCAAGGTAGTCAAAATAAGTGAAACCATTCCAAGATACATACTGGAAATGTTCAAAATCTCCCCTTATCATGGCCCTTCACCATTTTCACAGGTAATTAGCACTAAAAGCCTGTTGTCTCTCCTTCTACACCTCCAGGCACACATACTCATATGCACACACACAAACACCAATACACACACACGTGTGTGTACATATGTATGTGTGTATGTACATATATTCCTCTGATTTAAGGCCCTCTAGTAATCATGTATTTTAATCCCACCTATTTTCCTTCAAAAGCCACTTTCTATCTCTTCAAGAAGCCTTCTTGGATCTTCTCTCCAGTTCGAAGAAATCTCTCTCACCCTTAACCTCGAACTCAAACTATAATGATAACACAACAACAGCTAACATTTGTGTTTGCTGGGGCTAGACCTAAGGATACATGCCAGGCAAAGTCTTTTACACTGAGCTACACCCTAGCCCAACACCTAAGAATTTCTAAGCACCACCTCTGCACCTCCCCGAGAGTCATATGCGTCTTTTCTATTTTAATTCTCCCCACAATAACTGGACACATTCTTATCTCTCTTTTTATAATAAAGAGCATGAGGCAGAGAGAGAAGGGGGGCAACCTCCCCCAGGCTTCCCCAGCTAATGAGGAGAAGAGCTGGAACTTGGTCCCAGAGCTATAGAGTGCAAAGACAGAGCTCCTCACACTCCATTCGTCGTACTGCTCTTTGGACAGATTCTGTTATTTTCTCTACTGAACCTGAGCTCTCTAAGACGAGGATATGTGTCCCCCAAATCATCCACTGTGATGTGTTGGATATAATGAGTTCAGAAACTTCTGTGGAATTATTTTTTCAAAGATAGCAAACGATAAAAAGATTACATTTGCCGAAAATATGTGTGGTAGAAGTGACTTTTCTCTACTTAGGAACAAAGTTTTTACTCAAAATGTGACGGAAAGCTCCCACAAGTTAGGGCAGTGACTTCCTGGGCTCTGTCCTGTGACAGCTGTTATACATAGCCCAGGGGATATGCGTGGCTCATCTAGTGTTTCTGTTCCCTGAATGTGTCACAGCTTTTATATTTGAGTGATTTAAGATAGAGATTGTTTTAGAAGCCACCAATTATGATCTGCTGAAAGACCTTGCTCATTGCCTGTCTGACAACAAATACTCAGGACACCACTTACATTTGGGCTATGACTCGGTGACAGTGTCTCAGAATTAAAAAGCTTCACAGGTTAAATGAAGTTCTCAGCCCCTGGCCCAACAACTGCTGTGGTCCATTTGCTGATGGTCAAGTCAGCCTGTCCTAGAAGGAAAAGTCCACAAATGGAGAGCCGAGACCTGCTTTGGTTCCTGATATTGCCCAGAGCAGCATTCTACAAAGGAAGGGGAAATACTTTATAGCGTTAGTTAACTTCTAGAAAGTTTTTCAAACTTTTATTTAAATAATGATAAACTTTCCTTTTTGTCTTCAGAGTCAAGGGATAGGGTGCCTTCCATATATGCTGATTTTGAATTTTTACCTTTTGCATGTTAAGTATGGAGAAAATTTTGGAAAGCCTGAACGTCTCTTTTTGGTGTTCTTACTTGGAACTATGTGGGATTTTTAATGACCCACAAGAAAAAGTAATAAAGACAAGCACTTAAAAATTAGGCACTTCTTTAAATATGCTTTATATATAATACCTTAATGGATGCTCAGAGATGACTTACATGAATGGTAATTAAATTAAACTATATTAGTTTTTTAAATCACCATGGCATTTTTAAGACTACATTCATTCTGCTTTACACAGCCTGGGAGCAGTAAGAAAAGTTACTTATTAACTTTGGTTGCAAAAATAATATCTTCCAGGAACTGTCCTATTTTGTGAGTTTTATTCAATCCACCCAGTGACCCTATTAGTAGATACCACCATTATGACTAGTGCTACTATTTCTACTAGTACTACTACTAATCCTACTACTGTTACCATTGTAATCTATTTTTTAAATCAAAACAGGTGATCTTTAAACTATATATTACTAAAAACTTGAAGAATAGTAAAATAGGTATAATATGATCTAGACAGATATAAAATTACCCACTATAAAATTCTTTAAACTTTTCTGAAAGTTAAAATTTCTATTTTTGATCCATGAGGAAACCAAGCCTGAGGAAAGTTAAGTAATGTATCCAGGATTGCACAACTAGTAAATTTAGATCAGTTTTTTCTAATTTCATTTGCATATAGTATATAACTAAAATTTTTAGGGAAATAATGCCTTTATAATATTGAGTCTTCCATTCTGTAGACATATTATCTCTCTCCATTTATTTCAGTTTTTTAAAACAATCTCTTAAAGTTTATAATTTTTCTTGTATAGGTCTTACACAAGTAGATTTTGAACTTCAGTGTTGTAACTCCTGTTCATAAGTTGTAATTACTACATTATACAACTGTCAAAGGAGGATTTTATTTTTGTTTTTATTGACACATGCTAATTGTACATATTTATTGGATACAGTGTACTATTCCAACTCATGTGTACAATGTGCAGTGATCAGATCAAAGTAATTGACATATCTTTCATCTCAGACATACATCATTTCTTTACACCAGGAACATTCAAAGTCCTCTCTACTAGCTATTGTGAAATACTCAATTGGTCATTGTTAACCATAGCTATCCTACCTGAGAGATAGAGCATCAGATGTTATTCTTCCCATCCAACTTTTTATTACTTTTAGGTAAGTACTAGAATGTTCATAACAACACTGTTTGTCACAACTCCAAATTGCAAAGTGTCCAAATGCTCATCATGAGTATACTGAACAAATAAATTGTGGTCTATTCAAGCAAAGTTTAGTGTACAAGAATCATAATCAACAGTCTGCTACAAAACCGTGGATGAATCTTGCAAATATAAATGTTTAGAAAAAAAAAAAAGTGAGATGTAAGAGAGTTAGTGCATGATTCCACTTACTAAAAAGTACAAAAACTGGCAAAATTTACTCATGCTGGTGACACTGAGGATAGTGATTCTCTTACAGGTAGAAATAAAGGTGACAGGAAACAGGTATGAGGGTTACATCTGTGATGCCATTATATTCTACTTAATAACCTGGGTGCTGGTCACATGAACAAGTTTAGTTTTAAAACTTAAGACCCACATACTTTCTTATATGTTTATTATGTTTCAGTAAAAATACTTAATATATCAAACATCTAAATGCCAAAATTGATTTGATTTGCAAGAGAAAAGAAACTCAAACTTTTCCTCTTTAGGCACTCTTCTACGAATAGACCATAACAAACTACTGTTGCTCTCAAAAGGAAATTGGTATGCTATGTATAAAGTAATAAAAATTAAATTAGCCTTTTAAAGATTTTATTGATGTTTTGACCAAGGACAAAATTTGACATTTTAGAGCATCATTATTCCTCTAATTATTTAGTGTTTACTGGGTTGTTGCTCAGAGGAGACAAAAATGAACAAGAAAGCAAGGCCCCTGTTCTCATGAAGCTCACAATCACTGCAGGGGAAAATGATTTAGTGTGGGATATGCTAACTGTGAGGCTTAAGGCAGTGAAGCACTAAGTCAGAGTGCAGTATTGAGTGAGTAGATGCAATTAATGAAGAAGATCCAGGACAGAGATAAGTTTGGAGAGTCACCAGCACAAAATGAGTTAGTGGACACCATAGGCCTGGATAAGATCCCTTGAAAGAGAAGAGTGTCTGGGACTGAGCTCTGGAGACTACGGTCATTTGGATGTGTAATTAAAAAATAGATGAGTTGTCAGAAGAAACTGAAATGCAACCAGTAATACAGGAGGAAAAGCAGAAGACTGTGGTGTAATAAATATCAAAGGAAGAGAGTCTTTTTAGAGCGAGACAGTAGTCAGTTTTGTCAAATACTGTTGAGAAATTGAGTAAGATGAGGACTCAAAAGTGTGTTTTGGATTTAATAACGTTGACCTACAGATAATCTTAAACAGTTTTAGTAAAGCGGTATGGTCATAAGATGAGAGTAGGTAGAGAGGAGAATAATGGGAAAGAAAGTACAGAGAGCAGATATAAACAACACTTTCCAGAAGTTCAGCTGTCGTGGGATATTAGGCTCTAGCTGATGATAGACATGATGCAAATACAGATTCATATTCCAATATATCTTATGTTTCTTATGAATATAGATAGGAAAATTCCCAACACATACTAGCAAACGAAGTATAGCAGCATATAAAAAATTACAAAGCATAACCAAGTAGGACTTATCCCAGGAATGTAGGTTAGTTTTGACGTCAGACTATCAGTATAATACACCTGTCAAAAGAATAAAGGGCCAAATCACATAGTCACCTGCATAGATATAGGGAAAGTCATTTGGCAAATTTCAGCATTTCTTCATGTCTTAGTAAAATTGTGGTACTATAGAAGTATCATAAACTGGGTGGCTTAGAAACACCTGAAATTTATTTCTCACTGGAAAAAGATGTTCCAAGATTTGAGCACCAGCATAGTTGGATTCTTGTGTTGAATCTCTATTTGCCAACTATTGTCTCCTTTCACTGTATCTTCACATTGTATACAGAGTAAAGAGAGATCTCCAGGGCTCCCTTTTAAAAGAACGCTAGCGGGGTGTGGTGGCACACACCTGTAATCCCAGCACTCAGGAGGCTGAGGCAGGAGGGTCACTGTGAGCTCAAGGCCAGCCTGAACTGCATAGTGAAACCCTGTCTCAAAAAGACAAATAAATAAATGAGTACTAATCCCCACTCAGAAGGCTTCACCCTCATGACCGATTAGGCCTCCCCAAAAGTCCACCTCTAAATAGCATCACGTGAGAAGGTGATACTTCAACAAATGAGTGGAGGTAGTGCACAAACATCCAGTTCATAACACTTTGTCACAAAAGCACCCAAAAAACTAGGTGTAGAAGGGAACCTCTTCGAACTGATAAAAGTGCATCTATGAAAAATGTACAGATATCATCCACAAAGGTGAAAGATTGACTATTTTCCCCGAAGATCAGGAAATGTATGTTTACTCTTTCCACTTCCATTCAATACTCTACTGCAGTTTCTAGCCCAGGCAATTAGGCAAGAAAATGAAATAAGCATCCAGATAGGTCAGGAAGAAATAAAACTATCTCTATGTACAAAAGACAAGACTTTGTATATAGAAAATATGGAGTCTAAAAAAATTAGAGGCAATAAATAATCTCAGCAAGTTTTCAGAGTACAATATTAATATGCAAAATTCAATTGTACTTCTCTACATGAGCAATGAAGAGTCTGAAATAAAATTAAGAAATTCCATTTATAATAGTACCAAAAAAGAATTACTTAGGAATAAATCTAACAAAAGCAATTCAAAACTTGCCCTGTGAAAACTACAATACACGTTAAAATAAATTAAAAGAACTAAATAAATGGAAAGATAACCCATATTCAACAATTAGAATATTTAATATTATTAAAATGACAATATTTCCCAAATTGGATTTTCATGTTTTGTCAAATGTATCCCCATATAATTTAATGTTGCTGTAAACATGTTGCTTTTTAATTTCAATTTAGTTGTTCTTTGTTTTTTAATTTCAATTTGATTATTCTTTAATACTATATAGAACTATAATCTTTTGCGTATTCATCTTCTAGCTGCTAAATTCAGTCATTTGTTCTAATAATGTCTTTGCAGATTTCAGTATATTTTCTAACTACATGATCATGGTATCTGCAAATACAGTTTTAATTTTTCTTTCAAATGTAGATGTTTTCTATTTGTTGCTCTATTCTTATTACACTGATGAGCACCTGCACTACAATGTTCACTAGATTGTCTCTAGTGGACTGAGGTTTTTTCCAACTGCTTCCATACATATACAGAAGTAATAACATAGTTTTTCTTTTATAGCTGGTAATGGTAAACTATATTGATTGATTTTCAAATGTTAAACTTGACTTCCATTGCTGGACTAAACCTCACTGTGTTGTGATGTATCACTATTTTATACATAGTTTGATCCAATTTGCTGAATTTTTTTTTTGGTACCAGGAATCGAACTCAGGGCCTCACGCCTGCCATGCGGGCACTGTGCCACTGAGCTACATCCCTGGCCCAAATTTGCTGAAATTTTGACCAGTTTTTTTTCATCTATGCTCATGAGAGCTATTCAGTTTAATTTTCTTTAAAAATTGTTTCTGTAATGTTTGTTGGGTTTTGTTATCAGGGTAATGTTGGCATCACACAATGTGTTGGGAAGTATTATTTCCAGTTTTATGGAAGAGCTTGTGTAGACTGCTATTATTTATTTCTTAAAACTTTACTAGGGTTCACCACAAAATTTGAATGGTTCTTATGTTGTCTTTGTGAAAAAGTTTTGTGTTAACTGTGTTACTGTGACAAAATACCTGAGATGATCAACTTATAAGGAAGAAAGATTTATTTTGGCTCATAGCTCAACGTAACCATGGTTGCTTTGCAGCATCCCTTTGGGCCTGTGGTGAGGCAGAACATTGTGGCAGGGAGTACACAGTGGAGAGAAAGAGAAGAGAGGTCAGGTCCCCTCAAAAACATGCCCCGATGACCTCACTTTTGCTTAGTAGGCCCCACTTATAAGTGTTCTACCACCTCCCAATAGTGCCACAGACTGGAGGCCAAGCCTTTAGCTCATGGCCTTTGGGGGATATTTCAGGTCCAAACCATAACAAGTGCTAACTACAAATTCAATTTTTGTAATAGATAGAGGGTTATTCAGATTCTCTATAGTTTTTCCAGTGAACCTTAGAACTTTGGATCTCCCACAGAATTTTACTACTATATGAAATGTATTAATATTATTGGCAAACTACTCTTATTAATATTTTATTATCGTAATTATTTCATATTAATATTTTTATTATCATCTATTGTCTAAAATATCTGAAGGGCTATCTCCTCTGTTCTTCCTGGTATTGGTAATTTGTGTCTTCTGTATACTTTCCTATTAGCTGGGTAGAAGCTTGTCAATTTTACTAATATTCTCAAAAATATGCTTTAGTTTCATTGAGTTTTCTATTAATTTTTAAGAATTATTATTTTTTTCTCTTTTACTGATTTCTGCTCCAAACTTTATTATTTCCATTTCCTGCTCGACTTATGTTTTATTTGGTTTTCTTAATCTAGTGTTTCAAGATTGGTGCTGATGTCACTGATTTGAAAC
Source organism: Erethizon dorsatum (assembly GCA_028451465.1). Classification (NCBI taxonomy): domain Eukaryota; kingdom Metazoa; phylum Chordata; class Mammalia; order Rodentia; family Erethizontidae; genus Erethizon; species Erethizon dorsatum. The sequence goes on from CM051842.1 coordinate 133,771,116, forward strand.
CTTTCTTCTTTTCCAATACAGACTTCTAACGCCCATAAATTTATCATTAATTATTATTTAAGCTGCATATCACAAATTCTGATGTGCTGTTATGCTTTTAAAAATATTTTATGAATTCTATTTTGGTTGATCTTTTTAACTAATTGGTTATTTAGAAGTGTGTTATTTACTTTTAAACATCTGAGGATTCTTTCACTTGGATATGCAATCTAATTTGATTAAATTGTTCTAAGGCAATGTAAGTTGTATAGCTCAAATTCATGACCTAGAATATGGCTTATATTAGTAAATATTCTGTGTACATTAAAAAGTAATTTTTATTTTTCTGCTATTGAGTGCAGTGCTTTATAAATATCAATTTGGTTATGTTGGTTGAGAGGGTTGTTCAAATGTCAAATAATCTTAACTGATTTTATGTTACTTGCTCTATCAATTATTGATAAAAGGGGATTGAAATCTGTAATTGTAGATTTGTCTATTGCCCTTTGAAATCATCTCTTCTCCTTTCTTGATTTTTGAGGTTTTGTTAACAGGGTTTACAAACATTTAGGATTCTTATGTCCTCATGATGAATTGACCCATTTTTCATTCTGAAATTACCATTTTTAATCTCTTGTAATATTCTTTGTCCTAAAATCTACTTTATCTAATATTAATAAGGCCATTCTACTTTTCCTTTCATTATTATTGGCAAATTGTTTTCTGTTCTTCGGCTTCTAAATTATCTTCCTTCTAGGGAGCATGTAATTGGCTCATGTGTTTTTTAATCCAATGTAATAATCTCTGTTCTTTAATTGAGGGATTTAAACTATGAACATTTAATGTGATTATTGATACAGACGTGTTTAAATTTAATCTCTTTGTATTTGTTCTATATTTTCCATTAGTTTTCTGTGTTCCCTTGTTTTTCTAACTTATTTTCTTACTTTATTCTGTGTCCTGTTTTGCTAATTTTTGTAACTTTATTGTGTTATTTTACTGTTTGCTTTAAGACTGACTTATGATCTCCATCTTTAGTTTGTTACAATATCCTTTCCGGTGATAGTAAGACTTCATGTGCTTCAAAACTATGTACTTCTAATTATTTTCTTCTATTGTTTTTATATTGTCCTCATATAGTTTTTTTGTACGCGTGCTTTAAACCACAGAATGTATTGTTATTCTTTTTGTTTTAAACTTCCAATTATCTTTTAAAGAGGATATAAGAAGAAAAATAGTAATTATATTTACCCATACTGTTAAAATTTCATATTTTGTCCATTCTTTATGTAAGATCTAGTTTTATGTGTGGTATAATTTTCCCTCTGGTAGTGAAATTTTGCTGCTGGTGAATTATTTCAGCCTTTGTATGTTTGAAAAAGGATTATTTTGCCTTCATTTTTGAAATATATTTTAGTTGAGTGTTATGGTTAGTTTTATGTGTTGAGTAGCTATAGTAACCTGTTATTCAATTATACATTAATCTAGGTGTTGCTGTGAAGATGTTTTGTGGATGTTGTTAATATGTACAATCAGATCACTTTAGATAAAGTTTATTTTCTTTTTTTTTTTTTTTTGTGGGTACCGGGGGTCGACCTCAGGACCTGGCACGCCAGGAGGCGCCCGTGCTGCTGAGCGATATCACTGGCCCTTTTTTCATATGTGGGTTACGGGAGTCGAACTCGGGCCCTTGCGCTTGCCAGGCAGGCACTTATGCCGCTGAGCCATCTCACCACCCGGATAAAGTTTATTTTCAATAATTTGAATGGGCCTTATCCATGCAATTGTAAGGTCTTCAGAGTAAAACTGATGCTTTTCGGAGGAAGAAAAAATTCTTTCTGAAGACTGCAGTATCAGCGCATCAACTCTTGACTGCTGAGAATTTCCAACTTAGCAGTTTCCCTTATGGATTTTAGACATGTCAGTTCTTCAGATTGCATAATTCAAAGCCCCAACTTTCTGGCCCTGGGTTTTTGAGAATATTGATACATTGTGTGTGACTGCTGTGATATGTCAACTTGACTGAAATAAGAAACCCTTAGCAGATTAGTAATGCATAGTGCTGGCTGTGTCTGTGGATGATTGACATGTAGGACAGCAAACTGAGAAGGAAAGGCCCACCCCAGCTGTGGGTGGTACCAGCCAATAGGCTTGTTGCCTGGGATAGACTAAAAAGGGAAAGAAAAAGGAAATGTGCTTGTTTTGAACAGCTCCAGTCTTGAGCAGACCCATCCTTGGCTGCCATTGAGTTTGGATATTGGTTTTCAGTGAGCTTCTAGACATTCAGTCTTGACATGGTGTTGCATCCTTGATAACTCTTGCTCTTTAGCTTCCATCTTCTTGGAATGAGCAGCTACTGGATTGTTCAGCTGTCTGGTACACAGACAGCCATTATGACTCTCCCACAATTATCCTCTTGCATAACTATGCATATATTTTCTATTGATTCTGCTCCTCTACGGAACCCTAACTAATACACTGAATAAATAATTCTAGGTTATTTTTTCTCTTTCAAAACTTTACAGATATCACTGCATTCTCTTCTCACTTACACTATTTCCAGTGAAAAATCTGTTGACCACATTATCTCCATTCCTTTGTATGTATTGTAACTGTTTTCCTTTTGGCAGCTTTTAAGATTTTCTTTTTATCATTAGTTTTGAGCTACTTGACTACCATATTTCTTGATATAGTTTACTTCATCTTTCTTTTTCCTGTTTTTTTTTTTCTTTTGAGTTTCACCAATCTGTAGGTTTATAACTTGTACCAAATTTGGAAAATTTTCGTCCATTATGTCTTAAAATATATTTTCTGCCCTTCCATACTTCATCTTCTCTCCTTTCAGAATTATATATTTAACTTGGTGCATGCCAGATATTTTTGTCTTCCTATAAATATTTATCAGGTTTATTTGTTGTCAGTATATTTATACTACTTGAAAACAGTTTCACCCTTTTAGGTCTCACTTTCCAGAAGCCTTAGTTGGAACCACAAAAGCATTTCATTTTGGGTTGATTTTTTCCTATGACTGAGGCAAACCTCATCTGCATATTCTATGCAATTCCCTATATGTAATTATGAGATTTTTCTCTTCTTGCTTTTGGGAATAAGCACTGTGTAGACCCCAAGAATAGTTTTCTATATTCTGTTTTAGGTAGTTTTTTCCCTGCCCTTGCATACTTTCCTTACATATATAGTTTTTAGTGCTCAGTGGACTAGTTAGGAGGAACCATATATAGATCTCCAGGGTTCTCTATGTAGCTATCTCCTCTCTTGAATTTTACCCTGTGAACTCCAGGTGCTCCAGCTTCCCTGAATCCTCAGTTATTTCTTCTGCACTTAGGGAAACCATCCTACTTGCTACCCAGCCTGAAACTTTCCCCCCAAATAGCAAGCTAAACCAACTGTATATTCCACCCACATTTATTTCCTATCTCTCTGGTATCATAGTTTTTCATTGCCCACTGTCCAATGTCTTGAGAATCCTTGTTTCATAGAGTTTGTCTTTCTTGTCATGTCAAGTGAGAGGGTCAAACCAGTCAGCCAGAAAGGGCATAGAAAAGTAAGGTACAAACTGGATAAAGATTTTGTAATAGCTATTGACTACAAATAATGTGTATCCAAAATATATAAAAATGCTTAAAAATCAATTAGAAAAATGTACATAACCCAATAGAAAAAAAAATTGACAGAACAACTGAGTGAGCATTTTGCAGAAGATGAAACACAAATGGCCCATATGCTAGGGATATTTATTCTCTTTAGTCATCAGCGGAATGTAAATTAAAACCACAGTAGCATATCATCTCACACAGAAAACACTGGCATATATTAAGAGGTCTGACAATACCGTGAGCAAGAATGTAGAAAAGTAGGAATTCTCATCTGTAACTGGTGGGAGTAAGAATTGGTTCCAAGCACTCTGGCAGCCGGAGAAATATTCATTCTCCTCTACTTTTACAGGGCCAAATCCACACTGAGACCCGGGGGCTTTCTCTTCTTACACCTGTCGCTCCCCTTTCTCCTCGATAGGCCTTTCCCCAATAAATCCCTTACACCTTTAATTCTGTCTTGACAGCCACTTCTTGGAGGACCCAAATGGAAAAAAAAAAAAAAAAAAAAACCTTTGTAAAATATCTTGACATTACTTGGTGGTTTTGAACCTGACATAGTCTATGATGTAGCAATTGTACTTTTAAGCATATGCCCTAGAAAAACTTATATCATCAGATATGCCCAAGAATGTTCATTGCAGCATTGTACCAAATAGCCAGAAACTGGAAAAAGTCTGATTATTGGTCAATGATAGAATAAGTAAATGAGTTGTGGTTTATTAGAATGGTTGCACTATAGCCTGGGCTGCTGCGTATCGGTTCATGTGCTGTGTATGCAGAACTCCAGGGGAGAGGTCACTCACAAAGACTACTGAAATACAGACATATGCAACAATACAGAAAATCTCAAGAAAAATCAAAATGAGTAAAAATGCAAGGAATAGGAATGCCCCAGAATATGATTTCATTTCAAGCTCAAAAACAGGCAAGACTAAAAAGCCCACTGCTCAGGGATTCGTGCATAACCACGAAAATTAAAAAGAAGAGCAAATGAATGATCAATACAAGTTCAAAGGAAAGATAACACTGGGGTTGGAAAGGAAGGTAGGAGCACAGATGGGTAATGTTCTATTTCAGGAGATGCATGGTGGGTTATTTTTACTAATCGTTATAGTATTATTTTAGGGGATGATATATTCCACAGTATTTTCAATGTGTTGAAATACCCAGGATCATTAAAATTTAAAATAATCTTTTTGCTAATGTCTTCTTAAAACCAACACCAATGTCTTTTAGCATATATTTTACTAGGTTGGTATGCTAAACCTGATTTGGGAAAAAGAAACAATAAGTAGCTATTAATGATGATTTTCTTATTTCTCCTCTTTACACACAGGAAACATGTTCTCTGGAGCACAGAGATCCCCACAGCAGATGAAGCAGGTGTGCTGCATGATGCTTCCTTCAAGTCGCAATTAATCATGCAGCAAAAAAAGAGCAAAATAAAGCAGGCACATGCTTTGCTATTATTAAGTGGCTTTGAAGGTATTTTTTAAAAAGTAACATGTGAATACTTCCCTTCCAGTTTCAGAGATATTAAGGAAGTGGCTTTGAGAGGGAACTCCTTGCAGGATCCCTGGCAGAAACAACTCCTCCATTCACTTCTACAGACATGGGTATGGGTAGACTGAAACTCTCCTTAACCAATCATCAGGCCTCACTTTGGCCATTGTCAGATGCAAGGACTTCCATACAAAGCCCTTAAACATTCCCACTGCTCTGCCCCTAAGATTCTCTGGGAAGGGGAGGGTCTCCCACCAAGACAATAATACCTCACCACTGAATGAGAACCGTCCACAGTGACCTTGAAAAATGAAAGACCCAGTTCAAGTGGTCCAAGTGCTCAGTGACTGCAGTCGCAGACTCTTCCATTAACTCAATTTTCCTGGTAATAGTGCCAAGGTGTTTACAGATTTATTCACTCAAAAAATAAGAAAAGGGAATGGTTTTGCATCAGGTCTAATTTCCACAACAACCTTATGGAAGAGATAATTATTAATTCCACTTTACAGGTGAGAAAGCTAAGGCACAAGAGAAGTGACATGACCCAGGATACCCAGTTACAAGTGTTGTAATTATCCTAGTGTTTGATTCCAGGGCTCCTTCACAGGCTCTGTCACCCCAACATGCTACTTCAATACTTTCTGTCTTTTTTACTTAGTCCCTCTTTTTCATGTCTACTTTCACTCCCTTCTCTAAATCAGTCTCTTGGGAGTTCTCACTTCACTGTTTTAAGAGCCCCTGGAAGGGTCTCTCAGACCCTGTCTTTGCTCTCTTCTGTTCATCCATCATATTGTTCAATGACTGCTTTCTTTATGCAGCCTCCATGAATCCTCACACCCCACAGTCTTTCCTCTGAGCACCCATGGCACTTTAGTTGAATCTCTTTTGTGGCCTCTGTTCATCCAGCTTTGTATATAACATAATTGTCTCTCTCATTTGTAATGATTCATATAACATCCTACGCAATGAACATTCACTTTGAGGAAGAAAACGGAAGTGAAGAAAAAGACAAAGGAGTGCAGAGTCTTTCAACGAAGCCTGTGGAGAAAGAAAAAACGTTAGAGAGGATTAAACAAAGTCACAATCGGTATACTTGACCTTGTCATTCCCCATGTAGAGGCAACACCAGCCAAGACTGTATATTAGGGAGGAAGCATGAGAAACATTTGTACCACTGTGGAATGCAAAGCAAATCAAGGCTTGTCTAAGGGGAGGAGGAACTCAGAGGTGGGAGTTTTCCCAATCCCAGGCAAACCTGGAGAGACCATGAGCATGGTTCATGACTTCAGTCCCCTTAATCCATTTTCCCTATAAGATCTAAAATTCTTCAGCAATGAAGAGGTTTGTGTGATAAGCATAATAGTAGCAGCTACAATGCATTTAATCTTTCCTGGGTGCCAGGAACTAGTCTAAATGTTTTGTGTCATTATCTCATTAATCCTCACAAAACAAACAGGTACTATAATTCTCTTCACTTAAAAAGAGAAACAATTAAAGTGGGGTTTTGTATTGTTTCATTTTGTTTTTTACAGTACTGGAGATTGAACCCAGGGCCTTCACACTGAAGGACATCCCCTCCTCCTTTTTTTTAAATTTGAGACAGGGTCTTGCTAAGCTGGTAAGTTGACCAGGCTGGGCTCCAACTTCTTACTGTCTTGTCTCAACCTCCCAGAGAGCTGAGATTATAGGCATGCATCACCCCAGCCAGTTGCATTTGAAGTTTTCTAGATGAAGCACCTTCCGTATAGTCACTCGACTTTTGATGGTAAGTTCTGGATCCCTGTGACTCCATCTAGTACTGATACCTCTCCCATTAGCCCCCGGAATATGCTCCAGGGACCGTGAAACTAGGGTGATCATGGGTTACACTGTAAGTACAATGGAAAGGCAGGGAGGGAGAAATTGTTTCCAACTGGGCAAATCCAGGAAAACTTTGAAGAGGAGATGGTCTTCATTGAAGTGTATTGTAATTACAAGTTAGAATCTGGATGTTGCACTGTTCAAGCGACTCAGTAGGATATCAAGCAACATTTGGCAGAGGCAAAATTGCCAATTTTCTCCAGCCAGAGACCATCAGGAGCATACCATAGTGGAAGAAATCAGCATTATTGGTTTATTACAGTGAGGGTGACCACACACCATAGGAAACTGTATGGTGTCACAGGAAGAGGTGGATAGAAAGCACTTACCATAGGCTTCGGAATTGCATTAGGCGATGTCGGAGAGGGTTCAAGGAAGTGGGGCTCTCTGCAATGGGTCAGATACTGCCAAGAAGCAGGGGGATTCTAACATTCAGGTATCTTAATTTTTAATTTAGAATATGGAAGAAACAGAATGAGAATAAGGCCTGTAATTGGTTAAAATAAAAACAAAAGCAGCAGTTACTCATATTAACCAGGGTAGAAGGATATTTGGTCAGTTTTGTGGTTTGTACATGCTTTTGCTCTGCCTGTGCTCAGTCTTGATTACAGTTACTGTAGTGTTGACCTGGTCTTGATGCCCAGGGCCACAGAATGACCTTGTCTGATGTCGATGCTCTGTGAAATGGTTTATGTTCAACAGGAAAACGTCAAGGTCTGACTGTGAGAACCAAGCCCTCCTCTAGATCTCAGGAGATGATTTTCTCCATTTTGAAACTAAACTTCTGCTCATACTACTTGGGTTTGTGGGAATTTGCTAGTTAAAAGCAAACAGATGCATTTAATGAGGCAATACACACAAAATTTATGACTATCATTCATTTGCTTTTAAATGATACATAAAATTATACATATTTATGGGGTACCAGGTGATGTTTATATACGTATATATATTGTATAAAGTAATGTTCAAATCAGGGTAAATATATCTATCTACTCAAACATTTGTCATTTCTTTGTGGTGAAAACATTCAAAATCCATTCTTCTGACTTTTTTGAAATATGATAAACATTATTGTTATCTACAGGCACTGGCAATACAATAGCAGGGCATCTTACTCCTAAGTAGCTGTAACTTAGTACCCACTGATCAAACTCTCCCCATCCTTTCCTCCCCCAGTGGCTTCACAGCTTCTGGTAACCACCATTCTACTCTCCTATGAGATTAACATATTTTTATTTCACATGTGAGTGAGGTCGTGTGGTACTTGTGTTTCTGTGCTTCCCTATTTCTCTTACCATACTGATCTCCAGTTCCATCCATGTTGTCACAAATAATAAGATTTTATTCCTTTAATGGTCCAGTAGTACTACACTGTGTTTAAATAGCACCTTGTCTTTCCCCCTTCATCAGTTGATGTACACTTACGTTGCTTCCATTTCTTGGCTATTGTGAGTAATGCTGCGATAAACAGCATACAGATGCGGCGTACAGATGCTTCTTTGACATACATATTTCCTTTAGCTATATCCTCAGTGGAGGGAATACTGGGTAACACAGTAGTTCTACATTTAATTTTTTGAGGAATCTCCATACTGTTCTACATTAAGGCTATACTAATTTACAGTCCCACTAACAAGTGTGTAAGTGTTTCCTGTTCTCCACATCCTCACAGGAACTTGTTATCTTTACCTTTTTTGGGGTAATAGCCATTCTTACTGGGGTGAGGTAATATCTCATGGTCGTTTTGATTTGCATTTCCTTGATGATTAGTGATGGTGACCATTTTTTTCATGTACTTGGTGGCCACTTGCATGACTTCTTTTGAGAAATGTCTGTTTAGATCAATTGTCCACTTTTTAATCAGTTTATTTGCTATTATTTCAATTTTTTATATATTCTGGATAATAATGTCTTGTCAAATGTATGGTTTGCAAATATTTTCTCCCATTCTGTAGATTATCTCCTTATTTTGTTGACTATTTCTTTTGCTGTGCAGAAGCTTTCTACTTAAATGCAACCCCATATATTCTTTTATTTTCTTCTTTTGTTTCTTGTGCTTTGGGGGTGACTGTCATTTACTGAATGCCAAATACCATGATACATACTCTGAATATATTGATTTATTTAATTCTATGCATCCCTGTGATATAATGTCAAATATTATCATCTCCATACTTTTAAAAATTATTCCGGTAAAAAAAAAGAAATCATAGAATTTACCATGTTAACCATTTTTAAATATACAATACAGTTGTGTCATACATTGTGTGTAACATATCTCTAGAACGTTTTCATCTTCCAAAACTAAAACTCTGCACCCATTAAATAATAATTTCCCTTTTCCCTTCCCTCCAGCCTCTAGCAACCATAATTCTACTTTCTACAACTGGATTAATTAACTATTTGCCTTTTTTATGATCAGCTTATTTCACTTAACATGATGTTCTCAAGATAAATTCATGATAGACCATAGGACAGGATTTCTTTCTTTTTTGAAGCTGAATAGTAATCATTTACATGTATATAACATATTTTTCAATCAATTCATCCATCAATGGACATTAAGTTTCTTCCACTTCTTGGCTAATGTGAATAATGCTGCACTGAGCATGGGTGCATAAATATCTCTTCCAGATCACGATTTCAATTATGTAGGATATATAGCCAACAGTGTGCTGGATCATATGGTAATTCTATTTTTAATTATTTGAGAAACCGCTATAGTGCTTTGCATAGTGGCTTTATCATTTTACACTCCCACCACCAATGTACAAGTGTTCCACTTCCTCCACATCTTTGTCAATACTTGTTATGCCAGTGCCGTAATGTATTTGATTACTGACTTTTGGAATATATTTTGAAATCATGAAGCATGAGGCCTCAAGCTTTCTTATTCTTTCTCAAGATTGGTCATGCAAGATCCTTTGAAATTCTATATTAATGTTAGGCATTTTTTGAAATATTTCTGGAAAAACAACATTAGGATTTTCAGGTACCATAAATATTTTAATGATATTAAGTCTTTCAATCCCTAAACATGAGACATCTTTGTATTTATTTGTGCCTGATTTCTTTCAGCAACATTTTGCAGTTCCCAATGTACAAGTCCTTAACCCTCCTGGTTAAGTATATTCTTATGAATTTCATTATTTTGATGCTAATCTAAACATGAATGTTTTTTATCTTTTCTTTTCCAGCTGTTCACTGTGTGTGCATAGGTATACATTTATGTATACCTATGTGTATGCTGTTTTTTTTTTATCCTGGAATTGTTGAATTTATTTATCCTAATTATTTTTGTGGAATCTTTAGACCCTAAAGTTTAGGGCTTTCTACATACAAGATCATGTCACTGCAAACAGATAAATTTACTTTTAATGTCCAAGTCAGTTGCTTTTTATTTCTTCTCTAAATTCTCTGGCTAGGACTTCCAGTATTATGTTGAATAGAAGTGGCAAGAGTTGGCATCCTTTTCTTTTTCCTGATCTTTAAGGAAAAGCATTAAGTTTTTCTCCATTATTATTGTACATATGGACTTTGCATACATATGTGGCTGTTATTCTGTAGAGGTAATTTTCTTTTATTTCCAGGTTGCTGAGTGGTTTTCATCATGAAACGGTGTTGAATTTGTTAGATATTTTCCATGGATCAGTTAAGAACAGAGGGAGGGTTTTGTTTTTCATCGTGTTAATATGATATTTTACACTCATTTACTTTCATATCCTGAGATATCCTTGCATTTCAGGAATAAAATCTGATCATGGTATATATTCCTTTAATGTGTTGTTAAATTCAGCTTGCCAGTCCATTTTTTTAGGACTTTTATATCAATATTCATCAGAGATATTGATCTTCAGTTATCTTTTCTAGTAGTATCTTTGCCTGATTTTGGTATCTAAGTAACACTGGCCTAAAATGACTTTGGAAGTGCCCCCTTTCTGTTTAATTCTTTGTAGTGCATATTTCCAATACAGAGCAGTGAGGTTTGTTCTGGAGAGTTGGCACGTGCACATAACATATCTTAGTCATTTTTTATCTGTTTATCTGATCTTTCTTTCCTCTTTCCTAATCCCCTTACCCAAAGGTCTACCTTCTAGTTTCTTATCATCCGTCCTTTATTTTATTCTTTAATTTATTTCTATTCTTTTAAAATTAATTATTGTTGCTATTTCAATTGTACATATTTATGGGATACAGTGTGATAATTCAGTACATATATACAATATGTTATTATTATGTCAGCACAGTTAGTGTTTCCACCTCCTTAAACATTTTTAAAGTTTTCGATTAACATGTAATAGACATATTCAAATCAGAGTAATTAACATTTCTATTTCCTTACCATTACTTTATGTTTGTAGCTCTTCAATTCTCTTAGTTTGGTATAATTGTTCCTTAAATATTTAGTAGAGTTGTCAGGGAAACCATTTGGTCCTGGGCTTTTAATGTTGGGAGATTTTTGATTACTGATTCAGTCTCCTTACTAGCTATACTTCTGCTCATATTTTTTTATCTCTTCATGATTCAGTCTTTGTAGTTTGTAGGTTTTTAGAAATGTATCTATTTCTTCCAGGTTATCAAATATGTTGGCATATAATTGATCATAGTAGTCTCATGGACCTTTTTATTTATGCAGCAATCAATCGCAATGTCTTCTCTTATTTTTTATTTTAGTTATTTGAATCATCTCTTTTATCTTATTCTACCAAGGAGTTTGAAAATTTTGTTGATTCAATAAAACAACTCTTTGGTTTTGTTGAATTTTTCCCATTTTTTCCATTCTATATTTTATTTCTGATCTATTCTTTGTTATTTCCTTCTTTCTGCTAGTTTAATTTTTTCCTTTTTCTAGTTCCTTCAGGTGCAAAGTTAAGTTGTTGATTTTATAGCTTTCTTTTATTTTAACATCGCCATTCCTCATTATAAAATTTCCTCTTAGTACTTCTTTTGTTTCATCCAACAAGTTTTGGCATGTTGTGTTTTCATTCATCTCAAGATATTTTCTAATTTTATTTGAATTTTTTTTCTTTAACCCATTCATTGTTCAGGAGTGTGTTGATTAATTCCCACATATTTGCAAATTTTCTAATTTTTATTTTGTTATTGATTATTAGTTTTATTCCATTGTGGTCAGAAAAAGATACATGGCATAATTTCAAACTTCTTCCATTTGTTAAGACTTGTGTTGCAGGCTAATGTGTGACCTATCCTGGAGAATGCTCCTCATGCCTTGAGAAGAATCTCTAGTCTGCTATTGTTGGGTGAGATGTTTTGCAAATGTATGTTAGATCCACTTGCTGTTTACCATTGTTGAAGTCCTGTTTTTAAATAATCTTCTTTGTAGTCAATCTATTAGTAAAGGTAGATTATTGAAACATTTTAGAAATATTATGTTGCTGTTTATTTTATCATCTCTGTCAATGTCTGCCTCATATACTTGGGTGGTCTTTTAGGTGAATATATAATTATAATTGTTATATATTCCTGGTGAATTGAGCCTTTTATCATTACACAGGCATTCCTCTTTGTCTCTTATGGCAGTTTTTTTTAAACTTAAATTCATTTTGAATGAAATAAATATGGAACAACCTGCTATTTTTTGGATATCATTTTCATGGAATACCATGTTTCATCCATTTATTTTCAGCATACGTGTGTCCTTAAATCTAACACAAGTCTCATGTTGAGGGCTTATATTTGCAATTTCTTCTTGTATTTAATTTATTTCGCCTATTTATTTTAATTGCGGTATGCATTCAACTGTTAGGACTTCTATAACAAACTACAACAGAAATTTATTTTATCATATTTATAAATTTGGTTTCCATTAAGGGCTTACTTCTCATTTTGTACATGACCAACTTCTCTCTATTGCCACACAAGGGCTTTTCTCTGTCCTCATATGGACAAACGAAATTCCTTGAGATGTTTTCCTCTTCTCATAGGCACAGCAGTTTCACCCTTATGACCTAATTTAACATTAATTACATCCCTAAAGTATATACAAAATTTTACCTTCCTAAATAGATATGGATTCGGAGAAGGGGGAAGCACAAGTCAGTTCATAACAGGTGTGTTAATTCATTTATATTTAGCATAATTACCCAAAGTAAAGGACTCATTACTGCTATTTTAGTGTTTCATGTATGTATTTTTTCCTTCTTTTCCTCAATTGTTGCTTTCCTCTATGTTTCATTGATTTTTGCAATGATATGTTTTGGTTCCTTCCTCATTTTTTCTTGTATATCTCCTATAAATATTTTTTTTTCATTATCATGGGGATTACATAAAAGTCTACTCCTTTACCATGTGCCAACACTTTATGTTATCAATGTTAAGTTACATACTTTTTATATTTTTATCCATTAATATAGTTTTATAAATACAATATTATTTGTGTTGTAAATTCTATACCTGGATAAACAGTAATTTAGACACTACCATTACACAATTAAAAATTCTGCACTAGTTTATGTATTTACATTCATAAAGATTTTTATATAATTTGTTTTGATGTCTAGTATTCTTTTGTTTCAATTCGTACAACGCCCATTAGCATTTTGTGAAAGGTAGTTCTGGTGATGATACATTCCTTAAACTTTTGTTTGTCTGACAAGGAATATTTTTCTCTTCAATTCTGAAGGGTAGTTTTGCTAGATTTAGTATTCTTGATTGGTAAGTTTTTCTTTCTTCTGTTTTTTTCTAGTGCCTAGATTCTATCATCCCAATTACTGTTGTTTTATATGGTTTCTGATGAGAAATCAACTAATAATCACATGAAAGCTTCCTTGTATATATCAAGTTATTTTCTCTTTCTGCTTTCAATACCTTTCTGTTTCTTGTATTTTGACAGTTTGAGTATAGTGAAGGCATCTTTGAATTTATCATAGTTATAATCCTTTGACCCTTCTTGGATTTGAATCTACCTTTCTTTACTCAGTTTGGGAAGTCTTCAGCCACCACTTCTCCAAATATGTTCTCTGCCCTTTTCTGTTCCTCTTCTTAAATTTTCTTAGTCCATACATTAGTCCCCTTGATGTTGTCTCAGAAATCTCCATGGCTTTTTTCACTTGTTTCACTCTTTTTCTTTCTTTCTTTCTTATTTTGTTCATACAGTTCAAAAAATTCAAGTGACTTGTCTTAAAGTTGACTGATTTTTTCTTCTGCTTTATCAACTCAGCTATTGAATCTCTCTAGGGAATTGTTCATTAATATCCTCTGTATCTTCAAGATTTCCATTTGGTTCTCATTTTCATTTCTATTTCTTTGTTGATATTCTCATTTTGCTCATGTATTATTTTCCTGATTTTTTTTTTGTGGGTACCGGGGGTCGACCTCAGGATGTCGTGGGCCAGCAGGCGCCCGTGCTGCTGAGCGATATCACCGGCCCTTTTTTCATATGTGGGTTCTGGGAGTCGAACTCAGGCCCTCGTGCTTGCCAGTCAGGCGCTTAAGCCGCTGAGCTATCTCACCAGCCCCCTGATTCTGTTTATTTTTGTATTTATGTTCTCTTGTAGCTCACTGAATTCCTTAAAGATGAATACTTGGAAGTCTTTGTCACTTTGCTCATAAATCTCTATTTCTGATTTTAGTTTAGCATGTGGTGAGAGATATTGGTCTAGTTTCAGTCTTCAGCATGTGGAAAGCCAGTTTTCCCAGCACCATTTATTAAAGAGGCTATCTTTCTTTCAGTGAAGGTGTTTGGCCCCTTTGTCAAAGATAAAGTAGCTGAGTGTGTTTGGAGTTATTTCTGCATCTTCTATTCTCTTCCATTGATCCTTAGGTCTGTTTCTTTGCCAGTACCATGCTGATTTTATCACAGTTACTTTGTAGTATAATTTCAAGATAGGGATTGTGATGCCCCCTGCCTTGCCCTTGTTGTCCAGAATTGCTTTTGCTATTCTAGGTCTCTTCTGGTTCCAAATGAATTTTAGGATTGTTTTCTCCAGTTCTGTGAGGTATGCTATTGGTATTTTGATTGGAACTGCATTACATCTGTACAATAGTTTTGGAAGTATGGCCATTTTCACTATATTTGCTCTGCCTATCCAAGAACAGGGTATATCGTTCCGTTTTCTGATATCCTTTTTCATATTTTTTTCAGAGTACTGTAGTTTTTGATGTATAGATCTTTCACTTCCTTTGTTCAATTAATTCTTAAGTATGTCATTTTTCTTGATGCTATTGTGAAAGTTGTAGATTCCCTAATTTCTCTCTCAGTGAGTTTGTTATTCATGTACAGGAATGCTATTGATTTTTGAGTGTTGACTTTGTATCCTGCTATGCTGCCAAATGTGGTTATTAAATTTAGGAGTCTTTTGGTGGAGTTTTTGGGGTCTTCCGTTTCCTAAGGTGTGATAGTTAGTTTTGGTGTCAACTTGAATAAGAAATGCCTAGTGGGTTAGTTTAGCATAGTTCTGGGTGGGTCTGGATGATGGACTTACTGAAGAGGGAAGACCCACCCTGAGTATGGGTGATATCAACTAATAGGCTTGTAGCGTGAATGGAATAAAAAGGGTCCCTTTTGCTCCTTCAGAGGAGCACCAGTCACCTCCATCACCTTTGGCTGTCCATCTCCAGGCTTCCAGGGCAGACTCTTCAGTCTTCCAATACAGACGCACATTGGATTCTGCAGTGAGCTCCAAGGCTTTGACTTTTAACTGGATCCTCCGGCTCTCCAGTGCACAGATGGTCCTTTCACATTCTCCCACCCCTGACTCTGTAGGAGATCATTGTAAGCCTACCTTGTAAATCCTTTATATATCTTGTATATTATATTATATCATATCATATCATATCATACTATATCTGTTCCTCTAGTGAACCTTAACTGATACATAAGGTTTGGTGTCTGGAAGATTTATTTTGTTGTTTTGACTGAGCCATGTTTCCTCATTTCTTCTTATGTCTTTTTATTTGTTGCCAAGGTCCATGTATTTGACAAAAGAATAAACAATTCTCTCACCAATTAGTCCAGCTACAGATTCTAAAGCTCCTTCATAGCTTTTCTGGAGACGTATCTTGTTTGGGTTTGTCATATGATTTTATGCTAGAGAGCCTTGCTAGTTTCTTTTTCAGGAACTAATAATTTCTTAGTTTCTCTGATACATGTCAGCACTATTTTAGGCTCCTGTGTGCAACAACAAGCCAGCAAACTCATCTGTGTTCCCAGTGCTCCGTGGCATTCAAAATATGTGAGATCATCAACAGCACTCTCAATCAGGCGGGAGAGAAATAAGTCCTGCAAGCGACCAGTGGGAAAACTGGGATATTTTAGATGTGTGGTTTACACATCTCTTTCCCCCACAAAGGAGAAGCCACACATTGAGTGTCTCCTCCCCTCCACACCGAGGTGTGCCAGCTTGTGGAAGGGATACAATGGGTGAAATGCAGTGGTCTTCTCTATATGTTTCAGTGGAGATTTTCTTGGCTTTGCACTTATCTCGAGGTACTGAGACTTCTTTACTTCTTTCTGGAAGTCTCACAAATGTTTTCGGACTGTACTTTATTGTTGGATCCATGTCTCTGTGGGAAGTGAGGTGTGTGGCTTCCTATTCTGCTATCCTGCTCTATCTTTGTATGTTTTAAGAGGTGAACAATTTGAGGCTGACAAAGATTAGACAAAGATACATAGTGAGCAAATCGCAGAGCTTGGGTTTGAACGAACAGTGTTTTCAGTCGCAGCCTGTGTGCACAGCACTTGCACCCCAGACCACAGCTGGCAACCAATGAGATGATGAGGAACCACGAAACACGTGGCTATTCAGTGCAAGGGGAAAAGGGATGTAGTACTGACTCGAATAGGAAAAAGTTTCTTTTTCTATGGGGAATTGTATTCCTTATACACATCAGTTTTGACTGGTTTACATTAAAATATGTTGTTTATATGTAAAACATTGTTTTTAAAAATAAAGCAAGGATCATCTTTAGTTTTAAAAATTACTTATTTGAGAGGTTCTTGCTAGCCTAATACCACAACTAACATAATTTTTTTATCTGGAGCAGGTCACATGGCCACGAAGTGGTGAGTCTAGATTTGAACCTATGACTTCTTAGCCCTAATGTTCTCTTATAGGATAAAAGGTGTGCTGTAATCAGCATTTCATCTCTTACGTCATGTAGCATCCTATTACCTAGGGCCTGGCACTTAATGAGTCCTGGATAAAGGCAATGTACATATTCCAAAGTCAGAAACAGTCACCCATAGGAATTCAGTGGTTCAGCTCTTCAAGTATTTTCATGGCTGCAATGGTATTAAGAGCACAGAGGATGGTGTAGTCCTCACAGCTATGAGGGTAGAAGTCCTAGAAAAAGGGAATAAAGCAGAAAGAGAAAATCCCTGAAAGACAGAATCAAAGTCCTAGTTGGAGAGCTCATCCCAAATTGCTAAATTAGTAACTGTATCTGAAAAATGCATGTAAAGAAGGATAGGAATCACTATACACTTTCTGACATCTTTTCTTTCTTCTTTCCTTCCTTGCTCCTACCGGCCACCCTTCCTTCTTCCCTTTCTTCTGTCCTTTTTAAAATAAAGACTTACTTCTAATAACTACATGTAAATTAATTGGAGGCAAGTGTGAAAAAGAAAGCAAAGTTCACAAAATGTCCTCACAGTCACAGTGGCTGCATTACACTTACTGAATTCTTCAGTAAAAGATATCCCTGATTTCCCAGTTATTTTTCCAAATTTATCATTTTTTACAAATAAAATTACAACGTTAATATAAATCAGAAGTAAAATAATGTGCTTCTTATTCCACCAGCTGAGTGAATCAGACGGGAAAGTCAGAGTGGAGACACAATTAACTATTGAATCTTGATTCTCCTGCTCCCTGGCAAGCTCAGCTTCACTGAGCTTCGGTCGCGCTCATCTGCAGAATGAGGGTGATAATAATGCCAACCTCCCAGGGCTGCTGTAAGCATTAAATGAAATAAGTACCTCATAACTCTAATTTACTGGGTACTTTGGTTATAATTATTTTCATCTTTTATATTCTCTTTCTGTTGTAGTCCATAAGCATATAGACCTTTCCAGCTATGATCTTTGTACACACAAGTTCATAGCTTGCCCCTTGCTCTATCATGGACTGGCCTGTTCCTGTATCATCAATATTATGCTTTTTTAAGGTTGTGTGCTCTCGCCAGTGGATATGCCAGAGTGCATCAAAGCATTTCTCCCACAGTTGGGTGTTGCATGTATTCCTGGAGCTTTTCTATATACATGACAACAATGACCATCTTTGAGTGGTTTGTGTTTTTTGAACATTATTAGCAAGAAACTTTGAACTCAAGGTCTACAGGGCTTCTTATTATTAGTGTAAATGGCCAAAGTCAGGCTTACTGCCAGTAAGGCTTTCATGAGCCAGAGTAGTCCCACCACAAAGACTGTGTCTCAGGCCCCATAAATTGTGCTTTGTGCCCCCACAAAGACAGAAATCAAAGACAGAGTGGGGCCTGGGCAGTAATTTTTCAATGTAACTATGGGGATTGTTATGCATATAGCTGGGAGCACTTATTTAGAGATGGAATAGATGTAAACACAACTTTCAAGCTCTATAAGCCAAAGTCCTTGCCCAAAGCAGTTACAATTCAAATGGTCTAATTGAATGTGGGAAACAAAGAGCAAAGTCATCCAGACTGACAGTCACAAGGAGTGGAGACATGGAATTGGCGCCATCAGTGGTCTTGCCAGGAGGCAGGTCTGGGACAGGTCTGAGTTGGCCAAGCAATCAAAGAGAAAAGAGGCTGGAGCCAAGCATTACTTATGGAGAAGGGAAGATGAGAACAGAGGCAGTGCGGTTAAGTAAGAGGAATCAGAATCTAACCATAGGGAAGCAGCCTCTTCAATGCTGTCTCATTAGGAAAGACCAGGCAGAGTAGAGAGAAATGGCCTCTCCTCTTAATGGCAAGAAAGCCAGATGTGGCTGGCTTTAGGAATAGGAAATGGGCCCAAAGAACATAGGTGCTGACCACCATATACACCCAGGGACCACCATATACACCCAAGGAGGTGTACAATTCATCTAACAGTGACACCTCTCTACTCAAGACCTTTTAAAGTACCTTTTGATCTTAGGATAAAGTCCAACTCCATCCTATGGCTCACAAGGGCCTGAATGTTCTGGTCTCTACCAACCTCATCAGCTTCGTGTCTTTCTACTGCCTGAGGTTCTGGCTCAAAGCTCTTCCTCTCAGGGCCTTGAAGGAGTTGTGTACTTTCTCACTTCCCAGCCTTCTTACGCACTGTTCCTTTTGCTTGAAACACTCTCCTTTTCCAGCTTGTCACACAGCTAATTCAACCTCATTGTTCATGTCTCAAATTAAGTATCACTTTCTCCTGGAATTGTACATTGAGGTACCTTTTGGCATCCTCTGTGTACCTTATAGAGACACCACATTTTCTGGTAATTGTTTACTTTCATGTCTCCTCCATAATCTGTGAACTCATATCTGTCATGGTCACTATTGACTTCTTAGTGACTGGCACAGTGTAGGTGCTTGATAAATGTTTTTCATAAAGTAACAAACAGAGGCAAGCAAATGGACCAATTCCATTTAGTCTATTCACCACTTTGTACATGGTCTGTGCAAACTTTCTTCTAAAAATGAGGAACAAGAGAGACAAGATCTTTGTCCCCTCTTGAGCCCACTGTCTAGTCTAGTAGGGGCACAGACAGGTACATAAAGAATTTTGGGAAAATAAGTGCCCCAGTGGTGATGCAGAGGGCTCTTCATACTGAAGAGGAATAAAGGGGGAAGAATTCATGGAGAGAAAAGGATTATCACTTGGTTGTAGAGGTCCGATAAATCCTCAGGAGACAAAGTAGGGGGAAGAGATGTTTCTGGCTAACAGAGTAGCTAGAGAAAAGTTGTACAGCCAGGAAAGAATGGATGATGTTCAGGGAACAGCAAGCAGCCTGCGAAGACACTGTCAGAGATCTCTAATTGTGCTTGGAGGTGAGAATGGAAGTATATAGGCAGTGGCCAAATCACAGAGGGCCACATGTGCCAAACTAAAACAACAGACTTTATCACATAGTCAGTAGGGAGGTCTATGGTGTCTGAGTCGGGAATTCACATGAGAAGAGCTACGCTTTGGTTGATGGACCAGCTGCCATGGGACAATAGCCTGCATAGTTGGGAATCTGCAGCCTAAAAGCACCATTCTGGGAGAATGTGATCTAAGAGAAACCTGTGTTTCTGGTCTATAATATAAAATCATGCACATTTTATCAAATTATAGATCTAGAAAGGATGTTGGCTGAATCCTGGAATATTCCAGCAAGAAGGGCTATGTTGGTGACAAAGCTACAATACACATTTACCTGGTACAACTCAACCACACAGAAAGGCTGCAGTATAAGCACAAGTGAGAGATAACGCATAGGTGCAGTGAAAAGGAGAGAAGATAGGAGGACAGGTTGGGGTTCTAACTCCAGCTCGGCCTCTGACTTGCTGTGAAACCTCAGGCAAGTCCTTTCTCTCTCAGTCTCTGTTTGCTCTGCTATGTCCTTTTCATCCTACTCTTGTGTGTTGTGATGGGAATCTTGCGACGCATACATGAATTTGAGAGGCTGTTCCACCCCAAGTCTGCTAGCCTTTGTGCAAGTAAGAAAAAAAGCAACTTTCCTCTAAACATTTCACTTACATTAATTGGGAAAACTGATAGAAGAAATATACACTTCTTTCTGTCTATTATGTGAAGATCATCTACTAGGGCAATATAATGTATAGGCTGCATGGTTGTCTGGCAACCCTAGACTCACACAGAATTCATGTCAAAAAACAGTGGCTAGGAAGGCCACTGGTCTGTCCCAGTGAGACATACCTGACTGGTTCAAGACCAGTAAGAAAGAATATGGCCCTTGAGGTGAGCAAAGTAGATTACAAAGAGCCTGCTCATAAGCAAGAATGACAATCACTCTATCCGTGGGCCAAACAAAACTTTTCAAAGATGACTCTAACCAGAGACACAAGTGAATGTGGGGTGACGGGCATATAGATTAGTTGAGTAGCCCAATTGCTGGGCATAAGAGAAAAGGATAGGCTTTCTGGAATGGTCCCTTTGTTAATGATAAATATTACTTGAGCACGTCCTCTCCAGCAAATCATTCCCAAAGTCATTTCAAAGATGCTCTACACTGGGGAGACTACCTCAGACACACAGACACAGAGGCTACCGGTGGATCTGGAATGAAAGTATACTGACTATTTTAAAGGACTGGGGTTTATTCCTCCATAAAGGGAACCTTCATGGCACACGAAGAGTACAGTGATCTGGGACTGAGTTATTTACCAGCAACTAAAACATGAAATTAAGCTGGTCCCTAAAGGCAATTTTGTCCTTCACTGCCTGATGCTTCGGTATGGGACCACATTTGCTTTTCATATTCTCACATTCTGCATGGACAATTGTTTTCCATTTAAGGTCTGTGATGATCCCCATGAGACTGTCTGCATGATCATGTAATTTCTAGTTTCTGGAGGCCCAGCAGTGTGTTTGCCTTGGCAGACTATAACAGGAAACTTTCTTTCCCCCCTTTTTTTTTTTTTTTCTGGTTTAAAAATTTAAAGTCCTGGGAATGTTTTAGAAACAGGCCCCCGACCAAGACAATGTTTCTACTGTGATAGAACATAACAGGACTGGTTCTCATAAGCATAGCCCTTCTTCTTAGCCACACTTTTTAAGAGAAAGAGATTTGATTTGATGGATCGTGTTTCAATCAATCCTCTGTGCGGCTGTGGGAAATGTGAGTGTGCCTGAAACATGTTTCTCTGGTGTTGACAACACAGGAGGTCCAGAAGATGCCATATTTCTCCTAAGCAAGAGATGCCAGGAGAAGGACTTAGATATCATGGGGCTGGCCCTGGGGATAAGAGAAGCCACAGCATGACAGTCATGCTAAGGCCAGAGGAATCCTCCTGGGATGAGGAGTTGGAAGAGGACCTATATGGTGTGACCCTCAGCAGTCCACCTGGAAAGGCAGACAATGTGTAATCTGCCCTGTGGCTCCCAAGCTAGTAGTTTAAGGCCAGCCATAGATCTCTTGTAACTAGAATGCTCTGGAATGGATGGGAGCACTCTTGAGACTTTTAAAAGCAGACATGAAAACAAAAGAGACACATACCTTTTAAATCCTTGATAATCCTTGATTCCTCTTCTAAGGTAAGCACTGCGTTAGTTGAATCCGAAGTTTGTATTAGTTGTTGTATTTTCTTATATTTTTATGTTTTAAAAACAAATGAGTGCTCCTAACACTAAAATCTGAAAATGAGGCAGCACATCCATTGCCACAATACTAGACAGCATTCCTTTTTTAAGTATTAAAAATGATTTCAATTTTTAAAATTAATTTTTATGGTATCTGCCATAATAATTTTGTTAACCAAATCACTGTTTGCCTCATTGGATAGCAATTTACACTTTTTCCCTGAGAAAGAAAGCCCTAAGGAAGCTCAAATTTCCACTGTCTGCTTCCAGGGTTGCAGGATATTAAAATGTGAGTGTGTTGCCCCATATCTTGTGCTTTTCTCCAAACACATTAATTCTTTGTTATGTTTTTTTAATGGAAATGAAGAGAATAAAATTGGCTTTGGCATTTTATCATGAAACTAAGATAACTGAAAGAAAATGCCAGAGTGCTCATTCTAATATTACATAGAGAGAGAAGCAGAGAGAGAGAGACAGAGAGAGAGAGAAAGAGAGTCTTTGAACAAACATCTAAGCCTCAGCTGTTTCAGTTGTAAAATGGCACTATTAACACAGGTAGGTGGTTCTGGTTACAGTGAATGTATGTTGTCTTTTCGCAGAGAGAGCCTCATCCACACATGACACGTGACCTATTTAAGACAACCAATGAGGCATTATGTCTACCAAGCATTCCAGCCATTTTCTGAAGGGCTACTACGTGTCATGTGCTGAACTGGATATGTACTGTCTTAAATAGGTCTTCTTTAGTGACCAATTCAGCTAACGACCTAGTCACAGGCTCAGAACTGGGTCATTAAATGAGAAATGTCTGTAGTTAGTAAATACAAAAGCTGAGCTTCTAACTCAGGACTGTAGAATGCCAGATGATCTGGTTTTTCCAGAATTACCATGACTGAAATTTCCAACAATGTCATACAGTCAGAGGTATCACAATATGGAAGGCTCTCAAGAGATTAGTTAATCTTCCCATCTCTCCACAAATGAAAAAATTGAAGGTCAAAACAGGTGATTTGATTTTTGTCACATAGAAAATGATTCGCAGAGTTGGAACAGGAATGAAAGCTTTCAGGCCCAGGAGAGACCCTCCCTAGGAAAGTAACCATCTTCCTCACCCTGCTAAAAAGAGGAAGGAAAGAAAGGAACCAGAGGTCTTGGCTCTTGCCACCTGGCCCAGGGATAGTTCTCTTCTAGCTGGTTTTCTTCACCTAACAATTGTGTACTGGTTCACTTGA
The DNA here is from genome assembly GCA_028451465.1 of Erethizon dorsatum. Lineage (NCBI taxonomy): Eukaryota > Metazoa > Chordata > Mammalia > Rodentia > Erethizontidae > Erethizon > Erethizon dorsatum. The sequence continues at coordinate 133,794,518 of CM051842.1, forward strand.
GAACCAGAATTGATAGAAAATATATGCATGGTAATGCAAAGGGATTTATTAGGTAGGCTTACAGGATCAGAGGCAGGAGAGTCCAAAATTGGTGTCTGGGCACTAGAAAGCTAGAGGATCTAGTAGCCATTCAGCCCAAGGAGCTGAAAGCTGCAGAACAAGAGGGATCAAAGATGAACTCGAGTCCAAGGTCGAAGGTCTGGAAGCTCGCAGGAGAGTAGCTGGCATAAGTCTGCATTAGAAGGCTGAAGAAACTGAACTCTGATGTCCAGAGGCAACAGCAGCAGCAAAAGATGCACCCGCTCATGCAGAATGGTACTTCCAAAGGAAAAAAAAAAAAAAAAAAAAAAAAAAACATACACCAACTTCCTCCTTCTTTGCCTTTTATTCCATCCAGGCTACAAGCTTATTGGATAGTGCCACCGACAACTGAAGGGAGAAATGCCAACCCAGAACTGCACTTTACTAATCTGCTGGGCATTTCTTTCCCCAGTCAAGTTGACACGTCGTGATTAATGGTCACAAACTGGAAGCGTGGATTGGAAAATGTTATGTTGTTAATTTTGCCAACTCATAAGCAGATTCAGAATTTTCCCCAGTTAACAAACACAGGTAATAAACCACAGTAGTATTAGCAGCACTTGTGACAGGTTGTCAAGAGAAATTAGAGATATTTGCAAATCACATTAGGGTTGTTGAACATTTCTCGAAATGTCATTTGTACTCACTACTCTAAAATTGCAGTACTTGTTTACAACTCCTTGATAAAGAAGTATGTATGTTACTAGATCACAGATTTGTTTGTAAAAATATTTTGTAACTGTGTTTCAGTATTACTGGTTTCTTTACTAATCTCATGATCATTTTTTGATATGGGCCTCTGGATTTCCCCAGACCACCGAAGTGGCCAGTGTAGAAAAAGTTAAGACCTCCTGCTCCGCAGTAAATAGGGCCTTCACTCCAGGCAGAGCTAACCTGTCAGTGAACAGCTTAACACAAACTTCTCACGGTAGCAGTACAGTTCAGAGGTATTCTAAATAGCATACCACTTATGAGTCTGGCTTAAAGAAAGAATGACAATATTTAGTCAACGCCAATCCTCAACAATAATTCAGTCCCTTTTTCTTAGCCTATTTGCTGCATGATCTCCTCGGTGGGGATATTAGCCATCCACACAGTCTAAGTTCTCTCCCTCGGTGAACAAGGACAAAGCAAGTTCTGAGTCTTCACTGTCACAAGAAACAATTGGTCCTGGATTTGTGCAAAGAACTCGACACCAAAATAACTCATCAAAACCACATCAGTCCATGCCCAGTAAAAGCACTCCACCATTATTGGTCAGTGAGAATACATGAGAGAGAATGCAGTGAACTCTGGAGATTTAAAGAAGTTTTCCCACTAACATCATCACCCTGTTCCTTACTGGCCACGTCTTTCTCCTCTGCTGAATCGTGCATATTACAATGGACACAATGGGAGGAAATAGGGTCATTGCCCTGGGATGAGCTTAAAAATGAAAAAATGTACATTGTATCTGATTTCTATCCATCTTCCAGTGCTCGTTTTTAACCTAATAAACAATGTTTTGTTCATATATTAACTCAACACATGGATTTATATGTGTGCAATTATATGAAGATCTGCTTTATACTATGTACTACTTCCTCATCTGAACAGAAACACTGTAATTTTCATGTGGAAGAAATGCATATAGGGTCAGGATGTAGCAACAGTCCCTGTAAAATAAAGGAAATGGAGCCCTGGAATAGTACTTCACAGAGCCTCACAAAAACCATCTCAACCTTCACAACTCTGTTTCTGGGGTAGTTTATGTCCACTTTAGATAAAGAAACAAGGTCATGTGCCATGCTCAAAGTCACAAAGCAGCCAGAAGCAGAGCTAGCACTTGGACTTAGATCTTTCACCAAGACTTTTCACATCACCCAACAGCTCCAGTGTATTTGTGGTCTTCGCATAGTTGTGAGAGGATAGGAGTGAAATCCTGCCTCACCAAGGAATGGCATCCTCTTTTAAGTTTCCAAATGCATGTGTGATGACGTGCCAAAAATGGACCTGCAAAAACAGTTCTTCCCACAGACGGAATTCAGCTTGACCCTCTTTCCCAACTGATCATAGATGGAGTATCCTCATGAGTCAGCGAAGACTGAGGGACAAGGGGACATCTTGCCCCAGCCACAGATCTTTTTGGAAGGCAGAGAGATAGTTTTCTCCCTTGGTTCTCAACTCCACCAACTAGCAACAAATGCAAGTTCCCATTCCAAAACTTCTGGGACATACAATTGCTGGGAACACAGAGGGGCAAAATGAGTTGGAAAAGATCCTAAGAATTTCCTGCTTCGAAGCACAGAAAATGAGCAACTGAGTAATTAAGGGAAATATCGTTAAGGGGTCCTTGCCAAACCTTCTCTCTGGATCTAACTGTGGTTCCCAAGGCAGTTCGATGCTGGTGATGGCCAGAATACACCTGTAAATACTCAACTGCTGGTGCAATTATGGGCGTTAGCTGACCATCTGTCATTTGGGGAAACAACTGGCTAATTGCATCCTTAACTGAGTATTTACAGATGTGTTCAATGCATGTGAAAGAGAAGACCACTAAGAGCCATGACCGTGGGCTTCGTTATGACTTTATCAAATCCTTCTCTAGCAATTGACAGGAGACCTATGAGTCAGCAGCTTCCCCCAAGATCAGTCATCCCTGTCAGATAGGAAGAAATGGAGTGAGAGAGAAAGACAGAGAGCCATGCTCTCCTCTAAGGGCCTGAGCCGGGCTTTGAAAGTACTCATCCGCAGCTAGACCCACTTACTGCCAGAGAAGTAGCCCCAACACATCAGCTGGGAAAAGAGGAGGGAGGGTAACTGTCTGGCTCCCCATTTCTTTAGACTTGGTCTGAGACAATAGTTGTCCAACATCTAAAGTTTGGGGAGATCTTACAGGGCAACCATGCTGTATTAACAACCCTGCATCACATCAATTGAAACGTGGCCGTTGCTCTGAATTGTTACATCTACCCACTGAGTTGCCTGGGAACATGTGATTTTAAGAAATGATGCTAAAGCCCAAGATTTGGCTTAAATAATCTCCTCTTCTCTCTTATGATCACCAAAGGAATTGGGGAAGAGTTTCACTTCCCAACGTCTCTCAGTACAATGATCAAACTCACCTGTTGATCAAAAAGCTGCTTCCTGTTCAATATGACAAATCAGAGAATCAAGAAATGCCAGAGTTGAGGGGAGGCTTAGCAAGGATGAAGGCTCTTCTCTCATTTACTTTCCAGATGAGGGAGTAGAGGAACGAAGAGATGAGGCTCGTTTGAGGTAATACAGAAAGCCCTGGGCAGAACCAAGACAAGAATCCTAGCCTCCTGAGGCAGTGGCCAAGATACCATCTGCTTGCCAATTGCTGCTTAATATGAAATGCACGTAGATGACCCTTTAAATAAATGCTACACGTGATGGATTCTTGACAGAGCCAAGACTGTCACTTCCGGCCCCCTCCCCTTCTTAAGTCTGTCTGGAGGAGATTTCAGCTGCACTTCGATTCTGATTAATACCTGGTAGATGGAATTTCCTGTACCTATATGGTCCCAAAGATTTCCTAAAGTTAATGGCACTGGAAATATACATAAATTAATGATGGCTGGAGATGGCAGACTTTCGTGGCAGCCAAAGCCATCAAGATCAAGAACAACCTTCCCTAGGTGTAAATATAAAACTCCTCCGGGAACATACCAGAAGGAAGAGTGTTTTTATAACACAGAGTTAAAATCTAAATTACATTACTCAGAGCTCTTCAAGTGTGGACTAATAAATAACACATAAAATAAAACAGCACTTTATGAGGAAGACTCCTATATTTCAAGCATTTTCCCACTCTGAAATTTGTTATTTAATATGGACACTTTTAGCCACGAAATTTCTAGAGTTTATTCAAAATCTTTTATGTGCTTTACAAGGTCATTAGAGAATTTATTTGCTCTTTCCCTTACAGATTGGAAGGTGGGCAGTGATATATGAGGTTTCACATTTTATTTATTCACCAAACTGTTCCAGATGTGATCCCATCATTTATCCACAGACACATCAAACCTGCTGGGTGCCCTGTGCACTGACCTCCTCCCCACGTTCACTTTCATGCTTTTAAAGTTACAGCAGTGCTCACTTGGATGGGAAGACAAGAGAATTGCTATTTGGAGGGAGGTGGTGGCAGGAGGGAGACGATCGAAGTTCAGTAATAAAAAAAATTTAATTGCTTGACTACAATTTGGAAACCATATCCAGGCGGAAAACTGACCCAGTACCATTCCCCTAACCATTGCTTCCTGCTTGCCCTGCAAACAGGGCTGCATGCCTCAGATTTGGAAAGTGCAGGATCTAAATAAACGGAATTGAGCAGGTACTAAATCATTTCCCCCTTCTTCCAGTGATTTGTCACCCTAATAAGCATTCTGAGGATGATAGAGCTTTTATTACTACACACTGTTAAGCAGCAAGGAGGCTGCAATGTATTCCTGGCACTCTTCAGGGAAAATAATTACCCCATTCGGACTTTTTAAAAAAATCGATTTAACAGAAAGTTATATTTAAACACAAGTGTTTATTTAGTGCAAAATGTGAAATATTATTATATTTGTATTGGAGAGGATAATGGTGAGACATTCTATGACACCACAGTTCCTGAGATGCAACCTACACTTTCCCAACTCTGTCCCATTGTATTGTTTTGGTAGGGACGAAGAGAAGAAGGGAACTCCTCTGTAATGCCAGTTCCATATGTACTAAATATAAATACTGGGCCGGTGAGATGGCTCAGCGGCGTAAGCGCCTGCCTTGCAAGCGCGAGGGCCCGAGTTCGACTCCCGGAACCCACATACGAAAAAGGGGCCGGTGATATCGCTCAGCGGCACGGGTGCCTGTTGGCACGCGAGGTCCTGAGGTCGACCCCCCGGTACCCACAAAAAAAAAATATATATATATATATAAATACTGATACTACCAGATAATATTTGAAAAGCATTTTATAATTTGCTAAACAATGTCATATGCATTATCTCATTTGATCCCCACAAAAGCCCTGTGATGTTATCAGTCCCATTTTCCAGAGGAGGCTCAGAGACTGATAAAAGGATGCAAAAGCATATACAGAATTGTCACTGAAGCTAAGGTTGCCAAGTTTAGAAAAATAATGTAGCATCTTCCATGGGGCATACTTGTACTAAAATACTATTCATTGTTTATTTGAAATTCAGATTTAACTGAGTGTCCTGTATTTTATCTGGCCACCCTAACTATGGTGGGATTCCAAAAATGAAGGGTCCTCCTAATGCCTTCTTGTCATCCCCCCAGAACAGAAATTTAAGAGTTGGTTAGGAAAGGGTGAATGATTTGCCCACAGTTCCATTGTGAGCTGAGAATTTAGGTCACTTCTATGGCCTCTTAGCTTGGTGATGTGTAATTTCTCCCTTGCTTCCCCACCTTCCACTTGGGACCAGAAACAGAACTGTCACATGCTGTGGTGTCGTGACACAGTGGCAGCATACTCTGGCTGACTTAAGTGGGAAACAATTCTCTCAGATCTTTGTGGTTCCCATGCTCAGGGGAGGGCAGGGATCCAAAGAATACTTTTGCCTCCTCCTCTACCTTATCCCTAAATGCCATCATCTGGAGCCAATCTAATCCAATAATCACAGTACCAAAATGGATGGTTCTCTCAAAGTGGGCATAACAAAATAGGCTCTGTTTCACTCTTAAGTACAGAAGTGTAAAATAGAGTTTCAAAAGAGGTTATTGGAGAGTTACAATAATTAATACATTGCATAGTGTTGTTATTTTTATATTTTTCTCTTTAAAATAAAATAAATAAATAAACTTTAAAAAAAGTACAGAAGTGTGCAACAAAGCAATGCAATGTCATTTCCTGCCTATTGGATTGTCAAAACACAAAATTGTGTTATACTTGAAGCTGACGAAGGGGTCGGGAGAGCCTTTTTTTCTTTTGTTAATAGTGTAAACAGATTCCATTTTGCTAGGGATTAATTTGATATTGTCTATGGCAGTATAAAACTCATATTTTTGACCTAGCAATTTCTATATGTGACACCAAATCAAAAGCAACTGTGAAGTTTAATTGTATATATCAACTTGACTAGGCTAAGGGATATGCATATGGCTGTTTAAACATTATTTCTAGATTTCTAGATATGCCTATGATGGTGTTTTTGGAAGAGATTAATATTTGCTTTTTTATTTTTTTTTTTAAATTTTATTTTTATCAGTACACGTTTGCAGCACATAATGATTACATTCATGGTGGGGAGTTGGTACGTTTGCATCAGCAGACCTGGTACAAAAATTGCCCTCTCCAAAATGGGTGGCAATCATCCAGTCCATGGAGAGCCTAAATACGACAAAAAGACAGAGGAAGGGAAAATTCCTTCTCTCTGCTTCAGCTGGCACACCCAACGCCTCCTTTCCCCATACATCAGTAATCTGGATTCTCTGACCTTTGGATTTGAATGAGTCTTCTACCACCAGCTTCCCAACCTATAACCTTTGGCCGTGGACTGGAACTTCACTGCTGACCTCCCGGGTCTCCAGCTGGCAGATGGTAGATCAAGGGACTCCTCAGGCTCCATAATCACATGACCCAGTTCTTCATACTAAATCTCTTTCTATATATCTAAGTATATCCTATTGGCTCTATTTCTCTGGAGAATTCTGACTAATACAAATGGAATCCATTTCTTTAGACTTCAGTCAAAATATCTAACAGTCTCTTTTATTTTTATTTTTGTAGTCAAGTCATTTCATCAAAAGCAAATGACAACTGAATGGTATAAATGGTAAATTTGGAGGTGTCATCATCAGGGGACAATGGAGACGTTGTGAAGGACTGACACTACTGTAATTTGACCAGGAAAAATTAAGTTTAAAATGTTCCAGTTATATGATTAACCCTAAGAGAAAGAAAAATGTAGCCTTCTTTGGATGGCTTACTAGTATCAATGGCTTTAGCAAGCAAGTATTGACATGTTTTAACTCTCCTCCAAAGCAAAAAGGAAGAAAGAAGAAAAATAGTCGTTGAGTATATACAGTCTATAAGGAAAGTACTATAGTAGGCTTATGTCCTAAGAGACTGGCTGGAATACACTCCATGCATCTATTGACCAAAGTCATACCTGCTCTGCCCTTGGAGATCAGAGACAAATGTCCTAAACTACTAATCAAAGCAATGTGACAGAGTGCAAGGGGCTCCAGACAAGATTCGTATAAGAAATTGGTCAAATCTTCTCCAATAAATGCCTTAACCCCTCCAGACCTCAAATTCCTAATATGTAGCATGGGAACAATATTGCCTGTTCATACGTCACAGGACAATTACAATGTCAAAGTATCACTAATGGATGGTAGAGTGTTGACAAAACTAAAAGCTAAGTAGGAATGCCTTGTACTGTGGAAATGAGGCTGGTAGTGGAGATGACATTAGAGGTATGTCTCAGTCCTGCGTGGGCTGTCTTCATGACTTTGGAAAATCACCCCATTTCCTCCAAGACTTCCTGGGTGGGGGCGAACAGAAGAGGCTAGTTTTGCTGTATTCCACTGCAAGACATGGGACATGAACCTTTGAAAAATAGTGATTTTAACCATGAACTATGTCCTCAAAAAAGTTTTGCTGAGAGCTAAAATGCTATGTGTTACAGAGATGTCACTTGTAAGCAGTGAGTGGTTCATGTGTGAGGATCTCTTGAGATGCCTTGAGTGCTTGAGTGTCATGTGCCAGCTTCTTCTATTCCATGAATCCAGAGCCTCTTTGGCTGACCAACTCTACCATTGTTTTCATGCAGTATAACTAGAGTGTAATTGATAGGAAATACACAATATTTATTTAGGGAGGGGTGGTAGCCCATGCCCGAAATCCCAGCACTTGCTAACCTTAAGCAGGAGTATTGCAAGTTTAAGTCTTGCCTGGACAACTTAGCAAGACCCTGTCTCAAAATAAAAAATAAAAAAAGGGCTGTGGATGGAGGTCAGTGCTAAGGCCCTGGGTTCAATCCCCAGTACCACAAAACAGAAACAAACAAACAAAAAACCACATTTACTTAAACTATGCTCTTATTTTTGAATATATAAGGATGATTTAAATGTTGGAATTCTTTTATTTTATACTTGCTTCGCCTAAACCACTTTTCTATGTACATTTCTTTATCATAGGTTTACATTTCTTCATTTGTAGCCTACTCAGTAATACTTTCTTCCTTAAAGTTGTCTACTTTGTATTTAGCTTTGCATTAGTTCTCACCCGGGTTTGTATAAAACAGAGGCATTTTTACACTAGTATTTTCTTCATTCATTTCCAGATTTCTTTTGTCATCTCTGGAACAGCATTTTTGGATTTATTTATAATCTTTCAACATCCAAATAGTTTCATCTACCATTTAAAAATTGTACCTATTGTCCAACTACACACTGAACCTCCTAAGTATAATAGATCTGCTTTAGGAAAAGAATTAATAACCTACTAAGTGCACACTGAAGAATGTAGTTCAGCTATTACAGTTCATTTTTTTGTTCTATGAATAATATAAGATTTCTGCGTGTGCTCCAAAACTTTTCAAGAAGGCTGCACTGAGGCAGCTGAGGGCCTATGTCCACTGCAGGGCTGCTGTAAGAATTACATGCAGCCATGAAGGTGCACTCTTTGTGCTCTGTCCACTTGTGAAAATCCACTTTTATCCATTTTTCTCATACTATTGGCAAGATTAATCCAGTTTTCGACTTTAGAAGGCCAAAGATGGTGGTGTCAAGGAAGACACCATTATGCTGTCAAAAGCAGGGATGTGCATTTCTCTCAGATGACACATGCTGGATTCTGCCAGGATTTGATCTGTTCAGAGCTGGGGCTTTTGATGCGTTTGATGACTCACCAAGCCAGGTGACTTTGATTCTGTTTTCTTTGCCCTGTAGCGAATTGTGGTGCAGCAGACCCCTCTCACTTGAAACAAGTGAATGTTGATACAGTGGTTCAAGGGCAAGCTGGATTAGATGATGACTAAACTGAAAATCTCACTTCATCTAGTGATGAGACACATGCTTGGAAACTGAAACTCTGGAATACATAAACAGTGATTCTCTAAAGGAAACTTACAGAGTCTTGGAAACCAATGTGTAAGTGACTGTCTCAACGCAGCCCAAGGCCTATAATGCCAGCAAGTCTTGTTTCCAAGTACAAGCTAGTGCAACACTCAGGCAGACCTCGAAGTGATGGTGACTCCAAATTGGGGAGCCAACTGTAGATACCAAGAGAAGAGGAGAAATATGAGAATTATTATCAGAATGGCAATATAGGTCCTGAGTCAAGTAGCTGCATCATTGAACCGCAAATACCTTTGAGCATGGACCTTTACTTTTTAACTCATTTTGTGGCAAAACTTAGGAAGGTGTGGTATACGTAGTCTTTATTTATTTTATACAATGTGAATATTCCCATGTATCACTGCAGAAGCATCATTTCTTTGATTAGGGAGTGTTATCCTAGTTTTATATAATACATGGTGTTATGGTTTGTGTCTGGATGTCCCCCCAAAGCCTCATACAGTCATGGGGGCAGGCTTCTAGAGTTTGTGATTGATTCATTGTCTAGTGCTGGGATTATGGGTGTGAGTGCTTCACCCACCCTAGGGTGGGCAGCCTACATACAATATAAGGGACAGAAAGAGTCTTCTCTCGCGCTCCTCCTTTTTTGCTCTTTTTGCTTTTGTTGTCTTGTGGGTGCCATGAACTGTTGCCCCTCTGCCATGTGCCACCCTGCCTTGGAGCCAACTGATTATGGACTGAAACCTCCACAAACTGTGAGCTAAATAAACCTTTCCTTCCTTAATTTTGGGCGTCAGGTATTTTGTCTCAGCAATGAGAGAAAAGTAACTAAGACACATGGTATATGTGATATATTAACTTTGTAAAATTTGAATTTTTTAAACATCTGAACCATATCTGGATCCAAGGATTTGAGATAAGTGATGGTGGAGGTCCATAGCATAGTGGTTGCAAAAGTGGGCTGGAAAGCCAGCCTGCCTAGTTCTTGTCTCAACTCTTCCCAGGCTATGTGGCCTCTGGTAGGTTACTATACTTCTTTAAGCCCTGAAGAAAATAACGGAACCTACCTCACTGGAGTATGAACATTGTTAATGAACGTAAAGTGTGTAGAAGGTTCTTAGTGACCTGGGAACAAGTTACATAAACAGGAACTCCCTAGGAAACCAAGCTCCTCTACTACAGAAGCTATTGCCCATTCTCGGGGAGGTGACTTTATGGGGTCTGGTGACCTGGATGCTGAAAGAAAGCAAAGGCAGGGCCAGTGAGATGTCTCAGCGGTATAAGCACCTGCCTGGCAAGAGCTAGGGCTTGAGTTCGACTCCCGGATCCCACGTACGAAAAAAGGGCCAGTGATATCGCTCAGCGGCACGGGCGCCTTGCTGGCGCGCGAGGTCCTGAGGTCGACCCCCGGTACCCACAAAAAAAAAAAAAAAAAAGAAAAAAGAAAGAAAGAAAGCAAAGGCAAACATATACTAAACTAAACCTCACTGCCATCATTTATGGCTCCAGTGTTCCAGACCTGACATGTTCTTCAGGATCTAGATTTGACTCTGAAATAAATTTGTGCTGTGATCTTCAGTGACCTGTTTGCCCTCTTTGGACCTTTGGAATATGGAGGGCCAAATGAGATGAGTTCCAAAAGCAATTACCTCAAACACATTGTTTTCAACAGCAACATATTGCAGAACAACAACTATGGTCGGGGATTTGAAAATATCTCGCTTGCTAATTCCTGAGGGCTATGGCAACACAATCCTTGTTGTCGTAACCCAGAGCTGTGTCTAGGGCCAGGCCAGAGTAGCAGATGGACAGACCCAACTCCTAGATGCTTGTAATTGATCAGGACACACTATAATGAAGTAATTTTCTTGTCTTCATTCTCCATGTCAGCAGGGGCCTGTCTGCCACGCAGGAAGGGTGACAGAGTAATCTGAGCCACAGCTGAAAACCTGCTTTTTCTCCACAGTTATTTAGCCTGCCACGAGCTGTGGCAGGCGACGGGAAAGATTCCAGACAAGCAGGGGAATTTGGCTGCTCTCAAAATATCATACAGGAACTTTAAAAATTGAACTGATTTATGCTTCGTAATGTTTTCAATAATGTGTAAACTAAGTTAGAGCTTGAATCTGGATTTCAAGAGAAATTTTATATGTTACCATCCATGAAAGCACCACAGAAAAATCTCATTGTATGACAGCGTTCCCTCTACTATACCAAGAATTACATTTTGCATAAATAATGGATTTTGGAGTAGGATATGTAACATGCATTACTTTTCATCATCAAAGAGTGCGCAACATTACCTAGAGGTCTGAAAACTCCCCTGTGGCTTATGAATCCGGGTTCAGGAGAAAGCCTCACCACTGTAGATCTTTCTTGCAAGCTCTGCAAGCTCAAGACACTGCCAAGGAAACTTGGCACATCCTCAACCTTCTCAGTTGAGGCAGGGCCATCATAACCCTATAATCTGCACCAAGCCAGATTCTGGATTAGGAAACAAACCTCATTGCCAGTGGGAAATTGTGGATGATGATGCCTTCCCACCCATGGGCATGGCTAAAGGCTGACTTGTGTGACTTAAAGTAGCTGAGGCCCTGGAATGCCTTTCATGCACTTATTCTTTGAGCTGGTGGCTCATCCCCTCCACTAAGGTTTTACTATCTTGTACATACATTTTTTTAGCCTCAGAGAATTTTACCATAGCCAGGTTTCTGATAAACAGAACAAAACATCACTATAGGAAACCAGTTACAGATGATCTTGAAACAAAGGGTTTGGAAGCAAAAGTGCAGCACAGACCTACCTGTTGTAGCCCAGTGCAGGTACATTCCATCTCTAAACAGTTGGACAAGCTCTCCTGAGACCCAGAGATCCTGAGTTAATCATTAAAACCCAGTCCCTTGATTTTCTATCTAATTTGAGGTGAGTACAGCAAACCCTTCTGCCTGCCCTGTGGTTCTGTCTTGCAAAATCTTTAGTGTTGCATCTGTTGGACCTATGGGAACCTTCTCATAGTATTTGCCCAGCTAATCAAAAGGCAAAGACAATTTGACATTTGTATTACTAAAAGCATTTTCTAGAACTTAGCAGTCTGATTCCTTCTGAAGAGTACTAGATGTTTCACATTTGAAATACCATAAGTGAAAACATTTGGTAGAACATAAAGTACTACACAGTGTTCAAATGCCATGTGGAAGCTTGGAAATTATATTGGTTACTAAAATTGGGCTGCATCATTACACTGGAGAGGAATATTAAGTGCAGCATGGGCTGGGACATGAAGAGATTAGAGAGAAGTTGCTCCACACTGACGGAGCAGCCAGGAAAATGGGGTCTTGGCAGGGGGAAGGAGACATCTGGGGCTTGGACTCTGGGCACAGTAGGAGTAGCTTGGCTTTGGCTGAGGCCAGTAGATCATTAGAAACCATAGGTAACAGGAGGGATTAGAGCATAAGTCATCACCTCAAAAGTACCAGTGAGACAGCTCTAGTAAGTAGAAGGCTTCTGACTGAAGAGTCCATATCTGAAACCCCAGACCTGCAGCAATATTCTAGGGAAGATCCAGATCACCCGAGGCTTGTTTTCATGCACAAAGTTTATAGTCACACTCACAACCAGCCCATCAGATGCAATAATAATTACTATTAGTGACGATGCAAACCTTGCATAAATACAAAATTCATGGTTTTCAAATCATTTCCTCATCAATGAATTAATTTTTGCCTTCACAGAAAATCATAGGCACCTAAGGTGGGTTTTAGCTTTACTTAAATAGGAGAAGGTGGTTCTTACATAAGGTAACCCAATTAGCCAAGGACAGAGGAAAGTAGACTAACCCCTAGTCTCAGATTTTCCCATCAGCCTCATGCAGTTTTTAAGGATTGCTCAGCACAAAATATACTGGGTTGCCACTGGTTAGTAGTTCAATTTCTATAGGTCTTCCATACCCTGGGCTGCTTAGGATCTTGGCCCCTCCATTTTCCAGTAGGTCTGCAGTTTTAAAAACTGGATTCTGATGAGAAGTATCTGGAGTCTGACAAAAGCTAATTACAGTTAAGTGATATGAAAATTGGGAACTCAAGAGAAGATTGGCTTCTACTAAAGCCTAGGCAGAATAATCAAGAAATTAGCAGAAAGTGATGGTGACCATAAAGAGGCACTAGAGGAAAATTGAAGCATTAAAATTAAAGACATGCTGGCAAGTGGTTTGTCCCTTGAGAATCCAGGCCATCTTCTTTGCTATCAGGACATAATATAACTGAAGAGCATTTCAAAAAGGCAATGGGGGCTCAGTAGAGGAGTTGTCTCCAGCTAGGGCTAGGCTGGGGCTCAGGGACACTGGCTAATGGGTAGGCACTCTCGCATGAAGTATGCGGCCTTGGCTTGGCCCGACACTTTTAGGGTTTCTCTGGCAACATAAAGCAAGTACAGAGAAGGTAAATCAGAGGAAAAGGGTCTGAACTTACAACATCAGGAAACATTGAGATGTCCAGCTTTTAGCTAGTGAAGCATGGCTCCTGATCAACACAGTTGTTAATTCCAGTTATTTTAGTTAGGATATAAGGAGGTGAAGAGATTACATGTGCTGTCTAAATTCTCGAAGATAGAGCTAAGACAACATTTAAGACCTGTGGAACCGGGCATCGTTGAGTTCCTTTTATATGGTATGTAATGGACATATGATTTTCATACATGGTCTCATTTAATCCTCAGAACCATCCGTGAGGTAGGGCCAGACCTGCAAAATGAAGTATTATATTTCTTTTATAATTGGTAGGACAGTAACTTAGAGAGAGAAAATGGCATCCCCACAATTAAATGAGAGAAAACCGAATCTTGACTTCAATTGTGTCCTGCACCATGGTAATCCGCTTTGCACTACACTATGCAGATATTAATCCAACATAAGAAACTCAATGTTTATGGATGTGCAACAAAGGAATCCACATTTCATGAGGTAGTGACATTCAAATAGAAGCTGGATAAAAACTGCCAGATATTCAGACTTAGGTACTGTTTGGGCCAAATGACCTCTAACCTCCCTACCAACATTGAGCTGTCTAGGCCTGGCCACCTCAAAAGCATGTGCAAAGTGGGTGGGATACATGTTGTGAATAAATCCCCCATTGATCCCCAGTAGCTAGTGAGAAAAGAGATCAATGACTCACAAATCGGTCTAAATCCTCTTTTAGCCTCCTAATCCAGAGGCTATTTACTACCCACTTCACAAAGTTCTCTAATTTGACAGCAGCTTTCTCTTTTCTTGCTCTTTAAGGCAAAGTAGAAAAATATCCATAGAAGGAAAAAGGGGCAGATGGTCAAACCTGGAAATGTAGTTTAGCACTGACAATAGTTCCAGAAGATCCTAGAGGGGGGAAGTGGCCCACCATAACAGGGTCAATATTTCTCCCAATTGACCATTTTTAGAGGACATATCATCTTACCCAAGAATTTAATGAATCTTTTTTTTTTTTTTTTTTTTATTTTAAAGAGAAGAAAAAACAAAACAAATCAAAAGAAGAACAAATTTTCAAACAAACATAATAGGAGGGTAACAATGGTTAATACATTACGTATTACTATCTTTAAGTTAGTTATTCAGGACACCAGACATTAGCATTCAATTGTCCAAACATTATTGGCACAAACCTTACTCTTCAATGAACTAAGTAAAAATGGTAGTGTATCTATCTTAACCATCTTATATATATATATATATACAATTTTTTTCCCTTTCCCTTCTTTCTTTTCCCTATTCCAGTCTCTCTTTCCTTTTGACCAGTTTCTTTTTGATTCACCATGTCTATTGTACATTTTGGATCTTATTTACTCTTTCAGTTTCTCATACTAGAGAGATAATACGATGCTTACACATGTGCTTCTGGTTTATTTCACTTATGAGTATTTTCTCGAGTTGCATCCATTTACCTATAAAAGTCTCCAGTTTATCCTTCTTTATGGCTGAATAGTACTCCATTGTATAAAAATACCACATCTTTCTTATCCATTCCTCAGTTGATGGGCATTTGGGTTGTTTCCAAGATCTGGCTATTACAAATTGTGCTGCTATAAACATGGGTGCACATATATCGCTGTGGTACGATGTTTTTAATTCTTCTGGGAAGATGCCCAGAAGGGGAATAGCTGGGTCAAATGGGACCTCCAACCCTAGTTTTCTGAGGAATCTCCACACTGACTTCCACAGTGGCTGTACCAGTCGACACTCCCACCAACAGTGAAGAAGGGTTCCTTTTTCCCCACAGCCCCTCCAGCATTTGTTATTAGTTGATTTCTTAATAGTAGCCATTCTTTCTGGGGTGAGATGGTATCTCAGTGTTGTTTTAATTTGCATCTCTCGAATGACTAGTGATGTTGCACATTTTTTTGTATATTTATTTGCCATTAGTATTTCTTCATCTGAGAAATGTGTATTCATCTCAGATGCCCATTTTTGGAGTGGGTCTTTAAATTTGGGAGGTCTGATTTTTTTGAGTTCTTTATATGTTCTCGATAGTAATCCTTTGTCTGAGGAACAGCTGGCAAACATTTTTTCCCACATTGTGGGTTGTCTCTTCACTCTGTTGGTGGTTTCTCTTGCTGTGCAAAAGCTTTTTAATAAGATGAGATCCCAGTTATTGATTCTTTGGGATAGTTCCCGTGCGGTTGAGTTTTTATTCATAAAGTCTTTGCCTACACCAATGTCTCCAAGGGTTTTACCTATCCTACCTTCCAGCAGATTTAATGTTTCTGTTTTAATATTTAGATCTCTGATCCATTTTGAATTTAGTTTAGTGCATGGTGAAAGATATGGATCTAGTTTTAATCTTCGGCATGTGTAGAGCCAGTTTTTCCAGCACCATTTATTAAAGAGGCTATCTTTCTTCCAGCGAATGTGTTTGGCACCTTTGTCAAAGATAAGGTGGCTTAGTATGTCTGGGGTTGTTTCAGCATCTTCTAATCTGTTCCATTGATCTTCAGGTCTGTTTTTTTGCCAGTACCACACTGTTTTTATCACAGTAGCTTTATAGTATAATTTCAAGTCGGGGATAGTGATGCCCCCTGCCTTGCCTTTGTTGCCCAGAATTGCCTTTGCTATTCTAGGTCTCTTCTGATTCCAAATGAATTTTAGGATTGTTTTCTCTAATTCTGTGAGATATGCTGTTGGAATTTTGATTGGAATTGCATTAAATCTGTATAACAATTTTGGAAGTATGGCCATTTTCACTATATTGGTTCTTCCTATCCAGGAGCAAGGGATATCTTTCCATTTTCTGATATCCTCTTCAATCTCCTTTTTCAGAGTACTGTAGTTTTCAGTATAGAGGTCTTTTACATCCTTCGTGAGGTTGATTCCTAGGTATTTCATTTTTTTGGATGTTATTGTGAAAGGTATTGTTTCCCTAATTTCTCTTTCAGTAAGTTTGTTATTTGTGTACAGGAAGGCTATTGACTTTTGAGTATTGACTTTGTATCCAGCTACACTACTGAATTTGCTTATTAAATCTAGCAGTTTTTTAGTGGAGTTTTTGGGGTCTTCTGTGTAGAGTATCATGTCATCTGCAAATAATGATAATTTAACTTCTTCCTTTCCAATCATTATTCCTTTTATTTCTTTCTCTTGTCTAATCGCTCTGGCTAAAGTTTCCAGAACTATGTTGAATAAGAGTGGGGACAGTGGACATCCTTGTCTTGTTCCTGATTTTAGAGGGAAGGCTTTCAGTTTTTGGCCATTTAGTATAATATTGGCTGTTGGTTTGTCATAGATAGCTTTTACCAGATTGAGATAAAGACCCTCTATTCCAATTTTCTGTAGGGTTTTTATCATGAAAAGGTGCTGGACTTTGTCAAAAGCTTTTTCTGCATCTATTGAGATGATCATGTGATTTTTGTCTTTGGTTCTGTTAATATGCTGTATTACATTTATTGATTTACGTATGTTGAACCATCCCTGCATCCCTGGGATGAATCCAACTTGGTCATGGTGTATAATCTTCTTGATGATTTGTTGGATTCTGTTTGCCAGTATCTTATTAAGGATTTTTGCATCTATGTTCATTAGGGAGATTGGCCTGTAGTTCTCTTTCTTAGTTGGGTCCTTCTCTGGTTTTGGTATCAGGGTAATGCTTGCTTCCAGGAATGAATTTGGGAGTATTGCTTCCCTTTCAATTTCATTGAAAAGTTTGAGAAGTAGGGGCGTTAGGTCTTCTCTAAATTTCTTGTAGAATTCGGCAGTGAATCCATCAGGGCCTGGGCTTTTCTTTGTTGGGAGGTTTTTAATTACATCTTCAATTTCATTGGCTGATATTGGTTTATTTAGGATTTTTAAATCTTCTTGATTCAGCTTTGGTAATTCATACGAATCTAGGAATCTGTCCATTTCTTCTGCATTTTCCATCTTAGTAGAATACAAGTTTTCAAAATAGGTATAGATGATCTTCTGGATTTCTGCAGGGTCTGTCGTGATATCACCCTTTTCATTTTCAATTGCATGGATTTGAGTCTTTTCTTTTTTTAATAAGGTTGGATAAGGGTTTGTCAATCTTATTTATTCTTTCAAAGAACCAACTTTTTGCTTCATTGATTCTTTGTATTGTTTTTTTATTCTCCAATACGTTAATTTCTGCTCTGATCTTTATAATTTCCTCCCTTGTACGGGCTTTTGGCTTAACCTGCTCTTCTTTTTCTAGAAGCTCGAGGTTCACCCTTAAGTTGTTTATTTGCGCTTGCTCTATTTTCCTGATATAAGTGTTTAATGCTATAAATTTCCCTCTTAGGACTGCTTTCATTGTATCCCATAAGTTCCGGTATGTTGTACTGTCATTATCATTCAGTTGTAGAAAGTGACTAATTTCTTCTTTAATTTCATCTGTGACCCATTGGTTGTTCAGGAGGATGCTGTTTAATTTCCATGTGTTTAGGGAGTTTTTGTGGGATCTTTTGCCATTGATTTCCAATTTCATTGCACTATGGTCTGATAATATGCATGGGATAATTTCAATTCCTTTGCATTTACTTAAGCAGGTTTTATGAGCTAGTATGTGGTCTATTTTGGAGAACGTCCCATGTGCAGCTGAGAAAAATGTGTATTCTGATGTTGTGGGATGGAACACTCTGTAGACATCTACTAAGTCCATTTGTTCAAAAGTTTGGTTCAGTTCTACTATTTCATTATTGATTTTCTGTCCAGTTGATCTATCTTTTTGTGACAGTGGAGTATTGAGATCTCCCAATATAATTGTATTAGTGCTTATTTGATTTTTCATGTCCTTTAGTACTTGTTTTATATAGCTGGGTGCATTGGTATTTGATGCATATATATTTATGATCGTTATCTCTTCCTCTTGGATTGTTCCCTTTACAAGGATGTAATGACCGTCTTTATCTCTCTGAATCCTTCTTGGCTTGAAGTTCACTTTGTCTGCAAAAAGAATAGCTACCCCTGCTTTTTTCTGGGTTCCTGTGACATGGAGTATTGTTTTCCATCCTTTGACTTTCAGTCTATGAATTTCTTTCTGAATTAAATGTGTTTCTTGTATACAGCATATTGTTGGATCTTGCTTCTTGATCCATTTTGCCAGTCTGTGCCTTTTGATTGGTGAATTGAGACCGTTAACATTGATGGTTAAAACTGATATGTATTGACTTGTCATGATATTTTCCTGTTGTTGGTTCCCACTCTTTGTTTTTCCGCTTTCCAGCTATTTAATTATTTGCCCTGCCTGGTGGATTCCTTCTGTTGGGGTTCCTATCTCTTTCTAGAATGTCCTTCAGAACGTTTTGGAGTGCTGGTTTGGTGGTCATAAATTTTCTCAGATGTTCTTTGTCATGAAAGTATTTTATTTCTCCATCAATTTTGAAAGATAGTTTTGCAGGGTACATCAATCTGGGCTGAAAATTATTTTCCTTTAGAGCTTGCAATACATCATTCCAAGCTCTTCTTGAATTGAGGGTTTGTGCTGAAAAGTCAGCTGTGATTCTGATGGGTTTTCCTTCATAGGTGATTTGTCTCTTCTCCCTAACAGCTTTTAAGATTCTGCCCTTCTGTTGAATTTCTGGGATCTTGACTATAATATGTCTGGCTGAAGTTTTTTTTTGATCATGTCTAGTTGGTGTTCTAAAAGCTTCACTTATAGGGGTGTCAAATTCCTTTTCTCTTCCAGGAAAGTTCTCCCTGATTATGTCTTTGAACAAGGTTTTAATGTCGTTGATGCTATCTCCTGCTTTTTCATTTATTCCAATTATTCTTAAGTTGTTTATCTTTGAGTCATCTAGCAGCTGCTGAATTGATTTTTCATGGTCCCTTGCTATTTTTAAGAATTTTTCCATTTCATGATCACTAATTGCAAGCCTGTCTTCTATATCTGAGATCCTGTCCTCGCATTGGCTTATTCTGCTACAAATACTTTCAATGGAATTTTTTATCTCTTGGATATCTGCTTGAATCTGCCTTATAGATTCCATTTCTTTCCTATGCTGAGCATTCATGGTTTCTATAGTTTTCTTAAGTTCATCTATTTTTTTGTCTGTATCAGCTATAGTGTCCTTAAGCATGGTCTTCATTGTAGACATTATCTCTGCAGTTATCTGTGAGATTATTTCTGTTTTAATTTTTTCCAGAACCTCATTCAGTTGCTTTGTTGTTACCACTTCAGATAGGCCAGGTGGGTGGCTTTCGGATTGTCCCACCTCGTTGCTCCCTAGGTTTGCCTTTGGTGAATTGGATGTGTGGGGTTGCATCTTGTTTAAGTGTCGTCTCATTTTTTCTTTCTTTAATTCCTGGGGTGATGTTTGCAAATTACCTATAGTAGGTTACTTTATTGCTAGTGTTTAAGATCTTTAGAAGATGACTACTTCTCTGCAGTATCTTCCAAGTGGAGCTTGCTTTTAGGTTTTGAGCTTTCTGCCAGATCCTACCTCTTCAATTCGTTGGGTATGCGAAGTTGCTACCTGTTTGGCCCAGTCCTTGATTCTTTGGTACTGTGCCACTGTATTTTCTGTGTCCCTTAGTCAATCTCAATCATGAAATATCAGGAAGGAAAGATGTTTAGAACAATTATTTCACATTTGGCTATAATGTTAACTAAAGCATCAAACACAGCCTAAAAAATGACAGACTGAGCTAACCAGTTATTTACCACTTTTAGCTGTATAGAGTTGCGGTTATATAACAAAATCTAAAACACACCAGAAAAATTATATGCAGTATACAAGTCCTATGTATGTCAATTTTTCCTTGAGGAGTTTAAATTTAAGATGAGTTAAGGAGGAAATAGAGTATTGGGAGAAGAGGAAGGAATTAGATGTAAGGTTAGAGGACCAAGAGGGATCCCACTAAAATTGGGACACTAGTGCAGAGGACAGGTGGTAAAAAGAGAAGGAAGGGATAAAAGGAAGAACAGATCACAACCACAATCACAAAGAAGTTAGAGGCGCTGTTTACACTCATATAAAAAAACCAGAGAGAATAATGAAGGAAAGAGCAAATACACATACAGAAACAAAAACAAAGATAAAAACAATAAAACAGACAGATCAAAAATAAAACCCCACCAAAAAACAAAACAAAACAAAATAAAAACAAAAAAACCCTGCGCCAGAACAAAAACACAAATCAGTGAGAAGAAAAATAAAAATAAAAATAAAAAATAAAAATAAAAATAAAAAATATAAAAAGAATCAGTTCCAGGTGTTGACTCTGTTGTAGGCAGGTACCTTGTGACAAAGTCCTGTTCTGTGCAGGTCCGTCCCAGTAAGCCAGGAGCGCCCTCTGGCGGGTGGTGAGCAGAGGCGCGTACTTTCAGGCAGAGACCAGTCTAGCTCACCTCCGCTCTCGCCGCCCTTTCACGATCCCTGGGCCTGAGAGGCTCAGAGTGCTGTCCGGAGCGCGGGTTCCCTGCACTGGTTCCCGCCGCTCTGGTTTTTCACCACGCCCCCCACAATGGCGCCGGCCAGTCGCTCTCTGGCGCGGGACAGGTGTGGCTGAGAGTCCAGTCTCGTTCGCCTGCTGACCTCAGCACACTTTCGTGGGCTCAATGGAGAGGCCCTGTGCTGCCCTGTCCGGAGCACAAGTTCCCAGAGCAGTTTCCGAGCCGCTCTGAGTTTCGCCACACCCCCCACAATGGCGCCCGGCCGGTCGCTCTCTGGCGCGGGGCAGCTGTGGCTGAGAGACACTCACCGCCGGTCAGCGCCGTTCTCCGCCGCTCCCCTGCCCCGCCGCTGTCTCAGGATCCTCCGTGGGGGCTCCCTGGGCGCCAGCTGCCACCGTGTGTCCGTAGAATTGAGCCTCCGCCGGCGCTCCAACTCCCGGGATATTAGAAGGTGCACGCGCGCGGTCTGCTCCTTCTTTCCTTCTTTGTTGGAAGTCACCCGTCACTGGTGCCGGGGGTCCCAGATTGCGCTTCAGAACTTCTCTGGGTTTCGGGGAGGCATCTCCCCCCCTCCTGCACTTTCTGGGTCGCTATATTCCCGTGTTCCAATGGTAACTTTTAGAGAGAGTTTTGCTGCCTGCTTCTTACTCATCCGCCATCTTGAGGTCTAATTTAATGAATCTTAATCTCCACTCTCAAACTATATAATAGGATCTCTAAAAAGAATGTCCTTCACTATCCCCTCCCCTCCTCCCTGTCATTTTCTCAAGAATTGGGCTCCGGCATTTTCATCTGTTCTCTGGCTAACCTTGAGCTCTCACCATGCTTGCTGACAGCCTTGATGTGAATTCCAGCACAGTTTCATTTGGTAATGTGATTGAAGCAAACACTCTTAAATAATTAGCCTTGGGAATACAAGTGCATGTGAAGAGACAATCAATGTTTTTACATCTTTATACCCCATTTACTTCTCCAGAAGGATCTTAAGCAGTCTAAATACAATATTTTAGCACCAATACAATAAAACCAAAATTGTTTAAATAAAAGTAAAAAATAAAGGGCCAAGTAATAATAATGAGAGAGGATGTGGAAAAGGGATTCTATGGGAAGAGCTGAGTCAGAACTTCCAAACTCAGATACCTTCATGGTCAGACCAGTAACACAAATATATGGATCAGGCCAGATTTAAAGCAAGGCAGAGTTAAGGCCAGTGGAATTGGAGAGTGTATATATGCCCAGGAGCTTTGTGATTATTTTCAAACATAAGACTAGCCAAACAGAATTCATCCATGAGCAATGTTTGGCCTCCAATTTCTGACTCCCATTCCACATAAAGAGAAACCCTTACAAATGAACAACAATTTGACACTGTACTACTGGAGGAAAAGGCAAGGATGGGCAGATAATGGCCTAGAGGATCTTCAGCACCTCACAAAAACAAGAGACTCATCTATCAAGGGAGACAACCAGTTTCTTATTTCAGAACTCTACAAAAACTTTGTTGCCTAGGTTTTTGCTTAAGGGAACTTGTACACCATAATTGATGGTACACTTAACTTGAGTTTTACGTAAGAAATGTACTGATATTCTACATATGGTGTCTATTATATGGACCTTCAGGAAAATGCAAGTGCATGATGTTAAGCCGTAGTTCTGTGAAGACAATCTCACTGAGAACAGAGTGACAGAGACCAGGTCTGTAGCTCCCTAGTGCTCTGGTATGAAATAGGAATAATGCTTTGAAAATGTGGAAGAATTCTCTAAAATTGGCACTCTTTAATATCAACAGCATCCTCTGGGCTTTCCACAGGAACTGTAATGCAGATAACTCAAACTAAACATCCCAAGAGAGGGCTGGAAATAAGGGGAGGTGCTTTCCAATGTTGACAGAAAGAGGATCCATATCCAACTCCCCATGCACGTGGCCAGAGTATCACCTGTACGCTGGACCTGTGCTTATCTCAGAGGGCTGTTTCATTCACACATTTGGTATGTATCCTTTCTTTCCCCAGCCAGCCTTTGGCTAGAACACGTCTGTGCATACCATAAATACACATGGCACCTGATCACATCCATTCCCACAGTTTTAAATACCAACTGTGTACTCACAACTTCTAAATTGTTATTTCTAGTCTAGACCTCTCCCCTAAGCTGCAGACTCACATAGTGAACTGTTCTCTTTATGTCTCCCTTTGGATATTTCATAAGCATCTTAAGTATTGCATAGCCAAAGCTAAAATGCTGAATTTTATGTCCTCCAGATTTGTGTCTTTCCCACTCTTGTCCACCTCAGTAAATAGCATGAACATCTCCCCAGCTAATCAAGCCAGAAACCTGGGAGATGCAATCACTCTTAATTCCCACTTCTTGAGATCACGCTAGAGCACAGCATTAAAGAATGTGGGCTTTGAAGTTAACTGCCTGGGTTTGAATATCAGGGCCACTTTTTGACCAGTTATGTGACCTTGTGCAAGTCATTCAAAATCTGTATGACTCGTTTTCCCATTTTTGAAATGAGAATAATATTAACACTTATTTTTAGAGTATTAGGAGAATTAAATGAAATAAAGCACAAAAACCTCTTAGAGTATTAGCCAATGTTAAGTAGTACGTGTTCAATAAATACTGATGTCATTATCCTCTTTTTCACATTGCATTCTCTCTAGTGGTAATTTTATTCCTCCATAAAATACAGATACTACAGTCTATACTACAGGAATGTTTGAATGAGATAAAGTACATATAGCACTTGAGTGGCAAATCCTCAAGAAATATTACCTTTTATTGATGATAATCCTTATTTTATGGGAGCATCAAGGAGTAGGAAAAATAATTCATTCATTATAATGAAACAAATATTTTAAGCATCTATTAAATGAAAGATATTTTGATAGATACCTTGGAATGGAGTAATGATCAAAAGAAAGATCCCTCAGGAGAGTTCATTTTCTGGGGGGGAGCGGTCAAGTCAGACAATAACTGTAGTAAATAAGTCAATTGAGTAGTATGTTAGTTAGTGAAAAGTGCTACTGGGAAGAATAATCTAAGAAGAAAATTGAAAGAGTTTTGGAGAGGAGAGGAGTGTAATTTTAAGTGGAATGTCAGGGAAGGCCTCCTTGAGATGGTGTCATTTGAGAAAAAGCATGAAAGGAGAAGCAAACCAAGTGGATGTCTAAGGAAGAGGATTCTGGGTAGTGTAAAAAGCCCTTGCCAAGGTCCTTAGTCAGGCACATGGCCAACTTGTCTGAGGAACAGCAGAGGTCAGAATGGTTGAAGTGGAAGGAGTGAGGAAGAGAGTGGCAGCAGATGAAATTAGATAGATGACAGGGGGCTGCAGTAGGGAGGGCCTTGTAAGACCTCATTGGAACATTGACTTGTACTCTGAGATGAGGAACCATTGTAACGTTTCGGTGATAGAAAAAAACATGTTTTTAAAAGATTCATTCTACCTGATGTTACACCAAAGTAAGCAAGAGATAATGGCAGCTTAAATCAGAGTGCTGGTGGAGACGGCGACAAGTATTTGGATTCAGAATGTATTTTGAAGGTAGAACATCACCGGGTTTGCTGACTGGTCATGAGGTATTAAAAAAAAAAAGAGTCACTGATGATTTTAAATATAGGAATCAGAAAGATCTGGTTTCAAACTGTAGCTACTATATTTGGCTACAAGTGGAAAATTACAATCACTGCATCACAGGCCACAGGCACCTAAAACCCAGAGAGAGATGAATTTTCTCCACTTAGAAGAAATTTATTCCCAACTGGGTGAATAATTAAGCAAAAAAAACAATCATAGAAAGATATCTGGACAATTCCCAAACTTTTAGAAGTAAAACAACACAATGTTAAATATTCAGTAAAGTTTTAAAATATATTTAACTGAAAGAAATGAAAATGCAACATATCCAAATCTACAGGATGCAGCTAAAGGTAGTCTAGAGGAAAATGTGTAGCACTATTTACTATATAGAAAAGGAAAGGTCTCAGATGAATTATCTAAGTTTCCAGTTGAAAATACAAACAAACCAACAAAAAATCAAGGAGAAGAAAGGAAATAATAAGAGTAGAAATTAATGAATTAAAAACTCATAATGCAGAAAACCAATGAAACTGAAATTTGTTGACAAGATTAATAAAGTTGATACTTGGCAAGACAAAAAAAAAAGAGAGAGAACGAAAGTGAGAGAATTAAGACACAAATTATCAACATTAGGAATAACATGGAGGATATCTTTACAGACCCCACAGATAATAAAAGTAAGAAAATCATGTGAACAACTCAAAAGAAAAAATATATATATCTATAGCTAGCATTTTGTTTAATGGTTATAGAACAAATGCTTTCCTCTTAATATTGGGAGGAACATCATTTAAATGTCATGCTGAAAGTCTTACTGCAGGGAAGAAAGAAAAGGAACTAAAAGTCATACACACTGGAAAGGAAAAAGTATAACTGCCCTATTTTATTTGACATAAATTTACATAAAAATCTTAAGGAATCTACAAAAAATAAAGGAGTTCATCAAAATGACAGGACACAGGATATAGGGTCAATATGTAATAAACTAATATGTTTCTATATACTACCCATGACAATTTGGAAACAAAAAATTTTTAAAATACTGCTCACAATGCCATTTCGAAAATGAATTACTTAGGTATAAATCTAACAAAACGTGTATTGGATGTGTATGCTGAAAATTACAAAACATTTATTTTAAAAACTAAGTAGAAAAAAAAATTATCTAAACATGTCAAGTCCCCCCAAACTACTTTATACATATGTAATGAAATTCCAATACAAATGGCAGAATTATTTTGTAGATATGCAAGCTGTTTCTAAAATTTAAGTGGTAAGGAAAAAGAACTAGACTAGTCAGAACAATTTTGAGAGAATAAAGTTGGAAGACTCATACTGCCAAATTTTATAAAACTACTATACAGCTATAATAATAAATACAGTGTGGTATTGGCAAATTTTGATAGGCTTATAGATAAATAGAACAGAGCTGAGTCCAGAAAATGACTCACAAAATGTATGCTCAGTTGACATCTTTTACAAACAAAAGGTTGTCTTTGCAACAAATGATTTTGGAAAAATTGAACAGGCAAACAAAAATCTCACTCTACCTAACATCATACCTTATGAGTAAATGGATCATCTATCTAAATGTAAAGAATAGTATTTTATTGTGTGTGTGTGTGTGTGTGTGTGTGTGTGTGGGTGGGTACCGGGGGTCAACCTCAGGACCTCACGTGCCAGCAGGAGCCCGTGCCGCTGAGCGATATCACCGGCCCTTTTTTTGTATGTGGATTCCGGGAGTCGAACTCAGGACCTCGCGCTTGCCAGGCAGGCACTTACGCCGCTGAGCCATCTCACCGGCCCCAAGAATAATATTTTAAAAGAATATACAGGGGAAAGCTTAAGTTTGTGAGAGTTTAAGTCAGGCAATATATTCTTAGACATGACCAATGGACTGCTTAAATGAAAAGTTCATAAATTTTGCTATGCAAAATATCTTTGCTATCACAGAATATCCTCTAGGAATACAAAAAAAAGACAATCAAGAGATTGGGGAAAGTATTTTTCATTAATATATATATATAATGTTTTGTTATATATGTATATATAACAAAGACTTTTACTGAGAACACATAAAGAAATTCAATAATAATTCAACAATAAGAAAACAATCCAATTAGAAAATGAGTGAAAGAATTGAAAAGACACTTTACCAAAGAGGATAATGGACGATCAGTATGCAAATAGAAAGAAGTTCAGCACACCTAGCTATCAGGGAAATACACATTAAAACCACAATAAATTATTGCTACATACCTATCAGAATGTCTAAAATAAAAAATATTGACAAATGAAATGTTGAGCAGATTGGGCAACTGGAACTCACACATTCTTGATGGAAATTCAAGATGATACAGTCACTCTCAAAAAGTTTGGGCTGGTGAGATGGCTCAGCGGTGTAAGCACCTGCCTGGCAAGCGCGAGGGCCCAAGTTCGACTCCTGGATCCCACATATGGAAAAAGGGGCCGGTGATATCGCTCAGCAGCACGGGTGCCTGTTGGCGCACGAGGTCCTGAGGTTGACCCCGGGTACCCACAAAAAAAAAAAAAAAAGTTTGGCAGTTTGCTATTTTTTTTTATTGTTTATCAGTACATGTTTGCAGCATGTAATGTTTGCATTTATCTTAAGGAGTAAGTACTTGTACTTAATATATCTTAGTTCTTTTTTATTCCCCTGCCACTCCCCTACCTCTTCCCTCCCTCCATCTCTAGAACCCCTTCTCCCATCTTTCATTTTTTCTTAGTTCGTGTTTGAGACACATAATGATTACATTCATTGTGAGTAGTTGGCACATGTACCTGACACATCTTAAATCTTTTTACATATTGTTCCGTTCCTCCCTCTCCTACCCTCTGTCTCTTAGGCCCCTCCCATTTGCAAAAGGTCTATCTCCCTGTTTTCTTTCATCTCTTTTATTTTGCTCGTTACTTTATTTCTACTTTTATTTCTCATATGAGAGAAACTATATGGTATTTAATTCACTTATGTTTGTGTTTTTAAGTTGCATCCATTTTCCTACAAATGACTCAAATTAACTCTTCTTTGTAGCCGAGTAGTATTCCACTGCATATAGATACCACACTTTCTTTATCCATTCATCTGTTGATAGACATATAGGCTGCTCCCAAGATTTAGCTATTCTAAATTGGTATGCATGTATTGTTATAATATGATATCTTTAACTCTTTCAGGAAGACGCCTAGAAGGGAAATAGCTGTGTTCAAAAGAATTTCTATTTTAAGCTTTTTGAGGAATCTCCCTACTGATTTCCATAATAGCTGTACTCATTTACATTTACACCAGCAATTTGGGAGGGTTCCTTTTACATTACAGCCTCATTGGCTTTTGCTATTATTTGATTTCTTGATGATGGCTATTCTTTCTGCTGTATCTCAGTGCTGTTTTAATTTGCATTTCTCTAATGGCCGTGATGTTGAACATTTTTTGTGCATTTATAGGCCCAAATTAGAAGCAACTCAGATATCCCCATAGGTCAATGGATAAGCAAACTATGATACATCCATGTACTGGAATACAACTCAGCAATAAAAATGAAAGAACTGTGAGTGCAGGTGCCAACTTGGACAGATGTCAAAGGCATTATGGTGACTGAGAGTCCAGTCTTACATTATGTTGTATCATCCGCTTATATTACATCTTTCAAAAGGTAAAAGCAGCAAAGAACAATATAGGGTAGTGTCAAATTTTAGAATCCTATTCTTTACATTGATCTATATGGTTTTTGAATTATGAACTTCCCAAGCAAATCAGACTGCAACCATCTTTGTACCTCTAGCCCCTTACACATAGGAGGCAGACCTCAAAGGGGCTGAATGGAAGAATACTGTCTTCAAAATTCATGTAGGAAGACACAGGTAGGCAGATTCAGAAATAAAACCCAGTTAATGACCTATTTACACATCTCTATATATCAATACCCTGAAATAGTGACTAATAGAGGACATCTTCTTAAGAAGATTAAGCATTATCTAAGTTTCCCCACATAACTGCTGAATTGCTGTGAACATCGGCCAAACTAACAGACAAGACTATCACAGAAGTGGCTTTACTTCAAGGAATTCCACACCTTTGTGAGTTGAACTCTTGTTGACATGGTTAAGGGGACTTTCATTTGTTCATCAGCCTTCTTGACTGGGAAATATGTGGTAAATTGGCATGACAACCTCAACCATATTGCAAACAATTTTAAAAGAGCTGCCAATGGCAATTTGCAGACAGGTCTTCCATTACTTCAGATTCTGATGGTTTCAGGCCAAATCCTTAGCATAATTTTTAGAAAGGTCAATTTTGTGAAATTTGGCAAGATATGTGCTGTTTTTATTGGCTTAGAAAGTTAGTATTTGTTATGCTTTTGTACTTTTGGTGTGTGTGTGTGGGTACTGGGGGTCGAACTCAGGACCTCGCGCACCAGCAGGCGCCCGTGCCGCTGAGCGATATCACCGGCCCTTTTTTCGTATGTGGGTACCGGGAGTCGAACTCAGGACCTTGCACTTGCCAGGCAGGTGCTTATGCCGCTGAGCTATCTCACCGGCCCTGCTTTTGTACTTTTGAGCACAGAATTCAGCAGTTGTCCATTTCCTAATGTTTATAAGGTTGGTAGCTGATGGTATACACACACTGCACACACACACACACACACACACACACACTATCAGCGTTTGTGGAGATTGTGATAAACAGATATGGCTACATTATCCCATTTTGGCCAATTGAACTTTGTTTGACCATCCAAATCAATTATATGTCTAAAAGACCCTGATTCTAGTCTTTTCTGTCATAAACAGATTCAAATATTCTTAGGGCAAATCACACAAAATAAATGAATTCAGCAAAATAAATCTTTTTGCAAATTAACATTAAAAATTTATTATTTACACACTCAGCTAATCCTGCAAACTGCTGGATTAGCTTCTCCATGGAAGCATCTATCAAAGCTCGCGCTCTCTGCTGTGGATACTGCCCATGGAAACTCCATGCTATCACATCCAGTTCAGAGCCAGAGGCTCATGTATATGTCTGAAGTTTAGTGCAATCTGTCCCCTCATGCATCCAAGCTGGCCAGGTCACTGCTATGGGTTGATGTCCTGCATCCCACATGGTAAGAGTAGTTAATTGGAGGAAATGCAGACTATAAAAGCTCCCAAGTTATTTGTCAGTTTGGTGTAAGCCACTTGTTCTTGCTCTGCGTATCTTTAGCTTGATAGTTCTCTGCAAGGGCTGCACAATAGAATGAACCGAGAAGATTCTTTAAGGATATCCATGACCAGAATCCACACCAGAACAGTCAATTCCAAATCTCTAAAGGTGAAGCCAGTCATTAATAGAGTAAAATGTCTCCACTGTTTCACAGTTCAAATGTACTCCTCTGGATCAACCACAGTCATAGATGCTCTCAGTCACTGTAGCTCAATGTCCAGTTTCACCTGGCATCTTCATATTCTACAAGGACTGGTTAAAAATGGATTTGCATTCTAGGAGGAACTTGGCCTTCTAAAGGAATCTTTATTCATGAAAGTGTTAGGGGAGGAAGAAAGAAATTTGTAGTCAAGTAGCCCCTGGGCTCTCCTTGAGGTTACTACTCAAGTCATACAACTTTTCAGCACATTCTTCCTTCACTCCTGAGGTTTAGGAGCTTTGGGTTATGATGCAGCTTCACTAGGCCTAGTGAGAGTGGCCAAGGGATTAAAGTTTTCCTCCAAGCCATATGCTCACAATGGCATCCTTGGGGAGCCTTACAGAACAAGCCAGTACCCCGTCAGTATGGAAAAGTCAAAGGACATTTAGTCCCATTCACTTTAAATGATTTCAGTTTACTAACACAAGCATAACTTAGGAGTGTGTAAAACAATAGTTATAATAAACTAGAAAGATATCCCATGTTTGTGTCACGAAAGAATATTGTTTAAATTCCCGTACTACCCAAAGTGATCTACAGATTTAATGTAATCTCTATCAAAATTCCAATGCCATTATTCATAGAAATAGAAAAATCTAAAATTTGTATGACACCACAAAATAACAAAAGTAATCTTGAACAGAAAGAACAAAGTGACAGATATCACACTATCTGATTTCAGATATACTATAAAACTGTAGTAATCAAAACAGCATAAGAATAAACATAAGATCAGACATATGGAACAATGGAATATACTAGAGAACCTCAAAAAAATCAACTTATTTATATCAATTGATATTTGACAAAGACGCCAAGAACATACATAGGCAAAAGGATAATCTCTTCAATAAATGATTCTAAGAAAACTGGTTATCCAAATGCAGAATGAAATTAGGCACTCATTTCACAACATAGACAAAATTATACTGAAGATGTATCAAAATCTTAAACAAAGGACCTAAAATTTTAAAACTACTAGAAGAAAACATAATGGAAAAACACCATGACATTGGTTTGGGCAATGACTTTTGACTGACACTCCAAGAAAACAAACAACAAAAGCAAAAATTGGCAAATGAGATTACATCAATCTAAAACAGCTTCTGTGCATCGTTAGAAGCAATCAAGAGTGAAGACGCAACTTATAGAATGGGAGAAAATATTTGTAAACCATATAAACAATAAGGGTTAATATAAAAATATATATATGAAGCTCAAACAACTCAATAGTAAGAAAAAAATAACCTGAGTAAAAATGGGCAAATGACTAAATATATATTTCTCAAAATAAGAAATTTAAGTGACCAAGGGGTATATAAAATGATAACTACTCATTAGGGAAATGCAAATGAAAACCAAAACGAGATACCCCCTCCATCCTGTTAGAATGGCTATTACCAAAAGGAGAAGACATGAAAAATACTGGCAAAGATTTGAAGAAAAGAGAATCATCATATACCATTGGTAGAAATATAAATTAGTGTGCTCATTATGGAAAGCAGCATAGAGGTTTCTGAAAGATGAAAAATAGAACTATCAAATGATCCAGCAGCCCACTACTGGGTATATGCTATGGTTTAAATGTCTCCCCCAAAACACATGTGGTATAACATTTTAAATTTTTTATTTATATTTTACTTCATTAGTACATGTTTGCAATACATGCATTTTACAATCGTCTTGCAGAGTTGGTACATGTACGTAATACAGTGTGTTTCTTTTTCCCTCCCCCTCTCCCCTCCTCCTCTACTCCTCTAGTTCCCTTTTCCCCTTTTCATTCTCGTTGGTATTAATCTTGGCTCTTGTTTACAGCGTATAATGTCCACGTTCACTGAGGTTATTAGGACCTTGTAACTGGCATATCTTCACTCTATCTATTTCCCCACCTCCTCCTCCTCACCCCTTACCCTTCTCCCCTAGACCCCTTCCCGTCTGCAAGATATCCATCCCTTTGTCTCCTTCTGTCCTTCCTTTGTTTTTCTCTCAGTTTGTACTTCACCCTATTCAGATAAGAGATATCATATGGTATACAAGTTTGTGTGCCTGATTTATTTCACAAAACATATTTTCCAGGTGCATCCATTTTCCACAAATGTCTCAAATTTGTCCTTCTTTATAGCCAAGTAGTATTTCATTATATGTAGATAACACATTTTCTTTATCCAATCATTTGTTCGTGAGTAAACAGGATGTTTCCAGGATTTTGTGATTATGAATTGTGCTGTTATAAACATTGGTAATCATGTATCACTATAGTATGAAGTCTTAGTCTCTTTGTGGGAGATACCTAGCAGGGGGATAGCTGGGTCACGTGGAATTTCTAATTTCAATTCTTTGAGAAATCTCCGTACTGATTTCCATAATGGTTGAACTAGTTTGCATTCCCACCAACAATGCAGGAGGGTTCCTTTTTCACCACAGCCTTGCCAGCATTTGTTATTTTTGATTTCTTGGTGATTGCCATGTTTTCTGGAGTAAGATGGAATCTTAGCATTGTTTTAATTTGCATCTCTCTAATGACCAGAGAAGTTGAACACTTTTTATATACTTGTTGGCCGTGTACTTCTTCCTCTGTGAAGTATCTGCTCATTTCCACATGTGGAAATTTAATCTCCATTATGAGATATTAAGTGGATAGAAATTTAATCCAACTATGGCATTTGGAGGTGGTACTTTTGGGAGGTAATTAAGATTGAATGAGTCTATAAGGGTAAGACATTAATGCAAAGCTACTGCAGCTTCATACGAAGAGAACGAGAGACCTGGGCTTGGACATTCTATCCTGCCAAATGATATTCTGCATTACCTTGGTACTCTACGGAAAGTCCCCACAAACAAGAGTTTCATCAGGTACTCCCACAGTATCTTGAATTTAGCAAACTTCAGAACTGCGGACAGAAGTAATCTTTATTCTTTTTAATGATTACTCATTCTGTGGTGTTCAGCTATAACAACAGAAAATGGACTAAGACAATACATATTGCAGGAATTGAAATCCATGTGTCAAGGGACATCTGTGTTACTGTGTGCACACCAGCACTTTCCATAATAGTCAAGATACAGAATTAATCTAGTGTCCATCAGGAGATGAACAGATGAAACTGAGAGATATATAATGTGTATCATATACACATACACAATGTAATTATACATATAAATGGATATTATTCTGCCTTTAAAGAAGGAAATCCTGTCATTTGTGACAACATGAATGAACCCATAGGGCAATGTGTTGAGTGAAATAAACCAGAAGCAGGAAAACAAATGCTTAAATCCCAACACTCTGGGAGGCTGAGGTAGCAGGATAGGAAGCTTGATTCCAGCCTTGGCAACTTAGTGTCAGTGAGACCTTGTCTCAAAAATGGGAGGGGGTTTCTGGGGATGTAGCTCAGTACAAAGGCCCTGAATTCAATCCGCAGCACCAAGAATCCCTGCATAATCTTACTTATATGTAGAATCTAAAAAAACTCAAGCCCGTAGAAGCACAGAGCAGAATGATGGTTACCAGGGACTAGAGAGATTTGGGTCAAAGGATACAAAATTTCAGTTAGACAGGAGAAATGTGTTCAAGAGAGCTATTGTATATCATGATCATTATAGATAGTATCATCCATTCCATACTTGATAATTGCTGAGGGTAAATTTTAAGTGTTCTTACCACAAAAATCATGATAAATATGTGAGTTAATGCATATGTTAGTTAGCTCAATTTGGTCATTTTAGAACATATGCTTGCATCAAAACATCATTTTGAACAGCATAAACATATAATTTTGCTTGTCAACTCAAAAATAAATTTACAAATAATAACTATAATCATGGCTAACATATATTGCCAAATATGAAATATTTTATGTATAATAATGTATTTAATCTTTACAACACCCTGTTCAGTGAGTATTATTACTATTTTACAGAAGGTGTAACTGAGGCACAGAGCCATTAAGTAACTTGCCCAATGTCCCTAATAGCTAGTAAATGGCAAAACCAAAATACAAATGCAAACAGATTGTCTCCAGATCCTGCATGCATAGTCACTATCCTTCTCCCACTATCAAATCATTCCTCTCACTTTCTCTGGTTTGACCTCTGGCTTTGAACTTTGACTCTGGTTCCTGTTCTTACCCTTAAGCTCATGGCCATGTTTTAGACTTATTTTCTGCCTTGACCTTGGTCCTCACCTTTCAGAATTGCCCTTTGATTTCTTACCCTTTATCTCCATCCACTAGGACCATACATCACACCTACTCCCAGTGCTACCATGTGCCACCCATCCCTCTTCAGGCTCCATGTTCTTTGTGAGGTAGTGACATCATGCACCCTCTCCATCTTGGACCCTGTACTCCAGACATGCTACAGGATGACCCTAACTCTTCCAGAGTGCCACATCCAGGACTGAGCTCACCACTGGGGGAACCTGGCTAAAGTGGTAGAATAAGGCTAACATGAGAACTACTTAACAGACCAAACTGCAAACAAAAATCTATGTGCCTGCCCCTCCTATCAGGCCCCTGGAGCTGGTTTAATACCACTCCTCATGGCCAGGCCCCACTCTTTAAATCTGGGTTTCAAAAACCTAGCAAGCGTCTTTCAAAAAACTTTTTACATTAAATTTTCCCATTGACATGTAGTGTCTGTACATATTTATGAGGTACAAAAAGATGTTTTGATTTGATAGATATATTAGGTAGTGATCAACTCAGAGTAATTAGCATACCCATGACCTTAAACTTTAATCACTTTTTTGTGGTGGGTACATCAAAATTCTTCTTTTCTAACTATACTGAAATATATAATGCATTATTGTTAATGATATTCACCCTGCCATAGAACACCAGAAAGTGTTCCTCTTGTCAAAAATAACATTTTATCTCTTTTTTGAGACCATTAATCATGATTGTTCAACTTGACCGGATTAAGAGATACCTAGCAGATTAGTAGAGCATAGTTCTGGGTGTGTCTGTGAGATATTTCCAGAGATGATTGACATGTAGACCAGTAAACTGAGTGGCAAAGACCCAGCCCCGTTGTGGGTGGCACGATCCCATAGGCTTGTAGCCTGGGTGGAATAAAAATGAAAGAAAGGGGAAGGTGGTAGGTGTTGAAAATCTCCACTCTGCTTGAGCTGGTGCTTCTTTTGCTGCCATCGCCTGTGGCCATCAGACTCCAGTTTCTTCAGTCTTCAGTGAAGACTCAGACCAGTGAATCTCCAGGGAGCTCCCAAGTTTTCAGTCTCTGACTAGCACTGCATCCTTGGTCTGTCTTTCTGTGCAGCTTCCATCTTTTTGGGCTGAGCAGCTACTGGATCCTCCAGCTCTCCAGCGTGCAGACAGCCATTGTGGACTCTCCTGCCCCTGATCCTGTAACCCTACCTAATAAATCCCATTACATAATAGACACTATTTCTATTGATTCTCTTTACATAGAGAGCCCTAACCAAACAGACCTCACCCCACCCCACTCTCACTCTCCCAGCCTCTGCTAACTACTATTCTGCTCTCAACTTCTGTGAGATCAACTGTTTTAGATTCCACATATGAATAAGGTCATGCAGTGCTTCTTTCTCTGCACTTATTTCAGTTGACACAATGCCTTCGAAGTCTACCCGTGTTGTCACAAATGACGGGATTTCTTTCTTTCCATGGATAGTCTTCTATTTTATATTCGTACCCCATTTTCTTTATACATTAATGAAAATATAGGTTGATTCCATATCCTGGCTATTGTGAATAGTACTACAATTAAACATGGCAGTGCAGATATTTTTTGACATGCTGATTTCATTTTATTTGAGTGTACACCCAGCAGTGAGATTGCTGGATCATATTGTAGTTCTATTGTTTTAGTTCACTGAGAAATCTCCATACTGTTCTCTATAACAGCTGTACTAAGTTACATCTACACCAGCAGACTGCAAGGGCTTCTCTTTCTTCACATTCTCACCAACACTTGTTAATTTTTGCCTTCTTGATGCTAGGCACTCTAATTGGGCTGAGACGATACCTCATTGTGATTTTGATTTGTGTTTCTTTAATGATTAATGAGATTGAATATTTTTTCATATATCTGTTGGGCATTTGTACATCTTCTTTTGAAAATTGTCTATTTGGGCACACAGGCCTTTGGCAGGCACACTGACACCGGAACCCCAACACCCAGGATAGGCTGGTCCCGGACACATGGAATAATCAGCAAGACCAGTAATGTGGAATTGTCCAAAGCAGCAGCAAGGAGCCAGCAGCTGGGCTCTGGAGAACTCCACCAACAGAAGACCAGTCCCAGCCCCACATCCAGAGGCCAAGCTCAGCTCCATACCCAGCACAATTGCCATGGCAAACTTGGCTGGAGTACACAGCACATTTCTGGGATCCGACATGGACACTATCACAGAACTGTAAACACCAGAGGTATTTTACTACTTTTATTCTCCCTTGTTTGTCTGATTGGCTATACCTTTCCTGTCTGTTTGGAATTCATCTTGTTTTGTCTTGTATTTTGTGGTTATTTTTGTTTTTGGTTTGTTTGTTTGTTTTCCTCTCCTCTCTCGGGTCTCCTTTTTTTTATTCTTTTCCATTTTCCTCTTTCTTCCTTCTTTTCTTCACTGTTCAGGTATTTTACCTTTCTTCTTCATTTTCTTCTATTGACCCTCTTTCTCTACTTCCTCATCGACTTTTTGAATTCAAATTTTCAAGTGAGTAAACACTGTCTCTTCCCTTTCTGATTACTCCTTCACATTCTATTTCATTCTTTCCCTCCTGTGTCCTCCAGTTTCCCAAAATTCGGATGATCATCCTTTGACCTCCAGCCTTGACTCTACTATATTTGACCTCATTCATCACTTTACCCTGTCCCCTACCCATCTTAACCCCCCTAACCCCCGCACAAAGGTAAAACCACTCCACTAAGGGGAAAATCATTGCATACAAGTACATGGTATATGTTCGATTTCGTTATATAACTTTAGAGTTTGCTCCTATGGCTGGAGGTAGCAGATTAATGGTTACCATAGTTTGTCAGTAGTTAAGCTGTACTTGAAACTATCATTATTACTAGCAGTACTACTTTAGCCAGGATGTCATATATGTTATAATCAGTTTTTCTCCCCTGTATGATAACTCTGTGATAGTATGAGGTCTTAATCACCACCACAGCCCAGTACCAAAGGATTGGGTGCTGAGCCAAATAGTAACTTTGCATCCTTTACAAATTGGGAAGGTAGGTTCTTGGTATAGTTATAAAGAACCACCTACATCTAGAGGACATCCCGAGGAACAGAGACATCTCCTAGGGAAGCCTCGATACTAGTGATAAAGCTATCTATCATAAGAAATCGGCAAGCATCAACATAGAAAACAAACTAAAATAAAAAAGAGAAAATAGAAAATGACAAGACACGAAGCAAAATGCAACCCCAGACCGCCCACCCACCCAGGACAAGCCTGGAACACAATGAGACAGACGAAATTGGAAGTCAAACACTGGAACTTTCTGAAATGATAGCAACAGATGTCAAAAAACAAGTGGAAAAGGCTATAGAGAAAGTAATCTCTTATGTACAAAAAGAAATGATGCTTAAAATCAAAGATATTAGAGAAGACACAGATAAAAGAATAGATGAGCTTAGAAAAATGATAGACACAAAAATGCCCAAAATAGGAAAAAAATAGAATCCATGAAATAGATCCAAATGGAAATCCAAGAGATTAAAACCTCCACTGAAAGTGTATGCAACAGAATGAATGAAGGAGAGGATAGAACATCAGATCTTGAGGACAGAATTGCAGCAAGTGATCATGAAAAGAAAGATATCTTAAAAATAGCAAAAGACCATGAAAAATCAATCCAATAGCTACAAGATGATGCAAAGAACAACAACATAAGATTGATTGGGGTCAATGAGAAGGCTGGAGACAGCACAAATGTGATAAAAAAAAAAAAGACTCTTCACAGAAATAATGTCAGAAAACTTCCCAAGCGTGGATAAAGAATTTGACATACAAATAAATGAAGCATATAGAACTCCAAACAGCCATGACCAAAATAAAACTACACCAAGACATATAATAATCAAGATTTCAGAAATTCAGCACAAGAAGAGAATATTAAAAGTAGTTAGAGAAAATAAACAGATCACCTATAAAGGAAAACCCATCAGAATCACAGCAGACTTCTCAACACAGACCCTCAAATCAAGAAGAGCTTGAAGTGAAGTATTTCAAATCCTGAAAGGAAACAACTTCCAACCCAGACTGATGTACCCTCAAAAACTATCTTTCAAAATTCATGGAGAAATAAGACACTTTCATGACAAAGAACAACTGAAGAAATTCATGACCACCATCCAACCTTACAAAGAGTACTGAAAGATATTCTAGACAATTAAACAGAGGGGAAAAGCAGGGAACCAAGAGCAGGAAAATATCATAACAAATATAAGTCAATACATATCAGTTACAACCATCAATGTAAATGGCCTCAATTCATCGATCAAAAGAAACAGACTGGCAGAATGGATCAAGAAACACGATACAACAATATGCTATATACAAGCAACACATTTAACTCAAAAGGAAATTCATAGACTGAAAGTCAAAGGATGGAAAACAATATTCCATGCAACAGGAACCCAGAAAAAAGCCAGGATAGCTATTCTGTTTGCAGACAATGTGAACTTCAAACCAAGAATGATCAAAAGAGATCAAGAAGGTCACTATGTACTTGTTAGGGGAAAATTTCAATAGGAAGAGATAACAATCATAAATATGTATGCACCAAATATAAGAGCATCAAACTATATAAGACAATTATTAATAGACACGAAAAACCAGATAAACAATAACACAGTAGTAACGGGAGACCTTAATGCCCCATTTCCACAAATAAATAGGTCAACTAGACAAAAAATCAGCAAAGAAATATCAGAACTGAACCAAACCTGTGAACAAATGGACTTAGTAGATGTTTTCAGAGTGTTCCACCAAACACCATCAGAATACACACTCTTCTCAGCTGCACATGGGACGTTCTCTAAAATAGACCATTTACTAACCCACAGAACATGCTTAAGTAAATGCAAAGAAATTGAAATTATCCCATGCATACTATCTGACCATAGTGCAATGAAATTGGAAATTAATGGCAAAAGAAACCGCAAAAACTCCATAAACACATGGAAATTAAATAACACCCTCCTAAACAACCAATGAGTCATAGATGAAAGTAAAGAAGAAATTAAACAATATCTACAACTAAACGAGAAAGCAGATACAACATACCAGAACTTTTGGGATGCAACGAAAGCAGTCCTCAGAGGGAAATTTATAGCACAAATAACCTAATGTTGCACCTCAAGCTTCTAGAGAAAGAAGAGCAAGACAAGCCCAAAGCCCATACAAGGGAGGTAATTATAAAGCTCAGGACAGAAATTAACACAATGGAGATGAAGAAAACAATACAAAGAATTAATGAATCAAAGAGTTTGTTCTTTGAAAGAATAAATAAAATTGATAAACCCATAGCTAACCTTATCAAAAAAAGGAAAGACTCAAATTCATGCATTGAAAATAAAAAGGGTGAAATCACTACAGATCCTGTGGAAATTCAGAAGATCATCAATATCTACTTTGAAAATCTTTACTCTCATAGGATGGAAAACACAGAAGAAATGGACAGATTCCTAGAAATGTATCAATTACCAAAGCTGAATCAAGGAGATATAAAAATTCTGAATAGCTCTATATCAGTTAATGAGATTGAAAATGTAATTAAAAACTTACCAACAAAGAAAAGCCCAGGTCCTGGTGGATTCACTGCTGAATTCTACAAGAAATTTAGAGAAGATTTAATGCCAATAATCCTCAAACTCTTTAATGAAATTGAAAGGGAAGCATTCTCCCTAACTCATTCCTGGAGGCAAGCATTACCCTGATACCAAAACCAGAGAAAGACCCAACCAAAAAGGAGAACTACAGACCAATCTCCCTAATGAACATAGATGCAAAAATCCTCAATAAGATACTAGCAAACAGAATGCAGCAAATCATCAAGAAGATTATACACTATGACCAAAAGGGATTCATCCCAGGCATGCAGGGATGGTTCAACATATGCAAATCAATGCATGTAATATACCATATCAACAGAGTCAAAGACAAAAATCACTTGATCATCTCAATAGATGCAGAAAAAGCTTTTGACAAAGTCCAGCACTCATTCATGATAAAAACCCCACAGAAAATCAGAATAGATGTTCTTTACCTCTATCTGATAAAAGTCATCTATGACAAACCAACAGCCAACATCATACTAAATAGACAAAAACTGAAAGCTTTCATTCTAAAATCAGGCACAAGACAAAGATGTCCACTATCACCACTCCTATTCAATATAGTTCTGGAAACATTAGCCAGAGCAATTAGACAAGAGACAGAAATAAAAGGAATAAGGATAGGAAAGGAAGAAGTTAAACTATCATTATTCGCAGATGACATGATACTCTACATAGAAGACCCCAAAAACTCCACCAAAAGACTTCTAGATTTAATAACCAAATTCAGTGGCATAGCTGGATACAAAGTCAACACTCAAAAATCAGTAGTATTCCTGTACACAAACAACAAACTCACTGAGAGAGAAATTAGGGAAATCACACCCTTCACAATAGCATCCAAAAAATGAAACACTTAGGAATCAGTCTAACAAAGGAAGTAAAAGATCTATACATTGAAAATTACAGTACTCTGAAAAAGGAAATTGAGGAGGATATCTAAAAATGGAAAGATATCCCTTGCTCATGGATAGGAAAAACAAACATAGTGAAAATGGCCATATTTCCAAAATCATTATAAAGATTTAATGCAATCCTGATCAAAATACCATTAGCATACCTCACAGAACTAGAGAAAACATTCCTAAAATTCATTTGGAACCAAAAGAGACCTAGAATAGCAAAAGCAATTCTGGCCAACAAAGGCAAGGCAGGAGGCACCACAATCCCTGACTTGAAATTACACTACAAAGCTACTATGATAAAATCAGCACGATACTGGCAAAAAAAAAAAAAAAAAAAAAAAAAAAGACCTGAGGATCAGAGGAACAGATTAGAAGATGCAGACACAACTACAAGCACACTCAGCCACCTTATCTTTGACAAAGGGGACAAACATGTTCACTGGAAGAAAGATAGCCTCTGTAATAAATGGTGCTGGAAAAACTGGCTTTCCACATGCCAAAGACTAAAACTAGGGCCAGTGAGATGGCTCAGCGGCCTAAGCACCTGCCCGGCAAGCGCAAGGGCCCGAGTTCGACTCCCAGAACCCACATATGAAAAAGGGGCCGGTGATATCGCTCAGCGGCATGGGCGCCTGCTGGTGTGCGAGGTCCTGAGGTCGACCCCCGGTACCCACCAAAAAAAAAAAAAAAGAAAACAAAGACTAAAACTAGACCCATGTCTATCACCACACACTAAACTAAAGTCAAAATGGATCAAAAATCTAAATATTAAAACAGAAACACTGAATCTACTGGATGAGAAAGTAGTTAGAAATCTTGAAGACGTAGGTGTAGACAGAGACTTCATGAACAAAACCCAAACTGCACAAGAAATAATCCAAAGAATCAACAACTGAGATCTCACCTTATTAAGAAGCTTTTGCACATCAAAAGAAATCACCAACAGAGTGAAAAGACAACCCACAGAGTGAGAAAAAAATTTTAGGTAACAGTCCCTCAGACAAAGGACTTATATCTAGAACATATAAAGAATTGAAAAAAATCAGACCCCCCAAATTTAAAGACCCAATCAAAAAATGGGAATCTGAGATGAATATACACTTCTCAGATGAAGAAATACAGATAGCAAATAAATATATGAA
Organism: Erethizon dorsatum; assembly: GCA_028451465.1. NCBI lineage: Eukaryota > Metazoa > Chordata > Mammalia > Rodentia > Erethizontidae > Erethizon > Erethizon dorsatum. Next base: position 133,836,378 of record CM051842.1, read on the forward strand.
AAACCGTACAACGTTATTGGTCATTCAAGAGACGCAAATTTAAAACAACACTGGGATTCCATCTCACTACAGAAAGAATGGCTGTCATCAAGAAACCAACCAGTAACAAATGCTGGAGGGGCTGTGGGGAAAAATGAACCCTTCTCCACTGTTGGTGGGAGTGTAGACTGGTGCAACCACTGTGGAAATCAGTGTGGAGATTCCTCATAAAACTAGGACTAGAGGTCCCATTCGACCCAGCTATTCCCCTTCTGGGTATCCCAGAAGAATTAAAAACATTGTACCACAGTGATATATGTGCACCCATGTTTATAGCAGCACAATTTTAATAGCTAAATCTTGGAAACAACCCAAATGCCCATCAACTGAGGAATGGATCAAAAAGATGTGGTATTTTTATACAATGGAGTACTACTCAGCTTTAAAGAAGGATAAACTTGAGACTTTTATAGGTAAATGGATGTAACTTGAGACCATACTCATAAGTGAAATAAATCAAACTAGCATATGTAAACATTGTATTGTCTCCCTAGTGTAAGAAGCTGAAAGAGTAAACGAGATCCAAAATGTACAATAGATATTGTGAAATCAGAAGAAACTGTTCAAAAAGGAAGAGAAACTGGGATGGGGAAAGGAGAAAAGAAAGAAGGGAAAAGTAAATAAAAAAAAATATATATATATACCAGATAGTTAAGATAGCTATACTACTAATTTCTGTAAGTCCATTGAAAAGAAAGGTTTGTGCTTATATCGTTTGATCAATTTTTCATGCCTATACCTTGTAATCTGATCAGCTACTTTGAAGATAACAATAAGCAATGTACTAACCATTGTTACTTTCCTACTCTCTTGTTTTGAAATTTTGTATCATTGTTTTTATTGAGTTTCTCTTTAAAAGAGAAAAAAAAGAAATTTGTCTATTTGTTTTAGCACTATTGAGTTGTTTGAATCCCATATGTATTCTGGATATTAAGCCTTTCACAGGTGTATAGTACGCAAATATTTTCTTCCATTTTGTAGATTGTCTCATTGCTCAGTTGATTTTTTCCTTCAGTGTACAGAAAATTTGTCAATTCTTGTTTTTGTTGTCTGTACATATGGGATCATATCCAAAAAACAATCATCGCCCAGGCCAATATCCTGAAATGCATCATATATCTTTTCTTTTAGTAGTTTCATAGTCTTGAGTCTTTCAGGTAAGTCTTTGATCCATTTCGAGTTGATATTTGTAAATGGTCAAAGATATTGCTCTAGTTTTATTCTGTTGCATGTGGTTATCTAGTTTTCTCAACAGCAGTTATTGCAGATACTGTCCTTTCATCTTTGTGTGTTATTGGCACCTTTGTCAAAACTTAGTTGGCTATAGGTGTATGGTTTTATTGCTGGGCTCTCTATTCTGTTCCACTGGTTTGTGTATCTGTTTTTATGCCAGAATGTTACTGTTCGATTAATATAGCTTTGTGATATATTTTGAGATCTGGAAATATGATGCCTCCAATGAGATGCATACATGCAGCATAGAGGACTTGTAGGGTAGTGAAACTATTCTGTATACTATCATGGTGGATACATGTCATAATACATTTGTCCAAACCCACAGAATATATAAAACTAAATTGAACCCTAATGTGAATTACGGACTTTAGGTGTTTATGTTATATCATAACACAATCATCAGCTGTAACAAATGTACCACTTTGGTTCAGGATGTTTATAGTGAGACAGGTGGTGCACGTGTGGGGCCACGGGGCATTTGAGAAATATCTTTGCTTTCTGTGAATATAAAACTTCTTAGACAATAAGGAGTATAAAAATTCATGTAACATAAAATTCACCATTTTAATATGCATAATTCAGTGTAATTTTTACTGTGCTCACTATGTTGTGTAATCATTACCACTATTTAATTCCAGAAAATTTTTATTACCAGCTCCCACCCCCCAAAACCTGTAGCTATTAGCAGTTACCTCCCGTTTTCCCCACGTATACGCCCTCTCCCTTCCCAACCAATAAACTACCTTCTGTTTCTATGTATTTGCTCATTGTGTCTATTTCATATAAATGGAATTGTACAATATGTGGACTTTTATAACTTTTATAACTTCTATCATTAGCATAATGTATTCAAGGTCTACCCGTGTGGTGGAACATATCAGTACTTTACCCCTAATTATGAACAAATAGGCCATTGTATGAACATTTGAGTAGTTTCTACTTTGGGCTATTATGAATAATGCAGTTATGAATATTAGTGTGCAAGTTTTTGTGTGAACATCTTTTCATTTTTCTTGGGTTATACTTAACAGTAGAGTAGCTGAGTCTTATGACAACTCTGTTTATGTTTTTGAGCAACTGTCAAACTAGTTTCCATAGGCGCTACAACACTGATATATACCCACCACCACTCTTTCCACGGAATTGTCTTTAGGGCCAGTTTTAAAATCTCTTGCTTCTCAGAGAAAGATCTCAAATGGTTCAGAAGAGCTGATGCAAAGAAAAAGCCATTCCTGACCTCCAGACCAGGATACATTTTCTTTATCGGTTGTTGACAGTCTATGAACCTGGCATTTGGAGCTCTTGTCATTGTAATTTACAATTATTAGTATGGCTATTATTGTCTGTCTCCTCCATATGACAGCAAAATCCTTGTATGTGGAGATCTCAACCTTGTCACCTATGTGCCAGTGATTGGCAGACAAAAAGTGTTTAACAAATATTTGTGAATGAATGAATATGGGAATGGACTAACATGCAGCTCAAGGAGTGCACTAGAGACACTCTGGCCATGCTGGCGCAGGACAGGTACTTAGGTCTTATTTGTGGCATAAAAGTACACGGAGTCTGACAAAAAGTATCACCCTCCAGTCCTGTTCCAATCCTAGAGCTCCAGCCTAAAAGGAAGGGGCAGAATTACCTGGGGTCTGCTTAGCAATCACCCATTCTTCCTTCCCTCTCAGACCAAAGCCTCATCTCTCTGATTTAACTGCGCCACGGAATACATAAGCCTCCTGATATTACTTGAAAAATAATGCCCTTTGCAGCAACTGAGCCATCAATCTAATGGATGTGCCTCCTTCTGTGAATAGCAAGGCCACAGACAAATAAATGGCCAGTGAACATCATGAATCCCCCCTGTGACAGGGCAGCCCAGAGAAAGGGGTGGAGTTCAGCACATTAGTATAAAATAAAAATGATGGTATCTGTTTTCAGCAATCTGAATTTTACCTGCTCTGGCATCTAAAAATTCCTTGCCAATCTCCTTCAATGTCAGCTGCCACAGAGCTCCATCTGTTTTTCAGTGCTTTTTTGTGTAAAATAAACCTAAAATGACATACATCCAAAAGGATTCTTACACATTTCACTAACAGCAATGCAACCAGATCTCCCCATTTCTGCAATGCGGGGCCTGTCTGCAAAACTAGGCTTATCACCCATAGAAAGGGAAAAGAAGCACCAGGGCCCTGGACACAGGTAAGAAAGGACTGGGACTGTTAATCACGATATGGCAACTTGACTGGATTGGGAAATATCTAATATATTAGTGCAGAACAGTTCTAGGTATGTCTGCAAGGTGTTTCCAGAGATGAATGGCATGTAGCCAGCCAACTGAGGGAGGAAGAACCACCCTGATTGTGGATGGCACCATCCAATAAGCTTGCCGCCTGCATAAAATGAAAAGGGAAGAAGAAAGTTGGCACGCTTACTTTGGAAGCTCCATTCTGCTTGAATGGGTCTGTCTTTTGCTGCTGCCATTGTCTGTGGACATCAGACTTCAGTTTCTTTAGCCTTCCAATGCAGACTCACCAGCGACTCTCCAGGGAGTTCCCGGGGCCTTTGGCTTCTGACTGACACTGTATCCTTGATCCCTCTTGCTCTGTGTCTTCCAGCTTCTTGGATTGAGAAGTTACTGCATCTTCCAGCTCTCCAGTGCCCATTGTGGATCTTCTCACCTCTGATTCACTAATCCTACCTAATAAGTTCCCTTGCATAATTACACATATATTTTCTACCAACTCTGTTCCTCTAGAGAACTCCAACAATACAAGGACCATACATTTTCAAGCCATGCTCCCTATTTTCATTTTTCTATTGATGCAACAAATATTTTCTGTACCCCCAGTGACAGATAACCCTGTGATCTCCTTGCAGGAAGAGGCCATATCTTGTTTCTCTCAGGTAAAGGACTATAAATACAGCATAAAACAAGATGTGGTCTTGGTCCTCAAGGGGACCTCAAGATAGCAGGATGGCAGATAGCTAATCTGATTAAAATTCATTATGACCAGGATAATGATAAAGTCAGCACAGGTGCCGTGCCAACACAGAGAAAGCACCTAGGCTCAAGTGATGGTGGGAGGCTTCCCAGTGAAGTGGAATCTAAGATGAGATCAAAGAAATGCTTAGCACTGACTGTGACCAGAAGGAGCAAGGGTATTGCATGCTGTTCTTTCAGGTTGGATACAAGGCCGGAGCCAACCCGAAAGCAGTGACAGGGCAGTTCTTACAAGCAACTGCCCCAACCTCTCCCAACGTGAAAGCAAGTGGGATTCCAAAGAAAGAACTAAATGCCATGGTGATCAGTCCATAGATTTACTGGAAGAATATATAGAGTGCTGAAATGGTCCTTATAATAATGAGAGAAAAGAAATGTTCTACTCAATTATGTCTGCAATGAGGGTGTTAGATTATGAAGTTTTACAGGACAGTTTAAGTAGTTTATGTCAGAGTAAGAGCTAGTGTCTATGTATGTTAGAACATGTTAATTGTTTTGGGAAACAAACTAAACAAGTTTGCTCAAGATCCAGGTAGCTGTGTGGTTCACACAGTAGTGGAGACACTGTGTGTCTCAGTCAGGACAAGAGAAGAAGCAGGGGAAACAGTGTGACTGAACACAGGCAAAGAGAAGTACGTGGTCAAAGGCTTGAAGGTAAATAAGAACTGGACATATTATCAGAACATAAAGAACCTTGGTTTATTTGGAGAGCTAACTTTAGTCTGGCTGATAGAGAAGAAGCAAGAGGTGAGGACAGCAAAACAGGCAAGAGCCTAATTACAAAACCATGTTCAGTTTTAATTATCATTGCAGCAATGAAAAGCTATTGAAAGGTTTCAGTCAAGATAGTAGCTTGTTAGGTTTCCTTTCTGGAACTACTTCTTTGTCTGCAAAGTGGAGGAAAGAGGGAAGGAGGCGAGACTGTGTTTATATGGCAATGGTTGGAATAGTTCAAGAAAGGGGTGATACTGGCCTGAATGTAGGAGGAGACCATGGAAATGAAGAAAAGTAGATAAATTCAAGAGGTATTTTAGGAGCTATATTCAATAGTACATGTGGGAAAAGAAACAGGGCTGGGTCTTCCCAGGGTCTTAAGTGAGAGACTAGAGACACAGTCTCTGGGAGAGTAAGTTCAGATAGGAGTCGAGAGACTGCTGCTATTTAGAAGTCCCAGGAGGCAAAGAGGTCAGCAATGGGACCCCAAAGATTAGGCCATCTTTGGTGCCAGGGAAGCTATGATCTGGGTAATCACTGAGGAGCGGGATCTACCTGTCAGGAGTTTGAAGAGGTCAAGAACTGTGTCCTCAAGGAAGACAAAGGAATAGAACCCACCTCAGAATTCCACCATGCTGCTTCCATGTTGTCTGTTCCAGCCAAGATAATTTCGGGGACAGAGAAAGCCAAAGTCCAAGGTTGACGATCATCAATAGATTCGGTTGGAAGAGATAGATGGAAGGCAATATTTCATTATTGCATGGATCCAAAATCATGGCAGGGCTCAGTTGGAAGATTGTGATCCACACAGCACCAACTGAATTAATTCTGTGGTGTCGTCTGATGAGTGGGTTAATCTACAAGATTGAGAATGGCTTCAGCCACACATTTAGTGACTTGGTGAGGATGGCTGAAATTTCCTTACCTCTGTGAGGTTATTGACCAGAATGCTTATACGTGGCTGCTGTGTAGTCACATTTCTTACATGGCACCTCAGGGCTCCCAGGAAGGTGTCTTAATATTGAGGAAATTGGCATGGTACCTTTCACTCCCATCCTGTTCTACTGCTCAAAGCAATCAAAGATCCTGTCCAGATTCAAGAGGAGGGGACATAGACTCCTGTCGATGGGAGAAATGTCAAGAGTTTTTCATCCATCTTTAATTCACTATGAGAACTGAAATAAAATATTGGTAAAGTTCTTTGCTTAGTGTCTTACATACAGTAAGCATGCAATGCATGGATAGTTGTTATTTTATCTAGCAAATGGCAAAATTCAAGTGAAGAAAACCATGCGCTGGGAGGTCTCTCCATAGTTCTCGAAGTATTGTGACTCTTCACTCATTAGCATTACCCTTTCCAGTGCCATATCCTGTTCTCAATCCCCTGGACTGTTGTATAATTACATTTTTTGCCTCTTCACAGTTTTTCTGAGATCTTGTACTGAAGAAGAATTAAGTTGTTATGGAGAACGGTGGCCACATGCAAAATGGAAATCTGCATGTCAGTGTGTCCTCAGAATCAGTGAGCAAGTGGTAAGAGAAGCAAACACAAGCCAGGGCATGCCATGACAAAAAAAGAGGGCTCCCGAGAGCCCCTAATTCACAGATCTGTAACTGTTTTGGGACCCAGAATTTAATACCTGATCCATAGAGAAGTCCTGAGATTGGAAGGTCTCCTGATAACAGAAAGGGTCATATGCAACACACGGTGAGTGCCCCCCTAAAAAATTCTTCCCATACAAATGCTTCCTTGAAAATCCCAACTCCATTGAAAAAGAGAAAGCTGTCAACTCTGATATATTGGGAAGACAATTCAAGCAGCTGTTATTTGTATTTTATTTTTAGACATATTTATTTTTTTCCTTCAGACTGATCACAATTTCTATAATATTATTCCTTCTTCTAGGTCAAACAACATCTGCTGTATAAAAAAGAAAAGGAACTAATTCACATTGTCAAGTTTACAACTTCCACTTTTATTGTGCTGCAGCAATATTGTGCAGTTATTTTATTTCCCCTCGGAAGAAGTCGTTATTGTCAATGGTGTCAATATCCCAGGGGTTAAGGGGTCCCCAAACAGATTGTGGCACATTGTTGAGACTTTTAGTGTCAATAGTCCTTGAATGGGTTCTGATATGATAAACTACAATAGCTCCAAATGCAAAGTTTCTGCTTATCATTAAAACAGTACTGATTATGCTGAGGGTTACCTCCAGAAAGTTCCTTCTCACCACATTTGTGTTTTTTCCTGTCAGAATCTCTGTTAACCAAGAATCGTGGGTGAAGTCGCTCTTGCTGCTTGTCCCTAATGATGAAGAATGGATGTTATTGAATGAACAGAATGAGCAAGGTTTTGACTAATGAGTGGGTTACTATAGCTAAAAATTACCCAGAAAATCACCTCCCTGGCCTCCTTTCAATTTGGTATACATGCTATGTGTTCCTTCTTTGTACAAAGCTCTTCCACCTCCCCCTTCTTACTTAACTAATGTCTACACGTTCTTCAGATCTTAGCTCAATTTTCACTGCTATATGTATTATTTAGTTTTTCATAGCTATCATGAAATACCTGAAACAAGCTCCTTATGAAGAAAAGAAGTTTATTTAGCTCACAGTTTTGTAGGTTCAATTCCACATAGCACAGCATGGGCTCTGGAGTGAGAGGCACCCCTTAGCTGCAGCATCTCACAGTGGGTGGCAATGGTGAGAGTGTGTATGGGAACAAGCGGGTTACATCTTGATACTAGAAAACACAGAGAAGCACGAGGCTATATAGGAAGATCCAGCCTTGCACTTTTTACAACAAACCTCTCTTAAGAACTCAAGAGGTTCAGGAGAACTAATCAGGCATTACACAAAAGTTATTTCTTGTCTCAAGTGACCTCCCGCTAGGCCATACATCTTAAATGTTCCAGCAGTAACCAGTAGTGCCACTAAGCATCCAAAGCATGAATCTTGGGGGACACAATTAAACTATATCCAAACCATAGCACCATCCTTAATCCCCTCCTCAAAAGAATAGGTCAAATCCTCTTATTACACATCCTCACCACACCATCTACTTTGTTTTAATACTTGTCAAAATTCCAATTATATTTATATTAGCACAGTCATTTGCATAATGGATATCTCCCTCTCCAAATTGAGGTTCTGAGTACAGGAACAATGTCTGATTTGCTTATCACTACATTCTTAGCACTAAAAACAGCACTGGAGTATGGTGAACATTTGATAATTATTTGATGAATCTTCAAGCCTGTGCCTGTATTGGTCAGCACAGGTAGCATTTGTTTCTTATCATACGCAACCCCCAAATCTCGGGAGCTTAACCCCATAAATATTTATATTTCATTCACATTTAAATCTAATGGAAACCAATCACATGCCAAAACCTAACTACAAGAGTAACTGGGAAATGTAGTCTTTCTGTGTGTCCAGGGAGAGAAAACAGGATGAGAGAATATTCAATCTTGTCTTTGCCACACTTTCTACCTCATCATAAAATCTTCTACAGCTACAAGTACCAACAAGGAGTTCAAACAAATAAGCAAACCCTAAAGCATCCTGCTCACTCCCTCTCCCCCGATACTCTGACTTATTCCTGACCCCAACTAGAGTTGGGTTTTAAATAAATGGTCGAATCTTATCTAAAAAAGCAAGTATATAACTAGAAAGCTGAAGAACATAAATAACCCGGGTCAGGTTTCCTGATTAAACCCCTTTGATAACTTCCCATTTGCTACCATGATCTTATAAGGTTTGTCATGATTTACTTACTCCTTCACATCATTCCAGAATCAAGTGACAGATTTGCTTCTGGAAGATAACTTGCTTCATCTTAAGTATTCATGGAGTTTGCATTCTGCTCCATAATATACCTGTGGATGTAAAGAATTTCCCAAGTACTTTCTAAATACTTCTCAGATGAAGAAATACAAATTGCAAATAAATACATGAAAAATGTTCAACATCACTAGTTATTAGAGAAATGCAATTTAAAACAACGCTGAGATTCCATCTCACTCCAGAAAGAATGGCTGTCATCAAGAAATCAACAATAACAAATGCTGGAGGGACTGTGGGGAAAAATGAACCTTTCTCCACTGTTGGTGGGAGTGCAGAGTGGTGCAACCACTGTGGAAATCAGTATGGAGATTCCTCGAAAAAACTAAAAGTAGAGGTTCCATTCCAACCAGCTATTCCCCTTCTGGGTATCTTCCCAGAAGAATTAAAAGCATCATACCACAGAGATATACGTGCACCCATGTTTATAGCAGCACAGTTTATAATAGCTAAATCTTGGAAACAACCCAAATGCCCTTCAACCGAGGAATGGATAAAAAAGATGTGGTTTTATTTTCTACAATGGAGTACTACTTGGCCATAAAGAAGGATAAATTTGAGGCATTTCTAGGTGAATGGATGCAACTTGAGACCATACTCTTTTTTTTTTTTTTTTTTTTTGGTGGGTACCGGGGGGTCAACCTCAGGACCTCACGCGCCAACAGGCACCCGTGCAGCTGAGCGATATCACCGGCCCCTTTTTCGTATGTGGGATCCGGGAGTCGAACTCGGGCCCTCGCGCTTGCAAGGCAGGCGCTTATGCCACTGAGCCATCTCACTGGCCCAAGAGACCATACTCTTAAGTGAAATAAATCAGACTCACATATGTAAACATTGCATTGTCTCCCTGGTGTGAGAAACTGAAAAAGTAAATAAGGTCCAAAATGTACAGTAGATATTATGAAATGGGAAGAAATTTTTCAAAAGGAAAGAAGAACTAGGGTAGGGGAAGGGGGAAAGAAAGGAAGGGAAAAGGAAAAAAAAAACGCATTAAAAAGGGTAAAATGGAAACAAAATTTTGTAAATAGGGAGGGGAAGATGGGTTGAAGGGAGAAGAGGGGATTGGGAAAAAATAGAATCAAAATATATCATGTATGGGTACAAATTCCCTATGATGAATATGATCATTATGTATATCTAAAATGTACCAATAAACTTAATTTAAAAAATACATACAGTTGTTATTCCTGGCAGATTACCTGCCTTTATTCATAGGATTTAGCTGCTGCTTGGTGTGGGTACAAAGACTTCTAACAGCACGGCCCTCTAGGTCCTGACAAGTGGTGTTTTAAACTGTCCCTCACCACATTGGACTCTGTCTTAGTTTGCTTGGGCTGCTGTAGCAAAGCACCATGGATTGAGTGGCTCAAATCACAAACATTTCTTCCAATTCTAGAGGTCCCTGTAGGATGAATTTCTTCTGACACCTCTCTCTTTGGCTTGCAGATGGCTGAATTCACCCTGTATCCTCACATGATCTTTTCTCTCTCTCTCTCTCTCTCTCTCTCTCTCTCTCTCTCTCTCCCTCTCTCTTTCTCTCTGTGTGTGTGTGTGTGTGTGTGTGTGTGTGTGTGTGTGTCTATCTCCACTTTTTATAAGAGCACCAGTCAGATTGGATTAAGGCTTCCTCAGATGACCTCATTTCAGCTCTTTAAGTGCTCTATCTCCAAATACAGTCACAATCTGAAATATAAATGTTAGGACTTCAATGTATGAATTGAGAGGGGCTATAATTCAGCCCATAACAGACCTCCAAGTTAACCTGAAGAGCAGAAAGTTCTGGTACTGCTAAAAGAAAGATAATCCTCTAGCGAATTCACTGAAAGACACTAATGGCTCTTTCTCCAGTACACACACACACACACACACACATCTCATAGTTTGGCAGGTTCGAATTCAGGGCATTTTGATTTAGGGAATCTTTGCATCTGCCTACTGACTGTGGAGGAGTTGTGTGCTTTGTGGCATTCTTTGTAGTTGATTTTGCCATGACTGTTGCATATCTCAAGCGATAAAGAGGATTTGAATTGCAATAATTTGCCTTCTTTCTGTCATTCACATTGCCCTGATTTGCCTGTCAAACTTTTGAGGAAAATCACAATTATACATACACTTTCTGTGTTGATACCTGCCACCCCTCTATTTGTTTTCTGATAAATATGCCCTTTCCCAAGAATTCTATTCAAATGCCAGCCTGTGATAGATTCTGGTGCCTGTCTTGTCCCTGTGTTATGTGACAGCCCTGCCTGCATAAGAGGCCCTTTCCCTTCAGAGAGATGGCCTCAGAGATCAGCCTCCTCACTCCTCTTCGAGCCAGCACTCCGCAGCTGCTGAGCAGAAATGGGTTTGGGGAACGCCAATGTGACAATTACACAGGTACCAGAGAGGATCCAAAGCTCTGGTCTGCTGCATGACAGCTAGAGGAAAATTAAGTGCAAGCTGTTTGGAGAATATTTCTCCTTAAGACATCATGAAATCTCAGAGGTGGGGGTGCATGGACAGTGCCTGCCTGTCCCTCTCCTGCCAGCTTCCAGAAAAAAGAAAGCAAAAGTTGCAGCTTAGTATTTGATATTTAGAATTAATTAGACCCCCAAATCCCACACCAGCCAGCAGGCTTTTTAATGAGGCCAATGTATTCATCTTCTTCAGGGATTCTTACAGTGCCTCGTGATGCCCCGTGGGTTTCAAAGCGCTATCGCACACCACTGCCTCATCTGGCCCCCACAATTGCCCTAGTAGGTGGTCAAGAGAGAAATCATTCTCCCCAATTTCTAGATGAGTTTTGGGGGAGGTTGAATCACTTTCCCAAGGTCACATAACTAATAAAAAGTAGAAACTGTATTTGAACTCAGCTTGTCTAACACCAGGGCCCATGCAGTTAACCACTGCTCTTCTATACTGCCTTCCCAGAAAAAGGCACGACGACTTCAGTGTCAGAGCTGAACCTAAGACCCAGGGACAGAGTTACTCAGGACTGCAAGGTAAAATACAGGAGGTTCAGTGGAATTTGAATTTCAGATGAACAAAGAAAGAAACACGTTCTAGTGTAAGTGTATTCCAGAGTTACGCTTATCCCAAATACTGCATTGTACGAACCTGTACGTAATAAGAGGCGATTTGATATTTATCTGAAAATCAAATTGAACTAGATACCCTGCTTTATGTTAGCTAAATCAGCCAATGCCATACTCAGCACTATCCTAACAAGATTGATTAGCTACCTGACCCTCTAATTAGGGCCACTCTAGCCCTCTCCGGGCTTATTTAACACTTCATTCCACAGAGCCACACCTTCTCCCTCTTCCTCACTTTACCTGTCTAATCTGCTACCAAGCCACAGGAGCCCTGAATCAGCTTCCACACTCCACCCTGATCTTTCCTCCACACTCTCCTAACCGCGACCCTGATACAGAAACCTATTACCTCTCACTTAGAGCGTGACCAAAGTTCTTCTGGTTGTTCCACTCAATAGACAATTGCCAAACTTTTTCTGACCAAATCGCAAGATATTTTCCTACCCCAAACCTTCTGAAGGCTCAATAAGCTCCTTAGAATGGTCTTTAAAACTTTTTGGATTTAGGCACAACCCAACAATATTACTTCCTTCTCTTGTCCCTCCACCACAGTGGAGTCCAGACCTAAAGCCTAAGCCACACTGGGGATCCCAGCTTCCCACAGTACACTTTTGCATGTCTGTATCCCTCCATTGGCCTTGAATACCACCTTCCTTACCATCTTTAAGTCTAGTTCAACTACTGTTGTCTCCAGGAAATCTTTTATGCTCTCCATTCCTACGACCACTATTCAATTGGCCGTTTTGCTTCTGGCTCAACCCTCACAAAATTTCCTGACCCTCTTTGGAACATGCCATATTATATTTGTGTTCTTGTTATTTTGGCTCATGTCTTAGCTTCTCTCTTCATTGTTCTGCATTCCTGGGGGGAAAAGAGCTATTTTGTGTGCTTGGTTTCCCCCTCTACATGGCTTAGTACAGTTTCTGGCACGTGGCAGATGTTCCATAGAAATGTTTGGATGTAAGTGAATGGTTTGATCTCAGAAATATTTTCTGTGATATTTACTCTATGCCAACTCTGGGTAAAACCATGGTGTCTTAGTCACTTTCATCGTTGCTGAGACACAATGCCTGACAACAACAACTTAAAGGAAGAGAGGCTTATTTTTGCTCACATTTCAGTAGTCTTAGTCCTTGCACAGTCAGCTGGCTCCAAGGCTGGATGGCATGGTACAGGGGCATGGCAGAGGAATAGCTGCTCAGCTCATGGCAGCCAGGAAGCAGACAGAGAGTGGAGAGAGGAGCCATGGAGGGAGATCTATCTTCCAGGTCACACCCACAGTGACCCACCTCATCCCATCTCCTAACAGTTACTCAACTATAATGCTCCATAATCCAATCAGCTTTCAAGAGCTCCCCACACAATCACATGGGGCACTGAGGGGGGCATCTAGCTATAAACCATAACACAGGAAGACAGAGCAATGGTGACCATCTGGTCTGGTTCTCAAAGCATGAAGTGAAAGTGGAGCAACCTTTAACTAGAACGAAAGCAGATAACTCTGAGTCCAATCGCAACACAGTGTTTCTGGAAAAGGATCACACACACACATACACACATATTCATGCACGTGCACACACACATCCAACTCTAGATGCTTTCTGTTAGTCTTACTGTTGTTACATCTTTAATTCTGCCCTCTTCTGGGATTTCATTTCATTTTTAAAAACTGTTTCACATTTTCTCATATTGAACTATTATGTCGAGCCCTTCACTTGGTTTCCATGGTTGCATTTCCATGTACTACACAGATTTCCTAAAGAGATACCCTCATTAATCCTTTTATTCCCTGTGAGAGCCTTCTAGAGGTATGAAGAGAAGTCTCAGAAAGAAGAAAGGAGTTGGAGGAAAGGCCTGAAGAAATAACCAAGACCCTTCATTTCTCCTCTACTTTTGATGATGCTATCACTTCCAAGGTTTCCTTGCAACTTGCAGTAAACAATCTCCAAAATCACCCCCATCTCTTGATAAGCATTGCCTTGTATAACCCCATCCACATAGGCTTGGGCCATACCTAGTGACTCGCTTTTAACAATAGAATGTGGCAGAATGTCACCTCTAAATTGAGGTGTTAAAAGACCTATATCTCATATATTAAAGATATTCTAAGACTTCAGCTTCCATCTTGTTTTCTTGCTCTTGCTCTTTTCTGTGTTCTCTTACATGCTCATAGATCACTCATCCTAGGGAAACCAGCTGCCATGCCATGATGCAGCCATTTGGAGCAGTCCATGTGAGTAAGCTTGGTAGCAGAGCCCCCAAATTGGAGCCTTGAGGTGACTGCAGCTCCAATTGCCATAATAATTTCAGCCTTATGGGAGATCTTAAGCTAGAGGCTCTCAGATAAGCTATGTTCAAGTTTTTCACCCATACAAGCTGTGAGATAATTATTTGTTGTTTTGAGTCACTATGATTTGGGGTAATTTTGTTATGCAGCAATGGATAGCTAATACACAGTTGATATCTCCACGTGCTTCTCTCTGACTCAAGACAAAAGTGACACTGCTGGCTTTAGGGGTCCAGGCACCATGTAAAGAGGACTGCAAGAAGCACACTCATCCTACTTCATATCTAAATGTCATCTTATAAGGCAGCAGTCAAAATGATAAAGCTTATGGTCCCCAGAGACAGTCATGGGGCTTTTATAGCTGTTACAAATCCTGCTTCATGAATCCCAGACCCATATGCAAATGTGAAGCTCAACCTTTGATAAGCCATTTGATTTCCCTTTTAGTTAATGAAGTGAAAATACACCATTTTACACTAAGATTAAATTGCTAAAATGTTTCACTCTGGTCCCCAGTTAGTTGTAATTAAAAATAGAAATGTAAGAACAAGAAAAGTCACTTGCTCTCTGCTGGCATCCTGAAGCAAGGAAGGGGAACCCTCTGAGTGGACAAAAAAGGTTGAGAAGGGGAGAGGAGGAGGGGAGCGCAGCGGGCTCTCTGCAAGAGCCACCCAAGCTGGCAAAGATGTGATCCACAGCTGCAGTCCCCAGCAGTTTAGGAGGCCAGAAAAAACACCACTCCCACGCTTTCTGGGGAAGAGGAAGGGAGGGAGGGCAGGCGCTCCCAGCTTTCAATCCTTGTTCGTGCTTCTCAACTTGAGGTCCACCATACCTGGGACAGTGGTGGCAAACCTACAGCACATGTGTTATTTGTTTTTCTTTTAAGACAAAGGATGTTAATGTATGAGTTGTTTTTTCTAAACTAAAACCTCAGTGTTCAGGTTTAATTGCAGTGTTGGCAATTTGCGATAAATAAGTGGGTTTTGGGTTGCAGTTTGGTCACTAGTCTCAAAGGTTCATCATCACTGACGTAGGAGGACCTGGGTTAGTTTTAAGGCGTCTCAAAATTTCTGGCTTGCAATAAGAATTCAAATACATAAAAAATGCATGCATATGTATGTGTTTGTGTGGGTACAGGTGGTACTTGGGTACCTGTGTGGGTGAGAGAATGGTGAGGGGAGATATATGTACCTCTGTACGTGTTGGGAGTGCTGAGTACAGGGAATGATGTGTGTGAGAGAAAATGAATGAGGAAATACATGCAAATGTATGAGTGAGGTGGTGCATAGTTACCTATGTACATGTGAGAAAAAATATGTGAGAATATATATATATATATATGTATATATATACACACACATACGTATCTGTGTTTATATGAACAGTGTATAGTGACCTACATATGTGAGAGAAAATGGATGAGGATGTATATATAACCGTGTGCGCACAGAGTATGTGTAAATAAATGATGTAGTTATATATGTAAGTGTGTGTAAGTACCCATATTTGAAAGAGTGTGTATGATCCTAAATATGTCTCTGTGGAGGTGCTTGTGCTAGTGTACAAGTTGAAGGCATATGTATGTGTATGCGGGTGTGAAGGTTTGGAGGCGTGGTGTATATGTACGGATGCATGTGAGAAAGATGAGGTGAGGAACTGTATTGTATGTGTGCATGGGTGTTGATACCTATAAATGTGAAAGGTTGCATACATATGTGTGTTAGTGCATGGATGAAGAGGTATATAGATATACCATGCAGAAGGCAGACAATGTATAAAGAAAGGAGAGTATGTACATGTACTTATGTGAGTGTACAGGTGGAGGATGCATACATGAATATGTGTGTTTGAGTACATGAATGAGGGGAGTTTATAGATTCATATGCAATGGCTGAGTGCAGGAGTTATTAAGGGCTATAGGCATATGCATGTAATTGTATGAATAAAGGAAATAAATATATATGTATGTGTATGTAGGAGTGTGTAGAAGAGTGAAGATATATATGTATTATGAGTGTGTATGTAGGTGTCTGGGAGTATATATGTTCAGATGGGTGTCATTATGTGGATGAGGCAGTTGTACGTAAATGTGGATGGATTTATGTATGGAGAGAGCATTTATGAGTGTGGTGGACGTGTGAGCCCATGAATGAGGGGTTGTATAATTTCCTTTAAATCTTTATTCTTTAAATCTTATTTCTCTTCCTTAAAATCTTATTTCTCTTCCTTCCCTCCCCCTCTCCCTTTCCTACTTCTCTTTCCCATTTGAACAAGTTCTTCCTACGTCCTAAGAACTATCCTCCATTTTGCTCCTTGGTGAGGCAAGTGCATGTATGCATACATTTATTTATGTGCACATATAAGTATATTACCTAGAGGGGATTATGTTCATCTGTGCATGTATGTGTGTGAATGCTTGTGTGAGGGAAGGATTTATGTACATTTGTGTGTTAACTATGACTGAGGGGATATATATACATAAATTTTTGTGTGATTGTATGGTTGTAGGGGATTTGTATACATATGGCTAAAATAGTATAAATGTATGTGTATATTTGAGAACATGGCTAAGATAGTGGATATGCATGCATGTGTTTGTTAGTTTGAGTGAAAGGTTATATATGTATGTGTGCATGTAACTTATATATGTTATATATATATATATATAGTATGATTAAAAAGTATGAATGTTTAAATGTTGGAAAATTATTACAGTGAAAACACAATTGCTATTAACTTCCCCAAAATACACCCTCTTTCTTCAAACACACTTATCCCATTAATCTTGTCACTTTCTGAAACAGTTCTGAAAATCCTCTTCCATGAGTGTGTTTAGTCGCACTGTTGTGTGGACTTGATGTCCTGAATTGATTCAAAGGTTCACCTTTTATGATCACACGACTTTGAGGAAGAGCCAGAGGTCACAGAGCATGTCAGTTCCAGTGAATAAGGTGGATGGGGGCTCACCAAAATGTCTTTACAAGACTGTCTTTTCATTGGATGGCACTCTGCAGCAGCATTCACTGTATTTTTGATCACGCCATTTAAAGACATGAAAGACTTCCAGAACTGCTCCAGAAAGTAGTAGCAAGATGGGCTAAGTATATTCAAAGCAAGGGAAAGTATTCTGATGTTGATTAAAAGCAATGTCTTCTACTGTAATCAATTTTTAAAATTTAAACATTCACTGTATATTTTGATCACAATTTGTATGCATATATGCTTCTGAATATGTGAGCGAGGGTCTATATATGCATGATGTATGACTGTGTGAGTGTATTGGTGAATGGTTGTATATGTACATATGTGCAGATGAGCATTTGCCTGAGGGGTGTGTGTGTGTGCGCATATAGATGGACTTAATAGTAAGTGTGTTTGTAAATGATTATACGGGGTGAAGGCTTTGTTACGTACATACATATAATTGTATGGAAGAAAGGGACGTGTGTATACATCTTTCTCTGACTCTGGGTGAGCAGGTGTATACATAGTATGAATGACTGTGTGAATAAAGAGATTTGTACACTTATATGCATATATATGGGAAAACCTGTTGCATGCGTATGCATGATCTTATGTGTGAAATTGTGAACAAGTACATGAGTGTATGAGCAATGACTGTATATGCACCTGTGTGTCTGTATTTATGTATGAGTGAGAGGACCTGTGCATGTATGTGTTTGTGAGGTAGAATATTTGTGTAAGGAGTGTGAGTGGTTTATGTGTGTTTAGGAATGTATGTGCCAATCAATATATATGAATGTATTCTGCATTACACAATAATTTCTAAGCTTATGAGAGAGTATATGATGAGGGATGCTTGTATATGGGTGTGTCTGTGTGTGAATGTATGCATGAAGGTACATGAATGCATAGTTGAGCAGAATGTATGTGCATGTGCTTGAGTGTAAACATGAGGGCGATGTGTGAAATTTAGATAGATAGGTATAGACATATACATAGACATAGATATAGATTGTGTTATGTGTACCTGGGTAAGGGGTTATAGACGTAACTGCATGGGTGAGGGGAGGATATGGGTATAGGCGTGATGAGTTTTTGTGTATCTATGTGAATGACTGCGTGTGTCAGAGGTGGGACTATGCCTGCATTTTGTGTATGCTTGTGTATAAAGGCTACAGATATGTACATGGGGAGAGTGTTTTATGAGGTAGGGGTATGTATAAAAGTTTGTGTGAGTGAATGGATTATAAGAAAATATATGTACCTGTGTCCGTGTAAATGTATGTCTGAGTATGTGTGCATGTGCATGTGTGGGTAAGTGTATTGGTGAGTGAAATGTATATGTATGTGTGTTTGTGAGGGTATGGTTGAATGGGTTGTATATTTATCTGTGTATGTTTCCATAAGGACAATGTATTTGTACAGTATATTTAGTTAAGAGAATATATGAAGTAGTGTTTACATACATTTTGTATATGAGTATATATTGTGTGTTGTATATATACGTGTGTGTGACTACGTATTTGAATGGGTTGTATGTGAATATGTATAGGTAAGTGAGTGGATTGCATGTGTGTTTGTGAGTATATGGCTAAGGGTGATTTATAGGTAACTTTGTGTTGCACGTATGAGTGTATGTGTGAGTGGGTTGCGTATGCACCTTTGTGTATATATGGATGTGAGAGGCATTTATGTACTTTTTTGTGTTTGTGCTGTATGACTATGTACCCATTTTCTCCATAGTGTGCATCAATATGGTGTGAAATTTTACAGCATAGCTTCTATGAGGTGTGATCAAAATATACAGTGAATGTTTTAAAAAGTTATAATAGTAAAAAACACATTGCCATTAATCTCCCTCACAATATTCCCCCTCACTTGGAACACACTTATCCCATCATCGTTGACACTTTCTGCAGCAGTTTCTGGAAGTCCTCTTTCACGAGTGTCTAAAGCCTGGGTTGGCTCTGTATTCTTTTACTTGTAGCTTTGTGACCTTAAGCAAGTTATTTAAGCTTCCTGTGCCTCTACTTTTTCATCTATAAAAATGAGGATAATATAGTATAGCTGTCTCACCATATCCACGAGTTCCACATTTGTGGATTCAAACAGAAAAATACTAGAAAAAATTGCATCTGTACTGAAAATATACAGAATTTTTCTTATCATTATTTCCTAAATAATATATTATAACAACTATTTACACTGTATTAAGTATGATAAGTAATCTAGAGATTACTTAAAGTTTACAGAAGGATGTATGCCTAGGTTCTATGCAAATTCTACATGCATACCTGTCCATTTTAATATCTTCAGGGGGTCCTGAAACTAACCCTCCCCATGGATACCCAGGGACACCTGTACTTATCTTGTAGTATTGTGATATTTTAAAAGATCACATACGATACTATGTTTTTGCAAATGTTTAGCACAGTGCCTGGTACCTAATAAACTGTCCCAGTGAATGTCAGTAGTCATATAGATACTGTCTTGATTATGATTATCAGCAGCGGATTCTCAAAGGAACCCATAGAGCTAATGGGAGTTGTATTTATGAGTCCCTGGCAGGCATGAGGTGAGAATTGCAGGGGAAGCTCTGAGGAACGTAAGGTTTCCTGGATGTTCTCTCTTTTAAGAACAGGGGCCAAAGCAGCCAGAAGCCTGAGTTAACCACAAACCTTTTCACACGTGGATGCGTTCTTGTGCAACTTGCCCCAAGATGGTCAAAGTTGTATCTGGGCAACTTCAAACCTGCCAGCCGTTTGATCATAAAATCATGAAGCCAAACCACACTGCAGGGTGAGGCGGGAGGCATGGGGGACACTGGACGTTTACCATATGAATGTGGCGTTTGGCTCTTTTCGTTGACTTCCTTTGTCACAGCTGACATCAACTCTTTCTCATGCACTAATGCATGTGATCAGTGGGCACCTCCGACCGTGTGTCCTAGACTGGTGCTTTTTGCAAGGGAGCTGCAGAATCACTTACTTAACAGAAACTTTGTGCGCACCTTGTCTGGGTTACTTACTGTGCAATGACAAGAGAAACAAAGTGAATCAGAAGAAGCCCAGCTTTCAAGAACCCTTCAGCCCTCACTTGTGATTCTCCTCCCTGTGCCACTCTCCATGACTCTCAATCATCCTCACCACCAGCCCAGGCCTTTCACAGAAGTCTCTTCCTCGTGTAGGATGGATGTAAGACAAGATGAAAAACAAAGACCACAACCAGCCTTGAAAGGTAGGAACACGTAGGGAACAAAGCCATGGCCCAACACCCATCCAAGGAGCCCAAGTGACCTTTCCAAGGCAATAAAGTGACAAAGGCACTGTAGCTAGCAGTCTTGATTTGCATACACATCTGCGGCACTTGAAGAGGGTGCTGTGCAGCTCCCAGAAAGGTCTGCACTTCTTTTCGTGGTGAAGACATTTCATTATTCACGAGGTAGCAAACTACTGTGCTATTGACATGAAGGACAAGTGGCTCTCAGATACGTAATACATAAGAATCATCTGGACAGCTTGTTAGAGAGATATATCCCCGATCTCCATCCCCTGACATTCTCATCCTGTCATCTGGGGCTGGGCCCAGGAATCTGCATGTATCTACCCCAGGTGACTCCTAAACAGGTAAGCCCAGAGAGAAGCACCAGAATGGAAGCACATAGATCCAGAGAGGAAACAAACTACAGAAGTTATCATTCCAGAGATAAGGAAGTTCCACTGAAGAGAAGTGGCTTGTCCCAGGCCACACAACTAGCAAACAATAGGGCCACACTGGCTGCTTCCCAGTTCGGCACTCATTCAGCCACAGCAACATTTCTCAACGGCAAAAGACTAAGCAAAAGAGTGCAGTCATACAAGGAGTCTCTTCCCCTCTCATTCAATAGATGGATGTAGCAATCCAGGTTTAGTGTTTGTATAGAACCTATGTATACACCCATCTGTATATTTTCAATCATTTTTGTGGGGTGGTCACAACTCCCCCAGCCTATCCCGTTGTGTCCCTTGAGGACCCATGCTGCAGTGTGCATCTATTAGTGTGTGTTCATTCTATGATAGCAGGGTGTTGGGGAAGAAAAATGTTATTGGAAATCACAACATGGTATCATATTGCATCCCTGCGAAGGCTACTATATTAAACAGCAAAGGACAATACTGAAAATTGAGCCCTGAGGAGGAGGAAATCATTTTTGGAGGTCCCAATATTGTACCTAGGGACAGGTGGGGATGAGGGTCGCATGGTGGATTCTAGCTTAAGAGAAACTGGGTGTGGTCACTGGCATTTCATAGGAGAGAGCCATCAAAGACATGCTTACAAAAGGACCGAGTGCTATTTTTAATTCAACCCTCACGCATCTAACAGCCTCTATTACCCTCTACCTCGCCCATTCATCTCAGATGCTGAACATTGTCAGATGCTTTTTAAAAATCTAAGCACGCTGTAGCCCCTGAGTTTCCTTTATCTGCCATGACAGCCATGTCTTCAAAGAACTTCCGCAGTTTATTTTAAAAATGACCTCCCCTAGCTTGGAGCTTAGTTTCCCAGAGAGCTTTCACTTCAGCGCTGGGTATGAGAGGAGGAGGGACAGGGAGGCTGCTCCAGCAGCCCTGCTGAGGCGACACAGTGAGCCCCTGGCAGAGGACTGTGTGGGTGGCCCACAGTGGAAGTGCAGGTTGTGAGGGGAGGCTGTGCCTCTGTCGTGAGCAGACTGCGACTCCTTAATTCCCAGTGTCCTCATTTCCACACTGGATACACCGAGGAAAGATGGAGCCACTTCTGTCCCTACCCTCGCCAACCCACTCATCCTGGCATTGTAGATACACAGAGACCTCTAGCTTGGCAGCAGCCCCCAAAACAGTTGCTCACCAGGATGGGTGGGGCCACAAACCTGCAATCCATTGTTTGTGTGCTCTTTCCCTTGTGAGGCAGGCGACTAAAAAATAGTCAAACAATCCAGGACTGAGTAGCAAGTACATCCCTGGGTGTCTCTGAAAGCTTTGTTCCAGGACCCCCACAGGTACTAAAATCCACAGATACTCAGATCCTTTAAATAAAATGGCACGGCATTTGCATATAACCTGTGCACATCCTCCCATACACTTTAAATCATCTCTAGATTACTTATAATATCGAATACAATGTAAATGCTATGCAAATATTTGTTGTAATGTATTGTTTAGAGAATAATGACAAGGAAAAAAGTGTCTCTATATGTTCAGACACAATTTTTCTCCGAATATTTTCAATCCCTGGTTAGAAGAATCACTGCGAGGACAGCTCATGAGTATGGACCTGTTGTAGGTGACTAGGGCACCTGACATCTTCTTCATGGATCAATAAAGGTTGGGCCAATGGTGGGAAGCATCTTCAGTGCAGTCCAAGCTTGCAGTCAGCTTTACCAGCTGGACCACAGAGCTGCTGATTCTGCCTGGGATTTTCCCATCATTCCCTGTTTCATGTGGAGTTAGATTAAAACCTGATTTCTGGAGCTCCCTGGCCTTCACTGCCTAACTCCATCCCTCAGGTACTCGTACTTTTCCCTGAGTCTTTCTGGGATCTGTGCTCTCTGGACCCTCTACTTCACTGCTGCTGTAAACTTCTCAGGTAGGATATAACTCTGGAAGGAAGAGCCTTGGTGTACTGCACGTTCTGTGCCCAGAGCCCTGAAAATTGTGGGTGACAGAAATATGCTTACCCCTGTTGCTGGGCAAAAGTCAGATGTGGGTGTTTAGAGTCCTTTCCATTGTAGGCCAGGACATGTTCCTTGTGTTTGTGGCTATGCGCTGCCTTCTGATAGGAGAATTATGGAGAAGAGAGCAGAAAATCACCACTCTAGGTGTTATGGTTTGTGTCTAGATGTCCCCACAAAGCCTCATGCAGTCATGGGGGCGGGCTTCTGGAGTTCGTGATTGATTCATGGTCCAATGCTAGGATTATGGGTGAGTGCCGCACCCGCCCTGGGGTGGGTAGCCTGCATACAATATAAGGGAGGGAAAGAGGCTTGTTCTCTCGCTCCTCCCTTTTTTTGCTCTTGTTGCTTTTGCTGTTTTCTGCACCATGAACTGTTGCCCTCTGCCATGTGCCACTCTGCCTTGGAGCCAGCCGAGTATGGACTGAAACCTCCACAATCTGTGAGCCAAATAAACCTTTCCCTCTTTAATTTTGGGTGTTGTGTATTTTGTCTCAGCAACGAGAGAAAAGTAACCAAGACACTAGGTGTCCTCATGTCCCAGGTACGGGTGTAAGAACTCAGTCCTCACAAGGACACTCAATTATCTTTCAATTACATAATTACAATTGAAGAAATTGGGGCCTGGGAATAGTTGGTTACTTACCCGCATAGCTTGCAAATTGGCAGGGTCAGACTGGAACCCAGATTATAATTAGCATTAAAGGGGCCGGTGAGATGGCTCAGAGGCCTAAGTGCCTGCCTGGCAAGCGCAAGCGCCCGAGTTTTGACTACCAGAACCGACATACGAAAAAAGGACTGGTGATATCCCTCAGTGGCACGGGCGCCTGCTGGCACGCGAGGTCCTGAGGTCGACTCTCGGCACCCACACACACAAAAAAAATTAGCATTAAAGGAGCTCATACAGGTAAAACAGCAGCCCGCTAGGCAGGGTTCTACGGGCGGTCACTGTTGTCACGCTTCTCTTATGTGGCAGTTTACTTGTGGCACCAGGATAAGGAATTGGTGCTCTCTGGGCTGGGGTTTCAAGAGGGTGGACCTCTAAAGTGTCCCTCTGTGAAATATTGGGCTGCTGGGAGACAGACGGGGAAGAAGAAAGGAGCGAAGGGAAGGACAAAAGCCTCTCCTCATCTAGTGGCGCTTCTTAAACCAGGATCCAAGGAGAGGCTTCAAGAGATGAGCAGAACCCTGGGAGCAGTCCATGCAACTTTGTGTGTATAGGCCTGGGTCAATTTTTCTGCAGAAGCTGATTATAGCTTCAGTTCAGGTCCAACACCCAAAAGAAGGAACTAGAAGACACAGTAAATTCCTCAAGAGGGCAACCAATACCACTGGTCATTTTATTCCTAGCTCATTTCCTTGTCAGGAAATGGACATCTGAAATCTAGCTTCACTTGAAAGAAATCTATTTACAAATTTGAGGCATCATTTGTATGTGGATTAAGTAGGTGGTAAGCATCTTGCCCAAGATCACCAAACTAGCAAAGGGCAGAGCTAGAATTCTAAAACTAAATGAATGCAATGGAAATATCTGTAGGCTCTTACACAAATAAACTCTTGTTGATTAGCAATGAGAAGTATTCATAAACCTTAGCTTTCTTCCCACTTCTTTGAGGAGACTGTGCTTATCCTTAACCCCAGGATCCTCAACTCTAGCAATGACTTTGAGTTTCATAGGTACACTGTACCCACCACATTATCCTCATCCCAGGCTGATTAAAACCATATCTTCTGGACCCAGGAAGCCAAATTCATATCAATTCCTGCCTTTACAATCTATACGCCACTCACTCAATCATTCATTGATTCACTCATAAATCCATGCAATCACCATTCATTCATTTGACGTTTCTTTCCCTTTGGCATCTTCCTCCCGCTTCCTTTCATCTCCTCCTACTTCTGCCTCATTCCCTGTATCACATGTCAACTGCCTGGACTGTATCCTTCCATATTTTTCTGCATGCTCAGGTAATTACATTCAGATACATGTCCATGTGCAAGCATGTGTGTACATGCACACACAAATACACTCAGGATGATTGGTCATTGTTTTATAAAACTGAAATCATGTTATATATACTTTTTTTGTATCTTGCTTTCCTTACTAAGCAATCTATCCCTGAAATCCTTCTAGCTCAACTGGCAGAGTTCTAGCTTAGTCTTCTTTCATGGCTGCAGTCAATTCTATCAATCACCTTATCTTTTAGGCACATGGAAGAGCTGGCAGTTTCCTGAATACCCCTGCTCTGTATGCTTGCCAGCCTGCTCCCTGAGTCTGACAGCTTCACTTCCCTGTCCAGTGGGAGGATATCTCCTCATCTTTCAAGACTCAGTGGACATCAACTGACCTGGCAGAATTGGTCTTGCTCTCTTTTGTGTCCTCTAGGTACCCTGAACAAATTTTTATCTCGGAGCATCTAAAATGTTAATAAAGTGATGTGTTGACATCTGTGTTCCCCAACTAGACCTAAGCTCTGGTAAAAACTGGTACTCAATAAGTGTTTGTTGACATGGTGAAAGAATGAGTGAATGAACGAAGATGACAGTCTGCACCAGAGGACTGGCAGTGGGGAGGAATAGAGGTGGTGGACTTCAGAGCTATTTAAGAGGTAGATCTTCTGGGACTTGGGAAATGTCTTGAGAGAGTTTCTTATTTCCTCAGGAACATAAGCACATGGAATACTGTCTTGTTCGTGTTTCATCCCCTTCTTCTAGACTGAGTATTCCCTGGTACATCCGTTGGTGCTTAGTAAACATTTGTAAATTAACCCCGCTGGATCCAGGGATCTCTGGCTGCGCCTTTTCTTTGACCCAGAGGGATGTACTCTTCTGAGCCCAAGCTGACCAGGACCCTCAAAGATTTCTGCCATCTGCTTGCTGAAATGACCTGTCAATATCCACGTGCAAAGAACTCCTCCTTGGGATCTTTCTGTAGTGTACACCTAGGCTTGCCTCAGACATCTCCAGCCCAGGTCTGGGGCTAAGGAACAACTACGTGTGTGCATGCAGTTACATGTATGTGTGTAGCTGCAATATGTGCAAATGGCATGGATAAGCATGGAGTAGGAGTTCTAGTTTAGAGGCTCACAATATATCTTATCACTCAGAGAAAGTTGGGACAGAGCCCAGGGGTGGTTCCTGCAAGCAAAAGAAGAAACCTATTTTTCTGCACTGAAGTGGAGATGGTCAGAGATATCTCACTTTCCTGTCAGCACCAGACCAGAATATGGGCTATGGAGAACAACATTTAGTCCCAAGCAAACTTAAAAGATAGACCTAACAGTGGAAAATTTGCCTTGGGATATGCTTAGGAACGCTGGGTGTCTGAGAACAACCAGAGCAAAAAAGAATTCCAATCTTCAAGCCAAATCTTCAAGCAGGGCTTCATCAAGACAGGATATCCCCAATCATCCTAGCCATATCTACATGAGGGTCCTCAGAAGCTAAACACTGCTTGACCAGGACAAGGAATAAGGTAGGGAAAAGTGATTCCTTCCTACGATATGTGGCCACACTCTCCTACATCTTCTATCATAAGTTCAGGTTAGAGGCCCAAGCAATTTATCATTCCAGAAAAACAATAACCTGAGTGAAGGCGCTGACACTGACAAGCCAGTGAGGGGCTTTCCAGGCCACAGTGAGGGGCTCTGCTGTGTATCTGGAGGTACGTGAAGAACAGGCATGAGAAACTGGGCTGAATGGGAAAGTGGGAACAAGAACGTAGTGTTCCTTGAATGCCTTGCTAAAAGTTTGGGCTTTATTTTGAGGGCGATTTGAGGGAAGGGAGATAATTCATGAAAATTTTAGGCAGGGTTGGGGGATGACACAACCAGGAGAAATATAGCAAGGGGAAGGGGATGTAGAGCAAGCCTGGATGTCAAGGAGATTATGTGGAACTGTGGCATGTGGAGTGAAAAGAAGGCTGAATGTGGGGAACAAGAGTCAAGTTTAAAGTAAATGGAACTTCACAAAGAGCCAGAGACTGAAAAAAATTAGAAGAGTCACAGGGCAGTGTTTGTGTGGTTTGGGGGCAACAGGAATTCAGAGCTTTATCTTGATTGGCTAAACTGAGGTATCAGCAGCCAGCCTGGGAGCCAGCCTTTGTCTCAGAAGGCAGTTAGGAAGAGGGGAGTGCTGCAGCCTGCAGCCTGACACTGATGACACGAAGTGACCCATCCCTCAAGTCAAGCCAGAATTATGTCACTGATCAAGAACATGGAGGCTTGGGCAAGGTGGATAATCCTGGCCTGCAGCTTGGCACAAGGCACACACTGCGCAGCCTCACAGCAATGAATTCTCACAACCTCCGATCCACCTCCCGTATGCATGACTTGAAGAAGATGCATTTAACTGTTTGGAATATAAAATGTTTATACAACCATTTATTCCATTAGTACATTCACTTCCCACTTCAGAACTAAATGTCTCTACTAATTAAATACATTTATTTTAACTGCAGAAGCATTTATTTCCAAAATAAGGACATGCTAATTATCTGCAGAGTGAAATTAACCCCAGGATGCTAATCTATACATTCATCTGCCTGGATATATGTTACCTATGGATGCCTGGTTATGCTGCCAGCCGTTACACCGCACTGCTCAATGCACTTTTGCCACCTGGATTCACATACTTCTTGTTATCCTCTCACTGAGATCTGCATGGCTGGTGTGGAATGTGGAATTTAAATGTTACCATACCCATTCCAAACCCCAGAACACTAGAGATTCAAGATTCACAAGCATGCGTTGATATAATTCAAGGGCATTTTTACTGGGAGAGGAGGTAACTGTCTCCAATTACCCCGAGGAGTTTTCCGCTCGTGTTTTATGAGAACTGACACCTTAATTCTCTTGTCACTGACACTTCCTAGACACGGATACATATCTGTAATTCTCATGATAAGTCATTAGTATTAATTAAGGCACATCAGTAGCATAATTTAGCTAGTCAGTCAACATCTTCTGAGAGCTCACAGAGAGGGCAGCTCCAACTCAGTGCACCACAGAGTTACTAAGGGAAGAGAGAATGCAGCATGAAAAGATCTTCCAGAAAAACAGTATAAATGCCTTCACTGCCCCTGGAGAGTCATTTGCAGAAACCCAAAGGAGTAAAATTTCCTTTTATGAGATGACATCTGCTTTGCTCATCTGCACAATGGAGCAGCAATACCTTGCAGCTGTCTAGCACCAAAGGGGAGGAGCTTTAGAGATCACGGCATGCTGTTGAATAGAGCAGGAATTCTTTAACTTCCTGGGCTTGGCCTTTGGTCTACCAAGCCCGGTCAGTCAAAAGCGAAAAGGTAGGAAAACTCTCTGAATTAACAGGACTTATTCCTTCCTTCCTTTCTCCCGCTCTTTTTCCTTTCCTCTCTGCCTCCCTCCCTCCCTTCCTTCCTTCCTTCCTTTCAAAATACTCATTTAGCATTTACTATGTGCCAGGTACTGTGCTCAACAGTGGGGAGAAAGTAGTGAACAAATAAAAATCCCTGCTCCCAAGGACTGAGGTCCTGGTGAGGGGAAGGTGTCATAAATGAACAAATAAGCAGTATGTCAGGTGGTGATAAGTGCTATAAAGAAAAATGAAGAACGACAAAGGGACAGAGATAAGACAGTGCACTCTTTTAGTCCCGTTCAATTATTCTTGCAACACAGAGACGTACTAGTCAATGAAAGTTTCTCTTAGCAGAGAAAGATGTGCAAGTCCAATGAAGAGGTTCTATATGCCATGGGCAGGGTAAGTATTCATTGACTCCTAAAGATCTTTTAAATCATCATTCTCATTCTTCTTTGGGATGATCAAAACATTGAGCATTGCGGGGATTATATAGATTGGGCCCACGTAGTTCTTCAAAGTGCAAAGCTTTTCCATGCAATTGTTGAGTGTCCATTAAACTGAACATTCCTAAGGAGTTAGGAGAAGACAGCAAGAAGGAGGGTACTTCTGCTCTTGGATAGCCAGATTCAGGAGGCACATACACAGTATTTAGAAATGGTCGGAATAAATTCTAATGTTTTTAAAGTGCTACCTGTGTATGTTGGGACTACTGATTTTAAACACCCAAGTGGCTTTCCTAGCCAAGTACCATGTGCCAATGCCTACAGAATGACAAAGACCATTATCAGTGTGAAGGCCCTGTGTTCAATCACTGGTACCACAAAAAAAAAACTTAATCTATATAAATGACTCTTATATATCAATTTATGGATTTTTGTCTATCTCCTCCAATAAGAATGGTGTGCCACAATTGTTTTGTATACTGCTGCATGACTAGCGCTTGAATAATATCTGGCCTGCAGGAGATTTTCAACATGTTTATTGCCTGAGAAAATGATACAACTTTGCAGCAGGTCTCTGTGAGAATACAAGATGCAGCCCCTTAGGGTACCAGGCAGCCTAGAGAGGGCTGCTCTCTTACTATAACATTTGAGAGTTCTTCATACTGTATATTCTCAATATAAATCCTTTGTTAGGTATGTGATTTGCAAACATGTTGTCTGCTTTTACTTTTCATTCTTTTAACAGTTTTTCTTTGCAAGGATCTGGAATTTTTAATTTGATGAAGTCTAGTTTATCATTTAATTCTTTTCTGGTACTATATCTGAGAAATCTTTGCATAACCCAAGGTGACATTTTTCTTCTAAGTTTTCTTAGGAGATGTTTCTTAGCTATTTAGTAGTTCAGGGTTTTACATTTAAGTGCATGGTACATTTTAAGTTAATTTCTGATTGTGATTAAGTAGTCGTCCAGGTTAATTTTTTTGCATTTGAATATCCAATTGTTCCAGCACCATTTATTGAAAAGATCATTTTTCCATCAATGTAGCACTACTCATGATACCACACTATACTATGGGAAACAATGTAAATGGTCACCAGTAGGAGAGCAGTTAAATAAATTCTTCCATATCCATCTAGTGGAAATCCATGGCATCATTTAAAACAAAGTAACAGCTCTATAATACTGATTTTGAGTAATCAGTGTACTCTATTAAGTAAATACATAAATGTTTTAAATTAAAATAACATTCATTTGCATTCCCCTTTCTGTGAACTTTCTGTTCACATCTTTTCATTCAATAACTGTTTATTGAATTCTTCTCGTGTGCCCGGTGCTGTTCTAGGCACTGAGGTTCTGGTGGAAAGAGACAATACACAAAAATGAGTGAAATGATTAATTGTATGTGTCATCTTGGCTGGGATAAAAGATGTCCCGATAGGTGGTAAAACATTATTTCTAGAAGTATCTGGGAGGGAGTATCTGGAAGAGATTAGCACTTTTGAATCAGTAGACTGAGTAAGGAAGATCTCCCCTCACCAATGTGGGAGCAAAGTATCCAATCTGTTGAGTACTCAGATAGAACAAAAAGTCAGAAAGTCTTTTAACTTATTGTTACTGGGTACTTTCTTTAGAAATGGCTCACCATTAAACTTATCCAGGTCCTACTTGCCTTGAATAAAGAATTGGATGGGACAAGCCAAAAAGTGTCCCAAAAGTTTATTTGAAAAGTGAGGAGTGAAGGGGTAAGGGGAAAACTGGCTTTGCAGAGCAAACTTGGGCCAAAGAGAGGAAAGGTTAAAAGCAAAAATAAAAGTACATCCTGGTCTAGAAGACGCAGAGTGGACCATGAAGAGTCACCTTAGCGGGTTCCTCCTCGCGTCCAGTCTCTTTTAGTCATCTACATCTCGTGGGAGCCCATAAGAAGTTCTACATATGGAGTCCTGGGAATTATCTGGCACTGTCCTGGGATCTTGTAATTAACAGGTTCCACTTATTTCCCCAGCCAGCTTTGCCATGTCCTGTCTCCTATCTCATTATGGTGGGTTTATGAGGGTGTAACCACATTGTAAGTCACAGGATATCTGTATGTATCTTATTGCCTCTGTCCCTCTGGAGAACCTTGATGAAAACAATTAGGTTCACCTAAAGGCTAATGATAGTAAGGGCCACAGAGAGAAATAAAGCAAGATAAAAAGGATATAGAGTGAGATTAGGGGTTTACAATTTTAAATAGGGTAAAGAAGGAAGTCTTTATCAAGTAGGTGACTTAACTAAAGTCTAAAGACTAACTAAAGACTAAAGACTTAAAGCAAGTGACAGAATGAATCACAGAGATATCTGGGAAACAAATATTTGTTTTTGTTTTTGTGGGTACCGGGGGTCGACCTCAGGACCTCGCGCGCCAGCAGGCGCCCGTGCCACTGAGCAATATCACCGGCCCTTTTCTCGTATGTGGGTTCCGGGAGTTGGACTCGGGCCCTCGCGCTTGCCAGGCAGGCGCTTACACCACTGAGCCATCTCACCGGCCCGTGGGAAACAAATATTGCAGGCTAAGGAAGAGCAAAACCCTGAGTCAAGAGCCCCATGTAGCGACTGACTTGGGGCAGGCATGAGACCTCAGCAACACCCAGAGACAAATTTTGGTTTGTAGTTCAATTGCTTACAGGAAGGTTTGGGAACTTAGCTTCTGCCTTTATCTACCCTCACACCTCCTTCATATACGGGCAAAATGGATGGCCAGCTTTACAACTTACTATCTCTGTTACCTAGACTCAAGTCAGAGGGAGAAGCAACAAGTCAGCAGTACCTAAGAAATTTTCAAACCCTTCAGCTGAACTTTACCCATATATATAAATATATACTTTTATAATTTTCTCACTGAGTATGCAATAATAATAGCTACTTATGCAGTTCTTATGAGGAGTTAAATGAGTTAATATATGCAAACCACTGAGGATATGCAATCTGTGCTATTGAGCTATTAGTATTATTACTTTCTTAGCCTGGACTTACAATGTCACTTCTTCCACGACCATATAAGGCCAATATTTCCAGATTCCTCTATCATGTCATTTAATTTGAGAAGTGGTTCGATGATTTAAATGCCCCGTTAAGTGCCTAAACAATCTTTCTTTGATGTTAATGTTTCTATGATTTTCTGAAGAACTAGAAGTTACCTTTCTATTTTATCTTGCAGGTGCCAGCTGATGTTTAGCTGACTTATCTCTCTGTTTGTTTGTTTTGACTATCTTTGTACTTTTGGTTTTGATTTTTGGCAGAGACCTGTGTTTTTCAGATTACTTTTTGCTTGTGTGTGCTTTTTTTCTAAAACACTATGAAATATTAAAGCTATTTCTTATTTAAATTTACTTTATGCATAAAAGTTGCATTGAATCTCCATTAATATAGGGCAATTTGACATCCATGTAAGGTTGAGTCATCCTATACAATGTGTCTTTCCATATATTCAGTCTTCTTTTATGTCCTTCAACAATTTCCCATATATAAACATTAAATTCATTCTTGTTTTCTTAATCTGCTTGTTATGGACATGTCAAATGTGATCTCTTTTTTTCCCTTTGTTCTTTAACAGTAATCAGCAAACTATGGCCTGCAGGCTAAATCCAATGCACTGGCTGTTTCCATAAAAATGTTTTCTGATAGAGTTTAAATGGTCATACCCTTTCCATTGCATATGGTCTATGGGCATCTTCAGGCTGCAGCAGCAGAACTGAGTAGTCATAGAACATACTATATAGCCCACAAAACTAAAAATATTCACTAGCTGAACATTTACAGAAAAATTTTGCCAACCTCTGCTCCTTATTTTTGAGTTAGTTGTTTAAAAAAAGAAGAGCCATTGATATTTATATATTAATTTTATACCCAGCTACCTTACTCAGTGTTTTTATCGTTTAATAGCCTATGGTATTTTCTTAGGTATTCCAGGCATAACATCTGCAAATATTAATGAAGCTATTTGCTAATATTTCTTTTTTAATTGATACATAAATCTGTTTATATTGGTTGGGCACCATGTAATATTTTAATGCATATATATATATACATATATATTGTGTAATGTTTAAGTCAGTTTAAACATATTTATCTCCTGATTTGTCATTCACTTCTAGCTTTTTTGAAATATAATACACATTACAGTTATTATAGTCATTCTACTGAGCAATAGAACACTAGAATTTATTTCTCCTAACTATATTTTAGTAGACATTAATACATTGCCCCTTTTCTCCCTCCTCTCTGCTCTCCCCAGCCTCTGGTAAATACTATTCTACTCTCAACTTTTATAAGTTCCACTTTCTGGATTCCAGATATGACTGATATCATGCTGCACTTTGCTTTCTGTGCCTGGTTATTTCACTACTATAATGATCTCCAGTTCATCCTTTTATGGCTGAATAGTATTCCACTGTGTCTATATTTCCTTTAGTCTTTTATTAGTGGGTGGAAACAGGTTGTTTTCATTTCTTGGCTATTGTGAATAGTGCTGCAATAAACACGGGAGTCCAGATGTCTCTTTGACATAGTGGTTTGTATTTTTGGATATATATCCAGAAGTGGGATTGCTGGATTATATGGCAGTTCTATTTTTAATTTTTGAGGAACTATCATATTATTTTCTATAGCGACTGTACTAATTTATTTTCCCATCAATAGTGTGAAAGGGTTCTCTTTTCTTTACATCCTTGCCAGCACTTGTTATCTTTGTCTTTTTGATAATAACCATTTTAACCGGGGGGGGGTATATCTTATTGTACCTCTGATTTACGTTTCCTTGATGATTGGTGATGTTGAATAGTTTTTCATATGCCTATTGGCGATGTGTGCCTCTTCTTATGGGAAATGACTATTTAGGTCTATTGCTTATTTAAAAATCAGATTATTTGGGGTTTTGGTTTTTGCTATTGAGTTTTTCAAGTTCATTGTATATCTGAATATTCCTCCTTATCAGATGCATAGTTTGCAAACTTTTTTCCATTGTGTAGACTATCTCTGCACTTTGTTGATTGTTTCCTTTGTTATGCATAAGCTTTTTTGTTTGAGGTAATCTCATTGTCTATTTTGGTTTTGTTTCCTGTGCTTTTGCAGTTTTATTAAAAAAAAATCCTTCCCCATTTTTATGCCATAAAGCATTACCCCTGTGTTTTTTTCTAGTAGTTTCGTAGTTTCAGGCCTTACTTTTAAGTCTTTAATCCATTTTAGTTGATTTTCTTACTAGTGAGAGATAAGGATCTACTTTTTTTCTTCTGCAGGTGGATATCCAGTTTTCCTTATATTACTTATTGAAAATACTGCCTTTTCCCCCACGTGTGTTCTTAGCACTTTTGTTGAAGATCAGTTTGCTACTATTTGCATAGGCTTACTTCTAGTCCCTTGTGACCGTGTTTCCCCAAAAATAAGACCTAGCTGGAAAATGATCGGCCTAGAAAACTGGAGATCAAAAATGCAAGCCCCAGGGCCAGTGATATGGCTCAGCGGCATAAGCACCTGCCTGGCAAGTGCGAGGTCCTGAGTTCAACTCCCAGAACCCACATAAAGGAAAAAAAGGGCCTGTGATATTGCTCAGCGGCACAAGTGCCTGCTGGCAAGCATGAGGCCCTGAGTTCGACTCCTGATACCCACATTAAAAAAAAAATGCAAGCCCCAATCAGCCTATCCTTGTCTTACTTGCCAGCACTATTCTCTTGCTCAGTGGTTACTCTGTAAGGCAGGTAAGGCAAGGATAGGCTGATTGGGGCTGGCATTTTTGACCTCCAGTTTTCAAGGCTGATTGTTTTCCAGCTAGGTCTTATTTTGGGGGAAAGAGGGTATGTTCCAGGTGTCTATGTGTCTGTTTTTATGCTGACACTCTGCTATTTCGGTTGCTATAGTTTTTTGTGGTGCTTAGAAGTCAGGTAGGATAACGCTTCCTGGTTTGTGTTTTTTGCTCAAGATATACTTGGCTATTCATATTTTTGTTTCCATACAAATTTTAGAATTCTTTGTCTACATTTGTGAAAAGGTAATTGGTATTTTCATAGGGATTGTACTAAATCTGTAAATTGACTTGGGTGGTATGGGCAGTTTAGCAACACTGAGTTTCCGATCCATGAACACAAGATGTATTGCCATTTCTGTGTCCTCTTCAACTTCTTTCATCAACGTGGTATAGCTTTCATTGTAGAGATCTTTTACTTCTTTGGTTAAACTTATTCCTAGATATTTTTGTAACTATTGTACGTGAGATTTTTTTCCAGATAATTCTCTATTTGCATATAGCAATACTATTGATTTTTTATGTTGATTTTGTGTGCCACAACTTCGTTGAATTATAACTTCTGTTTGGCAGAGTCTTTGGGGTTTTATATACATATAAGATCTTGTCTTCTGCACACAGTTTCAATTTGAATTTCTCCTTTCCAATTTGGGTGTCCTTTATTTCTTTCTCCTGCCTGATTTATCTGAAAAGGACTTCCCGTACTGCATTGCATAAAAGTGGTGAAAGTGGACATCTTTTTCTTATTGTTATTAATATTTCATTTGGGATTTTTGTCTGTATTTACAAGACATCTTTAATTTTCTTTTGTATTTATCAATCTGTCTGCATTCTATAAAACAAAGCCAGTTAAATGAAAATGAGGGCTTATATACATTTGGGAAATTTGGTGGAAGAGGTCAGCAAAGTCACTGTAGAAGACCGGGGAAGTTACACTTGAAAGGTCCACGCATGAGTCATTAAAGGCCCAAGTCTGCACAGGAAAGTAGGGGGTCCCCAAATACTTCCTGTGAAACTGCTGGAATTCCCAAGAATGTCTAGGAAAGCTTCCATTCTAAAATAACAAAGTAGTGGTTCCCAAGCCATCTCCATGAAGCCATAATTAATCTATCATCTGTCCATATCTGATTATGCTACCTCAAGAGGCAAATGGCTTTTTCTCTTATATCTTCTAAATCTCATGATATTTCCCTTCCCTTGGTGTTATGGTTTATGTCTGGATGTCCCCCCAAAGCCTCATGTGGTCATGGGGGTGTGCTTTTCAGAGGCAGCTGAATCTAGAGTTTGTGATTGGTTCATTGTCTAGTGCTGGGTTTGGGGGTGTGAGTGATGCCTGCATACAATATAAGGGAGGAAAAGAGGCTTGCCCCTCCCTTTTGCTTTTGCTGTCCTCTGCCACCATGAACTGTTGCCCCTCTGCCAGGCCACCCTGCCTTGGGGCCAGCTGATTATGGACTGAAACCTCCACAAACAGTGAGCTAAATAAACCTTTCCTTCCTGAACTTTCGGTGTTGGGTACTTTGTTGCAGCAACGAGAGAAAAGTAACTAAGATACTTGGCCAAATATAACCTGGTGCACTTACTTGATAGGTGGTTCTGGGAAATAGAGTCCCTGGTTTCTCCAGAAATGGAAGGGTGATACCATGTTGACAACAATAATTTAGCACTCCTTTTAAAGTTTTGGTATCAGTAATGTCTTTGTGCTCTAAATATACAATCAATTCTTGCGATTTTTCCATGAGTCCTTGAAAAGAAAATATGTTCTCTGACTTCAGAGTATAGATTCCATTTACTTTATTTATTAAGTACTAAAAAGTAGATTTTAACATTAAGGTTAATAATGTGTCCTATAAATTTTGTTAGTTACATTCTGTACAATTCTTTTTTGACTGTGCCGTGGAATGATGGAGCTAAATTAAAAACTATTCTGTATGTGTTTTTAATTATATTTGTATTCTTCTATGTTTTTCTTTGCAAATTTTTTTTTCGTTTATGTGGGTACCGGGAGTCAAACTCAGAACCTTGCGCTTGCCAGGCAGGCGCTTATGCCACTGAGCTATCTCACTGGCCCTCTTTACAAATTTTGATGACATGTTACTTGGTTCATAGATATTGATTGCTATTAGACTTTCATTATATACTGTACCCTGCCCTTCTTTGTCTCAATCTTATTTGATATTTTGTCTCAACCTTGTTTGATATTAATTTTCACATATGTGCTTTCTTTTTATTTCCATTTATCTAGCACATCTTTGCCCATTCTTTTGCTTTCAATTTTTCAAAACCATTTAATTTAGATGAATATTTCATAGTAGTATTTAATTGAGTTTTGCTTTATCATTGAATATGAGTGCCTCTTTTTCTGTGTATTAATATGGTAAGTATATTTAGTAATATGGTAGGCATATTTTAAACTTTGATTTGTTTGCTTTGTTTTATATAGGATTTCCTTTTGTTATTTTCTGAGATGCTTAGCCTAATTTTATTTCTAATGGTTACTTTGAAAGAATTATATCTATTGTACTTAATCCTCTATTTGTTTACTTGGTATCTATTAACTCTCCCATAATAGTAATAAATTAATTGAATATGAATCCCCTCCAACTTCCTCTTCCCTCTACTTCTTGAGAGATATGTTATTAGCCTTAGTTATTCTAGCTCTTTCCATGGTTAACTTATACATTTAAATATATTTATAACTTTTAAAGTCAATGGTCACTTTAAATATCTCTTCCTACTCTTCATTCCCTGTTGGTGTATAACAATACTATAATACCATCCACTATAAAAATAAGAAAGCCAGCTTACGCACACAATCCCACTTTCTCTCCCTGTACATACACTAATTTTGTTAAATATTTTCATATTTCTCAATGTCATAGTCAATTACACTTACATTTTGTATTTTAATGGTAGCTCTCATATTTTTTTAACCTTAAACACAGTTCCACAGCTTTTCTTCTTCTTCTTCCTCTTCTTCTTCTTCTTCTTCTTCTTCTTCTTCTTCTTCTTCTTCTTCTTCTTCTTCTTCTTCAGTTTAATTTCATCTTCTAGTAGCATATTCAAAACAATGTTCATGAAGAATATATTCCCTGAATTCTTGCATATTTGGAATAGTCTGTCGCTATTATACTAATGTTAGTTTAGCTAGTTAAAACATATTGGCTTACACCATCTTTTACTGAAGACTTCATAAGCATTTCTTTGCTGTCTGGTAATATTGAGTATATATTAAGCTAAAACCAACCTTTTTTATTTTATTGTCATAAGTAGTTTAATAATTTTTCTCTGGATAATCATTTATTTTCTTTGTTTTTAATGCAGGAAAATTTACTCAACTCTGGTTCAGTGCTTGTTAACCCTTTCTTTTTTTTCCTTTAAGGCATACGGTCCCCTTTCGACCTTCAGGCTCAGATCTTCTTTAATATCAGGAAAGTTTTTTTAATTACATCTTTGAATACTTTATATTTTTATTTTTGTTCTTCTAAAAGAGAATATTTATGTTTTCAATGTCTCTCCTTTGCCTTTCTTCCATATCTACAGTTTCTCTCTAATCATTTTTATGAATTTTCATTATGATTCTATGCAATTACAAGGTAGCCACAATCTCTGTGTTGATTTTAGTTTTCTCTTCTACTTGTGTCTGAAGTAGATAAGTCAAGTTTTACCTTCTTCTGTTACTTCTCTTGATTCCTTATACTGATGCACTGAATTCTTAATTCACAAAATATTTCTTCTGTTAAGTTATTTGGGTTCTTAGAAGAATATAGGGTTATGATTTTCATCAGGTATATATCAAAATTTTCACACTGTGTGGGCTTCATTTGCCTTTTTTATCCTGTTATTTTCCACCATTTTGTGATATTTTTGTATTGATATCCTTGTTCCTTTTTCATTATTAGTCACCTTTGAATGAGCTGAAATCTTTATAGATGAGATATTTGAAAGATGGGTGAGGGCAGTTTTGTAGGTTAGCAGAAAATCTCCTGATTCGTAGTAAGATCCTTTCTGATTCATACTCTTGTGGGAGAAGATAGTGAGGTGGGTTTTATGAATGTGCTTTCTGTGTGATAGAGAAAAAATTACTGAGAGGTAGTTTAACCTTTCTTTCTTTTCACCTCACAAAGAATGACTGCTACAGAGCTGCTTAACACCTACAGTTTTTCCTCCACATGCAGCACATTTACAAAGAGGGGGAGTCTGTGAGTGTTATTGTTCATCCCAGCCTCCCCTGCCATTTTTAAAGTATCCAAGAGAGTTCAAGAGATTCCTGCAACCAAGCAAGCACCCAGATCCTGTTCCAAATAAAAGATTGTTACATTTTCCTTCAGAAGAGTTCACCTACTTTGGAGAATTTCCCACTCTGCTAGTTCTTCTTAAGATCTGGAAGGCTATTTCTTCTCTATTGTAGTCCCTATCACTCCTGTCCAATGTGCACTGCATCCATCTATCAACATGAATGCAAGTTTTTTTTTTTTGTCATTCATTTTTTTCCAATTTGGTTTCAGAGAGGAGTAAGATATTTTTCCTCCAAAATATTAAAGTTAATGCATGGAAGGAACCTAGACTGCTCACTAATATTTCTGTGCTGTATGTAATGTGGCAGACTCCTACTCACCAGTCTTATATGACTACATTTTCCGTCTTCTTTTGTCATGACACGTGGCCATGTGACTGATATTTAGCCAATGAAATTTAAGCTGAAACCAGGTGTTCCAAGTCTAGGCCAAACTCACTAAAACCTTCTAATATAAAATCTTCTATCCTTTCCTTCTTCTGCCTGATTGTGTTGGATATAACCATGGTGACATTGAATGCCACAAGCACAATCCAGACTTTCTGTAACCCAGAGATGAACTGGACCAGGTAGCTGATGGCTTGAAGCCCACAGGGTACTACTTCTGGGCATTGCCATACAGCCAGAAGGTGCCCTCAGAAGAATGGGAGAAAGAGGCATCATGTTCAAGTTTCCCCTTCCACACAAGGTAGGTTCATTTTCCAGACTTCTTAGCCACTGTTTTTGCTTCTTCTAACTTAACAGTCACTGAGTACCTACCACACAGTAGGTGAGAAGAACAAGAAAGACAACAACCTTTCATCAGTGTCTGGTGGGAATGAAGCCACCCCCTTCCCTCAAGAAGCTTCCTATAACAATGTTCTTCCTCCCCAAGCCAGACAGACTGTGCAAAAGCAGCAATCACAGGCGAATTTATTGAGAATCTAATGAAGACTCATTTAAATGAGTCACAGTCTCAAGGTTCCCTTCCAAGGCTCTGCACATGGTTGCATATTTGTAATTTTTAATTCTCTTTCTCAAAAAACCCCACATACATTAAGCTTCGGACTCTATAAAAGACCTGTTCCCTTGAAACCACATATTTTGTGATCAGATATAACTTTCAGGGCTCATCAGGTGCAGGGAAAGTCACAGTTAAATATTTAAATGAAAATGTGGAGGACCTTCAGGACCTTCTGAGTGGATCAAGGGTTTCCTTCTGGTTGTTTGACTGCCAGAAAACAGGAAGCGGGGCATCTCCATCTGCTGGCAGAACACCAAAACTGCACCATATTGCCTTCGCAGCCGTGAGGCTTTGTTTCCCGTTAAGTGAATAGGAAAAATGAATCCGTCAACTTCGTATGGAGTTCACAAAATAGATGGAAGATTCACACCACACCCTACAACAGAGCCATCCCTTCATTTTGAAGATTCCCTTCCGACCCTTTACACAAGCACTCACGTTTTTACGTGAATATAATGGTGCTCCAGATAGTCCTGCTTTATAGAACACATTTTTTCATTGATCGTAAGTATTGTACTGATTGAGCATTGTCCTCACGGCCAGTTGTTTTAATTGCTGCATCATATCTGATGGCAGCTTTGCAGTGTTTTTAGAAGTCTCCTCCAGGTAGCTTCCATAGATTGCTTTTGTACCCTTAAGTATAGAACTTTGTCTTTCCCAGGAATTACTTAGGGGTAACTGGGGCAACCAAACTCACTACATAGCCTGCTTTAAGGGCAGCTGGATTCCCATGGATGGCGAGGCTGGCCTACAGTCAGAGCTCAGCATGTGCATGGTCGTTTACTAAACGAATGAGAGAGTGAATGTGAGGGTCTATCGCCAGTGGATGACCCGCAAAGCAATGCCAGTAGTTTGCTCCAGTTTTCGCAGTCCCTAGAACCTTCCACTGTGCCAGTGTTGCTGCATTCTCATTAACACTGACAAGCATCATTCAGAGAATTTAGACTGTGAAGCTCTGGGATCATGGAGTTTTAACTGTTTTAGCAATTTACATACTCAATCAAATGTAGAATCTAATGAATTATTTAGAACAATTTCACTCCACATAGTGAAAGAGTATTCTACATTAATCAATTAAAATGTGATATATTGTTTTCTAAAAATTATACATATGAACCCAGATAAGCACAAGCCCCTTTGTCAGGCTCGGTTCTCATCAGTCCATATATATTCCTGGCTGTGGCAGGGTGCTCAGGGAGCAGAGGCAGAAGGATGGACTGAACAAGCAGCTGACCGGAACACAGGGGACCCTGCTTTTCACACTTTCCCCATCATACTTTTATTCTGTGTCTCTGGACAAGTCATATCCTATCTCTGTTCCCTTAACTTTTAAACTGAACTGGAACAGACTGTTGTTTTCACAGGCCCTACTAGTGCTAGAGCTCTATGAGTTATAAGATCACACAGTCTTGGATCTTTGGGAGATCACTTGGCATAAGAATGGCCTAGCATACCACCTACCTAGACCAATCACCCCAAGTCAAGACCTTAAGAATAGGCCTTTGCGGGCATCCATTTATATAACAAAGAGGACAGCACAGGTCACAAGAAAGCCTGTTGCAAACCCAGGAACTAGGATGTGAGTCCAGGAATCATTCTGTAGGGAAGCAACAGCAGAGGACTGGCCTAGCCAGGGGAGGATTGGCATGGCTGTGTTTCCATTACAAAGCACTTAACTTTATGCCAGGCAGCAGGGTGGGACTAAAATGGCAATGAGGACCACATCTCAGCGAACTTCAGTTGGCCTATAGTAGAGTCACTGAGCTCAAAATATGACTCACCACACTGTAAGTCACAGCCCAGGTCAAGCCAGGCCAGCCTCTGAAGAACTCCAGAGAGCAGGCATGTGTGATGTGAATCCCCAGGGAGCTCAAAGTCTGTGGAGGAGAGGAGCCCGCAGCTTATTTAAAAATGTCCAGATACAATTACTGAGTTCTTAAAGACAGTTAAAAGACAAGGCGGTATTAAGACAGGGCAGAGAAGTGAAGAGAGCGGATGTCAAGAATGGTTTCCCGAGGAAATGTCACCCACATGAGTGTTTTAGGTGACTTGGATTTTGACAGAAAGCTGTAAGAAGGGTGAGGGGGTCTGTCAGAAAATACAGCGCAAGCGACAGTCCGGAAGCAGGAAGGCAGGGGTGTGCTTGTGGAACAGTGAAGACTGTGGTTTGGCCAGAGCATGGGCTTCTTCAGAAGGATTTCCCCCATTTTTGTTTGGCGCTTGATCCACCACAGGACCAGCTCTTGACCAGGGCTTCCTGCACCCTTAGTTCGCCCTGACTCCCAAGGATGTCCAGGAATTGTGCCAAGACAGATGTACATTGTGGTCATCAAGGGCCTGTCTTGTTTTCCTTGTTTTAAGAAGACCTAAGTGAAATATTGAAGTCTCCAAGAGAAGGCAGGACTGGGTCAGCCCCCGAGGAAGCTGAGACTTC
This sequence comes from Erethizon dorsatum, assembly GCA_028451465.1. Classification (NCBI taxonomy): domain Eukaryota; kingdom Metazoa; phylum Chordata; class Mammalia; order Rodentia; family Erethizontidae; genus Erethizon; species Erethizon dorsatum. The sequence continues at coordinate 133,878,513 of CM051842.1, forward strand.
TCCAACATAGCTGTTCTCCTCATGTCACAGCAGCCAGGGCCCCCCAGCAACTCTCTGCTCAGTGCCCCTGCTGCCAGGCCTGATGGTCCCCATATGGTCAGCTCATATGTGCAACACTTCTCAGTTTTTATTATTCAAGCAATACAATCATTATTGCTCTCGTTACCCAAAATCATATAAACGCCCATTTAAACATAATGTAGGGATCATTTTTCTCTTTTATTTAATGAGATAATCTTTCCAGTTGGCTCTTCCGGTGAGAGGGGTGAACAAGCAGTGGGGAGCGGCCTGCCTCATCACACTCTCCCCTAGTCCTCCACACACTCCGCAGACCCCTGCCTCTGCAGGTCCACAGAGTCTCGGGCAGCTAATGACAGACCAGAGCCTCTGCAGCCTGATATTATGGGATATCACCAACCAAAAACCGTAACTTCCTCAAGCCAGGCTGCCTGCACCCTTAGATTCATGGATCAGGAATGGCCAGTAGGACCGATCTCATTTTCCAATTATTTTTTTAAATTTTATTAGTACATATTAGCAATACATGAAGTTTGCATTCTTCTTGGGGAGTAGTTGCACATGTATAACACAGAGTCTTTCTTTTTTGAAATCATTTTTCCCTCCCCACCTACCTACTTCCATTTCTAAATCCCCTTTCCCCATTTTCATTCTTGTTATTATTCTCACTTCATGTTTATGACTTGTAAAGTTTACATTTGTTGTGGATATTTGGTGCCTGTACATGGCGTATCTTAAACCTCAGTCTGAATGACTGGGAATGCTTGCCAGGAGTACTGCATTGAGAAGGACTCAGGTAGCATCTGGCCCCTGTATGAATATGCCTTCCCAGTCCAGATGCAGCTTTCAGGAAGGACCTAGGATTTGAGAGCATTTAGGCTGGTGTGGTAGACTGCGGGGGGAAGAGTATCAGCCATCATAGATTAAAATCTATTGTGTGCCAGGGGCTGTGACCACTCCCCCATCTCTGCTTTGTCCTTTGTTCATGATGCCCACCCCCACCCCAGGGGCCCAACCCAGTGCAGGTTCTCAAGAAAAAGTTCCTTGAATGAATAAGTGGACATACACGGAAGGTATCTGCCTTCAAAACCCAGTCCTTCCTCCTTTGGAGCACTTCCTCCCTGGGGGGTGTTACTGCATGGAGGGATGGGCCTGCAGACAGGGCTCGTTTTCACCTGCTCCCTTGCCAACCCACGGAGGATTTGCTCAAAGGGCCCGAGGCTCTGAGGTTTACTACAGCTTTTTACCCCACACCTAATGAACAACTCTGGCCCAGCTTCCCCACTGCAGGCCCCTTGGCTCTGACAAAACCAGAGAGGCACAGCCCTCAACTTAGGCTCCAGCTGCCGGCAAGAATAGACTGGGGTCTCCTCAGTTCCTAACAAGACAGCCAGCGGCTGCATTGATCTGAGCCCCTTACCCCAACCTAGTCCCTGACAACAACTCTATGATAAATAGGCTCTAGACTCACCTCTGTTTCAAAGATGTGTGACATCACTGCACATCAGTACAGCTGAATACCTACTGAACTCGAGAAACCTTGGGCACTGACTGAGTGCCACTGAATGTGACATGCTAGACTGATACCCTAGATCCAGCAGTTTCATATACCCAGAGCTGGCACTCAAAGGAACTTCTGATTCTCAGAAATGGCAGAAATATTGAAGATCATCTGGACGGACCGAAGTGTGAGTTCTAGGGTGGAGGGTTGGCCAGAAGAGGGCTGTAATCATAGGATTCTGGAATCTCTGCCCTGACATTTTGATCTATGGGATTCCACCAACTAAAGCCTGGTTTTAAAAAAGAAAAGATCGTCTCCCTAAAAACAGTAAGTGTAAACATTTCACCAATTAAAATAACTCAATTACAGAAAGGCCAATGGGACCAGAGAAGGAAGGGCCCCTCCCTTTGTCTTATACCTAATTCTTCGCAAAGCCCTAGCTAAAAGGCATTCTTCCTGAACCATGTGATATGGACTAAATGAGTATTGGCGCTATTCCCCCCAAATTCACATGTTGAAACTTAAGACCCAATTGGATGTTATTAAAATATGGGTGTTTAGGAGGTAATTAGCTTGTAAGGGTAGAGGCATCATGAATGGAATTAGTGCTCTTACAAGAAAAGACCCAAGAGAAATGATCTCTCCTGGGTCACGTAAGGCTACTGCAAGATGATGCCATCTGAAATCAGGATAAAAGCCCTGATCTCCCAGCACCTTGATTTTGAACTTCCTAATCTCCAGAATTATGAGAAATATATGTTTGTTGTTTGAGCCACCCAGCCCATGGTATTCTGTTACAGCAACTTGAACTTACTAAGACACCATGTTTTCAAAGCTCACTGAACCAAGCCCATTTCATTCTGAGAGCTCTGCTAGAGAACATTTGCCCATGAGACTTACTAAGTGACAGATGAAGTAAGAAGGCAAGTGTCTTAGTTTGCTGTGGCAGCTGTAATAAAGTATCACAAACTAGGTAGCTTAAACATCAGAAATATGTTGTCTTATAGTTTCAAAGCCCAGAAGTCTGAGATCAAGGAGTTGGCAGGGCTACCTCTTTGACTTATAGAAGGATCACTCTGATCTCTGCCTGTGTCTTCAGATGGTGTTCTCTCTATGTATGTATCTGTCCCTCTAATTCTTCCTATGAAGACACTGTCATATAGGATTGGAGCCAACCCTAACCCTAATGAGTTCATCTTAACTGGATTATATCTGCAAATGCCCCACTTCCAAATAAGGTCAGGTTCACAGGTAATGGTGGTTAGGACTTCAACATATAAATTTGGGGGTATGCAATTCACCCCTTGACAGCAATTATAGTCAGAGGCAGCACTCAGCGATGAACAGTGAAGTCACAAGAGCCTAAAGGCTTTTGGAGAGAGAGAAAAGAGAGGGGTGCTGGGAAAGGGGTGGGAAAGGCATCTGTGCCCCCTTGATATCTGCTGTCCTGCTTCTGCTTGTTCTCCCTGCCCCTTCCTCTTTGGATTATTGTGGAGGAGATGGGAAGAAATGTGTTTTGCTGATAGGAAAGCACAAGTAACTGGCATTATTGAAGCACCAATGGGGGCGTATGATTTTATTGTCCCTTTCCTCCCTCTTGCCTTCACGCACAGGTGCTCACCAACAGGCAGAACAGTGTAGTCAGAGATATGACGCCAGAAGCTTCCTTGAAGACATTTGATTTCATAAAGCCCTTCCCTTTTGCACCAGAACAGACCACTTGCCTTTCAATGGACTAGCAGAACTTGTCGCTCTCACCTCCTGTAGCTTCATGGTTGTCCACAGAAGACTGGCAATTGAATTCTGGAAAAGCTGATTGCAGATTTTATGTAATCTTATATGGAGAATCAGTGCTCCAGAGAGAAGAAATGTGCCCAAAGTCCTGAACTGGCTAGAAACAACCTGCAACTCAGTCCCCAGTTCCCAGCATTTTACAACACATGAGTTCACCTTCTGTTCCACTTTCCTTCCAGGATTCCAATCCACTGATCTTGCTAAGAATGTGGCAATAGGTTTTCCCACCCTGCACAAGCCCTAGGTATTGTGAGTAAGAGCCTCCTAGAGACTCTGCCTTGCTCCAAAGAAGGGGCACATTTAGGGGATGACATTTCCAGTGTTAAAGTACCTTCGCACAAGTTGCATGTCTCTGCCACCACTGTCAGTAGTGACTTCCTATTCTTTGGTAACCTGTCCTGGGAGAAGTGCTGCCCCTAACCTCATTACCCTTTCTTCTCTGTTGGTAAGCCAAGAAATAGACAGCAAGTAAAGACCTACTAAGTTGTGGCTGCAAGAGAGATTTCTGAATGAAGTGCATTTGGGTTGAGTGAGGAAGGGTCCTTAGAGGGCAGGGTTCAAGTTTAGGTGCTTTGCAGCCATGACCCTAGGGTGCAGCAGTGTACCCGGCAGTGGCTTGGTACTCAAGAGAAGGGGCACTCAGACATCTGGCTCTTGCTAATGGTACCTTGGGATGGTGTGTTCCCCAGAAGCATGTCCCCTTCTCTGGGGAAGCCATTGACCCCTGTGGCAAGGCGTTTGTCAGGCATTTGGTAGACAACCCTTGTAAATGTTTCTTCTGCAAGACCTACGATACACAATTCATCTGGGGACACTTGCATTTGTCACCTTTCAAACTGCCAACTATTATAAAAGATATTAGAATAGACTTAAAGTAACTATTTCACCATTAACATAGAAATGGCTTTTAAGTTGTCCTGGAATAAAAGAAATCGTGGGACTGTTCAAATGCATGAGGTCAAGAACCTAAGTGAGTAGCTGCTCCATTTTTTAAAGTATCTAACAATTTACATGTAAGAGATTTCATGCAATGAAATAAATTGAAAAATGAAGAAGGGAGTAATGTTTGTCTTACCTTCCTAAGCCACAAAATGTACTAGAGAACTGAAATGTCATACTAATACAATGCATTTTATAAGCTACACATTTTATACTGGCTTTTAAATAATACTTCTAGATGCATCATCTGAAATTCCTCAGCTCTGTCCTTATTTTAAAGCTTAACCAGAAAATAAAATTGACAACCAATTCACTACGATTCTTATTAACATATATCAAGCTGTATGGAAGGTCCCACACTGGGTAACTTATATTTTATCTCCTGTGCTCTTGGCAATAACCTGGTGAGGCGGATGCTGTATTAACATCATTTTATAGGAGTAGAAACTGAGGCTCAGAGAAGTGAAGAAGTGTGCCCTTTTCCCCAGGGCACACAGCTAGTAAGAAGTAGAGATAGGATTTAAACTGAGGCCTCTTGCACTTTTTTTCCTATTATGTGTCCAATAATCAACCAATAGTAGCTCTGCATAGACCATGCTAGAGAATCGCTTACCCCAATTCTTTCCTCTTTTGTGGAAGATAAGAGACCAGTCTGTAGAGTCATATTAACTTTGAAAATCCTCTCATTTCATCACCTATCTGGTCTCAATGACATGCCAATCCAACATTTCTATCCAGTGAGACATGGACCCTTGTGAGAATGAGTCTACATTTCCCTCCAAATGGAAGGTTAATGTGCCTTGCTTGGGTAGCCTGCCTAGCTCCCTATCTTATTCTCTTCTCTGAATTAACACCATGGGAATATATAAATATATAACTATAACTATAACTATAATTATAACTATAACTATATACATATAACAAAGAAATGAATGGACTATTGGATCCTCCCTTGCTTTCTGTTCTTTAAACACAGTTTCCAGAGCTTTTTCATCTTTCCCGGTCCATAACCAGCAGCACGGATTGGCATGAAGTAGAGCTAGTACCAAAGGAGTCCTAGAAATAAAGAGAAGCAAGGAAGATTCAAGAAACTTTGCATTAAGCAAGCCAAATTATGGTTTTCAATCTAGGCTACCACAAGGCCTTTTTCTATTGCTCTCAGAGTTGGTGACTTTTTTCTAAATGTCTAATTACACAAAGTCTTTCCTCTATATGTAAAAGACCAACCTAAAACTTTCTCCAGGCTAAACACAGCTAAGAAACATCATGGTGGGAGACGGGGGGGTGCTACAGAGGAGAGGTCTCCGACAGCGAGCTGGGTGAGACTCAAATGAGATGGAAGAGTTTGGTAAACATCCAGGGCCCCAAGATCTAAGGCCCTTTATAGAAATACACTCGGTTAAAACAGATTTGCTGTGTTGATGAGTTCACTCCTTATGACTTGGGCGAGACAACATGTTCTCCTGGCACAAATGCAGATCTTGGATTCTCTTCTCCCCCTGTGGGTAGGAAACATTTCTAAAAGAAATGGGAAACATCTGGGGAAAAACAACCCAGTGGTGAACATCAGATGCCATCCACCAGATTGGCTCCTGAGATACATTTCCTGAGGAAGAGCAATACACCCTTAATGCAATTAGATGACAATATTGCAAGCCAGCCAAGAAGCTAAAAGGCTTAGGTAGCTCCCTAAGTTCTAAGTGGCTTTGTGTGCACCAGTTTAACTTTCCACCAAGATTTTAAGAGTGTGACATTGGAGCCTATGAATTTAGATAGCTCATTGGTTGTGGGACACTAACCACGTACCAGTATCAAGTATGTTTTTAGATCTTTCAAACATGAGAAGAATTCAGGTAGAGTATCACACGTTACCACCCACCACAGACTCAGACACAGCTCTGAATTCCTATCACAGCCTTATCCATAACTTTCAGACTTCATTAATTTGGGTAGAATTATGGTTTTGCTTTGGCTTTTTATTAAGGTTGTGTGTGACAAAAAAAATTACGCTTTCAATTTGTTAAACCAAATACCTACGTGGGACCTGTCATGGCCAGCATGAGCTGTAGACAGTCACATTGATGGGGTTAATTACCATTTTAAAATAATTCACTGCCTCCGGATTGATTCTTCTGTTTTTTGTCTTTATACAACATTACCGTGTCTCATTCTAATTATTCAATGCTAAGCTCATACTTCTAAAGCAGGAGACTGGAGTCAGAGGAAATGGTGTTTGATTTGTTGCCATGGAAACATCTCGCTGTAGATGGACTCTAATCCCATGACAACTCTCTCTCTTAAGAACCATTTTTTTTCTGACATAATAAAAATCTGATCAAGGTCAGATTTAATAACCATCTCAATTCCCTGACTTTCTCCTATATTTGGTGTCACAGAGTCATTTTTGACAAAGCGAAGCTTAAAAGAACTTTTGCTTGCTTTCTGTATAAAATTACTGTTTATCCCTCTAAACACATAAACCTGGCTCTGTGTCATATTAATTTGCAGCTATACCTTTTGTCATTGCATAATTCCTGCATTAAAAGAAAGTTACTTATAATTGTTTGCACTGCGTTGGCAGATGTTAACATTTTGTGGTGCATTGTTCTCGCTAATACATACATTGGGGTATCAATAAAGCTTATCGTTTGCCAGCAAATGGTGTTTACAGTATTAACAAATGCCACAGCCATTTATCTTTCACTTTGCACTGTAATAATTTTTCGAACTGATTATCATGCAAGCATGCTGTTCAGTGAGACAGGAACTGTGCTATGCCATACTGAAATGAAATGCTTCATGTTGGAGAAAGGTAAATGAGAAGTTGCCTGCTGTGTGATATTAAGCAAGGCTCTTCCTCTCCCTGGGCATAGGTGCCCACCTATGTACAATGAGGGCTGGACAACATGCTTTCCAAGGACCCTTCTTGTAGCTGGCAGGCCTCGATAGGGTTCATTTCTGCTTGTAGGGATCATAGGTTCCTGAGCTCCTGCCTGGCCTCTTCTCCTGAGGATTTTATGGAGTCCTGGGCCTGGGACTGACTCTCCTACTTGCCACACATAAGGCACTTGACCAGTCTCAAGAGCTTTCAGTTTGCTTAATTATATCCTTACGTATGTCCTCTGAAAGGGAAAGGTGGGGATTTTTAACCCCAGCTTACAGGTGAAGAGCCTGAGTGTCAGGTTAAGCCACCTGTCCAACATCACATAGACTCTGTTTAGTAGATCTAGGTTTCATATTCCCACTCCTCCACGTAGCCAAAGGAGTTAAGTTAGTGAAACTTTTCCAAGGATACAGGTGCATTTCATCTTTTTCCTACTCAGGATTTCAAATCTCAGTTCCACCTTTTACCACTTATGTGTCCTGGGGGAAATGATTTCAGCTCTGTCTACCTCAGTTTCCCGACCTGTAAGGAGACGCTAACAAGTCTACCTCATTGAGCGGCAATGTGAATTAAAGGAGATTATGCATGTAAAGTTCTCACCACTGACCATTCCAAATAGACCCTGACCCACTGCCAGGATGTGGGCTCCTCTGAGCTACACACCCTCTGATGGCCTCTCCCCAGTTTCTGCAGATCCAGGCGCTTTCCCTTCCTTTCCCAGGCTTTGGCGCAACCATCATTTCCAATGACTGCAAATCTTACAGAACGCCAAACATAAAATAAACCAGATGCCTACATGCTTAAATCATTCCATTCCTTGACAGTCATTCTGCAACTATGGTTCTGATCTTCCTTTAGACAAAAGCCTCATGATTTGTATGACAAATGTAGCACATGCAAATATCGTTCTTGCTTATTTGTCTGCTTTCCTTCCACCAGTCATCAAAACTTGTTGCACAGGGCCAGTGAGATGGCTCAGCACCATAAGCACCTGCCTGGCAACCACAAGGCCCTGAGTTCGACTCCCAGACCCCACATAAAGGATAAAAGGGGCTGGTGATATCGCTCAGTGGCACAAGCCCTTGCTCGCAGGGGTGGGGTCCTGAGGTCAACTCCTGGTACCCACAAAAAAAAAAAAGAAAGAAAAAAACTTGTTGCACAGAAAACTGTGAAAATGACATCCTCTGTGGCAAGAGTCCTCACAAGGCCAGATCATCTAGGAGATCATCCATATAGACAGGGTTTTTTGTTGTTGTTGTTGTTGTTGTTTTTTCCCAAAGACATGACTTATTTTGGAATTCTATCAAAGTCTGAAAACACTGGCCTGGCACAAGACTTGGAGCAGTGCATAAGGAAGAGGAACTTTTTATGGCTGCAGGACATGGATTCATCTCCCTGGTTCCCAGTAAGGAAAACGTTGGCCCTGAGAACCTTCAGCTGTTTCTCATGCTCATTCTTGCTTAGAGGTTGCCAAGTACCAAGGCACTTGGGACACCCCACTTGTGGATACAGGGCCTCTATGAATTGCTCATGCAACTCTCTTCCCCTAGTTTCCCATCCAACCTCCTTTCAACCACACACACACACACACACACACACACACACACACGCACATCATACTCACCTTAAAATGAACAGATTGCAGTAAATACCTTCAGGTGACTCCTCTGGTGCTGCCGGTATAGAAGTGGATCATCAGTCCCAGCTGCCCTGCTGGATACAAGTCCAGCTAGCAGGACTGTGAGCAATGGGTCTTAGGTGACCAGGCTCAAGGAGAAGCAAACATTGAGTCACTCTTGGCCACTGCTCTTCTAAAACTCACTTTTGTTTTTTCATTTAAAAGAAGCCAATGAAGAAATATGTTAAACAACAAATAAAACATTTTATACACTTATGACTGGGATTTGCTCTCTGAATGCTAGCAAAGAGAGTACACCAAAATATAGGGAGGATAGTAGGTGGATCACACTTTCTTAAATGGCCATAGCAATGCCATCCTCACTGGTGAGATTTGAAATAATTGAATGAACTGTGTGATGTAAGGCACAGGTAGTAACAGCACAAAAGAAAAGTCAAATGAAGATCAGATTTCCATTTCTCTCCTGACTCCTGGTCAACCCTCAGTTGTGGTTTATCCAGTCTGATCTTAGGCTATTCAGTCTGCTTTTTATAGGAAATCTAACCTTAAAAGGTATTTTAAAGTAGTATTACTTCCCCCATTATGCTCCAAGGTGGTGGGTCTCTCTATTCCCTCTGCTACTGCCATAGTTCAAACTTTCCCCACTTCTCTCCTGTTCCTTGGGCAAGCCTCCCAACTAGTCTCCCTGTCCTCCTTCACTTTTTTCAATCTGTTATGGTGGGAATCCAATGTACCCCTCAACAGACTTATTTATGTTGAAGGCTAGGTTAATGGGCTTTGGGGAAGTGATTGGATCATGAGGGCTCTAACCATCGGTGGATTAATCCACTGATGAGACCATAGTTCAGTGGCTGAGAAGTGATGGAAACAGCAGAACTAGCTGAAAGGAGTAGATCATGGGGATGTGACCCTGGGGACTATAGTTGGTCCCCAACCCCTCCCCACTTTCTCCTTCCTAGTTGCCATAGGTAACTAGGTAGGCAGCTTAGCTCCACTATGCCCTTCCACCGTGGTGTTTCTGCTTTGTCACCAGCTTAGAAGCAATGGAGTTGGCCAACCACAGCCTGAAACTTCTGTGAGGAAAAATTAACCTTTCCTCCTCTAAGTTGTTTTCTTAGGTATTTGGCTACAGCAATGAAAAGCTGACTGACACACAACCTTACCAGGGAGATCTTGCTAAAACACAGGTCTCTCAAAAATGAAATCCATACCCAAGAATGTTTTTTAAATTCCTTGTTCAATACTCTTGACTTCAGAATAAAGCCCAAGATCTAAAGAGGGACCCTCTGTGCCCACTTGATCTGGCCCAAGTCCTCTCTCTGCTTTTACTCTTCTCTTGTGTCATGGGCAAGTCATACAACCCTCTGATTGGTTCATCAATTAATCCATTACCTTTCTTCCAGTGATGCCCCCACCACCATCTCTGGTAAAAATGAACTGTTGCTATGACTGTTGCTGTGTGTTGAATACCTTCTGCTGTAGATTATCTATAAAAGAGCTCATCATTAATTTCTCCACTTCGTGATGCACATGCTACTCCTCAAGGTAAATATATTTGCTCTCCACTTCACACTGGGGTTGGAGAGCCCTGTGACTTGCTTTGACCAACAGAGTATGGCAGAAGAGACACTGTGTAACTTCTAGGTTTAGACCTTCAAAATCCTTGGAAGTTTCTGTTTCGTCTCGTGAAACAGAGTTGTGTATGGAAGCTTGGTCTAAACTACAGAATAACAAGAGAGCATGTGAAGAAAGAAGCCATGAGACACACGAGAGAGACCCAAGGATCCATCAGTTAAATGTAGCCACACAAGGGAGCCCAACGAAGATATGCAAAGAATTACCCAGCCATTGTGCAGATTTGTGAGAAAGAACACAGTTGTTGCGTTGTCAAGTTGTGGTTTACCTTGTTACCCAGCAATAAATCAATAAAATGTTATCTATACACCTAGTACTATTCCATTTTGAAAATTATGATCTTACCTTGCCTTTTGAAAGCATGCTGTATTTCTAGTTATATTTCCCCCTCTCACATGCATATAGGAATTAATGAAGAAGAGGAGACGATCTCTAGTTCTCACTGTGGTATTATAGGAAAGTGTCAGAATCAAGGTTCAGATCCCAGCCTAGCTGTGTGATCCTTGAGAATTCATCTGTCTACTCTGGTTTTTAATTTGCTTCTGGAAACATGAAGGGATTGTCCTCAAACTCAGGATGACCTGCCAGCCCCAAGTCCACACCAAGTATAAAATGCTCCTGGTGGACTAAGCGCTGCTCAGGAGTGACATGGAAAGAGCACTTGAAAGGAATCAAAACATAATCAGCCTATGACAAAATACTTAACAAGAATGTACCCCAGTGCCAGCACTGAGCCCAATAAAATCATTAAGGACACGGAAATGAACATTCATAGGTCTCCTCATGTGATAGGCATGGTGTCTTAGTCATTTTCCTCATTGCTGGACTCAACAGCCGACGCAAACAAATTAGAGGAGAGGTTTATTTTGGTTCATGATTTTGTCCATAGTCTGCTGGCTCCAAGGCAGAACAGCATATGGCAGAGGAGGATAGCAAAGGGAAAGCCACTCATGTCATGGCGGTCAGGAAGCAGAGTGAGAAGGGACAAGTCTGGAAGGTAGATAAACCCTTCCAAGTCATGGTACCAGTGACCCACATCTTGCAACAGATACCACCTCCTAACAGCGGGTCAGTTATACCACCCCTATGATGCAATCACCTTTTGAAAACCCTACCTCGGAGTGCATGAGGCTTTGGGGTACATTTAGATATAAACCATGACACATGGCTCGGGCTGTGATCCAAACACAGAGTGGACTAGAAAGAAAAGAAACCATTCGATTTCTACCACTTACATTGCCTGCATGACCTTGAACAGAAGAACATGTAACCTCTCTGGGCCTCAAGCTCCTTGACTCTACAATGGACATAAAAGGGATAGCTCTGCCTATCTCACGGAGCTGTGGGTAGACCCAGGTAAGGTCCTGGAGCCTGAATACAGGGCTCCATCCATCATGAAATGCTGTATCCAGGTAAGGTGATGTCCCTGTTGACTTAAACAAGGACTGAGGAAACTGAGTAAAGAATGTTTGGAGAGCATTTCACTGAATGATGGGGGAAAGTAAAGGAGCTTGCCTACATCATAAGTTTTTCTTACAATACTACATCAAAGAGAGAGAGACCTTATTTTTAGTGGTGGGAATCGAACACAGGGCCTCTTGCATGCTAGGCAAGTTCTCTCTACCACTGAACTATACCCACAGCCCCATGTCTATTCTTGATCACCAACAGTGATGGCTGTCTCTGCAAGCAAAGGGCACTGTCCCTTTATTTACCCCAAATGTCACTGCAGAGTCAAGAGCAGGTTAGCAGAGTCCCAGAGCTAAAAAGAAAATGAGCAATCAAATGGGGCTACCAGATATTGAACTGCTGTCAGTGTTCTGATGACTAAAGCCATTGTTTTTCTCCCTCACTGCTCCAGTTTCTCTACATCCCAGTCTTACTATTTTGTAAAAAAAAAAAAAAAAAAAAAAAAAAACATGTCAAATAGTTTATAGCAGGAGCCAAAAACTGAAAAGAAAGTTGCCACAGGCAAATCAGAGTCAGTGCTGTCAGAACATACACACACACACACACACACACACACACACACAGATTGGTTTTGGCAAATTCTGAGGAATGTCTTATAGTGTCCAAGTAAGCACTGAGAAGTGCCCCCAAAGAGACCCTACTGACAGAGGCAGCAGGGTGAGGATTGAGGGCCAAAGAGCAGGAGAAAGGTGCTCCCTTCCATTCAACAGGAAGCCTCCACTACCTTTAATGATCAGTTTTCAGTTTTACCTTCCTAATTGGTGAGTTCACCTGTTGTTTTTGGAGAAGTCACGCTGGACGGGGAATCAGGAAACCCCACTTGGAGTCCTTTGTTTGCCTCCTACAAGGTGAGTGACCTCGGGCAGAATCCTTGACCATCCTGAGTCTTAGTTTCCTTGTCTGTGACATGGGGTGGATCTGCACCTACACCATGAGCTTATATAAGAGAAGGAAAGACAATATAATTTGAGGGCTGCAAAATACCAGACAAATGGAAGTGATTTTTATTATTAAATCAAGCCCTGGAATTTACACATTCATTTCCTGCTCTCAAGGTTGAAAATAGAGCTCAAAGGTCAAGTGCAATTCATTAAAACCTAATTAGAAGACAAACTGTCTTTCATTTGAATGTGTGATACAGAATCCAGCAGCTTAAAGAATGAAGATGGTTTATTTTAAACTCTTTGTTTTTATTCAAAGTTTCTAGGATTTGTCAAACAGCTACTCGGTGCAGGCCCTCGGAGGGGGACACACAGAAGCAGAGCACTCATTGTCCAATATGGATGAGAAGACAAAGCCAGAAATAAATAAGAAACAAAGCGGGCTTAAAAGCTGACACAGCTACAGGCCTAGTGCCCTAGGCCAAGTTCTCTTGGGAACACCAGTCACATCTAATTGGGAAGAAGTGAAGATAGTTCTAAAAGAAGGACTTGAAGGACCAAAAAAGAAGCATGTGTGTTGGCAGAGGCGGGCAGCAGACAGAAGCAAAGTAGCAGAGGTGGGAGAGTGGGCCTGGTCCTGAAAGCACTGGGGTCTAGCCTGGCTGTGGCAAATGTACCCCATGAACAAGCTGGTGAAATGGGTCCTGCCCTGGAAGCCAGGAAGATTAGATTAAGAAATTTGGCCTTAAGTCAGTTCTCAGTGCAGAGCTATAGACAGCAAAGGGTTCATCAGTAATTATTCCATATACTTTGGTTTTCTTCTGCCCGTGGCATTGACTCCAATGTCTTCCTGTTCCACTGTCTTGCCCAAATGCAGGACCATACCTACTCACTGTGACCTCAGTCTGCAGCAACCCAGCCTTTTCACTTGGTTTGCCAGTCGTGCTTTCTTTCTGTAGTCATTTATCGAGCACTGTGATGGCTTATGTGTTTTGTTTGGTTTGGTTTGGTTCTTTACTTGTTTGTTTGTTTGTTTGTTTTAGTAGCTAGAGCTTCACACATGCTAGACAAGTGCTTGACCACTGAGATACATCCTCAGCCCTTTTTATTTTGTTTTATTTTAAGTCCCACTAAATTTCACTGACTGGCCTCAAACTTGTTATCCTCTTGGCCACTGTGATAAATTTTTGATGTATCAGGTTGGTTAGGCTAAGCTACAGTTCCCATCTGTTTAACCAACACTAATCTAAGTGCGACAGTGAAAAGGATTTTGCAGATATGATTCAATTCCTTAATCAGCTGATTTAAATTACTACAAGAGAGAGTATCCTGAGTGGAAAAGACCTAGGTAAGTGAGCCCTTTCAAAGAGCTAGGCCTTCCCTAAGGCAGAGACCCCAAATGGCCCCTGCTCAAAGGGTTTCAGCTGCCCCGATCTTCCCTCCTGACTGCTGCCTGTGAATAACAAGCTTCAGCCAGTGCCATGCACTTCCAACATGCTTGTGATCTTCTCTTTCTGTCTGCTAACTCTATAGGCATCAGACTTGCTTAGCCAACCCCAGAAATTATGTCAATTCTATATGTACAGTATATATGTTATGTGTATGTCTGTATACCTGCTATATATCTATACTATGTAGCTTACTGCTACTTTTGGTTCTCTGCTTGAATCCTGCTCCAAAGAACTACCCTATCCCAAACTGTGTGCAGGGCATTGATGGCACAGTGGTGAGCAAGACAAAGCCTCTACACCCAAGGAGAGTTCACGATCTCTTAAAGATCAGACGGGCAAGTCACTGGCATTTCTAGACAGTACATTGGTGCTGGGAAATGGTAATATGGAAGCATAAACAAAGCATATTTAATCCAAAGTAGGGAGGAAAAGGGTGCTGTTGGGAGAACATGGCAACAAAGTAGAAATCTTAAGGAAGAGGAATTTGACATGTGAATGGGGAGTAGCAGGAGTTCCCAGCACTACAAGCATCCCCAAGGGTGACAGTATCTTGCTACTCAATCTAGAAACTTTTGAATTAAAATAATCTAAATTCATAACCCATCACCTAGCATAGAGCCTGGCACATAGTAGGTGCTCAGTAATTACTTGTGTAATGAACTGCCTTATACACCTAAGGAAAACAGAAGACATTCCTCTGTATAGGAAGAGAGTCAGGCCCAAGCAGGGCTTGTTAAAGTAAGGATGGAATGAGAATCCAGGCAATCTGCTAAGATCCTTTGACTAAACAGTTTTCCTGAGAGAAGTTTAGGAATGGCCCTAAGAGAAGTTTAGGAATTCTGCATGCAGAATTTTGTCTTTGCTTCCAAAGATCAGTGTGAAAGTGCTCTGTCTGATCCAGGTCTTTACAGAGATGACAAAATGAAAGAAGCTTCAGGAACTGGAAGAGTCTCGATGAGTACCAGCCAAAGGAAGGACAAGGGCAAATGGTGGAAAAGATTCTATCTGATAAAGGAAAAAATACCTCTCAGGTTAAAGGACCATGGTCGCATTTTGTGGGTATAGTCCTCCAAAAACCTTTATTTCTTATTCAAGCTTTCAATAGATACTAGTCCTGGAAAAATAGAAAAGAAATATAAGGAGGGAAAGGGTATGACTGCCTTAAATTTAAAAGGAGGAACGGCAGTACTGCAAACAGTAAAATAAAATCTGGCCTGGAAATATAGATCCGATAACAATGGTGCGAACTGTGGAAAAGTGCGTGATACTGCCATACCAAACAAAATTGGCGAGATATTGATCCCTTGAGAAAAAGACCAAGTCTGCCAAGCAGCAATCTCCAGGAAGGTTTCTCTGAAAATGAGGGAAAGCAACTCATCTTTTTCATGGCGGGTCAGTCCTCCTGATTCAAGTGACATTCATCAGTTGACATTTTAGAATCTGAAGCTACACTTACCAAAAGAAAACTGTACCGATGAAAACTACTGATATAATAATAATAATACACCATGCAATCTCTCCCTTTTCTGTCCCAAATCTCCAAGCCTAAGCATGCTGTACATATCCAATCGATCATGCCTCATACCAGGCCCTCGAGTTCTAGAAATGAATCAGTTACAGTCCCTGCCCTTGAGGAACATCCCTGAGTGATCTCAAAAGACAAAAATTGAGGAAAAACTGGAAGAAAAGTCTTAATGGGAATCCAAAAGTCAGCTGTATAGAAAGAGAAATGGCTCCCAGTTGGGGTGGCTATTTGCCAAGTGGACAGCCATCATGAAGTGAGGATATTCCAGGCAAAGCAAGTCATGAGAGGCAAGATTCAGAGTGTGGCAATTTCTCAAATCAAGGGGATCTACTGGTTGGAGTGTTAGGGGAAAAGGGAGTGCTGAGAGGGAGGTAAGAGTCAGACCACAAAGGCCATCTATGTTGTGTTTAGAAGGTTGAAATTGATCCTGTAACCAGTGGTTCTCAACTCTGCATGTGAGAACCACTTGGAAACTTGTACGAAATGCATGATGCATGAACTCCATTGGAGACCACAAAGTCAAGATCTCTTTGATACAGACTAGGGGTGGCAAACGAAGGCTAGAGACACTGAAGAACTCTTGCAGGGATTTTTGATGGAGGATGACAGGTCTATCAGACACTCACTGATATTAATGATATTTAGAGTCTTAATAGGCATTTCAGCTACAGGTATTTTCCATTAAAACCTTTAGATGTGCTTACTGTTATTGAATCTAAAAAAAATTTTTAACCTGCCATTTTTCCATGAAACCCAAAGAGTATGTCATGTGTAATTGTGCCGAGACAACAGGGATACCCTACTATAATTCATCTCCATCAGGAACAATCCTCACTTTCAAATTTCCAAGCTTCTCATTTTTAATTTTTCTACTTTTGTTTGCCTGTGACTTCCCTCGAGCACCAGCCTTAGCATTCAAGAAACTGGCTTTGCTCACTCCCAGACATTGTGAGTAAAAGAAGCACAGAAATAAAGACTCCCCCAAAACTATTCCAGGGAGAGGACTGCAATGTGGAAGCCCTGCATGAGCTTATAAGTATGCTGGGAATATAGTTTGTTTCCGAAGTTGAAAAGAAGAAGGGGAAAAAAGACTTTGCACTCCCATCACCAGGTAGCTCTCGATTGGGTACACGAAATGCTTAAACATAGGAAAAGGTAGTCAACTGACACATATTAAGAGAAATACAAATTAAAACTACGCAGAGATTTTTAGTTGGGCAAGGAAATTGAATATTTTTCCATTCTAGACTTTCAAATCCTTGGAAAAATGGCATTTCTGCCTATTCATCCCACTAAGTACAGCTGAAAACCCTGGACACTCATATATAAAACATGCATGAGAAGATTCTGAATGTTGGGGAGATGATGGCATTGCAAGGCCTGAAAGTGGCAGAGCAGTGAGTTCCCTGACCATTCTTTTTTGCCTCAAATACTGCAGACCTGGAGGTAAAGAAGCTTGCAACAAAAAAAGGCCCACAGGTGATGACAAAAGAAAGCCTCCACAAAAGCTTGCTCTCTCCACCCACAGGATCTGGTAAGGGGCAGCCAAGCAAGACAGGAAACTTTGACACAGCAGTCACTCTACTCTAGCCAAATACCACAGAAAGAACTGTGGCCCTAGCCCATTCCAGCCAACAAAGATTAAGTGAGAACCATAGACTGTCATCCTTGTGAAACTGCAACTGGATATCCCACCACCTCCACGGCCACCACCACCAAGGTGTTGTCAAAGAAGGCCAACTGGGGAGCCAGGACTTTCACACCCCCCCAGGATCCAGGAGGCTACCACAATGCAGAATCACTGGAAGGGTACAAGAAGCCTGGATTTCTAGCCTGCCTGTTGTAACAGAGTCCACCCCCTGCTATGTTGGTGGATACCCACTAGGGAATAGTAATGAGGTGCCCTTCTCACTCCCTGCAAACTAGGGATGTGTCAGTGGAGGCCTAGTTGGAAATCTCAACTTCTACCTCCCATCCATAGAGATCTGTCAAATTCTTATGACTGATTTCTGAGATGCTACACCCATACGTTTTCTTCAGTTACTTTGTGATCTTGAGCAAGTTCCATAAATCCCCTATAATTCACTTTCCCCATTGGCAAGTGAGAAGTAGTGATAACATCTACCCCATAGGCATATCGTGCTACTTTGGCAGCTGAGGGTCCAGTACCCTCTACTGATGTGGTGGTTAAGCCTGACTGTGTCACTGTAATCAGTTTGGGAGCTGCCCAGGGGATTAATAAAACACACTTCTGGGTGTTTCTGGCTGGGCCATGGAGGTGTGATCTTGGGTACGACATCTGCTCCCTTGCCCCTTTTTCTCCCTTCCTGTACTCTGCTTCCCAGCCACCATGAAGTAAGGAGCATTGCTCTGCCATGCCCTTCTGCCACGATGTTTCTGCCTTGAATCCAGCTGATTACAGACTGAATTCTTTGAAAGCATGAACCAAATTAAACCTCTCCTTCTTTAACTTATGGATATCAGGTATTGTATCCCAGCAATGGGATGGGATACAAATGACCAATACAACTGAAGTAATCCCTTGAAAGGTCCACCAGCCTGATGAGCAGCTCTCAGGCAGCAGGTGAGTGGACTCTTTGTTTGCTCAGAGGCAATTTTAGTATCAAGACTTCCTGCTCAAAGATTAGGACTAGGAAAGAAATGCATAAAAAGCTACATCTGTAAAGTGTGGGTTAAAAATCTAATTTATAGCAATATACTCATAGCCATACTACACTGAGTACTAACCACATACCAGGCACTTTGTTCAACTTTACTCATGACTTTGCTAACTAAAAAAGCAGTCTTGCAAAATAGATAAAATCATTCCTACTTTGCAGAAGAAACTGAAACAACTGAGAAAATGAACAAATATGACAAGTGAATATCCTTCATATATAAAAAGCTCTCATAAAGCAATAAAAACTCAACACAAAAAGATACAAAAGACCCAAATAGATGATTATAACATATCACATGGTTTCTCTTATATGAGAAACCCAAATTATAATTAAAGAGCAAACCAAAAGATAGATAATAAGAAATAGAGAGAGTTTTCTCAAATGAGAAGGGGATCGAGAGAAGGAGGGAGGGAGGGAAGGGGCTGAAAAAAGGAATGAAGATGTGTCATGTATGCATACAAACTCCACACAAGGAATATAAACATTATGTACTGCAAACTTGTACTATTAAAGAAAAAAGAAAAAAGAATATGCATCATATATGTTTAATAAACATTAAAATGCCAACATGACTTGTAATCAAAGAAATACAAATGAAAATATGACATTATTTGCCCATCAAGCTGGCAACATTTTAAACACCAAAATACATGTAATTGGCGAAGGTGTTAATACAATTAATGTAAAAGGATCAACAAGTAAGGATTTTCTGAAAGGTGATTTAGCAAATTATAAAAAAAGTCTTTAAAAAGTGTTTGACTCAATATTTGTACTAATAAAAATTTATTCTCAGGGATAATTAGAAAAATATACTCACTTCTCGTTTATAAACAAGAGCACTCAACAATATTATATTGAGGGCCGGTGAGATGGCTCAGCGGCGTAAGCGCCTGCCTGGCAAGCGTGAAGGCCCGAGTTCGACTCCCAGAACCCACATACGAAAAAAGGGCTGGTGATATCGCTCAGTGGCACAGGCACCTGCTGGCACGCAAGGTCCTGAGGTCAACCCCCGGTACCCACACACACACACAAAATAAACAATATTATATTGAAACTTCAATTAGTTAACTAAATTCTGGCATAGTTATGTGGTAGAATATAACTCAACAATAAAATATATTTTTAAAATGTATTGTTCATGATATAATTAATAAATGAAAAGACATGATATAATACATTCAGAATGGCTCCAATCTTAAATTTATATAGACACATACATTTGACACATTCATGTATATATTTACACATGTAGAGAAAAATACTGAAACAACACACAAATATACTCTAACAAGGAAATCTCAGAGAGGCAGGAGTATTAGTGACTTTTAAATTTCCCTATTTTTCTATATTTTCCAAATTTTATTCAGGAACTTTATAATCAGAAAATGTATGTATTGATCAAAAGGCAGCTGTAAGTTATTCTAAATAATTTCATATTACCTGGTCTTGTTGATTTCTGCCAAAGTTCAACATAGAAAGGGGATAGTTCAAGTCTGGCTTTCCTTAAGGAATTTCTCTTGTAAAAATAAGAATGATACAGGAAGAGTAGGAAAGGAAAATCTATATCCTAATTTTCTAAAATGAGAAGGCAGCCAAATCTACAAACCTCTGTACGGTTTAGTGGGTTCATAACCAATTGAATAACTAAGTGATGCTCCAAATTCTAATTAACCATGTTAGCTGGAGGGGGACTTAGAGCCCATCTAGTTTAACAATTTCTAGCAGACCTTTAGATGCAGATATTGATGGCTTATAGATGAAATTTACAGATACCATAAAGCTGAAAGGGAAATAAGCTATATTGCACAGTATAAGGAAACTCACTTATTTAAAAGAAAGAGTTGCTGCTGAAGCTATAAAGATGACACTTAATAGTGGTGCAAGGTCCTGCCCTTGGTCCCAAATGTCAGCGTTTTAAGGGAAGACTTGAATTAATATCACACAAGAAGATGACTTGTGGATTGTAAATGAGGGCCTGTTGTTTCCCAGGCAATTGGAAGATGTGGCTGCCTGGAGGACCAGGACCTGCCTGGGCTGAATGAATAGACTCTGTGGCTCAGAACAAGTGCAGTGATGGCTCCACCCAGCTGTGGCCTGAAGAGACCACAGCTGGAGGCACAGAGTGAGTTCTGGGTAGCATACTCTCGGAGGAATATTGTCTTTGATCCAGAAGGAATGACCAGGAAGGGGAGATAGATCTTTTGCAAGTAGGAAGGGGACATAAAAAGGATGAACATGTGTTATGTACATGTACCTACTCCCCACAAGGAATGCAGTCATTATGTACTGCAAATATGTACCAATAAAAATAAAAATCTGAAAAAATTAAATGATAAACCCTGATAAATATAGATGCAAACACTCTCAACAATATACTAAGGGGAGAGGGAGGGGAGGTAAAAAGAATAGAGATGTATTATGTGCATGGACCAACTCCCCACAATGAATATAATCCTTATGTACTGCAAACATGAATTAATAAAAAAAATTAAAAAAATTTTAAAGACAGTGACCAGCTGGACAAGCTGACTCACCTGCCATAAGTATTTTTGAACTGGAGGTGTTTAGTTCAATGATGACCAGTCTTGGGAGGAGTGCAGGGATTGGGCTTGCACTGGGTGGTCCCAAAAAGGCTCAATGGGACTCAACACCAGGGAAGTACAGTATCTGCTTTCTGAGGGAGTAACAGCCTGGAGGGCCCTTAGGTGGCTCTTAAAACTACATGGGCCCCAAGACCCCCATCATGAGCAGATTACCTGCCGTTTGTCAGAACTATGTATGGTGCTCATATATAATAACTGCATGGACCTGAAAGTCTCATGATTTCTGGCCTATAATCAACAAAATACAGTTTAAATAAGTGATCTGTTAAAGCAGCCTTTGGAAAAGTCTTGTCTGTGGCATTCCTTGGTCTCAGGAAGGGGAGACGTGACAAAAGTATAAAGCAAGTGTTCTCTTAGGTTCCTCCCCTAGGCCCGACATTCCAGATGGTGGACATGGTGGGAGAACAACCATCTCAAAAGTGATTTGTCTGTTTCATGCTTTTGTTCAGATCCACTCCACGTAATTTCCCAAACTAACTGTCCTAAAAGAAAATCTGTGCAAAACTCTTCACTAGTTTCTCGGTGTTCAGAGGAATAAGAGAGCACTTCCTTCTTTCAGTCAAGCATCCAAGGCCTGCCACAGACTGTTCCTGTGCCCACCTCCCATGATTTCTCAGCTTCATGCCTCCCGCCCTCACCCTCCCTGCACATTCCCACCTCCACACATCTGCTTCTGGTGTGAGCCCTCCTGGAAGACCTTCTTGGCCTGTCCTCCTCCTCCTAAAGGCCTACCCCACACCACAAAGGTCCTGTCTATGGCTCCCTTGAGGCAACCAAGGACACCAAGCAGCATATGCTCTCTGAAAGAGGCTATAAATCCCTCAATTTTGTGTCCTGCAACCCAACACAGACCCTGCTCAACAGACATCTGGCAGGGAGGGCAGAGATGTGGCAGTGCAGACCTGGGAAGGTCATTAAGTAGAATAACATCACAGAAGGGT
Source organism: Erethizon dorsatum (assembly GCA_028451465.1). Classification (NCBI taxonomy): domain Eukaryota; kingdom Metazoa; phylum Chordata; class Mammalia; order Rodentia; family Erethizontidae; genus Erethizon; species Erethizon dorsatum. The sequence goes on from CM051842.1 coordinate 133,900,475, forward strand.
GTGCGTTCTGTTCTGTTCCCCATTATCCTGCCTGCTTGTACATTTCAGGTCCTAGACAATTTATGGCACAGCAAAAATCCCATTAGAACAGGCTACAGGAAGGTGTTCAAATTATGTCATTGTACTAGAATTTGGGTGTGTTGAAGGCAATTCCAAATGAAAGAGCTACTGGCCAGGGACTTTGGCAGTTTCCATTAGAGTGGAATTTGCTTTGTAGTTTCATTAACAGGAACAAGATTTGCCTAGTCTGGAGGGTGCCCATGGAATGAAATGATGAACACCTGGGTGCAAATTGTAACTAGAATTTGTAAAAGCTAAATATAGCCCTTCTCGTGTATAATTAGAGGATATGTTATGTAGCTGAGGGTGACCAGTGAATGGGAATTCAGCTCCATGGGATCACAGACAAGAAGCAGCACAGTTATGTGTACAGTCAAAAGCAAGTGACTTAGATGACGTAGCTAGTGATGGTAAACACTGGCTATATATTTGTGTTTTGTGTGTAAACATGATGGTCCCTCTTCTGTTACTCTAAGGAATCACTAATAATTCACATGTGAAATTAAAGGCATCTCTTATTCATTCAGTTATTTATTATTCTCTGTAAAATGAGTTAGGAATTTGTCCCCGTGAATAATGTTAGCCATAATAGTTAATTTACTCCTATTCATTGGCAGTAATAAAAATGTACAAGGGGAGGCAGAAACATTATTATTTCTTGCTTGAAGTACAATTTCATGTGGTGAGGAAAACATGTTAATATGCTGCAAAGTGCTACAGGAATTTAGTTCTCAAAGGAATGGCGGTATTAAATGTATTCTGACAAGAAGGAGCCTCGGAAGAGAAACATTTATCTTCATAAAGTCATTAAATTTACTGAGCAGCATCGCATTCTCCCTGCAATCTGCTCACTCCATTAAAGGCAAAGTTGTGGAACTGGCACTGTCACACGAGAGGCCCCTGCATTTCTGAAAAGAGGAAGAATGGGGCTGTTTCCCCTCATAATGGGTTTCCCCCCTCCAAACTCACAATCTCAAGCCCAGATACACATGTGGGTGCTCTGCTACCTCTTTCCAAAATAAATAAATGTGGTGCTGACAAGTTTCTTCCTTTCCCCACCATCAGGAGCTTGTCCACGTGACTAGGAGAAAACAGATTCTGTAAGCCTGCCCATGTCACTGTCGCAGGAGGCGCTTGGCTCTGGGGCTATTTTCCATCCTTTTGATATGGAGCGCAGGCAGCTGACACAGGTCAGCAGCAACATCGTGGCATGTGTTTTTCTGCAGAACAGTTTTGTGTGTGTACGTACTCAGCCAAAGTATCTAACCATATACAATACCATAAATCACTGCTCTTCAAAACTGCAGAGAGGGATGGGCCTCTTGTTCCTTGAAGTTATGCATTTCCCTTGGCTTTGCAATAAATGGGTGTCCATTAATGAGCTAAAATCCAGAAATTGCAAACAGACTTCAGAAGCAAAGCCATGCTGCCAACTTGGACACATGGTAAGGAATGAAAACAAATTGAATAGCTTTCAATATACCATAATAACATTTTCCACTCACCTGATAACTTTCCTCCCACCACTTTACAAATAGCTATGATTCTGGGAAAGAGGACAAATATCCTCTCTGCATGCATGTTATGAGAAAGAATGTGATTTCAAGTGCAGTGCAGGAGGGGGGTTTACAGCACAAAATAAAGATACTGAATTTTAAAAAGGTGCTGTAGATAATGGTTTTAAAATCCCAGTGTAGGTTTATCTACAGAAGAAACGGAACCAGAGAGTTGAGGCACCCTTCATGACTGTAAGCCACAGCTGGGGCTGTCTAAAGACAAATACAGAAGACAAAGGCAAGACAAATACACTTGTTTCATGGCATGAACACCATATATTTAAGGGTGTTGACTATAAGCTCCAAGAGGACAAAGACAGTGTCTCTTGGTCACTGTTATAACACCAGCACCAAACTCAGCAGGTGCTCAGCAAATATGTGCTAAGTAAAAGAGTGGATGGATAGATGAACTGCTCAGTCTTGGTATGGGGGTTTGCCAGATGGAGCCATTCCTAATCTTGTCTTCCAAGTGATGGTGGCCTATCTAAAGGAAATTGTGTTTTATTAGCAGGATGGATTTTGAAATATTTGACCAGGTGGAGAAAATGTATAGCGACCTGTTCCAGAATTCTGGTTCTCTGCTATGAAAGACTAATATTAGTTTAATGTTAATCATGTGCTAATGATTGTGTTTTAATGAATCCTAAGAACAGCCCACCTTAAAAATGCCTATCCTCAGAAAGGCTAGGTAATTTGCCTAAGAGCACACAGCTAGTAACCAGTAGAATAGTAGCTACATGTTACTTATTTGACAACTGTCCAGTGTGTGGTTACATGACTGTTCTCAGTTGTTTATCACAGTGAACAAGACAGAAAACCGTGTTACTGGTTTAGAGTTGGAAAGTACTAATAATAATCCAATTTGTGATATGGCTATACCAGTGGTAAGTGATACAAAGAAGGAACACACAGTGGAATGAGAACAAGCCACAGATGAGACTAATCTTTTCTTGGACAAGAGTCACAGAGGCTTCCCTGACATAGTGATATTTGAGTGGCATTTTAAGAATCAATAAGAATTAACCAGATCAGGGGCCGGTGATACAGTGCAGCAGCATAAGCGCCTGCCAGGCAAGCGCGAGGTCCTGAGTTCGACTCTTGGTACCTTCATAGAAAAAAAAAAAAAAAAAGAATTAACCAGATCAAAATAGCAGGCGGGGAGCATATTCCATGTGCAAAGAAAGCTTCATAGACAGGAACATATATCTTCTGGGAAAACAAAATATAGCCTATGTGAGACGAGAGCAGAGAGAGATGGGACAAGTGGCCCAGGACAAGGCTGAGATAGGCAGAAAGGACCACATTGCTTTGTTAGGATTTGGTCCAAGATAAATAGAAGGACTTTGAAAGGTTTTAAGCAAAGAAGAAAATGAGCTATTAATATCTGTATGTTAAGAGTTACTTTAGCCAATGTATGGAGTCCAGATTGAAATGGATAAGAAGAGAGGCTAGGAGATGAGTTGGGAAACTAAGACACTTGTCCAGATGAGAGATGATGGTGGTGTGGGTTCACAAGATGGGTGAATAGAGGTGGACACAGGACAAAGATACAAAAGAGATGGGATGTATAGGGCCAGGTGGTAGACTGGCTATCAGGAACCAGGGAGAAGTTGGTGTCAGTAATGACTCTCGGATTCTGGACGGGGTAGTAAATTGGATGAGAATTCTCCTCACTGATGCAGGGCTTGTAAGAAGGAGAACATTTTACCTAACTAGCACCAATGCACTCCATTCCAGCATGAAAACGCTTTTGATTCAACTTCTGAGAGAATTCCACCCTTGGCCTGGCGATTTTCATCAATTTTAGGGGTAAAAAGTCATTTTTACTCCAGAAGACTTGTGAACAGGTGAGTAGATGCTCAAATGGCATTCCGTGACAAGACTCAGACCCATCTCCACCACACAGTGCTAGGCTTTATTCAGAAATAATGGGGATTGGGTTGCTGGAGCAACCCTGTCACCACCAAAGCAGCCAACTCTGTTCTGCCCGTCCACGGTGTTGCCACCAGGTAGCCCAACCTCTGCCACTAATGCCTCACTAATGCAATATGCAGAATAAGGAGCCAGAGATGGACCCAAATGTTTGTCTAAGCCACACACAGTCTATAAATGATTTTTAAAAAGACCTTTGAAACATTCAAGTGAATAGAGGCATTTTGGAATATCTGCCCCCCATGACTGATGTGGCAAATTGCCAGCCCATCTGGAGCCCCACGGAGAAGACAGAAAAGGTTTCAACACTTTTTTACAGCCCAATGACTCTGTGAGACAATCTATGAAGAGATTGCAAATTGAGCAAAGTTGTTCTAAACGAAATGATTGTCAGTTGGCCCTTCAAGGAGGCACTCGTTCCCATAAAGCAAGATCACTTGATTTAGCACTATTTATTCAGCATTTATTGATGAGTCAAGAACAGAGTCTGACCTGACCCATAGATTTTTATAGCACATCAAATTCCTACATACATAATATGTCTAAATAAAGGATGTTCATTCACTCAAAACTGTTTTATATGAAAATAGAGAATTAAATGTTCAAAAGAATCACTCATGTCTGAGAAACATGCCGGTCACTCTGCCCCAACACTTCCTGAACACCTCTCTGTGCTAGGCTCTGGCCCTCTGGAGCATCAGTTGGGCAGATTTCTGGACTCCCATCTCTGGCTTTGTGGATTTGGTTTCTTAACGCAGAATGCTCTCATAAGCTCAGAGTTCTGTGATTTCTGTGATTTCAGAAGTAAGGTTTGCCTGTTATTCCCAGCTTTTGTGTAATTTTACTCTTCTTGAGTATGGATGGCACCCGTGACTTGCTTCGAACTAATAGACTATGGCGGAAATGATGAGATGTCACTCCTATGACTATCATGTCACATAAGATTCCATGTAGCCAGGTACAGTGGTGCACTCCTGTAATCCCAGCACTCTAGAAGGCTGCAGCAGGGGAATCATGAGTTCGAGCCCGGCCTGGGCAACTTAATGACTTAATGGGACCCTCTCTCTCAAAACAATAAATAAATAAAGGACTGGGGCTTGGGATGTAACTCCATGTGACAACCTTGTATTCAATCCCCAGTACTGCAAAAAAAAAAAAAAAAGAAAAGAGTCCATCTTAGCAGACTGAAAGGAGAAATTCCCCTTGATAGCTTGATGAAGTAAGCAGCCATGTTAAGGAAGCCAATGTGACAGGTGGCCTCTGACTCCCTGACAACACAAAGCCAAGGCCCTCTGTCATGCGAGCACAGGGAAATCACTTCTGCCAACAACCTGAATGAGTCTGAATATGAATTCTTCCCCATTTCAGGCTCCAAAAGAGACCTTAGCCCTAGACAACACCTTGATTTCAGCCTGGCCAAAATGATCAGAGGACCCAGCTGAGCCACGCACGGACCCTTAACCCGCAGAAACTGCGAGATAGGTGTGTGTTATTCTCAGCTTCTGCATCTGTGGTATTTTGCTATTCAGTCACAGAAAAATAATACGAAATGCTTAGAATCAAGCGTTTATGGGAAATAAGGAGGCCCAAATCAGTCAGTCCAGGTAGACTTTAGGCTGCTTGGCAGAAAAGACAGATAAGAAATATAATGGGGGTTGAAGAATGAGTTAAGGCAGAGGTGGAAAAATCCCAAACATCAGAGCAAACCAGGTATCATAGTCCCAAGTCTTTTCAGTCCTGACCTCTGCTTCCCAGCTTCAGTTCAAATATGCACACATTGCTCTCTCCATTCACTCAAACCAGAGATCCTGACGACCAATTTTGTACCAGCTCCTTCTTAGATTCTGAGAGGAGGAAACATGAGAAAGTCACAGTCATTGTTCCCTAAGGGATTCACAACAAAATCTTGGTTCCTAGCGGTAACTGATTGACACAGGATGCTTGCTTAAAATGCCTTCTCCTGTGCCCCACCCATAGAGACTCCCAGTCAGTGGGTGTTAGGCAAAGCCCCCGCATTCATACTGTAAACAAACACTTCAGGTGATTCTTGTACAAGTAGTCTAGGAACCATACTCTAAGATTAAGCACTAACCTGTAGGGCCATTCATAGGTTTTCAACAGAGGAATGACACGATGTGGCTTACATGTAATAGGCTCACCTTGACTGCTGCGTGGAGAATGGACTCATGATGAAAAGGGCACCATCAGGATCTATGGCTATGGCAAGAGAAATGATACTGGCTTGATGAGTACAGAAACATGGGATTTGAGAGCAATAGATGGATACAGGCAGTATTGTGGTGGAGCAAATCGCTCTTGCTGCTGAGTTGAGTTGAGGATTGTGGGGAGGGAGTTTGGAGGATGATGTCATTATTATGCTTATAATTATTAAAGTCACAAGCCTATTGTAATCGTGGTCATCCACAGTATAATAGTCATACAAGGGAAGGATCAGGTAGATATAAAATCAATTTTTTTCTATCAAAATAATTTAAGGAACCAATGGCAAAACACTGATATCCTTAAATCAGTAGGTATGTGCATTATCATTATGCATCCATTGTTTAAATATCATTGCTTAGACAAAACAGCAAAAGTATCTACTTATTTATGAGGTGTATGAATTCTTCCAGAGATGTCTATTTTATTCAAATTGTTTCAAACTGCTTCTAAAATGTTTCAAGGAAGAATCATAAAATTCTAAAACCTACAAAGCAGGATCAGGAAACAAGTACAGAAGAGTTAAGTAGCTATATGGTTACCATAGAAACATTCTGGGTGGGACAGTCTGGATGGGGAAGGATAACTTCTGTTAGGTACCTACTTTGTGTGTGTGTGTGTGTGTGTGTGTGTGTGTGTGTGTGCGTGTGCATGTGCGTATGTGTGTGCATGTGTGTGTGAATACATGGGCACACTTAATTTCATTTATCTCAATCTTTACTATGATCCTGTTAAATTTTAGAATTAGAGCTATTAAGCACTGCATCAAAACATAAGTAATATTCACCAGATCACCAAGTAAGAAAAGATTTTTTAAATATGAGAAAAGTGGAAGCATAAAAGAAAAATGCAGATAAATTCGACTACAGTATGTATTTAAAATCACTATATGCATGAATCCCAAATGAAAAATTTAAGAAACAAATGACACAGTGGGAAAACACATGCAGCCACCGTAAAGCAGGGCTAATAACTGCTTCAGTTTGATGCCTACTTTGGCATCAGACTTCTTCAAGTGGCTTGGCCGTCTAATAGCTACATAACTTGCAGCAAGTTATTTAACATCTCTGTTCCTATTTTCCTCACCTATAGAATGGAAATAATAATACTACCTACCTCCTTGCATTTTGTGAGGATTAAATGAGTTGATAAATATAAAGTGCTTAGAACTGAACCTGCCACACAGTAAATGTCCAGTGAATGATACCTGTCATCCTTTTATTATTGTGATAACTACCACTATCACAAAACATTAAGAAAATAATTATAATCTTAAAAATAGATAAAGCTCATAGACAAACAATGTACAAAATGAGAAATGTAAGTGGCCAATAAATAATTCTAAATATTCAATTACACTAGAAGTATACAAGTTGTGATCAAAATGTGCAGTGATTTTTAAATAAAATTACGTATTGCAATAAAAGATACATTGCCATTAATCTCCCTCAAAATACTCCCCCTCACTTAAAACACACTTATTCCATTGTTCTTGCCACTTTCCAAAACAGTTCCATAAGTGTCTTTATAAGGTTTGATTAAAAGTACAGTGAATGCTTCTGCCAAGTGCCATCCAACAGAAAAGTAGGCTCATAAAAACATAACAGCATGGGGCCGGTGAGATGGCTCAGCGGTTTAAGTGCCTGCCTGGCAAGCGCAAGGGCCCGAGTTCGACTCCCGGAACCCACATACGAAAAAAGGGCTGGTGATATCGCTCAGCGGCATGGGCACCTGCTGGCGTGCGACGTCCTGAGGTTGACCCCCAGTACCCACAAAAAAAAAAAAAAAAAAAAAAAAAAACATAACAGCATGTCCCCGTTCACCTTATTCATCGTATTTGGCATCCTGGGACTTCTGGCTCTTCTTCAAATTCAAAGTGACTATGAAAGGTAAATGTTTTTAATCAGTTCAGGGCATCGAGGCAGCCATGACAGTGCAGCTAAAGACACTCATGAAGGGGACTTCGAGAACTGCTTCAGAAAGTGGCAAAAACAATGGGATAAGTATGTTCAAAGCTAGGGGAATATTTTGAGGGGAATTAACGGCAACGTGTCTTTTACTGCAATACATTTAAAAAATTTAAACATTCAGCATAGTTTTCAACCACACCTCATATTGCTGGTTAGACAGAAAATTAGTACAATCTTTCAGAAAAATAATTTATCAGTACCAATAATTCTAAAGATGCTCATGCCCTTTGACCCAGGGATCTGACTTCTAGGAATCTAATGTAAGGAGCTTATTGAATAAAGAAGTTCACTGAAGCAATTTTTCTAAAAATTTAAAAGCAGCCTATATATTCAATAGAATAACATTAAATTATGGTTCCTCTGTACATGAGAATAATATGTTGCTACTTGAAAATCACATTTTCAAAGAATGTTTCATGATAAATGGAGATGATCATGATATAACTCAAAGCATGTAAAACCCAGTCTGATCCCATGAGTGTGTGCATGCTCGTGTGTACAAAACATTCTTTAAAAAAATACACTACGAAGGTAAATCAACTACAGTTATCTCTGAGTGGTGATATCATAAATAACATTTCCTTATTTGTGCTTATCTTTATTTAACATTTTGTGTAATAATAAGGTATTATTTTATAACAAGAAAACATAATTTGAATATATTTTCATTGGTGCTAAGATATTTAGAATTTTAGGGGTAATTCAAGGAAATCAGAAAAAGTGAGAAGCCATCAGATAAAATGTTCTTCTTGTAGTGACACGTTAAGCTAATAGTATTAGGTCAAAGTCCATCAAAGTTTATGGAGTGAGCCTTGCCATTCACTCCTCCTGGGTGATCAAGAGAGGAAAGGAGCAGTGGCCATCCTGGAAGGGGTGTATTGTATGGCCACCCCAGCTTTCCAGGCTTTTCCTCCTATCCATATGTTCACTTCTTTTCTACCACACTGTGGATGCTGTACAGCCCTTTCCCAGTTGATCTAGAAGAAATCTAAACTAGCAGGTTTGAGGAGTTCATTCCTGCTTTCGTGTTGGGATCATTAAATCAGTTCTCACTCTGCTGTTGGGCCAGTGTTTGGATCTGGGATCTTGGCTGTTAGTGTTGTTCCAGGGGGCCTGTACTTTGACTTATTTCCTTTGGAATAATAAGAATACGATTGCTATGGTTCTGGTGTTTTCTCTCTAAAATTCATGTTTTACCAATGTTCCGAGTATTGTGTTGAGACGTGGGGTTTTTAAGAGATGATTATGCCACGAGGGCTAACCCCTTATGAATGGAATTAAAGTCCTTATAAAAAGGGCTCTATGGCGCATTCAGCTTGTTTGCCTTACCAACTTCCATCATGAAGGACACAGATGTCCCCTCCTCTGCAGGATGCCATAAAGAGGCAATACCTTAGGAGTGGAGAGCAGTCTTCCCCAGACAAACAAACCTGCAAGAACCTTGCTTATGGACTTCTCGGCCTCTAAATATCTGTTCTTCATTAATTAGCCAGTCTTGGTTATTTTGTTATAACAGCAAACAAACTAAGACAATAGTGCTCCTGTAGACCATCTCAGCAAAGAGGTATGCATTCAACTACTTGGTAAGACCCACATTTTGTGGGTTTTTTTTTTTCTGCATTACCTAAATGTTTTCATACCCCTAAGGAACCTTTTGAACTGGCAATGCATGGGCCCAGGCTGGGGTTGGTGTGGGGTGAAGGAGTCACCTAGTGTCTCCTTCATTGGGAGGCCCTAGTGCTACGTGTACCTGATCTCAGTCCCTGCCTTGCCCGAAGCATAAGGCTAACATTCGTTCCTAACCAAAGTGCAAAATTTCAAAGCTGGAAAACACAGTGAAAGAAGATGGCTATTTCTTTCTTGTTTTCAGCTTTATTGCAGTATAAATATTGAATATATTCAATATGCACAATGTATTTTGATATATGCATACCTTGAGAAACATCTACCACCATCAATCTAACTGACAAATATATCAACTTGTGCAACTACCTTTTTGTGGTGAGACTACTTAAGATTCCTCTCAGCAAATATCAAGTACATGATGCATGATTATTAACTTTTAATATCTTTAAACCTTGGTCCATGAAATATCTTAAGTCAAGCTTATAAAACATTTATTCAACTATTCAACAGGCCATGTATGAGGTCCTGAAAACCCTGAGTTTAATACGAAGGGGAGGTGGTAGACATGCCAGCATTCCCTAACAAAATGTTCTTAGGCCATATGTTCTGATAAATTTACAAAGGTAAGATGTTTTCATCACAGTCATTTAAGCCTACTGTGTCACTGGGCTCTGACCTACCACCTACCCTACTTCCTCTTGTGTCAGGTGACATTGGAATAGTTGCAGGCATTTTGGGATCTGGGGGAAGGAAAGTTGAGTTTGAGATAAAACTATTTTGAGTTGAGTGAGATAAATGTATGAGGTGTGTGGTTACTTCTATGATTACTGAAGTTGTTGCTAGGCATCCTGCTACAACAATGATTTCCAGAATATTCCTACTGTTTACTAGGCTGCTTATCTGGGGACACAACATCGAGGTTCAGAGGTCATATTACTTGTGCATATGTCTTATAGCAACTGACACCAAAAGTATGTGGGTAGTGAAAAGACAAGGTTTGTGTGGACAAAATCAGAATCTACTCTGGAAATGTCTTGCAAACTTTATATGCATATTGACACACAGCCAGAAGGATTTCCTAAATTGCTTAAGAATTTAGATGAATTACCAATGAAGAGTTGTGAAAGTAGGGGGAAATGATTTTGTAAAATATCAACAATAAAAAGGAGTTTCGTCAATAATAATAAAAGGAAAAAATATCTCTCTTTAGACAATATTATAAGGTGGACATATGCAGATTAAAGAATACATCAGGTAGTTAATTAAAATATTGTGTTATTTTTCTGGATTTCATGATGGCTAGAACATGTGACAGCATTCCAGATTTGTGATTTCTGTAATGTACTTCGTCTTTCTAAATAAATGTTGACTTTTATACCTAATTTGGAATTTGGAATTTTGTGTGTCTTTGCTAAAAGGATCACAAAAATTTTGTAAGTTTGGAGACTAACAAATCTGTTTCTGGTACAAGATGAAAAATTGTAGAGATTTGCAAATGTGTTCATGATTTGCCTAAGTACTTTAAAATCATTTTGAATGAAAAAAATTAATTATGTGTTAAATTCCTCTGTTGTCTCAGCTACCCACACCTAGGGAAAGTCTTGCTCGATGAGCTGACCAAGAAAAGTCAGCATCGTAGTGTACCGCAGATCTGGAGACCCAGCCCCAAGTCAGAAACCTTCCACCCTTACTGGAAGTAGCAAGTATCTGCTCACTCAGAACACTGCTTTTCAAATATCCATAGAAAGAATTTCAGTCCTTGAAGCCTATGCATTCAAAGCAAAAATACTGAACACACAAGGTCCCAGGTCACCCTGGGATAAATCCAGCAGGAGGGTTCCGGTTAGACAGCCCAGCAGAGCTTCAGGGATGAGGCCAGTGGGCCTGAGTGAAGAGCAAAGAGCACAGCAGGCTGAGAATAATGGTGTGGTACCAAGCACAAGTACTGGAGAGTCTGTGAAATCAGAAGCATTCCTAACTGTCCCTGCCCCAGCTCATGCCAGGCCCTAGAGAGAAAACCTGCAGTGTAACCATCCTTGTTAATAGCATAGGCTTTGGAAACAGACAGTTCTGAGGCTTAACACCACACTTCTAGCTCCATGACCTAGGGCACATTATTTTCTCTCTCTGTGTGCCTCAGTTTTCTGATCTATGCACCAAAGCTGACAATACCCACTTCACAGGGTTTCTACAACAATTTATTAATATAGTACTAGCTGTAACTAATATTTACTTTTCTAAATATGTATACCATGTTCAAGACTGGTACCAAAGCATTTCACTTATTAATCTATCTTGTTTACTTCTCAGAATAACTGTACTAAGTCTTCTTTTATCATAATCTCCATTTTAAAGTTGGAGAAACTCAGGCACAGAGAGGGTGAGTGATTTTCCTAAAAATGCATAACTACTTTGTTACGGCACTAGAATTTGAGATGCAAGCAGTCAGAACTGAAAGCCTGTAGACCTAACCACTTTCTCCGCTACCTCTCATTATCTACACTTGCTACTGACTTTCAATTACAGATGAAGCATAGTCACTAAACATAATGGAAATGTCAACTTTGCTGGTGGGAATGTAAAATGCAGCCCCTCCAATAGAAATGTGACAATATTTAGTACAACTACACATGTTTAACTTTTGACCTGACAATATCAATTCTAAGAATCAATCTCAGATATGGTGGCCAAATTATGAAAGTACATATATACAAAGCCATTCATTAGAGAACAAGTTGTAAAAGCAAACATCTCAGAACAGCCCAAATGCTCATCAATAGGAGAGTGATTTGACCAACTATAGAGAAGCCCCACAATGGAATATGAAACAACTATGAAACAAATGAGGAAGATCTCTATAAATAAATCACAGAGATGGAAGGAAATTGTTGGAAGTGATGACCTTGATTATGGTCATGATCTCGCTGGGTGTATACTTATCTCCAAACTCAATTAAATATGCACAACTTTTAAAAAACAAATAAGATCTCATTATACTACTGTAGGGTGATTTCCAGGATATATTATTAAGTTAAAAAAACAAGTTGTGGAAAATGGTTATATCATAGTATCATTTATCCTAGAAAGGAAGAATATAAATATATACATAAATATTCTTATACTAAATCATTAAAAAATAGAAAGTTGAATCCTAAAATTTTTGACATGTTTGCCTCTAAGATGGGATGGAAAGGGAATGGAGAGGGCAAAGATAGAAGCTAGACTTACTTGACTACATGTTGGTTTGTAGATGCGCCCTTGAAACCACGTAATCACATTACATAATCACAAAATATTATAAAACAGCAATTCCTAAAAACTGAAAGCAAAAATAAATAAATCTAATTTGTGTATAGTCAGTGGCAGAGAGAAACTATTCCACATGACTTCTAAACACAGGAATTTGATAGCACATCCCTAGAGAGATTTACCTTAAGGACAAAAGGAGCTATAAAAATTGTAAATTATTGACAGTAATCATATTGGTAGTAATAACACTAGTGCCAATATTTTCAAAACAGCTGTTTTTAGCATGAGATAAATTAAGTAAGAAATTTGTATGATATTCTAATTGTACTATCACCTGTGGCCTGGAAAACTGTGATTCATAGTCAGTAAGGAGAGTAAGGAGACAGGGATGTAAGATAAAAGTTATATAAATACCCTGTAGTTTTGAATTTGAATTGCTATGTACTTGTGACACATTTAATCTTAAAATATAGATGTCCTAGCTCTTTGACTAAAAATTTCTAGAAACAATGAGTAAATGCACATCCTTAAAGTGCAGATTGTGGTCTTGAAATACCATTTTCCACTAAAAGAAATGAGGGCCTCTTGGAGAGATGGCTGATTCCAGGTCTGGGCAGGAAATGTGTAAGATGGGCCAGGAGCACATTATCTTGCCAGAGAGCAAGGAAAAATGTTAGGGACTTCCGGGGCACAGCCATTATGATTCAGAAGCCAAATTAGCAGCCTGGGACGATTTGGGTATCAAAAAAAAAAAAAATACAGACTGCTGTGGATTGCACACATCAAATATGTTTAAACCTATGATTCTATTATTTAAAAATCTAATTGGTTACTTTTTGTGTTGATAGGGAACCAATTTATTATTTTTAAAATTTGTAATTGAAGGGAAACAGGTATTATACCACATTATCTATATGGACTATAATACTGGCCAAACAAAGAGTAAATGAAGAAAATTTCTCCTCATAAAAATATTCTAGCTAAAAATAAAGATGTTATTAGAATTAGAATACCACCATTTTGCAATCACTAATGAATTAATACATCTAGGCATTGAGCAATAATGATTGCTATTACAACAAAACTTGGACATGGAAAAGGTAACCAACACCACTTATGACATTATTCTTGCCTCCCCACAAATCAAATCTGAATCATATCAAACCTATACATCCATCTACCAATTCATATGAAATATTAAGGACAGAGGAACATCTTTACCTACAAGGTATAATCAAAAACTACTATGATGAATGTTTAAATTTTTAAAATATATTACAGTAAAAGACACATTGTCATGAATCCTCCAGAAATACTCTCCCAGCTTTGAACACACCTATCGCATCATTCTTGCCACTTCTGAAGCAGTTTTGGAAATCGTCTTTAGTGTCATTATTTGTGCTATGGTGGCTGCCTCAATGTCTTGAACTGATTCAAAATGTTTGCTTTTTTTATGGTCATTTTCATCTTGGGGAAGAGCCAGAAACTGCTTGGGTCCAGATCTGGTGAATAATGAGGACACACTGTAATGTTTTTACAAGGCGTTCCTTTCCATTTGTTGGCACTTGGCAGCAGCATTGACTGTATTTTTTCATCACATCTCGTAAAGACACTCACAAAAGAGTACTTCCAGAACTGCTTCAGAAAGTGGCAGGAATGATGGGATTAGTGTGTTTGGAGTGAGGGGGAGTATTCTGAGGGGGATTCATGACAATATGTCTTTCGCTATAATAACTTATTTAAACATTCACTGTATCTTTTGATCACACTTCATATATCATCATGGAGAGTCAATCAGCAAAATCTAGATTATAAGAAACTCTACAAGAAAAACAACTTGAATTCCTCATAAAATAAATTATGAGGGGTGAAAAAGATGGAGAGAGTTCCTATGTTTTTAAATTTTTGTAAGACAAATCAATTTTAATATACAGAATTTATATGAATTCTGATTCAAACTCTATAGTTTATGTGATCAAAAATTTGAACACCGACCAGATATTTGATGATACTCTATTAAAAATTATTGCTGTATTTATATTTGATAATGGCATTGTGGTTATGTTATAAAAATGCTTCATAACTTTTAGTGATATATGCTGAAATATTTATAGATTAAATGATACAAAGTCTAAGATTCACTTCAAAATAATTTGGAGAGAGGAAGCAGGTGGAGCCAGAAATGCAACTAAACTGGCCCTGAATTGATCATTACTGAAGCTGAGTAACTGTTTGTGGAGGGGTAGCACACTATGCTATCATTGTGCATTTTAAATACTCCATATTTTTAACATAAAGGTCAAGTTATCAGAAGTGGCAGAAGAGGAAGTGAAGAAGGAGGAAAATTTAGGGACACTACAGTATTAGTCTCATCCTGCAAAATGCAAAGTCAAGAAGTTCTTTTAAAAATTGACAATAAAAGGGCCGGTGAGATGGCTCAGCGGCTTAAGCACCTGCCTGGCAAGCGCGAGGGCCCGAGTTCGACTCCCGGATCCCACATATGAAAAAGGGGCCGGTGATATCGCTCAGCAGCATGGGTGCCTCCTGGCGCGCGAGGTCCTGAGGTCGACCCCGGTACCCACAAAAAAAAAAAAATTAACAATAAAGAAACAGAAGCCATCATTTAAAGTTGCAATGTACTTATAGGAGATAGTATGCAAAGTTATAATGTAACTAATAGGAGAACTAAGCAATAAAATATTGGAGGTAGAATTTATTAGTTATCTATTATTGCATAATAAATAATGCCAAAACTTACTTGCTGAAAACAACACACACTTATTATTACCTTACCATTTCTGAGAGTTAGGGTTTCCATACCTAGGGGTATGGAAGCAGCCTAGGTTTCCATACATAGGGGACTGGGAGCAGCCTAGGAGGTACTGCAGTTCTGGTTCAGGGTGTCTTATGAGGTTACAGGCAAGCTGTTGCCCAGGGCTGCAGGCATCTGCAGGCCTGGCTGGGGCTGAATGAGCCACTTCCAAGACAACTTATTCATAGATTTGTTCCTCACAGACTGTTGGCTAAAATATCAGTTCCTTGCCAGGTAGGCTTCTCCACAGGACTGTCTCAGTGTCCTTCAGACATGACAGCTGATCTCGCCCAGAATGAACAGTGAGAGAAGGTACAGAGAACAAGAGAGATCAAGGTGTAATCCACAGTGGCTTTTAAAAGTGAGGTAGTATCACTGCAACCATATGCAGTGGTCACACAGACCCACCTGGGGCCCCAGTACAACATGAGAAAGAATTACACAAGGGTGTGAATACTAGGAGGTGGGGATCGTTGAGGGCCATCTTGGAAGCTGACCGCCTCCACGAGGTGGAAAGTAGTATCCACATATAATTGTCTTTATCGTTCATTGTGTAGGATCAGAAACAACTGTTTAAAATAGTGAGAGATAAGATAGAGAGATAGGTGATAGATAGATTAGATAGATAGATAGAGATTACCAAAGAACATTTCTTTAGAGTCATGGAGTAAATCAACAGAAGAGCTCAGAACAGATATGTAGGAGCTCAAGATGTCCACTATTAGGGAAGGAGGCTAAGGCTAAGGAGGGATAGGTTGTAGGAATACTGCTTTTCACTTTAAGACCCTTTATACAACCTGACTTTTTATCATGTTTATTCATTCAAATGCAATTATAAAGCCAACGAAATTTGAAAAGCGCTTCCTCACAAATATGCAATAGGAAAGAACCTCTAGTACTTCCCTGATCTGAATACAGGGGTCAGAGTGGGGCAGGTGCAGGAGTCTGGACCACAAAATGTGCTAGCAAAGACTAGGCCTCGGGCCCAGGGGACAAGATCAAGAATGGCACTCAATACGGATGTATTTGTCTCTCCCAGCCGTAGGTCACCAAAGACTCTCTGCAGTAAACTCCAATAGGAATCCCTCGGAGGCCATGTGGCCCTAGAAGGAATCAACTCTCAAGGACTTGGATTGCAGATTAGGCCACAGTCATCTCCGTAAGTGTTCTCTTGGATAGGTGCTCCATAAGTGTTCTCTTGAGCACCAGCATGGGACCAACTATGGCCCAGGGAGGGAGGAAATGTGTGCAAGCTTTGCAAATCTTTCTGGTGCCTGCTTTGGAGCTCCTTACTATCTCAAGATCACACATTCCTGCAAGGAAGGAAGCAGCCATCATTAGGAAGACCTGCCTTCTGGGATGTCCTGCCCTTTGGTCCTCAAGGGCATGAGAACCCTGCCCTGAGACACCTTCAGTGTTCTCCTGGTGTTCCACTCCTTGTCTTCAAGACTCGCAGCTGCTCAGCAGGAGCCCCTTTTACTAACACAATGAAGGAACTGTTCTAAAACAGCCTCGCCACTCAGACTAATCTAAAAGGCAGCTTAATGCTGCTATGAGCATTTAATTATTACTGCTGTCAGTAGATCTAAATATTTTAATGAATGGTTTTATTATTCTTCTGTCCTGAAGCTTTAAGCATGAAGCACAATTGTAAAATCCCAGTGTTTTTGCAGCCATACTTCTTTAGCATTTTAATGGTTTGTAGAGAATGTCCCAAACATGGTTATTTGTTACGGCTCATACTGAGAGATGACAGCAGCGGTGGATTTTGCAGGAGGAAAAAAAAAAACTTAAACTAGATATCAGAAGTCCTGCGTTTAAATTACATATCAAGATATCATATTGTACAGCTTCAGTCTATATACATTTTGTCAATTATGCCTCAATAAAGTTGGTGAAAAGAAATAAATAAAAGATGAAATGCAGAACTAAACAAAGAAAGGGAATTTATGTTAGCAACCAAAAATTTAATGGATAAAAGTAAAAATGCAGCCGAGTGAAAACATCAATAAATAAACTTAAGCTGTGGCTCTTACTAATGCAGTGACTTTAGGCAAGCAACTTGCCCAGTGTTTCCTGATCTGCACAATGAAGACCATGAAGCTCACCAAATCACGTATGTGGAGAACCCGACTGAATATTTGAACATACTTTCTAAGCTGTAAAGCACAAGGCACATACAAAATGTTACACTCCCTTGTACCTGTGAAAAATAATGGCGATGCGAACAGTGAACTCACCAGTTATTCGGTTGATAAAGATGTACTGAACTTTCACTGTCCACTGAGAGGGAGTGCTCCTCCCTTCTCTTCTTAGAACCTGCTTGTGTCAGTTGTATCTATGAGGAGCACACAGGGGCTGGCCCACAACCCCAGCACCGTGTGTAGCACGGTAGACACCACAATTAGCTGGAATGCTCTCCATGACCCTCTCTCCCTTCCAAACTGAATTAAGCCTACCGTTTCAGGGCTCCCTGAAGGCTCTGCAAACTTTGATCCAGACAGGTCACATGAAGTGGGGCATGGCCTCCTGCAGCTAGCCTCTTCCTTGAGCCTGTGGTCATCAGGAATGGTGTCTGACAGCAGGCACCCTCAGTTTACATAATGGCTTGCAACTACCCACGTTTCAAATCCACCTGACTTTATAGACTTGCAATCCCTATTCTTTTTATCACAATCAACCTTGGTGTGGGTCATAGGTACTTAGTTTCCCCAGAATTTTTATGGAGATTGGTTATTGCAGCAGACATCCTGCTACTTTCTAAGGTACTTACTGTCATCAGTTTTATCCAGGACTGGGAGATTTTGAGACTATAAAACCTATGTGGTCCAGTAGAGGCCAAGGGTTCTGTTTGCCTATTGGAAGAGTCATAAGCAAAGGTGCTCACATACCCTGGCAGGCTTCCTAAAGGACAGAGCTACTTGGACTGAGGATGTGTTTTACTGGGGCCCCTGAGCCTCGCTGTTAGTCACTGACATTCAGTTCTGCTGAATCCTTACCTGTCCCCCACAACACTTTTAGGGCTAGTGTTGGACCACCTACATCCAGAACCATCCAACATAGGGGCAACGGTGTAACTAAAAATACAAACTAAGCCAGATTAGACCACTGCTATCAAAGCAACAAATAAAGCAGGACAGAGAGATTTTATAAAGATAAAAGATAAGAGTCCCAAAAAAACCCATAATAATAATCATGAGCCTTCATACATTACACATGTAAATGAAGTAAATCAGACACACAAGCTTAAATACCGCATGGTTTCCCTTATATGAAAAGCTCAACAGATAAAGTGCTAAGTGAAAGGCAGATAATTGGAAAAAAAAGAGAGAAAAAAAGTTACTGTAATCCAGAATGTACAATGTATCTAAAACTGTACCTTGATTTAGTATAATTGTCTTGTGTGTTTTATATTTTTTGGCCTATTAGTCTGGTCATTAATCTGTATATATGATAATTAACTTTATGGAGACTTATAAGATAAATGAATGAATCTGATGCTAGCAAAATAAAAGAAGGGGTGGAGAGAAGGGGAAAAAAGAATTGAGACGTTATGTACATGAACCAATTCTCTACAATGAATGTAATCATTATGTACTGCAAATTTGTACTAATAAAAATTTAAAATAAAAAAATTCAGGTATTGCTATTACTCCATGTTATGGTACAGTTAGTCAAGGAAAAGTCCAGAAAAGGTGATCTCCGAGTTTCTGGAGTACTGAATCAGGACTGTTAAGAGGCTGCACACTGACTCTGCAACACATGGCTGTCTGCAACACCCTTGCACTTATGCAGGTATGCTCACACAGGCCTCCCAGGGATTGCCTGAAGGCCTAAGCAAAGCCCCACCCAGTCTGCCTCTTGCACAGTGAGGCCCCGTAGTACCCAAAACATCTCCAAAGAAGACGCAGCACAGGCTGACCCCCCTTCCCACTGATCAGACCGGAAACCCACATCTTTTTTGCATACTGATTTCTCCTAAACAGCAGTGAGGAGAAATGTGTGACCACAATCTTTGTCAGTTTTCAGTGTGTCCCTTGCTAGGTAGGCAAAATGCAGTGTGCTAGAACTTCATCTTCCAGTCAGCTCCATTGATATCCCCTGAGGTAACAACTGGAGGAGGGGCTTGAACTCTGCTAAGAGTTTGCTGGCACCATAGGAAATTCTCCTGCAGCAATTAAAAGAGTCAGTGACCCACGCCCCTTTTGTGTGTACAGTGCTTTCCAGTTCCTAAGGCACTTTCATAGACTTTATTGTATTTAGTTCCCTCTAGTAATTCTGCGAGGTATTTATGAGTAAACCCATTTTATAGAGAGCGTGAAACTATAGGCTCAGAAAAGTAAACTGATTGACCTAGTCTCTCTCTCTCTCTGCTTGTGTGTGTGTGTGTGTCTTTCTCTTTATTTCAATATTTTTTCAACTCAAATTCAAAAAGGAGTCTATTTGGTGACAGCAGAACTCACGCTCTCTTTCTAACCCACCCCACTGTCTCCCACTAATTCCTTCTTTCTTCTTTACTACCATCAAACTCCATCATCCGCTAATCTTGAGCCCTTTTTCTGTGCCTCCTGCTTACCTAGGAGTTTTATGGCTACAGAGTCTAGCCAAGCCTTCAGGCCAGAAAGATGAAGATGCTCGTAAGTATTGACCTGGCAGCTTCTGCTTTTAAGTTTAGTTTCAAAGGAAATGGACCTCACTTAACTAAATTTCCTTTTCTATTTTTCTAACTATTAAAGAACTTGCATATCTAATAAATATTTAATAGGAATTCCCCTCCAGCTGAATTCAAGACCCTTCAGCATCTCATTACCATGTCTTAGAATAGTACCCTCATTGTCACTTGCTTAATTATGCTAAGAAAGAGTTGAATTGTGTGGCTGTTGGGATCAGAAAGTGATTAAATTCACTTGGCAAGACTTTGGATATCTCATTATGATCCTCATTTAGCACTTCTAATGGAGTTATTTTTTCCCCCCAATTCTGACTTGGGAAAGGTTTACTCTGTGTAGCTATTTCCCTAAGCCTTGCACAACTTTGCACGGTGCCAAAAAAGGTCAGAAGTTACTTCACACCTCATTTGCACTCCAAGAACACCAGCCACCCAAAAAGCAATGACATAAAGCCCTAGAGAAAGGGGTGGGGCCTTTGGACTTTCAGACACTCATAAAGGCAGGTAGTCTAGTCCCCTCTTAGAGCAAAATCACTTCTGCTGCCACGGCATCAAGGGCTAGTACAGGCCCTGTTTGGCCTTGTCCAGTGTCATGGAGTTCTGATATAGCACCATTCCCCAGGGTAATCAGCCAGGTACTCAGTGGCAGGTTGATTATGTTAGACTGCTCCCATCACAGAAGGGACAGTGTTCCATCCTTGCTGGAACACTCTGGATGTGGATTTGCCTTCCCTTCATGAAACGTTTCTACGAATGCTACAATCACAGAGTAGGGCACCTCAGTATTACCATGCCCTTCTTATTTCACATAGCACTGCTTCTAAGCAAAGAACTCATTTTAAAGCAACAGAAGCACAACAGACAGCCCACACACCCAGGATTAGTAGGTTTTATCATGTTTTCCACTCTTCTGAAGTGCCATTGATAGAATAGTGGAATGGCGTTCGGAAGATTCAGTTAAAATGACAACAAAATGGCAATACTTCACAGGGCTAGCCACAGTTCTCCAGCAGGCTGTATATGCTCTGAATCAATGCCCAAAATAAAGTGATATTTTTCCCATAGCCAGGATTCACGAGTACAGAAATGAAGGGGTAGAAATGGGAATTGCACTACTCACCATTACCCCTAGTGACCTGCTAGGAAAAGTTTTGCTTCCTGTTTCTGATACTTTATGTTCTGTTGATCTAGAGGTTTTAATTCCAGTGAAAAGAATGCTTCTACCAAGAGGCACAACAATTATTCCATTGAACCCAAAGTTAAGACTACCACCAAGCCATTTTGGGCTCTTCATGCCTCTGAGTCAACAGGCCAAGAAGGGAGCTACAGTCTTCGTGGTAATTGATTCAGAATACTAAGGGAAAATGGACTACAACATCAGAGGAAGAGTAGGCCTGGAAGACAGGGGATCTCTTAGGGAACTTCACTATTACCATGTCTTGCTACTAATATCAGTGAGAAATTATAGCAACCAAAGCAGGCGGGACTATGAATAGCTGAGGACCTTCAGAAATGAAGATGTGGGCCACCCTACCAGGTAAAGAACCACAACCTGTTAAGGTGTTTGCTGGAGGCAAAGAGAGTACAGAAAGGGTAGTAGAAGAGGATAATTATAAAAACTGGGTATCACGTGAGCAGTTATAAAAATGAAGGCTCTACTTGTTATATGTATTTCCTCCTTGATTTATTAACAATACATTTATGGGTTTAAATGTATATATTAAGCAAATGTTTTGGTTTTCATTCCTCTCTTATGCCTTTATCATGTAACAAAAATCTATTGACTTTGTATCAGTGTTTAAACAATGATAATTTTACACCACAGCATCTAAGTTAAAGGATTTCAGGAGGAGAACTAACATCACTCAAAGACTTTACGTCCTCTTCTGGAGAGGGGATTAGTGTGTTTTCAGTTGTCCACAGGGCAGTTGCGTTAAGTTAGTAGGAACTATGACCCTGTTATTGCCTTATTTGGGGATTGAGTATGGTTTAAGGAGACGCATATGGGTGCCAAGGTGATGAGGGGTGGATTTGTGATGGTCAATTTTAGGTATCAACTTGACTCACCTAGAGGATGCTCAACTGTTGGGGACCACAAATTCACAATGGCTAATTTTGCATACTTCCCTAAGTGATAAATGGTGGTTCGGGATTATCAGTATCACCCTTTTGAGATTTCCCATTAACTCTTTAGGGATGGGCCATCCTCTCCACCCACTAAAACTAAACTAAAACCACTAAGATTAAAAAGCACTCCAGGGCAAGATCCTTCTTAGCATGGGATCACCTCCGCCCTCTTGGGTCATCCCAAGATTACCTGTTGCCTGCTCAGTCATGGACCTCTGAGTCTTCTGCTAGCCCCTCCTATCATTGTATACACCCAATAAATAGTGGCTGGCTTGGAGTGTCCTTGTCTCTGCCCATCCTGAGGCATTGACCTCCCAGCCCCCCTTCATGCATTACTAAATTTGTCTCTGTTTCTTATTTCATCCTTTTGCTGTACCCCTCATATAGGGGGTTGGGGATCTTGGCCAGGTCCCCCATACTCAGCTATCTGGTAAAACATTATTTCTGGGTGTGCCTGTGAGGGTGTTTCTGTGAAAGAATAGCATTTGAATCCATGAACCAATTAAAGCAGATGGTCGGTCCTTTCCAACATTAGCGGGCAGCATCCCATCCACTGACAGCCTAAATGGCAGGGAAGGAAGTGTGAATTCACACCCTCAGCTTCAGATGGGCCATTCATCTTCTCCTTCTCTGGAATACTAGCACTCTGGTACTTGGAGTTTGGACTCAGACTGGGACTTGGCTCCCCTGGTTCTCAGAGGCTGAAGCTTGGACAGCAACACCAGCACTGGCTTTCCTGGCTCTTCAGCTTGCAGACAGCACACCATGGGCTGGGACTTCTCAGTCTCCATAATCACATGAGCCAAATCTATCTGCTCCCCCCCACCATTGGTTCTGTTTCTCTAGAGGCCCCTGACTAATACAGTGTCTATAGCTGCAATATGGCAAGAACATACTTAGTATGAAGAAATAAGAGAAGAGGGAAGGAGTTTAATTGGCAAATAATTGATATAGCATTTATGATGTGCCAGACACTGTCTTAGACCCTTTACAGATATTAGCTCATGTAATCTTCATTACAATCTTTTGAGTTGCATGTCATTGCTCTTTTTATTACAGAAGAAGAAAATTAAGCCATAGAGAGATTCAGCAACTTGCCTCAGGTCACAGGGTATGTGGGCACCCGAGCTGAAGCAAGCTATTTTTTCTCTAGAATCTGGCCTCATCACCACGATGTTATGCTGAAGAACAGAAGCTGTTTTCACTCTCCTTCATTACACATTACTAATAGGCTTGCACTCCACATGCAGTGCTCTTTCCCCCACATGGCATTGCCTCTCTCATACCTGTTCACAGAAGATCTGCCATAGAAAGTTACACCTAGTCAAAGCTGATCTTCCTCAAGGCCATGCTCTGACCAGAGATCAGTACTTCTGCAAAGGAGTGTTTGATGTTCCTGTGAACTTTCACAGGGAACTTGCTTCTGAGGTCCATGGCATTGATCTTATTCACAGCCATGTCCTCATTTAGCATGACCTTTAATCTTTAGCTACTTCAGCCACTGGAACTTGGGGCTTACGTTCACGGAGGTGACATTCGGCTGGGGCCAGCCTCCTTTGGGGAAGCTGCTGCAAGTCCCCTATCAGGGAGCAGATCCAAGACTCCCGCAGTTTCTGAGACCTCAGCCTTTTCCTCTGCAGAAGGTGAGGCCATGGTTCAAAGCTGTCACTTGACTTCGTATAATGAATGTCTGTCTTGGGAGATTAACAGGCTTCATTTCCTTTTCCTTCATTTTACGTGGTCTACTTGGTTTGCAAGTAGTTTTAACAGCAAGCAAAGGAGATGGGAACACATTGTTGGAAGCGAATCAGAGCTCTCTAGGTCCTCTGCAAGACATTTTCCAGAGCCTCTCTTCTCCTCCCCCTCCCCCTTCAGTGAGCAGTGCTATAAAAAGGCAGAGCGCCTTCTGTCAGAATCTGCAGGCTGGAAGAGAATTCTCCTGAGAGACACACCAGCTAACCAGTTCAGAGTACTCCCCTACCCCTGAAGCTTTGGAATATGTTTCACAGCCTTCTTCGAATTCTCATACCTAAATACATGCAGGTAATAAAACTACTATAAAACTACAATGACATAGTTCAACAAAAATGCCCAATGGTTTTATGCTTGTTTTATCCTTCCTCTCTGGGAAGGAGAAAATCTTGCAGACACTTTAACAAGGGAGCCCCGCCTCGACAGCAGATGAGGCAGCATTTCCTACAGCTTGCCTCTTGGTCTTACCTTTCAGTGCACATGATTTTAATTTCCAATATCTTCATCACTAAGGTCATCTTTCTAAGATTGCTCTGGCAAGGAAAGGCAAGCTCACAACATAAAAAAATAACTCCTGTGCCATGCTCATTCTTCAGTCTAAAAGGAATTCACACATGATTAGAAATTCTTCTGTGTTATGAAGGGCAGCAAAAATACCAGGGAAGGAGGGAATAATTACAAACAGGACAGCTGAAAAAGAGCCAGCTAATAGCTGATTAAATTTTGAAGTTATACCCTATGGATAAATAGCTAAATCAAGTACTCTTTAAGAAGCATCAGTATGGGCTCCTTTATGCCTCTCAATCAAGGAAATAATGGATGGAAGAAAATCAATTTTCATTAAGTTTCTACAGAGTGAGGGCATGATGCTAGGTGATTTAACGTATGCGAGCTCATTTAAGCTGCAAAATGCTCCTGAGTGGTTGGTGCTATTACGATTCATTTGACAGATGAGGAAACCAAGGTTCAGTGGTTTTACAGAGGGTCACATGCCTAGAAGTGGTAGAGCTGGGGTTCAAACTTCACAATGTTTCACTTTTTTCTTAGGAAGCTATAGAGAAGCACTGTAAGAAATGTCACTCATCATTTTGACTTACAAGACATCTGGGTTTCCCATGTCTGATCTCTTTCTGCACATACTGTCAGTCCATATAATCCCTTCACTTCATGAGGAAGAAAATGATTCCTAGCATCCGTTATAGTCTGACTCTGTCAGTTACTGTTCCGTGTAGATGTTCTTTGAGTTTTGGCTATTTAGGTAGCTATGTGTTTCATTCTTCTGGTATTTTCTAGAGGACACAAAATAGATTCATGGCCACCTCCCTTACTTAGGAATTTTTGTTTGCAAGGGACAGAAACCAAACTCAGTCTATCCTACATCTCCCCCAACACCCCAAATAATTTCCTAAAGTAATGTTTTAGGTCAAAAAGTCAAGGAAATCTTAAAAGTCCAAGTCCTAAGAAGGGCAAGAATTCTCAGAAACAATATTAACCAAGGATGCCATCACCCACAAGTGTGTGCACACTCACTTGTGAATACCGTGTGAGCATGTGAGTGTGCATGAAAAGTGCACATGCATTCTAAAGCCTTACAATGTGTTGATTCAGGCCCAACTCTCTTGACATCAGTCAATTTCAAAATTCCTACAAAAGTAAGTTCATCCAGCTTTGCATAATATCTACACTGCGGAACCAAACAACAGTGGCTGAAGGCCCAGGGCAGAACATGATATTATTGAAGGGGATCATGGGAAAGGAGAGAGGTTCAAGAAAGGAGAGAAAGAGGGCCAGTGAGATGGCTCAGTGGCGTAAGCGCCTGCCTGGCAAGCGCGAGGTTCCGAGTTCGACTCCCGGAACCCACATACGAAAAAGGGGCCGGTGATATTGCTCAGCGGCACGGGCGCCTGCTGGCACGCAAGGTCCTGAGGTCGACTCCCAGTACCCACAAAAAAAAAAAAAAAAAGAAAGGAGAGGAAGAGAGACAGGCAATCCTATTGAAGCTTACGCATCAAATACGGAGTAGATTCCCATGAAAGGACATGTCTAGTCAAGTCAGCTACAATTGAGAACAATCATGTATAAATATGTTCCACTAAGGGCTGCTCCTTGAGCTGTGCTTGAGGGTGGGGCGGATTCAATACTAGACACATCCAAAGTTCACGCAGAATCCAGGATATGTGGAAGCCCTTAGGTGTGCCACTTAATTCCCTTCTAGCCACATGTAAGGGGGCAAGACTCAGAAAACCTGTGTGGTAGGAAACTTCCAGCCCACTCTTTACCTTGAAGCTCATCTCTCAAGCCATTTCTTCAGGCCCTGCCTGGCTGAGAATCTGCCACAGCCAACTCTAGGGTCACTAAGGAAACACTGTTACAGGAAGAGTTTGCCACAAAACAACTAGTGTGAGCCCTATTCATGAGCCATTTAATTTCAGTTCATTTTTCCACATCCACAGAGGCTGCTTACTGCCCACCACATTTGGCCAGCATTTCTTTTCCTGTCATGACCAGGAACAGAATTGGTGTCCAGCTTTGTCTTACCTGCAGTGAAGCTCAGAGATTGCCTTAGTGTTCATTGTTGCCTCATCTCAGATTCCTAGAAGAAAATTCTATCTCTCGCTATCAGAGCTTGCAGAGCAGCGGCCCCCTGGGTGACTCTAGCCTATACTGGTTGACTGTAGTCTGCTCGCATTGTATGATGTGCACAGACTCTTTAAAATCTGAATTGCTTCCCAACATTTAGAACTTAGGAGATTTATACATAAATATGCAAATTTGTGGTTTCTCATGATAACTTGAGAGAGCTGGTCACACTTAGCCTACAGTCCCTGCTGGCAACACTAAGCCAGAGCTGGGTATGGTTGCCCCTTGTCTAGGACAGGTCACTCTCTATTCTTTTAAATGTATCTCAGTCATTCTCTTTACTCACTACCTGCCCCAATAAGCTTGTGAGTTTGAGAGCCCTGCCCTCAAAATGTTGTTTTTTTTTTTTTTAATTTCTGCTTCTTATAACAAGACCAATGTCTTTCTTTTCCACCTTAAATGATTCTACAATCATTTACTTATAAGTCATAAAACATTGTCTTTTAAAAAAAGAGGTTAATACAAAACCTTTGATGGCTTCACAATACCTTTGTGATCAAATCTGAAGTCTCAGCGCGACATCCCAGATCCTTTGTGATCTAACTCCAAACCATGTTTCCACACCACAGGCCCGGCGTGTGCGCTCTGCAACTGCCACATCCAGCCGCACTGTACTTCCCAGACACAGCACTGTGACTTCCTGCCTATCACAACTCATGCTCCCTCTGCCTGGCATGTGCTTTACCTGGCCACCCCACTCCTGTAACCCTCGCGTAGCCCAGAAGCAATGCCATAGCCCTTCTAATAATTTGCCTGCCCAAGGCCTCCTGCTGTTCCATACAGTGACTTAATGAGAATTTTACAAGTAATGCCTCCTCCTTCAGCTATACATGTTATTTTATTAGCAAGAAAACTATCCTAATATGCTCATTTTTATTTCTAAAATATGAACAGATTCTACTTCAACATCTCACCCGTGTATAGCATAGGAACTGTATGACTGTACATAGCAGTCCTGTCCTTACCAGCATAGAATTAGCAACTCTTCTCTGTTTACACAATAATGCTCCACACTTCTGCCATAGAATAGGAAACACCATAGTATAATATTTCGCCTGTGCCTGCAATGTATTATACTGCAGACAGGTTATGAGTTCCCAGGGGGCAGTGACCACATCTTAAGTATTTCAGTATTCTCAGGACACATTAAAGATGGTCCAAAATGGGCAGTGAATCAGTGTGTCAAGTAGTGGATTGTGTGCACCAGCAGCTGAATGGAGAACATGGAATGTAGCAAGGTCACAGAGTCCAAAGGCACAATGAGCAAGGAGTGCATGGTTTAGCTGACACCAGCTCATGGGCAAAAGGGACCAGAGAACCCCGTGGAAGCAATTGGTTCTGAATCGTCAGAAACAATATTAGACTTAGAGAGTTACAATCCCATTAAAAAAAAAAAAACTAAACTAAAATTTGTGTTAGTCCATTCTCAAAATGGATTTTTCTTTATATTTTTGGACTCTAATACAATAAAATATCTTAAGTCTGACAGTCATCTTACTGAAAATATATATTTAGCAAAATGACACTTTATGAACTGCAAACCAAGGAAATATTTGACGTTAAATGGCAGGGAGAGAGAGAGGATTAAAGGTAGGGAAGGCAAGAGAAGGAAGGCCAAAATAGGCTGCTTCTGGAGATGCACACAAGCCTATTTTATGGTTGTCATGTCTCTAGATAGAGTTAGTGGCTGGACGAGGGAATGAATGAGATGAATGAGGTTGAACGGTTTTGAATCAAGAGACAAGGTGTGACATAGACGTTGGTACAATCAAGGTAGCTGGCTTTGCTCAACAGAGACAAGGGCAGGACCAGGGAGAACTCTGTGCAGATAGCTCTGCTGACCACAGAGAATATGATTGACAGGCCATTTGCCATTTGCTCTGAAGCTCAAATCTGTGGGCTCCAAGGCACCCCCTCTAGGGCAGAATTACCAGGACCTAGAAAGTTCTAGGGCAATCGGCATGATGTCTTGTACCTGCAAAAGTAGGAATTCTCCCAAAACAGCCAGGTCTGAAGTCAGGACTCCATCCTTCAGCTTGACTGAAGAATTGGGGTTTCACTGGGTCTAATACTAAAGGAACAATCCAGGGTGTACTTTGCTCTTTGTAGAACTTCCCTTCCTCCAGTGCTGAGGCTGAAGCTGAGGCTTGCTGTACTTACTCTGCAGCCTGTTCCTACTGTTTTTCTCTTTCTCCTTTGCCCAGGCCTAATAGGTGGAGGAGTCGAGAGGAAACAGTAGAGAACTCCCTTTTTTTTTTTAATATGCAAGTACTGGAGTCAAACTCAGGACCTCGCACTTGCCAGGCAGGTGCTTATGCCACTGAGCTATATCACCGTCCCGGGAGGTATTTTCTTTCACAGCTGTAGCCAATGCTGTTAAACTTCCGCTCATCTGCCTTTGGTGGAAAGGGAAGTTCCACCACCTTCTCCTCTGCTGGAAAGACCATGGGCTCCATAAGGCAGCATCTATTCCTGAAATCCAGCACCAGGCTCCTGCCCCACCTCAGTCGATCCCTAAACCACACCTGTGGACATCACTCACCTGCTCCGGACTTCTACTATGTACCAAGCTTCAAGCTCAGTGCTTCACATGTAATTAATCAGGTAATCATCACCTAAACCCCACTGGGCAGGTATGACTATTATCCCATTTCAGTTTCACAGGTGAGGCTTAGAGTAATTAATTCACATACTTGAAGTTACACCATTAAGTAAGTGATGAATACAGAGTATGAAAACAAGCCTAAACCAAAATTTCTCAAGCCCGGTACTAGTTGACAGAATTGTGTTCAAACGACAATTCTGATTCAGCAGGTCTGGGGTGGGCCTGAGAGTCTGCATTTTTTACAAGCTCCCAAAACATGCTGATTCTGTGATCTTCAAACCACACTTTGAACTGCAAGGCTCTAGAGTTTTTTATTTCCCAGGGGAAAGAAGACCCAAAACTTATGGTTCCTTTGTCTTAGAAACATGAATAATTTTAGCATACAGTCCTCCTCTGATCTACCAGACGGGGACATAATTTGCCAAAAGTCCTGATGGCCAAGAATTGGTCACAATACTCCCAGTCTTCCTAGGAAATAAGAGAAGAAGCTAACAGTAGTTAACCTGAGTTCCACCTCCCCCAGACAACAGACCAGAGGAATTCAACAGCATGGCTCACTGCCAAATTCCACTGAGACACTAACATCTTACCACTAGCAAACATTTGTACAAGTTTGGAAGTCAGTGAATAAATAGGCAGTTTCTATAAATGTGCCCTCCTCTAAGGAGAAATTAGAAAATATCAGAGGAAGTAAATAATAAGTACAGTGGTACCTCAGTTCAAGAATGCTTGTGTTTGCCAGCACTTTGGTTTGCAAACAGAAGCATTTAGGAAAATTTTGTTTTTGTTTGCAAACCTCCATCAGGTGACAAACACGACTGTGGCCATCTTTCCCACACAAACATGGTCATCTTTTCCAGAATCCTAGTACAAATTGAGTTCGTGAACCGAGGCACCACTGTGCACTGAAGGTAAAAGCATGTCAAGCAAGTGTTCAACTTTGCAAGAGTATTCACCGTGACGTTCAAAATTTCCAAAGGAGGGAACAAACCCTTCTGTAAAAAGTGCTGTATATCTCTAACTTCTAGAGGTCACCCTGCCATACTGGAAATTACCACTAGGTCCCAAGCATCTTTGTATGGATTGTCTTTCTTTAGAAAATGAAAAACAACTTTTCAAATATTTCAGAAATCTACATACAGACAATGAAGTTCTCCTGTTCCTTGCCCAGCCATTATGCAAAGAGGAAAGCATAGGTAAGGGCACCACAATGTGAAATCTCATCAAACCCTTCGCTGCCAACAGAGGCTGATATGAACGGCTTTGAGCAGACTTTGATAATTAAGGGTGTTCCGTTTCCTCTAAACAATGTTGTTGTGTTATGTTTAAAGGAGGAATTCAAAAACCTGCCTGAATCTTCTTAGCTCCACAAAGCTTGGAGTTGACACCTAATAATTAATTAACAATGAGCAGTGTCTTGCTGCCCATCACAGTGACTGGCAATCTCTCGTCTGAGAAGAGAAAGACGTGCTAATGTGGCAAGCTTCCTAATCCCACAGCTATCAGCTCAATGCCTGATGTGTTGGCCAGCTCCCTTTTCAGGACAATTTGGCAAATGGGGATTGGAGGGCCAAATGGCTGTTTGTGTGAGCCAGGCCACAGAAACCACCTGCCAACAGGACAGAAGTTCATGGTGCAGAAGCTCAGTAAGCTGTTCCTTTTATTCCATGATTCCCTTGTCTTCCTCCATAGCGCTCTTCTTGGTAACTTGGCTCAATTCTACTCACACTGAGCATCTGCCATGTGCAAGATCTCAGACACTTGGGATTAACAAGCTAAATGCTTCAAAGGGGCTATGGTCAGTGTGAGCACAGATGAACAGTCTTGCGAAATGTCGCCAAACTGTGGGGCCCTAGTTCTGGCCGTCCTTTTCTCTTCTCCACGCTTAAAACATTACCCACCTCATTTCAAGATCTATGAACTTAATTATATACACACACAGGGACAGACATACTGCACACCCTCCAGGTAACTAAAGACCAGAGCCGCCTACTCACCTGGCATGGAACCTATCTTTTTTCAGAACAGGAAGAAGGTGAGCTGGGGCTATTTGTTCGAGCCATATAGAGCACAATCAGGAGTAACAGCAGAGTGAAGACATGAAGGGCAGCTGTGTGCATCCCACGGGCCCTGCCATGGACATGCCTTGTGACCTTGATCAAGCCCTGCCTCTGCTGGGGGAAACAAAAATCCTTATCTGCTAAGAGAGAGGGTAGACTGGGTTCACTCCTCACTGCTCTCCAGGACCCCAGTGCAGAACCTGGAAATGTCTGTTGCCCAAATGCCCTGCCACACGCCCTTTCGTCACTGCCATTCCAGAACTCTGTGGAATCCTCCTTCTCCAGCACTCTCAGTCTGGCTTCACAGCTAGCCCATTTAATGACAGCAACCTCACTGGAATGGGGATCTTTTGAAAAATCAAGTGACAGGCATTTGCGTTTCTTTTTTAGTTTTGAAATCATTCCACAGCTCACAGTTGCTTCCTCTGTCACCCAGGAGACAGAGGCTCACACCAGCCATGCTCGCCTCACTGTACACAGAACTGGTGCAGTCTGAGAGCACACAGAAAGCACTCGAGACAAAAGCTAGGGTCCCGTAATCCCCAGCCTAGACGACACAGTGCACAGCTGCACTGCCAATTCATACGATGAAAGAAAGGAGCAGACAGAAGAATATTAACACTGTCAATCTGAAAATGTGCCTTTAAAATCAGTAAGGAAAAAATATGTCAGTCATGACTTAGGCAGAATCACCAACTGCTTTGCATATACACTTCAACCAACCAACCACTTGAAATTCTTCGTGTCTAAAATGTCCGCTGACAAAAATCAGTGCTAAGATCAGGCTCAAGTGACAGGAAAAAAAAGTGAAACAAAACAACAGCATAAAAAAGCAAAACACAAAAGCTCTCAGGAAGAGAGTGCATGTAGAAGGAGAAACTTGAACCACAGATTGAGCACTAAAATTATGTTTACGAGAGAATTCTAGATTTACTGGAAAGTGTAACAAAGAAAGAAAGAAAGAAGAAAGGAACAAAGGAAGAAAGAAAGAAGAAAGAAAGAAGAAAGAAAAAAGAAAAAAGAAAAAAGAAAGAAAGAAAGAAAGAAAGAAAGAAAGAAAGAAAGAAAGAAAGAAAGAAAGAAAGAAAGAAAGAAAGAAAGAAAGAAAGAAAAGAAAGAAACTAAAAAGAAAAATCTACTGCCGAGGAAGAAGAACATGGAGCAGGCAGTTTTTTGTGAGATTGTGCCGGTTCTTAGGGCCTTCTCTACCTCTGTCCTCAGAAAATAGAACCGAAAGCTGGGATAAAGCAGCAAGGGAAAAAGACAGCTTCCTGTGGAGAACACCCTACTCCTGCTGGTAGGAAAAATGAAATACCTGAGGGAGCCAGCGAGGCAGGGGCAGGGCCTGCAGGAGGCCATTACCCTACTGGGGCCCTAGGGGTGCCAAGACGCAGGGACTTACACTTCACAAGGCCTCCAAAGCTGCCCCATCCTGACACTTTGGTAGGAAAGGATGAGACGGAAAGAGTATGCACTCAGAGCCCATCCACACACCCTCCTCGCTAGTCAGAATACAGGAATGCCCCAGAAGGAAAAAATGACACTGACCATGACAGCAGTGCCCCAAAGGCTCCAAGAGTGCCAGACCAGGCCTTATAGCCCCAGAAACACACACCTATATACGTTTCTTATCCAAGGGCTAATCAAAATAACCAGTGAGTGTTTACATTTTGAAATGGAGCCATTTGTAGGAAAATGGGTGCACCTCAAGATCATAATGTTAAGTGAAATAAATCAGACACACAAGCTTAAATATCACATGGTTTCTTTCACATAAGAAACCCAAATTATAAATAAAGAGCAAAATAAAATATAGATAATAGGGAGGTAGACTGATCTTTCTCAAGTGGGAACTGAATCAAGAGATGGAGGCAAGAAAGAAGGAGAGGGAAAAGGGATGCAAAAAGGAATGAGGATGTGTTATGAGCATGGACCAACTCCACACAAGGAATGGAAACATTATGTATTGCAAACATGGACTAATAAAAATTTAAAAATAAAGACATTTGTTACAGTAAAAGATGTATTGCCATTAACCCCCCTCAAAATCCTCCCCCTTGCTTTGAACACACTTATCCCATCATTCCTGCCATTTTCTGAAGCGGTTCTCGATGTTCTTTTTCACGAGTGTTATTAGAAGGGGTGATCAAAAATATGGTGAATGCCACTGCTGAGGGCCATTTAACAGACAGCCAGGCCCATAAAACATGGTGTGTCCTCACTCACCTCATTCACCAGATCTGGCACTGTGTAATTTCTGGATCTTCCTCAAAGTCAAAATGACCATAAAAGGTAAAAGTTTTCAGTCGATTCAGAACATCAAGGCAGCCATGACAGCACAGCTAAAGACACTCAGGAAATAAGAGAAGCTCTCTATCCTTGGCCAAGTTCGGTGAATTTGGGATGAGTGCTCCGAACAGAGGGTCCAGCAAGAATTTGATAACCCTGCCTGGCAATGGCAGTGGATGTGCCTAGAAGCTTCTAAATCTGGTCCTGACCTTAGAGATACTTGATTAGCTCTAAGAAAAGTGTGCTTTACTCACAGGATCCAAAGTGGCTCCATGCTGCATTAAAGTCCTAGCTGATGCAGGCCCACTATCATTGCACAGCTTCTCATAATTAGCAAAAAGGGGTTTCTGCCATCATTAAGAAGATCCATTTCACAGGGACAGCCTCCATGGGCAGGGCAATATTTGAGACAAAAAGATTCCAAATTCTGAAATCCAGAAACTCCAGCAAGTCAAGTCCTGACAGCCTGGGCTTAGAAGACTCAATATTCCTAAAAATGCCTTCTTTTTGCTCAGGACAAAAAATTGTCCTTCTTTTGCTAGGATCAGGACCATTCAAACCTTTAAAGTAATACTTGTCGAGCTCACTAGAAATAGCATTTTGCAAGGGGAAAAACTTGATAGAATGATGTTACTTCCTAGACATAAAATGTTCTCTTCACACATACACACACACACACACACACACACATGCTCACACACAAACACACATATACACATACACACACACACGAGCATTCCCATATTGAAAAAATGTTAAATAAACTATAAAGCTTATAAATAGGATATTATATAATGGAGTTGCTGAATCAGCATTTAATAAGAAACCAAACATAAAATGCAAATATTAATCAAACTAAGCAACAATCGAACATGACCAGTCACACACCTGCTCATTTAGGATTCACAGCAAACAGGACACAATTGCAACCTACAAAGGGAATGTTAAAAGCTCTGAAATGGGTATTGGGTTTCTGAATAAGAACCATCAAAAGAGCAAAATAAACTGCCCACCTGCCTTTCATTTTTGGTCTGTAAATTACTGCACAGATGAAAGAACAAGGGCTTTCTGCCACTAATCTTTTCCAGTGAGGCCTAGAGTCATGTGATTTAATCTGCCAAGTCGAAATGATGATACATCTTAAATTAAGCTCTCAAATTTTCAAACTGGCTAATTGGAGAAAGGAGAGTAAAGCCAAAGAAAAGGAACAACAATATTTTTTCCCATTTGAATATGCAAAAGCATAGTATGTTTTTGCCACTAAACTCCTTTTTTTTATAAGACTCAGGCATGAAGAAATGTCTTTGTCTTAATGATGAATTTAATTAATTCATGAATTTAATCTTAATGGGCATGGTAGTGGGGGTAACCTTCCATAAAATGCTTCCTTCTAACTTTTAAAAAAATATTTTTATTAGCACCTACTACTTTTATAAAATATGGATTTCAATGTGGTATTTTATATATGTATACAATATATTTTGATCAATCATACCTATCCCCCTACTGTCCCCTTTCCATCACCTCAGGAAAAACTCTTCCTCTTGTTTAATAATAGTCTCCCTTTTACTTTCATTTCACCTTTTTTTTTTTTTTTTTGGTTCTCCATGTTAGAGAAAATGTGTGATACTTGTCTTTCTGATTCTGGCTTCTTATTATGACAATCTTCAGTTCCATCCATTTTCCTGCAAATAACATAATTTGGTTCTTCTTTATAGCTAAATAATACTCCATTGCATATATATATATATATATATATATATATATATATATATATGTGTGTGTGTGTGTGTGTGTGTGTGTGTGTGTATTGTTTTCTTTTTTCATCTACCAATGGGTACCTAGGCTTGTTCCTTGTTCCATATATCTTGGCTATTGTGAATTGTGCTACAATGGATATCCAGGCATCTTTATAGTATGCTGACTTCAGTTCCTTTCAGTATGTATCAAGGAGTAGTATAGCTGGCTCATGCAGTAGTTCTAATTTTAGGATTTTTTTTACTTTATTTTGTATTAGTACATATTTGTCATGCATATTGATCACATTCATCATAGGAAATCTGTATGTGGCCTCCATAGTGGTTTCCATAGGAGCTGTACTAATTTACATTCCCAGCACTTGACAGCAATTCTGACTGGGGTGACATGGAATCTCCATATGGTTTTGATTTGCATTTCCCTAATGGCTAAAGATGTTGATCACTTTTTCATATACTTATTTGGCCATTTGTATTTCTTCTTCTGAGAATTCTCTGTTCAATTCATTTGTCTTTATTGGGCTATTTGATTTGGGGCTTTTTAAAAGATCCTTCTATATTCTAGATATTAATCTTCTATCAGAAGAAGAGCTGGAAAAGATTTTCTCTCATTCTGTAGGCTGTCTCTATACTTTGTTGGTTGTTTCCATTGCTATGCAGAAACTTTAGGATGTAGTCACATTTGTTGATTCTTGATATTTCCTGTTCTTTGGCATTTTATCAACAAATCTTTGCCTGTTCTTATGACTTCAATATTTCCTCTATGTTTTCTTCCAGCAATTTCAAAGTTTCTAATCTTATATCTAGATCTTTGATCCATTTTGATTTGTTGTATTACGGGGTGAGATATAAGGATCTAGTTTCGATCTCCTACAAGTGGGATATCTAGTTTCCCTAGGACTTCTTGTTAAAGTTGCTGTCTTTTTTCAGCATATGATTTTGGCTCCTTTGTCAAGAACCAGATGGCTGTAGTGGTGTGGATTTGTATCTGTGTCCTCTATTACATTGCTCTATGTGTCTATTCTGTGTCAGCACCATGCTGTTTTTGTTAATATGGCTTTGTAGTTTAATTTAAAATTAGGTATTCTGATTCCTCCAGTCTTGCTCTTTTTGCTTAGGATTGCTGAAGCTATTCTGCATATTTTGTGTTTCCATGTGAATTTTAGAATTCTTTTTTGTAGTTCTGTGAAGAATGTCATTGAAATTTTGATGGAGATTGTATTGAATTTGTAGATCAATTTTGGTTAACATGGCCATTTTAACAATATTAATTCTGCCAATCCATGAACATGGGAATTATTTCCATCTTCTAGTCTTCTTCAATTTTTTATTCAGTGTTCTATAATTTTCGTTGTTGAGGTCCTTCACCTCTTTGGTTAGGTTGATTTCTAGGTATTTTATTTTGTTTTTCAAGCTATTGTGAATGGAATTGTTTTCCTGATTTCTTTCTCAGCTAGTTCATTACTGGTCTATAGAAATGCTATTTTTTTAAATATAAATTTTGTATCCTGTTTTCCAACTTTTTAACAGATTAGCTACCTCCCTCTTATCCTTTATGTCTTAGTTTCTGTGCCATCTGCCCTGAGGGGTGAAAGAACCCAGTTTTGAGTAGCTTCCTCTCTCTTAACTCTCTTTATAGTCATGTGAATTTATTTCCTTCCAAGCAAGCATTACGGCTCACACTCATTTCTTTCTCTGTTCCCTTTTTATAGTGCATCTCCATAACTACATGGTCTGGCCCGTGAGAGATGAGACTGTCTCAGTCCTGTTGCTGTTACACCCTTAGTCCTCAGCTAGTTGAAGGACTGACACAGACTAAGCCCTTCTGCCCCCGTTGCCTGTTAGTCTCATGCCCAAGACCCTCTTGGACACAACAGCAGATAGACCCTGAGCAGGGCTCTGGTGATAGAGGAATTAGGTGTATATTATCCCTGACTTTAAGGAGTGTCTATGATGGGTCTCTGTGCATGTTCATCTTGTAAAGAACTAAGAAGCCCTTCTACAGGAGCAACATCCTAAAATATGGGCTGTATTCCAAACTGTGCCCCTTGTGATAAAAGATAGGTCACATCATCCCTGAGTTTAAGTATTCTCCTGAATAATAGTATATAATAGTCTTCTCTGCCTCCTGGAAGGCTTCAATAATCATGCAGATGAAATGCTATAGTGAAACAGGAAGACAAAGAGGTCACTATGGAAACCTATAGGATAAAGAGTACGCAAGCCTAGTGACCCTGTGGATAACCCTCTTGTGACTGTCTGAGGACCTAGATTTCCCTGGCCAAGGAATCCTCCTAAGTTCCCTGTTTTCTTCAAGGTAAGTTTTATAACCAAATAGTTATATCTCCATAGCAGCGAAAAGAGAACATTAATTGATAAACACAAAAGCTCATCTAAACCACAAATGCCCTATTCACCACGTCAGTCCTACAAAGAAAGTTGTGGTTCTGTCAATTTCCCCTGCCACACGCAGCTGCAACACCAGCTTATATTACTAATTACATGCATTATGTGTGTCTTGGGTTATAACAGATGGTGTTTGTGATGCATGCAAAGCTTCAGATAGCCAAATGGTGCAGCCGTGGAGATTTTCCAAGGAGAAGACAAACAACCACAACAAAATACTTTCACCAGTGAAAATCTGAAGACTGTTTATATTGCTTCCTGCTGTGGCAAAATAGGGAAATCAAATTCCTACAATAGCTTGACTAACTGGGAGAAACAAGCCAAGTACGCAGAATCTAATGCCAGTAGAAGGCTTACTAAAGGGGCACTATCACCTTTTCTAGAAGATCTCTTACTAAAAGGAGGCAAAAGTATGGAATCTAGCTCCTCTCATCCTGCCAATAGATCTGAAAACCCCTATTTACCAAGAATGGGCTGCTCTAGCCCTAGAAAATTCTGCTTTAGTTGAATGCCCAAGATTTCTTTCTTCTAACTTTGAAACAGAGCTAAAGAGAAACCTGAGGGTCATTAACTTCGTTCTCCTTACTTCCTAGCTGTGACAACTGATGTCCAGGTATGGGAGGAGAGTTAGTCTAAATCACATGACTACCTGATGGCTTGCCTTAGCTCTCTAAGCTGGTATACCCTACCAGACTCCTCCCACACCTATAAACAAACAGCAAGAGGCTACCCATGCTTTACCAGTTCCCCAAGTCTCATCTCCCCCACTTATTCCTGATTTGGTTCTGCTCCAATATCCTTTACTGTTACCATAAGCTTGGGCCTGCCGCTGGACCTCTCAAATTGGGGCCTGGAATTTGTCTCTAGCTCTCTGAAGCGGCCCTCCCCACTCAAGCCCATACCTTTGACTCCACTGATTCTGCCTCATAAGCCTAACAATCTCTGAGCCATGGCCCAGCCTATTCAAGCCATGGTTGAATCAGCACTAACAAAGAGGAGAATCATACAGAGGCAAACCCAAGTCAAATCCCAGGTCTCCTGACCCTAAGAGCAATGAACTTTTGGCTACGCGATATTACCTACCCCCAGTCCCTACGATGTTATTATTCCACCTTTAGTTGCAGCCACTAAATTTTAGCCCCTTTCCTTGGTTATATGGAGACGGTTTCCATGTTCCCACAACACTCTAGCCAATCCACCAGAGCCTTTGCTCCCATATATGAGTAAACACAAGCTTCTTGAAATCGATCTCACAATTCAGTTTCCAGGCCTTCAGGGGACTCATAAACTCTATCACCATCTTTTAAAAGAGCAAAGTAAAGGATACTTTGGCTCTTCCATGTCCTTTCCTTTACACCTTCTGCTTGTATCAACGTGGCTCTGATCATGACCATATTTTCATGAGACGCATGCCACGTATATCAAGCTGTGGCCAACTAAAACCCAGGATTATATTCAAAATCAGAATCCTTCCTTAGAGATTGTTTAAGTACCAACAAAAGAACAAAGATTCTTTCTCTTTCCTCTACGGCCTGAAAGCTGGGATTTTTAAATCCAAGGATGCCAGAAACAATGTTTTCTATCAGGTAAAGAATGTTCGTCGTGGGCCGGTGAGATGGCTCAGCGGCGTAAGCGCCTGCCTTGCAAGCGCGAGGGCCCGAGTTCGACTCCCGGAACCCACATACGAAAAAGGGGCCGGTGATATTGCTCAGCGGCACGGGTGCCTGTTGGCACGCGAGGTCCTGAGGTCGACCCCCCAGTACCCACAAAAAAAAAAAAAGAATGTTCGTCGGCAATAGGACAGTTTGAAGCCAAGAATAAATGAGCATAGAAGGATCTGTGTGTGTGTGTGTGTGTATGTGTATGTATATGTGTGTGTGTGTCCCATGCACACTTGTGTGTCTGACAGGGAGAGAGGGAGAGAGAGAGACAGAGAGAGAGAGAGTTCACGCAGTCCCCAATTCCAATCACTGAAGTCTCCTGAGCGGCCTCGGTTCCACAGTTCTTCCACTGATTCTGGGAGCTAACTCCAGTATCCTGTCAATAAATTCTCCTGAACACATAAGCTGTGGAGGAAGCACCTTCCTAGCTTACAACAACTTACACTGGTTATTTACAATTGAAATACCCCTCAATTTTCTAACATCTTCACACTGCAAACTTCTTGTCATCTTCCTGTACTGTTTTATAGACAATTTGGAGCCTTTCCCTGCTCAATGACACCCAAGACCTGGAAGCTGGACAGAGGTAAGATGAGAGAAGAAGGAGCATGATA
Organism: Erethizon dorsatum; assembly: GCA_028451465.1. NCBI lineage: Eukaryota > Metazoa > Chordata > Mammalia > Rodentia > Erethizontidae > Erethizon > Erethizon dorsatum. Next base: position 133,940,480 of record CM051842.1, read on the forward strand.
ATGTTAGAAACAAGCTTTCTGTTTACCACGTTGCTGAGCATAGTCACCAGCCTTCTCTGGGTTCCTCCCATGATCCTTCCTATTCCATGATGCTCAGATGAGAATGTGGAGGAGTCCACCCCTTGCTGCCTCCAAATATCTCTGCTCCAGGTGGCAAGGTCTATGGAAGATGGGTCTTGGGATGGAAAAGAAGTCCTTGGTAAAATTACGGATCTGTGACACAGACCGAGTTTACTTGGTCCCGGGCCCTTTATTTAATTTAATTTAATTTTATTTTATTTTTTATGTGGGTACCAGGAATCGAACTCAGGACCTTGCACTTGCCAGGCAAGTGCTTATGCCACTGAGCTATATCTCTGGCCCTCCCGGGCCCTTTATGATGCCAGGCCACTCACTAGAAGTGTAAAATAGAACACCATCTATATTCTGCTAGAGAGAATCTAGGAAACTTCAAGTGGCATCTCACAAATGTCTTATGCTCTTCCTCTTTAAAAGTATACTATTTCTCTTTTACTTCTCTGTCATCTTTTTTTTAGATTCTGCACATTAGGAAGAACATATATTTGTCTTTCTGAGTCTGCCTTTGCTCAAAATGATGGTATCCAGATCCATTCAATTTTTTTGCAAATGACAAAATTTCATTCTTTTTATGGCTGAGTAATGCTCCATTGTGTGTATATAACACATTTTCTTTATCCATTCTTCTGTTATTGATGGGCACCTCGGCTGGTTCTACATCTTGGATATTGTATATTTGTGCCACAGTAAACATGGGTATGCAGGTGTCCCCTTGGTGTGCTGACTTTAATTCCTTTTCATATATACTAAAGAGTGGTATGGCTAGATCAAATGATAACTCAGGTTTTAGTTATTTGAGGAATGTCCATACTGATTTCCATAGTGGCTGCAAGAATTTATATTTCCATCAACAGTATAGGAGGGTTCTTTTCACCCCACATCCTCATCAGCATTTTTTTTTTTTTTGTATTCTTCATGATAGCTATTCTGACTGGGGTAAGATGGAGAGGGAAGGGATATAAAGGTGGGTAATAAGGGAATGATGTAATCAAAATACACTGTGCACATAGGGAATGCCCCTAAAATGTGAAACTAGCAAGGAGAGTGGAGCATGGGACCTAATGGGGGAGTGATTAAAGTATATTATGTGCATGTACAAATCTACCAAAATGAAACCCATTAATCTGTATAAACAATACACGCTAACAAAAACGTGTGGGAAAAGTGCTCTGTTCACATGTAAGGAAAGGATTTGGCTTAAAGACTAGCAACTATCAAGCCAAAACAAGACAACTTTCAGGCCAACTCTTTGTTAAAATGGGCAGCATTGCACAGGAAGATGGTCAATATTATGGCGACTAGAGAATGATATTCCTGGCATTATTGATCTCAGTGTGGCTAAGATGTTGTCCGGCATACTCCATTACCATTTGTATCTAGAGGAACTGTGGCCAGCTCATAGCCTTACAGTAGTAAACTCACCCAGAATGAATCATTTGCTCTTAATAACATAGTACTTTTGGACTGAGCTTTGCTCGATTACGTACTTGGCCACACACCTTCAGTTCAAAGCATTACAACAGTGTCTCTTACAAATTCATCTACCAGGAAATCTGGCATTTCCTCCTACATTACTTCTAGAAAATTATTAAGATTTTATTTGTGCACTGAATTTTCACATTCTGTTTTTATTTTAGAAAATGATATTTCTGGAAGCACAAAAGTATGAAGGCATAGGAAGAAATTGTCACCTATCTAACACCGTTCTTGCATATTTATAATTTCTGCACACTGATTATAATCTTTGGGAGGAAATGTTAACAGTCCAGATGGCAGTAATCTGAAGGAAGAGGAGCTATTAAATAGCTTCAGATTAGGCTGCTGAGCAATAATGAAGAGGGACTTACCCACTGAGGTATAGTCTTAGAGAGAAAGAATTTTTTGGTAGATTTTTTAACAATCACCTTCCACTAAGGAGTCTTTGATGAAGTAGCTTGTTTATCTGGTTACAGATTAGCTTAGAGCTTATACTTGGGTCTCAAATCTTTACTAATACAAGGCAAAGGAAATAAATAAGTGGTACTTATTAAATTAGTACTGATCTGGGAATGAGAGCACTCATAAATCCATTAGGGAAAAAGTGTGCAACAAACAGAGAAGACCTAGGTCTTTGATTCAATGCTTTACTCTAAGCATTTTCCTTCATATTATCGGTTCTGTATCACCAAAGCCACTTGAAGGATGGTTTTGACACCACTTTGTTGAATAATTTGCAGAAATAGATTCATCCAAAGTCTTCTGACACTAAATCTTATGGTCTACTACACACCCAACATGCAGGTCAGAGATCTCTGCTCTCAGTATAAGATAAAAACTACCCTAAAGAGATGTGTAGTCACCCTACAGACAGACAGCAGCCAAGTATGTAAAAAAGTATGGAAAACTGTGAGTCTTTGTCAAATAAGTAATAGAGATACAGCAAACATTTAGCTCCCTCCTTCCAAGACTGTTCTAACATTAAATACCCTCCTGAGCAGTAGCCCTATAAACCCTTCAAGTGTCTAGAAATGTCAATATTTTAGCAAATAATTGGGTCAGCAATCATAACAGCACCATCACCAACAAGTCACAGAGATAACACCTCAGATTGAACATCCTAAGTCCTCCATTGAAGTAGACCACATGGTATAGCAGGCCCGAGAGAAACATCCCTATAAATTAATGTTTCGGCTGGGGCTATTGGATTATAAACAATCGAAAATGATTCTGAGCAACAAGTTAAAGTAAGACTATGTTGGAAAGCCATGGGGAAGTTCATAAGATTATAGGAAAACTAAAGAACTAGGTTTGAATCAGTCAGGATTGCGGGAGTCTAGAAGGTCTGCGAACACCCCATAGTTGCACCCAAGTGTAATTCAATCCCTGGAATTCCTTCACTCATCCATATTTACTCATACCTATTCATTCACTCATACATATTTAAAATTACCTACCTTGTGCCAGATACAGTTCTATATCCTGGGAATCTGTAATGGTTTAGATCTAGAATGTCTCTTCCAAAGGTTCATGTGTTCAGAGGTGGGGCTTTTGAAAGGTGATTGGATCATGGGGGTGCTATACTCATGAGTGGATAAATCCACTGAAGGATTCAGAGGTAAATGTGCTGTCAGGAAATGAGGTTTGCTCAGAATAGGCAGGTCACTGGAGGCATGACGTGAAGAGGTGTACAGCAGTACCTTTGTTCACCAATGCTTTGGTTTGCAAACAGGAACTTTTGGTAAAATTGTTTTTTGTTTGCAAACTCTGCATCAGGTGACAAATACAACCATGGCCATCTTTCCCACACAAACACAAATGTGGCCATATTTTCCAGAACTGTGAAACAGATTAAGTTGGTAAACCAAGGTGAACCATCCCTGGCTCTTCCCTTCATGCACTGTTTCCTGGCTGCTATGGCACGATCATTTTTCCTCGACCCAGGCCCTTCAACCATGCTGTTTTTGCCTTGGAGTTTTGCAGAACCCAGCACTGGACCAAAAGGAAGACACTCTGCATCAAGAAGTTGGAAGGCAACTTTTATTACACTAGCGGGCCAGGGGGAACCAAGTCCAAATCACCAGCCCTGACTCAGAGCAAAACAGAACCTTATATATATTTGTAAGCAGGAAGTACAAAGGCTGATAGCAGGTTATTTTATAAGTGGTTACATAGGCTGAGTCACACGTTGTCAGTGAATTTGTTCCAGGCAGGTTTAGTCAGAGAGGATTGTTTATCATAAGGCGGGAGAGTCAGGGAGGGAGTCGGGGAGATGAGGTTGGTACAATCAAGCATGTCCTTGACTAGGCTAGTCTATCTTGGGCAAAAAGTCCTTGAAACAGGTTAGCAAAACAGGATATGTTATGGGTTTGCAAGTGCAGGCAGCGCAGCTGGGTGCAGTCAGACAGAGCCGGGTCAGACTGCCTCAGAGTTGCAGCTGGCGTGGTCAGTCAAGGCTGAGTCTAACTATGTGGTGGGCTGGGTGAGCGTATTCTGTCCCAGTATGATATTAAGCTGTTAGTTTGCTAAAATTCTAAAATTTAAATTTTCAGGCACAGGAGCAGCCAACACACTGAAAAGGTGAGGAAAAAATAAACCTCTCCTCCTATAAATTGTAGATATTGGATATTTTGTCTCAGCAAAAGGAAAGTGACCAAAACACACTCACTTATTCCATATGCATTTACAAGTACCTACACTGTGCCTAGCACAGATCTATATGCTGGGAACATAGCAGTGAACAAAACACACAATCTATTGTCATAGGACATTATTCCTGTTGAGAAGATAGATAATAGGAACAATAATGATTGTGATAAGAATGGCAGTATTTCCTTTTGACTCTATGATTGTCACTGTGCTAGATTTTTTTGTATGATCTTATATTTATGTGACAAATATTAATAAAAAACATAGTATACCAGGAACTGCCCTAAGTACTGGAAATACTGGAATAAAAGCCTGAAAAAACTGAAAACCCCACTGCCTTCATGCTTCATGCATCTGGCATTGTAATAAAAGAGTGAACTAAAAACTTTCAAAAATTCAAATCCTAGGAAGAAGTGTTCAATTGGCCATTCTTAGGTCACGTGCTTGCCTCAAACTTTATCAGGGTAGTAAGGGGGAGGACTTTTTCAAAAGGAATCTCTACACACCCTATGTTTGTATTTTCAAACATAGGTCAAGCACCCAGATTTATTGTCCAAGCAAGACTGAACACAGTGGGTGAAGGGTTCCCGAAAAAGAAATCAGGGAGCTATAAGGAAAGAATTGCTGGGCAATCAAAACATTTCACTCCAGTTTATAAGCCATGAGACAATGGAGACTACTTCATCTGGGCCTTACAGATGGGTTAGAACACTTAGTAAAAGTAAGCCCAAAACTAGATTATACCCAGCCCCTCCCAAAGCCTCATGATCTCATAGACTGGACTTTTGAAAGGTGATTAAATCATGAAGGTGCTATAGCTAAGTGTGATGTTAGGCAGTGAGGCATAGTTGGAAGAGGCAGGTAACTGGGCATGTGACCCAGAAGGGTGCATTTCCTTCCCCACTCCCTTTCTCTCTCTGCTTCCTGGCAACCATTATGTGAGCAGATTTTCTTCTATGCACCTCTGCCATTCTTTTTTTTTTTTTTTTTGTGGGTACCAGGGGGTCGACCTCAGGACCTCGCGCGCCAGCAGGCGCCCGTGCCGCTGAGCGATATCACCGGCCCCTTTTTCGTATGTGGGTTCTGGGAGTTGAACTCGGGCCCTCGCGCTTGCCAGGCAGGCGCTTAAGCCGCTGAGCCATCTCACCGGCCCACCTCTGCCATTCTATCCTTCCTTGGAGTCAATAGACTACGGACTGAAAACATGAGCCAAAATAAACCTCTCCTCTCTTTGAGTAGTAGAGGTAGGGTATTGTGTCCCAGCAACAGGAAAGTGACTAAAACAGATGGTTATATATAGAAATATATATATATATATATATATATATATATATATATATATATATATACATAGATGTATGTATATATGATGGGGCTAGTGTATACACATATCTTCCTTTGTTCTGTCAGCAGGAGGGGTCTGAAGTAATGATACTCCAGTAACAATGAACACATTTTGTTCTCAGATCTTGGTTTCTAATACCATTCTGCATTTGAAGGAATCAGGGCTCCTTAGAGAAATGTCTGATACTAGGAATGGGCCTGTATATATACAAGATGATCCAAAAGCATCTTGTAGCACCACAACATAAGGAAGAGCTCAAGAAAACCCATACTACTGATGTAATTTATGTAGATACTTCCCCCTCAAGGAAATGGAGAATAAGTGCCATTCTTTAAAGGTGGCTGGGCATAGTGACTTCTTTCCAAAGTGTTCACTGGAAAGGGAAGAAATAGAATAACTTTATATAGACACACTTCACAAACACTATCTCTACCATGTCAATACCAACAGTGATGAATTTTGACTGCATGTTCCTTTGCTATGATGTGATAAGAGTGACACTACCCATGTTTTCATCCCAAAATCCATAACCTCAGTCTAATCATGAGAAAAACATCAGACAAACCATAATTGAGAGTAATGCTACAACGCATGTATTGCTCCTTAAAACGGTCATGGCCATCAGAAGCAGTGAAACTTTTAGTAACTGTCATAACCAAGAGCAGCCTGAGGAGATACTATGGCTAAATATAATGTGATATTTATCCCAGGACAGAAAAGTGACATTAGGTAAAAATAAAGGAAATTTCATTTAAGTATGGACCTTAGGAATAAAATCATATTAATCTCAGTTTATTAATTATGATAAATGTACCACATTAATAAAAGATGTTAATAATAGGGGAAACTGGATTCTGGCTACACGGGAACTCTGTAAAAACTTTTTGCAACTTTTCCTGAAAAACTAAAAATATTCTAAATTTTTTCTTTAAAAATCTGGTACCTAGTGTTTCCTAGTACCAAGAGGTCCTGGAAGAGCTCCTAAGGCTGAGGACTTTAAGATACTATCTGGGCAAGTTCTAGGACCTAGTCATATTGACAGCACCCATGGGCCCAAATTTAATCTCAGAGAGTCACATTTCTTCAACCAGTACTGTTCCTCTGTTTATAGGATAAATCAGTGAAATGAAACAAAATACAATCTTTCATATTGTCCTAGATTAAATAGCACTGTTGAAAAGTGTTTTGAGTGATGATGAAAATGTTCTCTGTCTATACGATCCAATATGGAAGCCACTAATGACATGTTGCTCTTGAGCCATGTAATGTGGCTAGTGTGACTGAGGAAGTAAAATTTTAATTAATTCAAATTTAAATAGTAATATGGGACTAGTAGCTCTCACATTGGACAGCGGTGCTCTATAAAAACAGAAATAGGTTCCTAAGAGATTTCTTAATGTTCTTTTTTGAATATGTACTAATTTTTCTCATTCCAAAGTTTCCTTCCTACAACTTGGAGTCTCCTATTTACTGTGAGTCACTTTTACAACAGTGCCAACACTACTCCACTCCACATATTGGCAACAGAAGGATCTGGCATCCACCCTGGGTCTCCCCCACCTGCAATGTCTGTTGCTGGGTGCAGAAAGCAGCCATTGCACCCTCAGAGAAAACTGTTTCCTCTGAGCCCCAGCCTCCCCCACCTTCTGGACTATTTTGGTTCAGTCCAATGCTAATTTTTCAACTGCTCCCTCTGGAGTTAATTCCAAACTCCTAAAGAAGAAAGGAAAGCAGGTTCTCCTGGTGGAAGGCTGCAGATGTTCTGTTATTTGTCTCCATTTTAAAAAATAGCTTCTCCCCAACCCTCTACCATATCCACGAATTTCTACAATGCTGCACAGCTAATGACTACATTAAGCATTTGGAAGGTCTACATTATAATATTGCTGATAGCTCCGTGGCAGAATACAATTACACTATAGATTGCTTAGGCTGTCTGGGTGATGCAAAGAAATAAATATTCTGGAGGGACAGTGGAGATTGAGCTTTAGCACACACAACTCCCCCAACTGTCAGCACTACATTCTGAATATTGAAAACAAAAACCAAAGGTGGTATTGTAGAAACACTGATACCATGCTGGGGTACACACCTTATTATTTACACTTTATGTGAAAGTTCAGCTGTCTTTGCTTTTTTCTGGGTGTAGGGTTTGTGCCGTTTTAATGATGCAAAGAGGTAGGGAGAGGAGGGATTTTTAAAAAACATAAGAGCTTCAGCAGCCAGAGGCTGTCCCAAGCTTATTTCACTGATCAGGAAAAATTTAAATTATTGTGAACAATTAGCAGAAGATATAAAACTGAGATTAACATTTGAATTAGATATTTTAAATTGTGAACTATTTCACAGTAGGGCCTCTCTCAGTTTTACCATATCCATAGAACCTAGTTCAGGGCCGATAGTTTTAGGATTTTGTGATTGTTAAACAGCTTCATTAAGATATAATCTACACACTATAAAACACATCTTTGAATGCACACATTAACAATTTTTAATAAATTTATATTTGTACAAACATCACCACATGTTTACATTTTTGGAAAATTTCTTTCACCACAAAAAATCTCTGGTACCATTCAGTTACTATCTATTTCCCCTGACAGTTCCCACATTGTAAGCAACCTCTAATCTACTTTTTGTCTTGATGGATTTGCCTGTCCTGGATATTTAATATAAATGCACTCATGCTATATATGTAGTCTTTTTTGACTATCTTCTTTTATTAACTTAATGTTGTGAAGGCTCATCTGTCTTGTAGCATACAAAGTATGTTTCCATACTTTATTTCTTTTTATGGGAAAATAATATTCTATTGTGTGGACAGATCACATTTTCTTTGTCCATTCATCAGTTGATAGACATTTAGGTTGTTTTTACTTTCTGTCTATTATAAATAATGCTGATGTAAACATTTGTGCTGGGATTTTGATAGGCACTATGTTGAATCTATAGATCAATTTGGGAAGAATTGCCAATTTGGGGAGAATGAACATAGGTTGTTTCTCCATTTATTTAACATTCTTTATTGTCTGTGAGCAATATATTGTATCTTTCAGTGTATAATACAGTTCTCACACTTCTAGTGTTAAATTTATTCTTAAAATTTAATTCTTTTGATGACATTATGAATGAGATTTTTTAATTTTAATTTTGATTGCTCATTGATACAATATAGAAACACAACTGATAATTTTTATCTTACCGAACTCATTTATTAGGTCTAACATTTTTGTGTATATATTTATTTTGCAGGTTATTCTGCATAAATAATCATGTCATCTGTAAATAAGCATATTTTTATTTCTTCATTTCCAATACTGTTGCCTTTTCTGTCTTTTTCTTACTCAGGTGGACTGGTTAGAATATCCAGCACAATGTTCTACAGAAGTAAAAGAGCAGATAGACATCCTTTCCTTGTTCCCTTTTTCCTGACATGCAGGGAAAAAACAATTAAAACAATTAGTCTTCACTGCGAATATAGTGTTAGCTGAGGGTTTTTCATTGAAGTTCTCTTTTATTCTTCATGTGTTGAGAATTTCAGCTATCACCATATGTTGTGTTTTGTTCAATGACATTTTCTTCTTCTGTGGAGATGATCCTGTGAATTTTATCCTTCTTTCCATTAATATGGTGAGTTACATTAAGTAATTAACCAGACTTGAATTCCTGGTATGCATCCCACTTGGTCATGGTGTTATAATACTTTTCCATGTGGTAGCTGTAACAAATGACACGAGGAGGAGACCACTCAACAGGCTTTTGTGAAAGCAACAAGGCTTAAGATTTAATATACCTGGGTGCAGGCAGATGGAGGGTGAAAAGACCATCTGTGGGGAACAAAGAAAAGCGGGCCCTTTACAGGCCACGAAATGGGGGATGGCGCAGGACATTATGTGAAAAGGTCTGAGCAAACATCAGTGATCAAAGCTCTCAGAGCCTCTGGTGCAAATGTATGGATGTTATCAGAGGCCCTGGCACTGGGAAGATTTTTTGCTCCATCTTATCTCTTCTTTATGACATCCTGCCCTGTGTTTGCTGAGGGCAGCAGCACCTATGCTGAGCTGTGGTTTTTTCCTCAGAACAATGTGTCTTCTGACAAACAGGTTGAGTATGAGGAAAATCATGCCCAAGTTGAGCATGACATTCCTGTCTTTTTGTTATTATAAACACAAAAGATAAAGAAGAAGAAAAAGGGAGAGTTTTGTTGTTTTGTTGCAGAAAAACCTGGACTAAAAGAAAAACACTCTGCACCGAGGAGTTGGAAGGCAAATTGTTTATTAACACCAGTGGGCTGGGGGACTGAGTCCAAATCACCAGCCTTGGCTCAGTGTGAAACAGATTCATATATACATTTTTGTAAGCAGGAAGTACAAAAGCTGATAGCAGGTTATTACATAATTGGTTACATGAATCAAGTCATATGTTGTCAGGCAGATTTGTTTTAAGTAGGCTTACTTAAAAGGAATTGTTTATCGTAAGGCAGGAACATTCTGGGAGGGAGGGGATTAAGCAGAGCAGGTAGACTTAATTGTGTCCTTGACTGGACCAGTCTGTTTGGGCCTAAAGTCCTTGAAGAAAGTTGGAAAAACTACATATATATGTCTAAGTAGGAAAACACAGACATTACAGCTGGATGTGGTCAGTTTGACCTAGCAGGCTATCTAGAAGAAGCAGCTGGATGCAGACAGTCAAGGTTGACTGAGTTTAGCAGCCTAGCTATGTGACAAGCAGCGTGAACATATCCTGTCTCAATATAGCAAAAGGCAACTAATTGATTTTTAATTTCTGTTATAAAATTTCTATAAATTTGCCATTACAGTTTCTCATGGCCGCTTTGTGCATGACACATGGGTTGAGTGGGCAACCTAGGAGGAAGGAAAACTTTGGGTTACTGTTTCATATGGGGGGGGAGGAGAAGAGCAACAACTGCTGATTAATGTTGTTCAGATGTGGTTTTGTAAGAACTGTGACAGGAGTCTGAAAAGCCAGGGCCTGAACAAGAGAAGAGGCCCATCTCCAGACATTAGTCCAAGAGTAGGACATATGCTAATTTCTGAGCCCCTTTCAGTAAGCCTGCTAGCTGCATCTTGTCCTATGCTTGTATCAGTCAGTGTTTTACTAGAGAAACAGATATAACACAAGATATACAAATGTATAAGAAATTACAAGATTGGCTTACAATGGTCAGCCACAGAATTGGATGAGGAGGAATGCAGAGGGTGTCTGCACACTGGAGACTGAAGGATTCAGTCCAAGGTCTGGAGTTCGCTGCAGTGTCACATGCAAGTCTGAATCAGGAGGCCGATGGGTCTGTGATGGAAGGCTGAAAAGTCTACTATGGAAAGCTGAAGGATCAGCGGCAGAAGCCAGAGTCTGCGCTGGAAGCCAGGAGATGGCATCCAAGCTGAAGGTGAAGACTGGAGCTCCTCCAAAGAACAGAAGCAGTTACATCCTTCCTCATTTCACTTTTATACCATCCAAGAGATGAGCTGCCCTAGGGTAGGTCTTCCATGCCCTAGGGTGCAGAATTGCTGAGCTGATTTAGTTAAGCTTCTAAACTTCTCAAATTGACACAATCAGTCAACCATTACAGTGCCCAAGGAAGATGCATAGGCTGTCTTTTTTAGCCATTAACAGATCTAGGCCTCTTTGGTTTTGAAGAGTTACTGATGCTGGAGAATCAATTTGGGGTTGCAAAGTGACAATGGTCTTGGCTATTTCCTCAAGGCTTTGAGATAGGTCTTGAGCCAAGGCATGACAGTAGGAGAGAGAGGTTGTTAGACCAGCTACCCTGCTCCCATTGCAGCAGTGATTTCCAGGCCAACAAGGAGAAGAATCAACTGAATGGCCCTGCACTGTCGAACCTTTACTATGACAGGCAGGCTCTGGTTCCCTGTGGTTACAACTATATTTAGGGTAAGATACCAGTGTACATGTCCTAGTCTATTTGGTGGGAAGGCACAAATAGGTGGCAGTCCCACAGAGGAAGAAAACACCTTGACTGAGTAGACAAAATTAATTATGAATGCCAAAATTTTGAATTTTCTATCTTTATTATCCCAAACATTTAATATGCCAGACAGAACAGTACCCGTAAGTGGTTGAAAAGGTACTCTGATTTCACGAATCTGAGAAGTGCCTGTGGTTCAGTTTTCCCAGTGGAGGAAAAAACTCTTAGTGTTTATTATCAGCCACTTGGGGGAATGATTGAAACTGGGCATGAGGAAGCAGTCAGAGTAGGTAGGAGTCAGCATGCAGGCATTCCATGGATGCATATCTGCACATGGGAGATAACACCACTGCAGAAACCAGAGTATTTGTTAAGCAATGGAGTGGTGACAATCTGGGGAGGGGCTGAGAAGTAAACAGGTCGGCTGAATGGGGGGTGTGGGGTTGTATGGTGATTAACATGATCAGTGGAGGCTAACAAGGTTAATGGGAAATTACACTGGTGGAGAGAAAGGGGTCTGAGCAGTAACCTGGTAGACATATTTTGCTCGATGCAAAGGGGGACTCAGAAAGTTAGATCAGTGTCGGCAGTTTTTGGGCCATCTATAGGCTTATTTGTGTCTTCATAAGAAGTGAGACTTGTCAGGTAAGTTTATAAAAGCTGGGCTGTTTGGGCCAGAGCATTACCCTTTTGAAAATCATCAGTGAGGGAAAAACTCCAAAGAGAAAAAGAAAGCCATGTCTCCCAGAGGCCAGTATTTACAAATGGAGACCCTTCTTGTATGCATGGATGGTAAATGAGATTTGTGTTGGCCCATACCTGTGGTGGAACAGGTGTGGCCTCATAAGTGGCAGCAGACAAGGAGACACAAAGCCTACAGTCCTTAGCCAGAGAGGGGTTAAACCGAATGAGTAATGAGTGGGTAAGCTGGACTGTCTTGTATAGATAGTTGGGCATTGGTGGGGAGACTGATGGAAAAGCATCTGCAGGAGGTAGGAGGATTACACTGGTTAATGCAAATGTGTACATAGGAAGTGATTCCATCCTGGAGGCAAGAAACAACTGAGTTCTAGTACTAACAGAATGGAGAGTAGAAGCTACAAAAAGAGGCACCGTAGAAACAGGGGTTGTCTTAGGTCTGCCTTATCCGTCATGGGCCTCTCTACCAATCATCAAACAACAGGAAAGAGAGAAAAATGAAAATAATGTAACCTCCTTGGGGGAGAAATCACAGAGTGCCCTGGTAAAGGAGACCTTCTATCTAGGCATAGAAAGACTCAGTAGTAGAAGTCTGAGGATGAAACCAGGTCAGATCAGCATAGACTGATGGAATAAAATAAGTGAAGCAACAGGATAGACAGTGGCAGGGCATTTAGGTGTTTTCTGGGATTCTGGTCAGCCTGAGGGATGTAGGGGAAAGCATGTGCAACTTCCATGAGGAGGAGAGGTCAGGTGATTTGCTAGCAGGGCACAGCTTTATTCTGGAGCTGTGAATCCACTGCAGGGGGTCTTCCAAATGAATAGCCATTGGAATGCTATGGACAACTCTGAAGGGTCCCTTCCACTTCATCTGCAGGGATCAGGGGTTTAAATCTTTAATCAAAACCAATTTGTTAGCCAGGTTGTCATCTAAGAGTGAGTATCAGGAGAAGGCCTAAGAAGATTATTAGCAGCATGTTGTGTCAGGTCTCTGAACCAGCATCTTCCCCACGCAGCTCAATCAGCTAACAGCTGCCCCACACAGCTCAACCTGCAGAGAGCTAATTCCGCAAAAAAACGCAAGAGACATGCGGTGCCTGCCAGCACCCCCTGTACCCAACACCACCCTGTCTATCAGCCAGCCCTAGACCCCCTACTCAGAGACACGAAATTTTGTACCCCCCTCAGCAGTGCCCCCCTCCCCTACCTAAACTCCCCTATAAAACATGCTCTCGCCCCTTGCTTGAGGGCCATTGGTCTTTTCGCCCTTGGTCCGGCCACACCCAGTCAACGATAAAGTCCTCGCACATTGCTTAAACTCTGCCTGCCTCAGCGGTCACAACTGTGCCTTGGTTTACCATAACATATTGTATTTATCTTCAGGCTTGTTGCAGAACTGGGAGATAGTCTCCCATGGGACTGGCCCCTGGGCTGAGGTGCTGCCTGAGCAGAAAGCTGTGGCCATATAAAAGCTCAAAAGGACTGTATCCTGTAGGCTGTCTAGGGGTGGCATGGATTCTAAGGAGAGCAATTGGGAGGAGAGAAACCCAGTTTTTGTGAAGCTGAAATGTTAGTAAAGTGAGATGGGCCTTAAGGAGGCCCTTAGCTCTTTCTACCTTACTGGATGATTGAGGCTAGTACAGAGTATGAAGGTTCCGTTGTATACCTAGTGACTTGGACACCTCCTGAGTAATCTGAATAATAAAAGCTGGGCCATTATCTGATTGAATGGAGATGGGGGAGGTCAAATCAGGGGATTATGTCAGTTAGAAGAGAATTAATGACTGCTTAGGATTTTTCTGAACTGTTAGGAAAAGCCTCTACACATCCAGTGAAGGTGCTGACCCAGACCAAAAGATATCATAACTTTCACACCCATGGCATGTGGGTGAAGTCAATCTGCCAGCTCTGGGTTAAGAAGGAACTTCGTGGCTGGTGTGTGGGAAAAGGAAGCAGCCTCAGGGAACCCTGAGCGTAGTTACCTGGCAGACAGAGCATTGAGCAATAATAGTCTTAAGGAGGGTATTCGAGAAAGGAAAGCATATAAGAGGCTCAGGTAGATGGGCTAGGGGTTTGTAACCTACATGAACATTGTCATGAAGAGATGAAAGAATAGTCTGGGCTTGTGAGGCAAGGAGGAGGAATTTTCCTTGATCTAGGAACCACCCATCCTTTGTGGGGTAGTGTTGATATTGCTGATGCTCAGAGACAGAATAGACAGGGGTGAAACAGGAAAGGGCAAAGTATTGGCCCTTTACACTGTGGTGGGAGAGATTAGCTGCCGCTTTTGCGGTTTTATCTCCAAAGGCATTTACGGTGGCTACAGAATCTGAGAGTCCTCGGTGTCCTCTACAAAGTACAGAGGCCTTTGTCGGCAGAAGAGTTGCCTGGAGAAGGGCCTTAACGTATGGGGCATTAATGACTGAGGATCCCCGAGAGGTGAGAAATCCTCTCTCTGCCCACATGGCAGCGTGGTTGTGAAGTATGTGAAATGCATGTTTGGAATCTGTGTAGATGTTAACCTGTAAGCCTTTGGCCAGTGTAAAGGCCTGGATCAGAGCAGTCAGTTCAGGCTGTTGAGAAGTGGTAGATGAGGGGAGAGCTGCAGCTTCTCTAACAGAGTCTTGTGAGACAATGCCATATCCTTCCTTAGCTGGCAATGTGTGGGAAGCCTTACAGGAACTCCCATCAATAAACCAAGTGTGATCAGGGGTAGGCAAGGGGAAAGCTGAGATATGAGGAAAAGACAAGGTTTGTCAAGTGGATGAGGGACAGACAGTAGTGTGGACGTGGCGTCTCAGAAGGAGACAGAGTGGGTATGAGATGAGAGGCAGGATCAAAGTCAGGACCCAAGGCAACCGTCACTGTGGGGGTTTTTATACAGAGTGCACATTATTGTAAGAGAGGAGGAGCAGATAGAAGATGAGAGAGATGTGATGAGGATATGAGACCCTGCAGGTTATAGGAGGAGTATAGTGTGAGTGGCGTGTGTCTAGTAATTTTTAGAGTTTCTGTAAGCATTAAGGCAGGCTGCAGTGGCAGCCGCTCATAGGCAGGGAAGCCAAGCTAAGACAGTGGGATCGAATTGTTTGGAAAGGAAAGCAACTGGGCGTAGGCTTGGCTCCTGGGCCTGAATGGCGACTGGGCAACCACCATGTTTTGTGGCATGTAGACAGAAAGGTTGAGTACAGTCTGGTAAAACCAAGGCTGGAGCTGATTTTAGAGTTTCTTTTAGGGTCTAGAAAGAAGAGTGAGGAGTGTCCTTATGATCTAAAGGCTCAGCTGCGTGCCCTTTTGCAAGCTTGTATAAGGGCTTGGTAAGGAGGGCAAAGCCAGGAACCCAGAGATGGAAGTATCCCACCACCCCAATAAAGGAGAGAAGTTGTCGCTTTGTGGTGAGGATTGGAATCTGAGAAATTAATCGGACACAATCGGAAGGGAGGACTTGAGTATGTTCGTGCAGAATAATGCCCAGATATGTGACGGAGAGGAGATTTGAGCCTTAGACAGAGACATACAGTAGGCTTTGTGTCTATGTCTTGTGAGAGTAGGAGAGTACCCTGTCTGGAGGATGAATAAGAGGGGTGCAGAGGAGGAGATCGTCCACATGTTGTACGAGGTATGAAATAGATGGGTGAAAGGAAAGCAAATTACAGTCAAGGGCCTGGCCAAAATAGTGACAGCTGTCTCTGAAGCCCTGTGGCAAGACAGTCCAGGTCAGCCGTTGGGTCTGGCTAGTGTCAGGGTCCGTCCAGTTAAAGGTGAAGAGAGACTGTGAGGAGACATGTAGGGGAATGGTGAAGAAAGCATCCTTGAAATCTAGGACTGAGTAATGGGTAGTGGATGGGGGGATAGAAGATAAAAGGGTGTATGGGTTGGGCAGTACAGTATGGATAGGAAGGACTATCTGGTTGACAGAGCAGAGATCCTGCACCGATCTGTACACACCATCTGTTTTCCAAACAGGGAGAGTGGGAGAGTTATAGGGAGAGTTGGTAGGGACCGAAAGACTGTGCTGGAGCAGACGAGAGATAATTGGTTTTAGTCCCCTCAGAGTTTGATCGGAGACAGGGTATTGGCACTGGGAGGGATGGGGTGCTCTGGCTTTAATGGGATGGTGAGAGGTATTTGATTGAGAGCCAGGGAAGGGGAGGAGGTATCCCAGACCCTAGGGTTTAGATCTGGGAAGGTAATGGGGGCTTTGGGCAAGGTTGGAGAAGGAGAGAAGAGAACAGTGAGAAAAGCAGGACGAATGCTGGGAATGGTCAGAGTGGCAGACAGTTAGGTTAGAATATCTCATCTGAGGAGGGGAATAGGTAGGAACAATCAGAAAAGAGTGGGAGAAGAATTGTTGTCCTGAGCTGGGTGTGGTGGTGCATGCCTATATACCCAGCACTCGGGAGGCTGAAGCAGGAGGATCACTGTGAGTTCAAGCCCAGCCTAGGTTACATAGTGAGTTCAAGGCCAGCCTGGGCTACATAGTGAGACCTTGCCTCAAAAAAAATTGTTGACCAAACTGACACCAAATTGGAGGAGTTTTAAAAAGGCCTGGAGACTTTGCCATCAATACTCACAGTAGAAGTTGAGGCCAAGGAGACTGGTCCTTCTAAAAAAGGCAAGGTGGAGTAAGTTGCTCCACTATCAACTACAAAAGATATGCATTTACCCTCCACCACAAGAGTTACCCAAAGCTTGGCATCCAAGATGGTCCAGGGGGACTCTGAAGCTTCTGGGCAGTGTCAGTCATCTGTTACCAGTCCGAGGAGGTCTGGGAGAGAGCCTGCTGGGGGGGCCCTGAGAGTTGATTCTAGGGGCAGACCACCAGCACAGGGCAGTCCAACTTCCAGTGAGGGCCCCTGCAGGTGGGGCATGGCTTTGAAGGAATTCCAGGATGTGGGCATTTCTTAGCCCAATGACCAGGCTGGCAGCATTTAAAACATGGCTCTGGAGGTGTACCCTTGAGTTGGGGAACCCTGGTGGCACCCTTGGTGGTTGGCTGGGACTTCACTCCAGCTTGCAGCTGTGAATTTCATTTTTTTTTTTGTGGGTACTAGGGGTCGACCTCAGAACCTCACACACCAGTAGGCGCCCGTGCTGCTGAGCGATATCACCGGCCCTTTTTTTGTATGTGGGGTCCGGGAGTCGAACTCGGGCCCTCGCGCTTGCCAGGCAGGCACTTATGCCACTGAGCCATCTCACCGGCCCAGCTGTGGATTTCTTACGGTGGAGGCAAACAGCTGGAACTCAAAAATATGCTGTTTGTCCCTATTATTGAAAACTTTGAATGCCAAATTCACTAACTCCTACTGTGAGATTTGAGGGCTTGCCTCCACTTTCTGTAACTTTTTCCAAATATCTGGAGCAGATTGGGTAATAAAATGTGTCTTTAAAATCAGTTTGCCTTCTGAGCCTCCTGGGTCCAAGGCCATATTGTAGCAGAAAATGCCCCCCCCAGCCAATATACTTCAGTATGTTAGTTGCCCAGGTAATAGTTTCTGTTCCAGATCTGCTTGCTCCTGTCTCTTAGAAAAAGCTGGTCACTGTGATGCATAACTGGTCACCATGATGCCCATTGTATAAAGCAATCCCCAACTGACAAGCCATTCTGCCTCTGTACTTCCTGCTTGCTTATCTCATATAAGCCCTAGACCACCAGAGCTCAGGGCCTGATATTTTGGGAGTGATCCCCATCAGTGCCCGTCAATGTGAATAAATTGGCCTCCAAATCCTGGGTGTTGTTTTGGTGTTTCTGCTTGTTGTTGCGTCTGGTGTGTCAGCTGGGGCAACCAACCATGCTGACCTCTTTGGTTACCGGTCATGGCCCTCACGGACAGAGCAGGGACCTCTCCAGGTTCTGATGGGAAGGCATGCCCTAGAGATTTCTCGAGTCCCCTCAGAGGTCTGGAGAAGGATTCCTGGCTCCCCGCTCGAGCAGCTCACATTGGACCCCAAAGGGAGGAGAACACAATCTGTCTGTCTGTCTGTCTGCCTGCCTGCCTGCCTGATTCTGGTAAGAACCCTCAGTTCGAGCAGAAGAAGAGGTTAATCAGCTTTTGTTAGTTAAGGCCATTCTCAAGGGAAGGAGGTTGGAATGTTTAACCTCGGAGTGCCTGTTAAATGAATGTGTGAGTGAGTGGAACAGACAGAGTAAGCAATAGGCTGCTCTGTCTGTGCACCAAGACTGGGAAGCACTGGTTGTGGTGGCTGATTGGGCCCTCACTTATGGTTCCGTGGCATTTGACATATGCCATAACGGAGGCCTCACACCCTCCTTATCTAAGTCATGCCTAAATCCCCATGAGGGGTGCAGCCAGGCAGGTATCTGAACCATCTCTCTCTGAGGGGCACCCACCCTTTGTCTGTTGCACCATTGTTCAAGTGTACACAACATACCCAGGAGGGAGATAGAATGGTAACTAATTAGTTAAACCCACAGTCCCTGACTGCAGGAAAAAGGGCTTTTATGGAGTTAAAAATGAAACCAAACCACTCCCTGCATCTCAAAGGAAAAAAATGGAAAAAAGAGGTCCATTCTTCCTGAGAATTCTGCCTTGGAACCCTCGTCAGCCACTGCAGTTGCACCCCTTGCTCCCAACTAATCTACCTCCACCCAATTGAACCAGTTCCAGTTCATTGCCTGCATTTGGCCAGAGAGGCCCCCCCAGAGACATGCCTATCCTGGTCAGATGGCATCATCTAATGCCCACCCGAGATGACTGTCAACAATTCCTTCTGAGTTTCACATTTTGACTGAGGAAAAATTGGACTGTCAACCCTGACAAATGAGTTGCACCCTGTCAGGCCTGAATAGATAGAACAGACCAAGCTCTATCAAATTGGGCCCCCAAGAGCCCACAGTCATTGCAAAAGCTGGGGGCAAACCTGTGGCTTTCCTGGTAGGTAATGAAACATGACTCTCTGCCTTCAAAAGTTCCCTCTGTCAAAAAGTTACCATCACCAAGGTAACTGGGATTCTTGCCTCTCGCCCCTTCTGCCCAGCACAAACTTGCAGCCTGGGAGGACATCTCCTTCACACCAAGCTGGTCAGCCTCCCTCTCATTTAACGTGCGCTTTCAACTTTGACTGTTCCCCAAGAGAAAGATGATACCAGCATCAGCCTGAGATGGATAACCACAATCCTGAAGTTCTAAAATCTCCCCTCCCAGAAGTATGAACTAAAGATTCACCTTCAGCCCTGGCCATCAACCATGCCACCTCACCATGGCCCCCATGGTGTCAGATGTCACAGGAACCATAAACAGGAATCCAGCCACACATCAGCCTGATAGACTATTAATCACATAGGGCAAGATCTCCATGCTGTGAACAATGCAGCCATCACCTTGCGCTTTGTGGTTCCCGAACCATACACATTTTTTGGACTGTTCTAGACTTAAAAGATGCCTTCCTCTGCTTGTGAGTTGCTCCCATAAGACCCTTCAATGGGAAAAATCCTGAGTTAAAAGGCCAGCTCACTTGGACTCAATAGCCATGAGGGGTTAAAATCTCTCCCACCTTTGCTCCACACCTGTGTCCTGCACAACAAGAAAGCCATCCTAGTCATCTAAACAAACCCACAAGGCCATCTGAGAGGCTCTCAGATTCAGCCTAAGCCAGAAAAGCTTTATCCTGTTCTGCCCAAGGACTCCGAGTCTGACTTGCCTCCTTCTCACATTCATCAGCCCCAAGCTGCTCAGCCAGCTGAGAGCCACCACTGCCAGCTCTGTCTCCTGCACCACAGCCTCCTGCTCTACTGTCAGCAACTCCTTCTGACTCTGTTTAATACTGAAGAATGCCACTGTATTTTAGATGGGGCCCAAGTCTGGTTAAAGTCAAGAGTCTCTGCCACTGTGCTTGATCCTGACACTTGGGTGAATGCAATCCTCCCCCAAGCATGTCCAAACTGTGACTGTAATGTGACAGAGGGCCATGAAGGCTTAGATCAGTACTGCACTGCTCTCCTGGCAGACCTCAAAGAGGGAGGCAAGGAGCCAATAAACATGTCTAAAGTTACTGAAGTTACCCACTGGAGCCCCCACTGAAAAGAAATTCTGTCAAAGCAGAATCCTGTGAGATTGATGGACACTTTATCAAACATGAATTCCTGTACATGCTTGAGTGTCCTATACCTCTCCTGGGATGTGACCAGCCTCCCTCACACTTGGGTCTACTGTCCTGTATTTGATATTGATTCTGACTGTACCCCAGGAGGAAGAATAGCACCTACATCAGCCTGAAATGCCTGATAATCATAACCTTGAAATTTTGAAAGATTTGTTTCCAGAAGTATGGATGAATGACTCACTCCCAGGGCTTGCTATCAATCATGCCCCTTCGGTGATTAAACT
Source organism: Erethizon dorsatum (assembly GCA_028451465.1). Taxonomy (NCBI): domain Eukaryota; kingdom Metazoa; phylum Chordata; class Mammalia; order Rodentia; family Erethizontidae; genus Erethizon; species Erethizon dorsatum. Next base: position 133,961,025 of record CM051842.1, read on the forward strand.
CTGTCCCAAGGCAACCCCTACCTGCATCAAACAGTACACCTCTCCTGCCTGTAAAGCCAGTTCAAAATCTCCAAGCTGCCAATGCCACCACAATTGCCCTCCATATACATTGCCTCAGACTTCTGCCACCCACAGCCTCCTGGTACACCTGCCTAGACCTAAAAAATGCCTTCTGCCTTCAATTGGCTCCTGTCAGCCAGCCTCTCTTTGCCTTTAAATGGAAAGACCCCAGTTCTGGACTCGAAAGCGAACTGACCTGGACTCAACCTCCCAGAGTTTCAAAAATTTGTTTCCTCTTTGAAAAAGCACTTCTGATTAATGACATTCAAGTTGCCTGTCAAAAAGGCACAAAAGCTCTGCTACAATATCTGGCAGAAACTGGTTACAAGAAAGAAACTGCAAATTTCTTGGAGCTCCTGGCTTCTATGTGCTTACTCAGACTGTCAGTCCCTGGGAATGCCCAATGGCCTCTACGGGCTGCCTCCTCTCTTTGCCTCCACTCTCTAACAGCCACTCTCCTTCTGATCAAGAAAGCTGACAAGCTCACCTTAGACCAAGACCTAACTGTCCAGGTGCTGTATGCTATACTGGGATGAACTGTTCTAAAAAGTGGACCCCCTGACAGATACTGAGTACACCCTGTTTATAGATGGAAGTAACCCTGTTAGGAATGAAGTCCAACAGGCTAAATATGCTGTGGTCACCTTGGACAAAACTATTTTGGCCAAAACGCTCCTGCAGGGATGATCTGCACAGCAAACTGCTGTTTGGAAACCTGCCACCGACACAAAATAATCCAGTCCATCAGCCTGAGCCCCCTCCAGGAATCCAATTGACTGAAACATCAACCCCAGCCAGAAAAACTTTACCCAGTATTCCTGGAAGATCAGAGCCAGACCTGCCCCCACTGTTTGTTTTGCAAGCTCGAGCCACAGTGCTGACACCTGTACTCCTGCAGCGAGCTCAGGCTTGAGTGTCTGTATCACTGGCCTTGAACTCATGCATTATAGTGGACTCTCCCTATTAAAGATATATAGATAGATTACACAGAAATAAAACATAACCCTATAAAAACAGCTTCTAACCAGTTTGAAGACCAGCTATATCTGTAGATATTCCTACACACACATATAACCCAGGTACATATTAACTACTTCTACAAGTTTCAGAAATCCAGCCTTAGATCCACTGAAAATTTTACCTGGATAGCTTCTCCAAGGTTCACTCTGAAGAGACAATGCACGCTGACCAGTCCACGCATGACTGAAGCCTGAGGACACAGTTCACAGAATTGCTCCATTCCTATTCTCCATGATTTTTGTGTCTTTTCAGGATGCTTACCCCAGTCCTTGCTTCCCCGCCCCCTGCTAGCTGTTTTTGTTGTTGTTGTTATTGTTGTTGTTTTTGCCTTAAACTGCATGGTGGTTGCCCCAAGAAAATAGAACAATCAAACACCAAGATTTGATGAGCATCCAAGACACATTGGACACTCTCATAGATCAGATTAACTCCCACACTACCTTGCCAGAGTAATGTTATGGAACAGACAGGCCTAAATTCTAGTTGGGCCTTGTCTCAGAAGATCACGTGTAACATGCCCAGCAAAGATTTGCCAGGAAAATTAAAGAGGGGGGAAATGTAGCGGAAAATGCCCCCCCATCCAGTATGCTTCAGTTCATTAGCTGTCCAGGTAATAGTTCCTGTTCCAGATCTAGTTGATCCTGTCTCTTAGAAATGGCTGGTCACTGTGATGCATAGCTGGTCACTATGATGCCCATTGTATAAAGCAATCCCCAATTGACAAGCCATTCTACATCTGTACTTCCTGCTTGCTTATCTCATATAAGCCCTAGACCACCAGAGCTCGGGGCCTGATATTTTGGGAGTGATCCCCATCAGTGCCCGTCGATGTGAATAAATTCGCCTCCAAATCCTGGGTGTTGTTTCGGTGTTTCTGCTTGCCATTGCAATATAATGTCAGAGGGTGGCAGCCAAATGGGACATAAACTGAACTGGATTTTCATCTTTTGTCTGGGTGGTTTCCTAAAGCCTGCCATAATTGACTGCCTTGTGTGCTGCCTTGTGGAGCCCTTCAACTGAACAAGTGACCACATAGTTATGGCTCCTTCAAGCAGGAGATTGTTCATGCTCATCTAGCAGGTTAAAGACCCAGTTTGGGTTAGCCTGGGGGATGGCCACAGCTTCCTCCTGAAGGTTAGGTTCAAGGTGCCTGCGTCGTCCATGGTGTTCTGGGCTGAAGTCCAAACACATTCCCATTCCTTGAGTGAGAGGTTAAAGAAAAGAAGGATATTCAGGTCATCGTAGGTGAGATTGTAAGACTGGGTAAGGTATTGAAATTCCTGCATGTATTTGGTAGGATCAGTAAGAAAGGAACCCAGACATAACTAATCTGAGACAAATCAGACAGGGAAAAGGGAACATGAACCCAAACAATTCCCTTGACTCCCAAAGTGGAAATTGAGGAGCAGAAAGTAAGGAAGGGGCACCAAACCACAGTTCGGATTGAGTATGCAATGGAGTTGGATGAGATGGAACATAAGGAAGGGGTTTTGACTCAGAGGAAAGCAACAGATAGATGGATGGGAAGGTTGCTGGATCAGGTGGAGGCTCTTCCAGGGGAAGTGACACAGCTGCGGCATCTGCAGCTGGGAGTTCTGCTGGAGAAGCAGGGGGTGCAGGAAGTTGTCCAGCTGGGAGTGTGAGAGGACACCAGAAGAAAGCAAGATTGGCAGGTTTCTGTCAAGGAGGAGTTGGCATGGGAGGGAAGTGGAGTGGATGTAAACAGAAGGGAAAGGAGGAGAATTTGAGAGGAATTGCATGAAGAACACAGAGTAGGAAAACTATGGAGTGTAAGGAAAGCCCAAACATAAGCTATCTCAGACCACTTCTTTAGCCTATGGCAGTAATTATCCAGATCTCAAAAAATGGAGATGGACAGGCCACTGAGACCTGTTGTCCAGCTGGTACTATGGCCATGCTGTGTTAAAGAAAAATATCAGCCACTTGGGCTTCAGATTGGGAGAGAGGCAGAGAGGTTTGAGATTTTGCAGGAGGCAGGCTAGTGTGGCAGTGTGGGGATAGAAGATGGAAGATTTCCAATTGGAGTACAGAGAGAGGTATGGGAGAGTGGCAAGGTCTTTCAGTGGACATCTCCAGTCAGACCCAAAGCCATAAAACATGAGCCATAAAACAGACCCAAGGTGGACATCACTGCTGTTGGTCAGATGCCAAAGGGAAGCAGTCTCCCTGGGAGTGCTTTTCGAGACCAGTGCTGCAGTTTAAAAAGCATGAAAAGCAGGGCAAGCCTCTCTCTGACTTTATGGGGGAGGATAAAAGGCAGACAAGGGGGAAGAAAGAGGAAGAGAGAGATGGGGAACCTTACCCGATCTAAAACACCCAGCAAGATCTGGCATGGCAGAAGAGGCGTAAGCTGTAGAAACTGTGGTCTGAGGAACTGAGCTTACTGGGTGGTCTCAGCCAGGGGGAAGGAGGCTTGGGGAGAGTGTTTGTGAGGTCACCACAGAGAGGACACTCTCCCTCCTGGGTTTCAGCACCAGAAGTAATGAACAACTCAAGGGCAGAGACCACTTACCAGGCTTTTGTGAAAGCAACGAGGCATAAGATTTAATATAGCTGGGTGGAGGCAGATGGAGGGTGCAAAGAACTTCCAAGGGAGAACAAAGAAAAGTAAGCCCTTTATAGGCCTTAAAAAAGGGTGGAGTCTGGCATGGGACATTATGTGAGAAGGTCTGTGCAAACATCAGTGATCAAAGCTCTCAGAGCATCCGGTACAAATGTGTGGATGTTATCAGGTGCCCCAGCTCTGGGAAGATTCCGTGCTCCATCTTATCTCTCCCTTATGACCTCCTGTCCTGTGTTTGCTGAGGACAGCAGCACCTGTACTGAGCTGTGGTTTTCTTTCCCGAGAGCAACGTTGCTACTGACAAACAGGTTGGGTGCTGGGAAAGTCATGCCCGAGTTGAGCCTGACAGTAGGATAAATTTCCTAATTCATTTTAAAAATCTGTATCAGTTGGGCTACTGAGGGCTATCAGTCAACAGATTTCTTATAATGCATTTGTCTGGCTTTGGTGTAGGACAAAACTAGATTTGTAGAATAAGTTGATAAGCATTCCCTTCTACTTTTTGGGAAGAATGTTTATTAACCCATCTTTAGATGTTAGCTTGGATTCATTAGCAGAACCACCTGGGCCTCCTGGACTTTTTTTGTGAGATATTAAGAATACTGATTTGATCTTTCTAATTGTTAGAGACCTATGCACATTTTTGTCCCCTCTTGAATCAGTTTTTATATCACATGTCTTTTTAGGAATTTTTCCATTTCATCTAAAGTATGTAATTTTTTATCATAATTATTTGTAGTGTGCCTCAGAACTCTTGATTCCTGCAAGAACAGTTTTGATGTCTTCTCATTCTTATTTTTAAAGTTTTGTTATTAGTAAATGTAGTACATAATGTTTACATTCCTTCTGGGGAACTGGTACATGTACATGATACATCTTAATTCTTTCTTTTTCATTCCCTTTCCCTTCCCTCCCTCCCCTCTCTGTCCATCTCGTGATTCCCTTCTTTTTTTCTTGTACTACTTTCAGTCTTTTGAGTCTTCTCTCTTTTTGAATTTCTCCATCTAATGATTTTGCAGTATTATTGATCTTTTCAAAGAAATAAGTTTTGGTTTTGTCAGTTGTTTCTGTATTTATCTATATTATATTTAATTTCCACTCCTTTTGTCTTTTGTTTTTTTTGTTGTTGTTTGTTTGTTTGTTTGTTTGTTTTGGTACCAGAAATCGAACTCAGGACCTCACACTTGCCAGGCAGGCACTGTGCCGCTGAGCCATATCCCCGGCCCTTTTTTGGGTTTTTGAGACAGAGTCTTGCTATGTTTTTCAGACTGGCCTTGAACTCACTCTGTAGCTGAGGCTGGTCTTGAACTCGCACAATCCTCCTGCCTTGACCTCCCAAATGTTGGGATTCTAGGCATGTGCCACCATTACCAGCTATTTAATTTCCACTCTTTTTTATAAATTATTTCTTTCTGTTGGCTTTGAAATTAGTTAACCTATCCTTCTAGTTTTTAACATAGGTTATTGAGATCTTTCTTCTTTTCTGAGGTAGAGTTTTAATTCTATAAATTTCTCTCTAAGCATTGTTTTACCCAAATTGCATACAATTTCTTATGTTACATCTTGTTTTCATTTATCTGTACTTATCTTTTCCCTTTGTAGTTTATTTTTTGAGCCGTGAGTTATTTTAAACTGTATTGTTTAATATCTAAGCATTTAGGGATTTCCACAATTTTATTCTGTTAATGATTTCTAACTTAAATCCATTGTTGTGATTGCTTTGGCAGCACATATATTAAATCCATAGTTGTCAGAGAATATACTTTGAATGCATTCAATCATTTTAAATTTCAGAATTTTATTTTACTTCCTAAAATATGGCTTATCCTGGAGAACATCCCATGTGCACTAGAAAGAATGTGTGTCCTGCTGTTGAGTTAAATGTGTTCCATGGATGTCTGCTAGGTCACGTTGTTGTATAGTGTTGTTATAGCCTTATATATCCTTACTGACTTTTATCTAGTTGGCCTAAGGGCTTCCCACTTAACTAACAATTATGAGTTAACTCTTATGTACATATAGTTTCTCCAAAATTCATCACAAAAAGCCCTTGACAATGTGGGGTTAAGACTATTTTTACACATAAGGAAATGAAGTAAATTTGATTCTCAAAGGCAGTCGTAATAAGTGCTGAACTAAGATTCAATCTGACATTGGACCGTGAAGCCACTGTTCATTCTACTGGGTCACATTGCCCATTCTGCACTGCTTCTATGTTTGTGAATTGACTGACATGTAGAGAATCCCACTTGATTGTGGAGGACTAGAATATTGTGTGTGGGCTCAGATAATATTAAACAGGGGCTGGAAGAGCATCCATGAGGGTTTTCTCCTTAAGAGTAAGAGTGGTAAAACTAGATAGAGAAAACCATCTTTTTCTCATCCCAGCAAGTTTTCCTGAATTTATTGACAGTGGCCATTATTTTAAAATGAGAGTAAATATGCCACTTGCACTTTTTCCAGATATGAACCTGGAGAAGAATTTAGCCAACTAGTCCAGATCTAGAGAAGCTCAAAGGAAGGGAGGATATGGGGTGGTGATTTCTATCATTTTCAGAGTGTGATAGTTAATTTTATATAGCATCTTGGCTAGGCTATGTTGCCTAGTTTTTTGGTCAAATGACAGTCTAGATATTACTGTAAAGTTATTTTTTTTTAGGTAAAACATTTAAGTAAGTAGACTTTCAGTAAATGATATTACCCTCCATAATGTATATAGGTCTTATCCAATCAGTTGAAGGACCTAAGGAAAAAAAAATACCAAGGGCCCCTGAGGAAGAAGAATTTGCCCCCAGACTGCCTTTGGATTCAGATTGCAGAGTCAACTCTTCCCTGGGTTTCAATTCTACTCAGTATCGTGGAATCCAGTTCCTTAAACTAAATCCTCTCTCCTCTCTCTCTCCTCTTTCTTCTCTCCTATCTCTTGTCTGCTACTTCCTCTCCCCACTCTCTCTCCTGGAGCTCTGGAGAACCCCAACTAACTAATGCACAGGGCTCCACACAAGAATAAAAATGCAGGTCTACATATCATATCGAAATATTTATTATTTGTACTAAAATATTTGTATATCAGGGCTAACAAACTGTTCTATTCTTTTACTTCAACAAATATACTGGCATATCTAGGTTCAAATTAAAATCCTCAGGTGCCTTAAAATTCTTCACCTAAATTTAGTGACACTGAGAGGGCGAGCCAGCTCATCTCTCTTCTCTTCCTATTCAGGCTTACTCCTCATTGAGAGGTAAGGGGCCTTACACATGTTTATGTGGAGCCCCAGTCATGCTTCTAAATTCCACCCAAACTCTCCACAAAGAACAGTTGCTGTCTAGATCCAGGAAAAGAGCCTGAAAAGGTTGTGGAAATGGGCTTGTTACCATTTAGGCAAGGAATTCCAGCTTCGCAGACATCCATTATTAGGTCTAGAAGGGGCCAGCATCTCTATGTTGGCACATTTCCTTGATTCCACTGTCTGTCTCTCCTTCAAAGTGAAACCCTCTCGAGCACAGAGAGGGTTTTGTTTCCATAAATAAAAGCATGGTACTACCAAATCCTCAGTGGGGAAAGATATAGGAGAACAAACGTCCAGAAGCCCCAGAGACTTGCCCACAGACATTGATTTTCCAAGGGATCCTTTCCAATCCTAAAAACAGAAATGGGCAATCTGGGCAGTTTGTGCCAACAGGTCATGAATTAAACCATTCCCAGTGAAGCAAAGATGAAGCAACCTAAGAGGGAATGGCTCAGTTTGGGGCCTTGCAAACCTGGCCTATTAGTAACTAATTCCATTTTCTTATCTTCTATTTCCCCAATAAAATTGTAACCTGCATCTCAACAACTTCACCTGTCTTCCTATATTTGAACACTGCTCTATACCAAGTCCTTGGGCCTGGGCCAATGGAGAGCCTATCCTGAGTTAGAAGCTTCCTGGCTCAAGGCTTTTCTCACTGGTTGTATTCAAAGGCATGGTTTGTGAACATCAAGACCAATGCATAGTAGCTGTACTTTGATTGTTATAGGTGGCCTAAAGTCCCTCTCAGCCTAAAAATCCCAGCACATTCCCACCTTCACGATGAGCTGCCAGGTTTGAGTGGAGCCAGCAACTCTATTCATGCATGAGCAGGTGGCTGATAGAGAGGTAGTGCAATGCAGGAAGGCATTCAGCTCTCAACTACCCATGAATGAATCTGCTTATGTGTTGTAATTCCCTTGATGAAGGTGGGACATACAACACTCATTGACTCAACACCAAGGGCTGGCCCAGGGCTCAGGGCCAACTCAGCAGCAGCAATCTGTCATCTGTCACACACCTTCTTGTGTTGCCTTTCTTGGGTTGGCTGGAGTTTCTGAGCCATGCCCCAGTAACTATTTCAAAGATTGTCATGGATACTGGAATTCTGTTGTGGTGGACACTTATGGAAAACAGATGCCTTTGGGACAGTGATGGCAACTAAGTTCTTTTGGACATGCCAACAGCAGGCAGCAGAGTATAGACAAGCACAAAGTGGAAAAATTTTGAAGGACAGGAAATAGAGTTGATCCATGCACAATAGTGTGTACAGATACTTTCAGGAACAAAGAAAGAGCTGTCAGGTCTTCACTTATTCCTGTATTATATGCATCTATATTACAGAGACAGAGATGGAGACAGAGACAGAAAAAAATGGAACCTGAGATTATGAAAATGAAAAGAACAAGAATGTTTTGGGCCATAGCCTCCCAGAGAATGGCTGCCAGGGTCCCATTCATGGCACTGATTTCCACTCTTCATTGGAATCCTGTGGTTTCTAGTATTCCATACCATGACTATGACCAAGCTCTTAACTTCCTGATTTTGTCGTTCTCCAGGGTTCTGTTCACTGCCTCACTTCCCTTCTTTAGCTCTATGTTTTAAAATGTGATAATATATGCTGTAGAAAGGAGGTCATTTGCAGGAAATTAGTTTTTTAAACTGCTCATTCATTTAATACTTCCTGAGGTTATACTTTGTACTAAGCTTTACACTAGATGTTGTGATTATCCTGATGAATGGAATAAGAATGGTTTATGGTCTCTCAGGAGAGGTGGGGAAAACAGGAGCAGTTAAATAATGATGATGGCCATGAAGTCAAAGTGACAAAATGGTAATTAAGTGGGGTCAGTGAAATCATCTCTCAAGAGAGAACTTTTGATCTAAGAATTGAATGATGAGAAAGAGGGAGCCATGTGAAGACCTGGGGGGAAATCATCCCAGGCAGAGAGAACAGCAGATAAAAATGCTCTGAAGCAGAAAAGAGCTTGGGTTGTCTAAGGAGCAACAGGAAAAGTGCAAGAAGTAGGCATGAAATTGGAGAGGTGGGTGGAAATGGATCACTGAAGGCATGGTAGTCCATGGTAATATATTAAGATTTTATTGCAAGTAAAATTATAACTCACCAGAGAGTTTTAAGAATCCCACCTTTTTCTGATAACAACACCTCATTTTCCTTATTGGAAATATCGTCTTTCCCTTTTGGACACACTCCAGTGGGACTATCAATCTAGATGCTCCGCCAGATCCTAGGCAAGGCACAAAACTAAATCAACAGGATTTACTCTCACTAAACATTTTCCTTTGGAGTTCATGACAGCTTTATTGAAATATAACTCACATATTATAATATACCATACACTTTGTCCAATTAAAGTGGAAAATTCAATGTTTTTAATATATTCACAGATATGGGCATTTATCACCTTAGTCTATTTTTGAACATTTTAATCACCTCAGAAAAACCGTACCCTTTAGCAATTATCCCTGTACTTTCTTCCATGCCCTCCCTCTAATTCTAACCAACCACTAATCTACTTTCTCTCTCTGTAGTCTTCTGTTTTCTGGATGTTAAATATGAAAGAAATTATATATTATGTGGTCTCCTTTGACTGGCTTCTTACACTTGGCAATGTTTTCAAGAGCCATCTGTATTGTACCATATATCATTACATCACTGTTTATTATGGATCAATAGTATTCCATTGTGTGTATGTACATTTTGTTTATCCATTGTTCAGTTGATGTACATTTGGATTATCCCTGCTTTTTGATTGCTATGAAAAATGCTGTTGTGAACATTTGGTTAAGTATCTTTTTTTTTTTTTCATAACAGGGTTTCACTATGCAGTTTGTGCTGGCCTTGAACTCACTTTGTAGCCCAGGCCAGCCTTGAACTCACAGGGATCCTCCTGCCTCAGCCTCCTGAGTGCTGGGATCACAGCATGCACCACCATGCCTGGCTGGGTACATACCTTTATGTGGACCTGTTTTCTATTCTCTTGAGTATATATCTACATCTTGGAAAGTCATATGACCTACTAAGTCACAAGGTCACTCTGCGTGTAACATTTTGAGGAACTTTCAAAATGGTCTTCACAGTGGTTGTACCAACTTACTTTCCAGAGAGCAATGCCTGAAGATTGCAAATCTCTGCATCCTCACCAACACTGTTGCTATTGTGTGAATGTTTGCACCCCTCCAAAATAAATATGCTGAAACCTATTCACTAATGTGATAGCATTAGAAGGTGAGGGACTTCAGAGTCGGCTGTCTTGTAAGAGCTCCACCTTCATGAATGGGATTCGTGTCTTTATGAAAGAGATCAGCTAGCTCCTTCCACCACGTGAAGACAAAGCAGGAAAACACTGTCTGTGAAACAGAGAGCGAGCCCTCATCAGACACTGAGTCTGACAGTGCTTTTATCTTGGATTTCTCAGCCTCTGGGGCTGTGAGGAATATATTTCTGTCGTTTATACGTTACCCAGTCTAAAGTAGCTCATTATAGAATCCTAAACAGACTAAGACAACTTATGTTACTTTTTTTTTAATCAAGGCCATCCTAATGGGTGTGAAGGGATATATAATTACGTTTTTGATTTGTATTTCTCTGATGGCCAGTTATATTGAGCATCTTTCCACGTGCTTACTTGCTTTGTGTATCTTTTTGGATAAATGTCCATTCAAATCTTTTTGTCTTTTTTTAGGTTAGTTGAAATTCTAGTTCAGATTAATACCAACTTCTGGGCTTCATCAGAGACTGTTCCTATTGATTGATTGATTGATTTTACTCTTGTGTATGGGATGTACTTTTTTGGGTCTTTTTAAGTTTAATTTTTATAGAAAACTGAGCAGTAAAAACATTGTAATGTAGCGATTCTGGAAGTCAGGTCTTCCCCACTCCTTTGGGGTTTGTTGCTGCTGTTGCTTACTGTATTTGGTGTTTAATTGTTTAATGACATTTCTATATACCGTATGTGAGTATTCTTTGTCATGTAAAGCCACAAAGAATTTTTCCTTCAACTCAATGCTCAGCTAAATTAGGACAGAAATTTCCTTAAATACAGTAGGATAAAGTTCCACCGCAATTTCCTTAGCAAGAAAGTAGCTTATTCTGGATTGTGCCTGTTATGGTTTATATCTAGACACCCCTCCCAAACCTCATGTGCTCCATAGGTAGGATTTGGGGGAAGTGTCTAGATCATGGGTGTGTGATAACTGGATTCCTTCACTGATTAGTTTAGTGTGATGGGATTACTGAAGAGGGAAAGCCCACCATGGGTGTGGATGACACCAATCAATACGCTTGTAGCCTGGATGGAATATAAAGGGAAAGAAGGAAGGCAGGCTCACTGCTTCCTTCCTTCCTGACTGCCAGGTACTGTTTCTTCTCTGTGATGCCCCTCTGCCCTGCCTCCCTGCCTTGGAACCAGCCAGCTCTGGACTGAAACCTCTACAAACTGAGAGCTATAATAAACCTTTCCTCCTTTAACTTGTGGGTGTCAGGTATTTTGTTTTAGCAACAAAAAAGTAACTAAGACAGTGCCTGTAGCATCAAAACACCATTAATTTAGTCCTTGGAAGTGCTATCCAATGGCTTTTATTAGGACAAGTTTTGAATCCTGAGGATATTTAGTTGCTTGCTGCATAGTTTGAAAAAAAGCAAATACTATTATGAAGTAGGTGGCCTGGAGGTGGTTTCTTAGTCTACCTTCTTTTAGAGAGTGACCCTGTTGTCCAATATACATTACATCTCACTCCATTTACGTTCCAATGTCACCCTACCACCACCATCTCACACAGATACATGCAAACAGAAACACCAAGCCCTTTTTCCTCCTTACCTATGGATTAAAATGTGAGGAATAAAAGTCTTATCTTCATTGCTCATCCTGCCCCAGTCCGTTTCCCCAGTGTCTGGTTAACTGTAAACCTGCCAATGTGGCTCTCAACTCTCTAGGACGTCACCACCTCACCTTGCTCTGTTCTCACACACCTGTCTCTTCCTTTCCTACCTTATTTCCTCATGAACAGACAACTTACACACACACACACACACAAGCACATCTTCTGGAATAAGGGTCTCTTCAAATTGTGTTGATTTTACTTTTATTACCATTATGCATGTTTCACAGTGCTGCTGTATCTTTCAAGATTGTTAGTTTGCAGAGACTCTTATAGGCAGAGCAGAAGCCTTGGCTTAAACTCCTATTTGAGCTTTGATAATGGCCGAAACTTCTTGGCCCTTTTCACTCTCTTCATCTTTGTTGGAATTGTTGTACTAGTACTAGATGATTTTTTTCTTGAACTCTCACGAAGCATGTTTTTTATTTGCCGCTGTATTTTCTTCACCTGGAAGGACAACAAGGTGATTCTAGAAAGACATTGGCTCTGAGGAAGAAGATGGGCACTGAATAAGATGGGGGTCTTCAAGAGACAGGACATGGTATAATGAGGACACTTGTGCCAGACAAGGAAATGGTAGGAGATCTAGAAGAGGGAGAATCAAGGGGGGAGAAGAGAAAAAAAAATTTGAATGAGGTAGCCTCACCTTGCTCTCACTTCTGGGCCTAGGTTGGCAGGGATTCTTCCTCTTCTTCCTTCTTGTATTTCACCTGAATTGTTTTGTCTTTGATATTGGTTGGGCCATAACTCTTCTAGGCCCTACTCGTTTCCTGGTAACTTTAGCCATGTGGTCTTCTCCCAGTGGTTTTCTCTACAGCTCCTAAGTACCCTTTAAACTGCCCCTCACCAAGGCAACTAGGAGCCACACCCTTCAGCTTTGTTTGTTCATCCAGGCATTTCTCCCAGCCAGTAGGAACTCAGATGGGCCTTCGACATCACAAAGCACCACTCCTGGCTCCTCTTCAGGTGTGGGGATGCTGGGATACCAAGATGCTCCAGTTGGATTGAGTGGGATAAAGAAAGAGCAAAGAGTCAAAAAAAAGAAAAATTGGTATATTTACATCACAATCAAAACACTGTAGTTCACCAGACATAATCAAAAAAGTGAAGAGACAATGCACAGAATGGGAGAAAATTGGGCACATCATATATTTGTATGGGAAATTTATGTAGAATATATAAAGAACTCTCACAACTCAGTAATAAAAAGACAACCCAATTAAAAATTGAGCAAGAATATGAAAGACATTTTTCCAAAGATCTACAAATGGCCAATAACTACATAAAAGGATAATAAGCACCATTAGATATTAAGGAAACACAAATGAAAACCACAATGAGATAGCACTTCATACCCAAAAGCGTAGTAATAACAAAAGAACCAGATATTCACAAAAGTTGGTGAGGTTGTGAAAAAATGGAGCCCTCATACCCTGTTTGTGGGAATGTAAAATGGTACAGCAGCTTTGAAAATGGTCCAGTAGTTTCCCAAAAAGCTACGCACAGAGTTACCACAAGACCCTGGAGCTTCACTACTGGGTATATACCTAAGAGACATGGAAAATATATCCACATAAAAGCTTGTTTACTAATATTCATACCAACATTGTTCATAGTAGCCAATAAAATAGAAAGAACCCAAATGTCCATAAACTATAGAATGGAAAATAAACTGTAGTATATACATGAAATGGAATATCTTTGTCACAGGAAGAAGCGAAATACTGATGTATGCTACAATATTCATGAACCTGGAAAAGATTATGTTAGGTGAACAAAGGACAGTACAGCATCTGATTCCACTATGGGAAAATCTGCAGACACAGAAAAGAGACTACTGGGAGCTTAAGGCTGGGCATGGAATGGGGAGATTAGGAGGTGATGACTCAGGGTAGAGGGTTTTTAGTTCTCAGAGTAATTAAAGTATTCTAAAATTGATTGAGATGATGACTGCAGAACTCTGTGAGCATAGTTGTTAGGGCTAGATGTCCCTCATGCCTCATGCAGTCATAGGTGGGGCCTTCTTACAGGTGGCTGGATCTAGAGTGTGTGATGCTGGGATTAAGGGTGTGTGATTACTAAATCACTCCACTGATTGGTTTGGCACCTCCCTAATCCCAGTAGCCTACATACAATATAAAAGAGGCAGAAAAATGCTGTTAAGGTCCCTCCCTTGTTGCTTTGCTATCTTCTGCCCACCATGAACTGTTTCTCCTCTGCAATGGCACCCTACCTTGGAGCCAGCCATTTATGGACTGAAACCTCTACAAATTGTGAGCTAAATAAACCTTTTGCCCTTTAACTTTGAATGTCAGGTATTTTTTTTTTTAGCAATGAGAAAAGTAACTAAGGCAATAGTGAAAGCCATTGAATTATCCACTTTAAATGGGTGAATTGAATAGTATATAAGTTATATACTATTCATATACTAATAAATATATATGAATAGAGCCACAATAATGCCATTAAAATGAATAAGAACAGTTTTCCCAAATATAGTTCAATAGGTAGTGTTTTAGAATCAGACAAACCTGAGTTTGAGTACCAAGTCTGTCTCTCACAAGCTGCATGACTTTGGGCATTCATTTTCCCTTTCTGAGGCTCAGTTTCTTCACCGATATAATGGGGTTAATAACGGTACCTACCTTGTAGGGATATCATAAAGGCTAAATTAAATGGATGGTGATTTTTAGACATGAAGATATGAAGGCCCTAAGAACAAATCTGTGGACTCCTCAGAATAGGTCTTACAGACTCACATTTTAGAAACACTACCAATTTAGTTCATCACAATCACAAATACCTGTGCCAAAGCACTGGCATGCAGCACAGTTCAATTCTAAAGTGCTCCCCAAGTTAATTCACAATCTACAAACGCATTAAATTTTAAACAGAGCATTTTGAAGTCCACTATCACCACTCATATTCAATATAGCCCTAGAAACATTAGCCAGAGCTATTAGACAAGAGACAGAAATAAAAGGAATAAGGATAGGAAAGGAAGAATTTAAATTATCATTATTCACAGATGACATGATACTCTACATAGAAGACCCAAAAAACTCCATGAAAAGACTTCTAGATTTAATAACCAAATTCAGTAGCATAGCTGGATACAAAGTCAACACTCAAAAATCAATAGGATAAAAAAGATATGGTATTTTTATACAATGGAATCCTGTACACAAACAACAAACTGAATGAGAGAGAAATTAGGGAGACCACAACCTTCACAATAGCATCCAAAAAAGTGAAATACTTAGGAATCAGTCTAACAAAGGAAGTAAAAGATCTATATATTGAAAATTACACTACGCTGAAAAAGCAGATTGAAGAGGATATCTGAAAATGGAACGATATCCCTTGCTCATGCATAGGAAGAACAAACATAGTGAAAATGGCCATACTCCCAAAATTGTTATACAGATTTAATGCAATCCTGATCAAAATACCATTAGCATACCTCAGAGAACTAGGGATAACATTCCTAAAATTCATTTGCAACCAAAAGAGACCTAGAATAGCAAAAGCAATTCTGGGCAACAAAGGCAAATCATGGGGCATCACAATTCCTGACTTGAAATTATACTATGAAGTTACTGTGGTAAAATCAGCATGGCATTGGCAAAAAAAAAAAAAAAAAACCAGACCTGAGGATCAGTGGAACAAATTAGAAGATGCAGACTCAACTACAAACATATTCAGCCATCTTATCTTTGGCAAAGGGGCCAAACATGTTCACTAGAAGAAAGATAGCCTCTTTAATAAATGGTGCTGGAAAAACTGGCTGTCTACATGCTAAAGATTAAAACTAGACCCATGTCTATCAGCATGCACTAAACTAAAGTCAAAATTGATCAAAGATCTAAATATTGAAACAGAAACACTAAATCTACTAGAAGAGAAAGTAGGTAGATATCTTGAAGACATAGGTGTAGGCAGAGACTTCATGAACAAAATCCAAACTACATGGGAAATACTTCAAAGAATCAACAACTGGGATCTCATCTTATTAAAAAGCTTATGCACATCAAAAGAAATCACTAACAGAATGAAAAGACAACCCACACAGTGGGAAAAAATTTTAGCCAATTGTCCCTCAGACAAAGGACTTATATCTAGAACATATAAAGAATTGAAAAAACTCATACTGCACCCAAATTCAAAGACCCAATCCAAAAATGGGCATCTGAGATGAATATACACTTCTCAGATGAAGAAATACAAGTAGCAAATAAATATATGAAAAAATGTTCAACATTATTGGCCATTCAAGAGATGCAAATTAAAACAACACTGAGATTCCTTCCAGCCCAGAAAGAATGGTTATCATCAAGAAATCAACCAATAACAAATGCTGGAGGGGCTGTGGGGAAAAAGGACTGGTTCAACCACTGTGGAAATCAGTGTGGAGATTCCTCAAAAAACTAAGATTGGAGATCCCATTTGACCCAGCCATTCCCCTTCTGGGTATCTTCCCAGAAGAATTGAAAACATCATATCACAGCAATATATGTGCACCCATGTTTATAGCAGCATAATTTGTAGTAGCTAAATCTTGGAAACAACCCAAATGCCCATCAACTGAGGAGTGGATAAAAAAGATGTGGTATTTTTATACAATGGAATACTACTCAGCTATAAAGAACGATAAACTAGAGACTTTTATAGGTAAATGGATGCAACTTGAGACCATACTCATAAGTGAAATAAATCAGACTAGCATGTGTAAACATCATATTCTTTCTCTAGTGTAAGAAGCTGAAAGAGTAAATAAGATCCAAAATGTACAATAGATATTTTGAAATGGGAAGAAACTGTTCAAAAGGAAAGAGAAACTGGGATGGGGAAAAGGAAAAAATAATGAAGGGAAAAGGAAAGAGAAAGAGAAATATATATATAAATATATATATAGTTAAGATAGTTATACTACTAATTTCTATTAGTTCATTGTAAAGAAAGGTTTGTGCTTATATTGTCTGATCAATTTTTCATGCCTATATCTTGCCATCTGAGCAACTACTTTGAAGATAACAATATGCAAAGTATTAACCATTGTTGCTCTCCTATTATCTTGTTTTGAAATTTTGTATCATTTTTATTTCTTTAAATAAATAATATATAATCCCTCTACTGCAAAGAATAAATAAATAAATAAATAAATAAATAAACAAACAGAGCATTTTTGTACTTACCACAGAGAATTCACTGACCCTTACACCTCCTTAAGTATACATCAACAACTGAAACTCTCACATACTGCAGGAAGATTGTATAAGTCAACTTTTCCATTGCTGGGATAAAATATCTGACACTCAAAGCTTAAGGGAGGAAAGGTTTAATTTGACTCATGATTCAGGGGATTCAGTACATGGTTAACTGGCTCCAAGGTGGAAGCAGCATTGTAGAAAGGTATGGAAGAGAAAAGCTGTTCAACTTATTGCAAACAGGAAGCAGAGAGGGAAGAAAAGGAGGAACCAGGGACAAGAATACACCTTTCTAGTTCATGGCCTCAGTGACCCATCTCTTTTGACCAGGACTCTACCTCTGAACACTCAAGACTTTTGGGAGACATTTTAGATCAAAACCATAACAGACAGGGAGTGTAAAAGTGTTACAACTACTTTGAACAATTAGTTGGAAGTCAGTATCTACCACACTTAAACATATGCATGCACTGTCATCAAACAAATCCACTCCAATGGAAATGTTCATATATGCTCAATAAAATAGATACACTAAAAAGTTCATTGTAGCACTATATTAACACCTAAAAATTAGAAATAAACTAAATGTCCATCAAAAATAGAATGAGTAAGTCCACTATTCAGCAATAAAATATTTAACTCTGATATGAACACTGTGAGTGAATCTTATAAACATTGTACTGCACAAAGGAAGCCAGGTATGAAAGGATATATACTGTACAATTCCTTTACATAAAGTTTAAAAGTAGACAAAACTAAACTATGTTATGAAAGGATCAATTTCCTTTAGGAAGGAGGAAGTAGTGATTTGGAAGCACATGAGGGGGCCCTTCAGAGTGTTGCCTATTATTAACCACAGTCATGGTTACACAGAAGTATTTAAGATTTGTGCATGTTTAGGTGTGTGACTTCATACAGTTTTGAAAAGTTAATTCTTATTGGAAGCAATGAAGTACAAAAAATATGAAGTAACATCTTTATTGGAAAAAAGTAAACCTAGAATTTCAAATCCAATGAAATAATCATATAAGAATGAAGCTATAATGAAGACACATATAGATAAAATAACATGAATAGACCACTGCCAATAAAATTGCACTACAAAAACTGTTTTTAAAAAAGTTGTCATTGCTTTTTGGCATCCTCTGGGGAGGAGGGCACTGGCAAAGCTGACCCAGAGATGGAGCCCATCCCCAGCAGTGAGGCAGGCACTGACCCCCTCCCAGTCACCACCACCAAAGCGTCAGTGCCCAACGGTGAGGCCAAGGGGCAACAGTCTTCCCCTCAGGCAGATGAGCCACCACTGCTGCCAGGGGAGCTTGCCCACAGCCCCAAGGCAACAGGGTGGGAGGCACAGTCAGAGGTGGCGGTGAGTGGGAACACCGGGCACCCAAATACAGGATATGTGTTTTTCTTCTGCACAGAAGACTGAATTGCAGGCTGTTTTATGGGCCTTACAAGATCATTCATCCACTCCAATTAACTTCTTTTCAAGCAGCACTTATGTTTGCGGTGTGATGTGCCACATTGAAACTGCCATCATTCACACTAACCGGGAAGATCTTTTTCATTTATTTCACACTCTCCAATTTGCCATTTGGTCACACCATGCCCCCTGTTTTATCAGTCATTTACGTTCTCATTCCCGATTGTGGGGGCCTCTCACTAAGGGAAATGATACTATAGACAGATTGCTGGCTACTGTCACTGTTGCTCCTTCGGAAACTGTTGAACAGGCTTCTGCTTTCCATGTCACCTTCCATCAAAACACTTCTGCATTGTGCAAACAGTTCCTTTTAACTAGGGAACAGGATTGACAAATCATAAAACAATGTTCCTCATGCGTAATACATCTTCCCTCACTCCCTATGAGGGTTAATCCCCAAGGGTTTCATTCCAATAACCTCTGGCAAGTGGATGTCAATCATATTCCTGAGTTTGGCTCTCTATGCTGGGTCCACGTTTAAGTGAATACTTCCTCAGGATTTATTTTTGCTTCTGCCTGCACAGTGGCTAAACGTATCATTGTTCATTGCTTGGATGCACTTAAGACTGACAATGGCCTGGCTTATATGAGTGCTGCCTTCCAAACATTTTGTAAAGCTTTTCATATTTCCATTTCCAAGGAAATTCCTTATGACCCTTGAGGTCAAGGAATTGTTGAGCATGCTCACCGTATGCTCAAAATTCAAATACAAAAACAAAAGGGGGAATCTTTCCCTACAAAATTCACACCTCATAACAGATTTCACTTGGCAGTACATACTATTAACTGTTTAAATCCTACTTGGGATGTAACTGCAGCAGCAGAAAGACAATTCAATCAGGTAAAGGAAAAGAAGCTAAGAAGGGTCCTTTGGAAAGATCTTTATACTGGACAATGGTAGGGACCCAGCCCAGTGCTAATTTGGAGTCAAGGGTATGCTTGTGCCTTTCTAGAGAATGCTGAACAGCCCATCTGGGTGCCAGAGCATGCTTTCTGACTGTATCATGGACCCAGACCCAGAGAAGGAGTTGGTTCCACCTCTCAAGAAGCTGATGCTCAGTCCTGTGGCAGTGATACCTCGGAGTCTGCTCTACTGACAAGAGACAAAGATGGGGCTAGACCCAAATTGGGGTCAATTAAAATAACTGACCCAGGATGCCTGGGAGATGGTAACCAAAAATTGGGAAAAGAAGGTCTGAGTAGTTGACAGAGTATATGGAGACAACTGAGCTGGAAGCTACATGAAAGAAAGGGACATGAAAATTGCCAGTATTCGTAAGACAAAATAAAATACAAAATTATATATTAATTATAGATAAAAGATTTTGTTCCTTCCAAATTTTCTTGTAAGAGGTCTCTGCCAATTGACCTACAAAAAATTCTGACTAGTCTATTTATAATTGCAAACCTCTAAAATTATAAAAGAGTTATTATAATTTAATTTGGCCAAAAAAAATTTGAGTGCACTCTGAGTGTGTAAGCTGATTGTCTGTGTATCTGTTTATTTGTCTATTTATCAGCTGTTTTTGTTTGAGCTCAACACTTTTTTTTCTTTTTTCTTCTTTCCTTTCTTTTTGCATTTTTGGATTTTTGAAGCATTTGTCTGATATGCTTCTTCCCAGGTTGCCAGATGGTCAAAATGATGCTAAAATTGGTTGTGTAAATGTAATGTATATTGTTGTTTATGTAATATGACTTGAGAGTCTCTCATTGTTCAAAAATAATGTGTTAAATGTTGTGATCAGGTTTTCATAATTCATCAAAAAATTATAATGATAGGGCTGGTGAGATGGCTCAGCGGCATAAGCGCCTGCCTTGCAAGCGTGAGGGCCCGAGTTTGACTCCCGGATCCCACATACGAAAAAGGGGCCAGTGATATCGCTCAGTGGCACGGGTGCCTGTTGGCGTGCGAGGTCCTGAGGTCGACCCCCCGGTACCCACAAAAAAAAAATATTATAATGATAATTAAACAAAAATCCCTTGGGGTGTGGAAAGACTATTGGACAGGACTCCAATTGATGAATAAGGAAGCAGGTGCCTGGATGATTATCCAGTCCTTGTTCATTAATGGGAAGCCCCAATAATCTCCATTGCCTTATGGGAGACACCCCCAATAAGTTGATCATCAGCAAAAGGTTACGTTTTCTAGAAATAATATAAAAAGGTTTTCTCACAAAAGATGCTCTTGGTACATAACTAAATTAAGAAATAAAGGCTTTTCACATGGGTATGACAATTCATTGTTCATCTCATGCTATATTAAATGTATTCATGCCTTCCAGGTGTACCATCTTCTACAATGTAAAAGTGGGATTGTTGATGGTGATAGACATTTTCTTTCAGATTCAGACATGCGCCTTTCTTTTGTGCTCCAATTAATTTTGATAGGAGGTTCATGTCAAGCCAACATGAGGTCACCAGTCAGTAATAATAGCAAAAACTTATGTGATGTATATGCTATATATGTGCCACTATACTTAGAGATGCCTGGACATTAAGCAGTCCACAGAACATCACAAATTTCTTCAGTGACATCCATTAAAGGTCAATGAGTTAGGTAAAACCTTCTTGTGTATTAGATAGAGATGATTGATTAAAAGAGCTATACTATGTCAAAATGGAAATTTAACTATGTCACAAAAATGTCATCATGATTGTCATGCTACAATATTATATATGGTTTTGATTTTAAATTTTCTGTGTAAAATTATATAACTATTGTCTGTTACCATTCTACAGGGATTCAAATACTAGAACATCCATGGTTAGTAGGAAATAATGGTTCTATTTTGTATAATATTAAGTTCACTGCTACCAATACAATGCAATGTCATTAACCTTCTCTTCTGGATGTTCAACAACTGAGGTTTGGAGACCAAAAAACTAGAAAGGTAGATGGGCTAGGAAGACAGCCAATATTTTGGCCCTAGCTCTCAGAGGTCATTGAGGACCCAGGACATGAGGGAACATTTTCAGCAACATCCTGCAACTCTGGTGAGTTATACAAACTCCTGATCAAGGAGATTGTAGGACCACAGAGGATAAAGATCTATGGTGTATAGTGTGCCTAAGGAGAGTCACTAGGAGAAAAGGGTCTCCCAAGCTTTCACAGAAAGCAACTCAGTCAAGCAATGACCATGACTCGTCCAGATGGCTGACCCTGACTGAAGAACTAGAGGTGCTATACATGGTTCCAAGGTAAATCCTGAGGAGACTTAACTGACCTTGATAAATAGCAAAAATTAATTAATACAGGTCTCACCTTAATTTGGTCTTGAACATCTAGTAGAAAAGTATAACCACAAGAGGTATAAAACAATTGCCAACTACACTAGTAACTTATCACTGTTCTGGGATGATGTGCTGTATAGGATTAAATCGCTATATGCAGGGACTTAAAATCTTTGGACTGGGGAACTTTAGCATAAATCCAGCAAGTTCATCTAGAATGAAAAGGGTTTGAAAATAAAAGGGTCTTCTACAAAATCCTCCAAACACATTCTCCTCCAACTACAACTGACCACCCATTGCTTGTAACTATGAAACAGAAAAGGGGAGATGTGGGGAGCAGCTGAAGCTGGAGATCGATCACACCTGTGGGGCTGGAGCAAGGCCAGTCTCAAGAACACAGAGCACCTGAGGCAAGACACATGAATAAGCTGCTCTAGTCTCAAGAACACAGAGTGCTTAAGGCAAGCCACATGGATAAGCTATTAGGCAGAGGATAAAGATCTCACATGTGATAAAGATGTCATATGACATTCAACCTCCTGAGTGTATAAATAAATGTTCTGCAGCCATTGGAGTCCTTCTTCTTCTCTCTCCCTCTCTCATTCTCCTCCTCCTCCTTCTTCCATCCTTACTTTTTCCTCCCATCAGGAGAGAGGGCTCCATCTGGCCTCAGTTTTCCGTAAAAAATAAATGTTGTCATTGCTAATCATTAAGAAAATGTTTAAGTTGAAACCATGATGAGGTATAACCTCACACCATTCTTTCAAATAGTCAGGAAATAACAAATGATGGTGGGATATGAAGAAATTGGAACACTTGTGTGCTGTTGGTGGAGATGTAAAGAAAGATACAGTCACTATGAACAAGAACTATAGAATTGAAATATGATCTAGCTCTAGCAACCACACTTCTAGATATATATCCAAAAGAATTAAAGACAGTACTTTGAAGAGATATTTGCACAGCCACAGTTATTACTATATTATTCACAATAGTCAAGAGGTGAAAGTAAACAAAGGGCCCATTGACAGATGAATGGATAAACAAAGTGCGTTATATACTCAAAGGATATTATTCAGCCTTAAAAAGGAAAAAGTCCTGTAAAATGCTACAAGATGAATGAATCTCTGAGAACATTATGCTAAGTGAAACGAACTAGTGACAAAAAGACAAATAGTGTATAATTCTGTGTCAGGTATCTGAATTTGCCAAATGGTTGTTGCCAGGCACTAGTGGAAGGGACAGTGGAGAGTTGTGATTTAATTGGTACAGAGTTTCAATTTTGCAAGATGGTAAATTTCTAGAGATCCTTTGCACCACCATATGAACATAGTTAACTCTATTGAACTTTACACTTAGAAATAGTTAAGATGGTAAATTTTTTTTTATTTTAAAGAGAAGAAAAAACAAAACAAATCAAAAGAAGAACAAATTTTCAAACAAACATAATAGGAGGGTAACAATGGTTAATACATTACGTATTACTATCTTTAAGTTAGTTATTCAGGACACCAGACATTAGCATTCAATTGTCCAAACATTATTGGCACAAACCTTACTCTTCAATGAACTAAGTAAAAATGGTAGTGTATCTATCTTAACCATCTTATATATATATATATATATATATATACAATTTTTTTCCCTTTCCCTTCTTTCTTTTCCCTATTCCAGTCTCTCTTTCATTTTGACCAGTTTCTTTTTGATTCACCATGTCTATTGTACATTTTGGATCTTATTTACTCTTTCAGTTTCTCATACCAGAGAGATAATACGATGCTTACACATGTGCTTCATACCAGAGAGATAATACGATGCTTACACATGTGCTTCTGGTTTATTTCACTTATGAGTATTTTCTCGAGTTGCATCCATTTACCTATAAAAGTCTCCAGTTTATCCTTCTTTATGGCTGAATAGTACTCCATTGTATAAAAATACCACATCTTTCTTATCCATTCCTCAGTTGATGGGCATTTGGGTTGTTTCCAAGATCTGGCTATTACAAATTGTGCTGCTATAAACATGGGTGCACATATATCGCTGTGGTACGATGTTTTTAATTCTTCTGGGAAGATGCCCAGAAGGGGAATAGCTGGGTCAAATGGGACCTCCAACCCTAGTTTTCTGAGGAATCTCCACACTGACTTCCACAGTGGCTGTACCAGTCGACACTCCCACCAACAGTGAAGAAGGGTTCCTTTTTCCCTACAGCCCCTCCAGCATTTGTTATTAGTTGATTTCTTAATAGTAGCCATTCTTTCTGGGGTGCGATGGTATCTCAGTGTTGTTTTAATTTGCATCTCTCGAATGACTAGTGATGTTGCACATTTTTTTTGTATATTTATTTGCCATTAGTATTTCTTCATCTGAGAAATGTGTATTCATCTCAGATGCCCATTTTTGGAGTGGGTCTTTAAATTTGGGAGGTCTGATTTTTTTGAGTTCTTTATATGTTCTCGATAGTAATCCTTTGTCTGAGGAACAGCTGGCAAACATTTTTTCCCACATTGTGGGTTGTCTCTTCACTCTGTTGGTGGTTTCTCTTGCTGTGCAAAAGCTTTTTAATAAGATGAGATCCCAGTTATTGATTCTTTGGGATAGTTCCCGTGCGGTTGAGTTTTTATTCATAAAGTCTTTGCCTACACCAATGTCTCCAAGGGTTTTACCTATCCTACCTTCCAGCAGATTTAATGTTTCTGTTTTAATATTTAGATCTCTGATCCATTTTGAATTTAGTTTAGTGCATGGTGAAAGATATGGATCTAGTTTTAATCTTCGGCATGTGTAGAGCCAGTTTTTCCAGCACCATTTATTAAAGAGGCTATCTTTCTTCCAGCGAATGTGTTTGGCACCTTTGTCAAAGATAAGGTGGCTTAGTATGTCTGGGGTTGTTTCAGCATCTTCTAATCTGTTCCATTGATCTTCAGGTCTGTTTTTTTGCCAGTACCACACTGTTTTTATCACAGTAGCTTTATAGTATAATTTCAAGTCGGGGATAGTGATGCCCCCTGCCTTGCCTTTGTTGCCCAGAATTGCCTTTGCTATTCTAGGTCTCTTCTGATTCCAAATGAATTTTAGGATTGTTTTCTCTAATTCTGTGAGATATGCTGTTGGAATTTTGATTGGAATTGCATTAAATCTGTATAACAATTTTGGAAGTATGGCCATTTTCACTATATTGGTTCTTCCTATCCAGGAGCAAGGGATATCTTTCCATTTTCTGATATCCTCTTCAATCTCCTTTTTCAGAGTACTGTAGTTTTCAGTATAGAGGTCTTTTACATAGATGGTAAATTTTTATGTTCTGTGTTTTCGTCAGAATTTAAAGAAATAGCAGACTGTGGTGGCACACGCCTGTAATCTCAACACTTGGGAGGCTGAGGCAGGAAGATCACTGTGAGTTTGAGACCAGCCTGGGCTACATAGTGAACTCAAGGCCAGCCTGAACTACACAGAGAGACCCTGTCTCAAAAAAAAAAAAAGAATTTAAAGAAATAAAAATAAAACATTGTCATTTTTTTAAAAGAAAAGAAAGGGGTGTTTACTGTTTGGTCACAAGTGCTGAGAAGAGCTAGCAACTACAAGTCAATGATTACAAACACAGCAAAAGTCCATCTCTTTTGTCACTCTTAGCTCTGTTATCAGTGTCCAGCATCTCTCCTGAGTCCAACACAGTGGTTCTCCATATTGGTTGCATATTGAAACCACCAGAAAAAATTTTAAAATCACTGATATCTGAACCTCACCCCTAGACACTCTGGCCTACTTTGTCTGATGTATGGCATGGCAATTAGAATGCAAACAACATGCTTCTATTGCATAGCCAAAATGGAGGGCCACTGATAGAGAGATTCAAAGTGTGTGTGCTGGTCTCCTTGTGGTTTTTTAATGGAATTTCTATCAAATGGGACTGAAATGAGGGCTATATTTTAAGGAATTGAAATAAAGTAAATGGTGGGGATGGAGAGGAGGTGAAATCAACTGAGGTTAGAGAATGTTTGGGACAGAGAGGAATTAAGGGTAACTTCCAGGGTCTTGGCTTTGACAACAGAAAAGATGGTAGTGTGATTCCACAGAGTGAGGCAGACTAGAAAAAGGAAGTGTATTTGCAGGGGAATAGCATGGATTCCATTTAGCAAACATATAAAGCTTGAGATGCCTA
Source organism: Erethizon dorsatum (assembly GCA_028451465.1). Classification (NCBI taxonomy): domain Eukaryota; kingdom Metazoa; phylum Chordata; class Mammalia; order Rodentia; family Erethizontidae; genus Erethizon; species Erethizon dorsatum. The sequence continues at coordinate 133,986,970 of CM051842.1, forward strand.
TAAGAAGTCTGTGTAGATTATGAGTAGGGAGTTGGAGATGGTTTGGAGCTTGGGGAGAAATTTACTGCACAGGTAAATGCATATATCATTTACATCTATAGGGATGGAGGGAATTGCCATGAGAGAAAATACACAGTGAGAAAAGAAGAGAGCTCAAAACTAAACTTCTTGAGCACTCCAATACTGGCTTAGAAAACTGAAAAAAAAAAAGGATTTAAAGTTTAAAAAAAATATATAGCAATACTCATTAGGCACCCAATTTTATGAAGCATTGTTCTAAAAGATTTACTTGTTTTAAGACATTTAATCTTCATAACAACTCTATAAGTTAGGTTATTGTGATAACATGTCTAACTCCATTTTTTTTTACCTGTGATATATTTCAAGCCTGTTTTTACTCCTTTCCCTTTTCCCAGTATCTGAGCAAATTAGATGTTCTGTCCTTTGGCCCAAATAGAAATTTCAAACCATGAATGGTCTCTCTCTTCTTCTCCCTCTCCCTCTCCCTCTCCCTCTCCCTTGCCTTCCCTCTCTCTCTCTGTCTCTCTGTTTCTTTCTTTCTCTCTCTTTCTCTCCTCCCAGCTTCACTCCAACCACAATAAAAACCTTAAGCTTCCCACCACCACCTTACTCCCTAATCACTCTAGATTGAACCTGAGCCCTTCTCCTTTGCTATTTACTGGGAGAATAATGGGCTGCATCAGTTTCCTACGGCTGCTGTAAATTTTCACAAAATTGGTGGCTTAAACAACAAAACTTTATTTCCTTACAGTTGTGAAAGCCAGCAGCTCAAAATTAGTTTTGCCTGTCTGAGATCAAAATATAGGTAGGAACACACCTCATCTGGAGAGTCTAGCAAGCAATCCACTCCTTGACTCTTTCAGCCTCTGATTGCTGTTGATATTGCTTCGTTTGTGGCCACATCACTTCAATCTACAAATCGCTCTCTGTTCATCTTTATACTGCCTTTTCCTGTCTCTCTCTCTCTCTCTCTCTCTCTCTTTCTCTGTGTGTGTGTGTGAAATCTTCCTCTGCCTCCTTCTTGTAAGCCTACATGTGATTTCATTTATTTTAAAGAGAAAAAAAACAATAAAAACAAGGATATGGAGTATAATCCAGGTAAATCTCTCCATCGCAAGATCCTTAAGTATGTAAAGACTCTATTTTCAAATAAGGTAACATTTTCAGGTTCGAGGGATTAAGATCAGGTGTTTCTGGAGGTTCTATTTCAATCTACAACAGCATCTATTGATGCCTATTTGTCCCATGGTCCTTGAATTCTAGGGAGTGGGGACTGCTTAGTGTCCAGCAGGGAATACTGGCCACTGAAATAAAACAATAATATCATTACCAATTCACAGAAGATGGAACAAAGGAAACACTCAAGATTAAGAAACTGGGGGATTTTAGTTTCGTTTTATTTCAACAGGACCACTCTCACTTGTTTCCTGAAAAACTCTTGGATTGTTAACAGCCAATAGGCAAGAAGTTAAAGGGCTGTCTGCAGTGCAGTGAGCCAGGTTAGAGGTTTTAAGGAAAATAAATTTTAAAAAATGTCAAAACTCAAATTAGCATGCCAATTCGTAACTGCAGAATTAGCTAATTGTAGTGTTAAGCAGAGCAAATCCTCTGAATGCATGCAGGTAACTAGCAAGTGTCTGCAAAGCTTGACTGGGTTTCCAGCTCTCTTTACATAAAATTAGGCTATAGTTGTTCTACACCATCCTACTTCTAAGAAACAGGAAATATTCCACATACATGAATACCTTGACAGTAGTTACCCTGAAGTCTTGTTTTTTATAATTATCAAACTTACTCTGACATTCTGTTCTTTATAATTCTTTATTAGCACCTCCTACTGTTTCTCCTGACGGTTTATCTGGCACATATGATTATTCAAATTCTTCAACATTCCTCAGTGAGTTGAGATGAAGTTCAGTTTCCCTACAGAAGTCAGAAGACTGGGTTCATGGTCGGTTGTGCCACTAACTTGCTGTGTCACATGGGGCAAATCCCTTCTATCTAGGCTTTGGGTTTTGCAACTGAAAATATTAGGAAGGCGTGTGGCCCTGTTCAAAAGCATGTCATCATTTATGGTGACTGAAGTGACTTGGACTTGCCCTGGACAGAGATGATTATAAACAATCTTCACAATCTTGAAAGCCAAGCATGCCTCATAAGCCACAGAACCACTGACCTACATAGAAAGCTGCTGCTTGTGCATCGTTTCAAGTTGGTCCTGAATTCTACTACGTGGCATTAGGCAAAGAAAAGCAATCATTCTTTGGAATGACTGTAACAGATCTCATCTTGGCAATTACTGTAGGTGGAAATGAGACAATTCTTGCATGATGAACAAAAGCTTTTGTGCCTTTTCCAAGCAGTGGAAAACTGCCTAGATTGACACACCAATCACACTGAGGGAAGAACTTGGAATATCTAATTTGAAAAACAGGCAGATGATGATACAACGAGGACCTCTGCCTCCTTTCTTCTCCATCTCTTTTTCTTTACCCTGCTTGCTTCAACCTTTTCTCTGGAAACTTGACTGTAATCACTTTTATTGGATTTAAGCAAGTGCCAAATTCATTAGCAAAAGAGTGCAGCCAAATAACCAGCTTAATGTGCTTCTGGGGGTGAGAGCCTTTAAAGAGTGTTCCTGTTTCACAGGGGTTAGCCCGCCTCCCTCTAGCATAGGACAATGGAGACGGCATGGGCTTTGGGCCAGGTTACATGGAGCTAGAATCACAGCATCACTTCCTAACTATGAGTTCGAGGCCTCTATTTCCTCATTTAGAAAGTCAGTCTCATAATAGGTACTCACTACGTTCAGTGGTTTTTTACAGATCATTGCATACAATCTTCACAGCAACTTCTGAGGTGACTGTCATCTGCTTTTTTGTGAGAACTACACGAGCTAACTCAGATTAGCCACAGGTACATAACAGGTGCTAAAGAAATTTGTAACCAGTTATTACTGTGTGTAAAGCTTTATTTGAGGTATGCTGAAGAAATCAAGAAATATTTATTCATCAAGTATAAATTGAACACTTCATGTATTTATTGAAAAAGTAGAAAGGGAATGTTCAAAGGAAGTACATGGCTCAGTTTGTGGATCTGGACTGGCTCTCTTCTGTCAGGAGGTTTTGAGTGATGTTGGATTAAACACTCCTCCTGGCTAGATAAGCCTGCAAGAATCAAGGGGTTGAGAATATAAACCAAATTCAAAGCAAACCAGATATGGAACATTCAATCCATCTTCAAGAGAATGGAGGGGCTTGCACTTCCCTCCTGCCAGCTCTTCACAGAATGGTCTCCCTCTGGGTTGGCCTTGGTCCACTGACCATCCCTCCACTCTCACCGTCTGTCACACATGCTTCTTGCAGAGTTTGCCAACCCCTGCTCTTTGATCTTCTTGGCTTTCTTCACGTTCTGCCCTAGATCCGGCACGTGTATATGCCCATCAAAACTCAACTCATCCTTCAAGTTTGAATGGTCCCTCTGGGGATGGTACCAGAACTGAAAGTTGAGGCTGATTTTCTATGGCATATGGTAAAAAGAGCAGCTCTTTAATATGACAAAAGCTGATTAGAGTCATTTAATCTCTATTAAAAAGCATCACAAGTACATAGTTGATTTTTAAAATAAAAAAGAGTGATGTTTATGTAGTATGCATAAACCAATTATGAACATAAGTCAATAACATGTTATCACTACCCACCAGATGTAAGCTAATTGCCAGATGCCAATATTTATAACCTTATCTATCCATATTACACAATGCCCCACTGCACAGATTAACAAATGCTTTGAATTACATGATTATGCATGATTTATAGATTTACATATGAAGAAAATACAATTAATGGCAAACACTAAAATATGGTACTGTATTAGTCTGTTCTCTGTTACTATAGTTAAATACCGAAGGCAGGGTTCTTAATAAAGAAAATAGGTTTATGTGGCTCACAGTTTTGGAGGACAGAAGTCCAAGATTTGGTGGGTCCATCAATTTGGTCTCTACTGAACACTACCTTGGGTATTAATTTTTTAGGTTATTTAGTGCCTCTTCTGTTTTGTAGTATTTTTATTAAATAAATAATGGGGAAATAAAAGAAAACTCTTTCAACTAATAAATATAAAAGGCATTATGGACAAAAAAATCACCATATGGCAAACACTACAGCAATAATTGTTTCAAGAAAAACCATCAGTAGATACTAAAATTATTGGATAAAATTATGATAAGAAACAGGATATTTGCACAGCCTCAAAATCTACCCCCACAAGATACTTATAATTAACAAGTATAAATAGTGCCTTTACAGTGGAGGAAGTTCACAACAGCAAAAGTTTAACATAATCAATACTGAGACATAGGAACATCATGAACCCCCTGATAGGATGCCCAGCAAAGGGGTTGGCATTTCTTTAAAATTGTTTCCAAAACAGCAAACTCAGAATTTCATCATAAGAAGACCTCACACTCAAATTGAACAACATTCTACAAAATGAACAGCTCTGTTCAAAATTTGAGAATCACTAAAAGATTAAGAAATTGTCCCAGATTATTGGTGTCTAAGGAGATAAAAAAAAAAAACTAAATGCTATGTAAAGTCATGGATTGGACCCTCGACCAAAAAAAATGTATATTAGTTGAATAATTGATAAAATCTGTAAAGGGTCTGTACATTTATAAATTGTACTTCATCAATGTTAATTTATTGGTTTTGATATTTATACAATGGCTATAAAAATGTTAACATTTGAGGGAGCTAGATTAAGGGTATATGAGAAGTCTTTGATGTACTCTGTGAATTTTTGGAAATCTGAAATTATTTTGAAATCAGAAGTTGAATAAAAATAAATTTTAAAAACCCAAAAGTTATAAAAGTAAATTATACATTACATAATAGAATTTTATGCAAATATTAGAATTAGGATTTTCTTAAAGAAATAAGTAATTCCCACTAAGGAAATTCTCACAATATTAAATTCTCACACTATAAATTATATTACATCTCATATATATTCTATTACATATGTGCATATAAATTTTATTTTCTATATGTTCCCAACTTTATATAATCTCTCCATTGACATATGATTGACAAAATGAGAAAAAGAAATTAGATTATAAAAATTAGAGGACAAAATTATATTTGTAGATATGATCACATTCTACCTCTACTTTGAAAATTAAGGAGAATCAGCCACAAGAACTATTAAGAAAATTTACTTAGGTGTTTACTAAATAAATGCACAGGATTTAGAGTATTATTTCTGCCGGCAATAACACATTAGAATACATTAAAAGGAGATCCCATTCACAAAAAAAACCTATAGCAAACTAGCAATAAAGTTCCATTTTAGTAGGAGGAATTTGAATAAAAGCTAGAAAAGAGTTTGGATGGAGCTATTAAGATTGGTTCAACATGAGAAAAAATGAAATGAATCAGTATCTTGCACCATATGCCATTATATATACCACAGAAATTCAAAAGCTAAATATTAAATATTTACCCATTGGGAGAAAATAAGCTAGCCATCATATAGGTGAATATTTTATCTCAAGAGAAGGATAATAATTCTTTTTTAAAGCTATCCTTAAAAACTATCATTTTAGGTGTACATATTTGTAGGGCACTGTGACAATTCAATGTACATGTATAATGTGTAATGATCAAATCAGGGTTAGATAGCAAAATTCATTAAGTGTAAGGCTGAATGTATGAAGAAAAAGTCTATTACCTTGCCTACATATAAATTTCAAATTTATTTATTTCAAAAAGGCCATAAATAAGAATTAATCAAAAATGAGGAGCTTGAAAAAAGTTCTAGTATGTGTTACAGACAAGGATCAGTGCTTCGATGTGTGAAGAGTTCTTACAAATAAGCAGGAAAAAAAGATCTCAGCAGACCCTAGAATGCATGTAAAATAGTATCTTAATTCTATAAAGTTGTCAAAAAATAAGAAAGTATTATAGTACATGAGGTTGCTGAGAATACAAAGACAAGAACACTCCCATAACATATTATGGGTGATGATATAAATTAGTACGATTTTTCAGAAGTACAGTATAACAAGAACCTAAAAGAAGTTCATTCACTTTGACTCAGTATTTCTCATTTCCCTAAAGATATTTCAGAACAGTTCTCAAGAAAGTATATATAATATACAGCAATACTTATATGAACAAAATATTGAAAATAGTATAAATAGCCAACATTAAGGAAATTGTTAAAAAATCCTCCTCTAATATACTACATTGCCACCAAGAATCATGTCAAAATTAACAAGAAAAATAATTATGAAATACAGTAAAATACAATATAATGTGACATAAAAATTGTTATAAAGTGGTAATAACATATGACCTAAATTTTTTAAAATATATATTTAAAATATATAAATACCCTCATCATGTGTCTTATTTCAAATGTAACCAGAGCATCTATTTTAAATATATTGGAAACTCTCTAAGAGCAAAGAAAATTGCAATACTGTAATATTTTAACATAAATTCAATTAAACCATTTGAAACTGTGCATGTGCATGTCATTCATTTATTCAATAAATATTTATCAAGCACCCATTTTTTCAAGCACTCTGATAGGCTCTGGGGATACAAATGTGAACAAGAATATAAATGTCTCCTCATAGAATTTACACTCTGGTACTACAGATGTGTTAAACACTAAACACACAAATATGTCATTACAGATTTCAATAAGTACCGTGAAGAAATATCACAGGTTACCACTATAGTACATAATGAGCTACTAATTTTTTTGGAGGATGAGTGCAATGGGTAGAGCATGCAAAAATAATGTAACTGTTTTCCAAAATATTAGAAGTAATTATTATTTTAATAGGCTTATTAGTAATTGTTATGGTTCAAATAAGATGTGTCTTTCAAAGACTCATGTGTTAAGGGCTTAATCCCCAATGCAGAAATGTTGGAGGGGGAGGGCTAGAGAGTTATTGTCTTAAGCTATTGATGAGTTCATAGCAGAATGGGATATTTGCAAATGGGATTTAATTGGAGTTTCCTCCACTAGGTCTCTGGGAGTGTGCCTTCGAAGGCTTTATGCTATCCTCTGCCCCTTCCTCTCTCTCAGGCTCCTCCCCTCTTTTCTCCTTCCCAGCTGCCATGGAGTGGGAAGCTTTCCTCTGTCATGTCTTTCTGCCATAATATTTATGCCTTGCAACCAACTGACCATGGATGAGTCCTTTGAAACTGTGAGCCAAATTAAACCTCTCTTCTTTAAGTTATGGGTGTTAGGTATTTTCTCCCAGCAATGCAAAGCTGACTAATACAGTAATTATTAATAATTTTCCTTCTTTTATCACTTGTGCTATATTCTCCAACATTTGCGTGTGTCTCCCAAATTCACGTGTTGGATACTCAATCCTCAATGCAACAGTGTTGGTGGAACGTGGGGGCATACTGGGAAGTATTTAGGTCATGAGGGTGCTGCCTTCATGAATAGATTAATGCAAGTATAAAAAGACAAGTTTGGCTCTCTTATGTTTATTTGTCCCTTCTGTTACTTTAGGAAATAGTGCTCCACTCCTCTGGAGGACACAAGATGGTGGTACCTTCATCATGTACCTCCCAACCTCCAGAACTGTGAGAAAATAAATGTCTTGTCTTTATAAATTGCCCACAACATGGTATTCTATTATATCACCAGAAATGGACAAAGACAATATCTGTAATCATATAAACAGTAAATATAAAAGAAAAACATGACAAAAATAAAATGGACATTTTAAACACTACAGTCTAGATTGCCAAAGCTTTGAAAGTCATACTAAGAAGGACAAGCTAATCCTTGGGGTCTATATGTACACTTCATTCCTGCGGCCTGATGAAATGGCCACCAGCACAAGGGACACTAACAATTGCCTTGTCTAACCACCCTCCTTCAATTCTTCTTGTACACTTTATTTCAAAACATAAATACCTCCACCACTGGCTTATCTCAAATGCAACAGAGTCTACTATGAATATACTGAAAATCTGCTAAGAGCAAAGCTTTCAAAATACAATTGAAATGCCGTAACATTAACAAAAAATAAAATTCAATAGTATGATTTGAAATTACCCTTGGATTAAACTCCAATTAGATGAAAAAGGTACTAGGATGATTTACATATATCACTATCTCCCTATGTTTAGAGAATGTAGATTCAAATGAGAAATCTGATAGATGCTGGAAAGAAAAGAGCAGTTAACGACGTCAGACAAAAACAATGGAAATTTACTGTAGAACAGTCAGGACAAAAATATAATTTAGAACCATTTATCATAATCTCAGATTGGAAAATTCTGAGTGACCAAAGGGCCAAAATAAGAATTTCAACTGACTGCTATTAAGTGAAATAGTAATAACAAAACTAGTCCCACATATTCTGGTTCTCCTCTTTCTGGGCACACATGTGGTAGGATTGAGATTTCCCAACCAGTGTGGGGAAAGTAAGTTTACACTTCCCACTTTAGTTAACTGAGTCCTTGCTTTAGCCAATAAAGAGTGCAAGAAACTAAGGAAGGGCCAATGCCATTGTGGTCATGGCTGCCTGGAGAAAGATGGAGGGTCCAGCAGTATGAGTGATAACAGTGAGCAGAGTTCCTGAGACCTCAGTCGGGCATGCAGCAGGGGCAATAAATATGCTTCTCTGCTAAGCCACTGAGATTTAGGGGTTATTTGTAACTACAGCAAAACCTAACCCATACTGACCCATACTGTTATTAGTCCCAAGCATCAGCTATCCTTGATCAAATTTATCTAAACTTCTATTTCTAGTAACAGAAACTTTTGTTGCTGGCATCTACCTAGTTACAAAAATGGAGACTGTTCATTTCAGAGGATGTTGAGACAGAATAGCCCATAAAGAGTAGCATAAGCTTTTTGAGTTAGAAAAAATAAGAAATGTATCAAAGTGCTGACTACCAGTAGCTCGCATCATGAACAAGTCATTAAGTTCTCTGAACACCAATTTTCTTTCGCCTGTAAGTTGTATAATATCAGCAATAATTTTTCAGGGTTATTGTGAAGATAAAAAAAGGCAATGCATATGAAGCATTTGGCATAGTGGTTGAAAGACAGTTTGAATATTCAGTAAATGAATATCATCATCATCATCATCATCATATGATTATTCTCAGTATGTATTTACAATCTTACTTTTGAAATACCATAAGGTCAATAACTTGTTAACCTTATGGCACACCACATATCAGAGATAAGTATCTTGTGCATGCATATGTGCCATATGTCTTGATTCCTCTGTCCCTCCTCAATGGAAGAAAATACTGTTTGTAGAAATCAAATACCAGCTTTAACTTGTACATATACCCAAGATCATGTAAGTCACTGCAATGTGTTTTCGAGAGTTGCCACTTCACTGCTCTATAAAAAGCTTCCTGGAAAAGTATTAACAGATGGCCTCTTATTCTCTGAGACTGTTAGTAGCACACCAGATGGTAACCCAAATAAGAAGATTCAACTGAAATTCTCCAAACCAAAGGAAATATGACACTAGCTTTTTAATAGGTGTACAGCATTAGAGGTAGCAAAGAAATGATCAACTAAGATAAAAACTCATTTTCTTGCCCTATTTCAATGTGAAATCCAGTCTTCATTGTCTTACCAGCTTGCCAGATAGTTCATATAATAAATGCTGGAAATGGTTTGCCCAACACGAACAGAAACTTTATTCGAAATGACTGACAGATTTATGAGGTGTAAGGCTAGTCTAAAGAATGAAAATACAAGGCAGAGCCCCAGGGACGAATGCTCTGTGCCACGGGCACTCTTTTCTCTCAAGGACCAGTCATTAGTTTGCAACATGTTGCTCTTATTGTTAAAAATATTAGAACTCAGCTCAACTGTCAAACTTTTGACAGGGAGGTAATAACTGTTCTAAGATAGTCATTATCCTTCCACATATATGACTCATCTACGGGGCAATAAAAAGCCTGGACTGGGTAGGGTTTCCCTCCAAGGCATTACTGTAATACAAATTCTTTACCAGGCTCATGCTTTTGCATTCCAAAGAAATCTTGCCCCATTAGTGTTTAGAAAAGACCAATGGAGCGTTCATGTCTTGGTAGGAAGACATCCTTTTGCCATCTTACGCTACATGAATATATGGGGATGGTTTTGCATATCAGAGAATCCCCAAATGTAAATGTTTCAAGAAGTCCATGGACACCCCCTAGCCCGACATTGGCACTCAGCTACTCCATTCTGCAAACTATCTTGGATCTTCAAATATAGACCCACTTGGGCACATTGTACACATGAAATTTGGCAAAGTGGCTGGTAGTATGGTCTGAGGTATAAACATGCAATATCAAAACATGTATATATACTCTTTGAATCAGACACTTGGGGAAAACGGTGAATCACAGCCTCTCTGACTATACAAGGCTCATTTAATAGGGAGTTAAAACTGAAAAATTCTTACCCTGAACCACTGCTGTTCCCTCTTGTCCAAGTACAGCTCTAATGCAAGCTGGGGTAAACACAAAAGAAACATGGCTGCTACAAAGCTCATCAAATGTATAGGTGCTCATTCCAGTTTTCTTGTGAGCTCTTGAGATAATTAGTTTCAGAAAGAAAAAAAAAAAACCTGTGTACTTGGTCCATCCTCTACTCTTATGGATCCTCCATACCTGTGGAGCCATGCCTGTGGGAATCCATTAATTGGAGGAGACAGACAGGTGCTAGAGCTGACGGGAACAGGTACTGTCTAAAGAAGGAATGTGTTAATCAAAGGGACTGAACAGCACAGGAAACAGTTCAAAGAAGCACAAGTTGTCATGTGTGTCTAAAGGAGAGAGATCCTGGTTCTGGGTTAGTAAGGATAAAATATTTGCTTGAAGACAGAGATAGAACATTGAGCTTCCTCCATTGTAGGATAAAAAATTTCTATCCACAGGCTACCTACTTCTCTAAGAAATATTTGGCTAAATGATTCTGCTTCCCAGGCCTCTGGAAAGTAGACACAAAACCATTCTGGCTGCTGGAAAGAAGGAATTCCCACAATAAATTCTTGGGTTTCTTTTTTTTTTTTTTGTACCAGGAATCGAACTCAGGACCTTGCACTTGCCAGGCAGGCACTGTGCCACTGAGCTATATCCCTGGCCCTCACAATAAACTCTTTACCTTCTTGCCTTATACAAGTATGGTGCATCACTGCCTGGTGTTCCTGCTAGATTGAGTCTATCCTCATTTATGGCACCCTGAGTCAGTTTGGAACTGAGAACCAGATCCAAGAACTGGAGTTCTTAACCTGGGGTCCATGGTCCTTTAGGATAGATCTTTAGAAGTTCAAGGAGCTTCCTGAAATCATAGTTATAAAAGGGGATATACGTGCACATGAGTATACAGGGATGTGACACAAACCGTGTGTTTGCTGGGGTCCTTAATGTAATTAGTCTATAACTCAAAAAAAGGGAAAAATCACTTCTTTAGAATGTGGAGACCTAACCAAGAAGCACTTACAGACCTAGGTGCCATCGCTGCACCCCCCAAAAAAAATGTGCAACAATATAATGCCTAACCTGTGGTCATCGTAAGCATTCCTATTGTTTCTAAAAATCATCAGGAAGGATTTTACCACTTCCCTCAGTTATTTATCAGAAAAGACAGCCATTCCCAAAGTCAAATAACTCTCCTTTTATCAGCTACCAATTCCTCGCCCCACAGATACGATTGTGTTTTTTGTACTGCTAAGTCTTAGAGTAATTGGCTCATCCTTCAAGAATTAAAAGAGAGGTCTTCTGGCAAACTAGTTCTGTTCAACACAAAAATGTCTGAACTTTCTTTACTATGCAGTGCATTAGGACTCAAAAAGAAGCTACATTAATCTCATAATAATTAAATGAAAACATGATTGTCAATTAACTGAATAGGACAATGTATGAATTTGCAAACTACACAGATGTCCTCTCAGACAAAGAAAGCATTTCTGTAAAGTCAAACAGACTGATAATAACATCACATATTTATCATAGTGGTGGATGCAGACAAAATCCCACAGAGAAAGCCTTCCTCTTGGTTTCAGGATTGGCTGCCATCCAAAATTCACAGACTATAAACAATGAAAAACTTTCCATGAAGGAAAGTTAGGGATAGAACTCACTTGGGGTCCCCAACTTTCTGAGGAAGTTCTCAAGCCATAAGTCAAAGTAACATTTTCATCAGCCCAAGGTGGCAGGCAGGATAAACGACTGGCCATGAATGCACACGTTGAGAAGAAACTGTGAGAGGCCCTCAGGAAGTACCTGTGGAATGCTGACTCCTATCCCAGCAGACTGGGCCGGAGAGGAAAGCCCCACAGAAGGTGTTACACCACAGTGGGAAGCTGAACTCCTCCAGCGCTGCTCACTCCAGTGAAACGTGAAACACAACAGCTTCATTGTTGACTTTCTGTTGAAACAAGTTTCTGCTTTCCCCAGCAGCCTAATTCGTTGTAGGTGCTGGCTGGGCTTTTGTGTTACATAAAGTCAAGGTTGAAGATGGCCCTAAGTCAGAACCTAGAGCTAAAGTCTAATGCTGGCCTAGTCCAGACTACAATTTTCTCTGTGATTACTGTTGCTCCAGGTGAGCAGATGTCCACATATTTTACACTCTATTTTTCTGAGGTGTTGACATTTTCCAGCTTTTGAAGATGTAAATTTGTGATGTGTGAAATGAAAAGAAAAGTACAGTACCAGCTTCTTTGAAAATCTGCAAGAAAAAAGACCATTAAAAACATTCTTTCCCCTTGAGGTCACTGGGTTGAATCCACCTTGGGCTGGTTGTTACCTAACCACATGACTAAGACTTAATTGCTAAATATCAAAGTTTCAGAGCATTGAGAGAAGAGAGAGAAAATGGTGCTGAGTGAAGACAAGGAGAAAAACAGGTTAATCAGAAATCTCAGCAGCTGGTTCAGCTGGGGTCTAGGCCCCCAAAAAGGGGTTAATTGTTGCCAGGAGGCTCATAACAATGGTCTCAAACCACTAGAAGTTTGTGGGAATTTAGTTTTTTCAAACTAAAAAATACTGCAGACTGGTTTTAAATAAAGAAGAGGAAGGAGTCATCCTCTCCTGCCCAGTAGATCACAGCCAGACCCTGCCGCCTATAATATATAGGTCACCCCATGAAAAGAAGTAGTGCTTGGAGATTTCATAAACATTTTTAAATCCTTAGCAGAAGCTTTTCTGTGGGCATTGATAGATAAAGAAGACCAAAACCACATGGGCCTACAGATGCTGTTTAATGAGTAAGACTCTGTCCCACACACTGGCTTCTCAGTACCTCCATGAGAGTTACAGATGACCACATATTATGGAACAATCACTGAAACCACATATTAAATTAATACGCGTGCAGAGGCCAAAGGGCTACCGAATATATAAAGTGACTAACACAGTATAGGAAGTCAACACGTGGTGGGTATCACTACTATCACATAGTTGTTTGAAACTGACCAAATTTTACTACTGGACTGAGCTCCCTAGAGCAGATACCTCTTTGTATGTCCTACTATACAGAGCACAGTTCCTGAAATATAGCATCAATGAAGTCAGTGGTCAGTAAATGTTTTTCAATGATTGTATGAATGAAAGAAAGAATGAATGAATGTATGAATGAAAAAGCACAATACAAATATAACATGAAAAGAATGTTCTTTCATTCCCTACATTAAATCAATACTGTTGCATTTACTTCCTGAATTTTTTTTTTTTTTTGGTGGGTACCGGGGTTCGACCTCAGGACCTCGCACACCGGCAGGTGCCCGTGCCGCTGAGCGATATCACCGGCCCCTTTTTCGTATGTGGGTTCCGGGAGTCGAACTCGGGCCCTCGCGCTTGCCAGGCAGGCGCTTATGCCGCTGAGCCATCTCACTGGCCCACTTCTTGAAATTTTTAAAGCCATTCCTTACCACTGCCACTGCTCTATTCTCAATTCTAGCCTGGACTCTTCAAAAGTTTCCTAACTGATCTCTCTTCCACCCATCTTACTTCCTCTCCTAATTTATGTACCACTTTGTAGCCAAATTCTATTTAAAATTCTTATCTGGTCATCATGTCAACCTCCTCCTTTAAACACCAAAATGGATCCACTACACTTAAGATATAGATCAAACTCCTTACCATGGTGGGCCAAACTAAAGATGGATGTAAATTCTTTGCTATCCTTCCCTTCCCCCACCTCCTAATTGAGAAATGGTATCTAGCTGCCCTCACGCTGAGTCTAGGATGGCTTACTGACTTGCTGAACTAATAGAATGTGGCAGAAGTGATGCTTGGGGACATCCAAGGCTAAATCACCTTCTGCTCAGCTTTCTTAGAGAACTCTCTCTGGGGCCACCAGCTGTCATGTAAAAAGGCCAAATGCTCTGAGATAGCCATACTGAAGGATGAAAAGCCACATGAGGAGAGAGGTCAAAAAACACTGAAGCTTCACATATGTATGGAAAGAAACCAACTAGAAGGGCTTCCCAGTATGTTTGACCCATCTCTGTCCCTGACCCAGATGCCCACAGATAATTCTCCATCCTCTCTGCAATAGGAGGGTGTCTCTTGGTGTAAAAGGAGGAAACCCATGGGGTTGTGAGGGATTGCAAAGGAGTGATTTGGGCTTTGAAGGTAATGTAGAGATGATGGGAGGGGTCAAGGAGCTGGGTTGGTCTGTTGTTTAAAACCTTCTGGGTTCCTCTCTGTCTCTGGCCATTGGTATATGCCTCCCTCTCTTTACATTCATTCTTCAAACACCTTCCACCCTAATTTTCAGATTCTGCACTTGCAAATTTATCTACAGGACAAAACTTTCCAAAATTAATACACAGTGCACCTTCCTGGTCATTCTCAGATGTGCACAGAGCTGCAAAAAGTTTGAGTCATGCCAGGTATGGTTGTGCATACCTGTAATCCCAGTAATCTGGGAGGCTGAGGCAGGAGGATCATAAATTCAAGCCCATCCTGGGCAACTTAGCTACTTAGCGGGACCTTGTCTCAAAAATTTCAAAAGGGGCTGAGGATGTAGCTCAGTGTGAAGGCCCTAGGTTCAATCCCCAGAAAAGGAAAAAAAGAATACAACCAGAGAGTACATCATCCAGACCCAGCTGTCCCTCCACTGCCGTGAGGCCATCTGAATCAGAGACCAACCACCGAACCACCCCAGCTTCCTGACCTACAAAATTGTAAGCAAATTGACATGGCTACTTTAAGTCACTAAGTGTTTGTTATGCAGTGATACATAACTGCAACTTATGGCCCACAAGATCATGCACAACCCAGCCCCTCACTCTTTTCTCCGGACTTATTACAGGACACTCTTTTCTGGTTTTGCATCCAACCTTATTGACCACCCGTGATATCTTTTGTCTCAAGGCTGTGTATACACACAATGTCTCACCGCCACAAAACCACTACCAGCCTTCTCTATTTGACTACCTTGTCCTCCAGGTCTTAAAATATCATCTCAGGAAAGGTCTCCCTAAATCCCCAGACTATGTCAGATTCCTATAAATGTCACTCGCCCCACTGTCTTGTCATCTTTTATGGGTCTGCCTTCCACTTTGGGCTGAAAGTTTTTCCACTACAAAAAAAACAAAAACAAAAACAAAAATAAAAAGAAAGTCCATCAGCCCAACACCCAGTAAATTGCTTAACACTTGTAGATGCTCAATAAATATTGGCTGGTTAGTTGATTTGTTGAATGAATGACTGTATTGATGCATGATGCAAAAACAGTGAAACAAATGCCGGAAGCCAGTACCTAATCCAACCTCAGTGATCCCTTTCTTGTGGACCTATAGGAAATAACCAACCTTCTCATAGGAACAGCACTTAAATGTATGTAAGTCAGTATCTCATCCATCATTCCATTTCCTTGACCTAGTCTCTTTAGATCTGCTATCTCCCAAGTGGAAAGAACACTTATAACTTATTTAAGAGGTCATAGACCTCATACGAGAATAAAGGAAGATTTTGAGTATTAATATGATTTTCCCTTACAAGTAGAATATTTTCTAACTGGCTATGGAATATTTAGGTCAATATATCCCATAGACACCTCAATCTCAAGGCTTCACCTATTTTAAAAATACCAGTAAACTCCACCAGATATCTATCCATGATAGGACCTGTACAAAGACACACCATCTAAGGCTGATGTCTTTGTTGCATTTAACTCCTAAGGAAAACGGACTTTGAGGATTCACTTTCCAGGCCAAGCAGAATTTGTGACTCCTCCATGAAGAAAGTTTGGTTGTCATCCTGCTCAAAACACATATGCATATGCCTGTGTACAGAGAGTGCAGTTCATGGTAAATTTAGCTTTTCAGCTTTGAGACACTGAATGATCATATTGAAAGCATTCAAAATGCTAAGCGCCTATGGGAAAAGAAGGGAGTGTTCTTCGTATATCAGGAACTGACTGAGTACTAGGGGGACTTTGGTGATCAAAGTACTGGTGACCTAACTATAGTCCATTTACAAAATAAACTAGTCGCTGAGGTTCACATGTGTTTGACTGTCAAATAACTTCACCATCATGCATCACTATACATCAATACCTCATACTGCTTTGTGTTTATTGAATATTCACTTTCTCTGGACTGTTGATAAATAAACAGTTTAGCCAGCTCATTTCAGCAGCACCACTTCCTTGTCTCTAAGTGTTTGCCCAGTTATTTGAGTATTTATTACTTTGTGTCATTATTATTTCATAAAATATTGGAAAACTAATAAGTAAAGTGCTGATTCAAGTGATGCAATGTGTAATACTCATAAATACAATTGAAATATAGGCATTAGGAATTGAAAGTAGCAAATTTTTGGGTGGTGTTCAATTATAAAAGCAAAAAGCCAGCATTTTAAAACTTTTTTGAAACATTAGAAATTTTGATCTAAAACTACATCTAAAATAATTTAATAAGTGGAGATATTTAAATATTTTAAGCAGAGTACTGAACTCTCTCATTATAATGTGTAAGCTCATTCTGTAATTTTCACGTCTTTTATTTTGTATGATAGTGATGAATTTCTTGTATCTTATTTAATCCTCATAATTCAAATGAGAACAATAAATCATAGTAAGCCCTTAGGCTAGGCACTAAGAATTTAGAGATGAAACATGTGGTCCTGCTTCTAGGGCACACACACAATGAGAGAATTCCCACACATGGTGGGACAGGAGGTCTTAGAGGTGACCACAAAGATTATGGGTGCACAGAGGTGGGATATCCAATCCTCCTGTGGGTCTGATTTCTTACCACAGGGATGTCTGTTGAGAGTCTTATGTGATAAGCAGGAGAAGGCAAGGTAAAGGAGGTTGAGAAGGGTATTCTAGGGGCAAAGAAGATCATGCACGCCTAAGGTATGTGACAGTATGATGTTTACTGGAACATGAACTTTGAGATGGGGAGGAAAAGGAAGTAAGACTGGAGGAGACAAGGCAGGATTGGTGACAAGGACTAAATTTTGAATAACTTTAGTCCCTAATCAGATGACCCTCTGCTATTATAAAAAGAGCCACTTTACTTTGCTTTGCTTCGCTTCACTTTCCTTCCCTTCTATTCCCTTCCCTTCCCTTCTCTCCCCTTCCTTTCCCTTTCCTTTGCCCCCTTCTTCTGCCCTCCCATCCCCTTCCTCTTCCCCTTCCCTTCCCCTCCCCCCTTCCTTCCTTTCTCAAGGCCTGATGCATACTAGGAAAGCATTCTACCACTGAGCCATACTTCCAGCACAAAAGGGCTTGAATTTTAATTAATTTTAAAAACATCAATCAAGTACTGGAGAGGAAACTACTGATGTAGCCTCATAAATTTCTGAACTAAGCTAATAACAAGAGAAATGGATGGGAACAAAAGTCATTGGAAGGTAAAACTGTCAGGATTCATGACTAGTTACTGCAGTGAATAAGAAGGAGGAATCATAAGTAGGACCCAGGTTTCTGTTACATGCTCCTGTCCTTCACTAAAATAAGGGCTGAGAAGTACACCTTGTATGTTGTGACAGTCATTGAGAGTGGAGGGGAGTGTAGTTATGGAAGCAGATGACAATGGCCTGAGGGCTGAGGCCAAGCTGAGAAGCACAACAGAGACTAATTCAGCTCTTGAAGAATAATACTCAGTCCAGGGGAATACAGCCAGGCAGCAGATGCTGAAGAAGACTCATCTGTACCCCAAATTCCAAACTTCTTGTGGCTAACACTGAGCAGAATAAGAAATTAAGATAAATGTCAGGCTTGAATTTCTTTGGACTTTGAAATTCTACACTTTGGACTTACATTCACAAAAAGAAAAGATTTCAGTTTTGAACTTTTAACTTCTTTAGGCCTTACCTTCTAAAAGCAAGAAGATTTAATTTTGAGCTTTCCTTTCTTTCCATAAATTAGATCATGGGGTGAGGGTTATATTCAAATTTGAGATCTCAGTGCTGCCCATATGTTATTGTTGGAGAATCTTTAATTTGTCGTTCAACCCCATCGCAGAATCTCTGAAGCCCTCCACTAAACAAGATGGATGAATACAAGTTAGGATGAAAACAAAAGAGTGTATTGTCAGCCATGTATACAGACCAGTCTTGAATTACAGTTAGTTAGCCTGTTGTTCTGACCCATTCCAGAACCTTCTGAAGCAAAAATCTATATTGCCTCCCAGGAGCCCCAGGAAGTGACCCAAAGGAGCAATGCTCAGAACTGGAGGGTAAAAGCTGAGGGCAGTGCTGAGAGATTGCTGATCTGCTTTCCTTACCCAAAGAGGACAACCATACCCCAGATGACCTCAGCCATAGTGCAATGTTGTTGAGAGAATAAAGAGCCAGGAAACACTCAGACAGAACAGGAAGGAGGCTAGGTAATTTAGTTATCAGTCTGTTTAGGCGATAGAAAGATACCGGGGAATCATGGAGAAGTAAGACAGAGCAAATTCCCAACCCCATTTAGCTCTCATGCTTAAACTATGGTCTCCAACTCCCTCAGGAATAATGGTGATATTTTAACTCCATTTGTCTGACTCCTATATATGTCTTCCATTTGAATTGGAACTCAGGAAGAGGAGAGAAGAGAGGTGATGAGGGGGAGGGAAGGGGGAGGGAAGGGGAAGGGAGGGGAAGGAAGGGGAGGTGTTATCAATTAACTCCTAAAACTCCAGCGATTTCCAATATAATCCAAATGTCCCCAAATCCTTCAAATTTCTAAATTCATCCTTTCCTTGGAAATCCAAGTAAAATGACTATATGATAATCCATATAGTCAGAGAAGTAGATTCATCATCAGTATTTTCAAGGATTCCCAGAAGAGCTTGAACCTTCCTAACACCTCCATTTCTAAATTTCTTATTCCCACTTATTTCTGCTTACTCACTTACTTTTTGTTTCTGCAACTGTTATCCTCTCTTGCCCTACTTTGCCCTGTTTTTAACAGCCCTTCTGTCATTCATTCCTGCAAACACCCCTGATCCACGTTATTCTATGTAACAAACTTTTCCTTAAGTCTTTTTTTATTTTTTTTTTGTGGGTACCGGGGGTCAACCTCAGGACCTCGTGCGCCGGCAGGTGCCCGTGTCACTGAGCGATATCACCGGCCCTTTTTTTCGTATGTGGGTTCTGGGAGTCGAATTCGGGCCCTCGCACTTGCCAGGCAGGCGCTTATGCCACTGAGCCATCTCACCGGCCCTCCTTAAGTCTTGAGAACAGTGGAGTGGAACTACTACATAGAACACAAAAGGAAGCAATTCAGAATTAAAGGTTAGATGTCTTGAAGTCCCTTGGTTTCCCGGCCATGGTATTTGTCAGTAGGTGTCTTTCTTCTCAAACCCTAACCTCTTCTCTTGTCACTGGTATCCATTCTCCCTATGCAGCAATTCTCCGACCTCCCCTCTTTAACAAGTCCCAGAGTCCCCATCACACCCACTCTCTAGGACAAGAGTCAGCAAATGTTTTCTCTAAAGGACCATTGCAATCCATACGGTCTCTATTATCACTGCTCAACTCTGCTTTTGTAGTGAAAAAATTGCCAAAGACAATACATAAATGAGTTGATGTGCCTGTGTTCCAATAAAGCTTTATTTACAGAAGCAGACAGTCAGCCATATTTAGCCCTTGGGCCATAGTTTATCAACCCCACTCTAGAAGAAAGCTGAAAATTTTCCTCAAGTCCTTCAATTCCTTTATTATATATGGTGACTGAGCTCTTCTTTATCTCAACTCCTCTCATTACAGACTTGGTTCTAGATCCTCTCTATGCATACTACTGAGCCCTTTAGAAAAATCCCTAGACCAGAGCCTTTTGTTTTTAGTTGAAATGTCATCATTTCCTAGTGTCTTAGCTTTTCTGTAGTAAGAAACAATCCTTAAATCTCAGTGACTTACAAAAACAAACTTTTATTTCTCCTATAAATTATAGGTCCCAGGTTGTGGGTCAGCTCTGCTCTGTGTGTCTTCTCATTCTAGGGTCCAGGTTAAAAGTACAGTCTCCTTTTGAAGATGATTTTACTTATGGCAGAGGGAAAGAGGGAGACGCCTGGCAGAAACTCAAAATGCCTCTTTAAACTTCTACTGGGATGTAGTGGGTTGTTCACTCACGTTCTTTTAGCCAAAGGAATGCATGTAGCCAAGCTGGACCGCTATGGGACAGGGGAGCATGACCCTCCCATGTGAGGACCAGTGCTATGCATGTCATATGGCACTGAGCAAAGACGTTTCATACCCTTACATGCAGCTGAGGAGAGAGAATATTATATTCTGCCATGCCTAGAAGGCCAAGTTGCTTAACTCATTCTATTTATGAAATAGTTGTTTTCTTCCTGTTTCTTTATATACTAAGTCTCTGAGGAAAAATTATTTTGTATCCCTGGTGACACACAGGGCTTTCTAATGCCTACATCAGTTGCACATCTGCAGATCCCCTCAGAAGATGGGGATTTCTACAGATGCCTCAGATCCTCCATTGTCTGTTGGTTCTCAGGAGCTTACTTACAAATGTTGACAAGCAGACTCCACCAACATGCCTTCCTGAGTGACTATGAGGTGTGAAAATTCCCTGCCATGCATTGGGAAGTACTGTAAATGAGAAGTAGAACTATGCCTTGTTACATCATGAAGGAGTGTGGAGTTGTTATCACAGCATAACCTAATCCATACTGACTAATGCAGACTGTCTTTGACAAAAGAGTCTTGCAAGGAAATTAGTAGTGTGAACGTAATTTCAGGAGTCAGACAATCTAGTTAAGGATCTTATTTTCCTCAAGTACTTTAACAGCTCCAATTTTTTATGAATAGTTGCTATAGTGACAAAGGCTTATTCTTTTCTCTTCATTTAGGCAGGTGCTCAAAGATAATTTCTGATCCTTGTTTGAGTGGTTGTACAAATTTGTTTAACAGTATTTACTAATCTGTAATGAATTCCAAAAAAGGTTGTTGCCACATAGTCTTAATTTTTAAATCAAGTATTTATTAAGTATACATTCCAGGGGCTTTTCTAGGTGTTGGATATTTAGTAGTAAACAAGAAATGAATGGTTCCTTCCTTCAAAGGAGTGAGGAATGTTCTCAAGGAAAGGAAAAGGGTGCGTTAGAGTGTATAACACGGGACCTATCATGGTCAGAGGGGATAGAGAAAGCCTCCTAGAAAATACGACTTCCTCACTGAAATTAGAAAAATGAATAGGAATAAGTCTGGCATAGCATCTATCAGTAAAATCTTGATTAATAAATAAATAAATAAATAAATAAATAAAATCTTGGAATATTAAAAGAAGAAGATATTAATGTTAATTCAAAATACTGGCTAGTTTAGTTAAATAATTAATACTTCATTTATAAACTAAAATTCTAGTACTTTTATATGTATTTCTTCATTTTACTGTTATAAATTCTCAATAAGGAAGATTGAGAATATATTATTTTTTCTGTTTTATAAAAATTTTCTGTGCAACATATTTGTGTCCGTTACTCCTTACCATTTCCATATACACTGGCCCAACTTCCAACTTTCCTGAGTCTCTTCGCCAGGACACTGTCTCTAACTATTAGCGTCTGCTCCACTGCCCCAAAAGCAGCCCTGAAGAATAAGACATTAATCTCCACACAGGAAGCAGCTTTGAACCAAAGACTGATGGAAGTCAATGTATGAATGACCCAACTTCATCCCTCTGAGGCATATGTTCTACTCTGGTGCCCAGAAGCCTCCATAAGGATTTAGCTCCAGTTGCCCACAGTAATAATCTGCTTAATAACATATCCTTTACTGGTTACTTTTTATTCCCTGTGTTACTTCTTCCTCTACTGGTATTTCCTGCACTTACCTCTGTGACAGTTAGCTGTGTGTATGGATTTGGCTAGGCCATGTTGCAGTTTTTGGTCAAATACCAGTGTAGATGTTACATGAAGGTGTACTTGGGTTCATATTAATATTTAAATCAGAAGATTTTGAGTAAACCGGATTATCCTTCATAATACTGATGGGCCTGATCCAATAGTTGAAGGCCCCAAGAGGAAAAGACTGAGATCTACCACAGAGGAGGGAATTGTGCCCCCAAGCTGCCCTTGGACTTAGGCTGCAACATCAACTTTTCTCTGAATTGCCATCCTTCTGGCTTGCCCTGTGGATTTAGGACTTACCAGCACCCACCATTACATGAGCCAGTTCCTTAAAATTAATCTTCTCTCTCTCTCTGTCTCTCTCTCTCTGTCTCTCTCCATAGATATAGATATAGATATAGATATAGATATAGATAGAGTCTGTATTAGTCAGCTTTCCCATCTCTGGAACAAAATACCCAACACTAACAACTTAAAGGAGGAGAGGTTTGATTTGGCTTGTTGTTTTAGGGGGATTTAGGACATGGTCAGCTAGCTCCAAGGCAGAAGTGGCATAGTAGAAGGGCATAGCAGAAGAAAACTGTTCACCTCATAGCACCTAGGAAGCAGAAAGTGAAGAGAGGAGCCAGAAAGGAAAATACACCCCCTACAGGCATGCCCTCTGTGACACAGTCTTCCAACAAGGCCTTCCCTCCTAACAGACCACTTAGCTATGAACTTATCAGTACTTCATCCCACTGTTGAATACAACACCACCATGATCCAATCACCTTTCCAAACCCCCACCTCTGATCATGATACTTTGGGGGAACATCCTAGATTGAAATCATAACATTGTACCCCTGGCCACCAAAAGACTCGTATACGTCTTATTATGTAAAAAGTACTTAGTCCATCTTTAAGAAGTGCCAAAGTCTTAATAGTATAAGCATTGCTGTAAAAGTCAAAGTCCAAAGTCTCCTCTGAAACTCCAGGCAAACTCTTAGCCACAAACTCCTGTAAATGTCAAAAAGAAAGTTAGATATTTCCAACATACAATGTCACAGGCTGAACATTTCCATTACAAAAGGGAGGAGCAGGAGGATAGAAAGGAATCAAACTAAAGAAAGACCAAAAACTAGCAGGGCAAACATTAAATCCTATAGCTCCATGTCTAGCACCGTGGGTAAGTTGTGGCCAGCTATGAATTCCCCAAACCTTGGGCAGCCCTGCCTTTATGGCCTTCCTGATTGCAGTCCACATGACCTCTCTCCTGAGCTGACTCTGCTCACTACTTGTGGCTTTCCTACACAGATGATCACTGTTTCTGGCACCTCCAACTTCCTGGGGTCTCCACTGCACCATCAGCATCACTTTCAACAGCTTCAAGCATCACCCTTTTGGGGGCTTTTGGCAGGGACTATGACTTTGCTGCACATTTTTGCCTTGCCTCCCAGGCTTTCCCCTGAAATCTGGGAGGAAGGATCTATGACCTCATAACACTTGCATTCTGCATGCCTGAAAAACTAGTACCATGTGCATGATGCCAATGTCTGCCACCATCTTGTGCAGTAGTCTGGCCTCCTTGGACCATGACTGCAAAAGCCTCTCAGTGCCTGGATGCCTGAACTCAGGGAAACATTTCCCTATGTGGCACTGAATTATGAAGGGCTGTGGGGTTCTCTTTTCATGCTATAGTCTTTCAAAGGAGTTCACTCTTTTACATCTTTGAGGCTATGAGGGTAGAGTCTGGCTGGTTCCTGAGATGTTTTCAAGGAATCTTTCCTATTGTTCTGATGAAAAATACTTCTTTTTGGGCCAGTGAGATGGCTCAGTGGCTTAAGCGCCTGCCTGGCAAGCACGAGGGCCCGAGTTCGACTCCCGGAACCCACATACGAAAAAGGGGCCGGTGATATCACTCAGCGGCACGGGCGCCTGCTGGCGCGCGAGGTCCTGAGGTCAACCCCCTGGTACCCACAAAAAAAAAAAAGAAAAGAAAAATACTTCTTTTTATCAGTATTAATCTCTTCAGCAGCCACACCTGTTTTTGCCTCAATTTTACATGTAGTTCCTTTTGGACCAAAATTTAATTTTTTCAAATTTTTCTGCTCTGTCTTTTGCCCCAGATTCTTACTATAAATCTGGCTAAAAACAGCCAGCAGTACCCCTGCCACACTCTGAATGTTGGGTTGTCTTGTAATTTCTTCAACCAGATTAATTAGTCCATTGCCTTTAACCTCAGTCTCCTGCAAAGTCTCAGGACATGGGCAAAATGTAAACAAATTCTACCAGAATGTTACTTACATGTCCTCTAGTTCAACTACCAATGGAGTCCTTGTTCCCATCTGAAACCTAATGAGCCTAGCCTTTAATGTCCATATTCCTATAAGCATTGTAGTTTTCTGAGCTCCAACTAGAATCATCCATCAAACTGTGTTTACAGCATGCTAGGGCTGCTCTTGTCCAAATCTCCATTTTTTTCCAAACTCCTCCCACAAACCAGTTCCAATTATTTCTAAACCATATGGTTAGGTATAGTCACAACCATGGGCCCACTCATGGTACCAATTTTCTGTATTAGAGAGATTTCCTGTCCCTGGGACAAAATACCTGACACCCACAATTTAAAGGAGGAGAGGCTGCATTTGGCTCATGGTTTTTAGTGGATTCAGGCCATGGTCACCTGGCTCCAAGACAGAACAAGTATAGTGGAACAGCACGACAGAGGAAAGTTGCTCACCTCATGGCAGCCAGGAAGCAAAAAGAGAAGAGAGGAGGCAGAGAGGAAGATATGCCCTCCAAAAGCACACCCCCTTTGGCATATCTCTTCTAATCAGGCCCCACCTCCTAACAGCACATTCAGCTAAGAAATCATCAATGGATCAAACCACTCATAAGTATAGCACAGCCCTGATCCAGTCACCTTCCAAAAGCCCCCACCTCTGAACACAAGACTTTTGAGATACATTCTAGATCAAACCATAACAACTTATACAGACACAGACACACACACAGACCCACACACACACACACACACACACACACTCACACAATGCCTGATGGTTCTGTTTCTCTGGAGAATCCTAATACAATCTCCCAAATAAAATACTTGTACCCAAATCATTTTTAAGGTCTGTTTCTTCAGAAACCAAACAGCCTTACAGATAAAGATTCCACAGCAGAAACCAGCTATGTGTCTTGCTAAGTTCGTAAGATAATTGAGATCTAGAGCTCAAACTAGAAGCCCTACTTCCTGACTTCCTGAACAGTACTACTTCCACCTATGAACATTTGGCCAACAATTGCCAACCACTGCCTTCCTTGTGCCCATGGCAGCCATGATGAGTTGACCTTTTTCTCTGGGTCTAATTGCATCCTGATGAGACAACCTCCCTCCTTCACCAAAAAAGGAAACACACAAGAGTCTGGAGCATGAAATTCAGTGTCACCCCTAGAAACTGAATCTTATGGTCTAACCACAGCTGAGGCACCTTTCTCCAGGCTACTTTGAGGCCTCCAAACTCAGCATGGCCTGACCAAGTCCAGGCAGCACTTTGCATTGCTGGACTGAGTAAATGAATGAACACCTCCAGCCAAAGTAAGTTATTTCGAAGTCTCTTGTTCTGGTGGCCTTTGGGAAAACTGGCTGAGAACAGACCAAAAAGTAACAAAGCTGGTCCTATCATTCCTGAGACCCATCCATGAGCCTAGAGCTCATTCAAATACTTGTCAAAGTGCTTACAGATGCTACAATTTCCATCATTACAGAATCCAATGAAGGCCATTGATTTGGGGAAGTAGATTTGCAAGATAAACTTTGCAAAAATGACCAATCCTAGCAGGTTAATAGCAGCAAAACTAGGTGGTGCAGTGACCTTCTAGTCCCAAAGCTGTCTCCATTGGTCTGGGAAGCTCCTAACAGATAGAGCTCTGAACAAAGTCTCCCTTCAGCCTCAAGAAAATGCAGCCTCTTCCCCGTGTTTGCTGTGGACTTTTGGCTTGCACTGCTGAAGCCTACCAAGAGAAGGAAGCCATCAAGAATGGCTTAGGTGGCAGGTTATATGGAAAATGATCACAGAAACCATGGAGCCTTCAACAGAGGAAATATTTGAGCAAGGTCTGGCCTCTGTTCTCTCACCCCACCTTCGACCTGGCATGATATTAGAAATGCAGCACAGGTCCAGCTGGGAAAACAAAGATGCTGGGACCTAGGACATTCTAGCTGAACTTTTCTCCAATATAAGCACATATAGTTCACTAAGGTGGCTTTAATGAGGCACTAATGTGGCTTTAATGAACGCAGAAGCAAAAATCATCTGGACCAGAGATGAGGGCACCTGACTCCTAGTGTCAGCATCACCACCCACCCCCTAGGTGGCACATCCAAGGTCAAGGACTGGCCAAATGCAGAGTGATGATGCAGCAGCATACTCCTTCTGATGCTTGGGTTTGGGACAATCCAAATGGTTCACATGGTCTTGTCATAGCCTAACAACCCAGTGAGATAGGCAGGACTATCATGCCCTTTTACACATGAGGAAGTTGATTATGGCTGAGAGAGGTTAACACACTTACCTAAAGTCATACAGCTAGTCAGTGATGGACTAAGAATTCACACTCCAAATTCAGGGGCACAATCTCATCCTCCATGGTTTTTCTTACAAGCTCCCAAAGAGTGACTGAAATGTAACAAAACAAATATTTTTCCAAAACTTATCAGGCCCTATTCTAAGTGTTGAGAATAAAATGGTAAATAAGATCCACAAGGCCCTGCTTTCTGGACCTGCATCCTAATGGGAGAGACCTATAATTACCCATTAACAAGAACATAACTCAAATTTGTAAAACAGTAAGTTCCATAGAGTAAATGAAGCCAGGTCATATGTGAGAGAAATGGAACAGATCTAGATAGAGTGGACTGGAGAATGAGGCAAATGATGCTCTCTAAGGCCCAAGGCTGTTGAGGAAAGCATGCTCCCCTGGGCTATGCATGTGTGTGTTCAAGGGCAAGTCCTACTGTCCAGACTGGGATCTGGCCTCCAGAGGTGATAACCTGCAGGGTAATCCCACACCCTGCTCCCTCTGCCAGGAGGCCTTCCCCCCAGTCTGCAGTAACCGGAAGTGGCTCTCAGGCTCTATGCTGGCCTGCTACCATGAGAGTCAGGATCCCGCTGCCCTAAGAAAGTCAGGAAATCTGTATGTGTGTGAGGCTGGAAATGGGAAACTCTTCAAAGCCTAGTCTATAAGAAAAGAAGGAAGATAAATGCGTGGGATTTGTGTTGTTACTCACAAAGAACACAACTCAGAGTCTAGGCCAAAATGGGGAAAAAAACTCCAAACACATGTGGCCTTTTACAAGAATACAGAGGAGGACAGTGCCTAGATGGGGCAATCCTGACCCAAAAAGGAGTTTTATTCTAGGTCACCCTGTGGGTCAGGGTCAAATTTAGGGTCAGTGCTTGAATCTCTGTCTCGGAAGAACAAAGGTAGGAACACAGTCCCTAACCTCCACATGCTCAGAGCTTAGGCAAACAAGGAAGAAATGGTCCAAATAACTGCCACAGATCTTGATCCCTGCACAGTAATCATTCCTCTTAAATGTTTGTACTCATCAGCAGTGGCAGCCTGGCAGGTGCAGGCGAGTTGCTTTTGAATGGGTTCAGGTGAATTCCTCCCATCCTTCTCCCCAACTCATGGAGTGCAAAAAGGAGAAGACAGGTGCCACATGCTGCACTGGACACTGAGGGTTCATTTCTGTGCCCCATTCTGTTGAGCAATCAGGCCCAGAAGAGAGGAAGTGGCTAGCACAAGGTCCAGCTCTCAGGTGGCAGAATGGGATCAAGCCCAGATCTTCCTTTGCTGTTGCTTTTGAGATCCCCCAGCATTTCTCTAGGGCTTGATTTGCCATACAGGTCCCAACGAGGGACCAAAGAATGCGGGCCCTTCAGTTGCTCTGGTTGATCCAACAAGCCATAAACTAGAAATTTGAGCGTTGCCTCTCCCCACTGGCTCATGAAGATCTCCAGCAAGATGAGAGAAACTTGTGAGGAGTCAGAGGAGATGAACATTAACATGTTGGGACCTTGGGGACTAAATCAGACCCAGGATCACACTGTTTGATATGCCACCTATTAAAAAATGTCAGTGCTCCCTTTGCTGCCTTCTGCATTAGTCACTTTCCCAACACTCACAACTTAAAGGAGAGCTTTAAATCTGGCTCACAGTTTCAGTCCATGGTTGGCAGCTACAAGGCAGAAACATCATGGCAGAAGGTCATGAGCATAGGACAGCTGCTTAGTTCATGATGGCAAGGAAGGGGATTGGGAAACAGAAGATGAGGCAAGGGAGAAGTTTGGGAAACAGAAGATGAGGCAAGGGACAAGTCATATAGACCCCAAAGCCATGACTCCATGACCCACCCAGACACACACAGAAGTGTGCTTCACTAATCCTCTGGGTGAATCCCAAAGCAAATCAAGTTGAAACCCCATCCTAACCACCACACCTTCCACCTCCTCCCTGGCTACATGGAGTGAACTCCAATACTGGTCCTGCTTGCAGACCAGACACACACCTGGACCTGGGGCAATCGTGTCAGCAGCGGAGCTTATGTTGGTACAGCATGCATGCAGGCCCTCCCAAAGCCAGTACACAATGGCCATTGGTTAAACTTGAACTCTGCCTTTCCATGGGCTTGGAATAAAGTCATCTGAAACTTGCGTGCCTGTACAGATATGTATTAGGAAGAGGGCAAAAAGAGAAAAGTGGAATATTACCTCCAGTGACTGTAGCAGGTCACTTCCTCTAAACACCCATCCCCATAGGCAGGCCTAAGAGCCTATTTGTTCTCCATGTGAACACGTGACACATATTACCACCCACCTTGGCATAGAATTCTTTGTGCCCAGCTTCAGCTCTGACCACCCCGAGACTTTGAGTTCCCTCAGGACAACTCCCACAACTGCATCCAAGTCACACTTTCTGTGTAGTGAGCCCAGGTTTTGCCAATAAAAATACAGGACACTCAATCAAATTTGAATTTCAGATAATGAATATCGTTTTAGTACAAGTATGACGCATGTGATATTTAGGATATAGTACTTACATTAAGCTATTGTTGGTTGTTGATCTGAAGTTCATACCTAACAAGGCATCCATCCTGCATTTTATCAGGCAACCCTGCTCCTACAGCCCCCATGGTGACTCGTACCTGCCGCCAACGTGGGCTGATGGAGAAAACAGCATAGTATCCTGTTTTGCAAAAGTATTTGGAAATAAATACTATAGGCTACAACCGCAGCATTTGTGCCATTTTTGGAGGACATTTCACCATAGATAAATCCTGTACCTGTGGGACACAAATGAGATCTAGTCCCAGAGGGAGAAAAATGAGTTACAAAGCAGTTAGAAAACAACCCCAGGGGATCCGAGACCCGAGCTTCATCTGCCGGGTATTTTATTCTCGTTAATTCATAACAGTGTCTTTAAAATCCTGGGCTAGAATTCTAGAACAGTCAGTATGTGTAACAGTCATTACTCCTTGGAGACACCCTCTCCGCCAGCTGGACGCCCTTCGTGCGTTCTTGGTGCCACAGCGGCCTCTAGTGTCTCCTGGAGGAACCACATTCTATCTCCATCACCGAGTTTGAGGACTCCGGAAAGCCAGGGTGGAAGACTGCGGCGCCTCTTGGTTGCACAGAGGCATGGGCTGTGTGACAAGATCAGAGGAGCAAGGCACAAATCCAACTGTGCGTCTTGGAAAACAAGCTCTTCCCTGTTGCTGTCAAGCTCAGACCAGACTATGCCAAAGTGTAACATAGCTGCTGACCCAGTTTTACAGATGTTTTCGTATAAATGGACTTGGCTTTGTGAATATTTTTCTCTAACAAGCTGTGGTGGTAGAAATGTCAAAAAGGAAAAAAAAGCCCTTTTAAATGGGATGAGAGACAGTTCCACTCAGAATTGATTCACATTCTACCAGCTGGTGGGACGTAAGTGAATAGTTGGGGGATGTGGGAAAGGTAAATCCGCTGGATTTAGGATCCCTCCCACCCCTACCCAGTGCCTCTTACTGTCAACCTAGCAACAGTCTCGCTTCATTTCCTATGAAGGGCCGCACCACCGATCAATTATTAAAAACACACGATTCCCATAACTTTCTTCATTTTCATATATGTAGCTCAGGGCAAGAGGTTCTCTGCCATGGCTTCCCTTTGGTTTGAAAGCAATACAAAGAAAAAAAGCAATTGGAAAATACAGCCATGGGAAGGCAGGTGCTTGATC
This sequence comes from Erethizon dorsatum, assembly GCA_028451465.1. Lineage (NCBI taxonomy): Eukaryota > Metazoa > Chordata > Mammalia > Rodentia > Erethizontidae > Erethizon > Erethizon dorsatum. The sequence goes on from CM051842.1 coordinate 134,017,559, forward strand.
CTTACACACGTGTGCTTGCCCTCCAGTTACATACAAAGGCAATTTTCCAAACGGGTGGTCACCAGCCTTCCTTCCTTCCCAAGTTGATTTTCTGGCAGCTCCTAGCTTTGAGTTGATTCCCGCATGCATCACTTCAACTGAAATCTACTCCTCAGGTCCGTGTGCAATATTGTGGGTGCAGCAGTCCTTACACTGAGGTCTGGACTCAGAGGTGGACTTCCAATGGACTTGGTGGACTTGGGTCTGAGGATTGCTTCATTGGCTAGCTGTAAATTCTTGGGGGAGTCGCTTACCTCTCCTGGTCTTTGGCCCAGGAGCTGGGTGGGCATCCTCCTAACCTCCAGTCCCTGATTCTGGTTGTGCTGCCTTTGGTCTTCCTCAAACTCTTTAAAGACAATCCTTTACATCCATTCAATTAGCAAACATATCAGTGCCTAAAATGTGTCAGGTGCTGGGTTAAACACTTAGTGTAAAGAAATGGTTAAGAAATGCCTCCTCTCTTAGAAATAGATCACTGCACAACAATATGAGTAGTACTAGAAGAAAGACAGACACGTGGCTGTTCTGCATCCTGCTGATAAGAGGGTGAATTTGTGCCACCTCTTTGGCAGGCAATTTGGCATTACCTTCCAGATTCTCAAATGCCTACACTACATTATTTGGAAGCCCCAGTTGCTTGACTGACTGTAGTTAATTTAAGCATAAAGGGTGTTTCTTGTTGCTGTTGGTGGTGGGGTCTTTTGTCTGTTTGTTTTGGGAAAGGCTATTGAGTAGCTCACAGAATCTCAGGGAAGGCCAGTCTCGGACCTCAATAATGGGTAAGGAGAAGGGTGACCAGGCAGTTGCCATGACCACAGCCAAAATCATACCATAAAAATACTCTGGCAACAACATAGCCCATTGCCACTGCTGGACACTAGCAGCCACTGTCACTCTGGAGTCTGGATGCTAAGCCATGCTGCCAGTGCTTCCTACTGCACCCTCTGGGAGAAGGTCGGTCACAAGTCACCTGCCCGCTCTCTAACCACAGGGAAGCAGAGGGAAAGTGAGCATCTGGTATTTTGTACTTGTACAAAGTAGGCACTGCCTCCTGTCCAAAATAATAGAGTGGGAAATTTCCCAAGTAGAGGAAGACATTTATAATGCTGGTGGCCAAAACCACGACAGATGTCCTCTATCTAGGCCTTTGACCTGCAGATCGCATTCCTACTATTTTATCCTTTAGAGATATGTTAACACAAAGGTGCACAAAGATGAACTCACAGTAACATTCCTGCATCATAGTTTATAATGGAAATGACACGAAAAGCCAGATGCGCTTGTGAATGCCTGTAATTCCAGCATTCTGGGAGGCTGAGGCAGGAGGATCACAAGTTGAAGCCCAGTCTAGGCAACTTAGTGACTTACCAAGACCCTGTCTCAAAATTTAAAAATAAATAAATAAATAAATAAAGGGTGGGGGTATAGCTCAGTGCAAAGGCCCTGAGTTTAATCTCTAGTACCACCACACACACACACACACAAAGATAATGGAAACAACCTAAAGAGTCAGCAATAGGAGTGTAAGGAAACTACAGAAAACAGTGCAGCTATTATAAAGACTGTACTCCTTCAATTCACAGACATTTGCTGGAGGTATTACTATGTGCTATGTACTGGAAGACACTGGCACAAAAACAGAAACTCTCTACCCCCATGGAGCTGAGCAGGGAAACATACAAATGAAATCATTAGGCAAACGAATTTAAAGGTGCAGCTGAGCTAAGAGCTAAGAAGAATCAGTATGTGTATAATGCAAGCTGAAATGTGACCTAGCCAAAGGCTTCAGGGAAGGATGACCTTGGGGAGAGTTAAGCATGCCCCCAAAACAGAGCAGGAGTTAGGGTGACAAGGTGTGGCAGGTCAGTGCAGGCCAAACCATGAAGGCTCTGCACCAAGGCCAGGTTAAAGAATTTTCTGCTTGTCTTCCTAGTAATGGAAAGACACCGAAATATTTGAGGGCTGCAGGGAAATGCAAGCAGTGGGCAGTGATATAGAGTGACATTTTGCAAAGATCCACTTGAGAAATGTATAAACTGGACAGGAGTGCAGCAAGAGTCAGAGACTAGTTAGTAAATAGTTGCATATCCCAGTGACAGGAGATGGTGGCACAGAATGGTACAAGGTGGGGACAGAGACCTGGATACATATACTCAAAGTCCACATGGCCTAGTGGTGGACGTCTAGGCCCCATAGAGTTTTCTGGGCCATCCAGGCCCATTGTGAGCAAACAGGATTGTGAAGCCCAAGGCCAACAAAAGCAGCATCATTGGTATTAACCTTTGTAGAAATACCTACATGTCTTAGAAGTCATGGGAAAGGAAGGAAACTCAGGTTTCTAGTCGTGTCCACCAGGAAATAGCCCCCACGGAAATTCTCGCAATTAGCATGGCAAAGAAAGCTGGAGTTGGAGAAGCTCTAAGAAAGCACACAGGGGCCGGTGAGACGGCTCAGCGGCTTAAGCGCCTGCCTTGCAAGCGCGAAGGCCCGAGTTCGACTCCCGGAACCCACATACGAAAAAGGGGCCGGTGATATCGCTCAGCGGCACGGGTGCCTGTTGGTGCGCGAGGTCCTGAGGTCGTCCCCCCGGTACCCACAAAAAAAAAAAAAAAAAAAAAAAAAAAAAGAAAGCACACAATATGAAAATAGGTTGTGAAACAGGATGTAGAAAACAAATGGGAGGCAGAATATGAGCTAATTTTTTAATATATCATACAGAGGAAGGGATATGTCAAATAAACACTAATGTTAGATTATTTTCTTTGCCTCTGTATATTTTTCAATTCTTCTGTGACAACTATGTAATACTTTTTCAATAAGAAAGGAATATAATATTTTTTAAATAAATCACCTAGAATAACTCCTCTTCTATAGGCAAGGGAATCTGGATGGGCGAGTCTCTGTGGACAGGAAGAAAGAGAAATCTGATCAACTACTATTATAGAAAAAATGTTTTAAATCTTCATTTCTCTTTGAAAGCTCCTTATCAGCTTTAAATGTATTTTCAAGGCTATATGCAAAGAACCACTTACCTCATATAGTCAACACATTACTTTAATAACTGAGTGTGCATTCCCCAGTCATAAAAGTTTCAGGGACAGAAAGAGTTTTAGAAGTTAATCCTCTGTCAAATGATGGCCCATGTTAGGGTTTCTCCACATTGGCACTAGTACTTCTGGAGGCTGGCCTGTGTATGCTTCCTGGCCTCTACTCTAATATTAGAGGCCAGTAGCAATCCCTGCTCAACTGTGACAACCAAAAATGACTGCGGACATTGACAAATCTCCCTGAGAGCAAAATTAAATCCAGTTGAAAACCACTGGGCTAGGTGAGGCTTATATACCTCAGGTGACAGAGCACTCACCATACCTAGGAGAAAGCCCTTCCAGCTGTGAACTGCTAGGTTAGAAATTTCAGCCACTGAGTGGCCATCTAGTGTCTGATGCTAGGTCTTCCTTACAGCCATAGGAAGCAAGTTCAATCTCTCTTGCAGGGTGGTTCTTCACACATTTTAAGACTGTGCCATGCTCAGCCCCCTACCCCTCACCTCTGTCCACTCTCAAATTTTCTCTCTCCCAAGTCTAACTACTCCTTCTTCAGCCATTGCTCACATAACATGTTGGGTCTTACCCATTTTAGGGAAGTCCTCTGAAAATGCTCCTGTTTGTCCACATTTCCATGACAGTTGTATGTGCTCCACTAAATACAGTCTAGGTACAGACTGTCAAGCATAAGTCTCCTCCCAGATACCATTCATTTAGCCCAAGATTGCTTTCACTTCCCGGCAGCTGTCCCATATGGCTATTGACCAAAATACAGAAGGTTTTCATGTGTGGCACTGCTTCCTTGGGTCACCCCTCCCTAACACCTTAGTTCTGGGGCCCATCTCTTAGGTCCACATTTATCCTCTTCAAGTTTCACCAGCTCACAACAAACTGCTAAGCATGCTTACCTCTGAGGACAGCAGGGAGGCTGAGGAATGGAACAGAAGAGGAAAATGACTCTTTGTTGCATGCATTTGTGCCTTTTAAACTTTGCACCATGCATGTGTATTTCTTGGTCACAATAAACAAGCCAGCAAATACGTACATTGAACTTACTTTACTTGCTGAGATTCACCCAATCCTCTCAGCCTGTTTGGAAATTTATGTCTTCCAATGATCTCACTTGCTCCACAAATACAATAAGCACTGATTTGGAAATCTTCAGTCAAAGCCATTGATAAGGATAGGTAGAAAAACAGGAACCAAGGCACATCCAGGCACCAAATCAAGATACTAAGTGGGCACTTTTCCAGTGTGGATCCCAAGAACTCACCCACCTCCTTTCTTTACCTTGTCACTATTGCATAACTGGTTTCCCTAAACAGAAGCCTGATTGGTGAGCTTACTTCCTCTTCTAGAGAGTCTCTCCACGTAACTGCAGTGCAAAAGGAGAGGCGCGTCACTGCCCCAAAAGGCCCTTCTACACTCAGGAACAGCTCATCACCCACCATCCGGAATTCAATTCCAAGGCAAAACCCACACCACAGCTGCCCTGGCTGAACACTGTGAGGAACAGGTTGGGCACTTGAAGGGGGCAAACCTGTACAGTGGTATCAAGGTTTGTTAAATGGCTTCATTTATTTTAAGAAAACAATCAGCAGTCCCAAAGTAGCAGCAAAAACTGTGCACAGAATAATGGTAAATTTAATATGATTTATTCAGACAATAACTCATGCTACACTTAACACAAATCCAAGGGTATGGTTTCCAGTAGTGTGGAAGAGATGAATTCATAAAACCTGTTAAGTAAATAATGAGTTTTGAATATAAATCACCTGGAAAAGGTTCTTTTGGAAACAGACAAAACAACAATAAATTAGGGCAAGGATTTTGTAAATGCCAGCATCAGGCCTGCTCCAAACCCTCTTACCCACATTAATCATGGTCCCTGACTTTTACAGAGAGAAAATCAAAAGCACATAACTCCCTGCCTTTACTCCTGTCTTTGGTCACATCCTAACTCTTGCTTCCCGGCATGTGATGCATACCCTACTGACCAAAAGCCTTTGTCCCTTATTAGCATGGGGTTCCTTCTGCCTGGGCTCTGCTGCATCACCTTGTATCAGGTCCCTGAGTGTTGTCTTCTTGATGCCCAGTCCAGAATCAACCTAAACTACCTGTTTTCTCCAGCCATGCCTCTGCCCCCATGAGAGAAGTAGGCCCATCACCTACAATCCAGAATCAAAAAAGAGCATCCTTTCATTCCATAATAGGTAACAGTGATTGCAGGCAAGACATGAAGTGACAGCTGTTAAACTGATCCCAAAGCAAACACTTGAGGGTGGGCTCCCCACCACACCAGACTACATGTATTTTATCATGCACTGGAAAGTGGAATCTGCTGCATTCCATGAATAAATGGACAGCTATCCAGCTGGAGCTTGCAGTAGCACATGCAAAGGCGAGATCCGAGATCAGCGAGGGCTCTTACCATAGTGCAAACACTACAGGTGATCCGAGGGCACTAATGACATCCTCTCTGCCTCAAGTTCTCATGTGCAGAAGAGAGACACTGCCTCAGAGAACCAAGGGGACTCCAAGTGCAGTGAGGAGTGCTGGCAGGTTCAACCACAAAAGGCTATACATAAGGCCGTAAAAAAAAAAAAAAAATGAGAGGCCAAAAGGAGAATCTAGGTTCTAGTTTTATCTCAGATCCCGGGACAGAATTCAAGACTCTTCTGAAGAGTTGTAACCTGCAGGATGGACTCAGGGAAGAAGGAATTGAGCACCCATTTGAGAATTTATACACAAAGCTCTTCACACTGTGAAGTACAGATAGCTTGGGAACCTGCCAGGCAGCTGAAAGTTAGGGCCAAGCGGAGAACCAACCCTTGCATTGTCCAGAGAAATCTTGCCCTCTGTAGCCAAGATGAGGCTGCTCCAGTCACCCTGCTCATCTCCCGACACACACCTCAACATCTTAAATGATTAGATATTAATGTGGGCTAAGTATATACACAAAAGAATTAAGAACAGGGACTTGAACAGATGTTTGTACATACATGTTGATAGCAGCATTATTTGTGATAGGCAGAAGGTGCAAGGAAACAAATGAAGTGTCCATCAATGCATGGGTGGATAAGCAAAATGTGGTATGTGCATACAATGGGATATTATTGTGAAATTCTGACACAAGCTACAACATGGATGGGCTTTGATGACATTATGCTAACTGCAATAATCCAGTCACAAAGGGACAACTGCTATATGATTGCACTTATGTAAGTTTCCCAGAGTAGTCAAGTACAGAGACAATAAGTACAATGGTAAGTTGCCAGGGACTGGGGGTGGGGTGGAAATTAGTATTTAACGGAACAGAGTTTCAGTTTCACAAGAAGAAAAGAGTTCTGTGGGTGGAGAGCGGTGACAGTAGCCTAACAATGTGAATGTGCTTATGCTGCTGAACCATTAAAAATGGTCAAGATGTTATGACGGTGCACACCTGTAATCCCAGCACGCAGGAGGATGAGGCCAGCCTGGGCTACATAGTGAGATGTTCCCTATCTCCAAAACTCAAAAAGGAAGAAAAGGAAGGAAAGGAAGAAAGGAAGGAAAGGAAAGGAAAAAAGAAAAAAGAAAAAAGAAAAAAGAAAAAGGAAAAGAAATCATGTCATTTATAGGAATCAGGGATGGAACTGGAGATCATCATGTTAAGCAAAATAAGCCAGTCAGAATCAGAAACACAAGTTTTCCCTAATATGTGGAATCTAAGAAAGATGATATGAAAGTAGAGGGGAGACTATTGTTAGACAAGAAGAAGGGAATGGGGGAGGGGTGGTAATAGGGGGATGGAAAAATAGTTACTAATTATATCATTAAGAAATCATGGGGGCCGGTGAGATGGCTCAGCGGCATAAGCGCCTGCCTGGCAAGCGCGAGGGCCCAAGTTCGACTCCCGGATCCCACATACGAAAAAGGGGCCGGTGATATCGCTCAGCAGCACGGGTGCCTGTTGGCGCGCGAGGTCCTGAGGTCGACCCCCCAGTACCCACAAAAAAAAAAAAAAAGAAATCATGATGTTGACATGAGTTTATTGAGGTAGAAAAGGTGTCCACTACACTCCATTAAAGTGAAACAGTAGGTTACAAACAATACATATGGCACTGTCAATTTATTTTCAAAAATGTGTTAATGCACAGATATTCAGAAATCATCTAGAATGATATTCACTTCGCTATTGTTAACCTGTACCTGTAAGATACTGAGCACATTTTTCTTTTTAAGAGGATTTTTAACTTCTTCTATTATAAAATGTTTCTATGTGAAGGAAATTAAGAATTGCTAAGTACATGAAGTGATGGATATATTAATTAGCTTGATTGTAGTAATCACTTCACAATGTATATGCATCTCAAAACATGATATTGTATACCTTAAATATATGTGATCTTATCAATTATAACAAATTAAAAAAGAAAAATGGTTAAGATGGTAAATTCCATGTTACGTGTATTTTACAACAATTTTTTTATAATGTGCATTAAAATTTAAGAATTTCAGTCCAAAGAGAAAGATTAATGTAGGAAGAGTGGTGCAATCAGTACAACTCTTAAGCAGTAACTGGCAACTGGCATGAAAAGTATGCTATCATTATGTCCGATTTAAAAAGCAAGATAGAGATCATATGTGATAGGTTTCAGCTATATAAAGATAAAATGTCCACATCTATATGTGTTCTGGGTAGGAAAAGGAGTAGAAGGAAACACGTGAATGTCAGCAGTAGCTATATTCCAAAGGGTGGACTTCTTTCCATCTTCATCAGTTTTCACATTTTCCAAGTTTCACACTATGAGCATACATTACGCTTATAATGGGATATAGAGACAGGGTAAATATAAAACCAAACCACAAAAACATTCAAATGAAAAAGAGTATTTATTCCATGTCCAGATGGGGAGGTGTCTCCATGTTTAGCAGGAAAAGACAGGAAAATGTATCACACAAGATCAATTTATTGGTCACTTTCATTACTTTGGAAAAATGAGGCCCATAACTTGAAATTTAAAGGCTAATTCACAAAACTGGATATGCAAATGCCCAAAAATCATACAGAGGAACAATGATCAAAGCCATTAATAAGCAAAGAGAAGTTAAAAGAGGATATCATTTTCACCTATTATTGTAGGGGCGTTTTTTTAATGGTTTTTATTTGTATGCTTGTTGCTTTATTTTTTAACTTTGGTACCCTAAGATAGCAAGAGTTAGAAGGAGAAAATGGAGACGTTTTTGACAACTTGGCACTGAGAGACTGTCCTTAGGGAATAACTTGAAATACATAGAAATGTTTTATTCAAAAAGTCTCTCAGCACAACATTATTTATTATACTGAAAATTTGAAAATAATCTAAATTTCCAACAATTGAAAGAAGGTTAAGTAAATTATAATAAAACTACACAATAAAATATATTATCGGCAATATAAAGTATCTCTGGAAAAATCTGTAAAAATCACACATACTATTTAGTGGAAAAGTAAGAGCATAAATTGCATGATAAAGAACATAGTATGATCACAGCAATGTAAAAAATTCACACCCTCTCAAAGACAAGATATTAAGTGACTATCTCGGGACAGAAGATTCACGTTTTCTCGCTATTTACTACATTCCTGTTTTCTGATTTTTCTATAATTAACAGATCAATTTTATAGTCAGAACAAATACCTTTTTTAAAGTAAAGTGAGCACTAGATTCTTGAGCAGTGTTCATCTCATTGCAGGATATGGCAGTCACAAAAGCCACAGCCTCTTGGTCGGGGACAGGAGCCGGCTGTGAAGAATGGCTATGAATGAATGGGTGAAGAGAGGAGGTGGGTGCAAGCTAGGTGGCAGGGAGGAAGGGATTGGCAAGGGAGAGTCCGCTAAGGGCAGGGGCATGTGGAGCCAGGGAAGACTCTGACTGCTCTGCAGAGGTCTGTCTAGACCCATAGTAGGCACTGGCGGTGTTCTCAAAGGGCAGGGGCAAGAGGCATTTCAGGAAGACACATGGATTCCTTTAGGAACAGGGGAGGAAAAGGGAGGGGAGGTAAACTACTTGGGAAGGAGGGAAGAAGGAATGTGGCGATGGTGATGGGAGTGGAGAGGAAGAGGCCCTCAGCCATAGCAAGCTCCCTGCTCTGTACCTAAATCAAACATACCTTGCTCACCTCCAGACAGGCTTTTGTGGCAAACACAGGGTGGAGGAAAAGTTCGCAGGAAACACCTGTCAGCAGTCAGCAGACCCAGCTCAAACCTACAGGCAATCCAGGGGCAGCTCTGTCCGATCAAACTCTCCCATGGCAGAAATGTGCCACATCTGGGGTACTCAACACTTGAAATATGGTGGGGCCAGGAATCTTTTAAAATTTTCTTTCATTAATTATTTAAATTTCAATAGCCACATATGCTTAGTGGCTACCAAGTATATAGCATAGTTCAGCTTATGACTTCATCAAGAGCAGAATTTGGAGAATTTTATACTGAAACTGTGCTTCAGGAAGTAAGTGCAAAAATATGAAGTATACATATTGTAGCCTACCAGGAGCAACAATTGGATGTCAAATAACAACTTGTGTTAAAACTTGTAACTGAAATAGGAGATAAAGCTAAATACACTGAAAATATGCCATGAGGAATTTCTAGATTGTCTCATAAAAGTTAGAGAGGATGTGGTGAGAGCAATACAAAGGATGAAGAACAAGAAAGGAAAAGCTAAGAGAAACCATCTACAAAAGCTGAAGATTTCAAAGGAGAGATGAATTCTGGGACCAGGAAAGATGAATAAAGCCCTTAACACCTTAGATGAAAACTGCTATTACCAAAGCAATTGCTTTAACTGCTTAGGATCATTGTATTACCATATATACCTTCACCAGCAAGGGGAAAAAATCTGTCTTTGAAACTTAACTGATTTTAATACATCTTGTCATTTTTATTACAATTTAATACACTGCAGTAGCTTAATATAATTTGCAATTTGCTATATTTTACTTCACAAATATTTACCTTGAAACACTCAGGCATTTGTAAGGAGAAAATAACTAAAATTGCTCATTTTGATACGAAACTGTCTTAGATGTTAATTTAGAAAGCTACTGATTCTTCTGATGACTACTGATAATTCATCAGCTTTCTCATGCTAGAATATGACTTGCAATATTCCATTCCTTTTAAAATGATATGGACTATGCTAGCGATGGCGAATGTTTTAGAGCTTTCAAGGATACAAACAGCCTGCTGTGGCACACACGCCATAGTTCACCGGACTATGCCTTTCTTATTACTTTCCCATTTAGGGAATAAAGAACTACATTCAGGAGATTTGAAAATTACTTAATATTATATTAATAAAACATTTTCACAATACTCAATTTAGAATTTAATAAAATTAATGTTTTCTTAAAGACGCGATTAAAACTAGAATATTTTCTGCCTCCTGGATAAATGGATGTCTGCAGTCAACCATCCCTAAATAAGAACATTAATATGGTTTTGAGTGACTCATAAACCATGGATATGGTTACACTGAAATGTTTCTCACTGTGAATTACAGACTTAATACGAGGCCAATGAGTTCAAGGGTCATATTATTTGCTAACATATTATTATTTGGGCCAGAAACTATCTGAAAAATTTTAACCAAATTTCCCAGGCATCTCATCCCTTTAGTTTACTAGGCATTATTTATTATTTGATGTAGAAGCAACATATTAATAATTTCACGGATATTTTATGTTTGGATTTTGAAATGCTGTGGTCTTAGAAACAAAATTTAAGGTATTGGTTTCTGTAATTATTGGTTTCTATAATTACTTAACTTTATATCTGAGAAAGAAACGTGAATTACATGTTGATACATTTTGAATATACTGGACTACCTAATATATATTCTTAAATTATAAACAAAATAACTGGGACCTTAGGGTAGAACCTAATCAGATATATGGTTATTTTTGAAATACACTAAATTCCACAAATGAAGTATTTCTTGAGTATAGTAATATGTTTGGTTAGTATGCTCTTAATATACAAAGATATTACATAATTTCAGTTTGTTCACTTTATACGTATTAAATGAGTAATCTATGACTATTTAAAAGAGAAAGGAAAAAAAAAACAGTGAAAAAAGAAAGGAAAAGATTTCAGCCCAGTGCCAATCCAATGGCCAATTATAAATTAGTAAAGACTATATGAGGGCCGGTGAAATGGCTCAGTGGCATAAGTGCCTGCCTGGCAAGCGCGAGGGTCCGAGTTTGACTCCCAGAACCCACATACGAAAAAAGGGCCGGTGATATCGCTCAGCGGCACGGGCGCCTGCTGGCATGCGAGGTCCTGAGTTCGACCCCCAGTACCCAGAAAAAAAAAAAAAAAGACTATATGAAAAGTTTGGCTGTCACAAATTCTTGGGGCAAATTGTTAATGCATGCTTTGATTACCCAACCCCAATTGTTTTCAGTATTATAAGTAATGACAAAATAACCATATCTCATGCTTCCTCTTGCCAGCTCAAAGGGAGCACATTGTATTTTCCTTCTGGCTGGCAAAACTCAAGGCATCAATGATGGAGGGATTTCCCCATGTTGGGAGTAATTATATATATTGTGGTCTTGCAATGGGTCAGAATCCACAAAATACAGTTCCCCTGCATGGATGTCAGAAAAATTGGCCTGAAATTCATCAGGATCGAAGCCTACCCACACAGTATACCTATAGTCTATGGTGCGTATGGAGTAGCCCATGATCTTTATATCTTTTAAACTTGGCTTGTCAGAATTCCACTGAGGGGAGTCTGCAGGCCGGGGGTACTGGCTGTAGGCAACTAACTCACGGGGATTACCACGGAGCTCTGGATCTTCTTCCAAGTCATGGGATCGAAAATGCTTCAGAAGGTTCTCACCCTCTCTGCACAGCTCCACGTGAAATGAAGGAACAGGGCATGGAGGCGGAACGTGCAATCCCGCGAGGCCAGTGAGTGTGGGGAAGAGAGACACGAGTTCCACAAGGTCCGCGGTTTGCCTGCCTGAAACAGGAAGTGACAAGGCTAAATCTGTTACAATGCAGACTTCTGCCACACCAGGCAGGATGAGTGAGGGCTGGGTTCCATCCATTTTCTTGTTTTGTTGAAAACATTTATTTTTAGCAAAAGAAGTTTAGAAACACCACTACCTTAGCACTACACTCTCTACTGACTGACTATTCATCCAATCCAATAGCAGGTTGTAAAATTAAGTACCTGCAGCCTGTTGGCATTTTTAAAAGCTACCTGAATTCTGGAACCACCAATGGAATACAGTACTTGATTCAAGCAAGCTTCTTTGATTAACACTGACACCAGTGGGTAAACCTCTGTTGAGGAACAGAGGTTTCTGCGTCTCATAGTGTCACCCCACATATCACAGTGGTATCTCGGTTCACAAACTTAATTCTCTCCACGATTCTGGTTGCTCTACCACCAGAATCAAGGGAAGAATTAAGTTCGTGAACTGAGGTACCATTGTATTCCTTTCTGGATCTCTGCATTTGATCCACCTTTTCTTTTTCATAAGGTAAAATACATGAAACATGAAATTTACCATTTTAGCCATTTTTAGTAGATAGCTAAGTGGCACTAAGTACATTCATATTGTTATGGCAACATCACCATCCCTCATCTCCAGAACTCTTCATTTTATATACCTGAAGCTCTGTCCCCATTAAAAAAAACAAACAAAATCTCCCCATTTCTCCACCCCCAGCAACTGGCAACCTCATTCCACTTTCTAGCTCTATGAATTTGACCACTCCGGATACCCTGAGTGGGATCATACGGTAAATTTCCCTTTGTGTCTGGCTTACTTCACGTAGCATAATGTTCCAAAGATTTATGCATGCTGTAGCATGTGTTGGCATCTCCTTCCCTTCTTAAGGCTGAATAATGTCCCCTGTATGTGTACACCACATTATGTATATCTATCCATCTGTCGATGGATACTTAGGTTGCTTCCACCTTTCAGCTCCTGTGAATAGTGCTGCTACGAACATTCACGTTCAATTTTTGTTTGAATATCTGGTTTCAGTTCTTTGATATGGAAGTGCTTACATGTTAATTCTATATTTAACTTCGTTTTGCAGTACTGGGATTGAAACCACTGCCTCATGCATGCCAGGTAAGTGTTCTACCACTGAGTTATATCCTTTGCCCCCTGCCCTTTGAATTTTGAGATAGGGTCTCACCAAATTGCCCAGGCTAGCCTCAAACTTGAAATCCTCCTGCCTCAGTTTGTTTACTAGCTGGCATTACAGATATGCCATGCCCAGCTACATTTAACTTTTTGAGGAACCACCAAACTGTTATCCACAGCAGCTATACCATTTTACATTCCTGCTACTGATGTACAAGCATTCCAATTTCTCCACATCCTTACCAATATTTGCTATCATCTGTTTTTTAATAATTATAATAATTATTATTATTATTAATATCCATCCTAATTGCTATGAAGTGGTCCATCCATCTTTAAAATCTAAATCCTGCAGCACTCAGGAGGCTGAGGCAGGAAGATCACCTAAAGTTCGAGGCCAGCCTGGGCTACAAAGTGAGTTCAAGTTCAGCCTGAACTGTATATAGGAACCCTGTATCAAAAAAAAAAAAAAATCTAAATCCTGCATTTACATCAATTCCTGTTAGAACTGACCCAGGCTTTCTGCTATCATTTTGGCCTTTCTGGATAGTTAATGGTTTGCTTTATAATACCCAATTTCATTTTTTTAGTCACTTGATTTGTAACTAAAAAAAGTAAAGAAGGCTTTAAAAAGATACAATGGCAGATACTACCACCTTGAAACAAATGATCAAACTTACCATCACTAATAATGGCACAGGCTGCCATGAAGTAGTCCTGGTGTGATACAACGAGAAGACACAACATCGCATGTAGTACACTGCTCAAAAACATTTACCCTGGATCTGGCTACCCAGAGTGTGGGGCACTGCATGGGACAAACGGCCTGGGTGTTTGGCAAAAGAGGTCAGAGAGACAAAGGGGGAATCAAATCATACGAAGCCCTGTCAGCCACTGTGAGAACATTTACAAGTGGGATGGGAACACCGGAGGCCTCTGAGCAGGGCTACAACAAGGTCTGCCTTGGGTTTTTTTCTCTTTTGGTTTTGTGTTTGTTTGTAGTTCCAGAGCTGGAATCCAGTGCCTCACTGCATGTTAGGGAAGAGCTCTACCACTGAGCCACACCCCTCACCCCAGCTTTGGGCTTCAAAGGGATCATTTGAGCTACTCTAAGGAGGAAACACAAGGATCAAGAGAACAAGCAAAAGACTTAGCAAGATGCTTCAGTGGTTCAAAAGAGGTGCTGGTGGCAGTGGAGGTAGTGAGTAGGGGTAGGGACAGATTCTGAATGGAGAGTGACAGGCTACTAATGTACTACGTGTCACATATGGAGTATGAAAGAAAGACGAGTTGAGAAGATCCTCATTTTTTTTTTGGCTTCAGCAACTATTACCATTTCCTAAGAAGAGTGCTGACGTAAAGGGTGAAGGTGAAAGAGCACAAGCTCAGTTTCGGGCATGCTACAATGCCAGGTGGGACAGGTTGCTGGAAATACAAGTTGAAGTTTAGAGAGTTGATTCATCCTAAAGATAAAATCTGGAAATAAGCCAGATAAATAGTACAGTTCTATAAATTTATAACTTACTGAACAAAAAGCCAACAAAAGTTGTCAGAAGACTTCTCCCAATCAAAAAAATAAAAAAAGTATTAAAATCATGTCTTGAAAGTGTTCAACCTTTCTATCAATGACGTGAAAGAAAACAGAACACGCACTGTCCCAAAATTAAATGTGCAGAAAGTGAAACTGGGCAGGGTAAAACAAATTCAAAGATCCAGAAAGGTCAAAATGATGTTCTGAAACCAAGATAAATTTAAACAGGAATCGATATACAACGCAAGACTTAGATGTTAAAAGACGGATTCCTGGCAAGCACAAGGTCCTGAGTTGGATTCCCGGTACAAAAAAAAAAAAAAAAAAAAAAAAAAAAAACACACGGATTAAATGCCTAAGTCTGGGGGGTGGGGGGACCCTGGTTTAGTTTATGGAGAAAGCATCCAAAAAAAGCAAATGCCATCTGGAGTATATGATTTGTCTCTGAAATGCACTGGGAAGATCAGTCAGGATGCAACTCACAAGAGCTCACACAGGTCACGCCACACAAGCATTCTGAGTACACATTTTTAAAGTTCTGAAGGACTGGCACATGGGAGTCAAAGTAAACTTGCCTTTACTATTGGGGATCACAGAGCAGAATCACCTGGTAGATTCTACCGATCCAATGGTTCACTAGGTCAATGAGCCGCCAAAATGGAAAATATTCCCCTCAAATAAAGCTGAGACCCTGCCAAGGTACACAGTTTAAAAATTCTGCTCATCTGTTGAGGGGGCAGCCCCTGTCGCTCATGGCAGTCTTTAGTGCCTATCTCTAAGCTCTGGAGCTTGCTGTTGTCACCTCTACAACAGTATTCCCCACCTTGGGAATGCCATTGACTCTTTTGTTCGTCTCCCCTCCAGGCTTCTCATGGACACAGCCATACTTGTCAGCTCTGGCTGTGCTGCTCCTCCCCAAGCCAGAGCACAGAAGGTGCTGAGGAAACATGGACTAAACAATGTCAAGAAGGAATTCCAAAACGGCAAGGGCGGACTGTGTAAGACCACAGCCCATGATTCGGTGAGGTGGTTCACATGTAAACTAAAGGCACTCGCATAGCTTCAGTGTATTTTATACCTGGTTCCATCAATCGTGAATGAGAATCAAATGGGTCAACGTAAGGGAAAAGCATTTCGCCTGCTTCTGGGAACGAAGTCGTCTTTCCAGGAACATAGAACATCAGGGGTACACGGGCAGTGACATCAAAATTGCTGTATTTGGCCCATTCTCCATGTTCTCCTAGGGCCCACCCTGGGTCATGAAAAGCACAGAATGACAGAAAGTAAATAATCCATATCACAGCTTGTTTATTTCAGAAAACATTTCATTTCCTGTTATAAAAACTGACCACTTTGAGAAAATTCTTCTAAAATTATCATTAAAAGGGAGATTTATTAAGCATCAGACATCTATCCTCAAGAAGGAAACCATTGAAAAGCAAAAAATATGTAAAATTCCCAAATTTAAATATCTTCTTTCTTTAACAAATATATAGCCACAGTGGACACTGTCAGACCAGTGGGCCTCAAACAGACATGTCTTCCCTGCCAAGACACATTTATTCTTTTTTATTTATTTTAAATATTTTTTTTCTGTAGAGATGGAACTAAGGACCTCACACATGCTAAGCATTTGCTCTACCTCTTAGCTACGCCACCAAAGATGCACTGATTGGGTGGGCACCTCAAAAACTGGAGAGTCACCATTGCCCTGTCCTGTGCCTATATCTGGACTTATGTCTCAGAAGCCCAGATTTTCACTTGAGGTTCAACTTTCATTGTACCACCAAAACATGAGCAGTGTGACTGTGGCACATACTGTATGTAGAGAAAAACAAAATTTTTGACCCAAATCTTTAACTCTGATCAAAAACAACTCTTATCACTGTTTTAAAACATCCCTTATGAAAGACTGAATATTCAAAGTTGGGAATTCTCAATCTTTTAAAGGTTGAGGATCCTTTTTGCTACAAGATCAGTGCACATCAGGGATTGTACACAGAGTATTTAGTGTTAAAAAAATCACCAAAGAAACCAAAAGCAGTGGTGGATGGATGCAAGGAGGCGCCGACATAGGTCTGCGCTGTCTTCATCGCAGCTGCCTCTGCTGACATTTGACAGGATGGTGCCAAATCCAGCAAGAGACCTCGCTGGCTCAGTCTGCACATGACACCAGACCGCTAAAGGACCCTAGCCTTCCAGGGATCCTGTCCAGAACAGGCCAGGAACCTCATCTGAGTCCACAGTGCTCTCCTCAGGTGACCCGAGTGAAAAGGAGCCTCTCGCCAATCGGTAATAACAGACATGGCGCCCATCAGAGGTGCTCCAGGTTGCCTGAGAGCACTCCTTCCCTCTTTCTCTCTCTCCCTCCCTCTAGCCCACAGTGCTGGGGAATCAGGCAGTGGTTTGGGGGAGCTCAGTGAGAGGCAGTTTCCACAGTCCTTCAGCTTCATGGGCCGGTGAGGCAGCCCTGCACCTCCAAGTCTCCCCTCTCTCCAGGAGGACGAGGCAGAGCTGACCTATGAGGGCTGCTGACATGGGGTTATGGGCTGGCTTCTAGGGCATCAGCTTGGAGGTCCTGCTGCCCCTCTCTGGCAGGGACCTAAGAGGTGGCAGGTGGACAAGTCTGCAGGACAAGGAAGTAAGCGACCCTGGCAGCGGGACCTCAGGAATCAAACCCCGGAAGTCTGACTGGGATGCACCCAGAGGCTCTGAAGGTACATTAGCCAAGCGCTCTGTGGCATCCCCAAATATGGGCACGCTGAGCCTATGGCCTGGGCTTGGCACACGGCAAACAGTCAGTACACGGCTGCGGACGTCCTGACTGCAGGAACGCAGTCATCATTCTTGTGCTGGGCTTCAGTCTGGGCTGCTGTAGCTGAGAGCAAATCCATGCAAGGGGAGAGCACAGCCCTGTGAGGGCCCCAGGTCCATCTCTAAACCCGGGAGAGCAAGTGGCCAAGGACCTCAACGGGCAGCTCAGAAGGTTTCTGGTTGCTGGCCAAGAGGCCTGTGATGAAGTCAAGGTGGCATGGGATGGCCCAGGAATTAAGAGTGAGGGAGGGGTGCTCAGAGCCACGTGAGATACTTGTTAAAGTCACATTCCTGTGTGACACCTGCGGCCCCCTGAACAGATGCCTTTGCACTGCCAAGTTTTACCAGCTCTCTGGTGGTTCTGATGAAGGATGTCCCAGGAGAGCACTCTGACATGGGCCACTGTACTTAGCTGTAGCTGCCTCAGTGAAAAGAGGAAGCCAGGCACTAAGAAGAAAGGCCAGAAGTGGATGGCAAATCATTAGGAATCTGTGAACTTAAGGCACTTCCTCCTGATATCACAGGAGATTGGGCACATTTAGGGTGGTGCGGCTGTAGACTGGTACCTCCATATGTAATGTACTTTGAAGGGAACTAGTTTTTACTGGAGAACTCTGCAAGGGAAAAGTTAGGCCTCTGAGCAATGACAGAGAGAACTGTCTACGACATTGTTAAGTGGAAAAAAAAACAGGGACATAAGTACACATAAGAAACTGTTTTATGATACGCTACTTATTACACACATGCACTGTATAACATGTGTCCCTGGGTACATGTGCCACAACCAATGGCTGGCAGACAAAGCCTCAGTGTGTCAGCACTAGTTACCCCTGCACAAATGTCATAACAGGGCCCTGCATTATAGGCTCTGTATCCTTTATTCTGCCCACATGTTATGATTTATTATTTTCCCATTTCATATTTGATGATATAGAAGAATTATTTTCCTTTTTCCAGGGATGCAAATGGTATTGTGGATATGCTTAAAGAGGCAGCATCTCTTGGAGATAGTGACCAGAAAACAAAACCCTCTCAGATTTGTTTCAGGACAACTGAGGAGTACAGGGAGCAGGGAAGGATAAGGTGAGCAAGATTGCCACTAGTACAGAGCTGGAGAACCTGTTACTGTCCACGCTTGGGTATGTTGACAATTTTTCAAATAAAAGAGAATGTTTTTAAAACTATAGGTCCATGTTTGGAAAAAGTCGGCAACAGACTTAGAAGAGTTGAGAAGCCTGCTCTCTTGGCAGAGGAGACAGCGGGGATAGGAGTAGGAAGGGTGCAGCCAGGTCTCAGGGTGTTGCTAGGCTGTGCCAGGATTGTTCTAGATCCTCCCAAGAAAAACAAAAAGCCCTTTAACCCTCTAGGTTACAAGTGGGGGGGTGCCTAAAAGATTTCCTCCATTAGATGCTTCCTGCTGAATTCACCAAGAAAAAAAGTAGTTGTTCCTGTAATCATAGTACACTGGGAGACTGAGACAGGATGATTACAAATCTGAGCCCAGCCTAGGCAACTTAGTAACTTAGCAACACCCTGTCTCAAAATAAAACATAAGAAGAGCTGGGGATATAGCTCAGTGTAAGGGTGCTGGGTTGAATCCCCTGCACTACAAAAAAAGAAAAAACATAGTTTGTTACATGATCCCCTATGCACCTTCCTCCACCACCAAGTATCCAAAATAGAGGTCCCAGGACTAACAATTTGATCATAAAAGCACCCCAGGTCCCTGGACACTGCTGATTCACAAAGACAACACACCTATGTATATGGCAGTTTTTAAAAAAAACACGTTACACAAGAGATGCTCTGAGTGACTCACCAAGGCATTTCAAAATGCTTACCATGATCAGAAGTAAATGCAATGATCGTGTTGTTGGTCAGCTGAAGATCGTCTAATGCACTCAAAAGGTGGCCAACCTGTGTATCCAAATAGGACACAGAGGCAAAGTAGCTCTGGCGGATTTTCCGCTGCAAATGAAAACAAAATCAATAATGAGAGTGTAATTTTAATTGCATGCATAATGCCTGCCTGACCATCTCTCCTAATCCCAACCCCTCCACTGATACCTTAATGACTTTCTCAGTGAAAACATAACACTCCTTTTCCTACCATCTGCATCCCTCCATCCCCCTCACTTCCAAAGTCACAGGGCAATTTGCAAGTCCAAAGTAGATTCCTAATCAAATTCCTAATTTGCTCCTAAGCAAATCAGCTTAGGAGCAGATCATGGTGACGGCTGTCACTCACTGTTCATTTCTGTCTCCTTCACAAATTCTGGTAGGTCCCAGAAGATGAGCAGGTACACGGAAACTGATCCTTCAGCCTTGCAAAGCCCAGGCCCCAAGGCTCTAATGAAGGGTGCACCAAAGATACGATTCAGCTTTATTCATTTCCTAAGGCTGCTATAATGAAGTACCATGAACTGGATAGCTTAAGACACCAGAAATGGATTGTGTTCTTGCTGCGCAGGCTGGAAGCTAAAATCAGGGCACTGGGTAGGCCACCTCTGTCTGAAGGCTCAAGGGGAGGGTCTTGTCTCTTCCTCCCTTCTGGTAGTGGCTGCAACACTTGGTGTTCCTTGGCTTACAGCTGTGCTACTCTACCTCCATCTTCACATGGAGCTCTTCATGTCTCTCTTCTTATGAGGACATCAATCATATTGCATCAGCAGCTTACCCTACCCTTATGACCTCGTCTTAAGACTGCAATGACCCTATTTCCAAATCAGGTCATTTTGTTGGTATGAGGGGTTGGGATCAATATATCTTTTGTGGGGGTACACAATTTAACTAGTAACAATGGCCCTGGGTGAACCTTTCTTCTGAATACTTTCTAACCCAGTAAGAGATGGTAATTGCTTATCTACATGGACCATGGCTGCCAGGTGTAGCTCATTCCTAAGAAAGCCTCAGTGGGTAGGAGAAAAGCAATGAGCAAACAGAGCAGCCATGGTCCCTGAACCCAAGAGGGACTCCAAAGACTGCCAGGCCAGACACCAAAGTAAAGAGCCATCAGTACCTCCTGGACTGATCCACTCCCAGCCCTGTTTGCAAATGTTAAGGAAAAACATGAATTCTCCACGCCCACCAAGGGGTGCAAAGTAGCAGAGCTGCTGACTTATCAGCTTAGCCCCAGTTTCTGCTGCCTGTGTGGTGCTGGCCTTATCAGCTGGATCTGCCAGCTTCTTGTCATCACTGCTAGGGTAAGGACAATCACGAGATCACCCTGTTCTCCGCTTGCAGTGAAGAGAAAAGATATACATCTAACCTTCTAGAAGGGTTATGCTGGACACAGCCTACTTTACACTTGCTGGTTGATGAAGCCTTTAGTGTGTAACTTGGAGAATTTCAGTCCTCCTGGGAACCAAAGGCACCTATCAGGATGGCTGTGTCCTATATAAGCATACCCTCTCTTCCCAATGCTGATCGCTGGAGATAAGGCAATAAATAAGCAGGCACAGTCCTCAACCCTAATAAGCCACCTTCCCAGTGAGGAAACAACCAAAAAGATAAGAAAATATGTATGTATTGCTGGTGGGGCCCAGAGATTACACAGGAGAATGAGCTCTTAAGTGCTCCTGGGGAAATCAGGGAAGTTCACAGAGGAACTTCACAAAGGAGTTCGCTTTGGAGAAGAGGTGCTTGCCACTAGCTAAATGGGGACACAATGCACTAAGAAGGGGCTGTAGTGCGTGTGGAACAGTGTGGAGTCAGGACAGGAGTGTTTGGGGCTGGAGAATAACATGGGAGAGCAGGGGAGAGCAAGGGACACTGAAAAGGTAGGTCGGAGCCAGGTGATGGGGACTGGAGGGTTCCTCCAGGGAGTAGTGGTCCCAGGCTGCAGGCCAAGGGAGTTACTGAGGTCTCTCAAAGCAAGGAAGGGGTGCAATCTGGGCTGAAAATTAGTAAGTGCCCTGTGGCAGCAGACAGAGTACGGATTCCAGGGGCTTTAGACAAAATGCTACAACATCTCTGCCGGGCCCAAGAAGTGCTCAGCGCACTTGCTGATCAACTAGAAGCAACACCCACTGCAGTGCACTGGAAGTGCTAAAGAATCCAGGGCCAGGGTGGAACTGAGAGGAATCTGGGGACGTGACGCAGGTGTGGGGAGGGGAAGGAGCAGGGCAGAAGAAGAGGTGAGAAATCCAATGGTGACTCTAGGTCACACATTCAGCTGGTGGCATGATTCACCAGCATGTGGTAGGGAGAGGGATATAAGAGGAGGAGGATGTAGGAGAAAAGGTAGGGCAGGGTGGTGGCTTGGCCACGTGGACCCTACAGAGCTAAGGGCACCATGGTCATCCACCCAGGAATGATTTTCAAAGGCAGGGGACATATACAGTATATCTGAACATCGGGAGCCAGGCCACGGCTGGAGGGCCAGTTCTGTGAGTTATCTGCCAGTGGGCTCTGGTGGGCCCAGCAGTGCAGAAGGGGCGGAAAGCAAACAGTGAGGGGCCTGGGTCTTATTCTTGGGGGCGGCACCTAAGTTGGGGGACACAGAAAAAGGAGCTGCTATGGAGACTGGAAAAGGGGGGGCCTTGGGTGCGTGGGAAAAGCAGCCCAGGCAGCAGGCGATTAGGGTACGGATAGGGCTGATGAACAGTGACAAAGCAGCAGAGAGCCCAGGGAAGCACCACGCCCACAGGAAGGGTTTTATATTGCTAACAAGCTTGGTGCCCACTCAGGTAGGAGAAGTCTTAGTGGACTGGGGAGACAGAGGCCTGAGCAGAGAAGAATGAAGAACAAGTGGACAAGTGGGTCATAGACACAGCCAGAACAGACCACTCTTGACTCTCAGTTATGGTCGAACTTGACTCAACTTAATTGGCTCCAGAGATACCTAGGAGATTAAACAGACATGTTTCTGGGTGTGTCTGGATGGGTCATGGGGGCATGACCTTGGGCACTAGATCTGGTCTCTGACTCCTTCCTCTCTCTTGGGCTCTTCCCCAGCTCTCTGCTCCCAGCCAGCATGAGTTGAGCAGCTTTCCTCTGTCATGCCCTGCCACCACGATGTTTGTGCTTTGGCACCAGCTGACTATGGATTGAAACCTCTGAAACCGTGAGTGGAAATGAACCTCTCCTCCTTTAAGTTGTGGGTGTCAGGTACTGTGTCCCAGCAACAGCAAGGTGACTAATATACTCTCCCGTGGATGGTAAGCAAGGGAGGAAAGAAGGGAGGAAAAGCAGGTAAGGTGGCACTTTTGAAGACAGGAGAAACCTAAGAAGATATTCAGGCTCCAGGAAAAGTGGCAGGGAAGGAAGGGAGACCTCGCTGCACATGGACAAGTGAGTGGAGCCAAGCAGAGAGCTCACTCAGGCAGCCAAGGGCCTCTCTGCCTCATAGCTGTGTGGATTATCTCCAGCTCCCCTCCTAGTTAGACTGTCTATGACCATGATGCTGCAGGTGGGGCAAGCATAAATGGGCAAGTGTGCTGAGGGGCTGGTAAGAAGAGGAAGTGGCCTGCCACAGGGAAGGAACAAACCCAAGAGGCCACCTAGACAGAGGAGAGGAGCAGAAGTCTACACTCTAGCAATCCCCAGGAGGTGTACAGGCAACAAGGACATTCAAGGAGAGGGGATCATGAAGGAGCAGGCCTTGGAGGTGTCAGACTCCTGAGTGTGGCCCCCAAAGTCACTGGCTCACGGGGCCTGAGTAAGAGGGTTGGGGCTGAAGAGAACATTGAACTGATTGGCCCAGGAAAGGAGTGAGACAGGGCTTGGACACGGACACTCAAACCCACAAGAGGACAGGGAGCAGGGCCCGCATCCAAAGGGAATGTGGAGCAGGGTGTTGCACATGAGCACACCAGGCAGGCTCTCTGCCGTGTGTCCAACAGACAGGGTGAGAGGAGGGGACTCAGAGAACTTGAAGGAGTGCTCACCATGCAGCTGGCACTGTCCCAGATGCTGGCACATGTTCCCTTTAGTCCCCACTGAAAACCCCCAAAGCCAGAGAAAACCTGTTCCCATCCTATTTCCATTTTATAGGCAAAGAAACTGAGGCTTGGAGAGGTTTGGTGACTTGATCAAACTGGTATAGGGTAGAAAATGAATTCAAACACAGACTGTTCAGAAATGACAAAACCATCCATGGGGCTTAGGGGTCACATGTCACTGGGGGTGAACCAGCTCCCCCCGCACTAACTTCCTATAGTGAGGCCAGCAGCATGCTTCTCTGCCTTTCATGTCCTCACCCAACGGCAGAAAGACAGCAGCCTCACTGGGTTCCCATGGAGACCGAAGGAGATGGCACACATGAATGTTCAGCACCACTCCTGGAACCCAGTCCACTGTAGAGGGTCACAGTGGCTGTCACTAACAAAGCTTCCAGGCACAGTCTCAGAGCTACGATTCAAACCACCTGGTTATCAAAACCCAGCTATGCAAAATTACGAACCAAAGAGACACAGTGGTTGCTCTCCAAATTCTCACCACTTACCATCTGAAACTCAGGCATCAAATAGATTTCAGGAATGCACTCTGCTCATGCCCCGAACTGTCTGTGCAACTTCAGGGGCAAACAGGTTTGGACAGCAAGAGATCCTGTAGGTGTCGGTTTGGCTTTGTTTTAACCTCTGTTCTCTAGCAGTGGTTCTCAAAGTCCTGAGTGTCAGAATCAGCTGGCATGCTTTTTGGGTAAATGTAGGTTTTTGGGCTCCAGCTTCCAACCCAGTAAGTCTGGGAGGGCTAGATCTCTGCATTTCTAACAAGTTTGCCCAGCAATGCTGACGCAGCTTGTCTGGGAAGCACACTTTGCTGACCCTGCCCTCTTCCCTCCATAATAACCTGCCTGTCAGCGTTCATGCGGTAAGAAAAAGGCAGGGTTCTGTGGGAAAGATTCCAGAAGGAATCCTGGTGAGTATTTTTTTTTACTCACATGGAACTCTAGTGACCACATCATGGCAAAGGGACACTAGATATCACAGCTGACAGCAGTGGCCGTAATGGCATCCCAGCTCCCTCTATGCTAAGGCCCAGCTCACCTAGCCACCCCGTCAAGTGACTGATGCTAGTGTCAGGCCTTCCCATGCAGGGAACTGGCAAGTGCCAGCAAACTGAGCATTCCAGGCTGCTGGGGAGTTGCCTACACTCCGTAAGTGATGAGCTGTCACCTGGATTAAACAGCATCGCCCATGGGTTGGGGACATTCCCCTAGGCTGCTTCTCCACCCCTGTGTGTATCTACAGTAAGTCACCAAATCTCTGGATGCTCCCTTCTCTGGAAGTGGAGATGCTGGTCAGGAGACTCTCAATCCACCCAGCACTGCCTGTGTCCTAATACCTAAAGAATGCCCCACCCAGCACTTCACACAATGCTTTGCATAAATTAACTTCTCGGGAAGCCGCTATGGATGGACAAGTGGCTTCGCTGATGATATCACACCATCAGTACCATTAGTACCTGAAAGTCCACAGGAATCGGGCCATAGGGTACACTAATGTTTAATGCCTGGACATCTTCCCGTTCCCGTATGTCCATCCAGGGATTGTAGGCCACAGCTGGCAGGCCATCAGGGACCTCAGGATCAGGAGCCAGAGTGATGTTCTCCAAGGGATACAACTTCTGAAATTCCTGGGGTAAAACACACAGAGGCACAACGTTGTCACTTGTCTGGCAAAGGCACAGGCTGTGGGTCTGTGAGTGTCTATACTGTCTTTTCTTGAACCCTGTAGTGAAATTTCTATGGTGGCTCATTAATGCCCCCTCAGTACTCACCCACCACCTCAAGTCAGGCCGCAGGTCACCCTCACAAGGTGCCAAAAGCAATGCATGCAGGCAACTCCTGTTTCCCACAACCAAGCATTGACAGCTCGCTTCCCTCACACAGTCAGATGCCCTCCTGTTCCTATCCCCAGCTCACATCCAACTCACACAGATGTGATGGGCTCCCCAAACCACGCCCAGGTTTAGTAATTCTCCAGGAGAACTCACAGGACTGAGCATACAGTCACACTCAGGGAGACAGTTTATTATAGTGGAAGGATACCAAACAATCTGGCAAAGGGAAAAGGCCCACTGAGAAAAGTCCAGAGGAAACCAGTAGCAAGTTCCCAGAGTCCTATCCCAGGAAAGCCACACAGGACACACTTCAGTGTTCCAGTGATGAGTAACAATGCTACCAAACAGGGAAGCTTTCTAAAGCCTCAGCACCCAGGTTTGATTTGGTGCTGGTCACATAGGCACTCTTGGCCTGGAACATACTAAAATTCCAGTTTTCCAGAAGGAAAAACAGGGGTTCAGTACATAGCATAATGTTTGCCTAAACAGTTTAGGCATGGTGAGTCACTCTTATGAGTTCTGACAATGGTGGAATACTCTCAAAATCAAAGTTCCCAGAGATGCCGGCCAAGGGGCAGCCTTGTAAGCAGGTCTTTCAACAGGGTGTTGCCAGGCTGCCTTTGTGAACGCTTTTCTGCAAAGGGACAGAAGAGGTGAGTCTCATAGGCTTCTATCAACCTAGCTGACAGCTCCTGCTAGGAAGGCAAGGTCCCCTAAGCCAGTCAAAGCAAGATATCTGCAAAATCAAAGAGCGTACCCTCTGGTGTCTACTCCTATGACAAGTGAGACGCGTTCTTTTTCAAGTCAAAAGGCTGAGCTTCTCAGGCCCAGGGAAAATTGGAAAAAACTGAAAAAACATTATAAAAAGGAAAAGCCTAGATGCTCTCAATGATATACAAGCAAGCATACAGTGTCCTGTGTTTAAAGAGTCTGATTTGAAAGGCTCAAAGGGGAGGGCAGTTGTCATGTTCCCTAAAATTGTTTCCCAAGCATTATTCCTTTTTCCATTATTCCCAGGCCTGTTACAGGCTTCTCCTTGTTACAGCTCTGACTCACTTCTCCAGGATGATTTCACCATGCAACCCAACCTTTGTGCAATGACTTCCAGGAAAGGGAACAACCCTCCAGTGGAGAAAAGTGAAAAGTCAAGCTTTTCTCATAGGATTCTTACATGTCCTAAGACTATGTCTTGGCTTTGACCTCTGACTCCACCTTCACTAAGTATACCAGTGCCCATCAGGCAGCCCTGGTGACTGGGACTGGTAGGTATGGCCATCTTCGTTACACAAATCCCTCACTCAACAAATAAAACAGCTGTAATGGCTATGTGAGATCAGCTCTCAACCGGCTCTTTACCTTGGGATATCTGAAGGGGATGTGCGGTTTATGATACCCGACAGCCAGGAAGAAAGGACTGGCCGATGTTTTCACCTTTTCCAACAAACGTATGGCTTGCTCGGTGCTCTGTTTGTCAGGCAAGGTGCCCTCGGGCACATCTACCATGTCCACAGGGCAAATAAGGTTGGCATGGAGTTCTCCGTCTTGCCCCCTACATGTCTTTCAAAACAAAACGCATAACATCAGCTTTTTCAGTACAAGAAGCAGAAGTCACGAAGGTTAAACACATAGGTTTGATGTTCATATTACCAGCCCCTTAGGTGTTAGTCATTCAGAGTGAACAGACTATCAGAAGTAGAACTAAATCAGAAATATTTTTCTTCCTTTCCAGAAAAGAGCCAGAAGTACACACCACTTAGTCTCTTGCTGCTAATCCTCTGTCTCCAGGTCATAACTAACCACCAAATGAACCAATTATTGAAAGAAAATCTATCTTCGACACAATAAAAAAAAGATAAGCCAACTAAAAGTGGGCAAAAGATGTAGACATTTCTCTGAGAAGATATTTAAATGGCCAATAGCACATGGAAACATACTTAACATCACTATTCATTAGGGAAATATAAATAAGAACCACAACGAGATCGTCAAAAAGGTGGCTATAATTTTTAAAAATGGAAAATAACAGCTGTGGGCAAAGATGTAGAGAAGTCAGAAACCTCATACACTGCTGGTGGAAATTTAAAATGGTGTAGCCACGTTGAAAAACAGTCTGGAAATTCCTCAAACATTTAAACATAGTTGTTATACGGCCTAGAGAGTCTACCCCTAGGTACATAGCCAAGACAATCAAAAACCCTTAGTCTACCAAAATACGTATACATGAGAGCCATGTTAATCCTCATAGTCAAAAAGTGGAAACAACCCAAATATTCATCAAGTGATAAGTGGAAAAACAAAACATAGTACGATGGATTATTATGCATCCATAAAAAGTTGATACATGCCACTATGTGGTTAAATCTCAAAAGTTATGCTAAGTGAAAGAACCTGGATGTGAAAAGTCACATATTATATGATTCTATTTATACGAAATTGCCGGAATAAGCAAATCCATAGAGACAGAAAGTTGATGTCACAGGCTTGGGATTAAGAGGAAATAGGGAATAAGTAATAGATAGAATTTCTTCTTAGAATGATGAAAATGGTCTAAAATTGATTTTGGTAATATTTGCATAACTCTATGAGTGTACTAAAAACCACGATTTATTTTTTTATTTATTTTTTTTTTTTTTGTGGGTACCGGGGGTCGACCTCAGGACCTCGCATGCCAGCAGGCGCCCCTGCCGCTGAGTGATATCACCGGCCCTTTTTTCATATGTGGGTTCCAGGAGTCGAACTCCGGCCCTCGCACTTGCTAGGCAGGCGCTTACGCCGCTGAGCCATCTCACCGGCCCCAAAACCATGCTTTAAAAGTGAGATTTGTATGGTATGTGAATTACAAAAATTAAAAAGAAAAAAAACTTAAATTTCAAAGTCAGACTAAGGCAAAGTCAGACAAAGTCAGACTAAGTGACAGACTTAGTGGCTGAGGTGACAATCCATGGAATCTCCTGGTCCCCACACATACCATTCAGAGAATGACCTCCTCTTTCGTTTCCCAAAGCAGCCATGTTGGACCTAAGGCCAAAGTCAGTGTTGACTGTGACTTGCACATCACAAAGACCAGGGCTATGTCAGGTGCTCTGAGAGCAGTGTCCTTCACAGCCCTGCCTTGCCCACCCCAGGCAGGACAGCCCAGTGTGTGTCGCATGCCCATTCCCCATCTTCACATGACATGTAGCACTGCACAGCCATTGGATACAGCACACCCACCACCTTGAGAAGGAATGATGGGGTGGGGAGAGAGGCTGCAGGGCCTGGCATCTGTAAGTGAGACCACTAAAATGTAGCAAGATGGCCTCATGGAACTGAGGAACTGAGAGGAGGGTCTTCCGGTCTCATTCTCTTCCTACTCAAGCCACAAACTGAAGACGGAGCCCTCAGCTTTCACTGTATTCTGAAATGGAAAGTTATCAAGAATTTAGAACACCTCCCACCCCACTGCCAAATCCTTACCCTTCGCTAAATGATGTCTCTAAAAAAGCTCAGAGGAGGATGCCATTTTTCAGTTCTCCAGTTGGTTTTGTCAGTTTCTTAAACTTGGGTTTTAGTTTCATTTATACATTGGGGGGTTCTGCCAAACAAAGATTTAGGTTCCTTGTAGGTTCTTTTTTTTCCCCACAATGCTCTAAAAGTTTAAAATCCCTATTAGAGCTCTGAGGAGCTGAACGATACACATTAGGCCTCTCTCATTCTGGGCTGGGACTCCTGAAGCTGTGTCTCTCTTCCACCTCCCAGGTCTCAGAACCTCCTACAACCCTCAGCACAGAGCCTCATCCGAAGTGAGCACCCAGGAACCATTACGTGAGTCTGACACACTAGATAAAGCCTAAGGTTCTCCAAGAGGAGTCCCCACCAGCTGCTACATGGAAGCCACTGTTCCCATTGGGCCTAATGTTAAAGATGCCCACACTTGTCTCTGTCAAGACATCCACAAAAGTAAAACCCACAAACCTCACAGCATAACCAGCTTGAAAGAATGTGAAGTACACACAATAGATTATTTGCTAGACATGAAGAAAGCACTTCCTCCTCAGGCCAGTGGCCCTTTCCCAGTCTTACCTTAGTGTTTTCATACTTCTCCGAGGAGGGATGATAAGGTGGAAGAGACCAGCTATACGGAGAATCATCGCTATGATTGGAAGATATACCTTGGAGCGGGGGGGGGGAGAAAAGATATTAAATAAAACAGGTCTTTTAATGTCCCACCCCCCTGAATTAAAACTTTGCAAATAACTGGGCAAGTGACACCTCCCCTCCCTCACCTATAAAGTCAGCAGCTTAGGCAAGATGTTACGTTCCCACTAATGCCAACCCTCTCGGCCTCCATATGAGGAATGAACATCTAACTTCCTGGTCCCTAGGCCCTGGATATTTGTGCTAGGCTGTGCAGAAGGGACCCACAAGGGCAAGATCAGCCCACCTGCAGCGGCAGTGCACCTTCTTAGAGACCCCACTGGAGTGTCTCATCCACTCTACAAAAGAGGGCGCAGAGGCATCGGCACCATGAGCAGATGGGGAAAGGGAGGTTCAGAAGTCTGTGCCTTGCCCAGTGCCAGCCAGCTATCAGATGAGCAAGCCAGTACTGAAACTCACGCCTTCAGACCCCAAGTTCAAGTGCTTAATGGTGAAACCCATCTCTAAGCTTACCAGATTAGTTTACCTGGGAAGACAACATAACCAAGGAAGGACCGCCAGTTGCCAAAAGGACAGCCATGCCCTGAGAGGGAGGCCCCAGACAGAGGTGATGTGGGTCAGGTAAGGGCTGGGAAGAAGAGGGCTTTTAGGAGTTGGCAAGGCCTGTGAGGGATTGGAAGGGAAGTGTTGCCTACAGGGCTTGGCCAGGAGGAGCAGAGAAGGCATCCGGGCCGACCAAGAGAGAAAGAATATCCTCAGCGCAGTGGCACTTTGGGGTGAGCACCAGAGGCGGTGGGACTGGAGAGAGGGGGCCCCAGGTGAAGGGCCTACACAGCGAGCATGATGGGAAGAGCATGCAGGAAGCCAACAGACCTGGGCCCAAATCCTGACACTGCCCTTAGCACCTGTGCACACATGATAAGCTACTTGACCTACACAAAGGAAACATGATGACAAAAACCCACCTTGCTCACAACTGAGGGATTCACTGAGAGGCCTACAGAGTAAATAGCACATACCTGACACTTGCGGGTGGCTACTGTCATCCTTGAGCAGGCCCCATCCCAACAAAAAAAGATCCTAAGAACTGACTCACTTGAAAAATATATTTTCCCCCAAGGACTGCAGATAAAGCTTTATTCCTTAGTTTGGACACCATGCTCAGAGCCTGGTCCCAAATATCTAGTCATTGGGTAGAAGGAGGCCAAGCACCACCTCTCAGGCCTTGTTTCATTTCCCTTTCTGAAGCCAGTCTCCTCCCTCTGCTGTGTTTCCTCCTCACTCCAAAATGGTCACTTGCTGCCAGCTGCCTTCAGGCAAGGAGTGTTATGACGTGAGTACCAAACTGCAGGGCTTTTGGCTGCACGATATGTTTCCTAATTGATTTACCTTCAAAATTGGGCTTGATTTAACCCAGCTGAAAGCTACCCTAACCTGGCCTGGCCAACTGGGCTCTGGAAGAAGAGCCTGCCAATATAAATCACGTGCAAAGGGAAAGCTACTGAAAACATTCAAGTTGTCACCCTTGATGACAAGCACTGCCATCCCTGTGGAATACCCACACTGGGATGCTGCCCAGGGAGGGTCAACACAGCCAACTCTAGCTTCCCAGATAAGGAATCCAAGGCCCCAAGAGAGGATGAACATTTGCCCCAATTCCACCCCACAGCTAAATGGCAGTGCTCAGACTAGACCCAGGTTCCCAGGCACCTGGCGCAATTGCCCATCGGCAGTTCTCTCTGCTTCCAGAGATGTTCCTGTCAGTGCAAATGGAAACAATGGGGACCAAAGGACAGTATGTTTTAGACTGCTATGGTGTCATTTAAAATGCCTTTTGATGGGAAAACATTTATAAAAACTCAGCACCATATATCTATATCTATATATCTACATATAGATATATAGATATAGATATGGTAGTCCCCTGGCACCCTCCAGGCCCTGAGTACCCACTTCCACTCCTCTTGCTAACATTGCTCACTGAGAGTGGGCAGAACCCCCCCACCAGACAACAAAGCCACAAAGCCCTACTGGCCACATGGTGGGTGGGGGGTCTTCAGATGTCCTCATCCACCCCTAACATTACAGACAGGGATCCTGCAGGGCAGAGGGTCGGCCCCAGAGCTGGAACCACACCCAACGCTGCCACCACCCCAGCCACTGTCCTTCCCATTGCCCAAGGAGCTGAAGGATCCCCACGCCAGCATGTCTAGCTTCTGAAAGAAAGCCAAAGCCCTCTCCCCTTTGCACTGTCAAGGAAAACTTGAAGGCAAAGTGGAGAAGTGGTTGTCCAGGAAAGGCAGCAGTGAATAGCAAGGCACCCTGCCAGCCAGAAGAGGCCTCTGCAGAGACAGCCCCAGGCCCAGCAGGGGACTCCCACACTCAGCACAAGAGAACCCAGACCCAGGGCATGGAGCAGTACCAGGGTGAAAGACTTTTCCCACCGACATGGTCACGTAGCCATTCTCCTTGAAGTACTGGGGGAGGGTGGAGAAGTTTCCTGCGTGCACCCTCCAGTAGGAGTTGAAGTCATACAGGCGGGTAGTGTCGGGCCTCCTCCCAGTGAGGAAGGACACGCGGCTCGGGGCGCACACTGCTTGCTAGTAGGGAGCAGAAGCACAGGTCAGTATCATCACAGCAAAATGTGAAAACGTGGCTGCTGTCTCCAAGGTAACCAGGCAACCTCCCTTCTCAGCACAGTCTGGCAGTTGAGTCATGCAGATCTCAAAGCCAATCAGTGGGATTTGGGCCCTGCTCAGGTGCCAGAGATTGTGGATTCCTGGCAAGAGAAGACAGCAGCAAGCCCCTCAAACCAGAAGATGCTGGTGTCCTGCTACGTGATGGCATCCCCAGGCACCTAGAGCTGGTGATGTTCTTGGGACCAGCCTGATAGGGAGCTCAGGCGGGAGGCCTCCATGGCCAGCTGGCTGGCGCTTGCCCAGGGCTCAGTGGGCAGCCCCTTGGGTAGCATTCGGCAGCACCAGGCAGTGTCCCCTTCTGGGAGGAAGCTGACTAGGGTCGGTCTTGAGCATGTTAGAGCCAAAGTGTACCCTCCACTGGAGGAGGAGTGTCAGCCTTCAAGGTATAAGCTTCCTTTGAGTGAACAATCAGATGTCCTTGACCACTGTTTTCCAGACCATGCTTGCCTCTTTCAGGGAGGTGCCTTCCATGGTCAGTGCCACTTAACAGTAGCTGAAGGACCCCCAATCCTAAGTGCATGAGGACGCACATTCCCAAGAGGTGTGCCTCCCTGACATACCTGGGCAAAGGCATTCTGGAAGAGGAGGCTGTGGGATGCCAGCTGATCAATGTTTGGTGACTTCACTAGCTTATCCCCATAACAGCCCAGGGAGGGGCGCAGGTCATCCACGATGATGAGCAGGACATTCAGAGTATCTGCACGGGAGAGAGGGGCTTTGGTGAGGTTACATAGGCAGATGCTGAAATTCCTCCTTCTCATGGTAAGAGACCCACAGCTGACACCTGCACCTTGACAGCCCGGCCAGAGTGGAAGGCCACCAGGTATGTGCGTCAGCAAGTGGGGGGCCAGGGTACAGAGGAAGCCTGAGGTCTGGGTGGCAGATTTAGGGTTTGGCCAGGGCTTCAGGCCTGGAGGAGGGAGAGGGGGATGGCCGGATAGAAGGAAAAAAGAATTTAGGAAGAGAGAAGGATAGGTGAAAAGAAGGAAAGATGCTTAGTGAAGGAAGGGTGGATAGAGGGAGAGAGAAAGGGAGGGATGAATGGATTGAAGGAAAGAGGAGGGAAGGAAGAAGGGAAGGGAGGAAAAGATAAGAATGGACTCTCAGAGGGATGGAAGGAGATAGGGACAGAGGGAGGACGTGCTGCAGGGAAAGGACAGAAGGAGGGATGGGAAGGAGGGAGGGATGCAGGGAAGGATGACTGGAAGGAGGATGGATGTATGGAGGTAAGAACAGATAATGAAGGAACGAAGGATGATGGAAGGCATGAAAATGGGGGTAAAAGATGGAGGAAGAGAGGGACGGCAGGCTGTGTTCGTGGGAGAAGGAACAGTAGGGGCAGGGAGCAAGGGAGCAAGGATGGATGCAGGCAGGGAAGGAGGGAGGAACAGAGGAGGTGAAGGGCAGGAAAAGGCCCTGCAATCTGCGCGAGGGGGCGGGAGGCACCTGTGCTCGAGTTGACCTGCGCCGCGGCTTCCAGGACCGCACAGGAGCTGAGGACCAGGCAGAGCCAAAGCAGGGGCCAGCCAGGGGGCGGCAGCATTTCTTCTTCGGCGCCGCGGCTGGGGGCGGCGGTGACAGGCTAGGGCGAGAGGGCTGGGCAGCAGCCACAGCCGCCACAGCTGCGGCGTTAGGTGGCAGGGAGGACTGCGCGGCACCAACGACGCAGGCCCACAGGCCCAGGCGCCGGCCTGAGCGTCAGTGCGCCTGCGCGCCTCTTCCCCCGCCCCCTGAGGGACGGGGCCTGGAGGGGCGTAGAGTGTGGACGCCCAATCCGAGTCGGAAAGGGCGGGGTCGGGGGCCCAGTGCAAAGCCTGGGCTCTCCAGCTCCCTCTGCACCTTGCAGGCTCGCCCACCCCTGAGCACCACCCTCGGTAGAGAGCTCCTGAGGGAGTCCTTGTAGGTGTTTTGAAGATTTTGCGACTCAACCACTGCCCTTAACTAGAAGTTTTTACCCCTCTTTGCCTTTGGTCCTCCTCTTCCTTTCTCTTGGGAGCTCTGCCCTTCCCTCATCTGGCTATAAACGTCTCACTTGTCCTTGTTGGCCCTTGTCATTGGCAACCTGTCCACAACTGCATCCTCTCCAAAGTACGATTCCACCCTGACCTCAGAGGTGGCACCCCTTCATGCTGGCTTCTAAGGTGTCCCCATCCTAACATGGTTCCTAGCTGCACAGTCCACCCAGTCTACGTCCCATGTCACTTTCTTTTTTTTTTTTTTTTTTTTTTTTTTTTTTTTTTTTTTGTGGGTACCGGGGGGACGACCTCAGGACCTCGCGCGCCAACAGGCACCCGTGCCGCTGAGCGATATCACCGGCCCCTTTTTCGTATGTGGGTTCCGGGAGTCGAACTCGAGCCTTCGCGCTTGCAAGGCAGGCGCTTATGCCGCTGAGCCATCTCACCGGCCCCCATGTCACTTTCTCCTATATCAACCTATGGAGTCAGTCTCAGTTCTCTCTCTCTGTCTCTCTCTCTCTCTCTCTGTCTCTCTCTCTCTCTGTCTCCCTCTCTGTCTCTCTGTCTCTCTCTCTCTCTCTCTGTCTCCCTCTCTCTCTCTGCCTCTCTCTCTCTCTCTCTCTCTCTCTCTCTCTCTCTCTCTCTCTCTCTCTCTGTCTTTCTTGAGGGGCACAGAGAAATTCTGCTGTCTTCCCGTGCCACTTTAGTATCACAGGAAGCTTAGGGGGCTGCCCCAGGCACTTCTGCAGTTGAGTTTTGCTGATCTGGTGTGAGGTGACTTCTCAGACTGTGGTTTCCAGAGTACCATCTAATAAGGTAGCACATTTCCCCTTGCTCTTGGTCTTACACTTCACCCCCACCTTTGGCCCTACCTCCAGGGGCAGAGGGCAAAACACATCCGTAAATTAGTAAATACTCTCTGATACTCTGCCACAACAATAGAACAAGGACGCCGGGCATGGTGGCGCACACCTGTCATCCAAGCACTCAGGAGGTTGAGGCAGGAGGATCTCTGTGAGTTCAAGGCCAGCCTGAACTACAAAGCAAGACTCTGTCT
Organism: Erethizon dorsatum; assembly: GCA_028451465.1. Lineage (NCBI taxonomy): Eukaryota > Metazoa > Chordata > Mammalia > Rodentia > Erethizontidae > Erethizon > Erethizon dorsatum. The sequence goes on from CM051842.1 coordinate 134,052,757, forward strand.
CAAACAAACAAACAAAACAATAGAATAAGGATTCAGGGTAGAATCAGGACTTCCTTTCATTTAGTTCCAGGATGCTTGGATGGGCACTCTTGAGGGCAGGCTCTGCATCTTCCATCCACTACTGTATCCAAAGGCTCCACTAGGATTCGAAGCATGATCAGCACTACCCAGGTAAGAAAGCAGGGTATCCAAGGCTGTAGTCAGCCTGATGCCAGGAGAACCCTCTTGCCATGTAGCATGGTGGAGAGGGCCTGGACTCTGTAGGTACATGAAATGGTGTGCTGAGGAGGCACGTAATATGAACTGCAACTGCCACAAAATATACTCAGCACCCACAGGGCTGTTCTCAGGAGTGACTATATCCGGATGTATCAGTCAGTGCTTACTAGAGAAACTGATTTAACGTAAGATATACAAATATGTAAGAATTGACAATATTGGCTTATGGTGGCCACTTATAGAGTCAGGTGTGGAAGAGTGTGAAAGGGCTGTCTGCACACAGGAGATCTGAACGATCCAGTCGAAGGCCTGGAGCTCACTGTAGTGTCCTGTACAAGTCCGTATCCAGAGGCTGAAGGGTCTGTGCTGGAGGCTGACCAGTCTGCACTGGAAGCCAGGAGATGACATCCAAGGTAAAGGTGAAGACTGGAGCTCCTCTGAAGAAACAGAAGCAGTAGCCTTCCTTCTTAGTTTCCCTTTTATACCATTCTGGCAACAATCCTCCCTAGGGCAGGTCTTCCACACCCAGAGCTGTGCCGAGTCAATGTAGTTGGACGTTTCTTACTTAAATTGACACAAACAATTAACTATCATACCAGATGTGCAAGGCAGCACTTGGATTCTGTTCTCAAGCTGTCTGAGAGCATGGGTGGACAGAGTTAGGCCCAGGCTGTCCTGAGGTTTGTAGCAGTAAGAGCTCTGGGCTCCCTGGGGCTCAAGAAGGTGACAGTGAACTGCATCACAACCAGAATCTGATTCTGTCTTATTTCCCTGGAAATAGACGTGAAGCCCCACGGAACGTGAAGGGACAGATGAGGGGCTGGGCACCATAGCATCCCTGACATCTGCTGAGCTCCTACAGCGGGTCATACACTATGTCAAGTACTTTATAAAATGAGATGATTTTTTTTCTAATTATGGAAGAGGTCAGTTACAGTCTTGTATGCCTCTAGAATCTCACATCATCTTCCGACCAACCCTTTCCTTCTCTTCCCTTTCCTCACTTTCCCTCTTGTTCTCCCCACTTCCTTCTTCCCTCTCTTCCCCTCTCTTCTTTCTAAGCCCAGACTTTTCAGTCAAGCCATTCATTCACTGGTTCAGCCAGCTCAGCTCTAGGTGGACCATCTCTGTCTCCCTGTATCTCTCTGCCTCTCTCTCTCTCTCTCTCTCTCTCTCTCTCTCTGTCATTTTTGGGGGCACAGGCAGGCTTTGAAGCACACAGTCCAGGAAAGTAGATTTCTAGAAGTTTCCACCAGGAGTGGCCTAAGCTCTGGGGTTCATTAATACTGCTTTAAAAGCAATTCATTTCCTTTAAAATAATTTTATAAAGCATAAAAATAAAACTAAGTAAAGCAGAAATGCTAATCAGATCTTTGTGAGTATTGTACTGTCACTGAGTGAGGTAAGAGTGGCACTTCCAACATTTGCATTGCATCTGTCTGAACTAGGATGGTACCTTTGGTCATGCCCCTTTTCTCCTAGCTTGCTCAGTTCCTTTTTCACCTAGGGAGGATTGCTGCTTATTCTCCTGAATATATCTTTGAAAGTGCCTCAGGGAAGGGAACAGAGCATGGCTGTTTGGGAATGAAGGAGGGCTCTCACAGTTGAGGGTGTCCCCATGTGGGCTCAGGTGAGGACATGGGCTTCTGGTCCTTCAGATAAACCTGGGGCCTATCCTGTGTCCATGCCTGCACTTTCAGGCTCTGACAAGCAGATATTTCTTATAAAGAGAAGTCCACAGCTGGAATATCGGGTCGAAGCCCATTCCTTCCTGCAACAAAAGCCAGAGGACAAGATGGACTGGGAAACACCGCAAGGACTTTGCTGCGAGGCCTTCGTTGACGTTCCTCCAAGGCCTCTTGTCATATGTGTACTATGAGCCACACCTCAGGTCTGAATGAATGCATCAACAGAGGAGAGAGCTACAGGCAGCCAGAAATATGACAACTTCAAAGAGGAAAAACAAGCAAGAGGAGAGATCTTCTGAGTCATACAGGTTCCCTATGTCCTGCACACTTTTGTCAGCTTTTTATTTGAAGAAATGCAGCATTTGGGAAGCAGCATATGTCACCCCTTGTGGAATCAATGTGACATGATATATTTGCAACATCATTAAGAAGTCTAATATTATGAGAAAGTTCTCTAAGAGTCCCTAAGGGACCAATAAAAACACTTATGGGAGAAGGCATATTAGAGGACATTTTGCCGAAAGGCATGGATATTCACATATGAAATACAGTTTTCAACAGTCCCCAAAGCCCACAGCTGTGATTGCTCTCCATTGAATCTAGGAGCTAAATTGTTGTCTTTGAATCATGAGCAGGAGCATAGCTCTAAAGCCCTGAGTTCTAGCCCTAATCTTGTAGCCCAAGAAAGAAAGCACCAGCTTGTCCTTAGCTAGCAGTCTGGTCCCCACCTTGCTGATGAATTGGGGTTGTTATGGCTAGTGTCTAGCTATCTCCCCAAAGCCTCATGTGGTCACAGGTGGGGCTTTTTTAGAGGTGGCTCGATCTAGAGTGTGTGATGCTGGGATTAAGGGTGTGTGATTACTAAATCAGTTCACTGATTGGTTTGGTACAGGTCTGGGTAGGATTAAAGGTGTCCCACATTAGGTGTGAGTGCTACCTGTCCTAAGGGGAGGTAGCCTAGATACAATATAAAAGGACAGAAAAATCTGTCACTTGTAGCTGGATGCTTGCTGCCTTCTGCCTTCTGCCTGCCATGAACTGCTTCCCATCTGCTATGCTGCCCTTCCTAGGAGCCAGCCGATTATGGACTGAAACCACTACAAGCTGTAAGCCGAAGGAAACCTTTTCTCCTTTAACTTTGTAGCAGGTATTTTGTCTCAGCCACCAGAAAAGTAACCAAGACAGGGGTTGAGCAGTCATATGACAGAGCAGTCTTCAGAACACAAACCGAAACCAGGCTGACTGATTTCCACTCCAGCTCTACCGTGTGACCTGGAACCACTGCTAAACTCCCCTGGACCTCATCAGAAAATGTGAATCCCACCAACACCTGATCTAGGGGCCTATTCCCAGCCTCCAGGAGACACTCAACAAACAGGGGCCTTGGGTACTATGTTCTACCTGCCTGGCCAGACTCTAGCCATGCAGTTCCAGCCCCTCCCAGCTGGGAAACAACTACAGCAATTACTGACTCTCCTGAGCTCCAGAAGCCATGGACTGTAGATTTCAAGGAGATGTCATCTGAGCCAGTGAACTATTTCACTTATAAAGCTGCAGTCTGTAGCATGTGGGGCTTCGGCCTGTGCTCAGTCAATGCCCACCCAGCTGCCTAACAGGCCCCAGGCTCCAGGGCTTCGTGAACATTTTCCTGAGAGCCCCTTCCATGGTCCCTGTGACCTCTGCAATTCTGAGTTTCCATTTCTAATGGAAAATATTTTCTGCCTCCATAAGCTGCTTACCAAATACGTTCCTAGAGGTACGCAATAGCAGGCTGGAAGTAGGGTAGAATTAGCCCTTATCACATCATTGTCAGCCCATGGTAGCACCCAAAGTCACACACAGGACTTTCTTGTCTCTTTTTCCTATGACATTCTTGTGGGCCAAATTCATCCCAGACTTTTTAGCCCATTGAGTCCTCACTGCTGCCCCAGGGATTGTGTGCTACTGTTATCTCCGGTATACAGATGAACAAACTGGGACACAGAGAAGGTTGTCACTGGCCCAAGGTCTCACAGCCAGCAGAGCTGACAGCCTGGCTCCTTAAGAACTATGCCACACTTCCCTAAATAGGTTCCAGCCAGGACAGTGGGCTGGGTTGCTCAGCTGTGTGCTGTGAGGGTGACCCCAGTACGTCTTCATAGGCAATGGGGACTCTGGGGGGTCATGAGCCAGAGAAGCAGGAGTGAACAGGCAAGTGAGACCTTCCAGACCATGAGCTGGCAGAAAACCCCAATTTTGCTCAGTAAAAAAAGTACAGTTTACAGTTCAGCATCCAGATGAGTTTTGATGCTATTGCAGCTAGATGCCAAGTCTAGAGTGAGTCCTCTGGGCCACCACATGAAGGATTTTATTTAAGTCCCAACAATGCTGGGCTGTGGGTTCGAATATCCTTATTTTATAGGAAGAGAAAACAGGTAAGCTGAGGTCACACAGCTAGTCAGTGGAACTAACAGGGTTAAAACCCAGTTCCAGCCTGTATAACCCCCCACTCACTTAGACCCTGTGCTATGTACTGACTTACCGAACAAGAAAATTATTGAATATATGGCTGCAACAAGCACAATGAAGAACCCTGCATGACACACCTGTCTGTGCGGTCCCCAGTCTAACTGCTCCAGCTTGGAGGCCAAATGGCTTCATGGAAAAACCTCGACACCTTGCCTCCTTAACATGCACTCAAGTCTCCATTCAGATCCCTCAGGGGAGAGAAAAGGAGTCTGCAAAAACGAGACAAAGACCTTCCTCAAAAAGCTGCTTTCAGGCATCTTTGCGGCCTGTCAAAAGCTCCCCAAGAGCCTTCCCAGAAGCAGAGCAGGCTGCACAACAATCATTTTGAGCAGGCTGAAGTGCTGTGTCCCTTGTAGCATGTCTCCTCCTGCCACATTTTGCATTCAGGGCTTGGGAAGAGCATGAAATGAAAGTAACACCCGAGTGAGCTGATGCTGCCAAGCTTGCTGTGTCATTCCTACTTCTCAAAATCAGAGACTCTCAAATCATGCAACATCCCAGTATTGTGTGGCTGGGCCCAGGCCTTGTGTAACTGTATTGGTAGACCACACAGGATACATAATTTCCTGACATAAAACTCCATAGGCAGGGCCGGTGAGATGGCTCAGCAGCGTAAGCGCCTGCCTGGCAAGCGCAAGGTCCTGAGTTTGACTTCCGGTACCCACATAAAGGAAAAAAAAAAAGGGCCGGTGATATCGCTCAGCAGTATGAGCGCCTGCTGGCAAGCACAAGCTCCTGAGTTTGACTCCCTGTACCCACATAAAAACAAACAAACAAACAAAAAACTCCATAGGTAGATTTCAATGACACAAACTAGTGGAAAAACACATGCTTACCAACAGCTTTTCCTATTTGTAGCCCTACATTCATCCCATTTTCCTCAAGGAAAACTAGGGATGCACCAACTGAGATGTCACAGACTTGGTACGTTTCAGCCAGAAGGTAGAGTATCAGGAAGGGGAGACCATACCTTGCAGAGTCAAGCAAAGATTGACATTTTTTGGAATGAAATATATGAATATCAATACCAAATGGGATAAAGAAAATTCAGGATTCTATAAATAGTTTTGTGTCACCCACTTTACGTTTTACTACCAAAAGAATTTTGGTCAAGCTTATTGAAAAACTTTGTGTAGAGCTCTATGGATTAGAGAATTGTGGATAATAATTGTGGGCCTTTATTATCTTAGGCAGCAGCCCACCATAAACACCTACACAAATCAAGGAAGAGGCTCCCAGACTCATGGATTCCTGGTGTCAAAACAGCTCCAGTTCTCAAAACTGTTGGTCTACCTGACTCAGTTCTCACTGCTGCCCCTTTGTCCCCAGAAGCCACTACACAACTTTGGTCAAAATCAATGAATAGAATCTGACTCCCTGACGAGGACATAACCTTAGTACCTTTGGTACTGGAGTCCTAAAGACTCACTGCTCTTCCTCCTTCTTTTCAAGCTGGAACCTTTTCACTGCCTGTCTCCCATGTGCAGGCTTCAAGGCTCAGGCCAGCAACCCCACCATTTTCTCTATGGCTTACCAGTATCTCAACAGCAGGTGCCACAGTGCATGATACACCTCGACAGACAGATAGGCCTCAGCTCATCCTGAATCTCTTCCACTCAGCCTCCCTGCACCTGCCATGCCAAGCTTTCCTTCTCCTGCCCACCCCAAGGTCTCCTTGAAGTCAGACCATCTTCTCTCTCCTGATCAAGTTACTGTCCTCTGCTCACTCCCCCCCAATCCCAGGCCCACTCTCAGGTCATCTCTGGCAGGCACCCAATTCCATGAGCAGCATCGAAGAATTTTGATGTCAGGTCAGCAGGATCGAGAAAACTGTTTCTGTTCCAATGCGGGCTGGAGAAGGGGAAAGAGACTTTGGGATAAAAGTGGAAGCAATGCCTGGAGAGAGAACATTCACAGAACAACCAGAATAAGACTTCACATGTGACCTGCTCCCGGACCTCCTGAAAGTCAAGCTCTACACTTGCCAAAAGACAACATTTTCCATCTCTGATCTTTTATGCCCAAGAATCGGGGTTGAATGAGAGGTGATGACAGCATAATAATGTGAAAGTACTCAATGCCACTGGACTGTATACTTACAATGTTTCTTGGAGTGGTAACCCATAATGCCTCACAGGCACCACAGCTGCAAATGTCAAGGAGTCCTGTCTGTACACTTTTTCTGAGCCTGTCCTTGGGATGACAAGGCCCTATTCCAGGGATTGGATTCTTAGCTTTGCTCACACTCCCTGCACACCTCAGCAGCCATGGAAGTTCCCAAGTCACAGATGGAAATGTAGGTTACAGATAGGCTTGTTCCCCAGCACTAAATATCATCACTCTGTCGCCTGGCCACTGCCTATTTACCCATTCTGACACTCAGCTGGACTGAAGCTCTTCATCCTATATGGAAGCTGAGTTAGCTGCTCTCACCTTTTGCTTTGGAAGATACCATTTCTGCCTCTTCCAACCTCTTTGACATCTGAGTACCCAGGCAAAGCTTTCCTTTCAAGCTTTCTTAAGTGTCATGGTTTATTTCTGTGGAGGACTTAAGTAGTCCTGACGCACTCATTGTACACCCTTACTTTGTCACTAACTACTTTAACATGAACAGCAGCTGAGCCTCCATCTGTTCTGACCCTCATGCCCCGCCTTGTAGCTCTGGGTACCTCACTCCAGCCACTGTCACCCAGCTTGATTCTGGTAGTATGTCCCTGAAGTTACCAGGCCCAAAGAAAGGTTCCAAAACATATGTCCCCTCTCTTTCCATCCCCAAACTAGAACAAATGGCACTCAAAATATCAAAATCAGAAGGTAAAAGTCCAGTGGTCTTGTTTCTAGGGGCATTATGGGTATGCAACAGGAAAGCCACATATTGCCTCCATGGCCCATTTCTTCAGGAACATCCTCTCAGCATATTCAGCAGGGTCCACTTCAATCCTTCAGGATGAGGATCCACCCACAGAAGGGAACAAGTACTTGTGGGTTTCTGTATTCAGGGTAGAGCACGCCCAACAACTAGGAACTACTGCCCCTGATCTGGGAAGATCTACCAGGAAGTCCAAACACAGACAACAGCTTTCTTACCATACATAAGCAATTGTAGATGTTTCCTGATCCAGCCAGCCCAAGCCACACAAGTGAAGTGATTAGCCACTACAAGTTTTCCCCACCCAGGTCACAAACTCCACTATATCAGTGACATCATGTTAATGACTAGATGTGCAAAATGTGGCAGGGATAGTAGCAGCCTTGGAAAGACGTAGGCACCTCAGAGGGTGATAGATAAGCCATTCAAAGTTTCAGGGACCTGCTATACTAATGACGTATTCAAGGGTCTGGTGGTCATGGGCTTGCTAGGATTCCCCTCTCTCAAAGTAAGAGACAAATGATGGCATCTCACACTTCCTACCACTAAGAAGGAAGCACAAGGCCACTTGGCCCTCTTTGGGTCAGGAAGCAGGGAACCAAGGAACCAAGGGGTGTACTGATCCCACTTACTCTCTCTCCCAGTAATCCACTGCAAATTTGTGCTTCCTCCCCCCACAGCTTTGGGTTCTGTGAGATTAGACCTTCACTGTCCAATACAGTCACCACTAGACATATTTAGCTGTTTGAATTTAAATTAGAACTACAAATTCTGTTCCTCAGTTGCACTAGCCACATCATAAGTGCTCAGTAGCCACATGTGGTTGGTGGCTACCTTATTTGGACAGTGTTGGCTAGACATCCTGGTTCCCCGGATGAGAATGGTTCCAGCAGGAGACAGTAACTGAGTCCCATGAAGTGATTTACAAGTCATGGTGAAGAGGAAAATAGAGAGTTAACATTTTAGAGTTAAATTTCCCGCAACTAGCTACTCCCCTGAGCAGATTTGTCTTCCACCAACACCAGGTATATATTTCTCTTATCTAAACAACTGCACCCTGAACTCCTATGTTATCTCAAGCACTTGCTTCCCGCAACTCCTGAACCTGTATGCTCCCTGTAACTCCGAGCTTGCCTGGAGTTTGAATGTCTTAGTATGCAACACATATGATGTAGTTTTCTCTGAGGCCCATCAGTAAGAATGAGCTAAGATGTAACCAACCAATAACTGCCAAATATTCTGCTTCCGTACTTGCAAACCCTATATAAGCCTTAGAGTACCAGAGATAGGGGCCTGATACTTGGGAATGAATCCCTATCAGAGCCTGTTTAAGTAAATAAATCTGCCTCCCAATTCTGGGTGACATTTCGGTGTTTCTGTTTGCAGCTGCACTTTGAGTTCCTAAAATGATGAGACCAATAGGCATGAAGAAAAGCCACCACCATCCTGTCGGGTTTGTTGGGTCTGGTAATCAGGAAGTGGTAGGGATGCTCTTACATAATAGGAAAACAACAGGATATGTTTGGTATCTAGGTGATCCACTCAAATGTCTCCTGGTTACCCCTGAACTGATTTCTATGATGAATAGAAAGATCACTTTTCATAGCCTGAGAAGTGCACAGGGACCAGGGGCTCAAAACTCTCAGGGATAAAGTCCTGCCTCTCTCCTCCAGGTGAGCCACTGAGAACAAAAGCGCTGGCTGGAATGAGGGGACTCTAGAACAGACAGTAGAAGAGGGAAGTCATGAATAACAGCTGTGGCTTTAAAGCCAGCTTTAGCAGTAAGGGCCAAGAATGGTGCCATTTTCCATGTGAACTTCCCAAGGAAAAGACCCAATCCAAACAAATCATGGAGTTGTTCTTCAACAAGATAAGCTTTCTGTGTGAAGCAAGTCTACCTCAGCACTGTAAGAGATAGACTGTAGGGGATGCTTTGGTGTCACCCATCCCCTCACCTCAGAAGAGAGATAATCACACCCTTGCCTGCCAAGAGTGATGCTTGACAATGACTTATAGCTTAATTCTTTTCCAAAATATTGGTCAAGGAGTCAACAAAGGATGAGTAGTAGCAAGATCTGGACCCTAGCCTCCCATTGGGGCATCTTTGCAGGATCTTCCCAACTGCAAATTCATGTCTGGGACTAAATAAAACTTATATTTCCACTTTACAACAATACAATCCCACTTTCTTCCCAATTCTACTTCCCTCAATCTCCTGTGTGACTTTCTAGAACATATCCTTGAACTACCGTGTTCAACTACTGTGAAGTGTCTCAGGAAATCCAGTTGTTCACTCAAAAGGAAGCTAATACCTTGAAGGCTGACACTCCTCCTCAGCCCTAACGTGCTCAGGACCACCCCAGGTCAGCTTCCTCTCAGAGGGGACACTGCCTGGTGCTGCCGAATGCTACCCAAGGGGCTGCCCACTGAGCCCTGGGCAAGCGCCAGCCAGCTGGCCATGGAGGCATTCCTCCGAGCTCCCTATAAGGCTGGTTCCAAAAACATCGCCAGCTCTGGGTTCCTGGGGACACCATCATGTAGCAGGACACCAGCATCTGATGGTTTGAGGGGCTCGCTGCTGTCTTCTCTTACCAGGAAGCCACAATCTCAGGCACCTGAGCAGGGCCCAAATCCCACTGGTTGGCTTTGAGATCTGCATGACTCAGCTGCCAGACTGTGCTGAGAAGGGAGGTTGCCTGGTTACCTTGGAGACAGCAGCCACGTTTTCACATTTTGCTGTGATGATACTGACCTGTGCTTCTGCTCCCTACTAGCAAGCAGTGTGCGCCCCGAGCCACGTGTCCTTCCTCACTGGGAGGAGGCCCGACACTACCCGCCTGTATGACTTCAACTCCTACTGGAGGGTGCACGCAGGAAACTTCTCCACCCTCCCCCAGTACTTCAAGGAGAATGGCTACGTGACCATGTCGGTGGGAAAAGTCTTTCACCCTGGTACTGCTCCATGCCCTGGGTCTGGGTTCTCTTGTGCTGAGTGTGGGAGTCCCCTGCTGGGCCTGGGGCTGTCTCTGCAGAGGCCTCTTCTGGCTGGCAGGGTGCCTTGCTGTTCACTGCTGCCTTTCCTGGACAACCACTTCTCCACTTTGCCTTCAGGATTTCCTTGACAGTGCAAAGGGGAGAGGGCTTTGGCTTTCTTTCAGAAGCTAGACATGCTGGCATGGGGATCCTTCAGCTCCTTGGGCAATGGGAAGGACAGTGGCTGGGGCGGTGGCAGTGTTGGGTGCAATTCCTGCTCTGGGGCCGGCCCTCTGCCCTGCAGGGTCCCTGTCTGTAATGTTAGGGGTGGATAAGGACATCTGAAGACCCCCCCAGCCGCCATGGCCAGCAGGGCTTTGTGGCTTTGTTGTCTGGTGGGGAGGTTCTGCTCACTCTCAGTGAGCAACGTCAGCGAGAGGAGTGGAAGAGGGCGTCTGTGTGTTCATTTTGGAGACCACATGTCTATGCAAAGGGATGTGACTTCAACAAGTGTCCCACGTGGCTCTGAGCACCCCTCCCTCACTCTAATTCCTGGGCTATCCCATGCCACCTTGACTTCATCTCAGGCCTCTGAGCCAGGAGCCAGAAACCTTCTGAGCTGCCCGTCGAGGTCCTTGGCCACTTGCTCTCCCGGGTTTAGAGATGGACCTGGGGCCCTCACAGGGCTGTGCTCTCCCCTTGCATGGATTTGCTCTCGGCTACAGCAGCCCAGACTGAAGCCCAGCACAAGACTGATGACTGCGTTCCTGCAGTCAGGACGTCCGCAGCCGTGTACTGACTGTTTGCCGTGTGCCAAGCCCAGGCCATAGGCTCAGCGTGCCCATATTTGGGGATGCCACAGAGCGCTTGGCTAATGTACCTTCAGAGCCTCTGGGTGCATCCCAGTCAGACTTCCGGGGTTTGATTCCTGAGGTCCTGCTGCCAGGGTCGCTTACTTCCTTGTCCTGCAGACTTGTCCACCTGCCACCTCTTAGGTCCCTGCCAGACAGGGTCATCAGGACCTCCAAGCTGATGCCCTAGAAGCCGGCCCATAATCCCATGTCAGCAGCTCTCATAGGTCAGCTCTGCTCGTCCTCCTGGAGAGAGGGGAGACTTGGAGGTGCAGGGCTGCCTCACCGGCCCATGAAGCTGAAGGACTGTGGAAACTGCCTCTCACTGAGCTCCCCCGAGCTCCCCCAAACCACTGCCTGATTCCCCAGCACTGTGGGCTAGAGGGAGGGAGAGAGAGAAAGAGGGAAGGAGGGCTCTCAGGCAACCTGGAGCACCTCTGATGGGCGCCATGTCTGTTATTACCGATTGGCGAGAGGCTCCTTTTCACTCGGGTCACCTGAGGAGAGCACTGTGGACTCAGAAGACGTTCCTGGCCTGTTCTGGACAGGATCCCTGGAAGGCTAGGGTCCTTTAGCGGTCTGGTGTCATGTGCAGACTGAGCCAGCGAGGTCTCTTGCTGGATTTGGCACCATCCTGTCAAATGTCAGCAGAGGCAGCTGCGATGAAGACAGCGCAGACCTATGTCGGCGCCTCCTTGGATCCATCCACCACTGCTTTTGGTTTCTTTGGTGATTTTTCTAACACTAAATACTCTGTGTACAATCCCTGATGTGCACTGATCTTGTAGCAAATACGGTTCTCAGAAGACTCCCACTCTCATGAAGATGGAGTATTCTTATTTTTCACTACTCTCTTAAGTAAAATTCTTTGATAATACACATAAAACGAACATAAGAAGACTTTGAACATTGGAGAGATGGCACATAGGATTGGGAACTTGTGACCTGAAGAACGTCATAATGTGGTGAGTTTTCTGGATTTTAAAACTTTTTATCCTTATATATCCCAGACATGGAGCTGAAGAAGCTGATGACCAAAAATTACCAATAGTTTCAGACAAAATAACAAAACAAGAAAGGCATTTTAGGAATGATGGGAAGGGAAGAGAAGGGGAAGGAAGTAAAGAGAGAAAGAAAGGATGAAGAAAAGCTAGCCAAAGACAAACCACCAGGAATGGCGTAGCCAAGTAAGACAGAAAACCTTTGGACAATAAATTTCTCTACTCCAAGCAAACACCACAGAAAAATCTTTTACCTCTGCCTCCATCGAAGCCAGCAAATCCTCCTGTAGGGCTCAGAGCACTATCTTTGCAAACCTTTAATATCCCCCCTACCCACCGTTTGTAGTGTCAGAGAAGGCAAGTAGGAAGCTGGTACTTTAACCCCTGCCAGGTGGTAATGTGTTCCCAACCCACAAGATACCAGTAAAGGCCTCATGGAGAGCAGTAATGAGCCATCCCTAATCTTCTCAGCCAAGGAGTTATCAATGCAGGCCCAGTTTAGAACCAGAAATCCCACCATTGTGCAAAAGTATGAAAGAGCTCCCCACTGATTTCAGGGACCCACCAAAGCCAAGTGGGAATGCTGGACTATTACACTCACCAGACAGTAATATAGCGGTGCCCCGCCCCTCTCCTCTGCTAAAAGCAGATTTTAAAAAGATCTTGAAACTAATCACATCATAGGAAATGTATAGATTTCAATAAAAATCTCTCATCATACAAAGAACCAGGAGATCTCAAACTAAATAAAAGCTGTCATCATTGTCTATACCGATGACAGATATTAGAATTATCCATCAAAAAATTAAAGTACCCATCAGAAAAATGCTTCAGTTCAAATTAAGAACTCACTTGAAAGAATCTAAAAATATAAAATATCAGTAAAAAAAAAGAATAAAGAATGAAATGGAAATTTCAGAATTGACAAACATGATGGCTGAAAATTGGTTTTAAAAGCTTTATAAGTGGATTGATGACAGAATGGAGAATGCACAGGAAAGAATCACCAAACTAGAAGACAGGACAATAGAAATTTCTTACTTTTAAAGGCTGAGAGAAGGTACACTTCCAAAACATAAATAAATAAATAAAAGAACAGAGCTTCAGGGACACACTGGAGTATACATAAGATCTAATATCTGTGTCATAAGGCTTCCAGAAGAAGAGAATACGGTGGAGCTAAAAAAGTCAAGGAAATAGTGACTGAAAACTTCTGAAATTTAGCAAAAGATAAGCCTGTACAGATTTAAGAACTGAACAAACTCCAAACAGAATAAACCCAAAGAAATCCACACCAAAACACATCAAACGTTCTGAGAACTGAAAATAAAGAAAAAAAAAATCTTAGAAGCAGTGAGAGAGAAATGACACTTTACCTATCTATATGAGCCAAATGATTCAAAAGAAGTGGGGAATTTCTTATCAGAAACCATGGAGACCAAAAGGAAGTGGCTGGAAGAAAGAAATTTTTCAATTGCTGAAAGAAAAGAACTCCCAACTCAGAATCCCATATCCTTCAAGTATGAGGAGGAAATGAAAACAATTTCAAATGAAAGAACACTAAGAATTGTATCCAATAGATAGAGCCTAAAATAATAGATAAGGAAATTTCTATAAATAGAAAAGAAACAATAAGAGAAGGAATGCAGAACATTAGAATAATAGAACATAGTAAGCAAAAATATGGGTAAATACAATAGACTTTCCTCTTAATTTTCAATTTTCTAAATTGTTTCATGGATAAGGAGATATTATAACACTAAATTTGAAAACTATGGAGCTAGGCCACTGATTTTCAAACTGTGTTCTGCAACAGTGCTTTATATATTCCTCCACAAGGAATGGTCCGAGAACAGGTCGGGAGGAAAGAAGGGTGTAGCACCAGGCCTTGTCTCAGCTGAACAGCAGCTTGCCTCTGATGTATCTGGCAGGTGGAACTTCTGGCCAGACCAAGATGTTCTCTGGGCAAAAAGGTTTGAAAACCGTGTTTGAGGCGAACCGATGGGTTTCCTATATAACACAATTGAGATACTCAAAAGAGCACAAAGGACTTTGTCAAGATTCCATTACAGTCCCTGGAACACTGCTAGAAATTGCTGAAATTTTCAAGCCTCGAGAATCAAGAAAAACTCTTCGGTCAGTGTTGTTGGAATATTTTCCAACCTGCAAATGTAGAAACTAAAACTGAGAACCTGAGTCCCAGCAGGACACAAGATATAAAAGGGTGTCCTGGCAACAAACCTGTGAAGTGAGCGGCATTTGTGCCAGCAGATTTACAAAAACAAAGAGGGAGACAGAGAGAGACAAGCAACATCCAAGGTCACCCAGGAAGAGAAAGAGTTGAAATTCAAATCAGGTCTTCTAGATACCAAAAGCAAAGGCTCTGGACCTCACCCATATATTTCACAAGAACACCCGCCCATCCATGTCCTCTTTGTGCCTCCATGTACTGGTCCAGTGTATGAGTTCCAAGGACCCACTGGATGCAAAAAAGCACGTGGTGGGGGGCTCCTATACCAATGCCTGAGCCTATTCATCTACACATTTTGAAAGGAAAATGCAAATGATGTTGTGCTTTCATGGAAACAAGAACTAGGAATCTTTGTCTTAACATCAATCATTATTAGACATCCTAGGTATTATGCCTTGAGAAAGTCAGAAAGCTGAAAAAGGCAGGAATAATTAGAGCAGGGAGAGGAGAGAAGAAACATTTTACAATACAATGACCTAGTACTCGTCTGGGGGGCAGTGCACAGCAGAGTGAGATGAAACACACATGTTTCAGATAGAGGCCATCACCTGTGGAAGAATGCAAAAGGACTGTCTGTGTGCTAGAGAGCTGAAGGATCCAGTCGAAGGCCTGGAGCTCACTGTAGTGTCCCGGGCAAGTCAGTATCAGGAGGCCAAAGGTTCTGTGATGGAAGTCTGAAGAGCCTGTGCTGGAAGCCAAGAGACAACGTCCAAGGTGAAGGTGAAGACGGGACCTGTTAGCATCACCTGGTCTAGGAAGTCCAGCTAGGCATCAGTCACCCTGGTGGGTGACCAGAGCATCTGAATCTATCCCTTCCCGAAAATGCCTTGTTCTTTCCATATACCCTTGCTATGTGACCTGCTTCCGTATTGGATCAATACTAGCTAAGTAGCTATACTTGTAATCCTATAGGTTGATTATAGTTTGACCCACATTGTACCTACATTGTAACTCTGCTGTATAAATTACCCCTGACCAAGGGCCTCGGTGGCAACCCACTCGACACCCCTTCTGTCTATAAGGAGCTACTGCTCAATAAACCTTTCTTACTCTTAACCTCCTTTCTTCTGTGGAATTCATTCTTTTATTTTGGGGGACACAAACACTGGACATCTGACATCTAGCACGTTGGGAGTTACATTTCTCCTATATAAGCTAAAGTTACAATGAGCTGATATAACACATGAAGCTGGGGAGTTGAATATTTTGACAGCATAAAAGTTTGTTTTGTGTGTAAAGAAATTCCAACATGCTTTGGCAGGGGGTGGCAGCTGTCAGGAACCGCAGCATTTCAGGCTGCTTCTACTTGTGGAGCTTCTCCTGTGAACAAGAGGCTGTCATATTTGCTATTGAAAAGTGGGAGAAAGCCTGGGATTGCACACTAGTTCTCAAATACCTGGATGTGATAAGCAACACTTTCATCATGTTTCAATGGGAAAGAAATGACACGTGTCTGTTTGTAACTACAAAGGGACAGTCATATACCTCTATGCTTTTAAATCCTGCATTATCCCATCTGATATAAAGAGGATCATGTGTAATCTATCCATGTCAATTTTCTACATTTCCCCTTGCTGTTCTCTCTACCACAAAAGAAGAATGGGGATTTTGCTTCCATTTGATGCACAAGAAAAGTTTAAACTGTGAGTTTCTACTACCATCCACATGACTATTTCTACCTGAATACCTCTACAAGTACATTAGTCACTCTGAAAGTCAATATTTTCCAGAGATGCTGTTGCCAGACTGGAGGCAGTAGAAAGACAGACAATTTTTTTCTTCAAATTTGAGACAGCATGTTCACCAAGGAACCATTTCTCAACTCCTTTGAGGACTGGGGGATCTCTAGCAATTCAGCTTCAGTAGACGTTTGGGCTCTACCTTCTGACAAGCAAAAGAAGTTTATCCATCTGTTTATGTGTTCAGCTCCTAGTTTCAAATATGATGCACATTAAAATCCTACAGCAAATATTGTAGTAGCCTCAAAAACGCTCCCTCCTCTATCAAGCTTCTAGCACAAGAGCCAGTAGCTTGCTAGCGAATTTGAAGCAGCCCATAGGGAAAACAAAGAATGTGATGACTCCCAGGTAGGGATGACCAGGTGTCTAAAATCACAGTATGGAGGGAATCTTTCTGACAAAGAGCCACAACTATCAGAAGGGACAAAGGGTGAGCTGCGGAGAGCCAGGGATTCATGAAGTGGATAGGAATGCTCTGTGTCATGGGGAGGACAGGGGATTCTGTGCCGCCTCTAGAGGAGGCAGCAGGGAAAGGCATCTAACCCTAGGGAGCCTCAGCCATCACAAAGCCTCATCCTGACACTACAGGGGCCAGAGGAGTGGTAGAGGCAGATGCTGAGGAGTCCAAGGTTTACTCAGATATCACAACACACTATTGTGCCACCTCCATGCCAGGGAGGTGCCCCAGAGGGCACACACACTCTGGTTGGAGAAAAGGGTCATTTCATTAGTACCCTTAAGAAGTCTGCCCAACTGACCTGCCCCTTTCATTATCTCTTTATGTACAATTCTGCTGCATTACGTGGCAGGAAGAGAATGTCTCTTCTAAGTATTTCGCATAGACACCACATTCAGTGGTCCAATCTGTTTTCTTTCACCATTCACCGTTACCTAGTGTTTGTGTGTCTTACCTAAAATACTTACAGGATGATATCGCTATATCAAGTCATCATAGAGAGGTGAATCATTCCACTTCCTGCCTACAGATTACTTTTATGTCCCTCACAAGACCATCCACTTCTTGGCTACTGCCAGAGAACTTTTCTGTTCATCTCATTTTCCCAGCATCCTCAATAGCTGTCCTCAGTTTCCTGTTTTATGATCTGAATTCACTTCCTTCAGGTGGTCAAGATTGCAGTGAATAAATCTGTTCCACCTCATATACTAGTTAAGGTTCAAATATGGGGATGATTTTTGTCTTAGTAAGTAAAATACCCAGGCTAGAATTTTAACAATCAGGGTGCGATGGGGTGCCAGTTAGGGGTGATGCAGATATCCCTGTGTTGGAAGTGGTATTGCAGAACACTACTACCTGAGTGAGGGGATCATGCTAGAGGGGAAGGGGTTCTTCAACATTGTGTTTGAGGTTCTTTCTAGTGGTGAAAAAGAGAAAAAAGTGCCAGATTGAAAGGAAAAAGTAAAACTGTCTTTATTCCTAGCCCATAGATAGTGTATGCAGACAATTCTTTCAATTAAACAATGGTTCTAGAATTTGTAACTGAGTTTAGCAAGTTTACAGAATACAAGAACAATATAAAAATAAATTGTATTTTTAGAGTCTCTCAATGAATACTGGAAATTGAAATTTACAACAGTGAATATAATTAGCTTTAGAAAATATGAAATGCCTACAGCTAAATCTAAAAAGCATAGAAATCTGTACACTGAAAACTACAAAACATTGAAGAGGTAAATTAATAAAGACATAAATATGAGGTGTGCTCAGAAAATACCAATATGCAACTGCATGTCATTCAATACAAGGTGGGGATCTCTATTATGAGAGGTGATGCTCTGAATCTTACTAACAGTGTGTATGTGACAAGATTCAACTTGTTCCATGCTATCAGTTGGTTGTGAGCTAAGGTTGTAAAAAAGTGTGTTTTAAAGTGTACCCTGAAGCATGGACCAGGAACACTCATTAACATGCAATTCCACTTCATATTCCAGCTTTCTAAGACATATCACCATGGAAGATGAAATTTGGGTCTATGCTTGTGATCTGAAGACCAAGGTTCAGACTTCTCAGTGGAAGTCACCCGGTTCTCCTTCGGAAAAAGATTCAACATCAAGGTGACATTGATTGTGTTTTTTACCTTGATGGAGTTGTGCAAGCTGAGTTTATACCAAGGAACACTATGGTGAACTCTAAATATTATAAAGGCTCAATAAAGGGTTTAAGAAATGATGTGCATAGAAAAGGTCCTGAGAAATGGTTAAACAGTTTCATCTCCCATCATGACAATGTTCTGTGTTGCACATTGCTTCAGGTATAGAAATTTCTATCAAATAAAAATATTATGCTGCGTCCTTCTCCACCTTATTCACCAGTTCTAGCACTGTTAAACTTTTGGCTCTTCCTCAAAGTCAAAATGCTCATGAGAAGTAAATGTTTTAAATCAATTCAGGTCATCAAGACAGCTGCAACAGCACAAATAAAGACACAAAGGGAGACCTCCAAAACTGCTTCAAAAAGTTGCAATAATGATGGAATTGGTATTTTGAAGGGGATTGATGATGGTGTGTCTTTTATTGTAATACATTTAAAAAATTTGAACATTCACATTTTTTATCATATCTCATATATGGACATATATATCTTGTTCAAGGTTTAGAAGACTCAAAATTAATACGATGCCAATTATTTCCAAATTAATGATAGGTTTCATGCAATAATAACTAAAATCCAAAAGCTACTTAATATAAATGAACACACTTATCATAGCATTCATGGAGACATGCATAGAAACTACATAACTTAACAGACTATAAAAAAGATAACATAAATGAAAGGGTTGCACTACTTGATTTTATGGTTCCTAATAAAGTCAGAATAATCCTTACTGTGTGGTATTGGCTTTGCTCCAAGAATTCATCAATGGAATAGAAAAGAAGTATAGAAATGGACCCACCTGTTCACACATATATAGACAAATAATTTTTGTTAAAGATGCAAAGAAAGATTAGAAGAAAAAGGATAAATTATCTCCTCAATAATGACCTCTGGAACAATCACTTCTTTATATGCAAAAAATAAATTTCTTTCTTTTTTTTTTTTTTCTGGATACCAGGGGTCCAACTCAGGAACTCACGCGCCAGTAGCCGCCTGTGCCGCTGAGCGATATCACTAGCCCTTTTCTCGTATGTGGGTACCAGGAGTCGAACTCAGGACCTTGCGCTTGCCAGGCAGGTGCTTATGCCGCTGAGCCATCTCACCAGCCCCGCAAAAAATAAATTTCAATTCATGTCTCAATTCATATAAAGGAGTAACTCACAATGGATTATAATTTCAATGTAAATCTAAACATATATCTTCTAGAAAAAAACAAAGAAAAAGTATTTGTTACCTTAGGTTAATTAGTAATTTCTTAAGTACAGCAAAACTCCCATTTTTAATTAAAAATGTATTTATTTATGTTTAGCCAAATTATGATCTTCTGCCCTTGAACAACATTGTTAAGAGTTTGAAAAAACACCATACAAACAAGGATAAGATATTCTATATAAATATGTACTAATACCCTACAATGAATGCAATTATTATGTATCATAAACCTGTACTAATGAAAGAAATTAGAAAATACAAAAATCAGTTTGAATTTATATATTCGATAAAGGTCTTGTATCTCAAATGTATAAAGAACTCTCAAAACTCAAACAGTGCAATTAAAATGGGCAGAAGATTTCAACACTCCAAAAAGACATACGGATGAAAAGTAGTCACCCAAGAAAACCTCCAGCTCATTAGCTATCAAGAAAACGCAAATGAAAACCACACCGACGTGAAACTCCTCACCTGTGATGGTGTCTGATATAGAAAATGACACCATGTTATGGCGATGATCTGTAGCACAGGAACTCCCAAGTGCACATGGTGAGAATGTCAAATATCACAACTGTTTTTCAAAAACCGTTTGGCACTTTCTCGAAATATTAACATGCACTTTCCATATGGTGAAGGTATCCCACCCTGGATAATTATAAAAAAAATTAAATGGAAGAAAATATATGGTGACAGGATGCAAACTGACCAGTGGTTGTGCAGTGAGGTGCACAGGAGAGGAATTATGAGGAATGTAATTGACATTTTGGAATCTTCTTGATATCGATGAATATCTTGTGGTGATGATTTCTCAGAGTATATTTGTTTCAAAGCTTATCAAACTTATTTGTCAAATATACCTCAGTGAAGTCGTTTTTTTAAAAATTACATTTTCTGCAGAAAAAATATCTTCTTGAAAAATCTAAATAAAAGATTGGCAAAGGGAGAGTTTTATATCACTGGTATTATTTTAAAATGCTGGGGGACGATGTTGATAAAAATAAGCACTTTTAAAATGGGGTCTGTTCCTATTTGAAAATCTCACTTCTGGCTCTAGGAGGACGAAGTAGGTGTAATTTCTCCTGTTCTTCCTACTAAGGACAACCCAAAGGCCAGGACATTGTATATGGAACTAACATAAGAAGATGCTGAGCAGTAGAAATCAGAAGGCAAAATGTGTAGTGAGCTTGAGAGCCAAGGAACACCAGGTTGGTGGGGCCCTTGGTTTTTCTTCTTGCCTCATACACACCAGACTTGGAATGAAGAAGCAGCAACCTGGAAATGCCATTGGGCACAGAAAAGCAAAGCCCTGATGAAAACCTGCTGTCGATTTCAAGAACCAGAAAAGGAACAACCCAGTAAGTGCAATGGAAAAACATGAAAACACTTAGAAATTAAACACACTCTTAATCAATCAGTGGGTCAATAAGAAAGTGTCAAGGAAATAAAAATATTGAACTGAAGTAAAATTGAAATGTAACATATCTCAAGTTGTTTAAGCGAAAGGAGTGTTCAGAGGGAAAACTATAGCATTTAAGAAGAAAGGTCTCAATTTAATAATCTAAACTTCCACCTTAATTAACTAAAAAAGTAACGGAGAAAGCAAATGAAAGAAAATAAAAGAGAACAGAAATCAATTAAAATCAGAAAGCAAAGAAAATCAAGTAAACAAAAAGTAGTTTCTTTGAAAATTTGAATTAGAAAAATTGAATTAGTAAAACTGTAGATAGACCAAGCAAAAGAGAAAAAAGAATTACACGAGTAATATCAGGAATGAGGCAAAGAATGTCACTACAGACCTTGCAGATAGTACAAAGATAGAAACAAAATACTGAGAATTTTTATGTACACAAATTCAAGAGCTTAGATGAAATTTAATGATTTAGTAAAATAACTAACAAAATTCACCCTAGGTAAAATGGATAGTCTGAGTCAGTGTTGGCGAACCTTTTAGAGACCAAGTATCCAAACTGCAACCCAAAACCCACTTATTTATCGCAAAGTGCCAACACTGCAATTAAACCTGAATACTGAGGCTTTAGTTTAGCAAAAACAACTGTTATCCAATGCTCAGCTTCTGGGGTGACTTGGCTCGTGCGCTGACAGAGAATTCTGTGTGCCCGCTGTGGCATGCATGCCATAGGTTCGTCACCACTGTAGTAGTGATACAAGTATTTAAGAAATTCATGCCACATTTGAACACTTTCTGAAAAGAAATCTCTAGATGTAATTGATTTTACTGACGATTTTTGCCAGGCTTTTAAAGAATTATCACCAATTCTACACAATATCATCAAGGAAATATAATAGGAAAAATTGCCCCAATTCATTTTATAAGGTTATCACCACCTTTATATTAAAACCAAGATAAGTTAGCACAAAAAAGGAAAACTACAAGTACTCCTCATGAAAATAGACACAAAAACTCTCAACAATAGCAAATAGAACCCATAAATATATAAAAATAATAGTATAGCATTATTAAATGGGTTTTACCTGGGGAATACAAGGCTAGTTCAGTATGTCATTAAAAATCAATGTAATTCATGATAGTAACAGACTAAATAGATTTATAGTTCTAATCTAAGCACAAAATGTATTTAACAGTAATATACAACATCCATTTGTGATACTACAGAAAATCTAGAGCTAACATCAAACTTCATAGTAAAAGACAATTCAAAAAACTCACAGATAAGTAAGTTTAACAGCTCTTTTTTTTTTTTTTTGTGGGTACCGGGGGTCGACTTCAAGACCTTATGCACCAGCAGGCACCCGTACCGCTGAGCGATATCACCAGCCCTTTTTTCGTATGTGGGTTCCGGGAGTCGAACTCGGGCCCTCGCGCTTGCCAGGCAGGCGCTTATGCCGCTGAGCCATCTCACCGGCCCCAACAAGAGCTCTTGATAGAAACCGTTGATACATAAAGATAATTGATATTTCCTTTTAAATAACTATAAACATCTGAAACCAAAAATGTTAAGAATACCATTTTCAATAGTGTCAGTAAATAAAGTACTCATGTATAAACCTAGAAAAACAATGCATAGTATCCCTGTGCTGAAAAGTACAAAATACCTACGAAAGAAATTAAGACCAAAATAAATGGACGACAATTCTGAGTTCATGAACTGTCTTAATATAGTAAAGTAGTTAGCTCTCACCAAAATGATCTATAGATTCAAAGCAAAATCAGTCAAAATCCCAGTGGAATTTTTGTTGTAGATATAGATAAACTCATCCAAAATGTTAAAGGAAATAGAAAAACGCAATTAAAAAAAGTAAAGCAGAGATGAAGAATCCAGATTTTAAGAACTACTACAAAGCTTTAGTCAATAACACAGTGTGATATTGGCTAAGGGATAGACACAGAGATCTATGGAATGTAATAAAATCCAGAAATAGACTCACACAAATATGACCAATTTTTTATAAAGAACAAAATAGCTTAATCGAAAAATATTAGCCTTTTCAATAAGTGGTATTGGAACAAAGAAACATCCAATGTTAAAATTGGACCTCAACCAAAACTTCATACTTCATATAAAATTAATTCAAAATCTATCATAGAAGTATAGGTTAACTCAAAATATATAAGATATTTAAAAGAAAACATGGAGTCAAATCTTTATGACCTGGCGTTAGGTGAAGATATCTTAAATGTGACACTATGAGCATGATTCATAAAAGAAAAAATAATGATAAATCAAATTTACTCAAAAGAAAAATATTTGCACCAAGAAATACAGAATGAAAAGTGAAGCTGCAATTGGCTATAAAATATTTGCAAATCATCTATCCAATAAATGGCTCATATGGAGAACATATAAAGAACTCTTCAAACTCCTTTATTGAAAAAGAAAAAAAAATCACAATTTACCAGTGCAGAAAGACCTGGAGGAAGGGCACTATTAGCCCACATGAGGATACACATTATTTTCAAATGTAGGTGGAACATTCACCAAAGTGAGCCATAAAATATCTCTTACAATGTTAAAGGAGTTGGAATCATACAAAGTATGGTCATGGTTTGAATGCATCATCACAGAGCATGTGCTATAAATTTAGTCCCCAATGCAACAGTGTTGGGAGATGGGGTCTAAGGGGAGCTGCTTAGGTCATGAGCATTTCATCCTCATGAATAATTTGATGCCCATTATAAAAGGTCTGGAGGCTGCACGGTTTGATCACTTGCTTTCTTGCTCAGTTATTGCCCTTCTTGGCAGCAAGAAGGACATGGCCAGATGCTGGGACCTTCATTGTGGATTTCCTGGCCACCAGAACTGTAAGCCAATACATTTCTTTTTTTTTTTTTTTTTTTTGGTACCGGGAATTGAACTTATGACCTCGCGCTTGCCAGGCAGGTGCTGTGCCACTGAGCTACATCCCTGGTGAGCCAATACATTCCTGCACATATTTTATACTTGAAAATCTAAGGAAACATATTGAGATCAAAATAATTTGATAAAACGAAAGGATTTAAGAGTTTTAGAAAAAAATGCTAAGAGACAAAAAATAAAGTACTTATAGGAGGAAAAGGGATGTGTACTTCTAGAAAGAAAAGAAGGAGGAATTAATATGGAGATTAGAAAATTCCTTCAGAATAAAAACAGAAGTATAAGGAATTGTATTAGATGAGAGAGCATTAATGACTTTGTTAGGACAGTGTGGGAATGAAAACATTAAAATGAAGGAATTGTGGTTATGGAAAACAAGAATGTCAAATGAGCATATAACATAAATAGTTCAGAAGAAATATTAACAAAATCAAGGATTGCAATTCTCCTTTTCTTGGTATTGACTTTGTAAAAGATAATCATCTGTGAGGGAAATTACTGATCATTCTTATAAATGTCATACTGTTTTCATAAAAATAAGGAATTTTTAAATAAAAGTATATTTTCAGGCTTTACTTGGAATTTATGGTAGTAATGAAGTAAATTTAAAACTTTATTATGAACTCAGAAGACATCACTGACATACATAATAATATGACCATGAAAATATTTTCCACAGAGATTACCTACACACAGACCCTTATAAACCATTGAATCCAATCATGTAATGTAGAATATAATTTAGATATAAATGTAATTTTCCTTTAAAAACACAAGTTAACAGTTTACTAGAGGGAGGGCTCAAACACAAGGCAGATTCTTACCCATGTAACACTGCATTTAAAAGGCTGAGGGATATTGGATGACTACACATAGCCTGCTCATTGTGTTGCAAAGTACTTGTTTCTTTCTAGTTGTACAATTGTAAACACATCACAGACTAAACAGAATCAAGAAAGAGACTGCTCAAGTTTGGAAGCAAATAATGTAAAAAAATAAGTTTATTTTTGTTAGTTGAATGACATTTTAAAAATAATGTTTTATGATTATGGAAGTAATTCATAAATGTTTTACAAGCTTAAGAAACTACTGAAATTACAAGTAAGAAAATTAAGAAATTAATTATATTTCCAATACCAAGAGGAAATCCTTGTTGCTATTTAGCTGTATATTCTTCCAGGTCTAAGTATGTCTTGTGGTGTACCTCAATTGTGTCTCCTTGATTGGCTTGGGAGACTGTAGGGATCATAAGGGATTATTAAAGCACAATTCTGGGTGTGTCTGGCTGGGTCATGGAGGTGTGACTTGGGTATTATACATGGTCCCCACCCTTTCCTCTTTGGCACTTCCTCTGATCTGGCTCTGGCCTCGATAAACTAAAAATTTTTGCTGGGTCATGCAGTTCTGTCAGGATGGTCCTTTCTTGGATTCAGTTACCTGTGGACTGAATCCCTTGAATCCACGATCCAAATTAAACGTCATATAGGAGTCCCACAGTCTTATCCTGGTTTTAGTTTGAATACATTTGAAATGCTGAAGATTGGTCATGCGTAAACATTTTTTATTTTAATTTTGAATTATAGGATTTCTGTTTCTTGCCAAGATAAAGTAATAGGAACCAAACTTATACACTTATCTAAAAAAAAACAAGAAAATATATGAAATAACACTTTTCAACTTATTGGACATTAGGCAACAAAGATGGTGATTTTTGATAGCTGTAAAACAAAACAGGCAAGTCCCAAAATTTATTCCAGATTGCTGCCTGAGGACAGATTGCAGCTCACAGCACATAGTGGAGGAGCCTGTTTTAGCTTTGGGTTGAGGATATGGAACAAGGAGTCCAGGAAAATCCAGATGGGTGGAGTTTTCAGTATGGAATACTGAAAAAGAAATTGAACATAAAATGTCCTGAGCTCAAAGAAGGCTGGAGATAGTTCCCATACCAATTAGATAAAAGGCAAAACCTTATAATTAATATGGCATTGGGATAGAGTACTCAATGGGTTATATTTTAGGGGTGAAGAAATATTGACCATAGATAAAGCACAGTTCTGATCTCATGTAACAAAACTTAAACAAGATTCAAAAGGATCATACTATTTCCAAGTAATTTAACTGTGTCCCAGAACTAAGTTCAAGAATTTTTAGAGAGATAAAAATACCAAGCACTCAACAAGGTGAGTTTCTTAATATTTATTATGTGATCAAAATTACCAGGCATTCACAGAAACAGGGTAGTAGCATGAATAACTGGAAAGAAAATGAATTGATATCACTCATATACAAATGAGACAGATGACAGTAGATAAGGATAAGAAAACAATTATTAAAACTAAATATTATGTATTGAAGAAATAATAAAAATTAAATAGGGAAATAGTGACATGAAATAGTGATATGGTATCAAAATACCAAATAATATTTGAAATATAAAAACTACAATTTATGAATTGAAAAAGCACAACGGACTGTACAAATTGCATATGGGACACAACAGAAAAGAACAGTGAACTTGAAGATACAACAACAGAAACTTTCCAGAATATAACAGAGAAAGGGAAAAAAACTGAAAATAATGAAGTCATTAGTGAGCTGTGAAACAACTTCAAATGTCCTAATATAGATGTATTTCAGGACACCTGAAGGAGAGAAAGTATGGGGGATAAAAAACACATTTGAGGAAATACTGACTGAAATTTTTCCATATTTGATGAAAACTGGCAAGAACCTGAAATCATCCTATAAAAAAGCAACAAAAAGAAAATAAGGGCTCACACAGTACTGAAAAATCTCCATATCTCACTATCCTTAATCACCTTCACAAATTCCCTTTGGCAATATATAATGTCACCTTCGAACATTCTAGGGTTTATGATGCATTGGTTATTTAGAATTTTTATATCTTCTTGATTCAGCTTTGGTAATTCATATGTATCTAGGAATCTCTCCATTTCTTCTGTGTTTTCCATCTTATTAGAATAAAGGTTTTCAGTGCTCGCTTCGGCAGCACATATACTAAAATTAGAATAAAGGTTTTCAAAGTAGATATTGATGATCTTCTGGCTTTCCACAGGATCCATTGTGGTTTCACCCTTTTCATTCCTAATTCCATGAATATGAGTATTTTCTTTCCTTTTTTGGATAAGGTTGTCTAAGGATTTATCAATTTTATTTAATCTTTCAAAGAACCATCTTTTTCATTCATTGATTCTTTGTATTTTTTTTTTGTCTCAATTGCATTAATTTCTGCTCTGATCTTTTTTTTTTTTTTTTTTGTGGGTACCGGGGGGTCGACCTCAGGACCTCGCACGCCAGTAGGCGCCCGTGCCGCTGAGCGATATCACCGGCCCCTTTTTCGTATGTGGGTTCCGGGAGTCGAACTCGGGCCCTTGCGCTTGCCGGGCAGGCGCTTAAGCCGCTGAGCCATCTCACCGGCCCCTCTGCTCTGATCTTTATAATTTCCTCCTTCATACGAGCTTTGGGCTTGACTTGTTCTTCTTTTTCTAGAAGCTTGAGGTTCAACATTAGGTCGTTTATTTGAGCTCGTTCTGTTTTCCTGATGTGAGAATTCACCAGTATAAATTTCCCTCTTAGCACTGCTTTCACTGTGTCCCATAAGTTCCAATATGTTGTATTGGCATTATCATTTAATTGTAGATACTGTTTAATTTCCACTTTAATTTCATCTGTGACCCATTAGTTCTTCCAGAGGATGTTATTTAATTTCCATGTGTTCATGGAGTTTTTGTGGTTTCTTTTGCATTAATTTCCAATTTCATTGCACTATAGTCTGATAATATGCATGGGATAATTTCAATTACTTTGCACTCACTTAAGCATGTTCTATGGGCTAGTAAATGGTCTATTTTGGAGAACATCCTATATGCAGCTGAGAAGAATGTGTATTATGATGTGGGGTGGAACACTCTGTAGACATCTACTAAGTCCATTTGGTCACAGGTTTGGTTCAGTTCTGGTATTTCTTTGTTGATTTTTTTGTCTAGTTCCTCTGTCTATTTGTGACAGTGGGGTATTAAAGTCCCCTATTGCAATTGCATTAGTGCTTATTTAATTTTTCATGTCTGTTAATATTTGTTTTATATAGTTGGGTGTACCACTATTTGGTTCATATATATTTATGATTGTTATCTCTTCCTCTTGTAGTTTTCTCTTAACAAGTGTGTGGTGACCTTCTTTATCTCTTCTGATCAGTCTTGCCTTGAAGTTCACTTTGTCCACAAATAGAATAGCTATCCCTGCTTTTTCTGGGTTCCTGTCACATGGAGTATTGTTTTCCATAATTTGACTTTCAGTCTATGAATTTCTTTTTGAGTTAAATGTGTTTCTTGTATGCAACATATTGTTGGATCTTCTTTCTTGATCCATTCTGCCAGTCTGTTTCTTTTGATTGGTGAATTGAGACCATTTACATCAATGGTTATAACTGATGTATTGGCTTATCCCTGTCATATCATTTTCCTGCTGTTGGTTCCTTTTCTTTCTCCTCTATTTAATTGCTTGCCCTGCCTGGTGGCTTCTTTCTACTGGTGTTCTTGACATAGTGGTCTTCATTGTCTCTTTCTAAAATATCCTTGAGGACATTTCGTAGAGCTGGTTTGGTGGTCATGAATTTCTTCATTTGTTCTTTGTCATGAAAGTATCGTTTCTCCATTGATTTTGAAAGATAGTTTTGCAGGGTACATCAGTCTGTGTTGGAAGTTGTTTTCTTTCAGAACTTGAAATACTTTACTCCAAACTCTCCTTGACTTAAGTGTTTGTGTTGAGAAGTCTGCTGTGATTCCAATGGGCTTTACTTTATAGGTGATTTGTTTCTTTTCTCTAACAGCTTTTAATATTCTGTTCTTGTGCTGAATTTCTGGAATCTTAAATATTATATGCCTTGGTATAGATTTATTTTGGTCATGGCTAATTGGAGTTCTATATGCCTCATTTGTATGTCAAATTCTTTTTCTATGTTAGGGAATTTTCTGCAGCTACTTCTGTGAACAGGGTTTTTATGGCATTTGCCTGTCTCCAGCTTTCTCATTGACTCCGATCACTCATGTTATTCTTCTTTGCATCATCTTGCATCTGTCGGATTGATTTTTCATGGTTCTTTGTTATTTTTAAGATATCTTTCTTTTCATGGTTGCTAACCAGAATCCTGTCTTCTAGATCTGATATTCTGTCCTTCAATTGGTTCAATTGGTTGTATATACTTTCAATGGAATTTTTAATCTCCTGGATATCTGTTTGAGTCTGTTTCATGGATTCCATTTCTTTCCTATGTTGGGCATTTATGGTGTCCATCTTTTCCTAAGCTCCTCTATTTTTTTTTTATCTGTGTCTACTCTAGATTCACTGAGCAAGTCCTTCATTTTGATCATCATTTCTTTTTTTACGTGGGAGATTATTTCTAATCTGATTTTCTCTATAGCATCATTCTTCTGGGTTTTTTTTTTTTTTTTTTTTTACTTCTGCTGCTATCATTTCAAAAAATTCAAGTGGGTGGCTTCTGATTTCCTCTATCTCATTCTCCCTTGGACTTGTCCTGTGTGGGCTGGAGGTCTGGGGTTGCATTTTGATTCTGTGTCTTGTCATTTTCTATTTTTAATAATTATTTTGTTTTTTTTGTGTTGATATTTATAAATTTCTTATGGTAGATAGCTTTATCACTAGTATCAAGGCTTCCCTAGCAAATGTCTGTTCTTCAGAGATGTCTTCTAGGTGTAGATTTTTCTTGCTACTTGTGTCTGTCCCAAGATCCTACCTACCCAATTTATTAGGGATGAGAAGTTGCTATCTATTTGGCTCAGCACCCAGTTCTTTGGCACTGGATTATGGTGATGATTATGACCCGAGACAATCACAGTATTGTCATATAAGGAAAAACAACTGATTACAAAAGGTATGACATCCTGGCTAAAGTAAGTACAATTAGCAATAACAATATCATCAACTACAGCCCAGATACTGACAAACTGTGGTTACTATTAATTTGGTACCTTTAACCATAGGAACAAGATCTAAAGTTATGTAACAAAATCCAACATAAACCAGAAACTTGTATGGAATGAATTTCCCCTTAGAGTAATTTTACCTTTTTGGGGGGGATTTAAGAGGGATAAGGGATAAAACAGAGATAAATGAAGAGAAATATAGTAGAAACAAGGCTGGAGGACAAAGGATGATCACCGAAGCTTTGGGAAATTGGAGCAGAGGACAGGAGAGAAAGAATAAAGGATAAAACAAAAGAATATCAAAGTGAATTAGAAAGACTAGAGATAATGTTTACTCACATGAAAATATCATAAAATCATAAAAGACTGTTGAGGAAAGAGAGAAAGAAGATGAACATAACAAAACAAAAATAAAAACCTAAACAACCCCCCCCAAAAAAAAAAAAACAAAAAAAAAGCCCAGACAAAAAAAGGAAAATGAAACAAAAAAACAAAGAAAAAACAATTCCTCAGGTATCTGCAGTTCTTTGCTAGTGTCCAAGTCAGAGTCCAAAACTGTGCTGGGTAACCCCGCCACATCTGCATTAGGATTAGCACTGGGTACAGGGCTCATCTTGGCCTCTGGATGGGGGGGCTGGGACGGTCTTCAGCCAGCAACTTTCTGTATGTCCCTCGGCAGCCCTCCATCTTCTTACCCTTTTTGTCTGTGCATTGCTCTACCAGTTGTTGTGGTGCCTTCAGGCAGAGACAGCCTGGGGCTTTACCCAGTCCTGTGTACAGTTGGCTCCTCCCAGTCCCTGAACAGCCTTCTCTGCTGTCACTGTCACTGGCTGGTCTCTATCCTGTCATGCAGAGGGGGGATGCTGTCACTGCTGTGGAGACAGCCCAAAGCTGCTCGGTCCCCCTCAATCTCCTCTCCAGTGGATCGAGTGCCAACCTCCCACTCATTGCTTCTCCGTAATCAAGGCTTTTTAAACCTTCCATGTCTACCTTCCTATCTCAAGCCACTGGTTGCAGGACAGGAAGGGTGATGCTATTCTATGCACTACTTTCACAGTCTCTACTGTGGTTTCTAACCTTGTTGTTGCTAGGGGTTATAGTTAGCTGTTAGGGCGCAAGACAAAAAAAAAAAAAAAAAAAAAGGCTGGAAGCCCATTGAGGAGGGAGCAATTTCCTGGTCGCTTGCCCCTGTGTATGCTGGTAAAATTTGCTGCCAGGCTGCAGCATCCTCTGTGTGGAGGAAGGCAAAAGAGGCAAGGGTCCTTATATCCCACATATATCCTTTGTGGATTGAGGTAGCCACAGTTTTGCAGTCCATCAACTGTTTTTGGAAACTTCCCAGAATGGCAATTCTTGCTCCATGTGCAGGCAGAAGCACCACCGGCAGCCCTGTAGACTGGTTCACCATTTTATAAAGTCCTATGTCTATGTTTTGTTTGACCTACAAGTCTCTTATTTCAGATTGATTTTGGCATTAGGATGTATGTCCCTCCCTTTCTTCCAATTACCTGTGTTTTTATTTTCTCTGAGTAGCTCCAACATGGCTCCTCCTCTATTCAGCCATGTTGTCTTCCCCCCTCCGCAGTTTAAGGTGTCTTGGAAGGTCACCAGAGGGGTCCACTAGCTATTTCAACAGGTGATGCCTATCTACACTTTGGTCTTCTGGCTCCATGAAGAAACTCAGTTCAATTTACTGTGCTCAGTAACTTTCAGAATTCTCATGGGAAGCTATCAGAGTGCCTTGAAAATGTCTCCTCCCCAGGCCCCTCAAACCATTTGGAGATGTGAATTCTTTTAACTAGGTTGTGTGATGCTTCCTGCATTGTAACCAACTCATCCCCACCAGTTTATCAAGGTAGTGTGTGCCATCGTGAGGTTTCAGCCCCCCACCCTAACCCACCATCTGCACTTTGAAGCTATCTCTTGATCCCAGACAGAATCTGTGGGCAATGTAGGCCGAGAATCACAGCCATGATGACCCCCTAGAGAACCAAGAACTCAGAAACCTCAAGATAGCCTGAAGCAGGAACACCATCTGGGTCATTTCTCAAGCCAAGTCCATAGCCGGCCCTTCATCTGCAGAAGCTGAGGTCCTTGGTCCCTGGCATTTTCCCTCCACTGTCCTCCTCCATGCAGCTGCCCACCCCTTCCCCTGCTCAGTGGTATTTCTGAACTCTCTCAGCTGTCAGTTGCAGTCACCAGCCCACCCTCTCATACAGTGGGGCTCAGAGGGGCTCCACTGAGCACAGGGGATAGAGCACCTATCTCTAGCAGGCATCAGGGCATCTCCCAGGTCTGCACAGTGCTCAGGGGACTCTGGGACACTAGAGTGGTCAAGAGATGCTGCTTACCCAGAATAACACAGGGGACAAATGTTGCTCTTGCTGTCAGAGACAGAGGGAACCTCAGGGTGGGTGGGGTGTCTGTTGTGCCACTGGTCCATTCTGCCAATAGGTTTGCCTAGTCAAACCCCATTGCCACTTCCAGCTGATGGTGATATGTCCCAGATTTCCCAGTTCTATTCATGTATAGTACTCCCTCCTCTTGTCTCCCTCAGCTCCGCTCTGTGCTAACTCTGTATCAAGAACTCAGAGTGACAGCTCTCTGGTGGCTCTCTGAACTGGTTTTTCAGGTGGTATTGTTGTGGTTTAGATCTTGAATGTCCCCCAAAGTCTCATGGGCTCAGAGTTGGAGCTTTTGGAAAGTCACTGGATCATGGAGGTGCTTTACTCACCAGTGAATTGATCCATTGATCAGTTTATACCTAAATGTGATGTTGGGGGGGGGCTGTTTAGATACGGTGTGCCACTGGCAGTGTGAATTTAGAAGCTACATCTCCCTCCCTGGCTTCTCCTTTCTCTCTCTCCTTCCTGGCTGTCATGGAAGTGAGCAGCTTTCCTCCATCATGCCTTTCTGCCGTGCCATTTCTGCCTTAGAGCCAACCAACCAAAGCATGAATTCTCTGAAACTGTGACATAAATTAAAACTCAGGTCTTTTACATTGTGTCAGGTGTTGTGTACCAGCAATAGTAAAGTAGTTAATATTGGTGTCTCTCATGAACATTGGCCACTACTCTCGCCTGGATCCTCCCAAAACCCCTTTCTTGATGAGGGTTTCCTGTATGCTTCCCTTTCCTGGATCCTGGATAGTTCTACAGAATATTTTTCTCCTCAAATTAAAAAGGGAAATGTCCTGTTGACATTTCAGAATTTAAAATCGTCTGTGATTTTTATGAGTATGCAAACTAGTATAGCATTTTTGAATAAATTGTTGGCAATATTTATAAAAAGTTAAACTGTATCCATCATTTCCACTGCAACTTAATATCTACACTGTTACCTTCTTAGTAGAACAGATGTAGGTTTGCAGAATTTGTAACAAAATGTTGATTTCACTTTTAACAACAAATGGAGTATAACTTATATGTCCACCAGGAAAATGGTTTGATCATTTGTGGCACATGGATGCTTTAGAATTCTGGAGAGTAGTATGCCATCATAGGAAGATTCTGAATCCATCATATCAAGTGTTATAGGCAGCCGTAGATTAATACATATATCATTACCCATTGTATTAGTTAGCCACCCCATTGCTGGAACATAATGTCTGACACCCACACATGCCAAGGAGAGTGCTTTACTAGGTGGCCTCCAAGCCAATCAAAGTGACACGATTAAGGTTAACATCACAGCCATGTATGTTAATATGACCAATATAACTTATTAGCACATCTGTATATGAAAAAATTCTGAAAGACACTTTAAAATAAGCACTAGATTAAGCTCAGAGATCTTTGAAGACAGGAGGAAATTTGGAAAGAGGAAATTATACCTGTATTGTTAGATCTGTTTTGCAACAGAAAGAAATGCATTGCTATCTTTGCAATTAAAATAGTTAAATAAGCCTAAAAGCAAAATACTAGCTGTGTATTATTTAAAGTAACTGATAGCTTATACAAGAGATCAAATCTAGAATTTGAACAGCCTGACATCATGAAAGTTTGTTTTGTGTGTAAATCATTTCCGATGTGGTTCTGCAGGCGCCCTCTGCTCTTAGAAGCACCAAGGGTCCAGGCCGCTTCCGTCTTGTGTTTCCCTCATGTGAACAAGGGGCTGCCATAGTTGCTGGAAGGGAGGGAAAGCATGGGAATGCATACTGGCTCTCAAATGCTTGGATGTGACACTTCCAACACATGTTTTGTTGGGAAGGAATTGTCACACACCTCTTTGTAGTGACAGGGGGACCGTCATGTTCCCCTTTGCCTAGGAAGGACAGAACTTGTGGATGGGTACATGTACTGCTTCCCAGGAACTGTCACAGAGTAGGTATTCAGCAAAAAGCATTAGTTTCCTTCGTTAGGCAACATCACTCCTCATTTCTTGGAGATGTTTCTGAGAAGACCAGATTTGCTTTGAAAATCTCTGAAGTCTCTTAAGTGCCTATACTTGCTTGACGCATGCTTTTAAATCCTACATTATTCCATCTGACTTGAAGCGGATCATGTAAAAGCTAGCAGAGTGGGGTCACCTTTCCACAATACTGGTTTTCTGCACTTCCCTTTGCAATGCTGTCTTCTCAGAATGGGGATTTTCTCCTTCCATTTGATGCAGGTCCAAAATCTTAACCTGAGTCTCTGTTCCCTTCCACATGACCAGGTACATCAGTCACTCTGAAAGCCAGTATTTTTCTGAGAAGCAGTTGCCAGACAGGAGGCACAGGAAAGACGGCAAATTATTTTTTCTTTTCAAATTTGAGCCACCATGTCCATGAAGGAACCATTTCTCATCTCCTAGGAGGACCGTTTGGTCTCTAGAAATTCAGCTTCAGTAAATGGTTGCTTTTCATCTACAATTGATGAGGGAGCTTTAGGTGCTGACCCCAAAGTGAACCTATCCATGTGTTTATGTGTTCGTTTTCCAGCTTCTAATATGAAGCTCAATAAAATCCTACTATAAGGAGTGGTCTCAAAAACCTTCCCTCCATCCTCAGCATTATAGTCCAAGAGCCAAGTGAGATCAATAGATTGACAGCCAAGTTGAAGTCTCTTCACAGCCCATACTGAAAATAAAGAATGTGATGGCTCCTATGTAGGGATGACCAGGTGTCTAAAATCACAGTCCTGAGTGCACTTCTCTGACCAAGGGCCATGGCTATCAAAGGGAGAGGGTGTGAGCTGGGGAGAGCTAGGAACTCATCTAGCAAGTGTCATGGGGAGGACAGGGAATTGTGTGTGTCCTCAAGAGAAGGTAGCAGGGAAAGGCTGAGCATCAAGCCAGGTGCCAGACCTGGAAGGAGGGGTACATCAGGGGTAACCAAGGGAAGAGGTTGTATAGCAGGAAACTGCTCACACTGGACAGAAATATCCACTACTGGGCATAGTTGGTGTTATGGCTTGTGTCTAGACATCCCCCCAAAGCCTCATGCAGTCATAGGTGTGACTTTTCAGAGGCGGCTGGATCTAGTGTGTGTGATGCTGGGATTAAGGGTGTGATGGTGGGATTAAGGGTGTGTGATTACTAAATTAGTCCACTGAATAGTTTCCACATAGGTCTGGGTGTGGATAATGGGAAGGCCCACCCCCGGGTGTGAGTTTTACCCACCCTATGTCCATGTAGCCTAGACAGAATATAAGGGACAGAAAGAGGGCTGCTGTCGTTGCTTGCTGCTTTTGCTGCCTTCTGCGTGCCATGAACGGTTTCTCCTCTGTGATATCTCTCTGCCATGCTCCCCTGCCTTGGAGCCAGCCAATTATAAACTGAAACTTCTACAAACTGTGAGCCAAAATGAACCTTTTGGATGTTCATTTGGATGTTGAGTATTTTGGATGCTGAGTATTTTGTCTCAGCAATGAGAAGAGTAACTAAGACAGTTTGCTTTCAAGGACAGACATTCCCCACCTGTGTTTGACTCTGTCATCTCTCTAGATTTGCTCATAGAGCATTAGCCTCCCCGACCATCCTTCTTTTGGTTGTCAGGGAGATATTAAACTGTGCTGAGAAATGATTTGTAGATCAGCAATTTTGACCTGGGATGGAAGGAGTGAGATCAGTGGTGGTCTCCAGATGTACTCACACAGCCCTGTCACTTAGCAGCCAGTCATTCTGGGAAATTCCCAGCCCTGGGAGGCTGGAGCTCTTCGTGCGTGAAGCGAGTCTGACCAGGCCTGTCCAGTAGGAGTGTTGGAAGGTAGTACTCCATGTCAAGCACCTGGGCCAGTGCTTGGCTTGAGTTGTGACTACATAGAATGGCAGGTGGTTGCTATTTCTAACAGGATTTGATCCCACACCTAGCACTTGGGGATGTTGTTCTTACTGTCCTTGCTCTCCAGGACATATCTGAGAATATGCAGCTCTACAGGATGTGGAAGATCTAATTGGCCAAAATGGGAAATTTCATGAGTAAAGTTCAGTAAATCCTCCCTCTTTGAAGACATATTACAAAAATCTATGCATGGAGCCGTCTTTCCCAGTGGATGCACCCCAAAGTTCCTAGAATATGAGTGAAAGACCAGCTCCTTCTTTCTCTCTCAGCTGCTTTCCACTCAAACCACTATTTCCATCCCAGCCAAAACCTAGCCCTTGTTTAGAGTTATGCCAATTACATTAAAGGTAACATAAGTATAATGCTCCACTGGACTTTTCTCTGGCTTTCCCGGGCCAAGAAAATGTGTCAGTCTGGTGCTTTCTGGGCACAACTTCAAATAAATATCCCCTATTTGCCTGGAAATCCTTGCAGATGATGGTTACAAATCACCTAGTTCTTATGCTATGTCCAGCTGCACTGGAACAAGAGCTCAGGGCACATCCAATACCTGACCCAGGTGGACATTTCTCTCTGCTTTATCCATGAACCAAACAGAACTGCTCAGAGCAGTTTTATATTTCAGCCCCAAAATACCTCAACTGAGTGGCCTTGGTGACCATGCAGTAAAATCAACTCTCAAAGAAGGAACTGCAGTTTTCCCAAGCCCTAAGCTACCCCAAGCATTTGCCATTCACCTGCAACCCCCACCCTGCTCTTTTACTTGTACTTTAAGTCCTTGAGGACATCTCTCCATTTCCTGCCATGCCTGGAAATGGCCCCAGGCTCCACCATCCTAAGGGGAAGAGTGGGTCCTGCTCAGCCTAGTTTACTCATGCGTCCACCCCTACCACAGGGCCTTCCAAAGAGCAGCTGCTCAAAGGTCTGGGGTCAATGTATCTGGGAGCAGATGGGGTTCTTCATTAAGAGTAAATTTCTCCAATACTTTT
Organism: Erethizon dorsatum; assembly: GCA_028451465.1. NCBI lineage: Eukaryota > Metazoa > Chordata > Mammalia > Rodentia > Erethizontidae > Erethizon > Erethizon dorsatum. The sequence goes on from CM051842.1 coordinate 134,089,729, forward strand.
GAATAAGTCAAACATATACTGCATAGGCATATATATATTTTTAAATTTTACAGAATGACAACTAAAAGGAATAAAGGAAAGTAAATATTGTTTTTAACTATTTTTCTTTATTTATTGAACTCATCTATTTTACTGATAACTTCTTTCACATTTCCAAGAAAGCTTTTATCCCAAAGACAGGTTACCTTGTTCCAGATCACAAAATAGGATGGAAGATTTTACAATTTGTTTTATAAAACAGCTGAACTCTTAAAATGTATAAACAGCAATATGTTTGTGACCAGTGCCCTCAAAATGCACAACTCGAAGTTAATTAAATCTTCTATTAAAAGGAAGACTACAAGAAAAAATATCCAAAAAATCTTCAAGTCACCCACATAGCAGAGAAATGCAAAGATTATACACTGAATTTACCCAATCCCCATTCTGAATCTGCATTATTTAGAAAAGTGACTGCTCTTTGCAAGGACAGAATTTAGAATTTATCTCAGAAATTACACGGGACAGGAGAAGCTACTGGATGTGGCCTTGGAATGTGCCCTGTCCCTGGCCTTGGCCCTAGTCATCACTCCTCTATTGGCATTCAGTGTGAGTCTCTCTCTTCTTTATCTTCTGAACCCTCCTCATGAGAGACAGGGAAGGCCCTAAGGGTGGTATCTTTGAGCTTGCCCAAAAATTCCAGGACATTTTCCTCACTGGTTTCGGCATGGGCCCTTGGACCCCATAGGTACTCATACTGAGGAGGATCAGTGTTGGGCACCTCCAGACATACTAAGTACTGTTCCTGCACCAAATCCTTGGTGAGGAATTTCCTAGGCTCCCCATATATGCAGTGCTCCCTCCCAGGATACAACCCCATCCCATTCAGCACTTGCCAGATGGCTTCCTCACTGGCACGGTTGCCCTGAATGTGGATGACACCCAGGACAATTATCAGGAGGATGGTCCTAGGGTAGTTCTTTTCATCACCCACCATCCCATCATAGGTGAGGCCCAGGGAAGGAATAAGAGCATAGAAGTGGCCGGAAGGGTCCACTTCCTTTACATCAATGCCAAAGACCAGCTGCATACACTTAGAGGCTTCCCCGAAGATCACAAGGAAGTGCGCCTCATAATCTCTGGTGACAACCATCAGCATTTCTGCCTTGGTGATTGGCTCCTTCATTATATACTTAAGGGTCAGGAACTCTATCAATTCAGCCACCTTATCACCTAAGACATCGCTAAGCAAGGACTCAGTGTCTGGCAGGGTCCATGAGGGGAATGAACCTTGCTCTTGTTCACTGCTGGAGCCCCCATGAGATTGGCTTGATGGGGTGGCAGCCATGGCATTGGGGGGCGAGGAGCCTCTCTCAGGACACTGAGAAGGATCCAGCATTCCAGCAGCAGAAACCTCTTCTACGATGCCTAGAATCAGAGAAGGAAGATGAGGATGAGAAGGAAAGGCAATGAGAGGGAGTGAAGGAGGTGACTTCTTCCTATACAGCGTTGAAAACCTGCCCACCCACCAAGCCCTGTGTCTCACTTTGGTCCTCAGGGTCTTCCTCAAGTTGGTAGAGCTTTGGAGATCCAGACATGATGCCTGTGGTATGTGACCTCGGTGATGGGGACTCAAGGACCTGGGGGAGAGAGAGAGGTTGTGAGCAGCATTCAAAGAGAAAGTAAGGGGAAGTGAGTTCATCCATGGTCCCTGGGTCTTCCCATAGGTGACAGTAGAGAAAGGTTGAGGCTGGGGTTCTATACATCGGGGAATGGGGTTCTCTCTGCCCACAGCTAGACTCCAGGCAGTACATGGTATCCCGAGGGCCCCCAGGCTAGGCTCTATGGACTCCCTTCTTTTGGGGTGTGTGGGGTACTTCCATACCTTTAGGCCTCACCCAAGTTCCTCACCTTGACTGCTGGCAGGTTCTGGCCTCCGTCTGCTGACCAGGTGTGGCTCCTCCACTGACCTAGTGACCCAGTGCACCAAGATGTGACGTTCCTGAGCTCAAGCAGACAGAAATGAGATGCAGCACTTCCACACACCCCCACATGGGCTTTCCCCAGGGTTTGGACAGCAGAACAAGGTTAGAGAAACCCTCCTTTGTTCGAAGCATGCCCAGGGATTCCCATTTCCCCTCTGCTGACCTGCGCATGCATCTTGCAATCCAATGCCACTATTTCCCTGTGACCCCCAAAGGTGGAAGCTGGTGTGTGTGGGGGTGACTCTTCCTCTCAGTCCTGCCTGGGGCCACCCCAAAGCAGGGACATGTTTCCCTTGTCTTGGATCTGTTTAACTGATGCCACACTCCTCAGACCAAGTTCCACTCTTTCCTGACGCCAAGAGCCAGGGGCAAAGGTGCACTGTGCCTTTGCAAAGGTGCACAGCAAAGTGGAGGTCACCCTCTAATCTAGCATGTAAGTTTCCCTCAATTGTCCTCCCTCTTGAGGCTTTGAAAGAGCCCCACCTCTCTGTGGCCCTGAGCCCTCACTCAGATTTCAGGTGAGAATGCAGGACACAATTCAGAATGAAAGCATAGGGATACTGGGTTCCATTTATCATGGGTCCTGGGATACTCAGACCTGCTTCATTTCTCACTTTGACTTGGGGTAGGGCCTGCAGCTAAATGAGCCCAAGCTGTCTCTGCTCCTGCCACCTGAATGTTGCCTCACAACAAGGATCTGACTCTGTCAGGTTCCAGTGAGACAAAAGCTACCCCTAACCTAGGAATTCTGCACCACATGGTACAGGGCAAGCAACAGAGCCCTTTCTTGATTATTCTGGGACCCTCTCTCTGAGGTAAGGCTTTCTCAGCCCCTCTCTCCCAGCCCTTATCTTCTCCTGAGCCCAGGCCTTTCCTGCTCCTCCCACCTTAGGACACACCTCAGAACAAGGCTCTCGTATCCTTTCAGCTCCCAGACAAGCCAAAAGGGAGCTTGCGCTCGAGAATTCTGCATTGTGAGGTGCAAAGCAGGCAACAGAAGCTTTCCTAGAGTGTTCTGGAACCCTGTAGCAGGTGTGAGGCTTCCTCAGACCCCCATAGCCCCTCACACTAACTTGAGCCCAGGTTCTCTCCACTCCTCCCACCAGAAGCTCAGCCCTTAGAACAGGCTCTGGCTCTCCCCTACGGGTCCCCTTAGGCACAAGGGGGTCCTCACTTGAAAATTCCTCCCGGGAGAACAACAGGGTAAATCTGGATTGTTTTGTGTCCCCCTCTCTCTGAGGTGGGGCTTCCTCACTGCCTCCACAACCCCTCAACCTGACCCTTAATTGTGCCCGGCCCTCTCCACTCCCCTCACCTGAAGCTCAAAACGCAGAACTGGACCTTGCGTCGCTATGACCCCGAGAAGCCGGAGTCAATGGACGTCACACCCAGCAACGCGCGGGGGCGGGGGGGGCGAGGGGAGGCTGTCTGACGGCAAGGGTGGAACGGGGTTTTCTGCTTCCCCTCTGTCCTCAGAGGTCGTTACCTTGGTTCCTGGCTGAGCCCGGACCACCACTCTGTATGGACCTGAGTCTGTTTCCTTCAGACCAAGGCTCTGACTCCAGGGCCCCCTGAGGCCGAAGAGGGGAGAGGCTCAGTCTTACAAGTCTGCCTCTCTGTGGGGCCCCCTGACAAGAAAGACAGAACTGAGCTGTGGGGTGACCCTGTGTGGTTGGGCCTTCCTTACTCCCCGCAGCCCATTACCATGACTAGCTAATTAACCCGGCCCTCTCCGCTTCCCTCACCTGAAGCGCACGCCTCAGAACGGAACCTCACGTCGCTGTGACCCTTCGAAGCGCTAGTCAGTGGACGTCACTTCCGGCAACGTGCCTGAGGTCTGACGACAGGGGCGGAACGGGACTTTCTGGGTCCCCTCTGTCATCTCTGGGGGTCGTCACCTTGGTTCCGGCCAGAGCCCCGACCCCGTCCTCTATGGACCTGAGTCTGTTCCTCTCAGACCAAGGCTTGGAATCCTACGTTCCCCTGAGCAGGAAAGGGTGCTCTCAAGAAAATCTTTCCCTGGGGTGCAGAGCTGACTAAAGAGTCAGATCCGGACGGTTTGGGGACCCTGTCTATGGGGTGCACTTGCTCAGTCCACCCTCAGGTCTTAAATTTACCTGACACAGCCCAGTCCCTCCCTGAAGCCCGGAACTCAGATCAAGTCCATCACATTGATCTGACCCCACGAGTGTGGAGTCAGTGGAGGTCACATCAGGTGACGTGTCCAGGGTCTGACAGGAGGAGCGGAACAGTAATCTGCAGGTTCCTCTGTCCTCCTTCGTTCCCAGCAGAGCTCGGACTCTGCTCCTGCCCACCTCAGTCAGCTTCCCTCAATCTCTGATAGTCCCCACAGTGGCAGCCATGGGAGGGAAGGGGAGTGGTCAGGTTGACTTCGCTGCCTTGGGTCTCCAGGGCTGAATTCAGGGGCTGCACTGAGGAGCCCAAGATTGTGGTGACCTTTTCAAGGACAACCACATCCTCCTATGAGGACTTGTCACCAGCCAGAGGCAGACCTCCCCACCCTTTCCTTCTAAAATATTGATGTTGAGTGCCAAGAGGGTGAGCAGCAGCAGGGGATTGGGTTGGGTTAAGCCGTACTTCTGTGAAGTGATCCAATTTTTTTATAGTCCAGAGCATGCCCATTTCAATGCCCATTTAGAGTCAGGAAGCTATTTTATATCTCTACTAAATGTCTGTATGGACTTTATATCAATAGAAAATATATAAAGTGTACATCTAGGCTATAGTTATGTATAGGTACAAAATCGTATGTGTGCATGTATTAGTGAATAATATATATGTCGAACAGATGTGTTTTAAGTGTATATTTATACAAATGAATTTGTACATGTATGTACATATACTACATATGCTTATTTGATTAAAGAATATCTACCATCCCTATGCATGATTCACTTTTTTACATGCTACTCTAATTCTAGTGCATTCCTTACATTTCATTAAAACAGGGATGGTTTTGAAAGTTAGTCCTCACCCACTAGGGTGATTTCAGGTGGTCGTTAGCTCAGTCTCTGCAGCCACACTGGCTCCATTTCCTTCTATCTGATGTTTCTTGTAGGTCATTGGAATCTTTGCTATGAGGCGCTGCCTCAGATTGTGCAGCGATGTAGAGTCAGGAGTTTTAGAACTTTCCTCTGACTCATGCTGCCATGGGTCACCTATGCAGGACTTAGTCCCCACCCACTTCCCTGCCCCTACCCACAGAACAAGTACCAGTTCAACAGTCTTCAGTCTCCCCCGGGGCTTCCTCAGAAAAATGTTTACATTTAGTTGCTATGTGTGCTTGCTAGGTTTTGTTTCCTTTCTCTTCTGTTAGTTTCCAGAGTTAAATTGGGAAGCACAAGATAGTAACACAAACTTGGTTTTCATTTTGGCAGCTACAGGGAAGGCACTAAACTATAAGGAATTTAAGGAAAATTGAGTTTTATGTTATTCTGTTTCCCATCAATGAATATGACATACTGCTCTATTGATTTCACACTTCTTTTAGCAGAATCTGTCAGCAATTGCCTCTATAAAGGCTTTATACATCTTTGTTAGGCTTCTTTTTAGACACAGTATTTCTAAGATTTAGTTGCTATTACAAATGGCATATTACTTATTAATTGCTCTAATCAGTGCTTTTGTGTCAAAAATATTTCTGTTTTGGCATACTCATCAGATGTCTACCTGGTTCTCAAGTCTCAATCACTTAAATATTCCATTCCACATCCTTTAAATTTTTAAGATGCACAATGATATTGTCACTAAACATTATTTTTCCCTGATATTATTACCCCTTTCTTATTCTGGTAATCCTAGCTCTAACTTTGTGTCTCAGTGCTGTGTTGAAACACACACATTAACGTACATTCATGTCTTGTCACTGACTTTAAGCTTAACTATTGTACCATTCCCTTTTGAGTATGCTTCCTGGTGATTTTAGGAAATGGAAGTTTCCTTTCCATACTAGTTAACTGAATATTTTTCCATGAACTGATATTGAATTTCTTTCAAAATCTTTTTCTATATGCACTGACATGATTAAATATTTGATCTATTGTCTATGTAAGGAAAGGGTTTATTTTTTCCTAATGTTAAATCATATTTTCATTATTTGGAACAATTCTCTTTAGTTTCCTTTATGTTCAAGATGCTACTTATTTATGTAGGACATTTGCAGCTGTAAGAGTTGGCCTCGAGTGTTCCTATCCCGGAGCGTGCTCATCTGATTTACGAATCCAGGAGAGCTAGCCTGGAACCTTGTGTTGAACAAGCACCATTTCTGCAGGCTGTGGATGTCAGATATCTGATGGTGATTAGTTTTCCCGGACCGCAGTTGGAACTGGACTCCAAAGCAACCTTGTCCTGGAACGTCTAAGGGCGGCTTGAGGTTTGACTATGGTTTCACTTTCTGCAGTTTAGTTAATGTTTTCTCAGTCTATTTAGAACAGTTTGGTCATTTATTAATTTTGTTGCTAAAATGTGATCAGTATCCCTTAGGATTTCATCCACAATGGATAATACTTGTCATGGAAGCTTTTTATTACAGAAAGCCTGAAACATATAGTAGAGAGGACATTATCGAGGACTCACTATGCAACCTTTGATACATAGCAAATCTGGTTCCAGTGAGTCCCCCCACCCTACCTGCATTGCATCCACTGGAAGAATGCAGAGCAAATCAAAAGCACCCCACTATTTCTTCTCTCACTAGTTCAATGCACATTTCTTACAGATAAGGACATTTAAAAAAATAAACACAATAGTTATTGTTTCTAAAAAGTGCATAACTGATCAAATATCTATGTTCAATAATTTTTGATACACTTATACTTTTTGAAGTAGCTTCTTTGAATGTATATACAAATATGGTCCATTCCGTAATTTTTATTCTGCCCCATAAATCTTTTTTATTCTACAGATATTTCCCTTTATCTCTTTTTTTCTTGCAATGGTTTTTAGTTGTTGAAAAGAACAACCCATTTTTTCCAGTTGCCCACCCTCTGGATTATGTCAAATGCAACACTGTAGTGTTTTCTAACATATTTTTTACTCCTTGGTTTCTAGGATTATGTGGTGCTTCAACTTTTTATTGTATATGAGTTTCCCCAGTCCTAAATTCAGTCATTTCTCCAAGGAAGACTGGCTCCTTTCATTGGAAATGGTTCTAGAAATCTACATCTGCATATTATAGGTGCTCATTTCTACTGGGAAATTGTCAGATATTGGCCTTCTCTGCTGACAGCACAATGAATACACATGTATATACAGTATTTACATATACAGACATCTATAACCATTCATATATGTAAATTTCTGATTCTATATTTAAATTATCATGATTTTATACTAATGTCTCCAACTGGAAACCATTTCCAACAAAGATGATTCTCACTGCCTCCTCTGGATTCTCTATGGCCTCCTAGTCCATCAGTGAGAATCCTGGATCCCACCCACCATTCACCCTCCATTAAATTAATAGTTCAGTTCCAGTATAGAGTAACAGCAGATTTACATTTGTTGAACCTACTCTTGCAACCCCATGGGAAGCACCTTTATCGCTTACAGTGCAGTGTTTATGTGCAGTTCCATTGACTTTTACTCTCACCGATGCCACTAATTTCTAGCGTTATTGAGGTCAGTAATTTGCCAGTATGTGTTTCACTGACACTGTAAATACACTTATAATACACTGAAGAGTTTGTTTTTGGTGGCATTGTACACTCTATGCTGGGGGTGCCCACCTCATAAATATTATTTAAGTTTGCATACAGTAAGATTCACTCTTTCTGCTGTAAAGTTGTCTAAGATTTGAAAAATGCTATTCTCTGAGTCCAGTAGATCTGCTGTAATAGTTACCTTTCTTTTACTGGACACAAAACCAGGCACCTACAATTTAAAGGAGCAAAGAGTTAATTGGATCATGTTTTCAGTCTATAATCAGTTGCTTCTGTGGTAGAAGCATAATGGGAAAAGAACACGAAGGAGCAAAGCCTCTCCGTTCACGGTGGTTGGGAAGCACAGCAGAACAAGGGGCCAGGGACCCTATATGCTACTCAAGGTCCCACCTCCATAACCCACAGAGTCAGTCAGGAGCATGCTTTACTAACCTGGTATGTGTTTCCTAATATAATGCATCTGACTTATCAGGCTTAACAGTCAAAATTCACCCCCTGTCAACTTCACATTCAAACACATCTCCTTAAACCATACTTAATTTACCAATAAAACAATAACAAGTTCATATCCTCCATACAGTGGGAATTGCAATAATCCCTTCCACAAATTCTCAACAATTCCAGCACTTTCCAAAAGTCGAAGTCCAAGTCTTCTCTGAGACCCAAGGTAAACTCTTAGCTATGAAGAATTGGTGTGAGTTTATAACCAATATCAACTACATGTAAAATTCCTACTGCAAATGAAAGAGTTAATCACAAGTGGTTTTTTACTATACGTCCAACGTGCACCTTCCCTCGTGGTTTTAGTATTCCTGAATGTGTATATGTCTTGTGAGTCACATGTGCGTTGATTCTATCCCCTGAAACTCTGTTATCATGTGTGGTTCATGTCCAGTCTTGAAGCCGAACAGACATGGCATAACTTGTTCTAGCCCTGGACGAGCCGATGCTCAGTGCTTGTCAATTAGGACAAAGATCTGTACATTTAGCTGTGGACATTGGACATGGAGGGACCTGTGAGATGCTTCAGGCCCACCTCCCTGCGTCCAATCCCTCCTCCAAGCTCTGTGAGGGAGAGTCCTACAGGGGAAGCACCAAATGCCCAGGGAATGACTTGCATCATCCCCACCCCTAGTCTCCCAGGTTCCTGTTTGGTGGGAGTGCAGGAGCAACATTCCACGTTCTCCTTGCCACAACTTGGAACTGCAGGGTGGCCCCACGCAGTGATTTAAAAATCATTCTTGAAGCTTATGCCATCATTTTCAAGGTTTGAAACAGCCCATACTTACTTCATTTCAAGATCAGCAAGTTTTGACACGTGCATAAGGTACATGATCCACAGGGACAGTAAGAATAGATTTACTGCCCTACAATATTCCCCTGCCCTCGCCTACCTTTCTTCATTTTCCCTTCCATGAATAACTGTCAGTTGATGATCTTTTTTTTATCTATATTATTTTACCTTCTCCAGAATGACAAGCCTGCAATCATATACTATATAGATTTTCAGAGTGATTTTGGTAATTTTGAGCTTCTCTCTTTTATCATGCTTAGACTAGCAAAAGATGTATCAAATTCACTGATTTTTCAAAAATACACACTTTTCCTTGAGTCAATTTTCATTGCTCATTTTTATTCTCTATTTCATTCTTTCCACCCTAATTTCTATTGTTCTTCCCTTCCTCATGCTTATGTTCAGTCGGTTTTCTCTTGTTCTGGTCCCTAAATGTTAAAGACTAGGTTATTGTCTGATATCATTTTCTTTTTACCGTAGTCTTTACAGTTCTAAATTTCTGAGTATTTTCTTTTCATCCCAAGATTTTGCGATATATTTTTTCTTTTTCTTTTCAGTGCTGGGAATCAAACCCAGGGCCTCACATGGGTTAGGCAAGAGCTCTACCCACCGAGCTATGCTGCAAGCCAAAATGATGTTATGTATTTGTTTTTGTTCATTCCAAGGTACTTTCTATCTCTCTTGTGATACGTGTCCTCAGGGTGGTGGACATCAGACTTGTCTCCTAAATGAATGCAGCCTATGGGCATCGCCATACTGGTCTCACTATTCTGGGCCTTAGCACAACCAAATGAAGGTGTCAGGAAAATATTCATTTCTGATGAGGCCTCTATTTCTCATTTGCTGAGGGTCACCTTTTTCTCCCCTATAGTACTGGGGATGGATCCCAGGGACTCCTGCATACTAGGTAGGCACTTTACTACTGAGCTACATACTCAGTTCTTATTTAAATATTGAGACAAGATCTCCCCGAAATCATTCAGGCTGTTTTGGATTTTGTCAACCTCCTGCTTTGCTACCTGACTATCTGGGATTAGAAAGGTGTTTCTGGCCCAGCTGATCAGCACCTTCTTGCTGTGTCTTCACATGGCCTTGTTTGTATGTTTCTGTGTGGAGAAATGGGGGCGGGGGATGCTGCTGCCCAGTGCTATCCAAGGGAAAGGCAGGCCCCAAGAAACTTTATGGTGTGTTCTCATCCACCTTCCTCATTGATCCTGACACCATGGGACTTCTGGCTCTCCCCAAAAGTCAAAATCACTATGAAAAGTAACCTTTTCAATGGATTCAGGGTATCAAGGCAGCTAGGAGAGCACAACTGAAGATACTGATGAAAGAGGACACACAGGACTGCTTCAGAGAATGACAAGAATAATGGGATAACTGTGTTAGAAGCAAGGGAGATTTGTCTGAGGGAGATTAATGGCAATGTGTCTTTTACTGCAATAATTCTTTTAAATTGAAAGATTCACCATATTTTGATATCACACTGCATTGTTTTGCAAGAACATCTGCCCAGTGACTATCTGCCCAATCCCACACCAAGGTTACCCTTGTTATTAGTCACCTTGGCTAACATTATTGTTTCAAAATCTCTTGTGCAATCTCCATGGTTGTTGCCTTTTGTAAGGTCCTATGACTCACCCCTCTGGAACATGCCTTTATGTTACAATGGCTCAAGTATTCTCAAATTACTCTCAAATTTGCTTTCATTTCAGCCTCTCTGCTCTTATCTGCTTTTACAAAGTGGTATTCATAAGAAGGGAGAGAGGACATCTGGGGGATTTCATTCAACAGATAAGCTGCTGGGATATTTGCTTGGTCCCTGCATTATGCCAGGGAATGGTGCAGTGCTAAAGTTTCTACCACACGAGCAAGAGATACCCTGGGGTGGGAAGGAGGGAATGCTGCACTTGTCCTTTCTGACTATTTTTGCAGAGCAGCACAGGCCCAGTCCAAATGCTGCACTTACATTAGGTGTCCCACATAGTCTTGGCACACAATGGACCCACTGGTAGCTATTGTGTATTCTTTCAGCTCGCTCCCTACCCGTCTCAGAGAGGATTTATCACCCATTCTTTTCCTCACCCTCTCAAGGAGGTGAGGGGAGTCTCTTCTGAAGTAGGGATCACAGTAGAACCATAACTAAGATTCACAGTTTAGAAGGAAGAGGAACCCCTGAGTCCCAAGAGTTGACTCTAACAACTGACCACCTATACCCTGTGCAGCAGAAGCTAGTGGTGCCAGGAGACTTTGTGGAAAAGGTCACAGTCCCCAAAAGGAGGCACGTTTGCTTTCAAATTCTCAAGACTCACCCATGGAGGACAAGCATTTCCTCCCTGAGGAATGGCTACAAATAGCACGCTGGGAGATGACTGTACAAGGCCAGGGACAAGGGGATTGGTTTGTGAGACTGGGAGTGCAGGAGACTCGGAGCCTTCAGTGTTGTGTCCTACATGCTGGCCAGAGTGGAGTCCAGGGGCGAGTCAGACTTCAGTGGCTCTTTCTCACCTGGGGCTCAGGACCAAGTCAAGCTCACACACAAAGTCACCTCCAATGCTTTCAGTGTAGCACAGATCCACCGGGACTGCAGGACAGTATCCACACAAGTACCTACATCACAGTGTAAAGCACGGTGGAGTCATGTGGACACATGACCTAGTAGGTGACATGAGTCCCTGACTACCAGGACCTGTCCACATGGTGACCTAACAACACCTGTGATCTTATGCACTCTATAGACAGGTAGAAAGAGTCTTAACACTTTCCTGGTCATAACTCATAGTTATGTCACCACCAACCCAAGGGAAACAGGTACCAGAAAGGCTCTGAACACTTCCAGAGCTCACTGTGATCCTAGGTCACCCTGATCCCATGAGGAACCCCTGGGACTTCCTCCTGAGCTGACCTCAGAGCCCAGTGACGAAGCCACCATGAGGCTTGCCCTCCATTACCTGGCCACAGCACAGCCTGGCCTTTCCAGGATGAAGAACATTGTAAGAAGAGAAAGGTACATGTGTCCCACACACTTTGCTGCAGCCGTTATATACAGGGTGCACCATCATCTCAGTGCTGTGGAGGATTCTCCACAGCTTCCTTGGAGGAGGCAGAGAGAGGAGGTTGCCTTTACCATGCACCAGAACCTCACAGTCAAGACACAGCCTTCCAAGAAAAGCTCTGAGGTGACAGGCTCCAGGACCATTTCTTCAAGCAGCAGTATGAAGGCCAGCTGCACTCCTGTCACCTGTACATCTGGGCACAGGAAACACCTGCTGAAGGAGGGTCATTTTCTGCTGGAGCGGGTGGTCCTGTGTGTCTGTCAAGGGTGCTCTAGATTCTAGAGGAAAAGGTGGCTTTAGGAAACTGGGGTCCAAGCTTCTCACGTTCTACTCCTCCCATCTAGCCATTCTCAGTGTGGGCATGTCCTGCATTCACGTAACCATAAGTGCAAGTGGCTAGCAGTACCCCTTGATCATGGTGCCCCAGGACAGCACAGAGAGGCTCAGCTTGCTTGGGGATGACTTCACAACTCGTCCTGCCCAGGATGTCAAAAAGGGCCCAGACAAGTTATGTCAGCCTGTCACCACTCTGGCCCACATAAAGTCCTCTCCACAGGAAAGGGGACATCAGAACCCATTAGCATTAAAGGTAGCCTGCCCAACCTTAAGCACACACCATGAAATGCTTCCCTGTCTTCAGGATTCCGGGGCCTGCAGTCCCAGCAAAGTATTGGCCAAGAAAGATGGGGGCTCCTTGTCAGAACCATTTTCCACATGTCCCTGGGCAAGGTTGATGTTTGTAAACCACAGCCCATTCTAGCATGGAACCTGAGGTTGACACTATAGCTAACCATCCCTGTGACACTCTCACACTTAGAGACCCTACTATCAGGCCATGCTCTAGAGCACAGGCAGGCAAAAAGCAGACTGTCACAGGGATGCATGGGTCAGTCAAATATGGGCAGCAAAGCTCACCAAGAGAAGGCATCCTACATCCTGCCTCACCTCAGCCTGCACCTGTGGCTCACCAAGCAGGGACTGCCTTCTACCCACCAGGGCTTCAGGATGATGCCAGTCCACCTGGCCACTGAATTCTCACACACCTCATTCTCCCAGACCAGAAAGCACATGCACAGAAACACGAGTTGGCCTGTGCCCAGCACTTGATCTCTGCAATCATCCCTTTGCCATGTGGTGCTGGGGAAGGGTGTCAATCAGGAGACAGGCATCCAAAGCACCCTGCCCATCCCACTGAACCCACATGCAGGGCCACCTGTCCATGGGCTCCTGGCACTCCCTTCTGGGCAGAGCTCCAAGACCTTCCAGGCATTTCCATGAACCTACGAGCCCTCCACAGGTGGGACATCCTGACCCCAGGGCCTGAGGCCTCAGGCACAGTGGATAAGGGCGGGGGAGCTGCAGGCAGATAGCCAATGTCACCATCTCCACTCAGCCATTTCCTAGCTTGTAACTCAGGGCTCCTTCCTTCACCTCTCTGGGCCTCCACTACCTGACAGGGAGAAGATCATAGGCACCTGTTTCCCAGGGTTGTGGAATAAAGGGGACATACAGGAGGAGCAAGGCCCCTGGTGGCAATGCCACAGCCACTGTGGGTACCTGATGAGACATCTCCTTTATCAGCAAGTCTGAAATCCACTGAGCTCAAGAAAAGACCCATCTGTGGCCTATGGCTCCCTATAGGGAACCTTCACCAACAGCAGCCTGTGGATTTCCTTGTCAGTGGCTGCCATGCATAAGCAGAGGCCCCCTGAGTTAAGATCCCACTGACTGCAGGACAGCCGGGGCAAGCCAGAGAGAAGCATGGAGCGTCTGGGGGCTAAGTGATCGTCAGCTGCTCCAGGACCCGACAGTATCTCGGGACCTCTACAGAGGCACTTTCAGTTGTAGGCTGGCTTTGGAAGGCAAGGACCAGTGCAGAAAGCCTCCTCCACTAAGACAAGGGCAGAGTGGTGTCGCCCAGCCACCTGTAGGATGTGAATGCCAAGCCCTTTCCATCTGTGAGCCCTTGGTGCTCTCCCTTGGAGAGGGGTTCATTACAAAGGACGCCAGCCTCGGCTACCTGTGGCAGCTGAAGACTGTCCTCGAAGCTGGCTGAGAACAAGCCAGTTTACCCAGGCACCTCTAAAGCAAGCCACACACTGTGCACACATAAAATGAGGAATCAGTTTATTAGACAACTACAGGCAGCAAAAATAGTGGACTTAGCTACAGTTTTTACACACTGAGCAGGAAGTGCTGCAACATTTGACCCCCTTTCCCCTGAAACAGACCAGCAGTGCTGGAGGCCGCTGCCAGGGCAGGGGCAGGGAGGTGGATGTTACTTCTTTCCAACTGAGGCTATTGAGCAGCTGGTCACTCAAAAGCCTGCCTTGGCCACCGGGATCAGAAGGTCACTGCTCTTCTTGATCCTCTGAGAAATGACCTACTTAATTCCAGGGGAAAGGCTATTGCACTTGCAGGACCCGGATACGAGGTGCCGCGGCAGAGCCCGACATACCATGGCCACAAGGCCAGCACCGGCCCGGTGCCCCACGCTCTCCTTGCTGGCTGTCAGACTGCTCCTCCAGGCTTTCTGCTCTCTGCCACCTTCTCCAGTGTCCCAGCTGCAGGCAGAATTTTCTGGGATTCTGCTGGCTGGTTCTCCCTGTGGGTTAGGGGAGCACATGCCATTTCTCACTTGTCGTGGCTGTGCTGGTGGGAGCACCCCCTAAGGTCCTGAAGGAATCCCAGGGCATAAATGACCATGTTCTATGAGGGTCTTCACTCCTCAGGAATGCCACGCACCTCTCTGTTTCCATACAGAACACATCCGTCTCCAGGGCAAGCTTGTAAAAAAATACTTTTAACAGAGTATGCTGTACAGAACTGGGATTTGACACCGTATATTACAATGCTAAAATATTTGTATAAATACTATACAGGCATGGAGTCACTCACTCCATGGGGAAGGGCTCAGGGACGAGGCCATGAAAACCTGCACCCAGCACGCTCAGAGGGAAACCCCTGCAGGGGAGGCACAGGGAATGCATGGCTGGGCTAGGTCTGCACACCAGGTGCACTCAGGTCTAGTTCCAGTCCCCGCTGGCTGCAGGCAGCAGGACAGCTCAGAGCTGGACTAGGGTGCAGCCCCCTGGAGACCACATCTTCCAACAACACTTTTGATCAGGATTTTAGCACTTGGGAAAGCTGCCCCATTGACAGACGCTTTTTCTGCAGACCTCTGGAGCTGCTATCGCTGTCTGGGTACCACACGGCAGGTGCCCACCTTGGAGCAATCAGGTTCCTCCCTCTCTCACATGCCCCGCCCCCTGGCATCTCTCTCTGCACACACCACCAATCGCCAGCCACCTGTGTCCTTCTGTGGAGGATGGCTGATCAGTACTGAATGCAAACGGCATAGGAGAGGGTCATCGCTGGAGGCCCAGCTCCATTCTGGTCTGGGGTAAAGCAGGTGCAGAGGAAGCGGGGAGGGTGTGCGTCCCAGGCACCTGTGCTCTGGTCCACCAGCGCCCTTTAGTCTGGCATTTCGATATTTAGTTTTGGAGGAGGGAGGACGTACTTCCCAGGGCTCTGGGTGATAACCACCCTGGCCTTCTTGCGAAACATGGGAGCGATTTTAGGAGGTTCCGGAACAGGTGTCTCTTCCGTTTCTTCATTATCTTCGTGGTGGAGGTCGTATGAGATGTTGCCATATTCTCTCAGAAATGGGAAGATCTCAAGCAGAAACTGGCAGAAATCTTTGCGAATACCAAACCACCCTGAAAAACAAGAATATCCTTTTGGAGACGTGGTGCTCTCGGCTTTCCTGCTTTTTGTCTTTCAGGAAGAAGAACTTTTACTGGCGCGAGGTAACGCATTAGCTGGCTTCCTCATGTGTGAGGGCTGAGCAGGGCTGAATGCGCATAAAGGGGAAGAATGAAGACCTCCAGCTCTGGGGTGGTGACAGTGGGGACCAGAATGGCAGTGACAGTGTGCCCAGGGCCCTGTGAGGGATGTGACTGTCGGGCACAGCCCAGGCCACTTGAATCAGGAACTGTGGCACACTGTTGGGCCCAGAGTACCATTCTACTCAGCCCTCCAGGGACTCCCATGGGTGCCCCAGGGTGAGAACCTCTCCTCTAGTGATCTTCAAAAACCTGGAGTGCCTAGGCTAAGCTCTCTTTCTCTAATCTCCCGGACCCAGGACGAAGTCATGGGTGACAGAGAACATTTTCTCACCGAAGGATTTCTGTCACCCTCTGGAATCTGGGCAGAGGTACATACCAGTAGGTCCAGGGCAGGATGCAGCCTGAGCACATGGGACCCCCTCAAAGCTACCTCCTGAAGTTCTCTATCTCTGCGTGTGTGTGTGTGTGTGTGTGTGTGTGTATGTGTGTGTGTGTGTGTGTGACGGGGGACTCTCAGCTTTGTGCTGGCTCTTCCAGGGCAACAGAAGCAAGCTCAGCCAGGGCTGAGTCCGAGCACACCCCCAAGCTTCCAGAAGGAATGCCCCTCTGGGTTCCACACAGTAGAGCTCACAGCCCCATGAGGCAGGGACCTTCCTCAGAGCTCATTTCTAAACTATGTGCCATGGCATGTAGGTGGAAATGTAGAGGGATCCAGCCAGGTACAACTGACAAAACCTGGTGTAGGGAAGACCATCACTGGGGAGTCGGTGGGGCAAAGAGGAACAAAAATGGATCTGCCTCGCGGATTCTGGTGGAAGACATGGATTTTTCATCTCCCTCATCAGCCCTGGAAGAAGGTTATTTGAGCCCCATTTTGCAGTGTTGGGAACAGGAGCCCAGAGAGGTGGTGGCCTGCCACTGTTTGATCCAACCTTTGACAGCAGGGTGCACCAGAGGGAAGCTGTGTGAGGTGCAGGCCAACAGAAAGGGAGGGTTGCAACACACCTGCCCTTGGAAGGTTCCCGCTCCTTCCTCAGCTCTAGTTCTAGATTGGGCCCTGGGACTCATCTTTTCAGAGTGTGGAGACACACTCACACACACACACACACACACACACACACACACACACACACAAACTAGTCCAGGGCTTCTGAGACACTGAATACATACAGTGGTTTCCACCCTTCTGTCCAAACGTGGTTGCCATCAGTGTGATCAATGAGAGCCACAGGGGGACAAAGATGGGAATACAAGAGAAAGCATTGTGGCCGTCCAGTTTGTGAACCAGCAGAATCTGGGGAAAAAGACAGAGTAAGGGTCCCATGGATGTGACATCTGCAAATGGACAGCGTGTGAAGCTGTCTGTGTAGGCAGCCCTCCCCGTTAGGTCTCAGAGGAGGGCAAGTCACCACAGGACAGGCAGGAAAGCTCCCATCCTTGGGGGAGAGAACCAGGTGAGATTTATGCGGAACTCCTCATGCTCATTCTAAGGTGTCCAGTGTCCATTCTGGAATTCTCTACGCAACTCCAATAAAAGACCAGGACACTGCCGGCCCCTCTTGGAGAGGCGATAATCAGCCCATGTAGCCAGCATGGCCAAAGAGCACACTGCTCTCGGCCAGCACCCTGTGCAGTCCCCAGGGTAAAGAAAGGATGTCCTCTGTCCCTGCCCTCCTCTCTCTCCCGCAGGGCTCCCTTGATGTGCAGTGCCCCCACGCAGCCTGGTAAGGCATGCGGGATGCTGTTGCAGGAGAAGGCTGGGCTGCGAGGCTGAACAGGTTTCCTGCAGAAAACTTACCTCAAAAGTCAGCAGCGGCACCACAATGGTCATCCAGCTCAGTGCCATGGTGATGTGAGTCCTTCGCTGCTCCGCAATCACATCCATAGAGCGCAGGAACAGGACGGACCACACGATGTAATAGAGGACCACCAGGCATAGGAAGGACATGAGTATCCACAGGGGGACACACACCACCTGCAGGGGGAAGCAGAGAGGAAATGTCTTCGAGATGTCAGCCCAGTCACTGGCTGGCTGGGGCTCTCCAGGAAAGCCTGGCCAAGGACAGTTCTACCAGGCACAGGGCTGCCTTCAGGACAGCAAGGGAGAGGAAATGTGCAGCAGGTTCAGCCTGGGGTCTGCTGCCGGGACACACTCAGTCACCAGCCCTTCCTCCTTCCGAGACAGCCTGGTGTCTAAGCCATGGCTCTGTGTTTCCTGGGGTCCTCTTCTTCACGATCACTCCCTCGCATACTCACTCCCTCATAGTCACTCTCACTCACTCGCGCAGGCTCTGCCCAGCGCTGCCATTCTCACTGGTGCCAGCACATTCTGAGTGTGTGGCTGTGCTAACTGAGGGACTTCATCTCACTCACTCACACGACCACAGGGTAAGCCCGGGACCAACACCTGGCCAGCCTCCCTGTTTTCTCTTCTTCTTGCTGCCCTACCCCCTGGCACTCTTTCTCCCTGGTCCCTTTCTCTTTTATGAATGATCATGCGGTACAATTGGCTGCTTTGGGTGCACAGTTCTGTGAGGTCTAACACATGTACACTGGCATAGCTGCAAGCAGCACACCGAACAGTTCTGTTGCCTTGTGAAAGTCCTTTGTGCTGTCCTTTTACTGTCACACCATCACGCCAACACAAGCCCCGACAACCATGGATCTGTTCTGTCTCTGTCCTTTTGTCCTTAGAAGAAGGCTGCCCTGGTGGAATTATGCAGACAGTCACCTGAGACTAGCTTCTCCCTCTGTAACGTCTCTGCCGTTCATCCAACTGCTCTGTGCAGTCCCAGGTTGTTCCCTGGTGGCGCCCACGGAGTTCCATCATGTGGAGGAGCAGTGTGTGTATCTCACCACTCACTGAAGTCGGTTTCCAGCTCTTAGGTATCAGAGTCAAGGTGACTACAATTTGTACCTGGCTTTTTGTGTGGCTCTATGTTTTCATATCTAGGTTAGGTACTCAGGAGCAGGACTGCTGTGTTGCATGTTACGTGCATGTTTAAGTATACGAAATCACTGAATTGTTTACTAGACTGCCTACTTTGTTCTGCCTTCCTGGCAATAATGAAGGAGTGCCCCAGTTTCTCTGCATCCTCCTCACTCTCAGAATTGCCAGTGTTTTTCTGTTTTTTTTTTTTTTGCCATCCTGAAAATGGCACAACAGGACCACACCGTAGTTATATTTGCCTTTCCCTGATGGGTAATAATGTTGAGCATCTTTTCTGTCCATGTGTAGATTATCTTTGTGAACTGTCTTTTAACAAATTTTAAATAAGGTATTTGTTTTCTTATTTTATGTTAAGAATTCTTTGGGCTGGGCATGGTGGCACATGTTTGTAATTCCAGCTCTCTCAGAGGCTGAGGCAGGAGGATCAAGTTCAAGTCCAGGGAGCTAAACTCTGCAACTTAGGGAGACTCTGACTCAAAATAAAATAAGTAAATAAATAAAAAGGGCTGGAGGGCCGGTGACATAGCTCAGCGGCATAAGCGCCTGCCTGGCAAGTGCAAGGTCCTGAGTTCGACTCCCGGTACCCACATAAAGGAAAAAAAGGGCCGGTGATATCACTCAGTGGCACAAGCGCTTGCTGGCAAGTGTGAGGTCCTGAGGTCGACTCCTGGTACCCACATAAAATAAATAAATAAATAAATAAATAAAATTAATAAAAAGGGCTGGGGATGTAGCTCAATGTGATGACCCTTGGGTTCAATCCCCAGTTCTGCAAAAACCAAACCAAATCAAAACACCCAATTCTTAGTATGTTTTCAGTACAAGTCCAAGTTTTGCTGAGTACCTTATAAGTAATTTTCTCTTCTTTGTGTCTTTTCTTTCACTTGATTTTAATTTTAAGACATGTGAATTTATGATTTCTTTCTTTTATGGGCCATATTATAGGTGCCATTCCTAAGAACTCTTCATTTAATTATGGGCCTCCAAAATTTTGTCCTGTGTTTTCTTCTAACAGTTCTACAGTTTTGCATTTTAGTTTCTGATGTTTCATTTGAGTTGATAATATGAACATGATTTTTAATTCTGAGTAGCTTGGAATTCTTTTTTTGGTACAGGAATCAAACTCAGGACCTTGTGCTTGCCAGGCAGGCGCTTGGGCCACTGAGCTATATCTCTGGCCCCTGGAATTCCTTTTTTTTTTTTTTTAATATATATGCGGGTACCGAGAGTCGAACTCAGGACCTCGCACTTGCCAGGCAGGCGCTTATGCCACTGAGCTATATCACCCCCCCCAGAATTCCTGATTTTGTGTTTGCCTAAAAAGTCTATGTGATGTCTGTCTGCCTCCTTTTAAAGTGCATCTGTGATGGGATTCATTTATTGGAGTCTCTTCAATGGGTGGGATGATAGTCATTTTAACAGCCTCATTTGCTCTGTCTTGCTCATTATGGGAAACATGCAATTAGACCACCACATTCACTGGGGATCTGTACAGGATTGAGGAGAAAAAAATCACTCTGCTCGCTGTAGAAAACATTCAAAATTACTAATCTTTTTTTTTTCCTGATTGTACTTATCATAAAGATTGGTCCTGTCTAGATCTGTTTCTTCCATGTTACAAGAGAAGGAGTTTTGAACCCATTACCATTCTCTAGACACAGTATCATGAAGACGTAGGATGGGTGTCTAAACAATATTTCTGATTAAGAATATTTTCTTAGAAAGGTTTGTGCTAACATTGTTTGGATAACTGAATGCCGATACCTTGTACTCTGAGTAACTAATTTAAAGATAACAATATGCAATGTATTAACCATTGTTACCCTCCTATTATGTTGTTTTGAAATTTTGTTCAATTTTTTTTCTCTTTAAAATAAAATTTAAAAAAAGAATATTTTCTTAAACTTTCTGGGCATAAGTGATAAACCTCATCTCTACTCTAAGTTTGGAATCTGTGCTCCCTTATTTTCTTCCCTCCCCCCAAATGAAAATTTTCATTTTTTAAAGAAGTAAACTCTACTTAATACAGAGAATGTCTTGTGTGCAAAAGTATGTATCAAGCAGCAAGGAAAACAGAAACAAAAACACTGGCATGACCACATGTCCCACAGGCAGTATAGCTCTTCTTTCTTTATTCCCAATCTTCTTTTCTATGCATTTACTAGTTGAAACAATACTGTATTCTCTAATTTGCAGCTTACTGCTCTTCTATACATCCTTCCCTCCTTCACCCTCACCATTCAGTCAATTTTAAGCAAACATCTATTAGCTGAAGCCACAGTTTAGAAGCATGACATATGATCCCATATCAAGCAAGAGTGTAAACTGGTTCAGGTGTTTTGAAAAGCAAATCGCCACACAGTATATATATTTAAAAATCTCAAAAAGTTCCCACCCTTTAGCTCAATAATATTGTTCCTGGAGTCTTTCCTAAGAGAACAATAGAAAAATCACACAAGGACAATTATGCATAAAAATATACATTGCACGTCGAATGGGAAGAAACACTTATGTTTATAGTATATAGCTGACAACAAATAATTTACTCTTTCCAAATAGCTATTAGAGGGGCCGGTGAGATGGCTCAGTGGCATAAGCGCCTGCCTTGCAAGCGCAAGGGCCTGAGTTCGACTCCCGGAACCCACATACGAAAAAGGGGCCGGTGATATCGCTCAGTGGCACGGGTGCCTGTTGGCGCGCAAGGTCCTGAGGTCGACCCCCCGGTACCCACAAAAAAAAAATAGCTATTAGAGAGGATTTTGAATGTTCTCAACACAAAGAAATCATAAATGTCTGAGGTAACAGATATGTCAGTTACCCTGACATGATCCCTACAC
The DNA here is from genome assembly GCA_028451465.1 of Erethizon dorsatum. NCBI lineage: Eukaryota > Metazoa > Chordata > Mammalia > Rodentia > Erethizontidae > Erethizon > Erethizon dorsatum. Next base: position 134,111,359 of record CM051842.1, read on the forward strand.
ACTGTAAACATGTATCGGAATGTCACACTATAGCCCATAAATATTTACAATTACTATGTGTCAATTAAAAAATAAACTCTTAAATATATATTGCAGCATGTTTTAAAATTGTAAATAGCCAGGTGTGGTGGTGTATGCCTATAATCCCAGCACTCAGGAGGCTGAGGCAGGTGGATCACCATGAGTTCGAGGCCAGCCTGGGCTACATAAGCGAGTTCAAGGCCAGCATGCACTACACAGGGAGACCCTGTCTCAAAAAAAAAGCAAATAGTGGCAACAACTAAAATATTCAGAAATAAGGGGATGGCTTGATAATTTCAATTAAAGAATACTTTGCATTGATTACATTTTAAAAGTCATATTTATAGACATTTTTACTGACACAGGTAAATACTTATATGTTAAAATTGAAAAAGGACACAAAATTTTACATGTAGTATAATCCCAACTATTTGTATAATAAAAGACATTAACCATGTTACCTCCCAGAATGGGAATATAGGTGATTATTAGTCTACTGCATATGCTTGTCTGTGTTTTCCAAGTTTCTTAGAATGTACATGAATTACTTTTATAATAAAAGAAAGTTTATTTGAGTTACATACAAGCCAGGGCCAGTGGATGATCTTGTCCAGTCTTAAGGCAATGAATATAAACTGGAGAATGTTGACAGAACACAGGATTTCTAACTAAAAATGAAGAGAAGAATCAGTTAAATAAAGTCAAAGTTGTATTCAATACTGCAGTTATTTAGTTAATGCATTCAAAGGCAATGCAAATCACAATACAGTCCAACTTTTATTACATTATAGTGGACATTACGATTTCCAGCCCCGGAAGAGGATAGCAGTGCTCTGCTAAGGAGGAATGGGCCCTGGTCTCCTGTCTCATCCCTCTGCTTGGTGGCTGCCCTGCTCTTTCTGTAGCTGGAAGCCTTAATGCTGCTAGCTCAGTGATGGATGGCCCTGTTTCCAAGTGTTCTGTGAAAAGAGTAAGTGGCAGTAGATGCCTTCTAAGCTTCCTTCCTGCCCCTACCAAAAATCATTTACTTGTAACCACTGTATACTTTACTTCCTTTTCCTCATACCTAGGACCCAGCCCCACACCCTCCCCCTTCCTTTTTGGCTCCTTGAAGGCTCTGTCACATCAAGCCCTCAATTTCAGATTTTCTACTGCATTTTTAACCCCATCTGCACCACTGATCTTTCCGAGCAACAAACAAGTGAACTATTTCTCATTAAAAGCAAAAACCCCAAATCCAAATAAGCCCACCCCTCCCATGACTCAGTACCTCTCTTAACCTTAGCTATTTTTCCACTGTCACCTAACTTGGTGAGACACAACTGGCTATGTGAGCCCCTATTGCCTTATCTCCCACTATCATTCCTTAACTCCCCCCATGTGATGTGGCTTCCACCTGCACGACCACCCCACTAGGAAACTGCTTTCATCAAGGTCACCAATGCCAGGAGGTAGCAGACCACTTGTATCCTCCTGGGCATCTCTGGAACATGTGCCATGGCAGACCCCCTTTCTGGGCTTCAAGGAGCCCACCACACAGTTTTGGTGTCCTCTGAACGCTCCGATGATTCCTTCTTGGGCTCCTTTCCCTCTCCTTAAATAATGATACTCCTCACCATCCCCAAATCTGTCTTCTCTCCACACTAGAGAAATGTACACGGCAAAACACACTGTTCCACTTGCTCCCTCACTCCCTCACCTCGTCATGGCCTACCACGTCGCCCAGTGCTGGGTTCTCAAATCCGTCTCCAAGCTAGCCTTTCTGCTGCACACTAGCTCAGCTGTGCAGGCACCACTTGGCTTTCCCAGAGGCACCCTGAGTGAAGCCCGTCCCCAGGTGAGCCCATCATTCCCCGTCCCACTCCTTCCTTTCGCTGTAAGGCATCACAGCAGCCTGATTTCCCAGGCCATGAACCCAAGAAGCACCCTCTGTGCACTCTCCCATAATTTCACATTCAGTCACCGCATCCTGTCCACTCCCCCATTCCAACTTCTCGTGAATCCCCGCCCACTCTCTGTCCCCATCACAGCTGCTAGGTAGGCCTCCCATTTTCAACCACTGCCAGCTACTTCTGCAGACCCCTGACTAGCTTCTCTGCCTCCAGCCTGGATGGCTCTCTGTTCCCAAAGCTCCCAGGCTGCTCTTCCTTCTGTGGCAGTCCTTGTCCTTGTCTACCGAACAAAAATCTGTGACCTGTCCTAGAGCTCTTCCAAAGTTCTCAGTCCAGCAGCCATCTAGTGTCTCAGTAACTCCTCCACAGACCTCTGGGCCAAAACAAATACCTAATAGTTCCACTGATTTAAGTAATTAGGTCTAAACTCAGTATTCCCATACTGAGCCAACTGAAAATACGAACCACTAAATCAAAAGAAAAATATTATTTCAGCACGGTGTGGTAGTGCATGCCTATAATCCCAGCCCTCTGGGAGGCTGAGGAGAAAGGACTACAAGTTCAAGCCCAACCTGGGGGACTTAGCTAAACCCTGTGTCAAAATAAGAGATAGTAACAATAAAAAAGACAGGGATGTAGGTTAGTATGAAGGCCCTGGGTTCAACCTCCAGTATTACAAAAAAAAAGTATCATTCTTTAAAAGCCATAACTAATTCTTAATAAGATATGCATGCCAGATTGTACCCAATGTCCCAAACCCTGGAACTAGATAAGGTACTTCCATTCTCATTAGCTGTTTTTCACCTGAGTTTTACCACAGTACTAGCTTTAATCACAGCAACTGCTGAAAACTCAGCTCCTTAAAAGATATGGCATCATGAAAGGGAATGTGGTGTAACCTAATAATACAACTGTAAAGTATCTTGAGCTAGTAGTTTGAATAGCGCCCCAACAGATGTCAGATACCAGTGTTTTCTTCCAAATGTCCACTATTTCTGGTGCCCTGTGAGGTCACTTGGGCACCCAGGGCACCTCAGTGCATGCTCTGGGAGTGCCCTCTATTCGACCCCACTCCTGCGTGGAAGCTCCCTTCTCCCAATGCCCACATGTCCCCCATACCTCTGCTCCAGTCACATCTGAGCTTCCCTGAAGCCCATGTAGCTTATGGGTTTTTCCTGCCTCTATGCCTTGGTGCACCTGAAATTTGCCACCTCCTTCTGTCCCAATGCAGGGCCCACCAGCAGATCCTGGGTCCTCCTTTACAACTCTGTGGGAGCCTATCCCCAGCCACCCCTTTACTGCTGTACACTCTCTTCCTTTGGTAGCCAAGTCTACAGGGAGCTCAGTCCCAGCATGTTGTTTCTTCCCATGGATGGGAAGGCCAAGGGCATGAATGTGTGAAAGACTCACTTTCTGCAACTCCTGCCTGTTGCAGTCTGAGCTCTGGTATATGCTTTTGCTTTCCAAGAAACAAAGTTCCACATTCTCATAGGTTTTTAAAACTTCTTTCTTCACCCCTGTCTAAAAGCTTTTAGTTAACTCTATGAATACTCCTCAACCTGGCAATGCTGCTCCTGGGGACAAGAGTGGCTAAGAAACATGCAGGAGCACTTTCGGATATCAGAGAGACTTGGAGGACAGCACCACCATGAGCACTTAAGGCACAGGGGTCAGGAACACACGTCTTGCAAAGGATGGGACACTTGCGCAACCAAAAGTTTCCCATCTGGAATGCCAATTACACACCTCCCTCCTCTGCTGAGAAGGATTTTTGTTTAATGCATGCTTTTTGTCATGATTTTTCTAAAGCTTGGTTTTACTCCATTTGTTCAGGTAATAGGAACGGCATACTAGGCAACAGAGGCATAAGAGTAGAAAGGTACAGATGACCAGGTGGAATGGTGGCTGTAACCAAGAGGGGGAGCAGACTGGAGTGAAGCTGAAGTCTGAAGGTAGGAAAGAAATGTGAGGCAGGAGTAGGAATTTAGGAGGCAAAAGTACATGAGGGTCAGTGAGATCACTCCAAGCAAGAACAGTGAGGTGTCTCCAAAATCAGAATGCTAAGAGTTTATAGCAACTTGTACGGAGTAGGGGAGGAAGAACTTGGCCAACAAGCTGAAGATGGAAGGGGCCACAGAAGTCAAAGGACCAGAGGTGAGGACCATGCCAGTCATGTCAAGAAATGCTCAACAGTGTCAGGTGCTCCCGAGTACTCAATGGTCCAAAAAGATGAAGACTGCAAAGGGCCCACTGCACTTGGCCTGGGGCACTCATGTTAGGTCCCCAGGGGCATAGGGCTGGGCAGACACCCAGCAGGAAGGGATAAGGCAGTGGGGGCAGAACAGCGCATTTTGAGGAGAAAGGAGAAAGCACAATATCAGAGCAAAGGCTTGAGAGAGGCTTGCAGCTGCTGCTGTTTGCTTTTCTCTTTCAGAGGAGGGACAGCAAAGTTGCTGTGCCAAGTGGAGTAAGTTCTAGAGAAAATGTCCAGGGGACAAGTCTGCAAAGAGCAAGGGTGGACAGCAGGCAGGTCTTTAAGAGACTGTAAAAGGTCTGGGGCCCCGTGGGCCCCGTGCATAGACAGATCATACCAGGCTGCACGGGCACGAGGACCAGCACGGTGCTGCTCAACCTCACTTCCATTACTGCTCCCCAAGAAGCCTTGCTTCCTAACTGCACCCCTTGTGAAATTTTAATACCACAGATATTTTGTAGGTAATATACTACATGCATGTCTGTGCTTTATTCATAAAACAAGTAAGATCTTCCCCACTCTAACCCCTAAACCAATGTTCACCCCTTTGGGGCCCAGGTACTATGGCCCCTTTATCACATCGTCTAGCTGAAGCTAAAGACCCATAAACCATGGTGGCTGAGTCCTCGAGTCACGTGACTTTCTTCAGCAGCTGCCAGCAAGTAGTCAGAGGGAAACAGAGAAGAGAAGTTGCTGAGCTGCTGAGGGTAGGGAAAGTGAAGGTAGCCAGGGAGAGGAAGTCCCGCTACCTATCAACCACACCAATGCCATGACTTGCTAGCCAGGCCAAAGTGGTGCCCCCCAGGCCACGCCCTTCCTGGTGCTCTAGGTCCTGTTGCCTCTGGGTCCCACAGGGCCTTGCTCCAACACCATCTCTCTCTGGGAACCCCCTTTCAAATCTATACCTGGGGTCCAGGCTTACCCTCTGGCTCCTATGTTCACTTCCAACAGTAGTCTTCTTCCACCATTCTTTTGTTTTTTTTGTTTTTTTTTTTTAGCGCTGGACCCTGAACCCAGGGCCTTGCACATGGTAGGCAAGCACTCTACCACTGAGGTACATTCCCGTCCATTTTTATTTATTTAGTTTTTGGAAATGGGCTCTTGATGAGTTACTCGGGCTGGCCTCAAGATCACAATTCTCCTGTCTCAGCCTCCCTAGTGGCTGGGATTATAGACATAAACCACCACGGCTGGCTCCTTCCTAAACTCTCTATCCACAAGGAAGGCTGATGGCCTGGGGGAAAGCCAATGTCCTGAGTCAAGAAAGAGAAAGCACTATTTCCATTATCTTTCTTTCCTTATACCTCATGATCTAGAGTTAACAATCTCTTCCTAACAAAGGGCAAGACACTGACATTAGAAGAACTGTTTTGAAAATATCCTTAAATATACGTAATCTCACCTCTAGTGACCTGTCATGTCGAAAGCCCCAGACACAAGCTGCGACAGACACCGGGGAAACAAAGAACAGCGGCATGAAGACCAGAAGCCAGAAATGGCTTCCTCTTTCGATCCTGTCACAGACCAGAACCTCGAACATCAACAAGAGCAAGTGGATGCCCACAGCAATTAACATGGCTTTGAACTCCACACATGTTTCTCCTTCTGCTCTAAAAAGGAACAGAAAAAGAAGAAAAAGACCCTCAGTTCAGAGTCTCCATTAAAAACAAGCAGTTCACTGCAAATATAGTACAAGTTGAAGCTTTGAATTTGACTTGTAAATTTGACAAAAAGGAAACCTAATCTTTAACAGGCAATCTTCCAAGCATCAAAGACAAGAGATAAACATTATAACCAAATCAGATTTAATGTTTTAACTGTTTAAGGATACTCTCACTAGTAATAGCCACAGGTATTATTTCCCAGAATGTGTACATAAATAGTTTTGCTCATAATTTTAATTCAATAAGAGGTACTTCCCAGGTTATTCACACTGCTTCTATTGTTAAAAACTGACAAATACTTCTTAAAATGACAAATACCTTTTATACCTCATGAGCCTCATCTCTCATTTATTTCAACTAATCATGGTGGTGTACATCTATAATCCCAGCACTCTAGGAGGATGAGGCAGGAAGATTACAAGTTCTAGTCAAGCCTAGTCAATTTAGCAAGACCCTATCTCAAAAATTAAAAGTAAAATAAAAGGGCTGGGGATGTAGCTCAGTGTAAAGGCCCTGGCTTCAATCTCCAGTACCAAAATATAAAATGTATTTCATACAATACTACAAAAATAACTCTAGGGCCAGTGATATAGCTCAGTGGCATAAGTGCCTGCCTGGCAAGTGAGAGGTCCTGAGTTCGACTTCCGGTACCCGCATATATATATTAAGAAAAAAAAAACAAAACTCTAGCTTCATGAACAAATATAGGTTAGGTTTAACAAGACATGGTGGGCCGGTGAGATAGCTCAGCGGCATAAGTGCCTGCCTGGCAAGCGCGAGGTCCTGAGTTCAATTCCCGGTACCCACATACAAAAAAAGGGCTGGTGATATCGCTCAGCGGCACGGGCGCCTGCTGGCACGCGAGGTCCCGAGGTCAACCCCCGGTACCCACAAAAAAAAAAAAAAAAAAAGACATGGTAACTATTCGTTAGGTTGTATTTTATAATGCAGATAAAATTATGAATATCTTTTTATTTTCCTGTCTATTCCATTAGTATGAGTTAAAACCTGCACATGAACGACAAAGAGCAAAAGAATTAACACTGTTCTTAGAATCATTTCAATTAGCTATTTAAGTATCATGCATGAACTTAATAAATTAACTATTGAAAATTTATAAGATCACAAATCAGGACAATTTTTTTTTTTTTGTGGGTACCGGGGGATTGACCTCAGGACCTTGCACGCCAGCAGGCGCCCATGCCGATGAGCGATATCACCGGCCCCTTTTTCGTATGTGGGATCCGGGAGTCGAACTTGGGCCCTTGCACTTGCCAGGTAGGCGCATAAGCCACTGAGCCATCTCACCGGCCCAATATTTTATAATTTGAAAATCCTACAATGTTCATTCAAAATACTGTCCAGATGACATTTCTGATGTATATGTCTTGTGGTGATCAAAACATCTGAGGTTGGGACAGAGAAAATGAAGTTAGAGGTTATTCCCTAAGTTCCATCGCCTAATGTTAACTCTGGAAGGAGCACATTTGTACATTCTGAACATTTAAACACATACACACACTTCTTTCTTTGCTTGAAAAATCTTAAGCAAACAGAGAAAATATTTAAATAACTTCTAAATATCAAATAGTAGAAACTAAATGTTAGTTAACTTTACATTCATTGAGGAACATACATTAGATACATGACAATATATAGGAAAAGATGTACAGCCACAATGGTAATCAATCTTTCAAAAAAAAACTAAGAACTTTAAAATAGCTACACATGAATGGCCTTCATCTGCCAAGGCTCTTCTTGTAGCTATTTAAAAATTCCTAGATACGCATGTGATACAGTCTTCAAATTATCTAAATCTTGATTTCTTTTCAAATAATTTTTAAAGAATTGCAGTGCCCCAACTTCTACAGTCTTCCCACATGAGGAGCTGCAATACCTCCCTTTGGTCTCCGCACTTGCCTAAACTGCTTCACTCCCCACTTCCTGGTGAAGGTTTAGAATAGCCCCCATTCTCCAGCTATCCCCCCTTTTCCTTGATGCAGTTCCAGCCTGGCTTAGTTACTTGTCACGTTGCTGAGACAAAATACCCAACACCCAAAATTAAAGGAAGAAAGGTTTATTTGGCTCACAGTTTGTAGAGGTTTCAGTCTATAGTCGGCTGGCTCCGAGGCAGGGTGGCGTGGCAGAAGGGCATCGCAGAGGAGAAACAGTTCATGGCGTGGCAGGCAGAAGGCAGCAAGCAGCGAGCCTCCCTTCCCCTTTTATCCCATCAGGCTACAAACCTTCCGGGTGGTGCTACCCACACCCAGCGTGGGGCTTCTCTCTTCAGTAAATCCATTCAGCTACACCCAGCACTATGCTAATTCCAATCAATGGACTAATTTAGTACCACACACCCTTACCCCAGCATCACATACCCTAGATCCAGCCAGTTCTGAAAAGCCCCACCTCTGAGTACATGAGGCTTTGGGGGGACATCTAGACACAAGGCATAACATAGTCTCTGTGTGAGAGAAGGGAAAAACTAGCACAGAGGTCAGCAATGCCAGGCTTCATGCACCCTTCCCCCACCCTTCCTACTCAGCATCTGGCTCTCAGCTTTCTTCACTGTGAAGCCCATCTGAGGGGCTCATGGTGTTCTGGCCAAGATACTTCCCCAACATTACATCAGTCCTAAAGCCCCAGGACTAGGAGTCTAGGACAAGTGGGGCCTCACTCCAAAAGCAAACTGGAGATTTCAGATACATGACAATCAAGGCTTGAATCCCTCCCAAGCACATGTGGTTTCATGCTTTGTAGTCTAGTATGGCATAACAGTTCTGTATTTTGGATGTGTTCGGGATTATATAGGGATTTGTGGGCTGGCTAGGTACTTAAGCACCCAATCACACTGCTTTTGCAGGGAAACATGTAACAAACACCCTCCTTTTATAAACATTGATGACATCTCAGTTTGTCTATACTACAGTTCTATAAAAGCCCAAATAGTTCTTATACAACCTCATTTCAAAAAGAAATGGCCCTTATTTTATCATGAGTGACAAAAAGCAGATATTGCTCTCAGGACAGAGCAGGTTTTATAAAGCAGTATTACCGATACTGAGGATTTCGTGCCCAGACTCCAGTTCCAATGGAGGCGCCGACAATCACCATTAACTTCCACAGCCATATGGGAGCAAAGACGGCCCAGTAACTCCACTGAATGATGCCATCCAGACGAAGGGCCAGCAACACAGAGAATAGCAGCAGACAGGCATAGATGAGGAATTTACTAGGAGAAAAGTAAAATGATTAAGGAAGATTCATTTTTACCAACAGGTGATTCTGAAATGGGGAGGAATAACAGCAATATTTTTCAGCACATAAAGAGCCATTAATTTACCAACTGCTTATTGAAAAGTTCTACACAGTAGACATACTGTGCTGGGAATAAGAGAACCATAAAGGGAAATAAAACAAGTCCCCTGCTTTCAAGGGCTTCCTGAGGAGGGAGTCTACAGAGACGCACTCAATTACAATCTAGCAGGACCTTGGCTGAACTGGTGCCTTGGGCAGGGTGTGATGGGAGCCAGGAGAAGGAAATAGGGGTTCTGTCTGAGCCATGGGAAGCAGAGAGGTGGTAACAATGGAGCTGGCTTCAGAGGATATTTGTCTGGAAGACAGGAAAGGAAACGAGATGAGATGAGGAAGCATTTTAGGCAGAAAGAGCTAGCTATACCAAGACATGGAGAGCGGTAAAGGTTGACATGTTCAGGATAGGGTCATGTTATGTCACTAACTGATCATTTGATTCTATCTATAAAGTGGCAGCCATCCTCCATATTCATATGGCATGCACATTTTAGTACATGTACCATACTTCCGTGGCTGAATAAGTATGTGTATGTACATATACTCATACCCCTCACATAAAAAGAAAAGTGCTGTAGAGGCTGTCCTAGAAATATTATTTAGAAATTATACTGCCGAGGACTTCTGCTTCCAGCCTTGATGTAATAACCAGACTAAGGTTCAACTTCCCACCTTACAAAAGGAACTGGACAAACCCAGGTACAGCAGCACATCCCTGTAATCCCAGCTACTTGAGAGGCTGAGGCAGGAAGATCGCAAATTCCAGTACAGCCTTGGCAACTGAGCAAGACCCTGTCTCAAAATAAAAAGTAAAAAGCCAATGTGGTGGTGTATGCCTGTAATCCCATCACTCTGGAGGCTGTAGCAAGAGGATCACTGTGAATTTGAGGCAAGCCTGGGAAACAGTGAGTTCAAGGCCAGCCTGAACTACATAGCAAGACTCTATCTTTAAAAAAAAAGGATATTAATACTCTCCAATAACTGATATAATATACACATAAAATAAGTAAAGATATAAAGGATTATAACAACACTATCAACCAGCTTGACCCAAGTGATACTGACGAAGAGTTCCTCTGAACAGCAGAACACAAATTCTTCTCAAGTGCACATGGAAAATTCACCAAGAAAGACTGAATTGGGGGCCATAAAACAAGGCTAACCAAATTTAAAAGCACAGAAATCATAAAAAAAAAAATCTCTAAGCAAATGAAATTAAACTAGCAATCAACATAGACATATCTGAAAATTTCTCAAAATACTTGAAATTAAACATCACACTTCTAAATAACTCATAGGCAAAAGAAAAAGCCATAAAGAAAATTAGAAAGTATTGTGGACTGAATGAAAGTGAAAACATAATAAAAATTGTGAGATGCTGCTAAAGCAGTACTAAAGAGAAAGTCTAACATCAAATACATTAGAAAAAAAGCTAAATTAGTACAGTCACTATGGAAATCTGTGTGGAGGCTCCTAAAAAAACTAAAATAGAACTACCACATTATCCAGCAATTCTACTATGTGGTGGATATCCAGAGGAAATGAAACCAGTATGTTGAAGAGATACCTGCACTCCCAAGTTTACTGCAGCACTATTAACAATAGCCAAGATATGCAATCAACCTAACTGTCCATCAAAGGAGGAAAGGATAAAGAAAATATGATACATATACCTAATGGAATATTATTCAGTCATAAAAAATGAAATCATGTCATTTGTGATAGCATGGACGGAACTGGACATCATTATGTTAATGTGAAATAAATCAGATATGGAAAGATAACTGCCGCCTGACCTCACTCATATGTGGAATCTAAAAAGTTGATCTCATAGAATTTGGGAGTAGAGTGGTGGTTACTGAAGCTAGAGAGAGTAGGGGGAGGGAGGCACGGAGAAAGGTTGGTTCATGGGTACTATGTCATAGATAGGAGCGAGAAGCTCTGGTGTGCTATTGCAAAGTAGGGTGACTGCAGGTAATGATATTGTACTGTATATAGTTCAAAAAGCTGGAAGAAAGGATTTTGGAAGTTTTTACCATAAAGAAATGATAAATGAGAAGGTAGGTAAGTTTAACCCAAATTAAACATTACTACATAAAAATACCACGTGATACTACTTTTATTGTGTATAATCTTTGCTTTAATGTATCAGCTATAAATAAACTTGATTTAAATAAAACATCAATTAAATTTTTTTTAAAAATAAAAGCTCTCAAGTCAATGATCAAAGACAGTAGTTTAAAAGTTTAAAAAGTAAACAGATGGAAGGAAATAAATGTAAGCATAGAAATCAATTAAAGACAGTACTAAGACATTAGAGAAAAATCAATAAAACTAAAAGCTGGGTCTTTGAAAAGCTAAAGAAATTAGTAAATCTACAGCCAAAGTGATCAGGAAAAAAGTATACACAAACTACAAAGAATGGAAATAGGGATATCACTACAAGTCCTACAAATATTGAAAGAATAAGAATTGGAGGATATTATGAACTACTTTATGCCAGGAAATTTTTCAAAGAAATACACTGCCAAGGTGATTGAGTAGAGAAAGGTGTGTATTTCAGTAAAAGGTACTGGAACAAATGGATAAATAGAAAAATGCACTTTGAATCTTAACCCCACAGCACATACAAAAACTTACATGAAATGGATCAGAGACCTAAATGTAATACCTCAAACTATAAAACATGTAAAACACATAGGAAAAAATATTTGCAACCTAAGGTTAGGCAAATATTTCTTAGATGACATATAAAATTGGATTTTCTCAAAATTAAAAACTCTTACTCTCAAAAAGGTAAAGTTAAGAAAATGAAAAGCTAAGCCACAAACTGGGAGAATATATATATATATATATATATATATATTTTTTTTAATGTGGGTACCAGGAGTCGAACTCAGGACCTCGTGCTTGCCAGTAGGTGCTTGTGCCACTGAGCGATATCACTGGCCCTTTTTTTCCTTTACATGGGTACCAGGTGTCAAACTCAGGACCTCTCACTTGCCAGGCAGGTGCTTATGCCGCTGAGCCATATCACCAGCCCGGGAGAATATATTCTTAAAACATACATTTGAAAAAGTGCCTGTATCCATTACAACGAAAAAATAAGAAAACAACCAGATTAAAAATGCCCCCAAAATATGAACAGACATACCAACATATAAAATATACAAAAGGCAAATCATCACATGAAAAGATGATTACTATTTTCAGTCATTAAAAGTACAAACTGTAACCACAATGAGATGAAATTAGTCTCCAGAATAGCTAAAATTAAAACGACAGGTGCTGGCAAGGTTGAGGAGCAACTAGAATGCTCATATATGCTGGTGGGAACATAAAACAGACACATAGAAAACATTTCAGCAGTTCCTTATAAAGTTTGGTACATACTTATATTATGACCCATCAATCCCATGCCTAGGTATTCACCCAAGTAAAAGAAAAAAACAAAACAGAGGCTCATATTCACATGTTCATAGAAGCTTTATTCCTAACAGCCACTGAAAACTACCAAAATGTTCATAAACTAGTGAAATGCTAACCAATTGTGGCCCACGTGTTTAATGGAATATTAATCAGCAATATAAAGGAACAATCCATGGATGCCTACAACATGGATGAAACTCAAATGCATTATGCTAAGTAAAATGGGTGAGATTGAATACACTGTACAACTCCATTTATTTCACACTTTGGAAAAGGCAAAACTATTAGACATTGAAAACAGATCATTGCAGTTACCAGCAGTTTTTTCTTGGAGGGAAAGGCTGACTACAAAGGGGCATAGGAGAATTTCTGCAGTGACAGGACTATTCTATATCTGTATCTTTAGGTGGCAGTTACTCGAGTATATAGATCTATCAAAACTCAGAGGACTGTACATTAAAATGAGTAAATTTTACTGCATGTAAAACGTACCTCAATGAATGTCACATCAACACACACTAGCACCATCATCACCAGCTAATATTAATCCAGTGTTTCCGGGACGACAGGTAATTGGTGTTCTTTGTGTGTTATCTCACTTAAGCCTCACAACAACCTTCTGAAGTAGGCACTTCAAATATTCCCATTTTACAGCTGAGGGACAAGTTGTTTAAAACTTGTCCAAGAGTTCTTAAGAGACGAGATTAAAAACTAAGATCTACTTGACTACAAAGTGTCTTTAGATGAGCACTAGACTATTCTAAACATCACACTGATGTTTAGAAGAGCATCTGTATAAATGTACACTGAGCGGTTCAGTCTCCTCTACCGAGCAGGATTAAGGACAACTTCTACACACTTTTGTTTGGGATATGTGAGTTTTCTGCACAGTGCACATACTACCTCTGTACTATGAAAAGATGTCATAAGAAATTCCAATTGAAAAAAAGGATGTAAGGAGATGGGGCCTACAAAATTAAATTCAAGAGCAAACCTTCAAGAGAGTAACTATAGTGGGAGAATCACCAGATTTGGAGGGCTTGCTAACTAGAACATATAGAGCATCTCTGTGTTATTCTCATCTGTAAAATTATGGTACCACACTCGAGAGGCTGAGGCAGGAGGATCACCGTGAGGTCGAGGCCAGTCTGAGCTACACAGTGAGACCCTGTCTCAAAAAACAAACGAACAAAGAAACAACAACAACAAACAACTGGGTAACAGTTTGTACCTCATAAGATGGTTTTGAATATAAGATAATGAACGTGAAAAGTGTTTTCTGTAAAGTGGTAAATCAGTTTTAAAAATTATTTTTTGTTTTTCTTTTTAGTTTTAAAAATTCTAACCCTTTACAACTCTTAAGATTACTGAGGACTCTAAAGAGCTTTGTTGATATGGGTGATCCCTATGTGGATTTATCAGATATTAAAATGCTTATTTAAAATAATAGTAAACACATTACATATTAACATAAAAACATAATTATTTGAAAAAGAACTATCCCCAAATTACATAAATTTAATAAGAGTGACACAATTTCTATAGTTTTGCCAAGTTTTACATGTCTGGTTTCATAGAAGATATTCAGATTGTAATATCTATACTTGCATTCATTCTGTTGCAGTATGTCACTTTTGTTGAAGTATATGAAGAAAATCTGGCCTCCCAAAGATACACAGCTAGAAAAGAACTGGGTATTTTAATAGCTCTTTCAGTTAACAGCAGATATTACTGAACAGAGTACCACAACTCAACAAGTGCTAGTTTCTTAAAGGCAAACTGCAATGTGAAATCTGAAATCCTATCAATGAACTTTTTGTACTCTGTTACATTAAAATCTACTAGTCTCCTTTATACTTTGAATGAGTCTTTTATCCCTGTATAATTGTGTAATACCACGTAGGTGGACTAGAAAATATTGATTCAGTAAGTTATAAGGATCTTTCAATGGTGATACATTTCACTGTACAACAGTAAAACCAAAGCCACATTAGTTATCATCTCCACCTTCTTCATCAGAAGTGTTTTAAGTACTGGGAGGTTGTCAAGTACATGGTGTTGTATACAAGTTTTTGAAAGATCTGGTTTTCCCAAGAAATGTTAAATTTTACCATTTGCACAAAGCATCATAAATTGTTTCCCTTCAAGTAGCAGGTTCACTTCCGGCATTATCAAGGAAATATCTGCCGAACACTCTAAGTACAGTCTTGTCTGTTAGCTGTCCTTCCTAATAAAAATGGTCTTCCATGAAAACTGCTTACAACTCAGACACACAAATGCTTTTCCTTGAGTCAACTGTTGCATGTCAGCCTACAATAGAAGGCCTTCATGTATTCTTCCTATTTCATTACATGGATTGTTAAACTAGATGTGTACTCAAGGGTAAAGATTAAATGAAATCAATGTATTTTTCAATTTCTGAAGCTGGCATTTTAACTGCAAATGTGTGGCAGTGAAGAATCCCATGGTTTCTAGCACAGACAATGGCTCTACCCTGATTTATTCCCAAGTATCTGCTGTTTGACCTACTACTGCTTTCACATCACCAGTGCCAACTGTCAAGCCAGAGGAAAAGCCAAAGAATGCCTCAGTAGTATTATGAAAATAATTTCAATCTTGATGACATCTGGAAAGGGTCTCACGGTCTCCCAGGGGTCTGTGGAAAAGTCTGATAACTGCTAAACTAAATACAAGTTAGTTATTAATATTCACTGGCAAAGACAGGCTTTTACAAGATGCTACAAAGAATAAGAGAGCTAACACTGAAAATGCCAAGATAAGAATGACTTTGCCCTTTAGACTTCGGAGAACAAAAGGGCTTGGGGTGGTGGTGGAAGACTCACAAGCTAACAGAAATGGAGCTGTCATAAATTCAGTATGTAAAGAGCACACACAACTTTTTCTCTCTTAAAGCACAGCAGATATTCTAAAATATAGAAAATCAGTTTGTCAACCCAAGCCTGTGGCTCCAAATATCATTACCAAAATGATGGCCTTGAAAACAGAATATTTACAAGAAACCAGTGAAATGGAACATTAACAAATACAAGGCTGATGACAGACATACGATTCATAGGTAAGTTAGATAATCTGTAGAGGTAATTTTTTTCTAAAGGAGTTTCAGACTATAAACAAAAAAGAGATGGAGGGTAAACACTGTAGGCTAAATTCATTATCCTCTGTAAAAGAGAGTTTTATTATCTAATAAAGGTAGTGGAATTAATGAAAATAGAAGTACGGAAATGTTTTAAATGTTAGAAAAGTGACTGTTTTTTAATGGAGTTAGAAAAAATATAAATGCGTTGAATGCCATGTTACATTCCAGCTGCTGCCATACAAAATTACCGCAAACCCAGTGGCTTAAAAAGCACACACTTATTATCTCGTACTTCTGAAAGTCCAATACGGGTCTCACTTCGCTAATCTCAAGGTGTCAGCAAGGCTGCGTTCCTTCTGGAGGCTCTAGAAGAGAATGTTTCCTTTCCTTTTCCAGCTTCTAGAGGCTGAGCACATGCTTCCTTCCTCCATCTTCATAGTCAGCAAAGCAGAGTTCACACCTACTCACTTTGAATCATTCTTACCTTCCCTTCCATTTCCCTTCTCTGTATGTAAGGACCCTGTGATTATGTGGAGCCCAGCCAGAGAATCCAGAACAAGCTTCCTCTTTTAATGTCACCCGATTAGTGAAATTAATTGTACCTACTACACCTTTTGCCATTACAGTCCCAGGTTCCATGGATTAGGATGTGGGTATATTTGGGGGCATCATTATTCTGCCTACCATAGAGAAAGGTCACTTACTGGATTAAAAAAACAAATTCTAAATTTGGTGCATTCAGCAGTCACACTGGGAACCCTTGTCAAAGGTCAAACCAACTACCAGAAAGATCTGAAATGGCAAAAGTTTATTATGCCTGGGTGAGGACAAGAGAAGCAGTTTACTATCACAGCAATTTATAATTTGATAAGTTAGATTTCAAGGCAAAAAGCATGAATGTACTAAAAGGACTAACAAGGAAGGCTTAAATAATGAAAATATAAATGCATGGCCACAGAATACGGAATCTGACATTTTTTTCTTTTAAGAATATACAGGAGGGCCGGTGAGATGGCTCAGCAGCATAAGCGCCTGCCTGGCAAGCGCGAGGGCCCGAGTTCGACTCCTGGAATCCACATACGCAAAAAGGGCCAGTGATATCACTCAGCGGCACAGGCGCCTGCTGGCGCACGAGGTCCTGAGGTCGACCCCCAGTACCCACCAAAAAAAAAAAAAAAAAGAATATACAGGAGCAGAAAGGGATGGGAGGTAGGGGACAAAAAAAGAAGGTATGTTGCATACATGTACCAACTACCCATGATAAATGTAATCATTACATACTGCAAACATGTACTAAAAGACATTAAATGTTAAAAAGAAAAATAATATACAGAAATATTTTCATTGCGGATTTCTACATGCTGCTATTAAATCATGGCAAAGTACACAAAGTTTCTGGGGAACTATGGAAATGAACACTAAAGGAGATAAAATAGCATGACTGTATTAAGAATTAATTGTAGGACCCAAATGCCCTTTCTTTACACACATGTAGATTTTTTCAGGGGGAGAAATGATTATAGGGCAGCAA
Source organism: Erethizon dorsatum (assembly GCA_028451465.1). Classification (NCBI taxonomy): domain Eukaryota; kingdom Metazoa; phylum Chordata; class Mammalia; order Rodentia; family Erethizontidae; genus Erethizon; species Erethizon dorsatum. Next base: position 134,128,559 of record CM051842.1, read on the forward strand.
TAAACAATAAACACAAATCTAATTTAAAATTTAAAATAGTGCATATGTGCCTGAAATGTGTGGGATTTATAAAGAGGAGAAAATCTCTTCCCTCAGGATGCTCAAAACCTAACAGTGACAGAAGGGGACGATGTGTCAAGAAGTAACCATGTATCACAGCAACCTGGAGACTTGGGAGATTCATTCCCATGGGAGAGCAGGAAAGGGAGGTAAGGTCTGGGCAGCAAGCTGAGGATAGGGAATTCCATACAAAAGGCATAATGATTTCTTAAAGTCTGAGACAAGGTTTGATATCTCAGGAGACTGAAATACAGAGTCCGTTCTATAAATCCTGGTTGGTGGGACACTGGTGAGACAGGAGAAAGGGCAACAGAGGGGACAAGTGAGAGGTTGGCTGGGTAAGCTCTAGGGAAATTTGAGTATCAACGTAAAGTCCTTAGAATGTATTAATAGGCAATAGGGAACCACTGCAGATTTCCTATGAATGGCACAAGGTATATATAAGTGTGTAGAGTAGATTGTACTCAGTAGACCGGCTGCCGAATTTTTTTTTGGGGGGGTACCGGGAATCGAACTCAGGACCTCACGCTTACCAGGCAGGTGCTGTGCCACTGCGCTAAATCCCCGGCCCTATACTCAGTAGACTGGAGGCACAAATTCTACACAATTCATAAGAAATCAATAAATATTGACTGAAAATCGCCTAATCACATGGATTTTTTTAATACACTGACTTGTCAAGCAGTATACTAGAATGGACAAGATTATGTATGCAAAATTTGTTTGAGTCTCATATTCTACATGAACAATAAGCAAACAATGTTACCTCTACCAGACAGTACCGAGGTGAGGATTAAATAACCTTTTAGAAAGTTCTTACTACAGTGCTGGGCACTATTGAGTAATACTCAATAAATCTTAGTTTCCTCCCTTAAATAATGACTAAGGATAAGACATAATACTACTACAGAACATTTAAAATATTACTAAAACACAAATAAAACATTAAAATGCCTGGGCTTCTGCCAAAGCAAAACTCAGAGAAAAAGTACTCCAAAAGTTTAAATAAAAGCAAAAAGCAAAGTAAAAAGAGGCAAAGGGAAAACTCATGAAGTGAGTTTCTAGCTAAAAAGTTTAGTGGAAAAAACAGGCAAAATATGGAAATTAAAAAACCCTAAAAGTCAAAATATACATATAAAAACAACTGATAAGTAATATCAACTGCTGGTTCTTGAAAAAACTTAAACTACAAAACAGATCAGATAAACAAATCACTATAATAAAAAATTTAAGGGGCCAGTGAGATGGCTCAGAGGCATAAGCGCCTGCCTGGCAAGTGCGAGGTCCTGAGTTGGACTCCCGGTACCCACATATGAAAAAAGGGCCGGTGATATCGCTCAGCGGCATGGGCGCCTGCTGGCGTGCGAGGTCCTGAGTTCGACCCCCAGTACCCACACACACACAAAAAAAAATTAAAACCCTGAGATTTATATACATTATTTTAATTGGGGGGAGTATCTCAATTATACTGCTGTATTTTGGAGCCAAGTCCAAAAGGTGACTGCATATCAAATACGAAGTCGCAAGTAGCAAGCCTGACTGGCAAGAGAAGGATGCTGCAGTAACAGAAATAAGAAAATTTACTTTTTAAAAAAAGTCACAGTTAAAGCCTAAACTGCTTTGAGTTACTTCCCAAGAAATATTCAGACCAGAGTCCAAGTATAAAAATAAACTTTGCTTAATTTTCCATAAACTACCAAATGGAGGTTCCAGTAGAGTCTAGCATTAACCATTACTTCCTAACGGTTTTCCAATTATACCTGTTTCAGTCTGTTTTCTATTGCTATAACTGAGTACCACAGACTGGGTAATTTATAAAGAATAGAAGTTTATTTTGGTCACTGGAGTTTATTCTGGAGACTGCCTGGGAAGTCCAAGAGTATGGCACCAGCATCTGCTTGGCATCTGGAGAAGGACTTCGTGCTACTTCTCATAACACAGTGGTGGCATCGCATGTAGAGACAGAGCAAGCTGCTAGCTTGGGTCTGTCTTCATCTTCTTCTAAGTACACTAATGCCATCATGGGAGGCCCACTCTCATTATCTCATCTAATCCTAATTACCTCCCAAAGGCCCCACCTCCAAATTAATCATTAACACATGAAATGGGGGATTAGGTTCCCAACAAATGAACTTGTATAAGACACATTTAAATCACAGCAGTCTGCCTTTGACCCCCAAATTCATTTACTTCTCACAAAGCAAAATACATTTATTCCATCTTAATAGCTGCAGAAGTTTAACATTCTAGCATCAACTCAAAAGTCTAAACTCCAGGTTCTGATCTATATCAGAGATGAGCAAGACCCAAGGCATGATGCACCTTAAAGCTAAGTCCTTCTAGCCATGAGCCTGTGAAATCAAAACAAGTTACTGACTTCCAAAGAACAATGGTAAGACAGGCACAGGACAGAAATTCCCATGCCAAAAAGGAAAATCTAGGCAAGAAGAAAAGACTAACAGGCCCCAAGTAAATCCAAAATCCAAAATGACAAACATTAAATCTTAAGACTCCAAAATAATCCTTCACTGCAAGTGCCACCTCCTGGACACAATGGTGTTGAGAATGGGCCCTTGAAGCTTCAGGCAGCCCCATCCTAGGGCTTTGCTGCACTCAGTCCCCTCAGCAGTTGTCAAGATTGGAGTCCCATGTCTTTAGTTCTCTTGGGGTGGTGCTACATGTTGCTGGCCTTACAGTTCTAGGGTCCTGGAAATGATCCTGCTCCTATAGCCCCACTAGGCACTGCCCTAGTGGGGACTCTCTGTAAGCACATCTATCTTGGACCCCACATTTCTGCCTAGCACTGCTATAGGTAGGCTCCTGGTGGTGATTTCTGCTTGAGCGCACAGGCAATCAGGTACATCTTTTGAAATCTAGGTGGAGGAAGCCATGCCTTTCTGTGGGGCTACAGAATTTACACCACACAGGTGCCAAGTTTACAGCTTGTACCCTCTGGAGCAGCAAGCTGAGCCATGGGGTTGCTTGAGCCATGGCTGCAGTGGCTGGAATGTCGGGAGCAGAGACTCAAGGTGGTCCTGGACAGCAAGTCTGAACCATTCTGTCTGCCTAGAACTCCGCCTGTGATGGCAGGAAGCCTTAAAGATCTCTGAAAAGCCACTTGGGTTTCTTCTGCCACTGTCTTGATGATTCCACCTAACCTCCTTAGTAAACAGCTGTTCAGCTATACCCTGGGCTTCTTCTCCTGGAAATGTTCTTTCATGTGCGACCACATGACCAGTCAAAGAATTTTCCAAATCTCACCACTCTGTTTCCCTTTTCTTTTCTCTTTTGCCTTTGTGTGGTGGGGACTGAACCAGAACCTCACACATGCCAGGCAAGTGCTGTACCACTGAGCAGCACCTTTAGCCCTCAGTTTCTCTTTTAATTATAAATTCTGCCTTTAAAATGCCTCTTGGCTCTCTCATTTCACTGTAAGCAGTTAAAAGTGGCCATACAACAGCCTGAATGTTTTGTTGCTTACAAATTTCTTCCTCTAGATGTCCTGTCAGTGATGGCGAAACTTTTAGAGACCGAGTACCCAAACTGCAACCCAAAGCCCACTTATTTATGGCAAATTGCCAACACTGCCATTAAACCTGAATGCTCGGCTGCTGGGGCAACATGGGAAACTTGGCTCACATGCCGACAGAGGGCTCTACGTGCCTGCTGCAGCACATGCCATAGGTTCGCCACCACTGCCCTAGGTCATTACTCTTAAATTCTGCATTCTACAAAGTCCTAGGCATGGGCACAACAAAGCTGAGTTCTTTGCAACTTTATAACCAGGATGGTCTTTACTATAGTTTCCAATACTTGTTCTTCAATTTCATTCTAGACCTCATCAAAATGTCCTTCACTGTCCACATTTATAACAACATCTGGTCATGACCACCTAGTAATCTCTGAGTTCAAGACCATCCCTAGTCCCTACCCCACTCACAGCAATACAGAATTTTTCTAGCATTCACTTCAAAACTCTTCCAGCCTATAGCCATTACCCAATTCAAAGCCACCTGTACATTTTCAGTACTGGTATAAAAGCCCCACTCCCAGCACCAATTTTCTTAGTCCATTTCCTATTGCTGTAACTTAATAACTGAGGCTGGGTAATTTATAAAACATGATTTCTCACAGTTCTAGAGACTTGAAAGTCCATGCCTTCAGTGACTGGTGAAAGCCTTCTTGCTGCATTATAGTATAGAAGGTATAACACAGCGAGACAGAGCAAGTATGCTATTTTGGGTCTCTCTTCTTCTTATAAAATCCTGAATGCCACCATGTGGGCCTCATGTTCTCATCTAACTCCAAAGGCCCCACTTCCAAATACTACTAATCTATGAATTTGGGATTGGGTTTCCAACATGAATTGTTGGAGGCCACATTCAAAGAACAGCAACATCTTTAAAAAGGAGTTATTCCACCCGTCCAAATTCGTAACGCTAGTTCATGATCACTAAGTAGTGTCACAAGGGCCAAACCACAAACTTCTGCTCAGGCTCAAATTCCCTCTGTCCACTTTGTGGTGGGAGAAAGATAAGAAGAAAGGGAGAGAGGATTATACTTGTATACACTGCAAATAGATGACTGAGTGTAAAAGTCCTAGTATCTGTTTTCTGTAAATCAAAAGAATGTAGTCAGCGTCTTTTTATATCTATCTGTTTTCTCCAGTGGAAGCTGCTGTCTTAACTGGAGCATGTACACATGCATGACTACGTGCTGGTGTGCACGTACACACACTCTCACTCACTCTGGGTGACACAGCCCTGTCTACTGCTTGACAGAACAGCTCCAAGTCACAAACTGCTAACTGATATTTACACAAACTGTTAAAATGGACTGCACCTTTTACATTGAGCAGAACCTTATTAACCAAATTTAAATTTCTTTTTTTATTTCTTTTTTTATTTTTGTGGGTACCAGGGGTCAACCTCAGGACCTCGCGCGCCAGCAGGCGCCTGTGCCGCTGAGCAATATCACCGGCCCTTTTTTCGTATGTGGGTTCTGGGAGTCGAATTCGGGCCCTCGCGCTTGCCAGGCAGGCGCTTCCACCGCTGAGCCATCTCACCGGCCCCAAATTTAAAATATTTTAATGGAGATTTTAATTGGTTTTACTAAGAGCACTGAAGCAGTACATATAAGAAAGCACAAAATCCAAATAAAAACAAATCCCTGAGGACTGGAGAGAGCTCAGGCTAGTGGGAAGATGTATATTCAAACTAAGTACTTGCTATTTATCAGCACTGTGGTCTTGGCTGAGTTACTCTCTCCTGAGTCTGTCTCTTCATCTGATTTCTCATATATTGATTCATAAGATAAGGATATGTGAAAGCACTGGGTAAATGACACATTTTTACCTACTATAGCTCCAGTAGTATTATGAAAGAGAAAAGTTCTGCCACATTGTAACAATTCCATTTAGTAAACATTTTTCCTCACTGTTAGGTCAGAGGTGAGAAAGGGTGAATCATCAGTTATAAAGTACCTATCTCCAGAGTTTAATTCAAAACTTTCATCTGAAATTCTAGTTACCTTGTACAGCTATGACCCACCATCAGACAAGGCAATTAGAAACCCCCAATTTAATAATTAGTAAGCTTAACTTCTGGAATCCTAGGAAACTAACACTCCTCCAATCAAACATCTCCTCAAATCCCTACAACAAAGATTTTCGAGTGGCACATTTCTATTTGTACTCAACATCCACTAATTCAGCACATTTATTCAGTGTCTCAAAATCCTGGCCCTCAAAAACTCACAGTCAAGAAAAATATGTGTAGTTAGCAAGTAATGGGAATGTAATTCTCAAAACCAAAATTTATACATTCAAATGAGACTTGTCTTCTTTAACCATTTCCTTTGGGAGGCAATGTACTAATTCCAATATGTCACTGCTCAAATTATCTATGGCACTTTCCTCTTGGAAGGTCTTGAAAGCCTGCAGTCTGTCCTTTTGAAGATCCTAATGTTGCCAAATCTTCACTGAAGAGTGGATTTGATTTTTGAAAACTGCCAAAAGCCCGACAGAGTGAAGTTTAGTGAATAAGATGCATGATCAAACTAGGTAGCACTATTTTGGTTCAAAATGATATATGATCATAATGCAATGAGACAGATTTTCTTATATGATTTGTAAAATTGACTCTAAAGGAAATTCCAGATGAGTGAAAGGAGTATGTGCAGTAGAATAAACATAATGTATTTTATTTTCCTTGAATGATACATATGAATACAAAAGCTCCAATACAAGGTTGACATTGCTTAATAACCTACAACTCACAAACAGAAGGTTCCTTAGTATATGAGACCTACTCTGTCGTTAAGGGGAAGGACTGCCACTAAACCACAGAGGTGGCATGGTATACAGGAAAAAGCACAGGCTTCAGAAGGATTAGAATCCAGGTATGACTTCTTACTGCCTGCGTGACTTGAGGGAAGTCACAAACTCTCTAAAATGCTCAAACTGCTCTAAAACTCAATAAGTCACAATTATTACTAATAACCTCAGTAAACTCAAGATAATTTTCTGACTATAGGTGGCTTAATATGATACAACAACAAATAAACAGTCATCCAGGTGAGGAAGAGTTAGTTCATGGATGGTACTGATAATACACTTGTACTTACACATTCGCAGTCTGTGTTTTTTTTTGTTTTGTTTTTTTTTTTTTTTTTGGTGGGTACCGGGGGTCGAACTCAGGACCTCAGCGATATCACTGGCCCTTTTCTCGTATGTAGGTACCGGGAGTCGAACTCAGGACCTCGCCGCTTGCTAGGCAGGCGCTTATGCCGCTTATCGCGCTTATCTCACCAGCCCTGCAGTCTGCTTTTTTAAATAGTCTGTAAAGACTGTAGTATTTGCAGTGACTAATACTATGTATTTTTAAAACACAGGACACATATCACCTGCAGCACTCCTACCACACTGACCTTTCTTCCACTGTCTAAATGTACCAGGCCCTCTCAAGATCTCTTATCTTTGCATATGTTATCTCTTGCAAGACACCATTCTTACCCTCTAGTCTGATAAAACCCTACCATTATCCTTCAAAATCTAGCTTAAAAGTCACTTCCATATGTAACCTTTCCTGCTTCCTCTAGAGAGTGGCTCTGCTCTTCGTACTCCCATGGCATATGGCTCCTCTCTCCGTAACACTTCATGCATTTTCATTTCTCTTTCCATGTCTACTTCTTCCACTAGGCTTGGGCACTGAGAGAGGAACAATATCTCATTTCTTGTACTTACAACACTTAGCACATCTTTTGGCACATGGTAGGAACCTGGGAGATGTCCCATGAATGAATGCTTTAAATACACTTTGGAAACAACAATTAAAGGAGAGACCTCAAGATGGCGGATGAGTAAGAAGCAGGCAGCAAAACTCTCTCTAAAAGTTACCATTGGAACACGGGAATATAGCGACCCAGAAAGCGCAGGAGGGGGGGAGATGCCTCCCCGAAACCCAGAAAAGTTCTGAAGCGCAATCTGGGACCCCCGGCACCAGTGACGGGTGACTTCCAACAAAGAAGAAGGAAAGAAGGAGCAGACCGCGCGCGTGCACCTTCTAATATCCCGGGAGTTGGAGCGCCGGCGGAGGCTCAATTCTACGGACACACGGTGGCAGCTGGCACCCAGGGAGCCCCCACGGAGGATCCTGAGACAGCGGCGGGGCAGGGGAGCGGCGGAGAACGGCGCTGACCGGCGGTGAGTGTCTCTCAGCCACAGCTGCCCCGCGCCAGAGAGCGACCGGCCGGGCGCCATTGTGGGGGGTGTGGCGAAAGTCAGAGCGGCTCGGAAACTGCTCTGGGAACTTGTGCTCCGGACAGGGCAGCACAGGGCCTCTCAATTGAGCCCACGAAAGTGTGCTGAGGTCAGCAGGCGAACGATACTGGACTCTCAGCCACACCTGTCCCGCGCCAGAGAGCGACTGGCCCAGCGCCATTGTGGGGGGCGTGGCGAAAAACCAGAGCGGCGGGAACCAGTGCAGGGAACCCGCGCTCCGGACAGCACGCTGAGCCTCTCAGGCCCAGGGATCGTGAAAGGGCGGCGAGAGCGGAGGCGAGCTAGACTGGTCTCTGCCTGAAAGTACGCGCCTCTGCTCACCACCCACCAGAGGGCGCTCCTGGCTTACTGGGACGGACCTGCACAGAACAGGACTTTGTCACAAGGTACCTGCCTACAACAGAGTCAACACCTGGAACTGATTCTTTTTATATTTTTTATTTTTATTTTTATTTTTTATTTTTATTTTTATTTTTTTTCTCACTGATTTGTTTTTTTGTTCTGGCGAAGGGTTTTTTTGTTTTTGTTTTGTTTTGTTTTGTTTTTTGGTGGGGTTTTATTTTTGATCTGTCTGTTTTATTGTTTTTATCTTTGTTTTTGTTTCTGTATGTGTATTTGCTCTTTCCTTCATTATTCTCTCTGGTTTTTTATATGAGTGTAAACAGCGCCTCTAACTTCTTTGTGATTGTGGTTGTGATCTGTTCTTCCTTTTATCCCTTCCTTCTCTTTTTACCACCTGTCCTCTGCACTAGTGTCCCAATTTTACTGGGATCCCTCTTGGTCCTCTAACCTTACATCTAATTCCTTCCTCCTCTCCCAATACTCTATTTCCTCCTTAACTCATCTTAAATTTAAACTCCTCAAGGAAAAATTGACATACATAGGACTTGTATACTGCATATAATTTTTCTGGTGTGTTTTAGATTTTGTTATATAACCGCAACTCTATACAGCTAAAAGTGGTAAATAACTGGTTAGCTCAGTCTGTCATTTTTTAGGCTGTGTTTGATGCTTTAGTTAACATTATAGCCAAATGTGAAATAATTGTTCTAAACATCTTTCCTTCCTGATATTTCATGATTGAGATTGACTAAGGGACACAGAAAATACAGTGGCACAGTACCAAAGAATCAAGGACTGGGCCAAACAGGTAGCAACTTCGCATACCCAACGAATTGAAGAGGTAGGATCTGGCAGAAAGCTCAAAACCTAAAAGCAAGCTCCACTTGGAAGATACTGCAGAGAAGTAGTCATCTTCTAAAGATCTTAAACACTAGCAATAAAGTAACCTACTATAGGTAATTTGCAAACATCACCCCAGGAATTAAAGAAAGAAAAAATGAGACGACACTTAAACAAGATGCAACCACACACATCCAATTCACCAAAGGCAAACCTAGGGAGCAACGAGGTGGGACAATCCGAAAGCCACCCACCTGGCCTATCTGAAGGGGTAACAACAAAGCAACTGAATGAGGTTCTGGAAAAAATTAAAACAGAAATAATCTCACAGATAACTGCAGAGATAATGTCTACAATGAAGACCATGCTTAAGGACACTATAGCTGATACAGACAAAAAAATAGATGAACTTAAGAAAACTATAGAAACCATGAATGCTCAGCATAGGAAAGAAATGGAATCTATAAGGCAGATTCAAGCAGATATCCAAGAGATAAAAAATTCCATTGAAAGTATTTGTAGCAGAATAAGCCAATGCGAGGACAGGATCTCAGATATAGAAGACAGGCTTGCAATTAGTGATCATGAAATGGAAAAATTCTTAAAAATAGCAAGGGACCATGAAAAATCAATTCAGCAGCTGCTAGATGACTCAAAGATAAACAACTTAAGAATAATTGGAATAAATGAAAAAGCAGGAGATAGCATCAACGACATTAAAACATTGTTCAAAGACATAATCAGGGAGAACTTTCCTGGAAGAGAAAAGGAATTTGACACCCCTATAAGTGAAGCTTTTAGAACACCAACTAGACATGATCAAAAAAAAACTTCAGCCAGACATATTATAGTCAAGATCCCAGAAATTCAACAGAAGGGCAGAATCTTAAAAGCTGTTAGGGAGAAGAGACAAATCACCTATGAAGGAAAACCCATCAGAATCACAGCTGACTTTTCAGCACAAACCCTCAATTCAAGAAGAGCTTGGAATGATGCATTGCAAGCTCTAAAGGAAAATAATTTTCAGCCCAGATTGATGTACCCTGCAAAACTATCTTTCAAAATTGATGGAGAAATAAAATACTTTCATGACAAAGAACATCTGAGAAAATTTATGACCACCAAACCAGCACTCCAAAACGTTCTGAAGGACATTCTAGAAAGAGATAGGAACCCCAACAGAAGGAATCCACCAGGCAGGGCAAATAATTAAATAGCCGGAAAGCGGAAAAACAAAGAGTGGGAACCAACAACAGGAAAATATCATGACAAGTCAATACATATCAGTTTTAACCATCAATGTTAACGGTCTCAATTCACCAATCAAAAGGCACAGACTGGCGAAATGGATCAAGAAGCAAGATCCAACAATATGCTGTATACAAGAAACACATTTAATTCAGAAAGAAATTCATAGACTGAAAGTCAAAGGATGGAAAACAATACTCCATGCCACAGGAACCCAGAAAAAAGCAGGGGTAGCTATTCTTTTTGCAGACAAAGTGAACTTCAAGCCAAGAAGGATTCAGAGAGATAAAGACGGTCATTACATCCTTGTAAAGGGAACAATCCAAGAGGAAGAGATAACGATCATAAATATATATGCATCAAATACCAATGCACCCAGCTATATAAAACAAGTACTAAAGGACATGAAAAATCAAATAAGCACTAATACAATTATATTGGGAGATCTCAATACTCCACTGTCACAAAAAGATAGATCAACTGGACAGAAAATCAATAATGAAATAGTAGAACTGAACCAAACTTTTGAACAAATGGACTTAGTAGATGTCTACAGAGTGTTCCATCCCACAACATCAGAATACACATTTTTCTCAGCTGCACATGGGACGTTCCCCAAAATAGACCACATACTAGCTCATAAAACCTGCTTAAGTAAATGCAAAGGAATTGAAATTATCCCATGCATATTATCAGACCATAGTGCAATGAAATTGGAAATCAATGGCAAAAGATCCCACAAAAACTCCCTAAACACATGGAAATTAAACAGCATCCTCCTGAACAACCAATGGGTCACAGATGAAATTAAAGAAGAAATTAGTCACTTTCTACAACTGAATGATAATGACAGTACAACATACCGGAACTTATGGGATACAATGAAAGCAGTCCTAAGAGGGAAATTTATAGCATTAAACACTTATATCAGGAAAATAGAGCAAGCGCAAATAAACAACTTAAGGGTGAACCTCGAGCTTCTAGAAAAAGAAGAGCAGGTTAAGCCAAAAGCCCGTACAAGGGAGGAAATTATAAAGATCAGAGCAGAAATTAACGTATTGGAGAATAAAAAAACAATACAAAGAATCAATGAAGCAAAAAGTTGGTTCTTTGAAAGAATAAATAAGATTGACAAACCCTTATCCAACCTTATTAAAAAAAGAAAAGAAAAGACTCAAATCCATGCAATTGAAAATGAAAAGGGTGATATCACGACAGACCCTGCAGAAATCCAGAAGATCATCTATACCTATTTTGAAAATTTATATTCTACTAAGATGGAAAATGCAGAAGAAATGGACAGATTCCTAGATTCGTATGAATTACCAAAGCTGAATCAAGAAGATTTAAAAATCCTAAATAAACCAATATCAGCCAATGAAATTGAAGATGTAATTAAAAACCTCCCAACAAAGAAAAGCCCAGGCCCTGATGGATTCACTGCCGAATTCTACAAGAAATTTAGAGAAGACCTAACGCCCCTACTTCTCAAACTTTTCAATGAAATTGAAAGGGAAGCAATACTCCCAAATTCATTCCTGGAAGCAAGCATTACCCTGATACCAAAACCAGAGAAGGACCCAACTAAGAAAGAGAACTACAGGCCAATCTCCCTAATGAACATAGATGCAAAAATCCTTAATAAGATACTGGCAAACAGAATCCAACAAATCATCAAGAAGATTATACACCATGACCAAGTTGGATTCATCCCAGGGATGCAGGGATGGTTCAACATACGTAAATCAATAAATGTAATACACCATATTAACAGAACCAAAGACAAAAATCACATGATCATCTCAATAGATGCAGAAAAAGCTTTTGACAAAGTCCAGCACCTTTTCATGATAAAAACCCTACAGAAAATTGGAATAGAGGGTCTTTATCTCAATCTGGTAAAAGCTATCTATGACAAACCAACAGCCAATATTATACTAAATGGCCAAAAACTGAAAGCCTTCCCTCTAAAATCAGGAACAAGACAAGGATGTCCACTGTCCCCACTCTTATTCAACATAGTTCTGGAAACTTTAGCCAGAGCGATTAGACAAGAGAAAGAAATAAAAGGAATAATGATTGGAAAGGAAGAAGTTAAATTATCATTATTTGCAGATGACATGATACTCTACACAGAAGACCCCATAAACTCCACTAAAAAACTGCTAGATTTAATAACCAAATTCAGTAGTGTAGCTGGATACAAAGTCAATACTCAAAAGTCAATAGCCTTCCTGTACACAAATAACAAACTTACTGAAAGAGAAATTAGGGAAACAATACCTTTCACAATAACATCCAAAAAAATGAAATACCTAGGAATCAACCTCACGAAGGATGTAAAAGACCTCTATACTGAAAACTACAGTACTCTGAAAAAGGAGATTGAAGAGGATATCAGAAAATGGAAAGATATCCCTTGCTCCTGGATAGGAAGAACCAATATAGTGAAAATGGCCATACTTCCAAAATTGTTATACAGATTTAATGCAATTCCAATCAAAATTCCAACAGCATATCTCACAGAATTAGAGAAAACAATCCTAAAATTCATTTGGAATCAGAAGAGACCTAGAATAGCAAAGGCAATTCTGGGCAACAAAGGCAAGGCAGGGGGCATCACTATCCCCGACTTGAAATTATACTATAAAGCTACTGTGATAAAAACAGTGTGGTACTGGCAAAAAAACAGACCTGAAGATCAATGGAACAGATTAGAAGATGCTGAAACAACCCCAGACACACTAAGCCACCTTATCTTTGACAAAGGTGCCAAACACATTCGCTGGAAGAAAGATAGCCTCTTTAATAAATGGTGCTGGAAAAACTGGCTCTACACATGCCGAAGATTAAAACTAGATCCATATCTTTCACCATGCACTAAACTAAATTCAAAATGGATCAGAGATCTAAATATTAAAACAGAAACATTAAATCTGCTGGAAGGTAGGATAGGTAAAACCCTTGGAGACATTGGTGTAGGCAAAGACTTTATGAATAAAAACTCAACCGCACGGGAACTATCCCAAAGAATCAATAACTGGGATCTCATCTTATTAAAAAGCTTTTGCACAGCAAGAGAAACCACCAACAGAGTGAAGAGACAACCCACAATGTGGGAAAAAATGTTTGCCAGCTGTTCCTCAGACAAAGGATTACTATCGAGAACATATAAAGAACTCAAAAAAATCAGACCTCCCAAATTTAAAGACCCACTCCAAAAATGGGCATCTGAGATGAATACACATTTCTCAGATGAAGAAATACTAATGGCAAATAAATATACAAAAAAATGTGCAACATCACTAGTCATTCGAGAGATGCAAATTAAAACAACACTGAGATACCATCTCACCCCAGAAAGAATGGCTACTATTAAGAAATCAACTAATAACAAATGCTGGAGGGGCTGTGGGGAAAAAGGAACCCTTCTTCACTGTTGGTGGGAGTGTCGACTGGTACAGCCACTGTGGAAGTCAGTGTGGAGATTCCTCAGAAAACTAGGGCTGGAGGTCCCATTTGACCCAGCTATTCCCCTTCTGGGCATCTTCCCAGAAGAATTAAAAACATCGTACCACAGCGATATATGTGCACCCATGTTTATAGCAGCACAATTTGTAATAGCCAGATCTTGGAAACAACCCAAATGCCCATCAACTGAGGAATGGATAAGAAAGATGTGGTATTTTTATACAATGGAGTACTATTCAGCCATAAAGAAGGATAAACTGGAGACTTTTATAGGTAAATGGATGCAACTCGAGAAAATACTCATAAGTGAAATAAACCAGAAGCACATGTGTAAGCATCGTATTATCTCTCTAGTATGAGAAACTGAAAGAGTAAATAAGATCCAAAATGTACAATAGACATGGTGAATCAAAAAGAAACTGGTCAAAAGGAAAGAGAGACTGGAATAGGGAAAAGAAAGAAGGGAAAGGTAAAAAAAATTGTATATATATATATATATATAAGATGGTTAAGATAGATACACTACCATTTTTACTTAGTTCATTGAAGAGTAAGGTTTGTGCCAATAATGTTTGGACAATTGAATGCTAATGTCTGGTGTCCTGAATAACTAACTTAAAGATAGTAATACGTAATGTATTAACCATTGTTACCCTCCTATTATGTTTGTTTGAAAATTTGTTCTTCTTTTGATTTGTTTTGTTTTTTCTTCTCTTTAAAATAAAAAACAAACAAACAAAAAAAAAACAATTAAAGGTCAGATGGCTGCCTTTAGTGCACTATTACCAGCAATCACGTTCATTTTTCTTGACTTCAAATAAGAGACAAGATTACTTACATAGGCCACAGACTGGCTTTAGAAGACACAGCATATAAAAGTTTCCAAAACACTACTGACCTCATCTGTACTCCATGCCCACACAATAGGATCCCCAAAAAGACATTTCTCAGCCTTTTCCCAGTCCATACTATCTGTGGGATGCACCATACTCTCATAAGGAGCTCACTGTAGACAACTCAGAAGGCCTAGCAGAATTCTCACAGCCTTCCAGCACTGTCTAGATACCAGGGTTGAAGGACCTTCTCTGAGCCAGCAACTCCACCAAGGTGGCAGAAAATCTCCAGGCCTGGGCTGGTGAGACGGCTCAGCGGCTTAAGTGCCTGCCTTGCAAGCGCGAAGGCCCGAGTTCGACTCCCGGATCCCACATACGAAAAAGGGGCCGGTGATATCGCTCAGCGGCACGGGTGCCTGTTGGCGCGTGAGGTCCTGAGGTCGTCCCCCCGGTACCCACAAAAAAAAAAAAAAAAAAAAAAAAAAAAAAAAAAAAAAAGAAAATCTCCAGGCCCTGTTGTGTGTATAGAATGCCTGTTTAATGCCACCTACTCCCAGATCCTCACCTCCCAGCAATATCCTGGGGTCAGATTTCGCCAATTCTGCACAGTTCTAATAGTTTGTCTATTCTATGGAATAGGGCTCCCTACTTAGAATAGAATATATATCCTACCAATAGCTGTTAGGAAGCCTTAAACATTCAAGTAAGGACTTCTTGGTGTCTGTTTCAGCAAGTCTTAACCTGTGTGACTAAAAAGCAATTATGAAAAGAAGTTCATGATCAACCAGTTCTGTGCCAGGTGGAAATAGACAGAGGGTCAGTTGGCAGCCCTGCACAACTGAGTGTTGACACTTCTGAATCATTCTGTACCACTGCAATTTCCAGAGCCCTGCTAACCCTACAGTGAGTTCCAACTCACTGAGATCTGCAAGGTAGGAAACAAGATCTAGAGCCATAGCCCCTGCCTTGGGAACCACCAAACCATGACAGTGACTATTTCTCTGACACATAATCTGCAAAGTAAAGACAGCCACATTTTGCCTTAGTGTCATGTCTTTCCATCTCTCAAGAGAATGACTGTACTCTATAGGCAGGAAGAGGATGAGAGTAAAGAAAACTAGGCTGTAGACCACCGGGACAGTGGTGGTTGAAAATAGTAGCTCTAGGGCCGGTGAGATGGCTCAGCGGCTTAAGCGCCTGCCCGGCAAGCGCGAGGGCCCGAGTTCGACTCCCGGAACCCACATACGAAAAAAAAGGGGCCGGTGATATCACTCAGCGGCACGGGCGCCTGCTGGTGCGCGAGGTCCTGAGGTCGACCCCCCGGTACCCACAAAAAAAAAAAAAAAAGAAAAGAAAAGAAAATAGTAGCTCTAAATTTCTATTACTGGCACTGAAGAGCTATTCACTCCTTATTCCACAAATATTTACTGAGCCAGCCTCTATCCCATGTACACAAGTTACAATAATGATAGAGTCAGCCTTGGCCCAAGAAAGCTTAAAATTTAGTAGGGGAGCGAGGTATTAATCAAATAAACATACAAAGAAATGCAAGAGTAAAAATAAGTACTATGCTGGAAAAGTATGACACACTACAGATATTTTACAATCAGGAAGCAGAGGAACTGGTTGGGAACTTCCCTCAGCAAGTTTCAAGAGAGTGGAGATCTCAAGGGTCAATAAGAGCTAACTAGGTCAGGAGAGGAAAACATTCCTTATAAAGAGAAGTTTGTGTCAAGGTTCTAGGGTAGAAGAGAGATGATCACTTGCCTCAGAATTAGATATAGGAAGCAAGGCAGCAGCACCAAGATCTGAGGCCCAAACACAAGGCACTGCTCTGTCTGCATCCCTAAGTTTGCTCTCTAAATGTCTGGAAGGCTCTCTCAGCAAGAAACAAGACTAAAACATAATGTCAAAAACTAGATGTGCACATATGACATGAAATACCAGCAGCTAAAAAAATTACGACTTGCCAATATTGCCTGGCCAATGTCTTCTTGAAACAACTGTAAGGTAACTCTCTTCTCTCCTGCTGACAATACCAAATCCAGAAAATGGTACAGTAAAAACAATCTTTAAATTTTTCAGGTAGAAATGCATTTTAATCCAGGTAGAATTAAGGTACTGATACATATGCTGATGGCCACTCTATATCTGTTTAGATACAGAGTATTTCATTACAATTTTCATTTATTAGTATTTCAGTTAAAAAGAAAAACAAAGCTAAGAAAAAATGGTTAAAAGCAACACAGTTTTTTGCTTTGGCAACTCTGAGAGACTGTTAAGATCACTTGAGGCAACTCCTTGTGGCTTCTGGATTATCTGTCACATTGCAAACAAGTCATGGAACTTTCTATTTGTAAAGCACTTGGCAATCAATCATTAATTCAGCCTCACTACCCTGTTGAGAGATTATAACTCATTCTACAGATTAAACAGACAGATAAGTGGGTTGCCCAAGGCCACAAAACAATTCAGCTTTTATTTATCACTCTCATCACTCTCTTCAAACAATGAAGACACAAGGCTTGTCCAGCTCCAGCAGCAACCCTATTGCCCTGAAAACCAATCCTAACTCCTAGAAGCGGCAGGGGAAGGCACTGCAGTTAGTTATGTTACTTGCTCTAAATAAGCTCCTCTGTACAGAATGCCTTCGAGACCAACAGTGACAATGACTGCACTGTGATGGGACATCACCAACTCTAAGAGTGGGGCCGGTGAGATGGCTCAGCAGCGTGAGTGCCTTCCTGGCAAGCGCAAGGGCCCGAGTTCGACTCCCGGAACCCACATACGAAAAAAGGGCCGGTGATATCGCTCAGCGGCAGGGGCGCCTGCTGGCGCGCGAGGTCCTGAGATCGACCCCCGGTACCCAAAAAAAAAAAAAAAAAAACAAAAAAAAAAAACCTCTAAGAGTAATAAGAGCACTTAGGAAGCTACAATGGCTCATAGCTTAAAATGTCACCATCCCTAAGGAGACTGCTCCCCCAACACACACACACACACACACAGTGCTCTCTCACTTCCTTTTACCCCCAACAAGCAGACAAGACAGTGATCTCCATCAGACCCCCACAGTCTAGTTCTGCACAGTACAGCAAGTCACCTACTTACATGCCTTTCTTCATCCTCAAGCTGGGACTGCCCAGCGTCTGAATTACCTAGCTGGTAACACACAAATGATTTATTGAGTGCATGGCTTCCCACTTGCAAATAAAGGAAAGAGGTATTCCTTTCACAGAGTAGTGGACTTAAGAAATCAGTTATACTAACTCCTCATTTTACAGCTGGGTCAAAGAAGGACAGAGAATCAGCGGCTTATCTTTTGGCTCAGTACCACTGACATTTGCTAAGTGCCTACCATGTGCCAGGTAAGGTGAGTGGGAGGCCAGCGGGGAAGGGAGAAGAGCAGGACCCGCTCTTTGCTTCAGGGTGCTCACAACCCGGGGGAGGGAACCGATAATTTAGGAACAGTTGGGCAAATGCAAGGACAGAAGCTTTATTCCTTGGCCAGTGTTTTCGCCACACTGTCCACTTGGTGTTCCCCCATCTGGCCATAAGGATGGCATATCTACTTCCTGCAAATAAACTTACAGTGAAGACTGGCAAGCAAAGGCATAAGGAAAATGATCAGGTTCACCCCCAAAGGCATTATGTAAGGTATTCACATACCCTGACGCCGACTCCAAGGACTCAATAATGTTTCAGATACCAGTTCAACAAAAAGGAAAAGAAATGAGGGATGGGCACAAATTCAAGGAAAACCTCAAGGGTTGACAGGAACTGGAGGAAACAGCTGGGGTGGGGGGTAGGGGTGTTGGATCTAACGAGAGGGCCCGGCACTGAGAATGCAGCTCAGGCAGTGGGGTGGGGGACGATAAAACCAAGAGGGAAGTTGGAGAGAGCACTGAGGGAGGGCAAGGGGAGAGGTCTGGGGTTCCCGCGGGGAGGGCAGGGCTCCGGCCGGGCGCCCTGGGCCGTGGCCGGGCGGTACTAGTTGGCGTGGGAGGAGGAAGCGGGCCGAGGCCGACTGCTTTCCCGGAAAGCCGCTCGCACCCGCAGGGAGGCACGGCAAGCGCCCAGATCCTCCGGCTGCAGCCTCACGGCCACCGCTCCTTGCCGGAGCCCCAGCAAAGCCCGGGGCCAAATCCTGGCGCGTACTCACCTCGGGTTGAAGTCCTGGAAAAGGCCCCTCAGGTTCATGGCGAAGAACTTCACCGCTGCGTCCTCCTCTTTCCCCCTTCCCCCGCGCCGCGCAGCCTGCGCGTTACAGCGGGTTCATGGTGCCAGCGCCAGCCGCGTCCCCGCCACCGCCGCCCGGAGAAACCTGAGCCACTGCCCCCCCCCTCCTTCCGGGCTTCCGTACGTCGTCGGCCGCGCATGCGCCCGAGCCCCGCCCTGAGCTCGCCTGGCCAGGGAAGCCCAGGGCCTCTGGTCCACGCACAACCTGCTGAGCAGATAGGCGGGAGACCTGGACAAAGAGAGGAAGCCGCGAGGAAGGGGGTGGAGAGCCGCGCGGGGACGCTGACTGGGTGAAGGCCTGCAAGAAGGGAGTGCGCCACCCAGAAGTCTGGCGGTGAGTTCTTCGGAAACACCTGTCATCTTCATCTTGGCTTGGGCTGCCTTGTGGAGACTTCTCTGAAAGCTGAGGGGCGATATGTACTGGCAATGAATGAGACCTTACATTGTGGCGATCTCATCCCAGGTGTCACCTGTCAGATGTGCCAGCGATTACACAGTTTTCATATCATCTTCTCTTCCAAGGCCCAGGCCGGCATGTCAAGATAAGCTAGCCATCCCAAACTGAAGTTATCAGGCATCAAAATCATCTCCCTCCCAGTCATCTTCCTCTTCTGGGTTCCCTCTCTTTGTTGGCAAGTGGCCTATTCAAGGGAATACCCAAACTGAAGAACCCATTCTCACTTTTCTAATCTAATTCAGACTTCTTAATGCCTGTCTAGACTTTGTGGTCATCTCAGACCTGGGCTCTTCCTCAACTCCTGGCCATCCTGCTTAGAAGTGCCAGGTTCATCTTACTCGGGCAAGTCAACATCTTTGAGCCTCAGTTTTTCTCTTCTGCAAAGTAGAGATGATAAAACCTACTTCCTCAGCTTGTCAACAAGATTTAATGAAAGCATACGTAGCACATTTTCCGGTGCACGCTAGGTACTCAAGATTTGCTAGCTGGTACTCTTTCAACTGCCAGCCTCCTAAGGATTCTCTTTGCTTTTGGAATCCAAGAGCAGGACAACCTCACAGCAAGTGACCTAGTGTTCTGTCTTCACTTCTGGTGGATTTCAGGTTTTCATGAGCACAGCAGTACCTTAAAGATGATTTCATTAGGGATAATAGCTATTCTTTGTTACAATAGCACAGTTTCATGAATGGCAATTTTATACTGGTTAGCCCCAGGGGAAGCTTGAGAAGATCACAGTTGTGAGAGTCATACTTTGCCACAATGTATCACCTTTCTTCTGAGGACTTAAAAACATTTCACAAGTGGTAATTAGGCTTCCCAACACTCACTGGGGAGTGGATATTATTATATGAGCTGGTTTTAAGGATGAGTAACCTGAATCAAACTTCTAGCTGTCAAAGCACCAGGACCCTGTCCCAGAAATTTTGGTCCTGTTCCCATGTCCATCCTCTAGGTGATGTCCAATGTCTAACCCCAAAAAGGTTCCCAATGAACACTGAAATACAGAAGAGGAATTGAGGCACAGAGAAGCTCATATAAGTGCCCAGGGGCACCTACCTGGCGGAACAAAGATACAACTCAACGTCCAGCCAAATCTGCAGGCCAGACTGCTGGAAAGGAGAACCTGTCAGTGGTCAGGATGGCCAGCACCATCTTAAATACTGATGGTCTCACCCCAAGCAGGCATCAAGGTGGGTGGTGTCTTGCCAATTCAAACACTTGAAATACCAGGCATTATCACTCTCTCAAAAGTTTCATAGATGGTGGCCAGGTAGGCTGTGTAGAGTCCAGATGCTACTTTTGGTGAGGTCTCAGGTAATCTTTGGAGCTGAACCACTGCTCTGTGTGCCCACACATTCAATTTTAGCATTCCTTCCAGAGATGACTAGGCCATAGAGACTGTCTAGCCTGGATAATAAAACACTAATATACAAACAAGTTGTCATTGTATTCTTTTGCTGTGACAAGCCAAATTGCTAAGGGAAGTGTATGAGCCTGTCCTTGAAGACATGCAGGAAAAAGTTGACTATCCCAAGGCCTCAGATCACCAAACTTCAAGAGGTGGATTCCTCCACTGCTAACTACACTAGAGGCCTAGCCTGGTATTCTACCAGTGCTGTCATGGAACCAAAAGCTAGAAACTCCCAGTGCCCTCCCTCTAGAAAGCACAAAAGATCCTTCTGCTAATTTGCTTCCCACCTTTTGTGGTGTTCTACCCTGGATGGAGGCATAAAGCTTCACTGGTCTTTGTACACAGACCTACGAGTGACCTTAACACTGAGAAAAGACCCTGGGCCAAATACAGGATTAATATTCCCATCTTTTCCTTTAGCAAAGTTTGACTTTTGTTTGTTTTAGCTTCTCCTTGACTTGGCACCATATTCTAGGGCCATCTTATAAGACGTTTCTAACATTCTCCACGCCAGGCCAAAAAAAAAAAAACAGGTTCAAAAATGGATTGAAAAAAACATAGCCCCTAAATAAAGCCAGAAAGTATATGCATGTGGCGTTGGTGTGGACATATGTCAAAGTATCCCAGAAGCATGCATTTTGCAAGTGGATAAAGTCCTGGGATCTACACAAATCCTCTAACTGGTAGTAATCAGAGTGTGTACTAAGGGAACTTAGAGTGGGGAATTTCAGGCTGAAAGGGAGTCAGTCTTGACAACTGGTACCTCCATACTTCCTGGCCCTGAGAGCTCGTTAGTAGCCCCAGTGGCCTCACCCATGATATTCCTCCTCCCACTGGTCCAGCAGTAAAACTGGTGTTGAGTACAAGTCTTATAAGTCTACACTTTCTTCACTGTACTGCTGCATCTCAGGGAGGAATTCTGGTCATACGGAGAGCTGGTTCACAGTCACTTCCTTCCCTAACCCAGGTCCTCTAATGAAAGGATTAGAATATAGAGGAGGAACATCGTAGGCAAGGCCACTGGGGCTACCAAAGAGCTCTCGGGGCCAGGAAGTATGGAGGTAGAGTTGTCAAGACTGACTCTGTTTCAGCCTGAAATTCCCCACTCTTAAGTTCCCTCAGTACACACTACCAGTTAGAGGATTTGTGTAGACCCCAGGACTTTATCCACTTGCAACATTTAGCCTGCCTTTTCCTAAGAGAACCCTTTGTTCCTGGCAAATTTAGCCAGACTTGGCTAAATGTGGGCTTTCTGATCCTGAGATCTCTCTGGGAGGTGGTTTAGTCTAGTGTCTGAATAAGGGTTTGATAGATTACAGGGCTGGGTTTGGGGAGTTGGAGATCTTGGGCAAGAGTTGAGAGGTCACTGAAAGCAAGGGAGGAGGCAATACGTATGATTCTGCTTGGATTTGCAACTTTCCTTCATCTTCTTCAAGATCCCATAAGGAGATATCTCCTCAGGGAATCTTCTCTTGGGACTTGCAAACTGAAGTTGCTGAGAGAGGAGGACAGTTACAAGGCCCCAGTGGCCCTCCTGTCACCAACCATGGTCCCTGGGAGAAGGTAGATCATCATCTCTCACAGAGCAAGCTTCTAATTGAAGGGAGCAGGGGCCATTTTCTCTCGGAAGGCAGAGTGAAGCGGCTGTGCCTGTACCTGCAGAGCTACTGCAGTGTCCCTGTGCTTCCCCTATGAGCCTCTTCTGCTGCCAGGGCTTGTTGGAAGGTCTGCTAGGTGGATAGGGAGGCTCCTGGGAACCCCTTCTCCAGTGATCTGTGCTGCAAAGCCCAAGTCAAGTGATGTAGCCAGGTACATGGGACAGACAGGAAGGAAAAGAGGTTCCTTCCAGAGGTCACCAACCAGTTGCCCATGCAACTCTCTTGTTCTCATCCTTATCACCCCTCTGTTGTCTTTTCAACATTAGCTTTCTGTCACATACCTCTGGGATCCTCTGATGTCCTTTCCTCCCCTTGGCTTCCCCTAAAGCACACTTTCAGTGGGGGCAGCCTGTAACCTTTCATCCTTCAGTTGTCTTCATCCAATACTTGTTTTCAAAAGCATCTGCTTTGTGTCAGGTGCTGTGGGAGGCACTCAGAACACACAGAAATGAATAATCAAAACACAGCATTGTGCATGATAAGCTTCCAGGACATGGAAACTTTTGAGCTGAGTCTGAAAGAACAAATAAGATTTCAGGCTGGGAAGAGAAGGAAGGAAATTTCCAGGCAAAGGGAGCAACACTTGTAAATATACAGAAGTCAGCAAGTGGAGGCAGGTGGACCTTTTGGGAGACAAATGTCCGCAAGCATCCTCACCTTCCCTGAGTCAGAGATTTTCATCCAGACTGAGCAGCACTTGCTCAATGGTAGTCATGTGGCCAGGGGCATTTGACTGAGCCCCACATTCTAGCCACAGGCCTGAACAGCTCCCAAACAACAGATGGAAATTATCTCTGGGGTCTCTGAATCATCCTCATTTCAGACAGGTCTTCCAATCTAGGCCATGTGAGCTCATCATTAAATTGTTTTCTCTGAACTTAACCCTATAATAATACGGGAATTAAGCAAAGCCGTGCTAGATTCTGTGTGTAAACATAAGCATACAGGCATTTTAATACGGGTACACTGTCCACAATTTCCATTTTATCTATACTGGGATTCTTTAATATCCCAAACTGATTCTTTTCTCCACCCTTGAGAAGCTTGTTCTGCCTCACCCTGACCCACACGCAGTCATGGGTGCACTCTGCTACGTCTCTGGGCCCTGAAGACTCAGCTCAGAGGACTGATACTTCCTTCTGTCTCTAGAAACTTGGTATATAACAGGTGCTCGGGGAGTGCTATGAAATGAATAAGTATTCCCAGGCCTGCTGGAACAATGACCTTTTCTTCCTGTTTCTGGTGGCCGTAGACATTATCTGGGGGCACCCACACACCATTTTTCCTATCGGATTCTCTCAGACCATTGACACACTGAGGCTTTTTTGGTGTTATTGTAGAACAACTTACACAGTGTTTGCACAGTTCTAAGGTGTGAAATGAACCATCCATTTGATAACGAATTTTCAAGAGGAAAAGAATATTGTATCAATTAATGTACATGTAAAGTACAAGACACATATTGATCCAAAAATACTAAACTCTAGGGAGGAGGGTACATCTTAGATGTTCAGTAATAATAACTCCTATGTATTAACCACCTACTCTGGGAAAATATGGATAATCTTTGTTATAGGTTAAATTGGGACCTCCAAAAAGATATGTTGAAGCCCTTATCCCCAATACCTGTGAAAGTGACATTATTTGGTAATAAGGACTTTGCAGGTGTAATCAAATTAAAATGAGATTATTAGAATGGGCCCTTAATCCAATGTGTACATGTTCTTGTGAGAAAAGAGAAATTCGGACACAGATAAAAAACAACCACATGAAAATGAAGGCAGAGACTGGAGTGATGGTAGTATCATCATTTAGAAATTGCCTGCCAATTAAATGTGTTCTAGGTCCTTTTTGCCTCCAACAAAGAATTTAATGAGACAAGCCAAAAATGGTGCCAAAAGTTTATTTGAAAAGTGAAGAGTGAAAGGATAAGGGAGAAACTTGCTCTGCAGAGCAAACTTGGGCTGAACAAAAGAGGAAAAGAGAGCAAAAATAAAAGTATGCCCTGGGTCTGAGGGTCATGATAGCAGGCTCCTTGTGGCATCGAGTCTCTTTTCTGCAGTCCACATCTCATGGGAACCCGAGAGAAGTTCTACATTTGTGTTCCTGAGAGGCAGAGTTGTGTAGATCCCGGGATATTATGACAACTCTTTCCCAGACAGCCTAAGCCATGCCTATCTTCTATCTCACTTCCCCCTGAGAGACATAAATCCCGTAATTCTTTATGGGGTGCTGAAGGAGTGGTGGTCTCTGTCTTCTATAGCTTCTTCTAGCTGGGAGGGGCTGTAGATGCTACCTATTAGGGATTATGTGCTCTCTAACTATCTTGGGGTAGTGTGGCTTGCTGGCTAGGTTGAAGAAAGAAAAAACCTGTTAGAAAGCAATAAAAAAAGGAATTAGTGACCAGTGAGGTGCCTGTTTGCTGGGAGAAAGAAACTTTACTATTAGCCCAAATATGAGCAGGTCAGATTTCCACACTTCCTTTAGAGAAGAATGTATGTTCGATATGTAGAGCCATGGCCTTAGCAAGATCCTGTTTACTTATCTGTAGTAGCACTGGAATTTTATTTTTTGGAGAGAAATCTCAAGTCTCCCAGAAACTCACAGTAGTAGCTTTCTCCTTTTGGGTGATCTTATTCTTCAGACAGTTCAGGTGGGACTGGCTTTAATCTAGAAGATGAATCTAATTATCTGTCTCTGCCAGCTTTACTGCTGTGGGTGTGGCAAGGATCACTGAAAAGGGGTCCTTTCATTTAACTGGTCTGTGGGTACCCCCTCTCTCCAAGATTTTATGAGCACTTGGTCTCCAGGAGGGATAGTAGTTTACCTCCCTGGGCCAGGAGCTGGCAGGACTCTGTTCCCATACATTTGGATAGCCTGTTGTGCTTGGTCCAGGTTGATGAGATATTGTAAGAGTCTCATAGTCTCCGGGTCTATCAGAGGATAGAAATGGCCTTCCACATAACATCTCAAATGGGCTCAAACTTAGCCCAGTTTTGGGTATGTTTTGAACCCTCATGAGTGTCTCCTTTATTAGAACCTGTACAAAAGAGGGGGCATACCCTGGAGAGGACTGGTAATTACACTTTCCCCATATGCCACCACGTGGAGGGTTTAAACAGATGTTGGCCCTACTTAATACCTTTATAGTCTGGACTGAAGCCTTTCCTACCCATTCAGAAAAGGATACTGAGGTAGTCAAGGTGCTTCTTAAAGAAATCATGCCCAGATTTGGACTACTCCAGTTTCTCTAGAGCAGCAATAGACCTTCTTTCACCTCCCAAATAACTCAGGGAGTGGCAAAGGCTTTAGGAATAAAGTACTACCTCCATTCCACTTGGCAGCCTCAATCTTCTGAACAGGTAGAGAGAGCCAACCAGGCCCTAAAGTGAGCTCTGGCAAAGCGTCTGAGTCCTGGCTCCAATTGCTAGTACTAGTCCTGTGAAAACTCAAGTAGGTTTTCCAATTTATCATCTCTTCTCATAAGAAAGGAATTGTGAAGTGTTTTATAGCCTTCCACTGTGTCCCTTGAGGAAGGACCAGATTTTCTTCTAGATACCACTGTAGTCACTTTTGAATTCCCCCTTGTCCTAAGGCCCATTTATCTTCCTGAGAAGTATAGACTGGTTTTAATGGTTCTTCAGGAACTAGGAATAAGGCTAAAGACTTAAGGGGCTATAGGGCTGCTCTCTTTGTTTCCCTATCAGCCGTTTCATTTCCCAAGGAGACTTCAGACATGTTTCTTTGGTGCCCTTTACAGTGCATGAGCACAACCTGCTTGGGAAGATGGACCACCTCTAGGAGTTGTAGAATTTCCTGCCTGTGCTTTATAGATGATTGTTAGTCGCTAAGCCTCTTTTTTTTTTCCCAGATCATTGTATGGGAATGTAGCACCAGAAAGGCATATTTGGAGTCTGGATAGGTGTTTAACCTTTTGCCTTTTCCTAATATCAATGCCGAAGTAAGAGCTATCAGCTCTGTCTTTTGAGCAGTGGTTTGTGGAGGAAGAGGTTTAGCTTCAATGACCTGTTGTGAGCTGACAACTACATGACCTGCCTTTTGATATCTTTCTTGGTCAAAGCTACTTTTATCAATGAACTACACCTCGTCAGGGTCTTGGAGAGGCAGGTCACTGATGTCCTATCTGGTAGCATAGGTCTGGGAGATTACTTATTTACAAGAATGGCTAATTTTGGGGCAGAGGAGAAATAAAGAATCTTTGATTAGGAGTCCCCTGACCCCAACTGTGCCTGTAGAGCCAGAGAAAGGGTTTCTAGAGAAGGAAATCAAAACAGAATGAAGTAATTGAATTGGCTCACCCATGATGTCCAGGGTTACCTGGGTTTCATCAGAGAAGATGGTGATGTCTGTGGACAGAGGCATTGCAGGTTCCCCTGGGCCTTGTTAGTAAATGAGTGTTCAGGATGGCTTAGCCCCTCTTTGGGAACAGGGATAGTCAGACCTCCAATACAAGTCAGGCACACTAGCTGTCTTACCTACAGAGCAGGGCCCAGGTGGAGGCTTGGTGCAATCTCATGCCCAGTGTCCAGTCCTCTTACACTTGAAACAGGACCTCTTTCCTCAGTTGTCCCTGAATTTTTCCTGAGATGACCTGGGTGGGTTTAAAGCATTACCAAGTATAACAGTTACAGTCTTAGCCTTCCTCTTTTGTCTATCCTCTGGGTCCTGATCATTGAACACAGAAAAGGCCATGTCCAGCAATTGGGCCATAGGTGTCTGTGGCCTCATCTGAAGTTTTGTAGTCTATGCCAAATATCTCGTGCTGACTGACAGATGAAAAGTTGCCCCACTAGTGTTTTTTCCTCCCTGGAAAATGGATCTATATTGGTATACTTGCAAAAGGCTTCTGTCAATCACTTATAGAAGGCAGCTGGATTTTCCTCTGTACCTTGTATGACCCCACTCACTTTATCATAATAAAAAGGCTTTTTAATGTACTTTTTTGTCCCCATGGTAAGAGCAGCTAGTGGAGGGTATGGACCTGATTTATTGGCCCGGGTGTTGTATGAAGGAGGTGGAAGAGACCCCCAAGTATCATCAGGCAGGTCAGAGAGACCCACATCCCCCTCAGAGACAAATGGGGGCCTCCGAACAGGATCATCCAGGATATTTTTTCTTTCTTAGGACTCACAGTAAGTACTATAGTTCTTAAGCATTCCCTTTGATAAAGAGTCACAAAAGCCTGAACATAAGGCATTTCATTCCACCTTTCATGTTCCAAGCAGAAACACTGTAGCTGGAGAATAGTGTCATAATTTAAAGTACTAAGCTGTACCCATCTCTTGTCGCTTCCCAGTTCATATTGAACGCAGACTGTATGGCAATGGTAGATAAGCTGTTTCTGTTTTAAATTGTCAGGATCAAACCTGCCCCATTCATCAAGGATACAGCCTAGTGGCAAAGACAGTTGAATCTGCGTGGTGGTGTGGTCCAAGAGGTTTCCCATTGACTCAGCTTGGGTCCTAGAAAGAGAAGGAGATAACTAGGTCTGAACTCCTCCAGGTAGCATCCCACATAGAAGGAGAATACCCAGATTCCACAAGGTGCCCCTTATGAGATTTCAGACAGCCTGAACAGATGTCTGTCCAAGTGATGCTGGCATCATTTACCACCAAAGAAAGCCTTTGTCTCCATATTGGGACCTATTAACTCCTTAGAGACAAGGGGTCTGAACCATTTGTTGGGCAATGTTGGCTTTGCCAAATCTTTAACTCCCACAAGGTAACAGAATTTTCCCAAGCAAAGTTCTTTTAACCACCTAGTTGAACCCCTTCATAGCCCAACTTGTATTTCAAGTTCCTTGATGACTCCACTTAGCCAGAGTGAAACCATATGGGAAAATACCTCTTGTATTTATTCCAATGGAAAAAGGACTAAGGATAGGGATGGCCCTGCTTTTATATATTCACAGTTGCTTTAATCAGAGTTTAAATGTTGTTAAATGCTGTTCTGCTCAGGCATCAGGCAGACTTTAGCTTACCTGCATTTAAATAGGGAAGCACAAAAGGCAGGAGGCAATGGCATCAGGCAGGCTCTTGGATCTGGAGAGAGCAGTGTTGATAAGGTAGTGACTTAGACACCTAGCCACTCTAGTGGCTCTTGAGCCTTTTGCTGCTAGAAGGCCAACAAGGGCGTGCAGTGGGACTTGCAGGCCAATTAGCCACATAGCATGCCACCACGGAGTGGGGCTGTCTAGACCCTACGTGCTCCCTGGTTCAGCAGCTCTGTGCGCAGTGGGGCCCCATTTCCACTGCTGAAGCATGCCTGCTTGGAGTGGGTGGCACCAGTGCCAGCATGCTGATCTTGGCCTGGCACTGTGCTGGTGCCTGGGCCTGGTTATCTGGGTCATGGTGAGGTGGGGGGAGAGGTCAAGAAGGTTGCTCGCTCCTGCATACCTGGTCAGGGCGGATAAGGCCCTCCCAAGTGCTGGTCTCAAGGCCCCTCTTTCCCCATCTGCAGCCGTGGTTAGATGGCCACACCCCGTTGGGATGGAAGCAGGCCTCTGGTCTTGTCCACTGGCCCGCATCTGCCAGGGGGAATAGGACTGAGGCACCAGCACTGTTGGACACTGCCCTGCGCACCCACATTTGCCTGGGACCAGAGTCCAGTCCTCCAGTTATTACTCTGCCCCTCGCAAGATTTCACACCAGCAAAGGTCTCATGAGTTCTTAAAAGGATAGCACGTGATTTTCTTTCATGCAGGAAGAACAAAAGAAAAGGTTCCTTCCTCTTGTTCTCACAGGCCCATATGCTCTTTAAAATCAGAGGCTTAGCTCATAAGGCCAGTTATCAAAAAAAAAAAAAAAAGAGAGAGAGAGAGAGATAGAGAAAAAAAAGGCAGCTGCTGCTGATGCCAGCTCACACAATAGTCATTCATAGTCACACAACAAGACAAGGTGGTGGCTAGTCATGTGGCAAGGCAATATGGTTGGCCATGTGGTGAGGTAATGTGGTGGCACTCCAGACCAAAACACGAACCAAGAAAAAGCCATTTATAAACTAGAGTAAGTGGAGGCTAGGCTAATTTCTAAAAAGAGCAGCAAAATACACAACAAACAAATGGGTGGATAACAAGGCATACCTGCAGAGTGAACCTAAGTGGTTAGAAAGAAAAACAAAAATATTCCCCCATGCCCTAGAGCCAGAAAAGTGGCAAACAGTTCCCTGTGTGCCTTGAGAAGAGTCCCCTGCATTCCTAGTCTAGGGGAGAGAGTGAGGGAGAGAAAAAAAAAGCCTTTATGACATTTTAGAGAGAAACGAAAAGTGTGCCCGTGTGGGCCTTACCTTAGTCTTCTGGGTAACTGAGCTTTACTCTCCTGGGTGGCTCAGCAAAAATATTATTGGGCAGTTCTTTTAGAAATGGCTTGCCATTTAAATGTATTCCAGGGTTTTGTTTTTGTTTTTGTTTTGCCTCAAACAAAGAATTTAAAGAGACAAGCCAAAGACAGTGCCAAAAGTTTATTCGAAAAGTGAAGAGTGAGAAGGGAGAAACTGGCTCTGCAGAGCAAACTTGGGCTGAACAAAAGAGGAAAAGGGAAAAAGAGGAAAAATAAAAGTACATCCTGGGTCTTGGAGACCTAAGGTGGGCCACTGTGAAGAGTCACAATAGCAAGCTCCTTGTGGCATCTTGTCTCATGCTAGCCACATCTCATGGGAACACACAAGAAGTTCTACACATGGGGTTCTACGAGGCAGAGCTGTGTAGATCCTGAGATCCTGCCATGTCTCTCTTTCCCAGCCAGCCTAAGCTACACCCGTCTCCGATCTCAACACCACAAGCCAAGGAGCACCTAGGACTACCAGAGCTGAAAGAGGTAAAGAGGAATTCTTCCTTAGTGCCTTTGAAGAGAGCAAAGTCCTGCCAACACCATGATTTTGTTTTTTTTTTTTTTTTTTTTTTTTTTTTTTGTGGGTACCAGGGGGTCGACCTCAGGACCTCGCGCGCCAGGAGGCGCCCGTGCCGCTGAGCGATATCACCGGCCCCTTTTTCATATGTGGGATCCGGGAGTCGAACTCGGGCCCTCGTGCTTGCAAGGCAGGCGCTTAAGCCGCTGAGCCATCTCACCGGCCCGACACCATGATTTTGGACCATGAGAGAATAAATTTCTGTTGCTTTAAGCCACCATTTATGGTACTTTGTTACAACAGACCCAGGAAATTAGTACACTATCACAGCAAGGCTCTATTACACTGTTATAGCCCCTATTTTGTAGATGAGGAAACCGGCAGATCACTAGAGATCAAGCATGGAAAAGATGCAGCCAGGTAAACTAACTTTTCGGAGTGTTACTCAATCCAATGTGAGGCAGTTTCTATTTCATTATGTGTGTATAACTCCTATTTTGGATGCTTTCTGGGAGGAAATGCAAAAAAGGAAGTTGGAAATATTATAAACACAAGAGAGGTTTACAGCTAGCAATTTGGTAACTCTAGTATTTTAAAACCTTGACAATTATATAAACAAGAATGGTTTTTAAGTAACCACATGGAAGAATGCCCTGCGATTCTCAGCTGTGGCAGGAAGAATTTGGAATGTCCCTTCATCATTCCAGAGAACATGAATCTGAGAAGCTAAGAGCAGGCACAGTGTGAGACGTTTCCTTGCCATTCATCATGTTCACTGGGAAAGATGCTCCCTCACAGAGTTTGGAGGGGGGTGGGTTGGATGCAAGGAGGAGAGCCTTCAGCACATTTTGAAAGTCACCTCAGGGACAATTCCCATAGGTCAATGTACTAAGACCTGCCCCATTTGAGGAGCCCTGAGAAGTGCCCCAGAAGGGTATAAAACAAGTTATACTGTGTCTGTATAGAGTCAAGACTTGAGAAGAACTATGTGTGATAACAGATTTTCATGGGGAAAAGAAAAATGAACCCTGGGAAAGTCCTGTGCACTAGAAGCCCTTGAAAATGACCCAGCATCCTGTCAATCATTCTTGTCAATCTTACCTAAAAACCCAATGAGAAGCCCCTTGGCTCGGGTGCACATCTTTTAAATTCCAAAAGCCTGATTTACCCATGCGTGTGTGTGTGTGTGTGTGTGTGTGTGTGTGTGTGTGTGTGTGCATGTATGCTGTGCTTTTCTTCTTTTCTGTTGTCCTGGCACCACTTTTCTGTTTGTGCCACATTTTGTCAGCACAGACTTGCCCCGAGCACATTTTCTGGTGACCTTTAACAAATGCTTTTCTTTTAGTGTTGGATGTATGCTTACCAATTCATTGTTCATCACATGCAAGAGCCTGGAATCTATCAGATCTACCATGCTATGTCAAAAAGACCCAGAGTAACCAACACTATATTGAAGAAGAACAAGTCAGAGGATTGGCATTATTTGAGTTCGAGACCTAGATATTAATATAGAAAACATGAATCTGCTGGAAAACAAAATAGGTAAAACTCTTGAAGACATAGGAAGAGGCAAAGATGTTCTGAAAAGAACCCCAATTACACAAGAAGTAACCCCAACAATCAATAAAAGGGATTACATCAAATTGAAAAGATTTACACAGAAAAGAAACAACCAACAAAGTGAAGACACAAACTACAGAATGGGAAAAAAAATTGCCAGCTACTCTTTAGACAGAAGATTAATATCTAGAATATAAAACAGAACTCAAAAATTAGACCTCCCCAAAATAAAAGTCCCAATCAAAAATAGGCAATTGAAATAAAGATACTTCTCAAAAGAAGAAGAAAGTATTTATTGTTTATCACACACATATACTAATAAAAATTTTTTTAAAAACTTACTGTAAAGTTGCAGTTACCAAGACTGTGTAGTACTGGTAAAGACTAGGCAAATAGAGAAATAGAATTAAATAGAGAACTCAGAAATGGACCTACAAAATATGTTCCAATAATCTTTGCCAAAGGGCCAAGTACAAAGGCAGTTCAATGGAGCAAAGATAGTCTTCTTAACAAATGGTGCTGGAACAACTGGACATATACGCACAAGAACAAAACAAAAGGGAATACAGACTTTATACAAAATTAAATTTCATTACACATAAAACTGATGCAAAATAAACCAATTACACAAAGTTGATCACCTTTCACAAAAAATAATTCAAGATGGATTGCAGACCTAAGTATACAAAGCAAAGTTATAAAATTCTTTAGGAGATAAGATAAAAAATATAAATGACTCTCATTTTGGTGATAACTTTTTAGATATAACACCTAAAACATGATCCACAAAACAAAAAATTGAAAATTGGATTTCATTCAAATGAAAAATAAGAACTTGTGGTTGGTGAAATATACTGTGAAGAGAATGAAAAAACAAGCAACAGCCCAGGGATAAAATCTTAGCAAAACACATATCTGATGAGGGACTAGCATCCAAAATACACAAAAATAAAACCTCTTAAATCTCAACAATAAGAAAATAATTTGTAAAATAGGCAAAAGATCTGGACACATACCTCAGCAAAGAAGATATACAGATGGCAAATAAGAGTATGAAACAATATTCCACATCATATGTCGGCCTCACCTTGTCACAAGCTCTTCTGAAATGGAAATGAGGAAAGGTGTGGCTTAGTACTGGGATGTGAGAACATTGGGAGCTCCGGATGGACTGTGGTTCAAAAATCCCGTACTGAGGGCCGGTGAGATGGCTCAGCGGCGTAAGCGCCTGCCTTGCAAGCGCGAGGGCCCGAGTTCGACTCCCGGAACCCACATACGAAAAAGGGGCCGGTGATATCGCTCAGCGGCACGGGCGCCTGCTGGCGCGCGAGGTCCTGAGGTCGACCCCCCGGTACCCACAAAAAAAAAAAAAAATCCCATACTGAGTCGTGGCCCCACTGATAGAACTTTGAGGGTCCAGAGGGGGTTGCAGATTGAATTAAGAACGTTAAAGGGTTGAGTGGAAATAAGAGACCACACTCATCACTTTCCTGCCCTACTCTCCCTTCGTTCAGAACAGAGATTTTTAATAGGCTACAAAGAAATATATAACACTGCAAGATAAAATACATCACACAAAAATAAGGTGAAGGAAGCCCAGGGAAAAATCAAATGAGAAGGGTAGAGGGTGGATCCTGCATAGGTTTAGAACCTGAATGATAGTATGGAAATTCAGCCTCCAGGAAGAACAGCCTTGACCTCCAGGATTCCCTTGGGGCTCAGGACCAAAATGTGAGTGTCCTGGGGAGGCCACAGCTGCTACCTGAACATGAGTATTGGTGGTCTAGCCTGTTGGAATCTGTATTCAAAATATCCATGGATGGCTGTGGACTGCCATATACCTGCCTGATCTCAACCCTTTCTCTCCCAGCCAGCTGGGTGGTACAACTACCTCTCACGTGTCATTTCTGTTGGGCAGGTGGCCATCAGGCATATGATGGAGACAGAAGGCCAGAACATATTGCCCATGGAGCACATGGACTCTCATTACATCTACACAAATATCAGTGTCTGCGGGCCTATTTGGATGTACCCTTAATCTGGGTGTTCATCAACCTTGACTTTGCCCCAATACTGATGTACAGACATCTCTTGGCTTTGCACCCTTCATACAGCCACCAGTCTGTACTACTTCTAGGCCCAGCTCCAAGGACCAAGTACAAGCCCTTGCTCAGGAAGGGCTTTAGGATCTCTGTGTTATGGCTTTTGTCTAGATGTTCCCCAAAAGCCTCATGCAGTCATAGGTGGGGCTTTTTCAGAGGTAGCTTGTTATAGTTTGTGTATAGATGTACTCCCAAAGCCTCATGCAGTCATGGGGGCAGGCTTCTAGAGTTTGTGATTGATTCATTGTCTAGTGCTGTGGTTATGGACATGAGTGCTACACCCACCCTGGGACGGGTAGCCTGCATACAATATAAGGCAGGGAAAGAGGCTTGCTTTCTCTTGCTCCTCCCATTTTCTGCCACCATGAACTGTCGCCCTCTTCCATGTGCCACTCTGCCCTGGAGCCAGCCAAGTATGGGCTGAAAGCTCCACAAACTGTGAGCTAAATAAACCCTTCCTCCTTTAACTTTGGATGTCGGGTATTTTGTCTCAGCAATGAGAAAAACGTAACCAAGACATGGCTGGATCCAGAATGTGTGATGCTGGGATCAATTCATGGTGCAATGCTAGGATCAAGGGCACTAAGATTAAAGGTGTGAGTGCTACCCACGCTAAGTAGCATGGATAAGATATAAGTAACAAATAGTGTTGTGGTCAGCCCTTGTTGCTTTGCTACCTTCTGGCTGCCATGGAACGGTTTCTCCTCTGCCATGCCCATCTGCACTGGACCCCTACAACCAAGAGAGAAGGAAGCCTGGCTACCGCTCCAACTAGCAGCAGACCTTGGTGTCGTCCATGTCATGCTGATTTTTGGCACATGCAAAGTGCAAGAGTTGTGGGGTCAGGAAGGCTTCCACTCAGATTGGAAAGCCTGGGAGACCTGGTGGTGTGCCCCTGAGAGGACAGTGTGTGAAACTGTGAGTGTGAAGCCAAAGGTACAGTGGAGACCCCAGAGGGCTGAGAAGCCAGGAACATGGATCATCCAAGGAAAGCTGCAAGGAGTAAACAAAGCCAGCCAAAGAAAGAAGCCATGGGAGCTACAACCACCAGCAGTGCCATATGGGCAGAGCCACCCAAGCCCTTTTGAGTATACAACTTGCCACAGATAGCTGGGGATGCTGAAAGTTGAACTATGGGATTTAATGTTTGCCCTGATAGATTTTGGTCTTGCTTTTTTCCTATTCCTTGCTATCCCCCTGCTTGTAACTTTTGGAATGGAAATGTCTACCATGTGCCATTGAATGTTGGAACTGTTTAACTTTCTTTTCATTTGTGCAGGGGCTTGCAGCTAAGAATTTGCCTTAAATCTCAGGGGAGACTTTGGACTCAGACTTTTCAGCAGTGCTGAAACTGTTGGACTTTGGCAACTCTTGGAAATGGACTAAACGATTTTTTACATAAAGGGATATGCATGAATCTTTGGATGACCAGGGGTGGAACGTTTTGGCTTGTGTTTAGATGTCCCCCAAAGCCTCATGCAGTCATAGGTGTGGCTTTTTCAGAGGCAGCTGGACGTAGAATATGTGATGCTGAGATCAATCATGGTGCAATGCTAGAATCAAGGGTGTGAGTGCTACCTGCCCTAAGTAACCTGGGTAAGATGTAAGGAATAGATCGAGCTTTGGTTGACTCTTGCTTGCTTTGCTGCCTTCTGTCTGCATGAACTGTTTCTCCTCTGCGATGCCTGTCTGCCATGCCATCTTGCCTTGGAGCAAGCTAACTATGGACTGAAATCTCTACAAACTGTAAGCCAAATAAGCCTTTCTTCCCTTAACTTTGGGTGTGAGGTATTTTGTCTCAGCAATGACAAAAGTAACTAAGACACTCTGCTAGGGACCACAGCCACAAAAGAAGGCTGACAAGAGCCAGGAATGATGTCAACCCCTTGCCAAGGAAGCTGGAGTACAGAGTAGGGCTTTAGCTCTGGCCAATAAGATGAGGGTGGTCTTCTTAGGGGAAGAGGACCATGGCTGAAAGGCCTCACAACATCTTCTCAAAGGTCAGGCTCAGAACATGCAAAAAACTTTAGTGTCTTCCCACAGGTGGGCATTGGTGAGTCTCCCATCTACTCTGCCATGCCAAAGTCACATTACCTTGGTCCTTGGGTAACTTATGTCAGACTCCCTGTGAAAGAAGCTGGATGCTGGTGTAGAGAAAACTGGATGCTGTAGGTGTCCTCAGGAAAGGTTGTGGTGGGCACATCCTGGATGCTATAGCTCTGCCATCCTTAGCCTCCCTAAGTGAGCACTCTCCATACCCAGCAACTCCCTCTAAGAACTGCCATGCAGTATCCCTGTTTGCACCAGTGTCCTTACTTTCATCCTGGAGTGTTACTCAGGGGTGTGTTTGTCGCTCCAGGGCTCCAGTGCACCTCTGGTCCCATATTCTCCCACCATCTCTCTCCCTGTCAGTGCAGGGGAGTTCATGGGGATCTGCCAGGGGGCTCCTCTTCCTGCTCTTCCTGGGCCTGGTGATCCTCCTCACAACTACCTGAGCAACTTAAAGCCCTCTCCCCACCTGCTCCTTTCCAAATCCTAAATTGGGTCTGGGGGTATCTGAGTTACTTTTCCCATTGCTGAGCCAAAATACCTGACACCCAAAGTTAAAGGAGGAAAGGTTGATTTAGCTCACAGTTTGTAGAGGTTTTAGTCCACTATCAGCTGGCTCCTAGGCAGGGTGGCATGGCAGGAAAGCATGGCAGTGGAGAAACAGTTCATGGCAAGTAGAAGGTAGCAAAGCAAGTAAGCAAGGGGCCTTAGCAGCTTTTTTTCTGCCCCTTTTATACTCTATCTAGGCTACTAAGATGAGGGAGGTGCCAAACCAATCAGTGGACTGATTTAGTAATCACCCGCCCTTAATCCTAGCACCCTTGATTCTAGCATTGCGCCATGAATCAATCACACACTCCAGATTCAGCCACCTCTGAAAAACCTCCACATATGACTGCATGTGGCTTTGGGGGACATCTAAAAACAAACCAAAACAGAGGGTGTTGTAGAGATCAGGGAGTGTCCTAGGGTCCACGACCTGCTACAGCTATCTGTTGCTAGCAGTGGACAAGCATACCCCTGAGTAACACTCCAGGATGAGAGTTAAGGACACTGGTGCAAACAGGGACACTGCAAGACAGTTCTTGGCGGGAGTTGCTAAGTATGGAGAGTGCTCACTTGGGGAGGTGTCCCACCACCTGCTACAACCTTTAGTTTGCTCAAACATCCTGTCTCGACACACCATGGTCCTGGCAGGCTCTGTGGGTGGCTGACAGGACACCTCAGCCCCACCTCTGTGGATTAGCCTCAGAAAGCAGAACCCCATAGTCACACAGGTAAAGCAATGGGCATTACATGGCCATCAAAGACTGGGCATTACATGGGGAGCATTGACTAACAGCTATTTGTTACTCATCCATATAATAATTATTATTCACCAACCATTAGGAGCCTCACCAAAAGACTACATAGTCTCCTGCCAATTCTCCTGCTAATTCTGCCTGCACCACAGCTTCTTCAGCAAGGGATTCTTACCAGGTTTCTTCAGGTAGAGATGTTTGTATGTCAGCATCAGCATAGGGTTCTTTCTTGGTCTGAGCTGGTAGTAGTAGGGAGATAGAAAGCACAATGCTCCAAACTGGAAAGGCGGAGGCCAGATCTGAGTGAAGGCTGACAAATGTAGGGGTAGCAACAAGAGGAGGAAACCTCCAGTTGTCAAAGGGATTTGGGGAATTTTGGCCACTGCCTGCCATTCAAACTAGGGCAGACATCACATCAGTCATCACGGGAGATGGGTGTGCCTCAGGAGCCTGAAGGGTGAGGTAAGAATCTCCTGATGAGGAAGTTGTGGTTCAGGCAGAATTGGCAGGAGACTATATAGCTTTAAAAGTCTTTTTAGGGTGTTCTAAGTGTGGGATCATATCATCTGCAAACAAAGATAATTTGCGTTCTTCCTTTCCTCTTTGTGTCCACTTTAATTTTTTCTGTTGCCTAATCACTCTAGCTAAAATTTCAAGAATTATATTGAGTAAGCATGTTGACAGTGGGCATCATTGCCTTGTTCCTGATTTGAGAGGAAATGCTTTCAGTTTTTTTCTCATTCAGATTAATGTTGGCTGTGGTTTTGTCACATACAGCCTTTACTATATTGAGGAATGACCCTTCAATACCTATTTATGTTAGGGCTTTTATCATGAAGGAGTATTAAGTTTTGTCAAAGACTTTTTCTTTGTCAATTGAGAGGATCATGTGATTTTTATACTGGATGCTATTATGTGGTTCATTATATTTATTGATTTGTATATGTTAAACCATCCTTGTATCCCTGAAATGAAACTGACTTGGTCATGGTATATGATCTTTTTAATACGATGTTGAATTTGGCTTGTGATTATTTTATTAATGAGTTCTGCATCTATCTTCATCAAAGACATTGATGTACAGTTTTCTTTTTTTGTTCTGCCCTTTTCTGGTTTTGGTATCAGCATTGTATTGCCTCATGGAATGAATTTGGAAGTGTTCCTTCCCTTTCTTCTTCATGGAATAGTTTGAAGAGTATTTGTGATAGTTTTTTTTAAAAATTTTACTAAAATTCAGCTGTGAACCCATCTGGTCCTGGACTTTTCTTTGACCAGAGATATTGTTTTCCTGCAGCATTCTAATTGGTTGCTATTGATTTGTTTAATTCTTTATATCTTGTTGGATCAGTTTTGGTAGGTCATACATGTCTAGAAGTGTATCCATTTCATCTAGATCCTCCAATTTATTAGGATATAGATTTTTCAAAGTAGTCCCTAGTACTTCTCTGAATTTCAGTGGTGTCTGTTGTAAGATCCCCTTTTTATCTCTAATTGTATTGGTTTATGTAGTTCCCTTCTTCTTTTGGTGAGTTTGGCCAAGGGTTTATGAATCTTACTTATCTTTTCATGGAAACTGTTCTTTGTTTTATTGATGCTGTGTATTGTTCTTTTAGTCTCTATCTCCTTAATTCCAGCTCTGATCTTCATTAATTTCTTTTCTTTTGTTGGGTTTGGTTTTGGTTTGTTCTTGTTTTTTGAAATCTTAAGATGCATGATTAGGTTATTTATTTGAGAGCTCTGCTTTTTTAATGTAGGTACTCATAGCCATAAACTTCCTTCTTATAACTGCCCTTGCTGTAGCCTAGAGAGTCTTGTAGGGTTAATTTCCATTTTAATTTGATTCTAGGAATTTTTAAATTTTTTTCTGATTTCTTCAATGACCCACTGATTGTTAAAAAAGGAATTGTTTAATCTCCATGTTTTTTTGTGTACAGCGTTTGTGGTTTTTTCTTGTTATAGATTTCAAGTTTCATTTCATTATATGATAAGATACAAGAAATTATTTGAATTTTTTATTTGTCAGGACTTGCTTTATGGCCTGATATATGATGTATTTTGGAGAATATTCCATGTGCTGCTAAGAATGTGTATTCTGTAGTTGTTGAATGGGATGTTTTGCGGTTACATGTTAAATTCATTTAATTTATGGTATAGTTTAATTCTGATACTTATCTGTTGATTTTTTTGTCTGGATGACCTATCTATTAGTGAGAGTAGAGTACTGAAGTCACCTATTATTGTATTGGGGTCCATATGTCCCTTTATATTGAGTAGCATTTGTTTTATGAAATTCAGTGCACCAAACTTTGGTGCATATATATATATATATGTGTGTGTGTGTGTGTGTGTATATATATATGTGTGTGTGTGTGTATATATATATATATATATATATATATGACCATATATATATATGATTGTTGTATCTTCTTGGTGGATTGTCCACTTTACCAGTATGTATTGCTCTTCATCAACTTGTCTGAATAATTTTTTCTGGAAGTTTTTTTTGTCAGATACGAGTATAGCTACTCCTGTTTGCTTTTGTGTTCTTTTTGCACAGAATATTGTTTTCCATCCTTTTACTTTTTGTCTAGGTATTTCTTTCCTAGTAAGGCATGTTTCTTGCAAGCAGCAATGAATTTGGCCTTGTTTTTCAATCCAGTTTGCCAGTGTCTTTTAACTTTAGAATTCAGACCATTTTTACATCTGGAGTTATTGTACAAAAGTATGTATTAATTCCTGTTATTTTTTGTTCTTACAGTGTTTGATTTTTTTCTAATCCTCAATAGCTTATCTATTCTTCCTCTTTGGTATGTAGGATTTTTAAAAGTATCTTCTACAATGCTAGCTGAGTGGTAATAATTTTCTTAGTTTATGCTTACCTTGGAAGGTCTTTATTTCTCCTTCAATTTTGAAGGTTAGCTTTGCTGAATACAGTTATCTGGGTTTTAGTTATTTCCTTTTAGGGCTTGCAATACATCATTCCTTGTTCACCAGTCCTTTAGTGTTTGTACAGAGAAGTCTGAAGTTGTTCTGATCAGTTTGTCTCTATAAGTGACTTGGTGTTTCTCTTTATAGCTTTCTATATTCTTTTCTCGTTCTGTACTCTTGCCATTTAAACTATGATATAATGTGGGAAGAGACTTTTCTGGTTGTGCTTTTTGGGGGTTCTAAATGCTTCCTATACCTGGATGTCTATACCTTTCCCAAGATTTGAGAAATGTTCTGTTATTATTTCTTTAAATAGAGTTTCTCTACAATTATTCTGTACCTTGGTGCCTTCTACTACACCCTAAATTTGGTTCTTTTACCACATCTCAAAGTTCTTGGATGTTTTGTTCATATTTTCTTATTTTTTTAAAATAACGTCTGTATGTATTAATTCCTCAACCTTATCTTTTTTTTCTTTTTGGGTACCGGGAGTTGAACTCAGGACCTCGCGCTTGCCAGCAGGCACTTGTTCCACTGAGCGATATCACTGGCCCTTTTTTTTCCTTTATGTGGGTGCCAGGAGTCGAACTCAGGACCTTGCACTTGCCAGGCAGGCGCTTATGCCGCTGAGCCATATCACTGGCCCTCAACCTTATCTTTAAGCCCTGAAATATTGTCTTCTGCATGGTTCTGAGTTTTGGTGAAGCTTTCCACTTTTTAAATTTGACTTATGTGCTCTTCATTTCCAAAGTTTGTTTCTTCTTCAGAATCTCTATTTCTTTGTGGAATTGCTCCTTCATAACCTGTATTGTCTTTTTTAATCCATTTAGCTACTTATTTGTATCCTCTTTGCAGTCATTAATCATTTTATAAATCAGTATTCTGAATTCTTTGGCACTTCATCCACTTCAATATCTTCACATTTAGTTACCAACAAATTATGGAAATTTGGAGGAGTCATGTTGCCTTGTTTTTCATATGTCTTGTGTTTCTACATGGAGGTTTTTGCATCTGTTGGAATGGGTCTCTTCTACTTTTACTTGAGGGTCTTTTTAGTGTCCAGCCTTCTTCTAAGGGCTTAATTCCCCAGAACCAACCAGAGAGAAAATGAACCAGAACAATGTCTATGACAAAAGAAAATCAAGATACTGATATATAGTAAAAAAAAAAAAAAAAAAAAAAAAAAACACTAAAAACAACTACTATGGCACCATTATAATTGAAAAGAAATCAGCATTAATAATATAGACTCAAAGACAAACCAGATATTAACATACAGTAAAAAAAAGCAACAACTATACCACCCTTTTCATTAAAAATAGAAAAGAAATCAGCAATTAAAAATAAAGAGTAAACTACAAAGCTAAAAATTAATAAAATATGATGGAAATCATTGTTTTAATAAAGGTTAATATGACAATAATAATAAAATGGGGGTAGGGAAAGGGAAAAACAGAAAAAGTAAAATTTAAAAGAGAAAGAAAAGATGAGGAGGAGGAGAAGAGAAAAGTAATATAAAAATCCAATTAAAAATAAAAGTAAGGGGGCTGGGGATATAGCTCAGTGGCACAGCGCCTGCCTGGCAAGCGGGAGGTCCTGAGTTTGATTCCCGGTACACGCCCCCTCAAAAAAATAAATAAATAATTAAATAAAATTAGGTAAAAGTAACAAAAAACAAACAAGAAAAATAAAAGCGAAGAAGAATAACAGGTGAAAAAAAGAAAATAAAACAAAGAACAAAAGAAGCAAAAGAAAATTTCCCCAAAACAAAGAAAAGTAAGTCTGAAATATTCCTTCAAGTTGAGGTGTTTGGGTGGGTAGTTTCTTCTCAGCATCTCTAGCATTGGAATCCACTAGATGTGGGGGAGGAACAATGAGTCATAACTGTGGCCTGTTGTGTTTCCGTACCCATTTTTTGCTGTGTGAATACTGAATCCTGCCTCATCTTTCCTTCTGGGTGGGGTCGGTCAATGGTATTTCGTTTGCCTCAGTGCTGTATTCACTCCAGAGGTTTTTGTGCTTGTTTGTGCCTTCTGCACATCCCAAGCTACTGTTATCCTCAATTAGATTTGCAGCATATGGGCCCTTCAGATACCTGACTTGCTCCAGAGAACCCTG
The DNA here is from genome assembly GCA_028451465.1 of Erethizon dorsatum. NCBI lineage: Eukaryota > Metazoa > Chordata > Mammalia > Rodentia > Erethizontidae > Erethizon > Erethizon dorsatum. The sequence goes on from CM051842.1 coordinate 134,170,822, forward strand.
GAGTGCTTACACCCAAGATGTGATGAAAGTCTAACCAGAGGCATATCTCTGATCATTTGTTGGGTGGGGAAAGCAAACAGACCACTGAGTTCTGTGCTGGAAGTAGGCAACAAAAGAGGCCTAGTCATCCAATGGACTCAGTCCCAGCACGGAGTCACTTTCAGAGTAGAACCACACACTGTATTTGCAGTTTACAATAACTGTGGGCTTTTCCTGGGCTAGCCCTGCCCTCCCTTTGTTTATCATAAGGGTTGCTGACCATCTCTGGGCTTACATTATGCTTACAGTGTCAGCTTCTCCTCTGCACCCCAGGAGCTGGAGTTAGCATTCCAGATGGCTTCATTATTTTCTCTGCATTGTCTTCTGTTTCTTCATGATTTTTAGCATCCCTGTCAGCTCTTTCTTGACTCCCAGAGCTCTTCTCTTTCTCTTTGCCAAGTGCTTTCCAGGTGTTTCGATTCCAGGTCCCAGACAAGCTGTAATTTGCTGTCAGCTTCTACTCCACCATTTTTCTGATCTCTGTGGGGATTTTATTTATTTTTTTCCTGTGGGGATTTTAGCCTTGTGTTGGAGCCACTTCTGAGACAGAGGTTTGATGGGTTATGTCTATGATCTTAAGTGCTTGGTGTCTGGATCATGTGACCCTATGGCTAGAGTCTCCTAAAATAGGAGTGAGCATCAGTAAGCAGACAGTCATAGTACAGGGACTCTCCCAGACTGGCATCAAGCAAGGAATGTCATCACATGTAGGAACAAGCTGATCTTTTTTAAGGGCTAGCTCAGTAAATTTGGGCAATATCAGGCTAGTTACCTGTCTGTAAGCCAAAGCTGAAAGAGATGATGGGGAAGCTGAGGTACAAGAGACCACTCTTGGCTTTTCTTCATTGCCTCCTCCATAATGAATTTTGATTTTAGGGTCTTTTTGGTAGCTGAACACTGGAAAGAAAAGCTATAATGCAAACTCAAAGGAAGAAGTAGTACGGTCTTCCTTAGTTGAGATGTATAGTATCCAGGATGAGTAGTATGGGATGGAGTTAAGTGATCCTTGGACTTTATGAGAGGATGATATATTCTGAAATCAACCATGATATAGTCAATTACAGATTTCTAATTAATGGATTGATATCTGAATCCTGGAGCCTCAAAACATTTTCCATTGCAGTGATGGGGAAGAATATGAAGAAAACACAGATGCGTGGAGATTGTCCCAGTAGATTCATGAAAGCATTCTGATAGAACGTACCTCAATTTCATATTGTCTAGGACTTCTTGCTAGGGAATCAGTGGTTCTCAGGACTGAAAAACAATTAAGTATTGTTAAATATTTATTATAAACAAGGCTGAAGGGATGTCTGCCTTCATGTACCCTGCTATGGTTTGATGGGTACTTCAAAATGGTATGTTGGAAGTTTAACCCACAATGCAACAGCGTTGAGGAGTGGAACCTTTAAGAGGCGATTTAATCATGAAAGATCTGTACTCATGAATGGATTAATGTTGCTATTGGAGGAGTGAGTTTGCTATAAAAGTGAGTTCAGCTCCTTCTCTCTCTCTCTTACTTTCTTTCACACTGAACATTCTGCCAAGGAACTTAATAACAGCCCCATGTCCTTGGACTTCCCAACCTCCCAAACTGTAAGAAATAAATTTCTGTTATTATAATTACAAATTACTTGGTCTCTGGAAGTTTGTAATAGAATCACAAAATGGACTGAGATGTACCCTATGAAGTTTTATTACTTAGAAATAAAATTCTAAGGTATTTCTGGAGTTCTGAGGTTTTTAGCCATTAATGAGAAAATGGAGGTATAATGACAGTAAAATGTTAATTAATCTTGTCAATTATCCAAGACTGCCATAACAAATTAATGTGATGTGAAAATTTCATTCTTTCATTGTTCAGGAGGGTGTAAGTCAGACGCCAACATACTGGTAGGGCCACGGTCCCTCTGAAGGCTATGGGAAATAATTCTTTCTTACCTCTTCCTGGCTTTTTTTGTTTACCAGAAATCTTTGGCATTCCTTTCCTTGAAGTTGTATCATTCCATTGTCCACCTCCATCTTCATAATGCCTTCTTATCTCTGTATCTATGTCTTTGTGTCCAAATTTCCCTCTTCTGATGGAGATGTCTTTCGGTTTAAGGTTAACACTAACACAATATGACCTCATTTTAACTTGATTACATCTGCAAAAGCCCTATTTCCAAGCAGTTTCTAGGTGTATATCAATTTTGAGGGTACACTATTCAACACAGCACAACTACCTTATGTCAGTTTCCCTAAGATGAAGATTTACATGCTGTTCAAAGTAACACATGTAAGAGAGTAAGGAAAGAGGGACTGGGCAGAGAGAAGTCCCATGGAAGCTCTATATTTAAGGCAGCCACACAGAGATATGTCAAATCTAGACAAAGAGCCCAAGCCTTTGTACTACCTCTGCTAGCCCCTTGATCAGTCTTTGGAAGTGTGCTGCCATCAGGAGGCAGTTTCTTTTACTGAAGTCAGTCTCTGGACAAGGCTTAAGCAGTGAGTCATCATCAAGCATCCCTCTTAGCAGCTGAGAAGATGATTATCTCTGATCTGAGATGGGTGTGAGAGAGATACCAAAGCATTTCCTACACTTGATCCCTTCAGCAGTCAACTCAACTTGCTTCACACAGGAAGCTCATCTTTTTGGAGAACAATGCCTCCATGATTTGTTTGGCTTGGCTCTTTCCTAGGAAAGTTCATGGCCCTCACTGCTGAAGCTGGTTCCAAAGCCACAATTGTTACACATGGCCTCCCTCCACTACTGTCTGTTCTAGAGTCTCCTCAGTCCAGCCAGTGCCTATGCTTTTCTTGATGGCTCACCTGGTGGAGTAATGCAAAACTTCAACTGTAAGGGTTCAAAGCCCCTAGAAATCAGGCTGGGGGTAACCAAGATACATTTAAGTAGATCACCTGGATAGCAAACATATGTTCCTGTTGTGTAAGTGCATCCTTGCCACTACCTGACTACCAGGGCCAATGACCCCTGACAGGATGGTGACTTTTATTCATGTCTGTTGGTACCATAATATCAGGAACTCAAAGTGCCACGACTTGTAAGTCACTTCATGGGACTCAGTTACTGTCTCCTGGTGGAACCATTCCCATCTGGGGAACCAGGATGCCTAGCCGACTCTGTCCAAATAAGGTAGCCATCATGTGGCTACTGAGTACTTGAAACATGGCTAGTACAACTGAGCAATGAATTTTGTAGTTCTAATTTAAATTTAAACAGCCAAATATGATTAGTGCCAACTATCTTGGACAGTGCAAGTCTGATCTCACAGAATCCAAAACTGTGGGGGCAGTGGATCACTGGGAGAGAGAGTAAGTGGTGTCAGTGCACCCCTTGGTTCCCTGCTTCTTGACCCAAAGAGGGCCATGTGACCTTGTGCTTCCTTCTTGGTGGGAAGTGTAAGATGCCGTTATATGTCCCTCACTTTGGGGGAAAAGGAGTCCTGGTGAAGTCAGGAGATAGACAAAAGTTAGGCAGATAGGGCACAGGTCCTGAATAGTTAACCAAAAGTAAACTAAAAGTCAGGGATTAAGCAAATTAACATATCAGAGGGCTTGAATAATTAATTTAAGCAAACTGACTATCAGGGCTTAATGGAATGCAAGGGACAAAGAACAGGGCCCTAAACAAATGGAAGAAGCCCTGGAGGAAGTGAAATGCAAATAAAGCAGCTAGCTTTCCAGACAACAAAAGCTTACCTACAACCAGGCGCATCCCTGTGTTCTGTTTCATTCACCCATACCAAAAACCATAAAAAAGCTGATGGGCTTAAACATCTATGGTGTCTGCCTTACAGAACCCCTCCCAGACAAGTGGGGAGCTTTTCCTTTTATTCTTTCTAATAAACCCGCATTTGGCTATTCCTCACCACTTGCGGCTTGCTGTTTTGTCAGCTTCAAACTTCATTGCCCCAGAACAAGGACCTGAGAGCTAGAAGGAGCTGGTTGCACTAGCATGCCCCTGACCACCAGACCCCCGAATACTTCATCGACGTAGCAGGCTCCTGAGACTTTGAAGGGTTTATGTATCACCCTCTATATCAGTCAGGGTTTAGCTGAGAAACAGATTTAATGAAAAGATATGCAAATATGTAAAAATTTACAAGATCAGCTTACAGTGGCTGCCTACAGAGTCAGGTGTGGAAGAGAGCAAAAGGGCTGTTTGGGTACTGGAGATCCAAAGGATCCAGTCAAAGGCCTGGAGCTCAGTGTAGAGTCCCATGCGAGTCTAAACAGGAGACCAAAAGGTCTGCTATGGAAGGCTGAAGGCTCTGTTCTGGAGGCTAAAGAATCTGCACCAGAAGGCTGAAGAGTCTGCAATGGAAGCTGAAGGGTTGGTGCTGGAGGCTGCCAAGTCTGCGCTGGAAGCCAGGAGATGAGGACCAAGGTGAAGGCAAAGACTGGAGCTCCCCCAAAGAAACAGAAGCAAAACTTCCTTCTTCATTTCCCCTTTATAGGATTCAGGTGACAAGTTGCTCTAGGGTGGGTCATCTCTCTTCAGTAAATCCCCTCAGCCACACTCAGAACTATGCTGGTCCAATTTAGTTGGGTGTTTCTTACTCAAGTAGACACAATCAGTTCACTATCACACCCTCTGAAGTATCCGCATCTTTCTAAGGCTGCCCATAATATTTTTATCTAATTTAGCTGCCTATAACAATGGGAACTCAATCTCAGAGAAATAATCAACATATATGCTTCCTTCACCAGGAACCATGCTATACTCATCAAAACAACAGACATTGAACTTTTGACCTCTCCCTTCCGCTCCATCCTTTGTCTCTCCTCTCTTGCTGATAAAATTCCAAAGTTCCTGAGATGAGAAATAAGTTATAGTTTTCTATATATAGCCCAGTACCTAATTCTGTGCATTACCCATGCTCCCTCCTTCCATCTCTAAGTCCACTTTCTTCAATTTTCTTCTCCTCCTCCTCCTCCTTCACTGTTATTATTATGATGATGATTATTTCATGTTTATGACATATAATGTTTACATTCATTGTGGGTATTTGGTACATGTAAGTGACACATCTTAATTTTTTTTTTACTTTCCCTTCCTTTCCCCCTTCCCCTTGTGCTAGGTCTCCTGGACTCCTTTCCATTTACAAAAGATCTTTTTGTTTCCTTCTATCCATCCTTTATTTCAATCTTTATTTGTACTTTTTTCTTAAGTTAATAAAAGAGTAGAGGTTTTTTAAACAAGTTTTTAACATATGTTGCTATATGCTTGGCTTTTTAGTTGTCGATGCTACTGACAATTATTCTGTATCCTCAAAGCATCAGTGTGGATTGAAGCCAGCACCCTGAAGAGGTTAAATGGGTGTTGTTAGACTGAGATATACCCTTACCAAGGGCACATCATAAAGAGAAAGCCACTTACTAAAAGATTTCCACATAATACTGGAAGAGACATCCATCCTAACTGATATGGAAATCTCAACACATAACACAAGAAACAAAGAAATGGATGCACCTAAATCAGACACACAAGTTTAAGTGTTGCATTGTTTCTCTTATATGAGAAACCCAATATATAATAAAGAGCAAAATAAAAGATAGATACTAAGAAGCAGGGGATAGATCTTTCTCAAAGAGGAAGAGGATCAAGAAATGGAGGGAGGGGGCTGGTGATATAGCTCAGTGGCATAAGCGCCTGCCTGGCTAGCGCGAGGTCCTGAGTTCAACTCCCGGTACTCACATTAAAAAAAAAAAAAAAAAGAAATGGAGGGAGAGAAGAGGGAAGGGAGGAAAAGGGGATGAAAAAAGAAGTTAAGATGTGTTATGCACATGTACCAACTCCCCACAAGGAATGTAAACATTGTGTGCTACAAACGTATACTAATAAATAAAAAAAAACCTCAAAAAAATACGAGAGACATGAGGAAACAAGAGGATACCTTCAAAATTGGTAATTCCCCACTAACTGGTTCCATAGGTATTGAAGTGGGTGAAATGCCAAAGAGTTCCAAAAATTGATGGTTACAGTGACCAATAAACTCAAAGAAGATATAATAAACAGCTGAATAAATCAGTTATTGAAGTGATCAATGAACTCAAAGGAGATGCAAATAAATATCAGATAGAATGAAGGAAGACAATGTAAGATATGAAGGACCATTTCAGTAAAGAGACAGGCTATTTGGAAGAAGAACCAAAGGAAATCCTGGAAATGAAAAGCTCAATAACTTAAATAAAAAAAAAACCAAAAAAAACCTCAATTGAAAGTCTCACCAGTAGGCTAGATGAAGCAGAAGAAAGACGATAAAGGGTTGAAGACAACTAAATATTTAGACAGTAATAAAGAAAAAAGAATAAGAATCCACAAGCAGAATATACAAGAGCTCTGGTATGACATTAAAAGACAAAATTTAAGACTCATATGTCTTGAGGAAAGAAAAGAAATGCAGACTAATGGCATAGACAACTTAGTGAAATTATCACAGAAAATTTCCCAAATGTGGGGCATGAGATGGATAACCAGGAAGTATTTAGAACTGGAGGTATTTAGAACACCAGATAGACCTGACCAGAAAAGAACTCCGTGACATGTCAGAGTCAAATTGCCAAAAGTTCAGAACAAAGAAAGAATATTAAAAGTGGTTATACAGAGACAGCAATCACCTACAACGGCAAACCACCAGAATAACTGCATATTTGCCAACAGAAACTCTAAAGGACAAGTGAGAGGGCTTGGAATGATTTGGTTTAAGCCCTGAAAGAAAATAACTGTCTGCCTAGACTACTGTATACTGTGAGACTATTCTTCACAATCAAAGAATAAAGATTTTTCAAGATAAGCATAAACTAAAGGAATTCATGATTAGTAAGACAACACAGAAGATACCTAAAGGAATACTAAACAGAAGATACTTAATGAACATAGAAGCAAAAATAATTAATTTTCACAATCCAAGTTCTGCAATACATTAAAAAGATTATACACCATGATCATGTTACTTTCATCCCAGGGATACAAGGATGGTTCCACATGCACAAATCAATAAATATGATACACCATGTAAATAGAATCACGGATAAAAATCACACTATCATCTCATTAGATACAAAATAGCCTTCAACAAAATTCAACATCAATTCCATGATAAAAGTTTTGAAGAAACTAGGTATAGAAGGATCTTATCTCAATATATTATAGGCTATATATAACAAATCCTCAGCCAATGCCAACACCATACTAAATGGGGAATAACTTAAAACATTTTTTCTCAGATCAGTAATAAGACAAATGTTTCCACTGTCACCACTTCCGTTTAATGTAGCCCTTGAAATTTTAGCCAGATCAATTTGACAAGAGAAAGAAATAAAAGGAAAACAGGAAAGTAAGAAATCAAAATTTCCCTATTTGCAGATGATATAATCTCGTACTTAGAAGGTTCTATAAACTCCACTAGATGAATCTTAGATCTGATAAACAAATTCAGCAAAGTGGGAGTGATATAGGACCTCCAAATGATATAGGGGAAATATTATAACTCCCAACCTGCCGGATGTCTGATACTCCGAGTTCGTGTTTCCCAAAACTGAGGAATTCTAAGGAACAATGGAGGTTAAGAGTAGGAAATATTTATTGAGAAAGATAGCTCCTGAAAGGCAGAAGGGGACCCAAAAATGGGTTTCCACAGACTCCACTTTCCAGAGGACGTTTTATAGAGCAACATCATGAGGTGGGTACAAAATTATGAGGTGGGTACGATGTGGGACAAAACTATGATCAACCAATAAGATTACAAGTATAGCCACTTAGGTAATGTCAATCCAATGGGAAAGCAAGTCATGTAGCAAGTGTACATGGAAAGAACAAGGACCCTTTTTGGAAGAGATGAGTCAGGAGGCCCTGGTACCCTTTGGGTGACTGATGTCTATCTAGACTTTGTTGGACCAGGTGATACTAATTATAATGTATTGCTTATCCCTTGGGGAGGCATGTAGGCCTGGTCATTCCATCTTATCTTGAGGCCTGGCCTTCAACAGATGGACCTCCAGTCACAGTTGTAACGAAGTCTCATCTTCTGCATTGACTCTCTGTCTGACTGCCTGGAATATTTCTACCTAACTTAGCTGCCTATAATAGGAGGATACAAAATCAATACCCAGAAATCAGTAGCTTCCTATACACCAGTAATGAATCCACTAAGAAAGAAATCAGGAAAACAACTCCATTCAAAATAGCTTTCAAAAATAAAATACCTAGAGTTCAACCTAACCAAAGAAGTGAAGAACTTCCACAGTGAAAATTACAGAACACTGAATAAAGTAATTGAAGACACTAAAGGACGGAAAGACCTCCCAGGGTCATTGACTGGCAGAACTAACATTGCAAGATGGCCATGATACTAAAAGTGATCTACAGATTCAATGTAATTCCCATCAAAATATCAATGGTATCCTTCACAGAACTAGAAAAAACAACCCCAACATGCATATGGAAACACTAAAGACCCAGAATAGCCAAAGCATTCCTAAGCAAAAAAAAAAAAAAAAAAAAAAAAAAAAAAAAAAAGCAAGGCTGGAGGCATCATAATACCCAATTTCAAATTATACTTACAAAGCCATGGTAGCAAACCAGCATGGGAAAACAAACAAACAAACAAACAAAAAAACAGCATGGGACTGGCACAAAAACAAACACATAAACCAATGGAGCAGAATAGAGGTCACAGCTGTAAACCTACACAGCCATGGCCATCTGAGTGTGGACAAAGGAGCCAAAACATATGCTGGAGAAAAGATAGCGTCTTTAACAAATGGTGCTAGGAAAACTTTGGATATCCATGTGTAGAAGATCGAAACGAGATCCCGACCTCTCTCCCTGTACACAAATCAATTCAAAATGGATCAGAGACCTAAGTAGAAAATCTGAAAATTTGAAACTGAGAAAAGAAAACATAGAGGACACAGTTGAAGTCATTCACAAAGGCAGATACTTCCTCAATAGGAGTCCAACAGCATAAAAAACAATAGCAAGAATGAACAAATGGGATTGCATCGAATTAAAAAGTTTCTGCATAGCAAGGGAAACAACAGTGAAGAGACAGCCTTCAGAATGGGAAAAAATCTTTACCACCTACCCTTCTGACAGAGGGTTACTATCTAGAATATAGAAAGAACTAAAAGGCACTTAAAAACCAAATAACCTGGGGCCAGTGAGATGGCTCAGTGGCATAAGCGCCTGCCTGACAAGCACGAGGGCCCGAGTTCGACTCCTGGAACCCACATACGAAAAAAGGGCCGGTGATATCGCTCAGCGGCACGGGCACCTGCTGGCGTGCGAGGTCCTGAGGTCGACCCCCGGTACCCACAAAAAAAAAAAAAAAAAACCTTATCAACAAATAGATGAATGAATTTCTCAAAAGAAGAAAACAGTGAAAAAATGTTTAACATCTTTAGTAACCAGGGAAATGCAAGTTGAAAGTACATTGAGATCCCATCTCACCCCAGTTAGAATGGCTCTCATCAAATATACAAAAAAATAAATAAAACACCCAAAACCAAAAAACCAAAAAAAACAATAAATGCTGGTGAGGATATACAGAAAAAGTAACATTTCTACTCTGCTGGTGGGAATGTAAACTAGTACTGCTACTATGGAAATCACTGTGCAGGTTCCTTAAGAAATTAAAAATAGGGGGCCGGTGAGATGGCTCAGTGGCTTAAGCGCCTGCCTGGCAAGCACGAGGGCCCGAGTTCGACTCCCGGAACCCACATACGAAAAAGGGGCCGGTGATATCACTCAGCGGCACGGGCGCCTGCTGGCGCACGAGGTCCTGAGGTCGACGCCCTGGTACCCACAAAAAAAAAAAAAAAGAAATTAAAAATAGCAATAACATTTCATCCAGTTATATCATTTTTTTGGTATATATTCAAAGGAATTAAAGTAAGCATACCATAGGGATACCAACAGATTTATGTTTACTGTGGCATAATTCATAAGTTAAACTAAGAAAACAGCCTCGGTGCCCATCAACAGGTGAATAGATAAAGAAAACGTAGTATATGTACCCAACGGAGTACTTTTCAGACACAAAGAAGAAGTAAATCATGTCATTTGCAGGAAAAAAATTATGGAAGTGGAGATCATCTCAATTAATTGCAGCCACTCTCAGAAAGACAAATATTGAATGTTTTCTTTCATTAGTAGAAGTTATAATGTATTAGAGAAAAAAAGAGAGACATGACAGGAAAGTAGAAAGGAGAGAAGAGGAAGAGGATTAGGGGAGGGGAAGAAATGAAGATGGGGTTAATGTGGTGTAAAATAATCAAAGTGTTATATGCATGTACAAAGATGAAATCCATTTTCTGCATAACTGATATGTACTAATAAAGGGAGTGACAAATAAATAAATAGGCTGCCATTTTCTTTTTTTTTTTTTTGTGGGTACGGGGGTCGACCTCAGGACCTCGCGCACCAGCAGGCGCCCGTGCCGCTGAGCGATATCACCGGCCCCTTTTTCGTATGTGGGTTCCGGGAGTCGAACTCGGGCCCTCGCGCTTGCCGGGCAGGCACTTAAGCCGCTGAGCCATCTCACCGGCCCAGGCTGCCATTTTCTGAGCTCTTCCTAAGAGCCAGGCAGTTGTTTAAGCATCTGCCTGTGTCACAAGGTCAGATGGGAGGAAGGAAAAAATCAGAGTGACCTGGAATTCTGGCCTAGGGCACCTAACTATGTCCAAAGAGTATTTTAATGACACCATGGGCCTCTTACTGTGTTAGGCCAGACAGACAGTATCAGCTTTGCTCTTCTCTCCTCTTCCTTATCCACCCCAGCACCTGTGCCTCTGTATATTCAGTCACTGAGGTGTACCAATTCTAACAGAGAAACATGTGTACCCCTCTTCTGCCATGGCCACCGCCTCAAGTCAGGCCCTCAACCTTCTTGCCTTTTAACCAGCCTTCACTCGTGGGGCTTTCCCAATCCTTCTGTCACACTGCTGATGGGGGCACTTTCTAGCATGGGGCCCTGACAGGACCACTGCAATAGGTTCAGGGCTTTCTGTAGTTGCAGGGAGGAAATCTCCAGTTTAAGACCAGCCCATAAGAGCAGTGCTCTGGGCGGTGACTCTGGTCCTCCATCCAGCACCCAAAGAAACAGAATAACAACAGCTTTATAACCTGTTACTTCTGGAAGGGGTAAACATCCAAGGAGTGGGCAATGAAGAAAAGTGGAACACTTAGAAGTATATTCTTTTTACCTGCTTTGACCTTCTCTACGCAAATGCCAGTGTTGTGATTCTTAAAAATAGTCTTTTCGCTTCATGTAGCACCTTTCATCAGAGAATCTCACCGAAGGAGCTCAAAATAGTCTCCCCACAGACCTGATCACCAGGCATCCCTTTCCCAGAAGTTCCTAACCACATGGGAAGAAGAGCAGAGAGCTGGCCCCCATAATTTCCTGGGGGCTTTTCTTCTGCCTCTGTAGTCTCTTCTGGCCCTGTGAAATATAAAGCAGAAAAACCCAAAATGCAACACCACTGTGCACGCACACGCGCGTGTGTGTGTGTGTGTCAGAGGGGAGCAGGAAGCAGAAAAACCAATATTTAGTAATGTTTCTCACTCCTTTAGGGAGGAGAATGGACAGGTGGAATGGAATGATTGCTCTATTTATTGCTTGGATAATATCAAAACACAAATTTTTTTAACATAAACTATCATGAGTTTAGTTTGGTGAAACTGTGTAGGTGAAACAAAACAGTAAAGTATCTTGGTAGGGCACTATACACGCAAAGACACTAAATAAGCACATCATGAATACTGTATTTATGTACTCAGAACAAGGGTTAGATGCTGGTTTTCTCAGATTCAAAGATAGAGAAGAGAAAATATTTTGAATACTATGTTATCCATAGAAGGTACTTGTATGTTTATTGTGGTTGTAGTTACATAGCTTTATGTGTTTATCAAAACTCATAGAGCTGTGCATTTAAAAAACAAGTGAACTTGACTCTATGTAAATTATGTCACAGAAAATAAGTAGAAAAATCAGTTATTATCAGAAGATGGTTAATTGTCCACATGTGACCCCCACCTCTGACAAGGATTCACTGTGACACCATCATGCACCCATAATGCACTGCACATGTACATTAACATAATCTATTTGACGGTGCTGCCAAGATCAGAAAATGCAGCAGCCCTGACTCTGCCCACGTTCCCACTTTGCTATTCCAGTGCAGGTTCAGTGGCTGATGCTGCACGTGTCCACTTAGCCGTGTTCTGAATGGCTACCTGCCTGCAAATGAACTAACTTCATCCAGAAGAAAAGGTAAAATAAGATAAGAAACAACTCCCCGCAAAGAATGTAATCATTATATACTGCAAACATGCACTAATAATTTTTTAATGGAAAAAAAAAAAGGAAAAAGAAAAGCAGACTCAGTCAGATGGCCATGCCTGACCCAGCCCCTATTTCTCCCCATCCAGGAAGGTTCATCCATGGCATCCCCTTAAATGCGTAATACCACGTTCATACCAGGAACCTCTTTGTGAGATGAAGCTAATTCAAGAAAACTGGGAGGACAAGAGCAGCAGGACAAATTGATATATGCTGGGTGGCTTGCAGGCTCAAGCTACTCAGAAGTCCTGTCCCTGGGAGGGAGGAAAGATGGAGCAGTGGACGGCATGGGCTCCCTACAAGGGCATGACTCAGGAAGCCCACTGGCTCTCAAAAGTTCCCCTACTGCCCAGATCGGGGCAGCGCAGGGAGTGGACACAGGCACCTATCAAGAGCTGCTGCTGGCCTAGGAGTTCTGAAGGCTGCAGATTCTAGGGAGGGAGCAGGAACTTGGGATCAGGGTGGGTGGGGTATGGGACCCAAGAGAAGGGCATGGTACCTAGGGGAAAGGGAAGAGTTTGAGAGGAGGCTGGGAGGGACATGGGACACAGAATCATGGGAACATGCGGCCTGGGGAGATGCAAGAGGACAGGGTTGAGCACAGGTTCCTGGGGAGGAGCACCCAATCTGTAACATGCTTCAGGGTCGAGGGTGGGATGGGAGTGGAAGGTACACAGCTGGGTCCTGCAGAAGGGGCACGGAGTCAGAAGAGCCCTCAGGGTCATGATGTACTTTAGGAGCAACGAGGAGATTCCTGGGAATGAGGCAAGAATAGGAGAGGGCCTTGGGTCCAGGGAAAGGGAGAGAGAGCCCAAGAAAGGGCTTCGCATTGGCAGAGTCACAGGGTCTCAGGAAAAGTGCAAGATCTCGGGAGCGGGCTTGGGATCCAGAGAAGACCTCGGGATCCCGGGGTCCTGGGAGATCCAGGAGAGGGATGAAGAGTGCAAGGGAAGGCCACAGAGTAAAGGAAGGAGTGTGAGAACCCGGCCGGCAGACAGGCCTCTGGAGTTGGAGTGAATGAGGTGAGAAACCGGGCGCGGGATTGGGACAGGGGCTTGGAATCTGAGGAGGAGCGCGGAGCCCAGGGAAGAAGTGCAGGGTTCGGAGAAGAAGCAGGGGTCCCAATTAGGCATGCACCACGTGCGAGGAGCAACCTGGGAGAGGGGTGCAGGGTACAGGGAAGGAATGCAGAGCACAGAGGAGCGCGGGGTCCGCAGAAGGAACTGGATTCCAGAGGAAGAGCACCGGGTCCCGGGTTTGGGGAACGGGTGGGGCGAATGGGGGCTGTGGTTGTGCCCTACCTGCGTCAGATGTAGTCGTTGTCCACGTCCCGGCAAATGTACCACAGGATCACGTAAAGAATGAGCAGGATAGCGAAAAGGAACAGAACCACGAAGATGGCCTTAGTCACTGGAGAAATCAGCACCTGCATGGTCCAGCCAAAGGGGCGCTCTGGGCACCTGGAGGAGGAACAGTGTGGTGCCGGCAGCCACCTGCACTTGTGGAGCGGAGCTCTGTTAGGGAGGAGATTGGGCCAGCCAGGATTCCAGGCGGCGCCTGCGCACTGCCTGGAGCGCCTTGGACCAAGGGCTTACCCATGGCTGGCGGAGGTAGGAGTGCTCCTGCTACTTCTCCCGTAGGTTGCAGCCAGGTGACTCTGCTTTTGGTCATTTGGAATCGAAGGAGCTTAGGGTTGACAAAGAACTGTCAGCTGTTGGCAGGGAACCTCCAGAGCAGAGGTGGGGATCTGGTTGAAGACCGGAGGATGAGGAGAGGTGGGAGGTCCCTGCCTTCCCCCCACATTTACCCAAGACATCTCTTACTCTTCTCCCAGGTGCCTGGGAAAAGTACACACCTTTTACTAAGCTTGCCTTTCCCCTGCACTACCCCATGCCTGACATTACACACAGGCATTAGCCTGAACGCAGTGATGGGTTCCATGCTGTTTGTCACTCTCCCAGGAAGGAAGGAGCCAAAAGTAGCAGGAACTCCCACCAGGCCCTCTGGATCCAATCCTGGGCCTTCTTAATGATCACCTGGGCACACCTAACATCTGCCTGGAGGAAGCCCTAGTCCTGCTCTGGCTCTTTTTTCCTGGGCTTCTTGTCCTTCTCCTCTGGGAGGATGCAAAGTTGCAGAAGTTAGGATAAGTCCCCATCTGACTTCTTTCATCTCATCTGTCCTGCAACAGTGCTCCTAGGCCAGCAGCATCCAACACGCCTGGGGTGGTTTGGGAAGCAGTATCTCACCCCTGCTGAGCCCTAGGGAGCCAGAATCTGCTTGTTACCAAGAAACCAGGGACAACCTGTGCAAATTCTTGTGCCTCTGCCTCAGGGAGTCTGTAACTCACTGAATTTGGGGTGGGGTCTTTAGAAGTCAAGCAGAATTAGGCAGGATTTTCTGAGTGAATCCTTTTTACAAGTTCCCACTACTGAGTACACAACACACAGAAAGAGCTCTTTTCAGTTCCTTGTGGGCATGATTTCCTTCAGTCCTAAGAAGAAATCTTTTCATCATTAAATAACAAAGGCCATCAAGAAAAGTTGTACTTCCTGGCTTGAAGGAAAAAAGAAAAATTAATTTTTTTCCCCACTGAAAGCTCTGTTCTTGAATTTCTCCTGCTCTCTAGGTATTTTCTCAAGTGGAGGCAGGCAAACAAATAAATCGTGATTTCTCCACTCTCCATATCAGTCCTGTGGTCTAGCTTATTGAAGTGGGAAGGAGAAGTGGCATTTTACAAATGACAATGTCAGAAAACACAATTGTCAGATATGAATGTATGTGCTGCATAGAGCAAATCACTTTCCTCTCCTAGCCCTCCCCATAAGTTTTGCCACTGCTCTTATGAGACACTTCTATAGGAAAGGCTAAGGTCACTTCCACTTTGAGGGATGTTGTATGCAATTCCAAAATTATAAATGTGAATATCTCTCAAAAAGTTTATCTCAGTTAAAGCAAGGAGTGTTTGCTTTCTTTCTCTGGTGCCAAATTTCTTCTTTTCCAACCTCTTTTTCTGAGTTTGTTTACCTTGATTTTATATATTAAATCTTTTCCAACTATGATAGCAACTTCCTTTCCCCAGTATTAGGTTAGGTCAATGATATAATCCAATTTGTCAAATGTTAAGCACCTACAGTACTGTGTACAGGATTCCCTGAGGGTGTGGGGGGAAAGGCAGCAATTGGCAAGACAGAATCTAAAGATAGACTAATAAAGTCTACTGAGGTGTGGTATCTTCTGTACTCAGATTCACATGAAGTATTCAGACAAGAGATTAAAGGGAGAGAATGTTTTCCAATGGTAGAATGAAAGAATACTTCATGGCAGAGATAACAATAAGAAGAAGTAGGGAAGGTCACTCCAGGTGGAGTGTGCCGGTTCATCGTAATTGTTAATTTGACTGGAGTACAAGACTCCTAAGAGCTTTATACTCATCAGTGGATTAATCCAACGATGTTCATAGGTGAATGTACTGTTAGGAGGTAGGACACAGTTGGAGGTGGGTCACTGGGGTTGTGCTGTTGGATGCTACATCTGTTGCTGGCATTGTTCTCTTTCTGTCTGTTTCCCAGATGCCATGATTTGATCTACCATACCGTGTCAGTCAACCATGGACTGAAACCTCTGAAACTATAAGCCAAATGAGCCATTTCCTGCTTTTAGGTTGTGTATGTCAGGCATATTGGTCACAGTGGTGGAAAGATAACACATGGAGGAAACTTCAGAGTAAAGACAGAAAAGTGTGAAGATGGTCCTATTTGAGAAGTCCTAGTAGGGCCAGTCTGTGGCCAGAACATAAAATACATGGGCACAACATGGGCAAAGGGATCTCAACCACAGATGCCAGCAGGATCCAGGCAGGGGATAAAATGAACGAAGCTACTGCACTGTGGAAGAAGTATTGAGCCCGAATAGGGGCCACATGTTATCAATGTTTCCAACTTGTTTTTTAAAGATTAAGCTATAAGTGCATATTTCGATGTGATGTCTCCCGAGTTTTAAGTGCTGGTTACTACCGTGAAAATGATGAAAGCATCTAATCCTTCTCTTCTCCCACAGGGACATACTTCTCCCTTGGAAGTCCTCACACAGGACTTCCTCTGCTGTTCCTTGTCCTCTGCACTTCCAGGATCATGCACTGTCCAGCAGACATGGTATCTGAGCCTCACAGTTGATAGACAGGGATGAGTGAAAGGAGAACGTGGGGAGAGTGACCCCTTACCTCCTCCCATTTTGGTGTTCTGGAAAAGTTGATGCAGTCCTTAAGCCTGGGGAAGAGAGCACTCAGGGTGGTTGGAACAACCAAGGTCAGGTGCTCTTCAGATTGGCAAGGGATAAGCTACTGGCAGTTGCTTTATATTTCTCTCTCCCAATCATAAATGCTATTCATAAAACCAAGATGAACAATTTATTTAATAGTTTTATGGACATATGTTTTACATGCCTGTGCCTTTACTTTCAATTCATTCAATTGTATAATTCAATGCATTTTAGCTTTAAGTATAATGGTTATTGCCAATTTTTAGTAGATGACCTTTATCAGATTGAGGAGTTTCCTTCTACTTCTAGTTTGTTCATTTATTTTTTAATCATAAAAGGGTATTATAACCAGGCATCGTGGTGCATGTCTGTAGTCCCAGCATCGTGGGAGGCTGAGGCAGGAAGATTGTAAATTTGAGTCCAGCCAAGGTAATTTAGAAAACTAGCAAGACCCTGTCTCAAAATAAAAAAGAAAAAGAATAAATAACATTGGGGATGTAGCTTAGTGCAGAGACCCTGGGTTCAATCCTCTGTAGCATAAATAAATAAATAAGTAATAAATAAATAAACAAATAAATGGTGTTGTATTTCACCAAATGCTTTTTCTGTGTCTACCGAGATCATAATATGATTTTGTCTTTTAGTCTATTAATGTAACACATTACATTGATTTTCACCTGTTAAAAAAACCTTGCATTCATTCCTGGGATAAATTCCACTTGGCCACGGTATATAATCCTTTACTTAGTTTTGGATCCAATTGGTTAATATCTGTATTCATGAAGGATATTGGTGTGTAGTGATGTGTTGGTCTGGTTTTGGTACATAAAAGTGGCCTCATAGAGCTCTGTTCACGTGTCTAGATTCCCCAGTGTACATGGGAGCTTTCTGAAGCCTATGTTCCCCCATGTATCTCCTTCCTCTGCCTCTTCGTTCCTAGGCTTTCTACTTGAGCTGGGGAATAAGTTGGTAGGTGACTAAATAAAAATACCGCAATGTTCTCTTACCAAATAGCAGCTTCATCCTTCATTCTTAATTGTTGTATTTTTAGTCATGAGGTCTCTTTCTGGAGAATGGCCATAAATTCTAACCCTCCTCTGATGGGGCTCCAGGAGATTTGGTCGTGGATATTTACAGTGTTCCTTTCAGAAGATACTTTTTTATCCTGGCTGATGGTCTAATACCTAAGTGCCTAAATGTGACCTTGTGTCCCTCTCACAACAAAACTTAGTTTTGCTGGCAAATGCTCTTGAGGCATGCATTCCATGGGTTCGTGCTATGGCTGAGGGTTGTTACTGTGGCTTACCTGCACGGTTGATGAGGGGCTATATCTGCATGTTACAGAAGGAAGTGGTCACCAGGAAGTGGCTCTGTAAGGCAGATATCTGGACTGACCACACTGAGGAACTATGAGGAGGCGAAGAACTGGAAGCTGTTTCAAAGGTGATTAAGCCCTCTTTCTCTTATGGGAAAGTTGATCGATATTCAGAATAAATACTGAGGCAAAATAAAATTATAGGAATTTGCTACACTAATTAGGCATTCCCTTGTTTTAAGTTTGTTTTGCTTTTGTTTTTAGATCCCAGAGTTCCCAAAGATGATTAAACAATTTTTTCAAACGTATTGCTTTACTAGAGGGATTGAGAAACAGAGAAAATAAACTTATACTTATTCAAAAAAGATGAATCTTAGAAAATGTTGAATAAATGAATCAGAAGAATATTTATAGTTAATTATTAATATATATTTACATATGTTAATTGAAATATAATTTAGGGAGAATGGATTATGTTAAAAGGCTAAAATTAAGTCAAAGAAATGATAGAAACAAAATTAAAGGCAGTAGTTACTTCTGAACAAGTGATCCTTTATTTGGTGCTGGATTCAGTTGGTAATGTTAGGTAATAGTAGGTAGGCAGTAGTATTAGTAATGGTATTAGTAATATTCTAGTTAGTGTTGGTGAGTTCAGGGGTGGTTTTCATTTTATTATGCTTCATAACTTATGTATAGTAATATTCTAGTTAGTGTTGGTGAGTTCAGGGGTGGTTTTCATTTTATTATGCTTCGTAACTTATGTATATCTTTTAGAACATATCAACTATTACATAGTATACATGTAAAGAACGTAGGTTATCAGATTTGGCAGACAGGAAGCTTGAAGATTTAATACAGGTGAACACATCAAATAACAAACTCCCAATTCCAAAGCATACTTAAAGCCTAGAAGAAAAGAACTGAATAGAGTGATGATATTAAAGTAGTTTAGAACATAGAATTAAACATTTGTGTTCACTAAATCAAATTCTGAGTGAGGGAGACAGAAGTAGGCGGCACTGGATATATAAACAAGGTTTTAAACTTATAAAAGAATTTGTGTGCAGTGTGCATACGTAACGCCACATCGCTGACCCTGGCATAGGTAAGGGGATCTGCAGCATGTGGTGAGCTCAGGCAATGGGAAACCAGAAAGATCTTACAGATTGAGGTAAGGCAAATATCCAGGTCCTTAGGGTCCATGCTGGGAGTAGTGTCCCAGGACAGATACGAGTCAATGTGGATTCACATGGAGAACAGGAAGAAACATATTATCTAAAGAGAAAATGTAGGTTGTGATTGATAAAGAGGACAAATATAGTGGCAGAATAGCATTATCAAGCATCAAGCCTGAGAAGTGTGAAATGATTTCAGAATAGTAAAGAAAGGCTGTGGGATGAAACTTTTGGCATACTCTCACCTCCAATCAGGGCTTATTCAAGACTGGGGCAGAGCTGAGCCTTGGGAGAGACCTCAGCGACTCCTAACTGATGGAACTTGGTTGGGGGACAAGGCTTGGCTGTCCAGATAGTGCTTGGAGAAGGGGAACAGGAAACTTTACTCAATAGCAATTTCCATGATTCATTCAATTCTGTCCCTGACTGGGCCAGACTTCTGCACTCACCCTACCCTGCTTCAAATGTCAGGCTCTTTCTATGCCTGTCATTCATAATTGATCTGTACCTGCCTTCTTTCTCTTCTTCTCCCCTCCCTCCCCCTCCCCTTATTTAGACAAGAGGAGAGTCTCTTCTCTCCTGTTTAGAAAACAATACATCAAATAGGTGAATAGATAAGAGGGGTCCATGAGGGTAGAGTAAGAGTTTAGAAATATTCCTAATTTTTGTCCCGTGTAAAGTCCTGTAGCTCAAGCCTGTATGGAAGGACTATTGCTGTCACAATGAAGTATTGGTCAAAGGAGGCCTCAAGAGCCCAAATTGTGATGCTAAAGATAGGAACCATGTATTGCTCAAGGTGGAAATCGTCTTAAGACTCACTCAAATCAAACCTCAGTCTTCAGGGCAAAGAAATAACACAAGCTGGTGTGTGGTGCACTGACACTCACTAATCTAAAAGTCCAAAGAAATCTATAAACCCACAAGAGCTACCCAGTCGGGTTGAGGCATAAACTGTTTTTGTTTTTATGTTTGTTCATACTGCAACTCATTCAAATATATTTAGGGAAGCTTTCAGATATATATGCATCACAAAAGCATAAGTAACTATTGGTTTTTAAAGGTATAATTGTACTTTTATGAATACAAGTTAAAACATTTAATATGCTCATTTAATTTAAAATTGAAAAAAACCCCAAATTTTAGTAGTCACAAGCAATGGTAAAAATGTTAACTATGGCATCAAGATATTTGTGAGGAAATTTTCTTGCACTGACTTCAAAAATATGGTTTTTCTCCGCCCAACTGCATTTGCAGGTCCACATCAACCCTTGAGTCAGCGATAACCCCTAGCCTGGAATTTATAAAATTCTTACTTTCCAGAAGAACACTCAAAGAAGTCCACAGATAAATTAAATTTGAAAAATTAGATCAGGGTAATGTTCATCTTCATTAGATTCTTGGACAGTATGTAGATTCTAAAACTGCTATGTCATTAAAAAGACAACCCTGTGAAAGGCGAAGTCCTGAGGGGCTACTTTCCGTCGGTTTCATTGCAAGCATTGGAGAAGACCGCTGTTATGCTCATGCGGTGCCTCCTTCCTCCCCAGACTGCCACCGTGCCATGGCTCCCCTGCCTTGGCCCTCATAGTCCCAGGAAAAAAGAATCATGGAACTTCTCTCTTGCTGGTTCCATGACGATGTTTCTCTATCCCTGATCTGCTCTCCTCAAGCAGCAGCTTGCGTGACACTCCTACAACGACCTACAAAGGACAAGGTGCTACCAAGAACCCTCTACAGAGAGATGAGAACACAGCTTCCATTCACAACATTAAGAGTGGAATTTAAACCTTGTAACCTACTGATTGAAGTTCTACGGTTATTTAGGAGGAAATATTTATAGATTATACTTTTAAAATTAAACATGAAACTGTAGGAAACTACACTGCTAAAACTAGCAAATAAATATAGTGACTTATTTCATAATCACTAAATTGAAGCCACAAAATGTATTTCATTAGTGAATCATTAAAGGAACTATGGCAGAAACATACACTGGACTACTACGCACCAATAAATAATGCAGACATTACAAGCTACAAAGAGACATGAAAGAGTCTTAAGGCATATTATCAAGTGAAAGAAGTCAGTCTGACAAGGCTAAATACTGTATTGTATGAATCTATTTATATATCATTCTAGAAAAGATAAGATTACAGAAATGCAAAATATATTAGAGGCTGCCAAGGGATGTATAGGACACAGGATAAGAAATGCCTAGAAGATTACTAAAACCTGCTCCTGAGTGTGTCTGGGTGTGCCACGGCAGCATGACCTTGAATATTATATCTGGTCCCTGGTCCCTTCCTCTCTGGCACTGTTCCCCTGCTCTGCTTCCCAGCCATCATGAACTGAGCAGCTTTGCTCTTCCAATTCCTTACTTCTTGCTCTTTTTGCCTTGGGGCCATTTGATTACAGACTGAATACATGAGCCAACTAACCCTTTGCTCCCTTCAGTTGTGAATGTCAGGTATTCTATTCAGCAGCGGGACAGGTGACTATTATAGTAGCCCTACTGAACTCAAACAATAGTACTATGCATTTGTCAAAACTCATACAACTTTACAGCACAAAGAGTGAGCCCTGATGCAGGCAATTTTAAATAATATGTAAGATGTGGGCAACCACGGCATAGAATATAGAATGTCATCAAAAAGAAAAAAAAAAACCTAAATGTATTACGCGTCTATTCACAATGTCAGGGAAGCACATGGAATAAGATTATTGATCTCAATAATGGGAGAAATGAGTGGCGTCTGTGGGACTCAAGATCAATGATACAATAAATAAACATTGCACTCT
The DNA here is from genome assembly GCA_028451465.1 of Erethizon dorsatum. Classification (NCBI taxonomy): domain Eukaryota; kingdom Metazoa; phylum Chordata; class Mammalia; order Rodentia; family Erethizontidae; genus Erethizon; species Erethizon dorsatum. The sequence continues at coordinate 134,192,760 of CM051842.1, forward strand.
AATTGAAAAAGGTGTTTCCTATAAGGGTATAGGAGTGGGTTCAACAAATCTGAATCTGCTATTCCTGAATACTGGAAGAGGGTAATTAGTTAAATGGAGAATGGAAGGCAGGTGGGGTCCTGGATTCTCTCTGATAGACTGGGAGGCCATAGATAATCCAGAGGAGGTGGCCAGAATGATCTCTGTAGAAACAGTTAATAGCTGGAGACATCAGTATAAGCTCACATTCAATTAATTTAATATAGTAACAGAAGTTTACATATATAAATGGTTATAGATCTGTGTACATACACATGTTGTATACACATATTTATTCATGTGGCATCAGTAGAGAAGGCTGATATCTGACAGTGCCCCAGTAGCAATGATCACTGGTACCATCCAAATGTAGAATGCTGCAACCTTTCTGAATAGAAGGAACCAGAATTCCTTGAAGAAATGCCTAAATTTAGTACTAGGGAAGGCCATATACAAGATGAACCTGGAGTAGCACCATGTAGCCTTAGAAGATAAGGGGCAAAGAGTATGTTAAAAGACACCTCCATGTTGCATTCAATGATATCCAGAGTATAGAAAACTGGACAGAATTCAAGTCTTGTTCTTAAAAAAAAAAAAAAACAACTGAAAATGATTGCAAGGAAAAAGAGATTGTGAAGAGGAAATCTGTAGATGAAGATTTACAGGACATAACAAAAATTATGTGTATGAGTTTGCATATGCATTCAAAGAAGCTACTTCAAAAAGTATAAGTGTATCAGAAAAGTATTCAAAATAGTTGGATATTTAATGGTCATTTATGCATTTTTTTAGAAATGATAACACTATTTGTCTTATTTTTAAGAAGTCCTTAACTTTTAGAAATGTATGTTGAAAAATTGAGAGGTGAAATAGTGGGATGCTTTTCATTTGCCCTGTATTCCTCCAGTGGCTGTGATGTAGGTAGGTGGGGAGACTCCATGAAACCAGATTTGTATGTACAGATGTATTTTAGAAATGTACACATAAAATACACATTCATTCTGCATATGTAATATATGCACGTATACACAAACTCATATGATCGTGTACCTATACATACATATAGTCTACATAGATCCTTTATACACCATCTCTATCGATATAAAGTCCACATATACATTTGGTAGAGTTGTAAAATAGCTTCTTGTTCCTAAGTGAGCATTGGAACGTGATAACGATGCTCTGGACTATGAAAAGTTAGATTACTTCACAGAAACAGGGCTTGCCCCAAGCTCCTGCCTCTGTTCACCCTCTTCCCACTCAATATCAATCTTTTAGAAGGAGAGGGTGGGGAGGTCAGCCTGTGACTGGTGACAAGACTTCATAGAAGGATGTGGTTGTCCTTGAGGAACTCACCACGGAGACTTGGTGTGACAGGACACACTCAGATAAGCAGGAATGGGGGTTCTGGTTTTGCCAAGAACAAAGGTGAGGTCCCAGAAGGAGGATGGAGGGTATCCCCAATTAGAGAAGCCCCAAGAGGACATCGCTGCCCCGGTATCAGATTGGTATATCCCAGGAGTGGAGCCGGGATGCGCAGCCCCCTAGCTTCCACAGGTGAGGCTCTGAGAAAGGTGAGAACCCTGGTCACACAGGCAGAGGCCTTGGACTCCAGAGCTATGATTACTGTACTTACAGAAGCTGGGCCCAGCTGGGAGTCCAGGGAAACCCCAGACAGGGTGTAACTTTACCTTTCAGTAGGTATTTTCTAACTTTTGAGGTTTTAGAATTCTGTACATTCTTTACAAAATATTTCTGCGGATGTATGACTCGAAAATATTTTTTTTGTTGTGTAGTTTCATTTTATTCTATATACAGTGTCTTATCAGAGCAAAAGATTGGTTTAATTCCAATTTGTTCTTTTCCTGCACGAAAACTGTTTTTAGTGTAATTTATAAGACTTCTTCCCCTAACTTCAAGGCATTAAATTTTTCTCATATGTTCTTCAAGTGTATTGTAGTTTTTTTTTTTTTATTTAAAGCTTAGATCTGTAATCTACTTTTAGGTAATTCCTTTGTAAAGTGCGTGGTTTCAGTATAGGATTTTTTTTAAACTTACAGATGATCAATTGTTACATAACCCTTATTGAAAAGATGAGCAGTTTTCAAATGAAATGTCCACAATCCTTTGTAGAAACTGCCTTGGCCGTACTCACATGGGTCTATTCACAGACTCCCCATTCTGCTGAATGAATCTATAGGTGTATTCAGTAAACAATCCCATACTTACTAGATTCTTGCAGGCATATCATATAACTTCCCATTGCTATGATTGCCTCATGTTTATGCCACATTCTCAAAAATTTTTTTGGCTATACCAGTTCTTTCACCTTTCTGTAAGGTTTTGAACCAGCTTCTCTATATCTACAAAAACAAACAAACAAACAAAAACACCAAGCTGCCAGGCCTGGTGGTTCATGCCCGTAATCCCAGCACTTGGGAGACTGAGGCAGGAGAATTACCTTGAGTTTGAGGCCAGCCTGGACTACACAGTGAGTTCAAGGCCAGCTTGAACTACATAGTACTCATTTCCATCTGAAACTTCCTAAGCACAGCCAATACTTTCTGTATTCCTACTAGACTTCTGGTTTTCTGAGCCATGAGCAGAATCACCCATATAGCTCTGCTTACAATATTCCAGGGATTCTCTAGCTGGTATCTCCAAACCTTTCCAAATTCCTCCTACAACCAGTTGCAAATGCTTCTGAATAACATGGTCAGGTGTAGTCACAGCAATGACCCTACATCTCAGTAAAAATTGTCTGTATTAGCCAGCTTTTTGTCACTTTGACCAAAATACCTGACATATTCAATTTAGCTCACAGTTTCAGTTGTTTCATTCCATTATCATCTAGCTCCAAGACACAGACATTTCAGTGGAAGGAAAGGGCAGAGGAAAGTTGCTCACCTCATAAGAGGCAGAAAACAGAGAAAGAAGGTAGCCAAGAAAAGTAACCAAGAAAACAAAAATCCTTCGAAGGCTTTACCCCAGTGACCTACTTCTTTCAAGAAGTCTCCATGTTCTAATAGCCCACTAGACTATGAATTTGTCAAAGGATTAATCCACTTAATGCATATAGTGACCCAATGTTCCTATTACTTCTCTAGGTACCAGGTCTGAATACTACTGCACTGGGGATCAAGCACTCAATATATAAATCTTTGGGGAAACTTTCTGAATTTAAGTCATAGCACATGTATATACCTCATTTTATTATCCATTCATCCATCAAAGAACACTTGGGTTACTTTCAAATTTTAGTAGAGTGAATAATGCTGCTGTGAAAGTGGGTTACAAATATTTCATTCAGCCCTTGTTTTCAATTATTCTAGGTGTATATGCAGAAGTGGGAAAACTGGGTTATACGGTAATTACATTTTAATTTTTCCGAGGAATCTTGTATTGTTTTCCATGGCAGCTGTATCAGCACATGGGTGTCAATTTCTCCATACCTTTGCAAACACTTGTGATATTTTGTTTATTTGTACTGATTTCTTTTGCAGTGTCAGGACTGAACATGCAAGGAAAGCTCTCTATCATCTAGCTACACTACAAGGCTTTATTTTCTGTTTTGTTTTAATTCACACTTGCTATTTGCACATAATTATTTTGTAGAATATATAATAATTTAATGAATGTGTGCAATAATCAGGATACTTGGCAGTTCCATCTCCTTAAGCATTCATAGTTTCTATGTTTTGAGAACCTTTGGACTCTACTTTTTTATTTGTTTTGAATATACTATAAATTGTCATAGACTATAGTTGCCCTACTGTGCTATAGAGCATTAACGTTAATTGGACCTATCTCACTGTATGTTGTTACACATTATGTAAAATATCCTGACTGCCTCCTAAACTTTCTATACCCTAGTGATCACTGTTCTACTCTCTTCCATGAGATGAACTTTTCAGTTTCCACAAACGAGTTTTTGTGTTATTGCTCATATTCTGGGACTTTGCAGAAGACTGAGATTAAGGATGATGTTCTAATTATTTTGTGGAGGAAATTTCAAGACAGTCCAACATTCAGGCTGTGGCATGGGTACTGCTGGATGCTTTTAGCCAGGTTTAGAGTGAGAATTAGGAACCAAAGGCAGAGTGAAAAAAAATAGAAAACTTAAATTTTGGCCCAGAACGAACCATGTGTAAAGTTAAATTCAAAGCGGGTACAGAGGCAGGAGATTAGGGCATGGAAAAAATGCTGGACAATAGAATGTGACCTGTCAGTCACAGAAAACTGTTAAGTCATGGCTGGGATGCATGCACAGAACAAGTTCTGACAGTCTGGTTCTGATGCTGAGAAAAGATATACAAGACAGCCACCATTGACTCAATGAGGACTGTTCCCTCTTGCTTTGTGGTGGCCCATCCTGAATGCAGAGTATATCTTCACATTTCTTCTTTTGGTACTTCATTTCTTTTCCTTCTTCTTTTACCTTAAATAAACATTGCATCCTCAAGGTCATTGATTGTCTCGTTCAATTCTTTGAATGGGACAGTAAGAGTCTGGAACAACTGGAGACTCTAGAATACAACAACAGTGTAGTTACTGAAGAGATTTTCACCTTTAATAAATTGAGTATTTTGTACAGGAACAAGAAGAAAAATGCATCAAGGCATCTTAGAAGCCAGTAAGACCCCAACCATCACAAACTTCAGGGTGCAAAATGTCTCAGTCTTTCACTTGAGAAGAGGGCCACTGGGGTCCCTGATCATGAAAGGCCTCCTAGGGAATTGGTCCCCCTAGCTTCATTTCACTGTGATCATCTATACAGGCATTCAGAGGCCTCTGCATCCATAGTCCAAGAGGGCATAGCTATTGCTCCTCCTGATAGCAGACCTTAGCATCATCTACATGAAGTTAGGTTTACTCATATGTACATTGCAAGAGTTGTAGTTTCAAGAAAGCTCCCATTCAGATGTGAAATGAATTTCTGGTAGGCCTGGCAAGGAGACTCTGAGAGGGGAGTGCATAGAGCTGTGGAAATGAAGCCAAAGTTGTAGTGGACACCCCAGGAAGTTGGAGATGCCTAGAATTTGGACTATCTGGTGAGGAAAGCTGCATATTGCTAATGGAACTAGTTGAAGTGAGAAGCCATGTGGACTGTAAGCAGCAAGTCCATAGAGGTGGGGCTGCCCATGCACTTTGGAAATAAAATTTTACCACTGTGTGCCCTGATGCCAGATGTGGACCAGAGGACTTAAGCCCTGAGCTTCACTCTTGTTTTGGCCCAGTTTCTTTCTACTCCTCTATTTGGTGGTTAGAGTGGAATACTAACTTGATTCACATTGGGATCTGCCCAGGGATTAGTGAAGCACACTTCTAGGCGTGTCTGGGTGGGTCATTGAGGCACATACTTGGGGCTAGATATGGTTTTCTTCCTCTTCCTCTTTGGCACTGTTCCTCTGCTCTGCTTTCCAGCTGCTATGAATAAAGCAACTTTGCTCCACTACACCCTACAGCCATGATGCTTCTGCCGTGGAGCCAGCCAACCAGGAATGCAATCCCCTAAAACCATGAGCCAAATCAAACCTCTTCTCCTTAAAGTTGTGGGTTTTAGGTATTGTGTCTCAACAATGAGAAAGTTGACTGAAACAAACCCCAAACCACTATATCTAGTTCACTTTCTTACTAGGATATCTCACAGGGCTCACTCCATAGTGACGATTGGTACTACTGAATGGATACCAAGCACGGTCAGCAAAAGAAAAGGTAGAAGTCTTTCTAAGGGGAAGTCCAGGGAAATCAGAAATGTGTTTCCATAACTATCTCTTCTAGAGTCACACATAATGCATGCCGTTGCCCCACAAGAAGTAGTGACCACACATGTAGAACATTGCCAATGAGTGGAGCTCATTAAACCCTCTGTTCCCAGCAGTATTCCTGAGGGTGATCATGTAGACAGTTTTGTGTGGCATGAGTCAAAATTCCAGGCTCTAGGGAGGAAAACGAGTGATCAGTATATTACTAGCATAAACAGTTTCAGGGAAATGTGCCAGTTTTTTTTCAGTTCTGACAATGGTACAATCCCCTCACAAAATTCTAGTTTTGAGAAAGCACCTGAGGACCAACACTGAGATCAGGCTTTCCCAAGAACAGCAGGGAGTCATGTCATGTGAACATTTTTTTGCACAATGTACACCTTCCATAAAGAGGTCTTTACAGAAAAACTATTTCAGTAGCACATGACACAGCAGGGTGGAACCAAAACGCGGTATTGCTCTTAGTTATGCCTTTTAGAAGTCCTAGATTTTATCAGTTAAATGAAACCCCATTATCCATAGAAGTCTATCTTAGAAAGCCAAGTGCCTCCCTTCTAACATTTTAGTATTGACCTCTTTTTACCAGGCTGGTGGTATCAACTCAGGTAGAACCCAACACTGGGCAGTAAATTGGAGTTGACCTGAAAATCCTCCAGGCCTAAGTCCTTGGCTAAGGCAGAGCTCCAGAGCTAAGGGAGGGTCGTGACAGCCAGTGTACTTATTCCAGGACGTAGGCTAGGGCCTAAGAATGAGAACAAGAGGAAGGAAGCTCTGCTAACTCAGAGGGACAATGAGGAGGGCTCCAAGGGTAGGTGGCAGGCTAGGTCACATAGCCAGTGTTGCCTTGTGGCTGGTCCTAGGCCTTTGGGCCCCCTAGTTAAGAGTTTGTCACTGTTCTCCAGTACTTCATGGCAATGCAGAGGGTACAGTGAGTCAAGAGTGAAATCATGTTTCCTCGGGCTCACTGGTCCTTGTACCAGCTGTGATCTGCTCCTGTTGCCTGACCTTGATGATGCCATTCATCAGATAGCATTGCAGAACGGCCACCCTTGGGGACCTTTGGTGCACTAAAGAGAAAACCAGTCATTCCTCTCAAAGGGGTTTGCCCGTGCTATGTGTCTCACAGATCCTGTCTTAATGGAGTCCAAAGGTCCTAGAGTTGAATTTGTGGAACAGTGTTGCTGGGTCAGGTTAGGCTGGATTTCCCATTACATCTTTTGTTGAATAGACCAATGTCCCCACTGTGCATATTACTTCTTCAGGAGAAAGGATGAAGCTGCTATGTTACACTCCTCATCCCAGTGGATATTCTGTGACTCATAAAAGAGTGGAGAATATTAGGTAAGGGTCCCATAGAAGCCACAGGACATGTTTGTCCAGATCGACTTCACTAAATACCAGCTCTTTGCTGAATCCCAGAGATCTGGTTTCTTCAGTGCTTTTCTTCACTGTCATTCCCAGCCCACCCCAGGGCCCTGTATTAGTCACTTTCCTATCACTGGGACAAAGTAACCAATACTTGCAATTTAAAGGAGGAGAGTTTTTTTTTTTTTTCATGGTTTCAGTGGATTCAGGCCATGATGTGCTGGCTCCAAGGCAGAAGTGTCATGAGGAAATGTATAGTGAGGGACAGCTCCTCACCTAGTGGTAGTCAGGAAGCAGAGCAGGGGAGCAGCATCAGGGAGGAAGGAGCCAGGAAGGATACATAGTATCCAAGTCATGGCTCTATGACCCACTCAGACACATCTGAGAGTGTGCCTTGCTAATCTTCTAGGTGTTTCTTATGCAATCAAATTGACCTCTGATAATGGTTACAGTTCCAATCCCTTTATATTAGTGGTTAGCGGAGTTCATATGCTAGCGCTACAGTTCAGATGTTGAAAGTCCCAAAACCCAGGAAAACGATGGAAACAGCAATCCTTTATCAGCTCCCAAGGTTTAGATGGTTGAGGTACATTATTCCCCTGGCTCACCAGGCTCTCTGGCCTGGCCTTTCTAGATCCTGCCTCCTACTCTATGACCCAAGACTTTGAGCTACTTTGTTCTTTTGTTCTCCCGGGAACATGTACTTGTGATGTTCCTACTCCCAGGGTTAAAATGCTTCTCCGACCTGCCTAGACCATTTCTTCAACCCACTGAATTCCTCCTGAAAGGTTGAAGAAAAACTAAAATACCCTCCCTCCTCGAGGAAATCTTCCTTGACTCCCCCTCTAGCAAAAGGATGACTTGAGACACACATTATCTGTATCTTCATTGCTACGTATTTCTCCTCAGTCTACTTTTAATCCCAGCTCAAATTTGTCACCCACACAGAACTGTAAGGGCTGTGAGGTCAGGCACACTCTGCTTCATGGTCAGTACTGTGCATCCAGAGCCTAGGAAGGTACATAGGACACAACAACCTGTCCCTTAAATCTGGAAGCAAAGAACGAATGAAGGCAAGATGAAATATCTCAGGGGTTGGAGGGCATTCCCCGTTCCCCTCTGTAGTCAAGAACAGAGGCAAGAGTGGGCAGCTTCTAGGATGAAAGCACAATGGTCTTGAATAGAACCAATCCAAGTGTGGAATGCCTGTATCTATGCTGGTGTATGTGGGGAGCGGCTGAAGCTGGAAATTGATCACACCTGCGCTCCTGCTCCACCTCCCCAGTGAGACTGGCCAGATGGGCCAGACAGAACAAAAAGCAACAAAGAAGCAACAAAGAGCCACGGGCGAGGTGGGCTATGTAAACAAGATGTTCCAGCCCAGAGAACATTTAGTCCCAAGGCAATCGAGCAATGGGTTGCTAGGCAAAGGGGTGTCACATGACACCAACTTGCTAAATGTATAAATAAACAAACTGCCTTGGTTGAGCAGTTCCTTTCCTCCCATCAGGAGAGAGGGCTTTACCTGACCTCAGCTTTTTGTCTCTTTTTTTATTTCTCCATCCTCTCGCCGTCCTTCACCTCCCCCCACCCCCGGAACTTTGAGAGCTGTACGGGACTCAGCAGGTGTACACGTGTTAGAACTCAAAACTGTGTACCCAAAGCACAGTCCATTTTACCACCTGATCATTCATAAAAGAGAAAGAGACCAGGGAGAAGGAATGCCAGAAGGCAAAGGAGCAGAGAGGATAAGATGCTGGGTTGGATCCCTTTAAGCCTCCACCTACACACCATGGCACACAGATTACAAATGATATCTGAGAGGATCCCTGCCTCATGGCCTGTGAGCTCCACTGCATGGAACCCAGAGGCCTGCCCTTCTGGAAGTCTGGGGGGTTGTACCCAGATCCCAGCCCAGGCTAAGCTTACTGCTTGTGCCCTAGGAGAGTCAGCATCAAGCTGACCGTCCCCTGTGACACAGAGAGAAAGAGTGGACCTAGGGAAGTAGTTTTGAGGGGGGCCCATGGGTTCAGGCTGTGTCCTGCCCTGGACCTACTGGTGCGTACCTCTGCCCAGATTCCAGAGGGTGACAGAAATCCTTCGGTGAGAAAATGCTCTCTGTCACCCATGACTTCATCCTGGGTCCGGGAGATTGGAGAAAGAGAGCTTGGCCTAGGCACTCCAGGTTTTTGAGGATCACTAGAGGAGAGGTTCTCACCCTGGGGCACCCATGGGAGTACTTGGAGGGCTGGGTAGAATGGTACTCTGGGCCCAACAGTGTGCCACAGTTCCTGATTCAAGTGGCCCGGGCTGTGCCCAACAGTCACATCCCTCACAGGGCCCTGGGCACACTGTCACTGCCATTCTGGTCCCCACTGTCACCACCCCAGAGCTGGAGGTCTTCATTCTTCCCCTTTATGTGCATTCAGCCCTGCTCAGTCCTCATGCATGAGGAAGCCAGCTAATGCATTACCTCACGCCAGTGAAAGTTCTTGTTCCTGAAAGATAAGCAGCAGGAAAGCCGAGAGCACCACGTCTCAAAAAGGATATTCTTGTTTTTCAGGGTGGTTTGATATTCGCAAAGATTTCTGCCAGTTTCAGCTTGAGATCTTCCCATTTTTGAGAGAATATGGCAACATCTCATACGACCTCCACCACGAAGATAATGAAGAAACGGAAGAGACACCTGTTCCGGAAGTTCCTAAAATCACTCCCATGTTTCGCAAGAAGGCCAGGGTGGTTATCACCCAGAGCCCTGGGAAGTACGTCCTCCCGCCTCCAAAACTAAATATCGAAATGCCAGACTAAAGGGCGCTGGTGGACCAGAGCACAGGTACCTGGGACGCACACCCTCCCCACTTCCTCTGCACCTGCTTTACCCCAGACCAGAATGGAGCTGGGCCTCCAGCGATGACCCTCTCCTATGCCGTTTGCATTCAGTACTGATCAGCCACCCAGCACACTGTGAGGCAGAGGTGAAGATGGACCTGTGGTGCGTGAAGTGAAGGATATCAGGGGGAGGGGCATGAGAGAGATGGCGGAACCAGCTTCCTCTAGTGAATGTACCGTTCGTGTGCTACCCAATCAGAGATGGCTGCTTGGAGATGGCAGGAGCATCTGAGTCCCAGGGTCGCACACCAACATTTTTACCATGATTTGTGGGATATGGAAATGGCTTCTTTTTGGGAAATCTCAACAGAAACTTCTGCCCTGCTATTTTTAAACCCTCCAGCATGACTGATGAAGAAATGGAGACCCCGTAATGTCTGAAGAGAATTAAAGTGCATGTGGGCATGCTGTCACACTGTCCCAAAGATTCTGTGCACTGTACTGTATCCTCTGCCATGCATGGTCAAGAAAATAAATGAAAATGTCTTTGCACCATGACTGCAAGCTGTAAGCCTGCCTCTTCCTTCTTCCCCACTGAGCCCACCGGATGTTCCAGGCCTCCAATTCCCTGCTGCTTTGCCTCTGGTGTCTCCCTTATCCAGCTGCAGTCACTTACAGAGATGGTGAGGCCGGGGTCTCTGCTTCATGTTTCCCCCAAGTCTGGCCGTTATAAGAATGGGAGGGGTACCATCGCATTGCCTAGACAGTTGTTTGTGAAATGTAGGTGTGATACCAAATGCTTGGAACATTCTTACATTTCTGTTTTTGAAATTCAGCTATCTCTTTGTTTTGCTTGGTTGCAGGAGTTTTTGTGGGTACCGGGGGTCGAACTCAGGACCTCGCGTGCCAGCAGGTGCCCGTGCCGCTGAGCGATATCACCGGCCCTTTTTTTCGTATGTGGGTTCCAGGAGTCGAACTCAGGACCTCGCTCTTGCCAGGCAGGTGCTTATGCCACTGAGCCATCTCACCGGCCCAACAACTGCTTATTGAGTCTCCTACAATCCTGCCAAGTTAAGGGTCAGGGAAAAGTCCTTTTGTTGTAATCACTCATTAATTATTTTAAAGGGCGTGATGTTCTCAGCATCAGAAAACTGTTAATGTTTTAAAAGATAAAGTTACAGGAGTTGTGATAAGGAAGTCTGGTCTCTGAGTTTACCTGAAAATGATAGTTTACATTTATACAGCACTCCACAGCTTATAAAGCACATTTTTACACAAATATCTCTTGCTACCCACATCTGATCTGTTCCAGAAGGGATGTCAGAGAGATTTGGGGATCCCAGTACCCCATGATCCTGTCACTTCAAATGGAGAATATACTAATGTGTCTCAGCTTTTCCAATGACTTCAACACATTAGGCATATACAGTTATATTATTTCAGAGATCTATTCATTCTGACTGCTTTATTGCAAGAGCAAATATCCTTAATATATTAACAGAGCAATGTTGATAAACATGGACTCTGAATTGAGAGTACTTGAATTTCTATCTCTGATCTGCCATTTACAAGTGTGACCTTGAAGAGTTTACAAAGCAGCCCAAGTCATCTCATCTATAAACTGTTCACAATCACATTTCGGATACTGGATTCATTATATGAAGAAGATTATTAATCAACACATACCAAACATGGAAACGTCTTTGGCACATAACGTCCTCAGAAATGTTGGCGAGTATTTTTATTATATCACAGTTTCTCGTACATGTGACTTGGGACACTTAATACAGTTTTCTTAAAAGTTTATCAACTCTGTCCCTGACTAAAGGGACAAGATATAAAAATTACCAGAATAATGGCATCTATTTGCGGTCAGTGTTGAAAGAACTCATGGAATTTTCAGTCTCTTCTCTAACTTCCCCAAGATAGTGATACATCTCACCTGCATCATCGTACAATCCTGTAAGAATAACTAGCCCTTCTGAGCAGAGTCCAGTTATCATTTAGCAGCAACATATAGTAAAAATTTTTATTCTCTTCAGGCATATGGAATCACAGTGGTAAACAAAACCATGATTTTATTTTAAGGTTTTGTTTAAAGGACAAGCATCCCACCCAACTCTGAAAGATGGGTCTCCATAGGAGTCCAAGCTTTCATCTGTCTTCCAAGGAAGGAATGTTTTTCCAGACTTATGAGGCTTAGTCACAAAAATAGTACTGCAAATTTCATGATATTTCATTATAAAATGTTCATATTTTCATTAATTCTAGCCTTATAAATATGGAGTATGTTGTAAAATGTTTCCAGCCACATACTCAAAAAATTATCATAGGAAAATTAAGAGTGTGAAGAGAAACTATTTCTTGGCTTTTTAGAACATGTAGTTCCATAGTGTAAGATACTAAGGGAAAGCAGAAATGTTAAAGACTCATGGACAGGAGATACCATTTAAAATTTCAGAGCTGTGGTAGATACTTGGCTAAAGTATGGGAAAATGTGGGTTACCTGAATTGAAAATTCTATGGCCCCTTTAGAAATGTTAAATATTTTCCAAAATATCAACCAAGTATACCAATGATATTTCTCCACTCATGCATTTCACAGTTCTTGGTTCACTTCTACAATAAACTCAGGGAAAAATAGAAACCCAAATAAGCAAATGTCCAGCTGATCCCAAGTTTTATGGGTCATTCTTGTACTCTAACACAGAGCTCTCACTGGTATTCTGTAGGTATCTGTACATACAAGTGGCATTTGCTAATTTTATTTACATCCATTTCATCTAAGGTAAAATGTGTACTAATTAAGTTTTAAAAGAATAACTAGAAATAGGCACAGTACATGTTAACACTAAGAAAAATATGTAATGATAGTTCTGAACTAAACTTCTCTTTTGTTACTCCCATGAAATGCACCCTTTACTTTAATTAGTTGAGTTCATTTGAGGACTTGAGCTTTCCAAACACATAGCGTTTCAAGATTCTTAAGTGGCATGTTATTTTTTAATTTATTTTTCAAGATAGGATCTCACTAAGTTGCCCAGGCTCGCTGTAAACTCAGAATCCTTCTGTCTCAGCCTCCAGAGTAGTTGGGGTTGCAGGTATGCACTGCTGTGCCTGGTTGAAGCGACATCTTTAATCATCTAAATCAGAGTGTTGGACTGCATTACTTTCAGCATTACTTGGGAGACTGTGTTCCTACAGGCATGGTGCTTTAGGAGACATGGAATGGACAGATGCCATGAATCTGGCTGAATATTTAGGGAACAATAATGTAGATGGATCATTCTTTAAAATCACTGGGCAAATCTTCCTTTTATTTCTTTTTAAAATTTTGCACCTGGGTTTTGGAAAAGGCATCAAATTGTGTCAATTTCATTGTTCAGTATTCTGAAGAAAGATGTCAACTTTTGTGATTTTAATGTAAAATTTTTACTTTAGCGGAGGACTTTGGTTCACGTAAGGAAATTGACACAATGTGATGCCCTTCCAAGCGCCCAGGTAAATTAGCACCATGGAGCATCAGAAGAAACACAGAAAATATCACTCCACTCTGATATCCAGTAGTCTCCACATTTTGTGGACCACACATAACTGCATCAAGAAAACAAGCACACCAAACATCTGTGTTTGATATTTATCGATGAGTATTATAAAGGAAACTGTGTAGCTATTTTTGTGCTAATATTTTATTTTATTAGAAAACATTCTGGAGAATGTGAACCCTTCATAAACACAAGCTGAAAGATGTTTCACTAGTACCTTCTCACTAGTGAGTGAGGTGTGTCACTAGTATCTACCTTATCCTGCTCACACTCACCTAGCACAACTCAGTCTAGGAGATCAGGTGCAGGACAGAAGCTCTCTGTCATCAGCAGGGGATGTGGGAGACCCTTCTTACGTATGGTTTCTGGGAGTGACAATGCTGAGAAGCCATAACAAAGACCACTAAATATTTCAAAGATGTTTCAAAAATTGTACAGATTAAATTCCCCAACTACACAAGATTATACTGAAAAATCTCACGACATTTATCGATATTTTAAATGCTAAGAATTAAGGAAAGGTTGAAGGGAGAGAGGGGAATGGGAAAAAAAAGAATTAAGATATATCATGTACAGGTACAAATTCCCTACGATGAATGTTATCATTATGTATATCTGAAATGTACCTATAAGTTAATTTTTAAAAAATTAAGGAAAGAAGTTCTATGTAACTTTTCAAAGAAAAAAATCATAAAACAGCTAGAAATTATTTTGAGCTAAATGAGATATCAAAATGTCTATCATAGTTGCAGCTCATCCTACATTTAGGTAAGTATATAGTTTTAGCTGCTTATATGAGGAAAAAGGGAAATTGATTTATTTTAAAATATTTTTATTATAGCAGTTTTTCAAAAGTGGGCAACAAAAGCAAAACCAGGGCGGCATTTGAGTTTATTTTTATGAAAGTAATGTTGCAAAGTCTAGTTCAATGGAAATTGTTGCACTTCCTAGTGAGTTCCCAAGGTGCTAGTGATAAATTTTTGATTTAACTTTACTCTTGGCATGTTTCAACCTTGAGGATAGTTTTTCGCAAATGTGCACACTGCCAAAATGTGATGACTTGAATCAGGCATGATTGTGAGGGGAGGGATATTTTTCTCTGGGAGATGGGGGTCTCTTAAAAGTCTAGTAAAGACACATGATCATATTTTCCTTTGAGTGGAATGTCTGATTGCAACTATATACATTCCAAAAATTAATAAATTAGCAACCATTTATTTTTCTAGTATGAGCTATGTTGTATATGTAATTATAACAATATCATGAGCAAAAATCTAATACCTCTTTGTAGTTCCTATATCACTGCTGTTAAAAATGCATTTCACCTTATTAAATTATTTAATGAAATAACACAACAAGCCCAAGCTTAATAATTAGATAAAAATTTACATATCTGCTTAATAATGCCTATCTTCACAGGCACATGCACATATCTAGTAGATTGAAATACTATTATCAATAATTTCTGAGTTTTACTCACCAAGTCACAAAAGAGCAAGTAATGGCTGGGTTTCAAATTGGCTGACTGATGGGTACAAGAGGCCGCGCAGTCCCCTACACAGTGGTCAGTTGTCACCTATCCAGTCTGTGCTAGAGCACTGGGCAATTGAGTCATGAAAGATATTGCTAAAAATCACATAACAGGGTTAAAAGATTCAATATTGGAGAGCCACATTACTAGCTGTCCAGGTCCCCATGTAGTTGGCAGGCCACAGCTTAGACACACCTGATTTAAGGTAAATTACACATGCTGTCAGGTTAAGAAGCTAGAAAAGAAGAAAAAAGTACATACAAACAAGAAGAAACTAAAATATTTAAAGTGGAAACCAATAACATAGAAAGGGAGGAAAACCATAGTGAAAACTGAAATGATCCCATTCAAGTTTGGAAGAAGAGGGTAAGTAGGGGGCATCCTCATCTTGTTCCTGATCTTGGAGAGAGACTTTTAGGTTTTGCCCAGTAAGGATGGATGGCACTGGCTGTGCATTTGCATTAAATAGATGCCCTTTTGTCAGGTGAGAGGGTTACCTTTGTTTCCTAGTTTGTTGAATGTTTTTATCACAAAAAGGTATTGGGTTTCCTTAAATGCCTTTTCCACCCCCACTGAGATTATTGCATACTTTTGGTTTTCTTTGCTTTTTTCTATCGGTACTGTGTATCACATTAATTTTGTGTGATGGAATAAGCTTGCATTTCAGGGATACATCCCAGTGTCATAATGTGTACTTAACTTATGTGCTGGTTTTTGTTGACTAACATTCTGTTTAAGGTACTTGCATCTATATTCATAAAGGGCATTGGCTTCTTAGGTGACTGGAGAGAAGGGTGAGGCCCACCAGGTGGTATAAGCTGCACCAGACGCTACCCTATGTGGGCCAAGGCTGACCTCCCACATGGATCCCATATTGTCACACCTGATGGAAGAGGAGAAGCTAGAGGGACAAAAGCACCTGTGTGTGTAGGTGGAACACAACAGATGGACAGAGTGTGTCTGGTGCAGCCCCAGCTTGCTGAGTGGAGCCCAGTGGATGAGCAGATGGAGGAACAGGGACTGAAGCCTATTTAAGGTGGTAGGTGTTGGGACAGGTACAACTGCTTGGGAAATCTTGTCCTGCATCACCTTTGAAACTTGCGCTTTGGGACTCAAAGGGAAAGTGGAGCCCTTGGCCTCCCCACCTGGGATGTAACCACAGAGGAGACTCTTTTCCATTGGCAGCCTCAGTTTCTCCACTTATAACCTAGGGCAATGGAAGGAGGTAGAAGGCGCTGGTTGTACAGCCTTTCTTAATATCCCATTCCCGCGATGGTGTGGACCTTCCATGTATTCCGTGGATTAGATATTATGTCTTCTGTCGGGGTCACCTACCTTTGATGGCTCCTGGGGGCAGTCACTCTAAAGACTTTGTTTTTCAGGAGTGCTAGCTGTCCCAGGGTCATTAGCAGAACCTTCTCCTGGTGCCTCCTGTGCAGACCTGTAACTTGAGGTCAGAAAGCAAATGTGTGAGGTTACTGTCACACACTTGAGCCTGGCCTGGACCCCAGAACCCGCTTTATTTACACCCACAGTGGGGCTCCCTGGTGCCTGGGCAGTGGGCCTTTGTGCTCAGCGAAGCATCTTCAGGGGCCTCATTTGTGGCACCTGTAAATGAAAAAGGCACAGGTCTTGCTTGCCTGTCAGGCTGATGTGAGTTCACCCTAACTTGTCATTCTCTAAAAGACAGTTTGGTGATGGAAAGGGTTGGGGGGGTTGTAATTTTGCAGTATGATCATTTTGTCTTATACATGGAAAAATATCTTCCTTGTATTTGTAAGTTAAAAAGAGAAAAGTAGTGTGTCCCGGGCACTGCCCTAGGCAGCCACAATAGACATTACAAATCGACCAGGAATCCCTGCTTCATTTCCAATAAGAGGTCGCTGTCCCAGGTGTCTGACCCAAGAATTCAAGCAGTAAAAGTACGCAAGGAGCGCTGACTCCTGAGGCACCTGATTTGTTGTCACCATCTCTGGCTGTATTTCCACTGGTGAATTACTCTAAAACACACCTCCCGTCATGTCACTTAGCTGCCCCAAATCCTCCTGCATATTATAGAAAGGCCTCCTTCAGGAGCTGGCCTCTTGCATCTTCCCATCCCTCCCCCAAACTGTCACCAACACCTGGCTGCTCACTCCTCTTAGGACAGACTTCTGTGTGAGTTTTTCCTTCTGAAAAGCGCTGAGCTCCCCGTTATTCACTAGATGGCGCCACAAGAGTACCCGAAACCTTGTCTGAGTCTTGGTTTACCTGTTCCCTGGCTTGATTTCTGAAACTTGTAGAAGCAGGCTACATTTTAAATGCAGCCCTCAGTGGATTTTGCGTATGCTGTTACTTTTTCAGCTGTGAAAACAAAGAGTATTATGACATTTACTCCCCAGCCTGTTTTGGTAAAGTCACCTGCTTGGAGAGGAAGCCACACTACTGCATTCAGAAGCCAGATAAGGATCTGAATTCATTCATGGGCTCTTCCTGCAATTGTTGTTGCTGGGATGCTTTAGGAACCTTGGCCAGGGTTCCTGTCACCTTGTAAAAATAATTGTCATTTTAATAAGTGCATATAAAACATCTCATCAGGGCTTAAATTTGCATTTCCTACTGACTAAATATAGTGAATCTTCAAGTTCATTTACCTTGGGTAGTCTCTTTGGTTAAGTGTCTGTTCAAGTCTTTGGTATATGTTTTCAACTGAGCAGTTTTATTAATATGTTTGGAATATTTATGTATTTTGGATACCATTCTCTTATCATACGTTCTGCAAATATTTTCTACCTACCTGTTCATCTCTACAGTGTTTTAACAGCCTTTCTCACAGACCAGCAAATTTTAAGAAAGTCCAATTTATTATAGTTTTCTTTTAAGGTTTGTGATTTTGGTGTAATTGGTGAAAAATATCTCTCTAACCAAAAGTTGCAAGAACTTACTTTATTTTTGTCCGTAGTGAAATGAGAATTTGCTGAAAACTGAAATCTGAAGATTACAAACAGAAATGTGAAGTTTGAGCAAAAGGAAAACACAGATTACAAAAGGTAAGTGTGGCATGGAGAGGACTGAAAGAGAGAGTCAGAACGAGGAAAGTGGAGGAATATTTTTTCTTCCCATTTCTTTGAAAGGCCAACACAAGGAAATACACGTGCACACTCACACACACTCTCAGTTTGGGCCCTAGTAGAAACAGAAACAGGGCAGAATATAACACCATGCTCTCTTCCCGATGCAAATATAAATAAAATAAAAATAAGTAAAAGGAAAAGTTAACATAGGACTCGAGGCTCGACCTGTTGGGGACAAAGCAGTGGCATAACTGGGGTGGGGTGCGGTTCGCAACTGGCAGCACATTGGGCAGTACAGGATTTAAATAGGCTAACATATTCAGACATGTTGGAGGGCGGCAAACTGAAGGACTGCTCCTAGCGGCCAGAACTCTAGCTACGCCACTGGGACAGAGCCACCCCAAGGGAGGGAGGGGGTGACAATGCCCTTCAGCTTGACAATGTCAATCGGCTAGCGTGCGGTACTTATACAGCTTGACAATGTCGCTCTTGTGGTGTTCAGGGGGCTTACTTGGCAGCTCTGAGCACCCCTAGTTAGACGTCCCCCACCCCAGGGTCTGCGCCCTTTCCAAGCTCTGAGTGCCCGTGGTGGATGATGCTCCCGAAGACAGACCCTCTTGCAGTCCCGGGCGCTAACTCTCCGACCCCCGCCCCCCCTGGAGCTAGGTAAGGGGGCAACGAGTGACGTGGCTGAGGATTTCGAATTAAAACAGGCCATCTGTTGACGCTGCTGGTTTACAGAGAACTCCAGCTCCACCTCCTGGCTCCCAGCAGCCTCACTTTCTCCAGGCCTCCAGAGGCGCTCCAGCTTGCGTCGGGGCTCGTGGGGCCGAAGCGGTGGCGAAGTCCCTGCGCTCCATCTTCACCTGCTTCTGTGTTCCAGTCCTTGGGCTACAGTGGCGGGTTCGCCAGAGCTCGGCGCGTCGGTTGAACTGCGGCTCCTGCTGGATGAGGGAGGCTGGCTGCCCTGGGCCAGCGCGATCCTGGGCGGCAGCGGTGCACGGCTGGGCGGTGAAAGCTGCTCAGAGACGCACTGGTAGACGCGCGACTCGGCCGCGGTGGGCCGCTCGCAGGTGCAGGACGCGCGCTCCTGACCGCGGCGGCGGTGCTGCCTGTGCGAGTCCTCCAAGGCCTGGCCAAGCCTTTGGCGAACTCCTGCTCCTCGCGGGCCACCATCTCCGAGTGAGGACGTGCGTGCTCCTGGACGAGGTGGCGACCAGCCCTGTGGACTGGACGACGCTGGAGCTCCGGGATCAAACAGGAGCAGCATCGAGGCTGGCTCGGCTTCAGCATCGTTGGACTGCAGGTCGCCGCCGTGTAAGGACTTTCTCTTGCATCCTCCTCCAGATATTTGCAGCCTTAGATTTTACGGTTTGGTTTGTGATCCATTTTTACTGATTATTTCACAGAAGATGTAAAACAATTGTTAAAATTTACTCTTTAAAGTATATGAGATGTCCAGTACTCGCAGTACAATTTTTTTGAGAAGACTAATCTTTCTTCCTTGAGTTCCTTGGCACTTTTGTTACAAAACAACTTTGATCTATTCATCTGTCCATCCTCCAACCCCACAAGCTCATCTGTCTTCATTTTTATGACACAGGGACATCTGGTATTGTGGTTCCTTCCACTTTTTCTTTGTTGGCAAATCGTTTTGGTTACCTTCCCTGCTTCTCCTTCTCAACAGATCACCGGAGAACTTATCTACTTATACTTATTCCTTTCTGACTAGAATGTCTTCGGTATTTTTTCTTTTTCTCGTTTTGAAGCTAACATTTTTATCATGATATAGAATAGGAGGAGTGCGGGTGAACAGTTATCCTTTTCCTATTAGGGGACAGTCATTCAGTCTTGATTTACTAAATATAATGCTGGCTCTAGGTTTTATTGTGGGTAACCTTTATCAGATTAACAACCTCTGTTTTATTAATAATTCCCAGAGAGATTTTTGTTTTTAATCTTGAGTGGATGTTGAATCTTGTCAAATGCTTTTTCTGTATCTTTTAAAATGATTGTCTTGCAGTTCTTTTTTTTTTTTTTTTGTGGGTACCGGGGGTCGACCTCAGGACCTCGTGCGCCAGCAGGCGCCCGTGCCGCTGAGCGATATCACCGGCCCCTTTTTCGTATGTGGGTTCCGGGAGTCGAACTCGGGCCCTCGCGCTTGCCAGGCAGGCGCTTAAGCCGCTGAGCCATCTCACCGGCCCTGTCTTGCAGTTCTTACAGTGTTCCTAGTTTTGGTTAATTATGCTGATTAAAAAAAAGTTTTACCATCCTTTCCTTCCGGGCTTCAACCTCACTTGATCACAATGTATTTTACTTATTGTATGATATTAGATTTGATAGGATGATTTGTTCATTTTCATGGGAGATGTTGGGATGCAGTGGTCTTTCAGAGTCTTTCCCTGGCGCTGCCATCTGTGCATTAACAGACATATAAAATAAGTTAGAATTGTTCCCGTGTCTCCTACTTGCTGAAATTGTGTAAATTTTGTTTTCTTTCTTCCTTTAATGTTCAGTAGGATCTGCCAGTGAAAACATTAAAGCATTTTCCTTCCAGGACTTCAAAGTGTAAACACGTTTTTCTTAATAGATACAGGGATTTTTATTTAGTGTTTTTCTTGAGTGAGTTTGGAAGTTCACAGCTTGCAAAGAATTGATCCATTTAATCTCATATTGGAAGTGATAGGTGTGGAGTTATTTGTAATATTATTATTATTGCCCTTTCATTTTTTCAAGTGTCTACAGTGATGTACCCTTGTTCCTTCCTGATATCAGTGATTGTTGCCTTGTCTCCTTTTTTTCTTCATCAGTGTTGCATAAAGTTCATTTATTTTACTGAGATTTGAAAGAGCCAGGTTTTTTTTTCTATTTGCTATTTGTGTTCCTTTTCTTTCCGTATCATTGATTTCTCCTCTCATTACTTTGCTTCTGTTTGCATCGCATTGACTTTGCTCTTGTCATCCAAGTTTTAAAGCTGAGAAAACAGATCATTTTATTTATTGCTTGCTTGCTTGCTTGTTGATTGATTGAGATAGGGTCTTTCTATGTAGTTTGAACTGGCCTTGAACTCACTATGTAGCCCAGGCTGGCCTCAAACTTGCAGCAATCTTCCTACCCCAGCCTCTGGAGTGCTGGGATTACAAGTGTGTGCCACCACCCAGCGAGAGCATAGATCTTTGATTTAAGACATTCCTTATCTCTAAAAATATAAACATCAAATGCTGTAAACATCTCTTTAAGCACAGATTTAGCTAGGCCTGAACATTTTGATATGATTTAAAAAATTTTAAATGGGCTACTCAGAAACATGCTTTTTTATTTCCATATTTTGGGATTTTTAGAATATCTATTGGTTTCTAGTTTAATAACACTAGTTTGTGTAAAATTATTTAATATTTATTAAACTTTGTTTTATATGCTTTGATGTGGTGTGTTTTGGTGAGTGCTTCATGCAGATTAGGCAAATAATCTCTATTTTGCTTTCTTGGTTTGAGAGTTCGGTAAATGTTGGTTATGGCTGACAGTATTCCTAGGTGTATAATGTATTATAATTTTTCATGGATTTATTCCTCTAATTACTAGGAAAGTTATTAAAGTCCTCCAAAATGGTGAATTTTTGTTGTCACACTTTTTTTTTTTTTTTGTGGGTACCAGGGGGTCGACCTCAGGACCTCGTGCGCCAACAGGCACCCGTGCCACTGAGCGATATCACCAGCCCCTTTTTTCGTATGTGGGATCCGGGAGTCGAACTCGGGCCCTTGCGCTTGCAAGGCAGGCGCTTACACCGCTGAGCCATCTCACCGGCCCTGTTGTCACACTTAGAATTAAAGTGTATATTTTAGTTCCCAGCAAAATGTATTGGAAAATGCAGAGAGTCCTAAATCCTCATTGTCTCAACACATCCAAACCCTGCCCCAATAATGACACCTCACTGTAGAGTGATGCAGTTGTTACAGGACGGATAAATGGATCAACTTACAATAATGCATCATTATCACCCACCCATCATTATCACATTAGGGTTCACTGTTGAAGTTGTAGGTTTTGACAAATGTGTAGTGATGTATATCCACTATTGTAGCATCATATCCAATAGTCTCACTGCCCCCAAATTCCTCTGTCATCTGCCTCTGCATCTGCCTTCCCCTCCCCAACCCTGGAAACCACTGTTCTTTTTACTGTCTTACCTTTACTGTCTCCTTTTCAAGAATGTTATATAATAGGAATCATGCAGTGTGTAGCCTTTTCATATTGGCTTTTTACACTTACTAATATACATTTAAGTTTCCTCTACTTCTTTTCATGGCTGGACACCTTTTTAGCACAGAATAATATTCCATTGTCTTGATGTTCCACAATTTATCCATTCACCTACTAAAAGATATCTTGGTTCCCTCAAGTTTTGGTAATTATGAATAAAGGTGCTATAACCATCCATGTACACATTTTTGTATGTACATAAATTTTCATTGCATTTAGATAAATGCTAAGAGGTGTGATTGTAAAACTATGGTTTTGTAAGAAAGGGACGAAGTGTTTTCCAAAGTGGCTCTACCATTTTGCCTTCCTATGCGCAATGAATCGAGTTCTTCTTGCTTTGCTTCCTGCCTAGCATTTGCTGTTGTCAGCGTTTTGGAGTTTTGCATTTTAAGAAATGTGTGGTGGTATCCCATAATTGTAATTTGCAATTCCTTAATCATGTACTGTGTTGAAAATATTTCTATATGCTTACTTTCCACTTGTACATCTTGTGTGGTGAGCATTTGGTCAAGGTTTTTTGCCCATTTCTTGATCCAGTTGTTCATTTTCATGTTGTGGAGGCTTAGGAGGTTTTAAAAATATGTTTTAGATAAGTCTTTTATTAGGAGTGTTTTTTGCAAATGTTTTCTTTTCGTCTGCAGTGTTCCTTCTCCTTCTCTGGACATTATCTTCTTGGTACACAAGATTTTAATTTTAATGAAGTCTAGTTTACCAATTATTCTTTCAGGGATTGTGTCTTTAGGGATATATTTTTAAAAACCATTTCCATACCCAAGGTCATCTAGGTTTTCTTCTAGGAGTTTGATAACTTTGCATTTTACATGTAGTTCTATGATCTGCTTGTGTTTGGTGTAACAGCGGGTTTGTCTTCTTAAGTCAAAGGGCATCTCTCATGGCAGGGCCAGGTGAACACAGCCTCTCTTGTTTCACTCGCTGCCTTTCTGCTAGGATCTGGGGAGTTTGTAAACTTCTTAGGATATCTTCTGTGACTTGAGGTGTTCAGGTGGGGGAATGTTGCCTGGAAGGATGTGTGTGGTCACAATGAGTGAAGGGGCTGCTGAGGACAAGGGACAGTTGTAGCATTGTTCAGGCATGTGGGGAGGTGGGAACCGTTTCCAAAGTGCTGGGAGGAGGAGGGAAGTCTCTGGGATCAGTCTAACAGCGGGGATGTGAAGCAAAATCCACAGGTCTGAAACCTGGGGCCATTCAGAGCCCCAGAAGCTGTGCGTGTCCAGTTCAAGAATGGGGGAGCCACTCCCAGGCCCTTCCCAGAGGAGGGAGACCAGATGTCTTCCTTTATTCAGCACATCCTTGTCCAGCAGCTGCTCCACACTAGGCAGCTATAGCTTCTGGAATACGAAGTGCTCAGAATGGCGAGGAACTTGGCTGTGGATGCTGACGGGAAGACAGACTGCCCAGGTATAGGATGGGTTGAGCAAAGTATCCTTGGAGGAAGGAATAGCATCATACTAACTCTGGACCCTTCAAAAGCATCTGGCCTGCTCGGTCCCTCCTGGGGGAGACTAAGGGGTGCAGTCATTGAGAGTGGCTTCCCTTGGGGGCCAAGTCCCACTGGGCTGTGTGACCTGACCTTCTCTGAAAGACGGTGATGGTGATGAGTGATGTGGAGTTGTTGCAGGGGACAGGTGACTGGATACAACAGGATCAGAGTGGCAACTGTTATACTTCTATATTGTTGTGTGCTGAAAATCTGCCTGGGGATCCCCATTCACCACATGCTTCTGGGATGTCATTTATCTTGGCTGTCTTCAAATAGATTTTATATGTGTGCGTATGCACACATACACATGTATTCGTACATATGTACATATACATATATGCATATACATACATGTATATATACACTTATCCATGTATATGCATATCTAAATTGTTCATGTACATATCTGTGTATTTATTATTATGAGTTCTTATTGGTATCATTGAAGTACAATAAAGAACTTGAATACAGAAGAGCCACATTGAATTATATACACATGTGGTATTTATTGTGATAATATTATTGAATATATTGAGCATCTTTTCTTGCACCTGACTTCCATCTGTGTAACTTCCTTGGTTAGATATCTTTTCATAACTTTTTTTTTTGGTACTGGGAATTGAACTCAGGACCTTGCACTTGCCAGGTAGGCGCTTGTGCTGCTGAGCTGTATCTCCAGCCCCGTTCAGAACTTTTTACCTGCTTGTTAGTTGTGGTTTCAAAACTACAAAAGAGTGTTGATCTATTTCAAATGTTTTATTCATCTAATATATTTTTCTTTATTGTGTTTTTATTGTTAATGACTTTAATCTTCTTCCTCTTCCTCTCCCTTACCTTTCCTTTCCTCTTTCCCTTCCCTGTCCTTTCCCCATCCCTTCCCCTTCTTCTCCTTCTTCTGTACTGGGGCTTGAACCTTTGCACTAAGCTACATCCCCGGCCCTTTTCAAATTATTTTTTTCTTTCGAGATGGCATCTTGCTAAGTCACTAAATTGCCCAAGCTGGACTCAAAGTTGCAGTCTTCCTGCCTCAGTTTCCCAGGATGCTGGGATTACAGGCATGTGCCACCATGTCCAGCAATTATATTGATACACTGAAGGTAAACCAAATATGCATTTCTGGGATCAATTTCATGTGTGGCTTTATATCCTTTTTAAAAATAAGGCCAGGGTTTCTTTATCAATACTTTGTTAAGGATTTTGCTTCTATGTTCATGGCTAACGAAAGTCTATAACTTTCTTTTATTATTACATGGTTTTCCAGTTTTGTCAAAAGTTTGTATTCATGATAAAATTTAAAAGTGTCCCAAGCCCCTCTATTTTCAGAATTAATTTTTCTAAGATTGGTTGTATCTTTAAAGATTTTTATCCACTTCATGTTTGTTTTCAATTTACTACCATAATACTATTTGTAACATATCATTTTCCATGCCTGTAGTGATTTATCTGCAATTCTTAATATTGATCTGTGTTTCCCTTTATTTTTGACTTTTTTTTTTTTAGTATGGGGAATCGAACTCAGGACCTTGTACTTGCCAGGCAGACGCTTGTGACACTAAGCTATATCCCCGGCCCTTGATTTATTTTCAAGAGGTATATTAAATTCATTAATTTGATTTTAAGAATCAAATTAATGCTTTCTTACTTTTCTCAATTATTTTCCTTCCTCTTCTTTTTAATTGATGTCCACTTTTAATCATTCATTTTGATATTTTTTATTCAATTTTGTTGTCTTTTTCAATCTTTACTAGCGGAAGTATAGTATCTTAGCTCAGGCTGCTCTAACAACATACCATACACCATGTGGCTTAAACAACATGTATTTATTTGTCACAGCCCAAGATCAAGGTGCTCACGGATTTCGTGTCTGGTGAGGCCCACTTCTTGACTTGTAGACTGCCACCTTCTCCCTGTGTTCTCATAGGTCCATTCTTCATAGGTCCATTTGGCTCTCAAGAGCCAAATTTTTCTCTCCTCCCTTCTTATATGGCCATTAATACCATCATGGGGACCCCATGCTCATAACCTAATTTAACCTTAAATGCACCCCAAATACTCCACCTTCAAATAGCATTTCATTGGAAGTTAAGACATCAACTATGAATTTAGGAGGACACAAAACATTCAGTCTATAACATATATACAACAGCAAGCAGAAACACCAAAACGACACTCAGGATTTGGAGGCAGATTTATTTACGTCAACAGGCACTGATCGGGATCATTCCCAGAATATCAGGCCCTGATCACTGATGGTCTAGGCCTTATATGGGATAAGCAAGCTGTAAGTACAGAGGCAGAATGACTTGCCAATTGGTGATTGGTTTTTACAGTATGCATCATAGTGACCAGTTATGCATCACTGTGACCAGCCGTTTCTAAGAGACAGAAGCACCCAGAACTGGAACAAGAACTATTACCTGGGCAACTAAGAAACTGCAGTATACTGGCTGGGGGGGCATTTTCTGTTACAATATATTATTTATAGTTTTTTTGTGACATAAGCATTTACAGTTATACATTTACCTAGGTAAAGAGATAAGCTGCATCTATCTCATAAATATTGATGTTTTATGGTTTGCATTATTTTCTAATTGCTTTTATGATATTTTTCCTTTGAAAAGTAGTTATTTAGATATGTCTTCTTTAAAGTTTTGAATAGTTTAAGATCCTTTATGTATCATAAAGTTGTCTTACTTGTCTGTGTAGT
The DNA here is from genome assembly GCA_028451465.1 of Erethizon dorsatum. Lineage (NCBI taxonomy): Eukaryota > Metazoa > Chordata > Mammalia > Rodentia > Erethizontidae > Erethizon > Erethizon dorsatum. The sequence goes on from CM051842.1 coordinate 134,219,334, forward strand.
TTTAGAGTATGCTCTGTATAGTTTACTTTTTTGAAATATGTGGGAAGTTTTTGATTGCCTAGTTTTTGGCTATTTTGGTAAATGTTTTATGTGTACTTAAATAGAATACATATTTAACAGTTGTTGGGTGGAGAGTTTTAAAAATACCTATTAAACCAAGGTGATTAATGTATCATTCAAAACTTTGCTTTCCTTAGTGAGTTTTCTTTTGTTTGGCTTGTAAAATATTGTTTAAGGACTTTATAATCTGCCATTGTCAATTTGTCAATTATTTTCTTTTGTGTTGTCATTTTTTTTCTTATGTGTTTGAATGCTTTGTAAATAGTTGCAGGTTTATGATTACTATGTCTTGTTGATTAATTTTTACCCTTTTATCTATGCGAAGCATCCCAGGTATTTGATATCAAAGCAGACAAACCAGGCCTATTTACTGTGGTGCAATTCATTATTATGTCCAGATGCTTGTGGGCAATGGTTATGGCACAATCTGTCCTTTGGTGTGAATCAGCACTGAGAAACAAATGATCAAGTGCTTATTATCCATGTGGGGGAGCAGAGTGTTATGGTTTAGATCAGGAATATGTCCCAAAGGCCTCATGCACTCATAGGCAGAACTTTTGGAAGATGATTGAGTCATTGGGCCAGTAAAGCTGACTTCTTGTTAGGATGTGAGGTCTGATCTGAAGAGGCTGGTCACTGGGGGGCGTGACCCAGCAGGGTGTATCTCCCTCCCTAGTCCTCCCTTCTCTCTCTGCTTCCTGTCCACCATGACTTGAGCAGCTTTCCTCCACAGTAGGTCCTTCCACCATGCATTTGAGCCTGCCAAACATGGACTGAAACTTCTAAAACATGAGCCAAAGTAAATTTCTCCTTTAAGTTGCAGGTGTTGGTTATTTCTTCCTAGCAATAAGAAAGTGACAATATATGTTCAGTTATTCAGTGATAGATAATTTACCTTAAGATAACTAGATTCATTGAATTTCTGTTGGATCATGGAAATATATATAGTTATGCTTTCTCTGTTAAACATATTTACTTTGATGTATGTGGGTGACAGTACATAATAGATAATTAACGCTAACTCTTTGAGGAACCACAGGCTTCTATTTCTAATCACACAAGGATTGGAACTCTTACCTAGTGTCCAACTCTAAAGAACAGGAACTGATTTTGTGAGGCTAGACTAAGAGGCCAAGAAGAAGCAGGAAGAAGACATTACAAAAAAAAAAAACTTGGAGGACTATTGTGGTTATAGTTTTATACGGGTTATATATGTTAATATTTACCAATTCGTTTTTGTCTTTTTTTTTTTTTTCCTTTTTGAGACACAGTTTTGCTATGCAGTTCAGGCTGGCCTTGAACTCACTTCGTAGCCCAGGCTGGCTTCGCACTCGCAGCAATCCTCCTGCCTCAGCCTCCCGAGTGCTGGGATTACAGGTATGCACCACCACGCCCAGCTGTATTTATCAATTCGTATGTTTTCATATATACAGTTAATTTTATGTCAGTTTTACCTCAGAAAACCTAATAAAAGCCAAAATGAAAAAGTTAGAATATGAACCTTGGATAACCAAGTTTATTACTTTAATTAAGAATTAAATATCAGGGCTGGGGATGTGGCTCAGTGATAGAGTTCTTGCCTTGCACACACAAGGCCCTGGGTTCAAGCCCCAGCACCAAAAAAAAAAAAGAATTAAATATCAAGGGTATAATATAGTGTATATATGTATAGAATATAAGTAACTATGAAATACTACTTAAATATTAGATATGTATATACAGGCTGGAAAATTCTCCACAAATTCCCTATAGTAAAATTACTGTGGTCTTAATTCTCCAGTTATAATTTAAAGTACCAGCAAATTACAACCAGAGGTAGCAAAGTGATTTAACCCTTCTCTTGAAAAATCTGTAAGTCTTTATGAAAACCTATGTTATATGTAAATTCAAAATGAAGCTAGAGGGCCGGTGAGATAGCTCAGTGGCATAAAGGCCTGCCTGGCAAGCACGAGGTCCTGAGTTTTACTCCCGGTACCCGCATATAAAAAACGACAACAAAAAAATGAAGCTTGATAGTGGTAGGCAGAATAAACCATAATTTCAAATATTTAATTTTTTATATTTGCATTAGCAACCAGAATATCATTAATTACAATTATTCCTATATATTTTAATAGCATGATAATCACAATACTAAGTTTTGGTGCTATTTCAATTTTTAAAAGGTAAAATAGAATCATTAACATTATTATTATTATTATAGCACAATATTAGAAGCAACACAGAATGCAAACATGCCAAATTCAGAATTTCTCATTAAACATGATTATTCTACAATATATTATCAGTGTGATATGTGTCCGAGCATCTTATTGCCTGAGAATTATAATGTTTATATTTTAACTGTAGGTGATAGAACAGGCTAATCACTGTGGAAACCTCTTGGTCTCAATTCTGTATAATGACAAACATTTGTATAAATACCTAGGAGTATTTATAAGAATAAGGGTAATCTCAGAAGCCAAATGCAAAGAATTATCTGCAACCAGAATACTAAGCAAATTGAAAGCCTGTACTACCCTTGAAATATTCAGTGATAACCAGGTAACTGCTATTTACCTAATCTGAAAAGACAGGTGCAGAATTTGCAACAGCAGATGGGCCATCAGAACTGAGGGACAAGACTAAGCATGCTGTTTAAGGAAAGGATGGAGTTGGGGGACAGGTCGCAAGGGAGGTGATAAAGGTAGCCGTTCTGCGTCTTGGGTACATTGATGATTTTCCTTCAGACCTAACTGGAGTTCAACTTTAACAAATATGTGATTTAAATATCAGATATTAGTGTCCCAGAGGAAGAAAGAGACAGACAAAAGTTCTTTCTCAAGAATTACACAGAACATAGGGCCGGGGATATAGGTCAGTGGCAAAGGGCCTGCCTGGCAAGCGCAAGGTCCTGGGTTTGATTCCTGGTACCGAAACAAAGAACAACAAACAAAATAAAACAAAACAAACAAACAAAAAACCCTAAGAATTACACAGAATATAATGACTTATATATGAGTGAAAAAATTTAAATTTCAGAATATCCCTAAAGGAAAATTCCCATAGAAGAGAAAAAATTAGATCTCCAAAACTACATGTATTGGAATAATAACACATGTGATATAAACGTGATAAATAGTAAAGAAAGAAAAAAAAATGAAATGTGACAATTTTAGATTTGGTGTGTAAAGTTTAAAAATTGAGATTGAAAACACAACGTTTGAGTTCCAGCTCTCTTGTGGTGCCTCACTCCTCACATTGGTTATAGCGAAAATCTTTGGTGAAAATTTGTTAGGAACCTACCTGAGGAGTCTGAAAAGTAAACCAAAGCAGGCCAATTGTGAAAGGAACCAGAACTTGGAAATGTGTCCTACATAGGTGTCGGTCTGTGTATTTCTTTTTTCCTTTGGCTTTGATTGAATGATTGATTTAATTTGTATTAGTGCATGTCTGCTGTACATAATGATTACAGTTATCATGGGGAGTTGGTACATATTCATAATACATCTTAACTCTTTGTCATTGTTGTGTTTTTCATACCCTGCTTTTCCCCTCCCTCCCTGCTCTTTCCAACTGTTGGTCCTCTTCCCATTTGCAAAAGGTCTATTTTCATCATTTTTTCTATCCCCTTACCTCCTCTCCCTCCCTCCCCCTCCCTCCGTATCTTATTTCTCCATCCACTTGAAAAGAATCTCCCTACTTCCTCTTTAACTATATTTTATTTTACTCTCTCCATATAGATGATATAGATATAGATGTAGATATAGCTATCGATATATATATATATATATATATATATATATATAATATATATATATATATTTAGTTTCTCATATAAGAGAAGCCATGCAATATTTAAGCTTTGTGCCTTTTATTTCACTCAATATTATGGTCTCATGGGTTTTATTTTTCTCTCATGGACAGGCCTGAGAGTGGTAATAAAATGTAATTCTGACAAGAAGAAGCAAGAGAAGGGTCCTTTAAGGGCCAGAGAGTCTAAAACAGAATCCCAGAGGAGAAAACATCAGAGAGGCAGGTTCCTTAAGCCTGTGTATATGTGTATCCCAGCAAACTCTCAGTTTCAGATCAGGCACATATGAGCCAGACTTAAACCAGCACAGGTGAGGTTGAACAAAGTCAAATAGAAGTGAAGTAATTAACAGTCTGAAACTAGCAGAGTCAAGGGCTTTCTAAAACAAAACCTTAACTTTCTCCACAGCATTACATCAGGACTAAGAACACAGGACAGAGCTCACAAACTCTGAGGAACAATTTAAAATTAACACATAAAGAGCCAGGAAAATGTGGCTAATTGCAAGAAATATACACAATTATTAGATGCCAAACCCAAGATAATGCAGACATTTAAATTTAGTGAAAATAGTGTAAATGCACACTGTAGGGTAAATACACTTAAAAGGAACAGAAATATAAGACTTGTTAGTTAAAAAATATATTTTTTAAAGAAACAAACATTTTAAAGCTGAAAACGATTATACTTTAATGAAAATCTTGATAAGCTCAAATTAGTAAATTTAGATAATAGAGGAAAGAGTGAACAAACTGGGAGATAGCTAACAAAGAAAGAGAGAGAAACGAGATTGTAAGAAGAAAGCCAGGTGTGGTGGTGCATGCCTGTAATACCAGCACTTAGGAGGCTGGGGCAGGAGGATTGCTCCAAGTTCCAAGCCAGCCTGGGCTACAAAGTGAGTTCAAGACCAGCCTGAACTGCATAGCGAAACTCTGTCTAAAAAAGACAAAAAAAAAAAAAAAAAAGAAGAAGACAATAAATCTTCAAGGACCTACCAAGGACATTAACATATCTAAAATACTAGTAATGTATTATAAGAAGAGAGGAGAAGGGCCGGGATATAGCTCAGTGGCACAGCGCCTGCCTGGCAAGCTTGAAGTCCTGAGTTTGATTCCCCGTACAAAAAAAAAAAAAAAAAAAAAGAGAGGAGAAAGGTATTTTAACAATTATATATCTTTTAATCTATGAACATTGTGCAAGTTTTTAAAATAGAATATCTTGTCCTCTGCAAAAAGAGATAGAGAATTTACTTCCTCCTTTTCAATTTGTATGCCTTTTATTTTGTTTCCTAAATTTATTTAGCTAGGACTACCAATAGTATTGTAGGTTGAAATGGAAGAAAGCGAACATCTGATCTAGTTATGATCTTGGGGGAAATTGTTTTAGCCTTTCACCATGGGATATGATGTTATCTGTGGGTTTTTCATATGTGACTTTTATTATGTTCATATAATTCAATTTGATCATGAAAGAATTGGAATCTTATTAAATGATTTTTTTTCCTGCATCAATTTAGATGGTCATGTGGTGTTTTCCTTACATTCGGTTATATGGGTTATTATATTGATTGATTTTTATAGGTCGAACCATCCTTGTGTTCCAGAAAAAAAGTCTACTTGGCCACGGTGAATTCATCTTCTAATGTCCTCTTGAATTCTGTTTGCTTAGCTTATATGTTGCTGACAGTTTTTGAATGAATAGTCCTCAGGGATATTGATCTATAGTTTTCATTTTGTATAGTGAGTTTGGCTATAGTATCAGTTTAATCCTGGTCTCATTGAATGATGTTGAAAGTGCTTCCTCATCTTCAGAATTTTTTGGTAAGAATTTCAGGGTGATTGGTTTTAACTCTTGTTATGTAGAATTTACCAATGAAGACATCTGGCCCTGGGATTTTCTTTCTTGGGGAGATTTTTGATTACTGATTCAATGTTCTTTTAAAGTCTAAATCTGCTCATATTTTCTCTTACTTTGTAATTAAGACATAACAAAGTGAGACATTTTACAATGATAAAATGTTATCAGGAAGACACAGCAAATGAAATGCTTATGAGCCTAACTATGTTGCCCCCCATGTTTGAAGCAAAAATTGAGTGATATAAAAGGAGTAATATGCAGTTTCATAATAACAATAGGAGGTTTTAGCACCCATGTGAAATAAATTATTAGTAGAAAAAAGGTATAGAAGGTTTGAATACATAGTACGATAAATGACTTTGTTTTGAATGTACTCAAAGAATGCACATTCTTTTCCCTGCTCATTGTACAAAATAGACTGTATGTTACTATAAAAATTAGATCTCAATAAATTTTAAAGGATCAAAATCACATGTGGTGTTTTCTCTGATTACAAAACAATTCCTCGTAAGTCTCTAGAGTAGATACCTAGGGAGAAAACAAAGACTGGAGAATAGATAAAGAAAAACAACGAAGATAATACAGTCAAAGCTCTTTTTTATAAAGATCAAAATGACAAATTCTTAACTAGATTGATCAAGGAAAAATAAAAAATAACAGAAATCACTAGTACAAGTAATTAAAAATAGGTTGACATGACAAATTCTATAAAAGTTGAAGGGGCACTCAAAGAACATTATGGATAGCTTCATTCTAGAAATTGATTATCTTAGGTAAAATGGATAACTTTCTTGAAAATACAACTTTTTTTTTATGCAGGTGCTGGGAGTTGAACTCAGGACCTCGCCCTTGCCAGGCAGGCGCTTATGCCGCTGAGCTATATCACCGGCCCCTAAAAATACAACTTACTATAAATGACACAAGAAGAAATATAAAACCTGAATTGCCCTGTATGTACCAAATAAATCAAAATTGTACCCAGTCTTCCTTGGAGAAAATTTTGACCCAGATGGGTTTATGGGTATACTCTATCAAATATTCAAAGAAGAAATAATAGCCATCCTAGGCAAACTTTATGAAAAAGAAGTCTACTTATTTCACAACTCGTTATAGGAGGGCAGAATAATTCTAAGACCAAAGTCCAAAAGAGAGGTTAAAAAAAAAATTACAAACTATCATCTCCTAAATACGGGGGCAAAATTCCACAATAAGAATAATAAGTTAGTGTATATGTTAAACTTTGGCAACATAATATAAATATAATAAATCCTAACTATATTATTATTTATACTATCATTAAAAATTAAATTTTGTGGGCTGGTGAGATAGTTCAGCGGCATAAGCACCTGCCTGGCAAGCGCGAGGTCCTGAGTTCGACTCCCAGTACCCCCACTTAAAGGATAAAAAGGGCCGGTGATATCGCTCAGCAGCACAAGTGCTTGCTGGCAAGCGCGAGGTCCTGAGGTCGACTCCCGGTACCCACATAAAAAAATTAAATTTTGTGTTTCACAAATAATATTAATAAGACCCTGAGAACTGAAAATGGAAAAGGTGAGCCAAAAAAGTTTTAAAAATCTGCAACTTATATATGAGACAAAGAACTTATAAATAGAATATATATAAAGACCCTTTACCACTCAAAATAAGAAGGCAAATGAATGAAACACAGACACACACTCCTGGCACAAGTTACTAGTATGAAAGACAGCTCCAACACATTCTCGAAGAATGGCGATTACTTGTTCCACTCTAGTGGTTTGTCTGGACGTCTGGCCCACAGGGTTGCCTTTTTTATACCTAACCTGCAGCTTTTCCCAGGCATGAGGACTCCTTGAGTGTCATTTGCTGGGCATATTGGAAGGCAAATGTATTAGTTGCTACAACATAGGCCAAGGGATCACAGTTGGAGAAAAATACAAAAAGTTTGGGAAGAAAGGCTAATGAATCAAATGTTTTAGGGAGTGAAGGAATCTAGGAATCTATAAGGCCACATGCAGGATGAGGGATGGGTGCTTGCTCAGATAAACCTTGCACAAAAAGAAAGTGAAGAGGGCCAGTGAGATGGCTCAGCGGCGTAAGCGCCTGCCTGACAAGCGCGAGGGCCCGAGTTCGACTACTGGTAACCCATGTACGAAAAAGGGGCCGGTAATATCGCTCAGCGGCATGGGCGCCTGCTGGCGCTCGAGGTCCTGAGGTCGAACCCCAGTACCCACACACACAAAAAAAAGAAAGTGAAGAAGAAGGCAGAGTTGTAAACTTGCTGATTGAATGTTGAATTAAGTGTTATTTTGTTTTGTGACATTTTTCTAAATTGATCTTTTGAAATAGTAAGTGACATATTGCCACCTATGTAAAAATACCCCAGCAATACTATTTTATATTTCTTGTTTTAATTAAATAATATTCTTAGTACAGACTAATATCAGCTATAGGTAATTTTCCAGGCATGAATTACAATTCAAATTCTGTGCTTTGACCTCACACACATCACTTCATCCAGAAAGTCATAATATTGGAGAAACCTTTGGCAGCGCCGAAAGTCTATCAAAGGTAAGAAGCACCAGGTGGGGCTGAATGGAATCCATACCAAGAACTTTTCTTCTTTCTTTGGAAAAATTGCAAATAAGATTTGCACTTTTAGGAAACCAGCATCTAGTCATTGATTGGCTAATTTCCTATAATGTTTAACCCTATTGAAAAATTACACATTGACACTTTATAATCTTTTTTTTATTTTTATTTTTATATAATTTAATAATTTGTTGTGAATTTATTATACCTTCATGGAGTATTGTGTATAAGCCAGCATACATTTTGCTATAAAACCTTTTATTAAAACTTTGAAACAATCTCAAAAAAAATTTTTTTTTTTACAATCTCAAATCACAACGGACTTTTCCCTCTGAGCCATTTGAGGAAACTGGGTGATGGCATGATACTTCAACATCCTGCGGGCACTTTATAATCTTACTATTTAGTTTTTAATACCTGAGAATATTTTTCACAGTTGGCTAGAAGGAAATTGAAAACTTTTTTACTTTGGTAAAATACATGTAACAGAAATAATTTTTACTTAATTTTCAATTTTTATTTTTAATTGGCACATAATATTTGTACGTAGTTATTGAGTACAATATGGTAATTTGATGTATGTATACAACGTATAATGATCAAATCAGGGCAATTAGCAGTTTAATCTTCTTAAACATTCATCATTTCTACGTGTTGGGAGTGATTCTTTTAAAGTTTGCAGTTTAGTGGCATCAAGTGTATTTCCAGTGTTGTGCAGCCATAACAACCACCCACCTCCCAAACCTTTTCTCTGGACCCTCTTCCCTAGCCCCCGGAAGCTGCGATTCTCTTTTGTCTGTTCTCTTAGTAGAGTCATGCAATATTTGTTCTCTTGTGACTGATTTACTTCACTGAGTATAATATCTTTAAGGCTTATCTATACTGAACCATGTGCCAGAACTTCTTTGCTGTTTAAGGCTAATTAATATTGTACTGTATGCATAGGCCACATTTTCTTTATACCTTCATATGGTTTCTGACACTGGATAGTTTCCAACTTTGACTATTGTAAATCGTGCTACTGTGAGCATTATGTCCTAATAACAGATGATTCATTGCTTTCAATACTTTTCTGCATAGGAGAATTGATCAATTATATGAGAATTTATGGTGATAAATACTTATAATCTAATTCGATGAAGTATAGACTGAGTCTGTTGACTTACTTAAAAAGTGCTGTAAACCATTGCTTTTCTCTTAGTGTCTATTTTCTCACAAAACTTACCTTATTCAAGTTTTAATTTCACAAATTACAAATTAATGGTGTGTGCTTTTAAATATTTCTCTACTTAGGCTGGGAATATGGCTCAGTAGTAGAGCTCTTGCTTTGCATGCGCAAGGCCCTGGGTTTGATCTCCAGTACCAACCACCATAAATAAGTTTTTTACCAGTTAGGAAATTGCAAATGAGAAGACGTTGTAATTATATTAAATATTAAAAATATAAGCAAAGGTGAGGATAATTACCCTTTCTTTGCTCCAAGAGAACTAGAGAATTTTTCAGCTTTTTTTAAAATAAAGGATCTTATTCACCAGAATGCTTTCTCATAAAAATGATGTATCATATAGGGTATATGTAGTATAGTATAAAATATACAACTAACTTTAACTTTAACTTTATCATATGTATTTGATGTGTATGTTTCACTGATACATTTGTTTGTGATCCAAAATTTTGACATAACTGATGACTAGAGAAGTATTTTCTGTGATCTCTCTTGGCACTATTCAAGGAAAAGAGAATTTGGTGTTTGTGATTATAAGAAATCAGGTCACTTTCTTTGATCTACCCCATAGAGAAATACAATTTCCCTGCACCTACTGTGGAATTTTACTTTCAGAAAAATAAGGTTTTCAGGGGTTTTAAAGCAATAATCCACTGTAGACATGATTATCTGAATATTACTCTGAGTTCCTCGCATCTGTACACTCCTAATATTCTTTTTTTTTTTTTTGGTGGGTACCGGGGGTCGACCTCAGGACCTCGTGCGCCAGCAGGCGCCCGTGCCGCTGAGCGATATCACCGGCCCCTTTTTCGTATGTGGGTTCCGGGAGTTGAACTCGGGCCCTCGCGCTTGCAAGGCAGGTGCTTACGCCGCTGAGCCATCTCACCGGCCCACACTCCTAATATTCTTAAATCATTTATTGTAAGATTACAATTTCTTAGGTAACATTAAAATTTTTCAACACCCTCGATTTTGAGATGATTAAGATGTGTGACTTGAACTCTTATATTGCTATATGAAGTATGCAAGGATGTACAAGGCTCAAGTATGTACAAAAATAAAGCTTTTAAAATCAATTAACATTAAAGCAAAGCCTGTATTTCATAGAAATGATATGAGAGAAGGCAATTATAGAATAATTAAGTGTTATTTAATATATGCTAATATGTGTCTATGTAAAGTTATTCTTTTAACATTTTCAATGTATATTTTCTTACATGAAATAAACACATAAAAGCAGCTATATGCCGCTGTGAGTCCACAGACACTCAGAATAACATACAGGGTTGTGTGCTAAGTACTATGTGTGACCCATAAAGCTTGGACATGAATGCACTTTTGATTACTTTTTTACTTTGTATACCTAGGCTTGTCTTGTGAACAAACCCAAATATGATGAACATGTGAAGAAATTTGTGCCTCTTCACTACATCATTACAATAGAAAATGATAAACTTTTTCTAATGCTGTTATAGAATTATTATTTCTTAAAAATCCACATTGTCCAGTGTTTTAACCGATTATGTGCCTTAGCTCTGCATTCTTAAAGGTATCGCGTGTTCATGAATCTTCAACATTTCTGCTTCCCTTTATTATCATACATTATATGTCTATAAGATCTAAAAAAGCTATGAGAGAATTTAACCATACACCCTTGATTTTTCAGGCCATAATTCTCTTAAAATATCTGACTCTAAATATTGTGTTAAGTACTTCCTATTTATGAGGCTTGCATTAAAGCATATATGTGTATCCTGTAACAGTAAGTCATCAATTTTTTAGCTTTAGTTGTATTTGTGAGCCTCTTAATTCTTAAGAAATATCATTGGTTACTTGAAGGAGAGAGAACATTTGAACTCTTTTGGAATTCATCTTTCAAGCTTGGTGTGGATACTTCTTCTTTAGTTAAAACCTTAAAATAGACTGACCCTGAATCTATTTTAATTTTGGAATTATGTAAAACCCTGTTTCTACATGCCTGAATAGAAAAAGGAACATGCCCACTAATGTTCAATGACTGGACTCTTCTTGTATAATCTAACTATTCTGGCAAGAAGATAAAAAATGTGTGAGATATATAGCTATCCCCAGGAATTCAGAAAAAATATCTAAACTCCATCAAATTTCTCTGAATAAAGATTGATAAAATGTCCTGCCACTTTGGCAGTATTTTATCCCTTGTTTATTAGCCAGAGAAGAGCTAATCAACTATTGACAGAATTTCAGTAATCCTTTCATGTGTAAGGAACTGCATGATAAAAATGATAGCCAATGTATCTATAGAGATAATCATGTGCCAAAAACATTTTCAAGTTTGGTACATATACTTCATCTTGTTTCCCATATAATATCTCCAGAATCTAAGTAATATGAATAGCCATATTTATAAATGTTATGACCAGAATTTAGCCTTATATACCAGTCAAGGTCACACTCATAGTGAATGCCAGATCACAGATGTCAATTTATGTCTTAATGTAGAGTCTACACTTAGTAACCTTTGCTCTATTCATATATTAAGATATTTGGTCTGACAGTAAAAGGAAAAGAATAAAGATCACACTTAACTGAAATAGCTCTGTGCACAACTAATGCATTGAGTTTCTTTGTTTGGGAGGGTCTTAGAGATAATCTTCCACTCTTAGATAATCATCCTCATTCAAACTCACCAAACTCATGGAGTTGTCCCATCTGCCCAACATGTAATAAAGATGATGCAGATCAAATCTAATTAAGATATTGCCTTTGCTACTGAAATACTAAAAAATAATACTGGAAATATTTCCTTTACTATGGGGCAATTTATAACGTACATGTAACCCTATGTGCAACAGAAGTCCAGTAATGACATAGGTGACCCGGCTGTGATTGGGAGGTGGTTGAGCAGGAGTGGAGTGCCTACTTGAGGTGTGAGGTACTGAGTATTGAAGGGGAGAAGGATGGAATAGGACTGATCCTCATTTTTTGCAGTACTGGGGATTTAACCCAGGGGTGCTGTACCATTGAGCTACATCTCCAGCCCTTTTATTTTTTATTTTAATATGCTTTTATTTCCAGGCTGGGCTCAAGCTTGAAATCCTCCTGCCTCAGCCTCTGGAGTATGTAGGATTATAGGTGTGCACTATTGTGCCAGGCTGATCTACTACTTTAATGATGATAATCAAGTTGTTTGAGACTGATGAAAGGGTTAATATTTGTGATAAATAATTTTTCATTCTTTTTCTCTTCACATATTTACTTTGTCTTTTCTCAGAAGATATATAAAAACAAATTATATAGGATTATTGACACAAGAAACATTTTATTTGAAGTTGGCATCAAGATCTCAACCAACACAGCCTTTTCTTCTCCCATGATTTCATGTTTTTTGAGAACACAAGTCCAAGCCCATTGACCTGCCCATTGGTGTTGGCCTTAATCCTCCCACTGATGTTGCTAATCATGCAGCCCAGAGCTCCAGACATTTTTCTGTCTCAGGACTTGGGGATGGCATCACATGTAGCAATCAGTTCTCTACTTATACAGGTTGATGAAGGAACTCAAAATTCCAGTGACATTCTTCACAGAAAATTTAAGACACTCCTAAAATTCGAATGGTATAGCTGCATAGCTCAAATGATCTTAAACAGAAAAAATATGGAGAAATAATATTGACTTCAAAATATACTACCAAGCTGTAATAATCAAAATAGCATGGTACTAGAATAAAAGCAGACATTTAGGTCAACAGAACAAGATAGAAGGGCCAGAACAACAACAACAACAAAAAAGCCACACATTTAAAGTCACTTGATTTTTGATGGAGGTGCCAATAACCTAATGAGCAAAGGACAGTCTTTTCAATAAATGGTGTTGGAAAGACTTAATATCCACATGCAGAAGAATGAAATTATGTCATACTACATGGAAAAATCAACTCAAAAGGGACTAAAGATATAAATGTAAAACTAAAATTATAAGGTTTCCCCCCAAAGGGAAATCTCCATGTTACTGTGATTGGGAATGATTTTTTTTTTTTTTTTGTATTTGTACCCAAAAGGAGAGGCAATAAAAGAAAAAAATAGACAAATGGGATTACATCAAACTAAAAGGCTTCTGTACAAAGGAATCAATCAAAAGAGCAAGGAGAGAGGACCTCAAGATGGCGGATGAGTAAGAAGCAGGCAGCGAAACTCTCTCTAAAAGTTACCATTGGAACACGGGAATATAGTGACCCGGAAAGCGCAGGAGGGAGGGAGATGCCTCCCCGAAACCCAGAAAAGTTCTGAAGCGCAATCTGGGACCCCCGGCACCAGTGACGGGTGACTTCCAACAAAGAAGAAGGAAAGAAGGAGCAGACCGCACGCGTGCACCTTCTACTATCCCGGGAGTTGCAGCGCTGCGGAGGCTCAATTCTACGGACACACGGTGGCAGCTGGCGCCCAGGGAGCCCCCACGGAGGATCCTGAGACAGCGGCGGGGCAGAGGAGCGGCGGAGAACGGCGCTAACCGGCGGTGAGTGTCTCTCAGCCACAGCTGCCCCGCGCCAGAGAGCGACCGGCCGGGCGCCATTGTGGGGGGTGTGGCGAAACTCAGAGCGGCTCGAAAACTGCTCTGGGAACTTGTGCTCCGGACAGGGCAGCACAGGGCCTCTCCATTGAGCCCACGAAAGTGTGCTGAGGTCAGCAGGCGAACGAGACTGGACTCTCAGCCACACCTGTCCCGCGCCAGAGAGCGACTGGCCCAGCGCCATTGTGGGGGGCGTGGCGAAAAACCAGAGCGGCGGGAACCAGTGCAGGGAACCCGCGCTCCGGACAGCACGCTGAGCCTCTCAGGCCCAGGGATCGTGAAAGGGCGCTGAGAGCGGAGGCGAGCTAGACTGGTCTCTGCCTGAAAGTACGCGCCTCTGCTCACCACCCGCCAGAGGGCGCTCCTGGCTTACTGGGACAGACCTGCACAGAACAGGACTCTGTCACAAGGCACCTGCCTACAACAGAGTCAACACCTGGAACTGATTCTTTTTATTTTTTTTATTTTTATTTTTATTTTTATTTTTATTTATTTTTTTTTTTCTCACTGATTTTTTTTTTTTTTTGTTCTGGCAAAGGGTTTTTTTTGTTTTTGTTTTGTTTTGTTTTGTTTTTTGGTGGGGTTTTATTTTTGATCTGTCTGTTTTATTGTTTTTATCTTCGTTTTTGTTTCTGTATGTGTATTTGCTCTTTCCTTCATTATTCTCTCTGGTTTTTTATATGAGTGTAAACAGCGCCTCTAACTTCTTTGTGATTGTGGTTGTGATCTGTTCTTCCTTTTATCCCTTCCTTCTCTTTTTACCACCTGTCCTCTGCACTAGTGTCCCAATTTTAGTGGGATCCATCTTGGTCCTCTAACCTTACATCTAATTCCTTCCTCTTCTCCCAATACTCTATTTCCTCCTTAACTCATTTTAAATTTAAACTCCTCAAGGAAAAATTGACATACATAGGACTTGTATACTGCATATAATTTTTCTGGTGTGTTTTAGATTTTGTTATATAACCGCAACTCTATACAGCTAAAAGTGGTAAATAACTGGTTAGCTCAGTCTGTCATTTTTTAGGCTGTGTTTGATGCTTTAGTTAACATTATAGCCAAATGTGAAATAATTGTTCTAAACATCTTTCCTTCCTGATATTTCATGATTGAGATTGACTAAGGGACACAGAAAATACAGTGACACAGTACCAAAGAATCAAGGACTGGGCCAAACAGGTAGCAACTTCGCATACCCAATGAATTGAAGAGGTAGGATCTGGCAGAAAGCTCAAAACCTAAAAGCAAGCTCCACTTGGAAGATACTGCAGAGAAGTAGTCATCTTCTAAAGATCTTAAACACTAGCAATAAAGTAACCTACTATAGGTAATTTGCAAACATCACCCCAGGAATTAAAGAAAGAAAAAATGAGACGACACTTAAACAAGATGCAACCACACACATCCAATTCACCAAAGGCAAACCTAGGGAGCAACGAGGTGGGACAATCCGAAAGCCACCCACCTGGCCTATCTGAAGGGGTAACAACAAAGCAACTGAATGAGGTTCTGGAAAAAATTAAAACAGAAATAATCTCACAGATAACTGCAGAGATAATGTCTACAATGAAGACCATGCTTAAGGACACTATAGCTGATACAGACAAAAAAATAGATGAACTTAAGAAAACTATAGAAACCATGAATGCTCAGCATAGGAAAGAAATGGAATCCATAAGGCAGATTCAAGCAGATATCCAAGAGATAAAAAATTCCATTGAAAGTATTTGTAGCAGAATAAGCCAATGCGAGGACAGGATCTCAGATATAGAAGACAGGCTTGCAATTAGTGATCATGAAATGGAAAAATTCTTAAAAATAGCAAGGGACCATGAAAAATCAATTCAGCAGCTGCTAGATGACTCAAAGATAAACAACTTAAGAATAATTGGAATAAATGAAAAAGCAGGAGATAGCATCAACGACATTAAAACCTTGTTCAAAGACATAATCAGGGAGAACTTTCCTGGAAGAGAAAAGGAATTTGACACCCCTATATGTGAAGCTTTTAGAACACCAACTAGACATGATCAAAAAAAAACTTCAGCCAGACATATTATAGTCAAGATCCCAGAAATTCAACAGAAGGGCAGAATCTTAAAAGCTGTTAGGGAGAAGAGACAAATCACCTATGAAGGAAAACCCATCAGAATCACAGCTGACTTTTCAGCACAAACCCTCAATTCAAGAAGAGCTTGGAATGATGTATTGCAAGCTCTAAAGGAAAATAATTTTCAGCCCAGATTGATGTACCCTGCAAAACTATCTTTCAAAATTGATGGAGAAATAAAATACTTTCATGACAAAGAACATCTGAGAAAATTTATGACCACCAAACCAGCACTCCAAAACGTTCTGAAGGACATTCTAGAAAGAGATAGGAACCCCAACAGAAGGAATCCACCAGGCAGGGCAAATAATTAAATAGCCGGAAAGCGGAAAAACAAAGAATGGGAACCAACAACAGGAAAATATCATGACAAGTCAATACATATCAGTTTTAACCATCAATGTTAACGGTCTCAATTCACCAATCAAAAGGCACAGACTGGCGAAATGGATCAAGAAGCAAGATCCAACAATATGCTGTATACAAGAAACACATTTAATTCAGAAAGAAATTCATAGACTGAAAGTCAAAGGATGGAAAACAATACTCCATGCCACAGGAACCCAGAAAAAAGCAGGGGTAGCTATTCTTTTTGCAGACAAAGTGAACTTCAAGCCAAGAAGGATTCAGAGAGATAAAGACGGTCATTACATCCTTGTAAAGGGAACAATCCAAGAGGAAGAGATAACGATCATAAATATATATGCGTCAAATACCAATGCACCCAGCTATATAAAACAAGTACTAAAGGACATGAAAAATCAAATAAGCACTAATACAATTATATTGGGAGATCTCAATACTCCACTGTCACAAAAAGATAGATCAACTGGACAGAAAATCAATATTGAAATAGTAGAACTGAACCAAACTTTTGAACAAATGGACTTAGTAGATGTCTACAGAGTGTTCCATCCCACAACATCAGAATACACATTTTTCTCAGCTGCACATGGGACGTTCCCCAAAATAGACCACATACTAGCTCATAAAACCTGCTTAAGTAAATACAAAGGAATTGAAATTATCCCATGCATATTATCAGACCATAGTGCAATGAAATTGGAAATCAATGGCAAAAGATCCCACAAAAACTCCCTAAACACATGGAAATTAAACAGCATCCTCCTGAACAACCAATGGGTCACAGATGAAATTAAAGAAGAAATTAGTCACTTTCTACAACTGAATGATAATGACAGTACAACATACCGGAACTTATGGGATACAATGAAAGCAGTCCTAAGAGGGAAATTTATAGCATTAAACACTTATATCAGGAAAATAGAGCAAGCGCAAATAAACAACTTAAGGGTGAACCTCGAGCTTCTAGAAAAAGAAGAGCAGGTTAAGCCAAAAGCCCGTACAAGGGAGGAAATTATAAAGATCAGAGCAGAAATTAACGTATTGGAGAATAAAAAAACAATACAAAGAATCAATGAAGCAAAAAGTTGGTTCTTTGAAAGAATAAATAAGATTGACAAACCCTTATCCAACCTTATTAAAAAAAGAAAAGAAAAGACTCAAATCCATGCAATTGAAAATGAAAAGGGTGATATCACGACGGACCCTGCAGAAATCCAGAAGATCATCTATACCTATTTTGAAAATTTATATTCTACTAAGATGGAAAATGCAGAAGAAATGGACAGATTCCTAGATTCGTATGAATTACCAAAGCTGAATCAAGAAGATTTAAAAATCCTAAATAAACCAATATCAGCCAATGAAATTGAAGATGTAATTAAAAACCTCCCAACAAAGAAAAGCCCAGGCCCTGATGGATTCACTGCCGAATTCTACAAGAAATTTAGAGAAGACCTAACGCCCCTACTTCTCAAACTTTTCAATGAAATTGAAAGGGAAGCAATACTCCCAAATTCATTCCTGGAAGCAAGCATTACCCTGATACCAAAACCAGAGAAGGACCCAACTAAGAAAGAGAACTACAGGCCAATCTCCCTAATGAACATAGATGCAAAAATCCTTAATAAGATACTGGCAAACAGAATCCAACAAATCATCAAGAAGATTATACACCATGACCAAGTTGGATTCATCCCAGGGATGCAGGGATGGTTCAACATACGTAAATCAATAAATGTAATACAGCATATTAACAGAACCAAAGACAAAAATCACATGATCATCTCAATAGATGCAGAAAAAGCTTTTGACAAAGTCCAGCACCTTTTCATGATAAAAACCCTACAGAAAATTGGGATAGAGGGTCTTTATCTCAATCTGGTAAAAGCTATCTATGACAAACCAACAGCCAATATTATACTAAATGGCCAAAAACTGAAAGCCTTCCCTCTAAAATCAGGAACAAGACAAGGATGTCCACTGTCCCCACTCTTATTCAACATAGTTCTGGAAACTTTAGCCAGAGCGATTAGACAAGAGAAAGAAATAAAAGGAATAATGATTGGAAAGGAAGAAATTAAATTATCATTATTTTCAGATGACATGATACTCTACACAGAAGACCCCAAAAACTCCACTAAAAAACTGCTAAATTTAATAAGCAAATTCAGTAGTGTAGCTGGATACAAAGTCAATACTCAAAAGTCAATAGCCTTCCTGTTCACAAATAACAACCTTACTGAAAGAGAAATTAGGGAAACAATACCTTTCACAATAACATCCAAAAAAATGAAATACCTAGGAATCAACCTCACGAAGGATGTAAAAGACCTCTATACTGAAAACTACAGTACTCTGAAAAAGGAGATTGAAGAGGATATCAGAAAATGGAAAGATATCCCTTGCTCCTGGATAGGAAGAACCAATATAGTGAAAATGGCCATACTTCCAAAATTGTTATACAGATTTAATGCAATTCCAATCAAAATTCCAACAGCATATCTCACAGAATTAGAGAAAACAATCCTAAAATTCATTTGGAATCAGAAGAGACCTAGAATAGCAAAGGCAATTCTGGGCAACAAAGGCAAGGCAGGGGGCATCACAATCCCCGACTTGAAATTATACTATAAAGCTACTGTGAGAAAAACAGTGTGGTACTGGCAAAAAAACAGACCTGAAGATCAATGGAACAGATTAGAAGATGCTGAAACAACCCCAGACATACTAAGCCACCTTATCTTTGACAAAGGTGCCAAACACATTCGCTGGAAGAAAGATAGCCTCTTTAATAAATGGTGCTGGAAAAACTGGCTCTACACATGCCGAAGATTAAAACTAGATCCATATCTTTCACCATGCACTAAACTAAATTCAAAATGGATCAGAGATCTAAATATTAAAACAGAAACATTAAATCTGCTGGAAGGTAGGATAGGTAAAACCCTTGGAGACATTGGTGTAGGCAAAGACTTTATGAATAAAAACTCAACCACACGGGAACTATCCCAAAGAATCAATAACTGGGATCTCATCTTATTAAAAAGCTTTTGCACAGCAAGAGAAACCACCAACAGAGTGAAGAGACAACCCACAATGTGGGAAAAAATGTTTGCCAGCTGTTCCTCAGACAAAGGATTACTATCGAGAACGTATAAAGAACTCAAAAAAATCAGACCTCCCAAATTTAAAGACCCACTCCAAAAATGTGCATCTGAGATGAATACACATTTCTCAGATGAAGAAATACTAATGGCAAACAAATATACAAAAAAATGTGCAACATCACTAGTCATTCGAGAGATGCAAATTAAAACAACACTGAGATACCATCTCACCCCAGAAAGAATGGCTACTATAAAGAAATCAACTAATAACAAATGCTTGAGTGTCTGTGGGGAAAAAGGAACCCTTCTTCACTGTTGGTGGGAGTGTCGACTGGTACAGCCACTGTGGAAGTCAGTGTGGAGATTCCTCAGAAAACTAGGGTTGGAGGTCCCATTTGACCCAGCTATTCCCCTTCTGGGCATCTTCCCAGAAGAATTAAAAACATCGTACCACAGCAATATATGTGCACCCATGTTTATAGCAGCACAATTTGTAATAGCCAGATCTTGGAAACAACCCAAATGCCCATCAACTGAGGAATGGATAAGAAAGATGTGGTATTTTTATACAATGGAGTACTATTCAGCCATAAAGAAGGATAAACTGGAGACTTTTATAGGTAAATGGATGCAACTCGAGAAAATACTCATAAGTGAAATAAACCAGAAGCACATGTGTAAGCATCGTATTATCTCTCTAGTATGAGAAACTGAAAGAGTAAATAAGATCCAAAATGTACAATAGACATGGTGAATCAAAAAGAAACTGGTCAAAAGGAAAGAGAGACTGGAATAGGGAAAAGAAAGAAGGGAAAGGGAAAAAAATTGTATATATATATATATATATATATATATATATATATATATATATATAAGATGGTTAAGATAGATACACTACCATTTTTACTTAGTTCATTGAAGAGTAAGGTTTGTGCCAATAATGTTTGGACAATTGAATGCTAATGTCTGGTGTCCTGAATAACTAACTTAAAGATAGTAATACGTAATGTATTAACCATTGTTACCCTCCTATTATGTTGGTTTGAAAATTTGTTCTTCTTTTGATTTGTTTTGTTTTTTCTTCTCTTTAAAAAAAAAAAAAAAAAAGAGCAAGGAGACCCCAGAATGAGAGAACATGTGTCCAAAGTACACAACTGTTAAGGGATTTTTGCCTTAAAATATATAAGGCAAAAGTGCAAAAGAGGGGATAACCTGCTTCAAAAATAGTCAAAGGATCTGAGTAGATATTTCTCAAAGAAGTCACACAATTGGCCAAACAGGTATGTGAAAAAAATGGTCACCATTACTAGAGATACTACATTGCACATGTTAGAATGGCTTTTATCAGAAAGATAAAAAATAAATGCTAGCAGGGATATGTAAAAAAAAATCTTTGTACATTACACTATTGGTAGCAGTGTATTTTAGTACAAAAATTATGGAAAATAGGATGGAGGTTCCTGAAAAAAATTTAAAATAGAACTACCACTGATGTAACAGGACTCTGGCTCTGAGGCTACTTCATCCAGAGGCTCACATATTTTGAGGTGCAAGGGAGCTGGGCACTTTCTGGGGGCGGTCACGTGGGATGGAGCCCTCGTCCGGCCACGCCCCTTCCCAGCCCACTCCCCGAGTGTGTGCGTTGCTCTCCCATCACGGGCACGCAGGCGCACTGACGCACCATGGCCAACGCAGAGCGTGGGCGGAGACAGGAAGCAGCAACTGACTGCTCAGGCTTGGCATTGCCTGGGCCCTGGAGTGTGTCTGCGGTGAGCAGCGAGGTGAAGTCTGAGGATTGTGGCACGGTGCAGGGTGCTGCCGGCCTCAGGGAGAGCCGCTCCCTCCCTGACTGCGCTCAGAGACTGCAGGGCCGCCCCCTTTGTGGCAGAGACGCAGGTGGGGAGCAAAGGCTCCTGCGCTGGAGGCCGGGCCCTGAGGCGGGGGCGTCGGACCGACCAGCGTTGGGGAGAGGGTGTCGGGAGCAATCAGGTCCTCACCCCAGTGCGCAGCCACCTTAGGGAGGTGGGGGGTCCGTGGTCCTGGTCAGGGTCTGGAGCGAGGTGAGCATCCTGAGGCGGGCCCAAGGGGCAGGCACAGGGGAGGGTACACCCTGCCTGTCACCTTCCGCGTTCCAGGCTTCTATGGCAGGACAGAGAAGGTTGGACTGCCAGGTGCCTGAGAGAGGATCTGCCCCCTGGGGACAGCCAGCTCCAAGGCCCCAGCAAGTGTGGTGAGTGAACCCTCATCCCTGGTCCTGTGGTTCCTAGAGGACTTTGATCTTGGGTACGGTAGGCAAACAGCCAGCCGGAGTGATTGACACCTTCCATCCCTATGATTTATAGTCAATTTGAGTTGGCATAGGTTTTTGAAGGCATGGGAGAGATACGGCATTTCCACCTTTCGTACATTGTGGGTCCTTACAGTGCTTCTTCTAGTGTGAGTACTTCCATGCTTTGAACTGGGATAGTCAAAGCCTTCCCCACATATCTGACATTTATAATGTCCATCTCCAGGGTGCACTATCATATGTCTAATAAGTGAGATATTTCTCAAAGTCTGAATACTCATTCATGGGGTTTTCTTCCAGTGAGTCCTTCCATGCCTTCAAATGTCATTGCAGTATATGAAGGCTTGATCACACTGTGCCCATTCATAGTGTTTGTGACTACTGTGAGTTATTCCACGTATTTGGACCAAACTTGGACAAAGGCTTCCCACCATACCAGATACTGATAAGAGTCTGTATCTGTGCGCATTATCATCTGCCTTTGGATGCTGTACAGAGAAATCAGCCTTTCTCATACTGCTTCCATCCTCATGGTTTCTAGAGCATGTTATCGCAGGGATTCAAAAGAACAAGAATCCCAAAAGCCTTTGCCTGCATTTCCTACACCCACAGAGTTTCTCTCCAGTTGAGTCTCTTACTGAACTTGAAAAGAAACAAAATGTATAGAGGCTTTCCCGCTCTGCTTACATCCACAGGGCTCTCCAGTGTGAGTCTTTCCATACCTTAGAAGTGAACTGGGAGTGTCAAAGGCTCTTCCACAAAATTTACCTTTATAAGGTCCATGTCTATCATGTGCTGTCATGTGTCTTCCAACCTTTGCAGGAGAGATGAAGGCACTCTCACACTCCTCATATTCAGAGGGTTTCTCTCCAGTGTGGGTCTTGCATGCATTAGAAATGAACTAGAATAGTAAAATGCTTTTCCACACTCCTGACATTTGTGACTTGTTAGTCGAAGCTAACAAAACTTCCCTACAAAGGCTGAGGAAGAGCAGTTAGGGTGGACATTATCATCTTGTTCCTGATTTTAAGGGGAAACTTAATGTTTCTCCATTAAGAATGATGTCAACTGTGCATTTGCATAAATGGCCCTTATTACCTTTCTTCCTACTTTGTTGAGTGTTATCATGAGAAAGTGTTAGATTTTCATAAATTCACTTTCCTCACCTTTTGTGTATTTTGTTTTTCTTTGCTTGGATCTGTTAATATTGTGTATATGTGAATTTTTGTTTGTGAAGCAAGCTTACATTCCTGAGCTATATCCTACCTGGTCATGATATATACTTTGTGAGTATGCTGTTCTGGTTTTCTAGTATTTTATTGAAGATATTTGCATCTAAATCCATAAGGGATATTGGTCAGTGGCTTTCTTCTCACATTTTCTTCTGCCTTTGATATCAGAGTCATATTGGCCTCATAGAATGGATTGGAATTTTTTGTTACTTTTGTGTATTTTGGTAGGGCTTGGGAAAAACTAGTGATCATCTTCCTTTTTGAAATATATTTCCTCTGTGTCTAAAATTCTAGATTTGTTTTTCTTTTAGTACTTTAAAGATAATCTCTCCTGCTTCTGCCATATACAATTTATGGAAAGGCTTTGCTCTTGTTCTCATTTTTGGTTATGACAAGCAACTGTTCTCCTGCTCCAAAGCTGCTTCCAATACTTAGGTTTTGTAACTCCCTTTCAGCATTTTCTTTATACTCTGTCTTGATGGGTTTTCTTCATGTTAATACTTTTGGATTCATGGAGTTTCTTTCACCTATGGGTATACGGCTGTAATCACATTTGGAAAAATTTCAGCCACTATTTACTTAAGTTTTTCTGTCTTCCCACCCTTGCATCTCTTCTTACACATATGTGAGGCCCCTGACAGAGTTCACAAAGTTCCCAAATCTTTCTGTAAAGTCTGTTTTACTATGCATAGTCCATTTGATGGAATTTGTATTGCTGTATCATTTGGAACAAGTTCACCAATACACTACCTACTCTGTTGACTATTTTCTCCAGTGTATTTTTACATGAAGTGTTATAATTATCATCCCTATTCAATTTTAGCCCTTTAAAGTTTATTATGAAATAATGTAGATATACGGATAAGTTGAAAATGTAGTAGCATTCCCAAATAAACTTCACCTTGCCTCCTCTAAATTTGATCTATATGAAAGTTCAGCTATCCAACTAACAAAGTAATATTGATTCAATACTGCTAACACATATATATATATATATATATGTATAGATCAGATTTTCCTCTTAATATCACCTTCCCATCCCAGCACCCAACTAAGGATCCTGCAGTGCATTCAATTGTAACATCTTCTTACTCTTCTCCAGGCTCTGATAGTCTCACAGTCACTCTTCATGTCCTGAAGGTTTTCAGATACATTGCATTCACTTTGTAGAATTTCTCCCAATTTTTTTTTTAATGTGGGTACCGGGGGTCGACCTCAGGACCTCGCGCTTGCCGGGCAGGCACTTATGCCGCTGAGCCATCTCACCGGTCCTCCCAATTTGGAATTGTCTGTTTTCCCATGATTAGTTTGAAGTTACATATTTTTGGCCAGGATCCCAAGGCAATGACTACTTCTCTTAGCACAGCCTGTCAATAAACACACAATTTCAGTGTGCTGAGTTCTGACAATGTTAGCTACTTTCCTGTAAGGTATCCGGCAGTTCTCCCCACTGTGAAGTTACCATTTGACCCTTGCCATGAATGAGCATCTGGTGAGAAGATAGTTGGAGTCCAACACTCATCCTCTTTCTCATCATACTTTCGCAGGACGATCTTTAGCATCTATCAGTGGCTCTTGCCAGCAACACTTACTACTGTAGTTGTTGCCTGATGTTGATTTTATGTTTCGCTCATTTCTTCTCTTTTGGTTAGAGTTCCACTAAAAGGAAGAGCTTCCTTTCTCCACTTAGGAAGTCATTAAATAATTTAATTATGTAAGTGTGGTATTTCTTTTATGGTATAATCTAAAGTTCCCATTATTTAGTCTGTTTCTCATATTGTCCCAGCTTTGGGCACCAGGTGTTCATTCAAGTTTTATTAAAATATAATTTTAATATTGGAATAACTATATGTTTATATAAAAGATACAAAAATGGTATCTTAAATATTCTACTTCTACTTTCCTTCATTTAAAAAAATTTCCGTGTGTACTAGTTTGCTAGGGCTACCATTCCAAAACACCACAAAGTGGGTGGCTCAAACAACAGGAATTTATTTCCCCACAGGGAAATGTGTCATCAGGTTTGCTTTCTCCTGTCACATCTGACCTTGGCTTACAGGTAGCTGCCTTCATGACATGTCCTCTCATAGTCTACCCTCTTTCTGAGTGATATCTGTGTCCTGATATCTTCATACAAGGACATGAGTCATACTGGATTAGGGCAAACCCATGTGACCTCATTTGTCCCTGAATAACGTCTTTGAAGGCCCTGTCTCCAATCACATTCTCAGGGATAGGAGGTTAGGACTGCAACACAGGCATCTTGGGAGGACACAGTGCAGCCCGTAACTTCATGGGACAAAACTAAGAAATTGACGTTGGACGCTCCTATTAACTACACATCATATATAATTTGGATTTCATCAGTAGTTTTTTCATTGTTCTCCTTTTGTTTTTATACCCAACCCTGGGCACCACATTCTGCTCAGTGATTATATATAACCACTCTCATCTGGTCTACAGCAGTAACTCAGTCTTTTCTTATTTTTCATGATCTTTCCAGGAATGACAAACACTGGTCAAGTATTTTGTAGAATGCCCCTCAACTGCTGTTCACTGGTATGTCATTGTGTGTGTTTTCAGACTGCTGTTACAGGATTTTGGAAGGAAAATAAAAGTGAAGTGTCCTTGTTGCAGGATGGCAGGGTTTACATGACAGCCACATGAAAACACTGCTGATGGTACCTTTTATCACTTGGTCAATATAGCATTTGTCAAGTTCATCCTCTGTGAGGCTACTTTCTTTCTGATTTTCCTACTCTAGTTTTCACAAGGGGGTTGCCAAGCGTAGCATACTCCGAAAGAGCAAGGGAACTAAGCTGCACCTGCCGGAGGGGAGGGGTTTCTGTCTACAGTTTGAGTTCTTCTCTAAGAAAGATTCCCCTCTTATCCATCCTTATTATTAATTTAATCAGTTATTTACATTGATATGGAGTGATATGTTCATTTTGTGCTTTCAGTTATAATTCACTACTGTTTATTTTACTGCTCACATTCTTCCAGCTTGGGCTATTCAAGATACTTCATCTTAGTTCCTGTATCCATTTTCATGCATCCACAGTCTTTTGGGACACTTTCTTCTTTTCTGATATAATATGCTCAGGCTCAGGTTTTATTTACCTTGAAAGTCCTAGAAACTGCTATTTCTCCAAGGAACCAGGTTCTTTTCACTGGTACATAGCAGAGCCAGCTATATAATTTGTTGGGCCTGGTACAAATGAAAAAGTAGAGTCCTTGTTCAAAAGCAGAGAACAGCGAGGTGCAGTGGTGTATGCCTGTAATCCCAACTGCTGGGGGCTGAGGTGGTGGGACCACAAGTGTGAGACTAGCCTCGGCAACATAGCAAGGCCGTATCTCAAAATAAAAAATAAATTGAAAGGGGCTAGCTCAGTGGTAGAGTACTTATCTGACACGAGTGAAGCCCTAGGTTTAGTCCCCAGTACCCTGCCTCAAAATAAAGAAGGAAGGAAGGAAGGAAAGAGAAGAGAAGAGAAGGGAAGGGAAGGGAAGAAAAGGGGAGGGAAGGAAAGGGAAAGAAAGGGAGGAAAGGAAGGAAGGAAGAAAAGAAAGAGGCAGAGAATGAGTGCCATCAAGGTTCTAAAACAAATTTGTTTCTCCTGTGATTTTTTTCATTTGCCGTGGTGCTCTTTGTCATTTGATATCCTCCCATGTGCAGAAAAATAAGCAATTCCTAATAATTAACGAGAGTTTTTTTGTGTGTGTGGGTACCGGGGGTCGAACTCAGGACCTCGCGCGCCAGCAGGCGCCCGTGCCGCTGAGCGATATCACGGGCCCTTTTTCTGTATGTGGGTACTGGGAGTCGAACTCAGGACCTCGCGCTTGCCAGGCAGGCGCTTACGCCGCTGAGCCATCTCACCAGCCCTTAACGAGAGTTTTAATATTCACCTTAAATCGTACAATGTCAATTCTAAATGAAAATATATGAACAATTCCTATTGTATATCTTGCACGATGTCAGTTCTAAATGAAAATGTATGAACAATTCCTGTTTTGTAGCTTGCACATACATGTGGATTTCACTAATTCCAGAACAGTGAAAATGATGCACAAAACTAAAATGTTTTTGCTGCACCTGGATACAGAAACTGGTAACAGTCTCTGTCCTTGATTTTCTTTTTTAAGAGGCAGCATCCTTTTTATTTGTGTTCTCGAAACCAAATACAACAAGGAAGCAATCTGGATAAGGGAATCCCTTTTAAGCATAGAGCTACCAGAGAAGAATTTTCCTTTCAAAAGTCAACTGTGAACAGATAAAAAGTAGGAGGGGCTGGCAGAAGAAGATCAGGCCGCAAACCAAGAACAAGAGTGGGAATGGAGGTCCTAGAGTTAAGGACTTGTCATCAGCAAGAAAAATTCCAGTGACAGCAGGGGCAGAAATTCTGCAGGTGTAGCCAATGCAGACTGGGGGAATAAATTTACCTATACCCAGTCATTAAAATGAATGAACATACTACTCTGTATATGTGTTTGTGAATGTGAATGTGTGTGTGTGTGTGTGAGAGAGAGAGAGAAAGAGTGGGGGGCACACAGACAGACAGACAGACAAACAGACATCAGGTCAATTGCACCTGTTTGGATGTCATGAATGTGTCTGTGTATTCAATTTTTTGGTCAGGCGTTAGGCGTCTCAAGGAGCTAATCTCTCCAAACACATTCTCTTGCATTAATAACAGAAGTAAAGATAAAATCCTTGAAAGATCAGCCTTTAGAAGGAAAAATGAAAAAGAAATAATATTCATATATTGAGAAAATGTTCTCCTTTCTTTAGAGCAGTGTAACATAATACTGTTTTTAGTACTGCATACATATACATATGTATGTATACAAGATTTGATTTTTTAAAATTTTATTTTAAAGAGAAAAAAAACAAAATTTCAGAACAAGATAATAGGAGGGTAACAAGGGTTAATACATTACGTATTGCTGTCTCCAAACTAGTTACTCGGAGTATAAGATATCGACATTTAATTGTCCAAACAATATTAGCACAAACATTTCTTTTCAATGAGCTAAGAGAAATTAGTAGTGTAAGTATCTTAACTGTCTTTCATGTGTATATATATATATATATTCACATATATATATATATATTTTTTTCTTTTTTGCTTTTCCCTTCCTTCTTTCTTCATTCCCCCATCCCAGTTTCTCCTTCCTTTTGAAGTTTCTTCCCATTTTACAATATCTATTGTACATTTTGGATCTTATTTACTCTTTCAGGTTCTCATACTAGGGAGACAATATGATGTTTGTACATGTGTGTCTGGTTTATTTCACTTATGAGTATGGTCTCGAGCTGCATCCGTTTACCTATAAAAGTCTCCAGTTTATTCTTCTTTATGGCTGAGTAGTACTCCATTGTATAAAAGGACCACACCTTTTTTATCCATTCCTCGGTTGATGGGCATTTGGGTTGTTTCCAAGATCTAGCTATTACAAATTGTGCTGCTATAAACATGGGTGCACATATATTGCTGTGTACAATGTTTTTAATTATTTTGGGAAAATACCCAGAAGGGGAATAGCTGGGTCAAATGGAACCTCCAGTCCTAGTTCTTTGAGGAATCTCCACACTGATGTCTACAGTGGTTGCACCAGTTTATACTCCCCCCCAACAGTGGAGAAGGGTTCCTTTTTCCCTCCAGCCCCTCCAGCATTTGTTATTGGTTGATTTCTTGATGGTAGTCATTCTTTCTGGAGTGAGATGGAATCTCAGTGTTGTTTTAAGTTGCATCTCTCCAATGACCAGTGATGTTGAACATTTTTTCATATATTTATTTGCTGTTTGTATTTCTTCATCAGAGAAGCATGTATTCATCTCAGATGCCCATTTTTGGATTGGGTCTTTCATTTTGGCAGTTCTGAATTTTTTGAGTTCTCTATATGTTCTCGATAGTAATCCTTTGTCTGAGGAACAGCTGGCAAACATTTTTTCCCACATTGTGGGTTGTCTCTTCACTCTTTTAGTGGCTTCTCTTTCTGAGCAAAAGCTTTTTAATCAGATGAGATCCCAATTGTTGATACTTGTGATAGTTCCTGTGTGATTGAGGTTTTATTCATAAAGTTTTTGCCTACACCAAAGTCTTCAAGAGTTTTACCTATTCTATCTTCCAGCAGATTTAAAGTTTCTGTTTTAATATTTAGATCTTTGATCCATTTCACACTTAGTTTAGTGCATGGTGAAAGATATGGGTCTAGTTTTAATCTTTGGTATGTGCAGAGCCAGTTTTCCCAGCACTATTTATTTAAGAGGCTATCTTTCTTACAGTGCATGTGTTTGGCCCCTTTGTCAAAGATAAGGTAGCTTAGTATGTCTGGAGTTGTTTCTGCATCTTCTAATCTGTTCCATTGATCCTTAGGTCTGTTTCTTTGACAGTACCATGTTGTTTTTATCACCATAGCTTTGTAGTATAATTTCAAGTCAGCAATTGTGATGCCCCCTGCCTTGCCTTTGTTTCCTAGAATTGTTTTTGCTATTCTAGGTCTCTTTGTGTTCCAAATGAATTTTAGGATAGTTTTCTCTAATTCTGTGAGATTTGCTATAGGAGTTTTGATCAGAATTGCATTAAATCTGTATAACAGTTTTGGAAGTATGGCCATTTTCACTATATTGGTTCTTCCTACCCAAGGGCAAGAGAAATCTTTCCATTTTCTGATATCCTCTTCAATCTCCTTTTTCAGAGTACTGTAATTTTCAATGTAAAGGTCTTTTACATCCTTCATTAGATTGATTCCTATGTATTTCATTTTTTTTGGATGCTATTGTGAAAGGTTTTATTTCCCTAATTTCTCTCTCAGTGGGTTTGTTATTCATGTACAGGAACGCTGCTGGTTTTTGGGTGTTGACTTTGTATCCAGCTATGCTACTGAATTTCCTAATTAAATCTAGCAGTTTTTTAGTGGAGTTTTTGGGGTCTTCTATGTAGAGTATCATGTCATCTTCAAATAATGATAATTTAACTTCTTCCTTTCCTATCGTTATTCCTTTTCTTTCTCTTGTCTAATTGCTCTGGCTAAAGTTTCCAGGACTATGTTGAATAAGATTGGAGGCAGTGGACATCCTTGTCTTGTTGCTGATTTTAAAGAGAAAGCTTTCAGTTTTTGTCCATTTAGTATGATGTTGGTTGTTGGTTTGTCACAGATGGCTTTTATCAGATTGAGGTAAAGACCATCTATTCCAATTTTCTGTAGGGTTCTTATAGTGAATGGGTGCTGGACTTTGTCAAAAGCTTTTTCTGTATCTATCGAGATGATCATATGATTTTTGTCCTTGGCTCTGTTCATATGGTGTATTACATTTATTGATTTACATATGTTGAACAATCCCTGCATCCCTGGGATGAATCCCACTTGGTCATGGTATATAATCTTGTTGATGATTTTTCTGCATTCTGTTTGCCAGTATCTTATTGAGGATTTTTGTATCTATGTTCATTAGGGAGACTAGCTTGTAATTCACTTTGTTAGTTGGGTCCTTCTCCGGTTTTGGTATCAGAGTAATGCTTGCTTCCAGGAATGAATTTGAAAGTATTGCTTCCCTTTCAATTTTATTAAAGAGTTCGAGAAGTAGTGGTGTTAGGTCTTCTCTAAATTTCTTGTGGAATTCAGCAGTGAATCCATCAGGGCCTGGGCTTTTCTTTGTTGGGAGGTTTTAAATTACATCTTCAATTTCATTGATACTGGTTTATTTACGATTTTTATATCTGCTTGATTCAGCTTTGGAAATTCATATGTAGGAATCTGTCCATTTTTTCTGCATTTTCCATCTTATTAGAGTACAAGTTTTCAAAGTAGGCATAGATGATCTGGATTTCTGCAGGATCCACTGTAATTTCACCCTTTTCATTTCTAATTTTGTGGAGTTGAGTCTTTTCTTTCCTTTTTTTAGTAAAGTTGGATAAGGGTTTGTGGATTTTATTTAATCTTTTAAAGAACCAACTCTTCGATTCATTGATTCTTTGTATTGTTTTTTTAGTCTCCAGTGCATTAATTTCTGCTCTGATCTTTGTAATTTCCTCCCTCATAAGAGCTTTTGGCTTAGTCTGCTCTTCTTTTTCTAGGAGTTTGAGGTTCACCATTAAGTTGTTTATTTGCACTTGCTCTGTTTTCCTGACATTGGTATTTACTGCTACAAATTTCCCTCTTAGGACTGCTTTCATTGTGTCCCATAAGTTCTGGTATGTTTTATTGTCATTATTGTTTAATTGTAGAAACTGTCTAATTTCTTCTTTAATTTCATCTGTAACTCGTTGGTTGTTCAGGAGGGTGCTATTTAATTTCCATGTGTTCATGGATTTTTTTTGGTTTCTTTTGCATTGATTTCCAATTTCATTGCACTATGGTCTGATAATATGCACGGGATAATTTCAATTCCTTTGCATTCACTTAAGCATACTCTATGAACTAGTATTTGGTCTATTTTGGAGAATGTCCCATGTGCAGCTGAGAAGAATGTGTATTCTGATGTTGTGGGGTGAAACACTCTATAGACATCATTTGTTCAAAAGTTTGGTTCAGTTCTAATATTTCATTGTTGATTTTTTGTCTAGTTGATCTTTTTGTGACAATGGGTTATTTAGATCCCCCAATACAATTGTATTAGTGCTTATTTGATTTTTCATGTTTGTTAATATTTGTTTTAAATAGTTGGGTGCACTGGTATTTGGTGTATATATATTTATGATTGTTGTTTCTTCCTCTTTGATTGTTCCTTTTACAAGGATGTAGTCATCTTCATCTCTCTTAATCAGTCTTGGCTTGAAATTCAATTTGTCTGCAAATAGAATAGCTACCTCTGCTTTTTTCTGGCTTCCTGTTGCATGGAGTATTGTTTTTCATCCTTTTCTTTTTGAATTAAATGTGTTTCTTGTATGCAGCATATTGTTGGATCTTGCTTCTTGATCCACTCTGCCAGCCTGTGTCTTTTGATTGGTGAATTTAGACCATTAACATTGATGGTTATAACTGATATGTATTGACTTATCCTTGTCATGTTATTTTCCTGTTGTTGGCTCCCCCTCTTTTTTCCCCTCCCTCTGTTTAATTGTTTGCCTTGCCTGGTAGATTCCTTCTGTTGGGGTTCTTGGAGTTGTAGTTCTTGTTATCTCTTTCTAGAATATCCTTCAAAACATTTTGGAGTGCTGGTTTGCTGGTCATAAATTTCCTCAGGTGTTCTTTGTCATGGAAGTATCTTACTTCTCCACCAGTTTTGAAAGATAGTTTTGAGGGGTACATCAATCTGGGCTGGAAGTTGTTTTCTTTTAGAACTTGAAATACTTCACTCCAAGCTCTTCTTGACTTGAGGGTTTATACTGAAAAGTTAGCTGTGATTCTGATGGGCTTTCCTTTATAGGTGATTTGTTTCTTTTCCCTAAGAGCTTTTAAGATTCTACTTTTGAGTTGAATTTCTGGAATCTTGACTATTATATGCCTGGCTGAAGATTTTTTTTTGATCATGGCTAATTGGAGTTCTATATGTCTCACTTATCTGTACATCAAATTCTTTTTCTTTACCAGGGAAGTTTTCTGCCATGAGGTCTGTGAACAGTTTTTATATCATTTGTGCTATCTCCTGCTTTTTCACTGATTCTAGTCAATCTTAAGTTATTCTTTTTTGCCTCATCTAGCAGCTGCTAGATTTATTTTTCATGGTCCCTTTCTATTTTTAAGAAATCTTTCTTTTCATGATCGCTAACTGCAAGCCTATTTTCTATATCTGAGATCCTGTCCTCACATTGGCTTAATCTGCTGCAGATACTTTCAATGGAATTTTTATTCTCCTGGATATCTGCTTGAATCTGCCTTGTGGATTCCATTTCTTTTCTATGCTGAGCATTCATGGCTTCCATAATTTTCTTAAGCGTCTTTGTTTTTTTATCTGTATCTGCTCAAGAGTCCCTAAGCATGGTTTTCATTGTGGACACCATCTCTACAGTTATCTGAGAAATTATTTCTGATTTGATTTTTTCTAGAGCCTAATTTAATTGCTTTGTTGTTACCACTTCAGAGAAGCCAGGTGGGTGGCTTTTGGATTGTCCCACCTCATTGCGCCCTGGGTTTGCCTTTGGTGAACTGGATGTGTGGGTTTGCATCTTGTTTAAGAATCTTCTCATTTTCTTTTCTTTTTTTAGTTCAGTTTCTGGGGTGATGCTTGTAAATTGCCTATGGTGGGTTGCTTTATTGCTAGGATTTAGAACACTTAGGAAATGACTACTTGTCTGGTGTAGTCTCCAGGTGTAGCTGATTTTTGGGTTTTGAGTCTGTTGCAAGATCCTACCTCTTCAGTTTGTTGGGGATGAGAAGTTGCTGCCTGTTTGGCACAGCCCCTGGTTCTTTGGCACTGTGCCACAGTATTTTCTGTGACCCTTAGTCAATCGCAGGCTTAGAATACCAGGAAGAACAGCTGTTTAGAACAATTATGCCACTTTTGGATGTAGTGGTACCATCAGCAATGACAAAAACATCAAACACAGCCTAGAAAATGACAAACTGAGCTAACCATTAATTTGCCACCTTTAACAGTATGAACTAGATTTGTGGTTATATAACAAAATCTAAAACATACCAGAAAATTATATGCAGTATACAAGTCCTTAATATGTCAATTTTTCCCTCAGGGGTTAAAATTTAAAATGGCTTAGGGAGAAAATAGAGAAGTGGAAGAAGAGGAAGATGTTAGAAGTAAGGTTGGAGGGGAGAGGGGGATCACGCTAACTTTGGGAAACTGGTGCAGAAGACTGGAGGGAAAGAGAGAAGGAAGAGATAAAAAGAACAGAACAGTACCAGAAGCACAACCACAAAGGGGCTAGAAACCACGTTCACACTCATATAAAAACAAGATCAAACAATGAAGGAGAGAAAAAAGCAAGAAACAAAAACAAAACCACCACCACCACAACAAAAAGCAAACGAGAGAGGAAAAAAAAAAAACATTCCAATTCCAGGTTTGACTCTGCTGTCACTGGTAGATGACATGTGGAGACAGAGTCCTGATCCATGCCAATCTATCCTAGCAAGCCAGCTGTAACTTTTTGGCAGGGTAGTGGATAATCTCAGCAAGCCTGCACCTTTTGGCTGAAACCAGACTCATTTGGTCTGCAGCTGTCAGCACATCTTCTGTGGACCTGAGCCCAGCTGGGAGCCACTAGATGGAACCAGCAACAGCTGAGTTCTGAGCTTGGCCGGCCCCTCTCCAAGATGGCTCCTGGCCAATCGCTCTCTCCCACAGGGTGACTGAGCCCTCAGCACTCACCGCCAGGCAGTGCATTCCCTCATATCCACTGCTCCCCTCCACCTCCGCCTCTCTCTGTGGAGTCCTTGGGGTTGCCAGCAGTCACCGTGTGTCCGCAGGTTTGAACCGCTCCTCTGGTGCAGTGAGTCCTGTCTCAGGGAGAAGGCACCACAGATTACCTCCTTCTTTGTTGAAGTTTCTCTCTTCACTCTTTCCATGGGCTTCAACTCATGCTTCAGATTCTTCCTGGGTCCAGGGGACCCAATTCCCTCCTTCTTGTCTTCCTCACATTGCTATATTCCAGTATCTGGACAGTGGCTCTCAGAAAGACTCTTTCTCTGCTGCTTACCACTCCGCCATCTTGGTCATTCTCCCACCCTTGATTTGTTAATGAGTTAGAAAGAACTATATGTTCTATAGAAAGAACTATATGTTGCCCCATTTTTCCCTTTCTCTCCACAGCCTCAGCAGGAAAGTTTGGCTAATACAGTCAAGTAACCTGAGTAAGGGAGGTTGGGACAGGGCTACTTGACCTTTGGTGGTTCTTAGACTGTTGTGCTATCTTTCTGCATTGGAATCAAGTTGTGGTGTGGACCCACTGTGTGGCCTGTGAGCTTCGGCATCCTTTCCCCTGCTTACTTACTGATAGATGAGACACACGAGTCTCATAGTTAGACAGTCATTAACTCCCCATTTCCTGTGCTTGTGGGCATCAACAATACAGCACGTAAATGAGGTGGTGAAGCACAGCATCTGTGCGTTTTCATGGATTATTTTTGCTCACACATATGCTCCATTGTCCCACTGAACTTTATTTACAACTCACAAATTCAAAGACAAAATTGTTAATACATTTAGGATGGTGAGAGGAGAGAATTAAATCAAGAATTAAGAGAATGAAATCAAGCCCAGAGTGCTTCTC
This sequence comes from Erethizon dorsatum, assembly GCA_028451465.1. Classification (NCBI taxonomy): domain Eukaryota; kingdom Metazoa; phylum Chordata; class Mammalia; order Rodentia; family Erethizontidae; genus Erethizon; species Erethizon dorsatum. The sequence goes on from CM051842.1 coordinate 134,254,660, forward strand.
AGTGAAAGGTCTCAGATTCTGAATAAACGTACTATACCAGCTCTGTAGCAGAAAGCATGGATGCCATACATGAATGCAGTGACAAAGAATGGTAGCAGACACATTTGCACATATCTCTTCTGCTCATTTTCCCATTTCCTGTTGGACTTCACTTATAAAATGTTAAGTGCTAATATAAAATTACTCAGTCTTTTATGATAGCAACAGCAGAGCATTTAGGCAAGTGCAGGGCAATCCTACACAAGGGTACCTGTGTGATTGTGTAGGTTGCGTACCGATGAGGCTAGCTGTGCTCTGTCTGCCTCCCTTGTCTCTCTCCCTCCTTCTCTCCATTTCCTCTCTGCTTCCTTCCTTCTTCCCCCCTTTCTTCTATAATAATAGTAACACTAAGAGATTTCCACTCTTAAATAATTTGTAAGCACACATTATAGTATTAGAAGATGTAAGCACAATGGCATACAGCAAATTTCTTGAAATTATTTCTCTCTCATAACTGAAACTTTATGTCAGCACTTTATTTCACTTAACCCCAGCCCCAGGCAACCAGTGTGCTACTCTCTGTTTCCACGAATTTAGCTATTTTTGATATCTCATGTAAATGGCATCATGCAGTATTTTTCCTTCTATCACTGCCTAATTTCGTTTAGCATAATGTCCTCTGGATGCATCAACGTTGTCACAAACACCAGGATTTTCCTTTTAAAAGACAGAATAATACACCACTTACCCTTTAACCATTCCTGTGTACATGTCTACACCTTACGTACCTTCATCCCTTGACTGTTGTGGGCAGTGCAGCCATGAGCCTGGGAGTCCTAATGTCTCCTAGACATCCTAATTCCAGTTCATTTAGATACATCCTTAGAAGGAGGCTGAAATACCTGGTAGTTCTACTTTAAATTTTTTGAGCAACTTATATAGTGTTTTCTGTACATGCTGTAGAATTTTACATTCCCACCAACAATATATAAGGATTACAGTTTCTCCATATCTTCTCAGCAATTCTTATCTTTTTGCTTCTCTTTTCTACATAATAGCTATCCTAACAGGTACAAATGAGTATCTCATTTTTTTGTTTCTGATTGATAAATTATAGTTGTATATATTTATAGGGTACAAGGTAGTATTTTAATTTTAATCCAGTGTGGAATGACTAAATCAAGATTCTTAGAATATTTACTCATTGTGGTTGATTTGCATATCCTTAATGACTTATTGAGATGGTGCCTTTTTCATTGCTTCTTGGCTATTTGTATGTCGCATGGCAGAAATGTCTATTTGGTCCTTTGCTCTTTTTTAAATCAAGTTGTTTATTTCTGTGGAGTTCTTGAAATTCTTTATGTATTTTAGATATAATCCTCTCCTTAGATAAGTGGTTTGCAAGTAATTTCTCTCATTTCATAGTTTGTCTCTTCATTCTGTTTATGGTTTACTTTGCTGTACAGAAACTTTTTAATTTGATGAAATCCTATTTGTTTTAGTTTTGCATTTGTTCCCTGTTCTTGTGGTGTAATATCCAAGAAATCATTTCCTAGAGCAATGTCATGAAGCTTTCCCCCAAGTTGTTTTATTTTATTTGTTTTTTTTGAGACAGAGTCTCACTATGTAGTCCAGACTGGCCTTGAACTTACGTATGTAGACCCCCAGTCTAGCCTCAAACTCATGGTGATCCTCCTGCCTCAGCCTCCTGAGTGCTGGGATTACAGGCGTGCACCACCATGCCCAGCCCCCAAGTTATTTTTAATGGTTGTCACAAATTCATTCTCTTTTTATTTTTGATTGACACATAATAACTTCACCTATTTATGGGGTATAACGTGATAATTGAATAAAGGTATATATTATTGCATAATAAATCAAAGTAATTATCACACCCAACACCTTAGTATGATGGGAAGAGACTGGTAAGTTTGCCCCACCCCCATATTTTCTTCTAGGAGTTTTATGAATTCAGGACTCACATTTAAACCTGTAATCCACTGAATTTGTTTGTGAGAATGATGTAAGACAAGAGTCCCAGTTTCATTTTTGTGGGCATGGATAGCTAGTGTTCCCAGGACCATTTGTTGAAGAGACAGACTGTCCTTTCCCTACTGTGTGTTCTTGGCCCCCTGGTCAAAATCAACCAACTGTGTATATGTCAGACCTTATATCTAGATCTCTTTCGTGTGCCACTGGTCTATATGTTTCCTATAATTTCAGAGCTGTAGTACTTTACTTAGTATTGCTTTATAATATAGTAATTTGAAATCTGAAAGTGTGATACCTTCCACTTTGTTCTCCCCCAAAATTGATTGCTTTGGCTGTTCAGGGTACATCTTAATCCATTTGTGTTCTTTATCAGAAGACCACAAATTGGGTAATTTATCAAGAATAGAAATTTCGGGCCGGTGAGATGGCTCAGTGGCTTAAGCGCCTGCCCGGCAAGGGTGAGGGCCCGAGTTCGACTCCTGGAACCCACATACGAAAAAGGAGCCGGTGATATCGCTCAGTGGCACGGGCGCCTGCTGGCGCACGAGGTCCTGAGGTCGGCCCCCTGGTACCCACACACACAAAAAAAAAGAATAGAAATTTATTTTCTCAATACAGTATTTGGCTGCTAGGAATTCCAAGATCAGGGCACTGGTGTCTGTTGAGAGCCTTCCTGCTGGGTGAAGCCTCTTTCCTGAGGGAGGCTGACTTGCAATCCCAAGGGAGGAGCCCCCATTTCCTACTGACTTGTTAAGGCCCTGCCTCCTAATCCTGTCAGATTGGCAACTGCTGAGTTTTGGTAAGGACACCCTCAAATAATAGCTGTCTTTGATGGTTCTATATAGATTTTAGGATTATTTTTTCTATTTATTTTTGAAATGTCATGTGGATTTTGGTAGGGATTGTACTGAATCTATAGATTATGTCGAATAGAATGATAATTTAAGGAAATAAACATGTACATGTCTAGGTAGGTGAAGTAGAAATCACTGAGATTTATTAAAAAGTGCTGGAAACTCTCACTTATCTACAGTTGTGTGGGCTGCCCTAAGCCATGGTGACTGAGATCTACCTTATAGGTCTCCATTTCTGAAAAAAACAGGTACATAAATTTTTTTGTGTTTTCTCAAGTAGTATAAGTTTCAATTATCTATTACATATTTAACTTACATGTGTGAAATAAATATGTTTAACAGAGAAAGCTGATTTCCATGTTACTATTTAACAAGAGATCATATATGGTATGCCATGGTTTGTCACTCTCAAGCCAGTGCATTGACTCATTTAAGGGACCTTGCCCGTCACAGAATAGTGAAACATTTACTGTCCCTTCCCTGCACGTGGATTTCAAAAAATTATCTATTTTTCCATACTGATGAACACCGAAGAACTAACTTTGGCATAGTCATTAGCCATGGGCTTCTGGACACACAGTTGAACAGGGTCATTAGCAGATAATGCTGTTCAAAATGTACATGACGACAAAGAAACTCACGAAATGTGTAATGGTCCCGGTAGCCCTTTGTCCTGGGGATGCTTTTGGAGTAAGGCTGGTGCTGTGAAAGTGCCAGGACTGCCTCTTGTACCTGCATTAGAGAGTCATCATGTATCCACTCGAGATGGTGACCACTGTGGAAAATAAGTCTCTGAGGAAATAACTCAAAGGTGGGTGGCAAAAATAAAAATGAACAAGTGACCACTTATGGACACACAGAAGACCTACAGGAAGAAAAGGGAACACAGGTTGTGGTGAGGGGATTTGTATTTGAACTTTGCCAAACTGGAGCCTGTGGAACTGAGGGAGATGGCCTGGAGGACACCTGGAGATGGCAGGTGGCACAGAGAGAGAGGCCCCTCTTCAGCCTGTACAGGAGATAACTGATTTACATGTGAGGTCATCCTAATACCCAGAGACTGGAAAATGTGTGTAGTCATGAAAGCCATGGCCAGCAGCTTCACTGTGTGGATTAGAGCCAAGAAACCACCAGTCAGGTCGGTGGGCTTGGGCCTGCTGTTGAAAAACACCCAAGACAGTAAGGATGGTGTTGCCTGAGAACCCAGTGACAACTTCAGAATAGAAGTCATTGCTTATATGATTGTACAGTGTGTTTCATTTTATGGAGGAAAGAAGCTATTATGGCTGTGTCTAGATGTCCCCCAAAGCCTCATGCAGTCATAGACGGGGTTTCTTCAGAGGTGGTTGGATCTAGAGTGTGTGACACTGGAATTGATTCATGGTACAATGCTAGGCTCAAGGGCACCAGGATTAAGGCTGTGAGTGCTACCTGCCCTAAGGAGTCTGGATAAGATATAAGGGGCAGAAAGACGCTGTTAAGGTCCCTTGTTGCTTTTGCTACCTTGTGGGCTCCGTGAACTGGTTCTACTCTACAATGCCCCTCTGCCAAAGCCACCCTGCCTTGGAGCCAGGAGATTACAGACTAAAACCTCCAAAAACTGTGAGGTAAATAAATATAAACCTTTCCACCTTTAATGTTGGGTGTTGGGTGTTTTGTCTCAGCAAGGAGAGAAAAGTAATATAGAAGCGTACAGTGAATGCCTGAGGAAAAAGCAAGGAAAATTCTTTATTATGAGTATTGCTACCTGCGTCAATCTAAACTATCACCACTGCCACCGTGAAGACATGTGGGTCAATCACAAGGCACCTGTTCCTCCCTCCATACAGTACTCTGGTCTCAACTCACATTCCCTGGAAGCCATCTCCACTCTCTCCTCCCACCACTGTCCATCGCGGCTGGATTGCGCATCCCAGTGCTGGGCTCCCAGAGAACATCAACTTTCTTATGATAAAAGTCTCCCAGAATCACAGAAAGTATTTTCTTATTTTCACTTCATTTTTTAAGTTTTTCAAGGCAAGAATGATGTCTTATTTGATTTTGATTATATCTTCTTGATAAGCGTTAGATTCATAATGAGTGCTGTAATTTCTGGTGAATGTGAATGAAGAGGATTATGTTAAAGTGAAGCAGAGAGTCTCAGTGGGTTACCTAAACATTTAATAATCCATTGAATGTCTACCAGGGATTCTCTGTATCATATAAAGCCTGAAAACGTCAGTTACTAAATCATTTAACTTTCAATTAGCTCATTGCTGGGTATGCTTGTGTACAGGATTAGCTAAAAATGATATCTTGCTTCAAGTAACTTGTTATAAAATAAAAATAAGAAATGCAATAATATATTTGGAGACACATGATGAATACAATTAACATTTAGCAAAAAACAGTGAATGAAGCTTTTTTTAATTGGCTAGAGAGCAATGAAAATTTGCCTGCAGGGCATCTGGTGGCAAGGGGAGGGTGTTGGTCCTTTAATTTGCCTGCAGGGCATCTGGTGGCAAGGGGAGGGTGTTGGTCCTTTTTGTGTGTACTGCTATAACAGAATACCTGATGCTCAGTAATGTGTAAGGAAAAAGAGTTTATTTGGCTCACAGTCCTGGTGGCTGGAAGGTCCAAGCAGCATGGTGCTGGTTGGTGGGGGCTGCCTGGCCATGTCACCCATGTTGGAGAAACTACCAGAGGCCAAGCTATGTGCAGAAGGGGCACTGCAAGGGCAAGAGATTGGAGTTGGGCCGGCTTACTCTCGTGACACCCTGCTCTGGGGGAATTAACTCATCCCGCTGATCATCTCTCTTAAAGGACTTGGCCCAAGGCCTCCCGAATCCTTCATTCAGAAACCACAAAGCCGCTACAGCTGAAGTGACACTGACCTAGCGAACCACAAGAGGCGTGGTGGTCACTGGGGGAGGGAGGCAGGGCCATGGCCCTGCTCCTTAGGGTGGAGGTGTGGCCTGAGGGCCCTTCCAGGGAGCATGCTCATGCACATGGCGCATGACTTCTCACACAGCACCAGCTCTGCCTCAGACTCTTTGAGGACCGTCTGTGGATGCAGGTGCAGGGTTCTGGGTGCAGTGTGTGGTGCTGAGGTGTTCTCAGTTTCAGGGTGGCAGGATAAGCCCTCCAGAAAGGAGCTGCGCAGCTCTCGGATCTGCCTCGCAGCAGCTGTGTGGCCTTGGACAGCATGCTCACCCTTCATAGGACTCAATGTTCTTATTTCTAAAACAAAGCCTTGGTGGTGTTCACCTCGCCATTGGTTCTGGGGACAAAGAAAGAGAACTCAGACAGCACCTGACAAGGGATGGCGTTTCCTTCCTTCCTTCCTGCTAGGAGGGATTCAAACCCATCAAACTGGCAAGAGACCATGAAGGCACAATGCCCATTTGTTTATATTCTCAGCAAATTCTGAGTGGAACACAGGGATGTGCTTTCACAGGAAAGGAGGCCAGCTGGCAAAGGCCGACCTTGTGGAGGGGATGGAAGAAGGGAGAGGAGACCTGTGGGAGGTCTTGTGGGGCCTGCTGAATGCCCTTCCTCCTGCCTCCAGGGAGGCTGGGCTTAAGTAAGGCAGTTGCCCTGAGTCAGGCAGAGCAGGGATGCAGGTGGCCACCTCCTTGGGTTAGGAAGAGTAGCTCAGTTTCTGGTTGAAAGCTTTTTTTTTTTCTGTGACTGTGGTTTGGGTGTTAGGCTTCAGCAGGTCCTTGGTGGAGGTGGGATGTGCAATCCCAGCTTCAAGTTTACTCTTCTCTCCAGTGAAGTTCACGTTAGTGATATTTCCACACAGTGGAGCATTATTCAGCTATCCAAAGAAATGAACCCCTGACATCTGCCATAGTGTGGACAGACCTCAAAATCATGCCAAGTAAAAGAAGGCAGACACAGAATGTACCATGGGGTATGATGCCACACATATGTTTACATGAACACCCAAATGGAACGCAAGGTGGTCACCAGACGCTATGGGTAGGAAGGGATGGGTAACAATGGCACCTCTTTTTGGGGCAATGGAAACATTTTGATCTCAAAGTGGTAGTTGCTTGATATTGAAAATGTATAAAATGCCACCGGGTTGTTCACTTTAAGATGGTTTTATGTAATGTGAGTCTCACCTCAGTTTTTTCAAAATGTAGGAAATACTGTTACCAACCTCAGAAGGTTCTAGAGGCGGAGTGGGTTGACACTGTGAGGTGCCTGATACAAGATGTGACACGTGGCACCCTGAGACCTCACTGCTGTGATCATTTACCCTCATGACTTGAAGGAGGAGTCATGACTTTTTTTGCGGGGAGTGTGGGAGTTGAACCCAGGGTCTCATACCTCTCCCATCCTAAAAACCGCAGTGGCAGTGATGCAGTTACTTGCATAGTGTGTGGGTTTCTCCTAATCCTCTTGTGTGTGGGTGTGGAGGCTCCTGTTTGCTGACTTCACCCTCAGACTAGGAGGGGAAACAGTAACTTCTAGGCACTGATGCCCTAAGCGCTCTCGGGAAAAGGCTCCCTTCCATAAAGTCACTGTTTGCAGGTAACACTTTGCAGTGATGAAGTCAGCGTGGATGGGACATGGGTTTGAGGCAGGCAGGCAGGCTAATGAGGCTGGACAATTAGCTGTTACTGGTTAGATTTCCCTACATTTTTGAGTATAGAGTAAAAAACTGAAATTTCATTGTTACTTTTGATAACATTATGTTTTTAATTTGTCTCATTTTGCCTTTGTTACAGCATATTTGTTTTCCAAAAAAAATGCTGTTTATTTAAACGCTTCTTATTTTTTCTGTGTGGGGAAATTCTTGGCTTAAATAGAAATAAAATTTTTCTCCTCCCCACCACCCACTTTTCATTTATGATTTTTCCTACTGAACTGAATTTTTAAAAAGATGATTAATGGGACTAAAGACGTGGCTCAGTGGTAGAGCATTTTCCTTGCATGTACAAGGCCCTGGATTTTACCTGTAGCACTACAAAAATAATTTTTAAAGTAGAGATTTAAAAGTTATGGACTTGGCCTGGTATGGTGGTGCAAGTCTGAAATCACAATGACTCAAGAGGCTGAGGCAGGAGGACTGCAATTTCAAGACCAACGTGGACAACTGAGTGAGCTTCTGTCTTAAAATAAGAAATAAAAAGTGTACTTGGTACCAAAAAAAAAAAGATTATTGACTTGAATCGTCATCCCATGAATATTAATTTCCTTAGTACAACAAACTAACATCAAGATTTTTTCTACTTTTTCTTATGCCTTAAAATGTACATATTTGTGGAATACTAGGTAATAAAATTGAGGTGTTTTAACCCACCAATTTATCTTAAGTCTCTTTTATTTTTTATTTATTTATTTTTTTTTTTTTGTGGGTACTGGGGGTCGACCTCAGGACCTCACGCACCAGCAGGCACCTGTGCCGCTGAGCGATATCACTGGCCCTTAAGTCTCTTTTATAAAGGCTGAAAAATTTGAAAGTCTGCGTACCGTTGTTTGAAATTCCAGGGATGTCTTACCTAAGAATACATGATGGAAAAAGCATGTTTATAAAACTTAAGCAAAGAGGGGATATTTTTATTACAAATGTAATTTCCATTAAGTGAAAAGTTTCTAGCATTATGAATATTTATAATCTTTATGTACTTTGTTTTTATTTTGGAGATGGGTCTCACAATGTTCCTGGCCTCCAACTCCTGGGATCAAATGACCCCCCCCACCTCACTGATGTTGGGACTGTAGGCACACCCCACCATGCCTGGCTGTGAACATTTTCATAAGCAGTACTTAAAAGGCAGATATTCTTCCTCTCATTTAATTTGGGGGCATACTGAGATAAGGTCTCAAGTCCAAGCTGGCCCTGAACTTACAATTTTTTTGCCAATCACCCCAGGCTGGGCTCGAATTTGCGATCATCCTGTTTCAGTGTCCCGGATGAAGAGCCCCTACACTTGGCTCTTCCTAACTTTTAAACAGCATATTCTGATGAGCTAGAGTTAGAAAAGCTGGGTTCACACTCTGTGTCAACACTAGGGAAACTGATGACTGATAATGTCACCTACTCATCCTGAGTGTTGGTTTCCTTGGTTGTAAAATGGGGATGAGTCTTACCTTCTCATTTTGTTTTCTGGACCAAATAAAAATGAGATAATGTACGAAAGACTGTGGCACATAGTTGGTACTCTTTTCCTTTCAGGTCAAAGTAAGCATGGCCATCATTAATTTCTCTAGGGAGTGAGGAGCCTGGTGTGTAAGGCAGCAGTGGAGAAGGAGTGACAGAAAAACAGCCTGAGGTAAAGAAGGGAGGAGAGCTCAGGAGGAGGCAGGGGGGCAGGACACACCGAAGTCAGCACTTCCTGTTCTCGGGGGCAAGATGCAGCCGTTGGAGTTTTTCTTTCTTTAATAATGTTGATTGGGTTTTCCCGGTTTCCAGAGTATTCCATACTTTGGCTGTGGAAATACACCCTGTGTGAGCCATTTTGGTCTCTGGGCGCCGTGACACTGAGGTACCTGATGTGCACAGGGCTCCATAGTCACTGAGCACTGACCTAGTGTCACTGTGAGTCTGCCTCAGTGCTGAGCAGTGACATGAAAAAGCACATTTCGGGAGGTGCCAGTGAGGACCTGAGCTATATCTAGGGAGCAGAATTGGTGACAGGACTGGTCTCTTGGGTGTGATACGGGAACTCAGTTGGCAGTCTCAGTTCAGAGTTGTAGCAGCGCTGCCCTCTGCTGGTAGAGCTCAGTTCTTGATTTCCTTTGTGGGGGCGAAACCTGTAGATTTGGGACTGTGGTTTTATAAGAAAGAGGAATTTGTAGCTTGCGGATGTGAAAGAGAAGTACCAGGACAGGTAATGCCAATGTCACTTCCAGACAAGAGAGCACCTCTAAAACAGGGAATAGGGATGGTCTGCCGTTTTGAAAATCAAGGGGGTGCAGGCCTGAGAGAAATTTGCATGAAATAGGCGTGTCTATTAATATTAGTAATGGTGCTGGTGCTTGTGGTAGTGATGGTGGTGGTCTGGGTGTGTTTTGTGGTACTGGCAGTTGAACTCATAATTGAACTCACAGCCTTTGCATTGAGGTACACCCCAAGCCCTTTTTATTTTGCATTTTGGGACAGGGTCTCACTCATTTGCTCTGGCAGGACTCAAACTTGTAATCATCTTGCCTCAGCCTCCTAGAGTGCTGGGATCACAGGCATGCACCAATACACCTGGCTTCAATTGTTATTTTAACTGAACTGTTTCATGGCATATTTTTTTTACTTCCTTCCCATTTTTGAATATTGATTAAAGTGAAGAATTTTCTCCTATATTTCTAATGATGAACTGGTGAACCAGGTGCCACACACCTTAGGTGTGGTGAGTCTGCCTCAGTTTTACAAGGGATTATATTACACCACTGCAGTGTGGCTCCCAGGTTAAGTGTATGGGCTTTGCAGACAAACCTGGGTGTGAAACCCAGGTCTGCCACTGTGACTTTGGGCAAGTCTGTAACAGGGACCCAAAGGCTGGGCCTGCAAGTCCCTGGTGGGTAACCATAAGTAGGATGAAGACTGGCCTCTCTGCTTACATTTTATATCTGTCTCCTTTATTACCTTAAAACTTTGGGTCAGATCCCTGCTCTGCATGTAGGCGTATTAATCACATGAAGAGTGTTATATTACAAGGTTTATCAGCCCTAAGTTTATCCAGCCTGTCATTCCCCTTCAAGTCTGAGCACACCAAGAGTAACTATGGGTTCAGGATTTGTAGGGACACCCAATTGCCAGTTTTTACAATAGCCTTGTTCCAGACCCCTGGAGTGATGCATAGAAGTCTCCTGTCATTATTCTAAACCTGCAGGTACCTCACATTCCAGAGCCTTGCAGACAGATCACCCCATGGTGGAGTCACCCTCCATGTGGGAGCAGTGACTGTATGACACCAAGGCTACCCCGTAAGCAAGAGCTATCATCTTACAGTGGGAACTGAATTCCCCTTCAAGTGATGGTGGCTCCCTAAGATGATATGCAATCAGGCCACACTCGACCTGGGTTACCTACCCTGCCCACTGTGCAACCCCCCAATGCTTCTGTCCATTACCCTTTGTTATAAAATCCCAAGGCTTCTGTCAGCTGTCGAAGGCAAGTCTTGAATCTCTTTACCATGGCCATGCTTATTAAAGCTCTTTGCTGCCCTTCAACCACTGCTTACCTCCTTGATTTGTGTTGTAGTCAGGATTTACAAGGGAATAGATTTAATACAGGACACATAATTTATAGGATTATTTTATAATACTTACCCAAAAAAGTCAAATGCAGAGGAGTGCAAGAGCTCTGTCCACATGCTAGATACCCAAAGAATCCAGCTGAGGGCCTGGATCCCACAGCAATGTCATGCACAAGTCCAGCTGAAGACCCAGAGCCCATGGCAATGTCCTCCACAAGTCCAGCTGGAGGCCTAGAGCCCACGACAATGTCTCACGCAAGTCTCATCAAGGATCTGCACTGGGAAGGCCCAAAGGCCAATGGTAGAAGCTAGAAAGTCTGTGCCAGCGGGATGAAGGATCTGTGCCAGCAGGCTGAGGGAGCTGCACTGGAGCCAGGAAGCGACACTCAAGGTAAGGACCAGAGCTCCCCTAAAGAGAACCGCAGCCATCCTCAGTGACAGCGAGGACCCAAGCTCCTCCGACGATGAGAACAACTGAGTTCATATCAGGAAAGCCAGCATGACAAGCTTCTCCAGGAGAATCAACAGCTCACCATCTTGCCCTCCAGCTCTGCTTTTGTGCTGTTGGCAACAATGCTCAGGTGGGCCTTCCACGCCCAGAACCATGCTTACTCAGTTTAGCTGGGTGTTCCAAGTTGACCACTAGTTAATCCACCAGAACTGGCATGTTGGGACTAGTGCCTGAGCCTGGTCTGTTAGGACCCCTGGAACCAGAACTTCCACCCTACAAATCCAGTAACATTTTTGTCTGCAAAATGGGCATGTTAGTACCTATCTCAGTGCACGGTCTTGAGGACTGAAAGGGAAGAATAAAAAGTGTTGATTTAGGTGTGGCGTCTCTTAGGAGGACTTGTTAAACACAGCTTCTGTTATTACTAACAGTTGGGTGAAAAATTAGAGCAGATAAGCTGATTCCTAAAGTACAGCATAGAGTATGGGGTGATTTGGGTTACAGATGCTGCTGGACTTACAGTGGGTTATGTCCCGATAAACCCAGTGTAAGTTTAAAATATTCTAGGTCAAAAATGCATTTCATACACCTGACCTGCCAACAACCTAGTTTGGTCCAGTCTACCTTGAACGTGCGCAAAACACTCACACTAGCCAACTGTTGGGAAAATCAGGTTACATAAAGCCTGTTTTATAAGGGTTGAATGTCTCATGTAACTAATTAAATACCTGTATCCAGTGCAGTGCATTGTAGCATGTTGGGGTTCCCTTGTGACCACCAGTTGGGAACTGTGGCTCACTGATCTGCACGCATCATGAGAGGATACTGCTGCATGGGGCTACCACATTGAAAAAGTCAAACTTCAGAGTACGGTCTCTACTTAATGCACATCATTTTCACACCATTGCAAAGTAGGAAAATTATAAGTTGAACCACTATTAATGGTTTTGTGCTTTGTGCTGGATCAACCTCAGGGCTTGTGCATGGTAAGCATGCAATGAGTCAGGGAAAATCTGTATGCCCCAAACTCAGCAGATTTTCTTTCCTACCCACTAAGGCCTTTATAGCTTTTTTGTTGAATAAAAAAACTAAAGTTTAATAGTCATTGAAAAGATAGAGGACCCTCATACCCTGCTCCCCACTGATGCCACCACCCATTCTGGCCCCACACAACTCACACGGGGAGCAGGAAGAGAGAGGATCCACATGCCCCATCCTCCACTGTGCCACCGCCTCCCTGGGGCCACGTGACCCACACAGGAGAGGAGTAGAGTGGCCAAACTCCCAAATCCTAGCTAGCTCTGTTCCTGGGTTCACCACAACACAGGGGATCAGAGGTGACAACCACAAGACAGACCTGATCAGAGATGAGAGTAACACCCAGGAAGAGAGTTTCACTCCAAGACTAAAGTGTTACCCCACCACAGAGCGCAAGTGAGAGACGGCCAGGGGAGACAGGCTTGGAGAGGGTGAAAGATAAACAGAGATCTCCCTGGAGGCCCAGGCTTAGGCCGGGAAGATCGTGGGGCCTGTAGGCTTTTGTGGGAGGCCATGTTTGGTGGGGGTAATCTTCAGAGGGGGTGGTTTTGAAGGAGAAGATAATTAGTCTAGTGGTATGTTTGAGTTATTTCACCACTGCCTACATCCAGCAGAAATTAGTGTTCTGAATTACAGTAGGTCAATAAATGGTGGCGTCAGTGTCTTCGCTAAACTCATAGACCTCTTTTTTCTGGTTAAGGGCAGTTCATAAGTGGTTCTTAGGGTTTGTCAGTATCTGGTTGATACTTGATGCCATTGTTGTAGCTGACTTAACTACTATAGCCGAGATGACATAGTAATTGTTGTCAATCAGTTTTCTCTCTATGCCAATAACTGGATTTCCTGGGGGTCATAAACAATTCTGTAGCTTACTCCCAAAGAATGGTTTGCTGGGCTGAAGAAGCCACCAACCCCAGCACAAAACAAACAAATAGAAACATGAAAAGACAAGACAACAGAATGCCTCCAAAACTCCCAACTCCCCGCAAACCGGTTCAGAGGACACAGACGGGGAGGAAATCACAGCTCCATAGCAGAAAGGTCTGAAAGGGTATGAGTGAGGGCAAAACAGTTTAATAAGTTGCTATGGGAATTTAAAGAAGATATAACAAATTGTATAATGGCCCCAATAAAACAAATGTTCAGTAAGTCTACTGAAGACACTAATAAAAATCTAGCGGAGCTAAAGAAAGAGTTGCAAAACATGAATTCCCTGCATAGAAAAGAATGGGAGTCCATAAAAAAGTTCCGAACAGACATCCAGGAGATCAAAAATACAATTGAAAGTGTGGTTAGCAGAAGTGACCAATGTGACCAATGTGAAGACCAAGTGTCAGATCTAGAGGAGAGGACTGTGGTCAATGACAATTAATGAGCGATACATTAAAAACAACAAGAAAACATGAAAAATGGATCCAATAGCTGGTTGATGATTCAAAGAAGACTAATATAAGAGCAATTGGAATTAATAAAAAATTAGAAGACATCACAAATGGCATTAAAAACCTGTTCACAGAAGTAATTGCAGAAAACTTTACAGACACAGAAAAAACTTAACATACAAATGAATGAGGCGTATAGAACCTTGATAGCTATAACCAGAATAAAACCACTCCATATCACATAACTAAAATATCAGAAATACAGCATAAAAACAGAATCTTTTTTTTTTTTTGTGGGTATTGGGGGTCGACCTCAGGACCTCGCGCACCAGCAGGCACCCGTGCCACTGAGCGATATCACTGGCTTTTTTTCGTATGTGGGTACCGGGAGTCAAAATCAGGACCTTGCACTTGCCAGGCAGGCGCTTATGCCACTGAGCTATCTCACCAGCCCCTCAAAACAGAATCTTAAAGGCTGCTACAGAAAAGCAACAAGTCACCTATAGGAAAACCCATAGAATTACAGTAGGCTTCTCAACACAAACCTTAAAGGCAAGGAAAAGCTTGGAATGAAGTGTTTCAAGCCCTAAAAGAAAACAATTTCCAACCTAGACTGTTATATCATGCAAAGTTATCTTTAAAAATTGATGGAGAAATAAGATATTTCCATGATAGAGAACCCAAAGAAACTCACAACTACCAAACCAACACTCCAAAAAATTCTCAAGGATATACTAGCAGACATTGAAGCTAACAATGCCAAAAGGGCCAATAAAATGTACGCATGAGGTAGGGCTAGCAATTAAGTAGAAGGGAAAGAAAGCAAAGCAGCAGCAGGAAAGAACTACAATGACAGGAATAAGTCAGTGCCTATCAATTGTAACTATTAATGTAAATTTACTCATCTTGCCAATCAAAAACACAAATTAGCAGATTGGACCAAGAAACAAAATCCACCAGTATGCTGTAGAAAAGAAAGTCATAACACAAAAAATCACAACACAAAAAGAAATTAATAGCCTAAAAATCAAAGGATGGAAAACAATATTCCATGCAGTGGGAACCCAAAACCAAGTAGGAGTAGCTATCCTATTTTCAGACAAAATGGACTACAAGCAAAAGCCCAAAAGAGGCAAAGAAAGATGTTACATATTGATTAATGGAAGTATTCAACAGGCAGAGATATAAATTTTAAACATATATGCACCAAACCATGGTGAACCCAACTTCATAAAAAAGATGCTAATAGACATAAAAGATCACATAAACATCAATACAATTACAGTGGGGAACCTCAGTACACTACTATCACAAATAGATGAATTAAACAAAAAATAAAGAAATATCAGAGTTGAACCAAATCTATGGACAAATGAACTTAATAGATAGAGAGTGTTCTACCCCAAAACAACAGAATACACATTCTTTTCAGCTGCACATGGTACTTTCTCCAAAATAGACCACATACTACCTAATAAAGCATGCCTAGCTAAATGTAAAAGAATCAAAAATTTACCATGCATATTATCAGATCATAGTGCAATGAAACTAGAAATCAATACCAAAAGAAACCACAAAAACTATGCAAATGTATGGAAATTAAACAACACATTATTGAATAATCAGTGGGTCACAAAGGAAATTAAAAAGAAGTTCCTAAAATTAAATCATAATGCCAGTACATTATATCAAAACTTATGGGACATAATGAAAGCAGTCCTAGGGGAGTTTCTAGCTATGAATGCCCACATCAGAAAAACAGAACAAGCCCAAATAAAAAACTTAATAATGCATCTCAAGTACTTAGAAAAAGAAGAACAATCCAAATCCAGAGTTTGTGCAAGTTAGAAAATTATAAAAATCAGATCAGAAATCAATGAAATGGAGACTAAATGTACAATACAAAGAATCAATGGATTGAAGATTTGGTTATTTGAAAGAATAAACAAAATAGACAAACCCTTAGCCAATCTTACCAAAAACAGAAAAGATACAAATCCATGCAATTAGAAATGAAAAAAGGTTCAAACCACAATGGACAATGCTGAGATTCAGAAAATTATTACCAACTACTTCACAGACATATATGCCAAAAGCCTGGAAAATTCAGAAGAAATTGAGAGATTCTTAGATACATATGGATTACCAAAACTGAAACAAGAAGACTTAAAATCCAATAACAGGAAATGAAATTGAAGCAGTAATTAAAAAAAAAAAAAAACTACTAACAGAGAAAAACCCTGAACCTGATGGATTAACAACCAAATTCTACAAGAATTTCAGGGAAGATATAATACCAATACTCCTTGAACTCTTTAATGAACTTGAGAAAGAGGGAGTATTTACAAAATCATTCTCAGAAGTGAACATTATCCTGATCCCAAAATCGACAAGGATCTAACCAAAAAAGAAAACTACAGGCCAGTCTCTCTACTTACCACTGATGCAAAAATCCTTAACAAGATACTGGCAAACAGAACACAACAAATCATCAAAAGGTTCATATGCCGTGACTAAGTACTCTTCATTCCAGGGATGCAAGGATGATTCAACATATGCAAATCAATAAATATAATTCATCACATAAACCGAAGCAAGGATAAAAATCACATGACCATAGCAATAGATGCAGAATAAAACTTTTGACAAAATCCAACATCCATTTGTGATAAAAACTGAGGAAAGTAGGTATAAAAAGACCTTATCTCAGTGTAATAAAAGCCATTTATGACTAACCTACTGCCAACATCATATTAAATGGGGGGAAATTGAAAGAAAGCCTTTCATCTAAAATCAGGAATGAGACAAGGATGTACATTATCACTACTCCTGTTCAACATAGTCATCAAAGCATTAGCCAGATCAATCAGGCAAGAGAAAGAAATAAAAGGCATGTGAATAGTAAAGGATGAAATAAAAATATCATTATTTGCAGACGACATGATTCTTTACTCACAAGATCCAAAACACCACCAAAAGACTCCTAGAACTGGCAATCAAATTCAGCATTGTAGCAGGATATAAAATAAATCCACAAGAATCAATAGCATTCTTATACACTGAAATGGAAATTAGGAAAACATACCATCAAAAATTAAATACTTAAGTATTAACTTCACCAAGGAAGTGAAAGACCTCTACAATGAAAATTACATCACTCTGAAAAAGGAAATCAGGGAGGACACCAGAAAGTGAACAGATATCCCTTGTTCCTGGAGAGGCAGACCCAACATAATCAAAATGGCTATACTTCCTAAACTGATATACAGATTTAATACAATCTCAGTCAAAATACTAATGACATTTCTCACAGATCTAGAGAAAACAGTCCTAAAGTTTATATGGAACCAGAAGAGATCCAGAATAGCAAAAACAATACTGGGTAACAAAAGCAAACTATGTGCCATCACAATCCCTGACTTGATATTATAATATAAAGATACAATTATTAAAACAGCATCGTACTGGCACAAAAACAGGCATGTGAATCAATGGAACAGAATAGAAGAAGCACAAACAACCCCAGGCATATACAGCTATTTGATCTTTGACAAAGGGGCCAAAAACATACACTGGAGGAAAAATAACTTCTTGTATAAACGTTGCTGGGAAAATTGTATATCCACATGCATAAGATTGAGCCTAGACCTATCTCTCTCACATGTACTAAACTAAAATCAAAATTGATCAAACATCTAAATGTTAAAATAAAGATTTAATCTGCTGGAAGATAAAATAGATACAACTCTTGAAGACATAGGTATAGGCAAGGATTTTCTGAACAGAACCCAGGTGGCACAAGAAATAATACCGAGAATCAACAAATGGGATTGTATCAAATTGAAAACCTTCTGCACAGCAAAGGAAACAACAGAGTGAAGAGACGACCTACAGAATGGGAAAAAAAATTTTTGCCAACTGTTCCTCAGACAGAGGACTAAACTCTAGTAGATATAAAGAACTCGAAAAATTGGACTCGCTAAAATAAAAGACCCAATCAAAATTGGCAACCAAAATGAATAGACACTTTTCAGAAGACGAACTACAAATGGCCAATAAATACATGAAGTAATGTTCAACATCACTGGCCATTAGAGAAATGCAAATTAAAACTACACTGAGATACGATTTTACCCCAGAAAGAACAGCTGCCATCAACTAATCTAATAATAACAAGTGCTAGCAAGGATGTGGCCAAAAAGAAACTCTTTTACATTCTTCTTCTTTTTTTTTTTTTTTACATTACTCTTTTACATTGGTGGGAATGTAAAATGGTACAACCACTGTGGAAATCAGTGTGGAGATTCCTCAAAAAAACTAAAAATAGAAATTCCATTTGACCCAGCTGTTCCCCTTCTATGTATCTTCCCAAAAGAGTTAAAATGATCATATTACAGGAATGCAAGCATGCCCATGTTTATAGCAGTACACTTTAAAATAGCTAGATCTTGCAAACAGCATATATGTCCATTGACAGATGAGTGGATAAGGAAAACATGGTATTTATACACAGAGAAGTACTACTCTGCCATAAAGAAAGATGAACTTGAGGGATTCATAGGTAAATGGATGCAAGTTGAGAACATAATATTAAGTGAAATAAGTCAGACACACAAACTTAACTATCACATTGCTTCTCTTATATGAGAAAATCTAAATCTAAATCTAAATCTATCTATCTATCTATATACATATATACATACACAAATAAAGAGGAAACTAGAAGATAAATAGGAAGTAGGGAGAAGTTCAAATAGTTTTCTAAATTACCTATTCTGCTGTATCAAAAATACTTGAATACGTATGCTAATTTGTTTCATTTATATTACTAGTTTTAGTTCATTGAAAAGAAGGTTTTGTGCTAGTGCCTGTTCGTTTCTTTTTGTAAGAGTGAATCTTTTTTGTCTCCGAGTAACTAAATTTAAAGATAAAGATACATGGTGCATTAACTATTGTTATTCTCTTATAATTTTGTTATGAAACATTGTTTTATTTTTTCACAAAATAAAAAAAAAACTAGTCATCGAAGGGGTAACAGCAACTTGTCCACATGTAAAAGTAATTTAATAAAAACTAAAAAAAACGAGAAGCAAAGAATGCTAGAAACTACAAAAATGATAAATATTTTACACTTAAAGTATAGATATTTAAGATCCTGAACAAAAATATTAAAGGTAAAAGAGCTTAGGAATTTTTCTAACAATTAATCTTATGAAATCAGTTGAAATCAGTTTCTAAATAGCTCATATCCTTTTTGCTTTGGTATTTTGTTTGCTATCAACTAGACAGCGCAGATGAAAATCTCTCAGGTTCTTCTCAAATGCTTGGCATTATAATGTGATCTCATATCTTTCCTCAAATTAAATTTTGCTCCACATATTCTACATATATACAGATGAACATCTGTGCGCTACTCTAAATTTTCATTATTTGGGAATATCTGAAAGCAGACCTGGCATATAGTCTCACCAGCAGATAAATGAGAAATCATAAGCCATACGTGGTCATGTTTTCTGAAGTTTCCTTGATCACAAATGGAACAGACATACCTGGCCATGCCTTTGTGCATATCATTGTGCAGACAAAACTGAAGTTCTCTTAAAAACTGCTTCCCTTGTCTGACAGTTTTTTCTTACTGTTCTCTTAAATGACACTGCTGATGAAATGCATTTCCACAGATTACAAAATGATTTGTCTATGATCTCTTTCATTTTCTTCCATATCTTAAACATATCTTAATCTGGGCAGCTAGACGTAAGTTCAGCCACTAGACTTTCAGTTTCAAAACACTGGCCACAATTAGGACATTGAAAAGGACAGCCAGAATGTTTAAATAACTGCCTTTTTTGGATACTGTTTATCTGGTAATGACTGTCCCTAAAATCATCCAGCATTTCCACAGACATATCTCTTATTTCAGACTGTTCATCAGGGTTTCTTCCATGTCCATCTTCTCATAAGTGTTTCCTAGCCCATTCACTGTCAGATCTTGGGGTTCTCCACATCTCTGAGCATGTTCCTGAAGCTGCCAACCCTTGACGAGGATCTGTCCGCATTTCCCACATGCACAGATGTTCTCGTGTGTTTGGCTAGGTAATGAGAAGACAGGTCCTCCTCAGTTATCATGATTCCACGCAGCTCACAAGAGGCGTTTTCGCCATCCTCTTGTACTGGACTGCTGTTGTTAGGGGGCCTCAGATTTTCTAAAGTACCTCTTTCTTCAGAATTCATTGACATCCAAGATTTTAGAGTTTTCCTACCACTTTTTTAATGCCGACATCTTCTTTGACATAATATCTGTAAAATGGCTCTTCAAGTTTATCTTCTAATTCATTATTGTCAGTGGATTCATCGCAGTCTTTATCAATAACTTTAATAATGTTACAGTCTTTCAGTTTATCCATGGGAATATCTTCAGGCTTTATTTTAATGATGATTCTTTTCCTCTCAGCAGCCCTGCTTTTCTCTTCACTGGCTAGTTCACACTCCACCGTCCAACTTTTTCTGCTTCCAGTGGTTGAAATGGAATCATCAGGAGCCTCTCTTGTGTCTTCTCTGTATTTCTCTGCCTGTGCAAAAAAATGTTTTAAATGAATCCTTCTCACCAAATTCAGCTTTGATGTTACTGTCTTTTGTGTCTTTAATATCTACTACTCGGTGTTAAGAACTTGTGTTTTGGCATAAATGTCTGTTAGTACAGGTCAGTACATGTCCGTCTAATAATCTTTCACAGCTGAAGCCAAATCCACAGCTGGCACAGGTAAAACTTCATCGAAGGTATTGTGACATCTGTTTCATTGGAGCAGATAATTTTTTTTTTTTGGTGGGTACCGGGGGTTGAACTCAGGACCTCGCGTGCCAGCAGGCGCCCGTGCCGCTGAGCGATATCACCGGCCCTTTTTTAGTATGTGGGTACCGGGAGTCTAACTCAGGACCTCGCTCTTGCCAGGCAGGTGCTTACGCTGCTGAAATATCTCACTGGCCCTGGAGCAGATAATTTGGACACAGAACTTTTTCTACATAGATCAAATAGCGGTTCAGGAGAATCACCTACTTTGTAAAGATTCTTCATCTGGCTCTCTTTTATGTGGCGTATTTACCGTTGAACTTGGCTTTGCATACCATCTGTTGACTTCATGCCATTTTTAGCCGTAAAGTCTTCATACATTCTTACCCCAAAATTCATTTTGCTCTTCTGTTTTCTGGAAGCAGAAGATGAGCGTTTTGAACTAGAACAATTTGTATCATGTATGTCTTCTAAGCAGTCAGGAACATTGTACAGCTATAGATAGTTCATTGCCACTTTAAACTGCTCAAAACTGGAAGGCGATGTCATAATTTTTCCTAAATATATAGATTGCAAAATGAGATCAAAACACTCAGCACAGATTTTCATGTTGCTAAGATTCAAGCGTGCAGTATTATGCTGATGGTGCAGGAAAAACATTCTAAAATAGGAGCTACAGGCAGCTAGAACTGCTTTGTGTGCTTGAAAATAAATATCGTCAATTGCAATACAACAGTCACAGAGCAAACCCTGTTTTCTTTGGTCGTTTAGCTGCTGAAGGACGCACCAGTCAGTTCCGCTGTAAGGGAGAATCTGAGTGGGCAGCTTTGTGTTTCTTTAAAGACAAGTACCTGAACTTGTAAATACAAGTTTGGTGTGATGCATTCTTTTCCACTGAAGTCACCCATATTGAAACATTGACCAGACACCTCTTTGTAAATAAACTGTAAGGCTCTATGGGAGCCAGGCGAGGTGGTACATGCCATAGTCCCAACTATTCTAGAGGGTGAGGAAGGAGGATAACTTCAGTCCAGAAATTCGAGACCAGCCTGGGCAATATAGCAAGACCTTTTCTCAAACACAAAACAAATAAAGGGTTTGTAGCAAGTTGTCTTTTTTTATTACTAGTGGTAAAAGTGTAGATTATGTGCTTAGCATATTTGAAGTCTTGGGTTCAATTGTTAGCACCCCCCAAAAGAAGCACATTAAAATTTTAGAATTTATTTGCACAAACAGCAGTTCATGAATCCGATAAAGTCAAACCAGAAGTGGTCTGGAATTGCACTGGAGAGCTTAAAGGGCAAGCTTGTGTAGGGAAATGAGGAAGCAAAGTGAGAGATCAGGTGATTGGTTAAAGTTTGAGCAGCCTTATCTTAGATATGCCAGTGAGTCTCTGATCAAATAATGTTAGATTGGCCACTTATGATTAGCTAAGCTCGAGTATATTTTGTGTTAGTAGGAACCAGGTATTGGATCTGTCTCCAGCCCATTAAGTTATTTTAACAGTAGGCAGTTATGGTACCTAGAAGATGGGTTTGGTTTTTGGAAATCAGACATCATTTGGTGCTAAGGATGGGAAATAAGATAAAATGGAGGGGATCATGTCTGGTTGAAAATAGAGTTCTGGAACTGCTTTCCAAAACGGAATTAATTCTGGGATGTTGTGCCCATTGGCAATTTAAAGTTTGGAGATGATTTAGGAATTCTAATACACTTGTTTAAAAATCACCTCATTTCTGTACAATTAGTTGTACATCCCAGTTTCCCCCTTCCTCCTCCTGCAGGTATTAGAAAAAGAAGACAAGCCCTTCCTGTGTCCTTTCTGAATTCTCTGTTTCCAGCAGGCAGTGGAAGTACCTGCAGTAGTAAACCTAGTTCTCCATTCTCTAAGGGCAAAGAATGAAGTAGGCTGGTGTCTCCCTTAAAAAACTAGGATTAGAGGTCCCATTGGACCCAGCTATTCCCCTTCTGGGTATCTCCCAAGAAGAATTAAAAACATCATACCACAGCAATATATGTGCACCCATGATTGTAGCAGCACAATTTGTAATAGCTAAGTCTTGGGAACAACCCAAATGCCCATCAACCGAGGAATGGATAAAAAAGATGTGTTTTTTTTATATAATGGAATACTACTGAGCCATGAAGAAAGATAAATCTGAGACTTTTATAGGTAAATGGATGCAACTGGAGACCATACTCATAAGTGAAATTAATCAGACCCACATGTGTAAACATTGTATTGTCTCATTAGTGTGAGAAACTGAAAGAGTAAATAGATCCAAATTGTACAATAGATATTGTGAATAGGGAAGAAACTGTTCAAAAGACAAGCAAAACCTTTGTCCAGTTGTTCTTTGCCCTTGGTGGTTAGAATGCAATTAATGAACACGACAGTGTAGCTGTAGCAGTTGTGGTGGTCCTCCAGATACTTTCTGGAATAGGGTGTGGAGAAGAGAAAGATGAGCTGAATTTATTTATTTGAGAGAGGGGCCCTCACTCTGTTGCCCCATGCTGGTCTTGAACTCCTGGGCTCAAGGGATCTCACTTCTGCCTCCTGAGTACCTGGAACCTTAGGCACATGCCACCACACCTGGCTCCTGAGAAGGCTTAGGATAGGTCGTGAAGCTACAAAAGACTTTCCTAATTTGAACTTGGTTCTCGATTGTAAAACTTGGAGAGGTGCAGTTCTCGGGGACGACTGGCATTTTGGGCTACTTGCTGTGGGAGGACACATAGGAGAGACTAAGTCAGGATGCAGTTGCAGGGAAATTGCCCACCAGGAGAACTTAATTGGAATGGGATTCTAGATTTTAGAAGTGGAGGAGCAAAAGGGCGAATCAAGCCTCTTTCTGCCCCCTTTATCTTATCCAGACTGCTGAGATAAGGGCGGTGCCAATCCAATGGGTGGACTGATCCAGCCATCACTCACCGTTAATCCCAGCACCCTTAATCCTGGCATTGCACTACAAATCGATCACAAACTCTAGATTCAGCTGCCTCCAAAAAAGGCCCATCTAAAATGCATGAGGCATTTTACACTATTCCTGTAGTGCAGAGTCAGGCAGGCCTTCAGAGAAGCGCACATCTGTGGAAAGCGTCTCAGAAAATAACAGCAGCCACTTGGGGACTTTCAGTACTGTAACTGGACAAGTGGCAGGGGAGAGATTCTGGAATTGAGGATGAGAAGCAGCCACTTCTCTAGTGAGATGGAGATACAGAGTTGCCTGGAGGTAGGCGGGTTAACGTGGGCTTACACCCCCCTTTACTAGCAGGGCATTTCCATCAGGCACCCTGTTTTTTCCTTTACATGCAGGAACCCAGAAACAGTACTTTGGAGCTGGGGTGCAGTTCAGTTAAGTCCATGTGCTTAGCATGCTTGGGCCCTGGGTTCATCCCCCTACCAAAAAAGTAATTTAGTGCCGGGATAAAGCTCTCTACAAATTGGTCTATCTTGTTTCCTTAAATTAGCAATTAATTTCCACTGATAAGATTGTTTACTCCTTTTAAAAAAGGAAGATTTAATGAAGCACCTAGTCCTTCTAACCCGTATAGTGTAAATTGCTTTTACTTCCCAGCTTTGTCTCATGCTGGGAGAGGAAACTGCCCCCAAGGCCTGCCCAACAGAATCCAGAACCAGAACTGCAGCATGCACACACCTCCCCCTTGCCACTTTTGTCTTTTCCCTGTATAGCCCAACAGTGCTATCAGCACAGGAAAGATAGACTTCTAGACTGGCCATCTTTCCAGTTTTGCCCAAACTCAGAATGAATTCATTTCTTGCTTCACCATCATTTTTCTTCACTAACTAGACTCTCCATATGGCAGGCCACCAAATCTGGTCAGTTGGGACCCTCAGAGTCAACCCTCTTGCTGGGGTTCCTGGTTATAGTTGACGGTACAAGCCGGACATGGCGGTGCATGCCTGTACTCCCAGCTACTGGCTAGGCCGAGGCGGGAGGATTGCAATTTTGAGGTCAGCCTGATCATCAACATTACAAGAGCCTATCCCAACAAGAGAAAAATAACAGTTGCTGGTACACGTGCCTGCTCATATAGATAAATGTGAGTTTTAAAAAGGAGTGCTGGGGCCGGTGAGATGGCTCAGCGGCGTAAGCGCCTGCCTTGCAAGCGCGACGGCCCGAGTTCGACTCCTGGAACCCACATATGAAAAAGGGGCCGGTGATATCGCTCAGTGGCACGGGTGCCTGCTGGCGCGCGAGGTCCTGAGGTCGACCCCCGGTACCCACCAAAAAAAAAAAAATAAATAAATAAAAAGGAGTGCTAAGTATCTGCTTATGGTGTGAGTTTCTCCTGCCTCCAGGGTAAAGAAAGACTACACCTGGGGGCTTGTGCTGAGAGCCCTGCCTGGCTACGGCTTCCTGCAAATGGCTCCACCCAGGCCCTTCTCCTACAGAGGAGAATGCTCGAGTTGCAGACTCTGTTATCTCACAGCTACAGCCTCAGCCCAACCGTTTTTTTTTTTTTTTTTTTTTTTTTTTTTTTTTTTTTTTTTTTTTTTGTGGCACTAGGGATTGAGTTTAGGAGGCACTGATACTAAGCCATATCCATAGGCCTTATTATTTTGAGACAGGGTCTCACTAAGTTGCCCAGATTGACCTCAAAGTTGCGATCCTTCTTTCTCAGCCACCCAGGGTGCCAAGGGCACCACCACACCTGGCTCCTTTTATTAAAAAGCAAACCACCAAAACCCCCCTCATCACATGCTGAGGAGTTATAGCCCTGTTTTACTCCTGATGCCCCTAAAGTCCCGGGCACATGGAGACCCAGTGGTAGTAGGTCACTGTGGAATTGGGGAATCAGGCCTGGGTCCAAATTCTGCTTTGAACACAAGAAATGAGGTCTTGGGCAACTCAGCCTCTCTGGATGCCTGTTTCTTCCTCTCTTAAAACCCAAGGGAAAAATGTGCAGGTTTGTGAGGCTCATTAATAAGAAAACATTGAAGATCTCTCCAGGGGCTGGGGGTGTAATGCAGTGGTACCCCAAGCGCATGCTAGCATGCATGAGGCCTTGGCTTCTATCCCAGCAGCATTATAAAAAGAAGAGCAAGCTTCCATATAGTTAGTATGTAAATAGTAATAATTTGCCATCAAGTCAAGTATTTCTATTTTGGGGGTAGCAGTTTTCAGATCATGTTGCAGGAGGAAAATCAGGCAGGGTATTGAGGAATTTTAAGTTACCAAGATCACATTGTCTCAAGAAATACCACTGTCCTCTGAATATTGTGTTTTATTTAAGCTAGATAAAAGTGAGAATATGCACTCACTGTTTGTGCTAGTTATTCAAACATGAGGATAAGACCTTCCATCATACTCCCTGAAAGAAACAGGAATTATCTTTTTTTAAGAGACGGGGTCTCACTATTTTATGGGGGCAGTCCTAAACTCCTGAGCTTAAATGAGTCTCCTGCCTCAGCCTCCTGAGTAGCTGGGACTACAGGTGTGTACCACTGCACAGCTAACAAGTATTATTTGTCTCGTTTATATATTTGGCATGAAGCCTTGGTGCTTAAAATAAGGGGATAGCTGCAGGACTCCCCTCGAGGCTGAGGCCAGCCCTTCTAAAGTATAAATGCAAGATACCACTTGGCTTCCAAGAGTCCACGTGGAAGTCAGTCGAAGCTCATTATTTTCAGGACTGGGGATTGAACCCAAGCAGTGCTGAGCTACATGACTACCCCTTGGTTTACGTTCATTTTGAAACAAGGAAAGTCTTGCTAAGTTTCAAAGGCAGTCCTCAAACTCCAGAGGCACCTTCCTCAACTTCCCAAGTAGATGGAATTACAGGCATGTACCACCATGCCAGGCCGAAGGAGCTCATTATTCTAGCCTGTTCCTCAGGCTTATTGGGTGAGAGGTCCTGAAAACGTCTCTGTGGACCAGCCGCATATCATCCGTCTCCAAGAATTGGACGCATTATATCTAGAAAAGAAGAACTTGGAGAAAAGGAAAAAAGCTCCGGGAATTAAAAAGAGCCAACAGAAAAGCTAGAAAGCACAGAGAAACTGAGAAACTGAAGACAGTGCAGGGAAAAACAAGGAAGCAGGCTGGAATGCTAACTATTGCTCCCGGGGTGGGGAACCAGTCTCCGGAAACGCAAAGAAAGCCCACAGAGGGTTGGCAGCTGCAGGGACAAACAATGGAATGAGGAGGAAGTGCTAGCCCCATGAAAAGCCCATGGCTGTGGGGTTTTACACGGAAAGTGACTCCTTCCACATTGCAGGCTAGACTTGGAGAAGAAATCCAGTGCAGTACCTGCTGTATTTGAGAGTGATTAATCAGGAGGCATTTTGTGAAGTTGTTAATTGTTTAAGACTAAGCTACTCCAGGAATCAGAAGCCACAGAACAACTACACTCCAGGATTTCTGGGGTCACCCTGTCACAGTGTCTGGTTGAAAGACAGCCAGGAGAGACAGTTGTGAAGAGGGTGTGGGCTACACGTAGACCCCTGAAGAAATTTAAGGAGCTGTGAGATCATGTTGGCAAGGACACCATAGTCTCGCCTTCGGTTGGTGAGCAGTCAGGCTGGTCATGTGCGTTTTTCAGATGGGGGCTAGGTCTGTTGTTGGGTGGAACACTCTATAGAAATCTGTTAAGTCCATTTGTTCAAAGGTGTGGTTCAACTCTGATTTTGGGTTTTTTTTTTTTTTTTTGTCTAGTTGATCTATTTGTGATAGTAGGCTATTAACGTCCCCCACCATAATTGTGCTGATTATCTGATCTTTTATGTCCAATAGTATTTGTGTTATGAAGTTGGATGCACCAGTGTTTGGTGTATAAATATTTATAATTGTTACCTTTTCCTGTTGAATTTTACCCT
This sequence comes from Erethizon dorsatum, assembly GCA_028451465.1. Lineage (NCBI taxonomy): Eukaryota > Metazoa > Chordata > Mammalia > Rodentia > Erethizontidae > Erethizon > Erethizon dorsatum. The sequence goes on from CM051842.1 coordinate 134,282,170, forward strand.
TAGCCAATATATAGTGACCTTCTTTGCCTCTTCTGATCAGTTTTGGCTGGAAGTTCACTTTGAAAATAGGACAGCTACTCCCGCTTGTTTTCGGGCATCCATTGCATGTAATATTTTTTCTATCCTTTGATTTGTAGTCTGTGATTTTACTTTTGGATTAAATGTGTTTCTTGTATATAGCATACCATTGGGCTTTGCTAATTGATCCAGTCTGCCAATCTGCGTCTTTTCTCGGGGGAGTTGAGACCATTCATATTGAGGGTTGTTACTGATAATTATCGACTTATTCCTATCATTGAATTATTTTCTTCTTGCTAATCCTTTTTTCCCATTCTGCTTAACTGCTAAACCTGCCTGTTGTATTCATTCCATTAGACTATTTGGTATTGTTGACATCCTTGTCTTTTTTCGAGGATATCCTTGAGAATTTTTTAGAGTGCTGGTTTGGTCATGAACTTCTTATAGTGCTCTTTGTCATGGGAAGACCTTATTTCTCCATCAATTTTGAAAGGTAGTTTTTCAGGATATATCACTCTGGATTGGAAGTTGTTTTCTCTTAGGGCTTGAAACACTTCACTCTGAGCTCTTCTGGGCTTTTAAGATTTGTGTTGAGAAGTCTGCTGTAACTCTAATGGATTTACCTTTGTAAGAGATTTTTACTTTTTCTCCAATAGATTTTAAGATTCTGTCTTTGTGTTGGACTTCAGGGATTTTGACTATGATGTGTCCTGGAGAAATTTTTTTCTCATCATGGATATTTGGATTTGTGTATACCCCGTTCATCTGAGTGTTAAATTCTTTCCCCATATTTGGAAAGTTTTGTGCTAATACTTCTGTAAATAAGTTTTTTATGCCATTTGTCCTATCTTCTGATTTTTCATAAATTCAGATTAACCTTCGATTAGTCTTCTTTGAGTCATCTGGCAACTGATGGATCATTCTCCCATGTTGTCTTGCTGTTTTTAAGGTATCTCTGAGTGTATGGTCGTTTACATCAGCCCTGTCTTCTAGTTCTGACACTCTGACTTTACAGTCCTTATTTCTGCTGCCCATAATTTTCAGTAGAATTTTTTTTATCTCCTGGATTTCTATTTGGTAACTTCTCTTGGGCTCTCTTTTTTTGCAAAAGTGGTCACTCATGTTTTGTATCATTTCGGTTAGCTCAGCTAGTTTTTTATTAGTGTCTTCTGTAAGCTCACTGATTGTTTTGTTTATTAAGTCTGTTGTCTGTTTAGTTATATTATCTTTGAGCTCTCTGAAGACCTCATTCACCTGGATTTCTTGTCTACTTCAGAAATCCCAAAGTAAAGTTGTTCTGTAGCTCAGTCCTAAATAATTAACCCCTTCCCAAAATGGCTCTTTATTAAGCCCTCTCAAATGTGGTGGGTGCTGCACTGGATTTCTTCTCCAACTGTAGTCTGCCATGTAGAAGATGTAAAACCTTTCAGAATAAAACCTCACACCACATTTGCAGTTTACCATAATCATGGTTTTTTCTTGGGGCTAGCACTGTGAGCCTGGTCCATTGCTTCTCCTGGAGCTGCTGAGCTTCTCCAGGTTTAACTTCTGTCAGCTGAGACAGGTCCCCTTCCCCAGGGGGCAGGGTTCTTTTCTCGAATGCTATGTTCTTTTCTCTGCATTGTGCTGCATTCCTCCAGCTTCTCTGTAGTTGCAGGTTTTCTGATCAGCCCCCTCCCAACTCTAGGAGATCTAAATCATTTTTTTTTTCTCTTGCTTGAGTTGTTGTTTTCCAGGTGTCTTCATTCCAGGTCCAGAGAAGCTGTATTTTGCTGCCACTTTCTGCTTTTCCGTATTTAACCCAATTTTTGCCTTATTTCTGTACTCCATTACTGTTTTAAAGAAACTGTAGCAAAGACAGTCACATTCTGAGGTACTGGCAGGAAATCACCATAGGGATATGGAGGTGAGGGGACAAAATTCAGTCCATAACAATAATCAGTGGCGCACAGGACATACCAAAAGACAAAGTAGAAAGTACCTTGGAATGTACGAAACCAAAAATGTACATCACTGGGGCTTAGACTGCAGTTGTGTTGGTAAAGCTCTTGCCTAGAATATATGAGGCCCTGAGTATAATCCCTAGCACTGCATAAAAAAAGGAAAAGAGGGCCGGTGAGATGGCTCAGCGGCTTAAGCGCCTGCCTGGCAAGCGCGAGGGCCCGAGTTCGACTCCCGGATCCCACATACGATAAAAGGGGCTGGTGATATCGCTCAGCGGCATGGGACCTGCTGGCGCGCGAGGTCCTGAAGTCGACCCCCCGGTACCCACAAAAAAAAAGGAAAAGAAAAGAAAAATCATATCACAAAATTTATGGAATGCAGAGAAAGCAGCACTTAGAAATTTAGAGCTACAAAGCCTAAATTTTTTAAAAAAGTGATCTCAAACAATAACCTAGTCTTCAAGATTTATGGATTAGAACAAGAGCAAACCAACCCAAAATGCAAATAAAGAAGGGTGGAATATTAAAGGTTAAACTGGAAAGAATGAAATAGAGGATAAAAATGAGTAGAGAAAAATGACACAAGGATAAGTATGTATTTTAAAATCATCAGCAAAATTGAAACATCTTTAGCTAGACTTAAGCTAAGATAGAAAAGCCCAAAATTACCAAAATCATTCTTAAAGTGTATTATTATAGGTATGACATTCTGGAGAAGGTAAAATAATAGACATGATAGAAGATCTCTTACAGTATTTCATGGAAGGGGAAGGAAAGCAAGGTTGACTAGGTGAAGGCAGGATAATATTTTAGGGCAGGAAATCTATTCTGTATGATACTGTAATTGTGGTTACATGACATTACCCATTTGTCAAAACTTACTGAACTAGACAACAAGGTAATTGTAGGCTCTTTCAAACCTTGAAAACTGTGGTGTAAGCAAGAATGTTTTTTAAAACACTGTGTAAGCCACCATGCAATTTCAAGTTGTAGCAAGGAGAATGCAGCGGTCTCACCAAACATGAATGTGGGGGGTTGGAGGTAGGCACATTTCAAAAAGTTTTTGCAAATTCATTGGGTCCTCTAGAAGGACTCTTCCTCACAGAGTTTGGGGGAGATAGTGGGTGCAGGGAGGTGGGCCTGGAGCATGTCTTGGAGTTCGTCCTTGTGGCAAACTTCCATAGTCCAATGTAGAGATCACTGTCCTATTTGAAAATAGGAAAAATCGTATCACTAGAAAAAGTTATAACATGTCTGCACAACTCCAAGACATGACACAAACTATCCAGTTTAAAAGTGTGTCAGGGAATAAAGGAAACCACAACAATCAATATACACATGAATTACGAGACATATAAAGATTCACAATTACTAAAACAATTAAAGAAGATAATACTTTGGACACACAGAAAAAAAAACACATCTGATCGACTCATTTGTAGTAGACATTTTACATGTAGGTGGTACTGGATATAAACTCGCACCAGTTGTTCAAAGCAAACAGTTTGGCTTGTGTCTCAGAAGAGACTTGAGCTTTGACTTTTGAAAAATGCTGGAATTATTAAGACTGGGGAAGGGATTATTGTGATTCCGTTTGTATGGGGGATAGCTGTATTATGTTAGGTAGAATCATGAACTTATTATTGTCTTTATTGGAACATTACATATTGTTTAAGGAGATGCGTCTGGGTATGAAGTTTATAGGGGGTAAATTTTGTATTTCTCAAAATCAACATCAAGCATGCTCAAATGGAAATGTTAGGAGAATTATGATTCAAGTCAGGAATAAGACATAAATATATGTCATTATGTGTACATTTCAAAATAGCACTGAGACACAAAGTCATGGCTACAGAAACAAAATAATGAGAAGTACTAATATTGAAGAAAAACTTTTAGTGACAATATTATCATCTATCTTAAAAATTCAAAGGAGCTAGAATGGAATATTTAAGTGATTGACACTGCAGAACCAGGTCACCTGATTACAAGTATAGACATCTTTGCAATATCAAAGCATTGACTAGAGCAATTAATAGACAATATGCCTTTACAACAGCAGTTAAATCCTAGAAATATCTAGGAAGAATATATAAGATCTTTATAGAGGCACCTATAAAACTACGGACAGATTCAGAGAAAAAATGTGAAATATATAGAGCAGTGTGCATATTCATTGATGGGGAACAGAATAACGTAAAACTCAATTTTCCTTAAATTCTTTGTAAGTCAGGGTCTTACCTGCAGCTGCCAAAAGGACAAACAAATGTAGGCTACTGTTTTGTACTTTCTGACTTAACCACAGAGACCCACAAAAAAGAGTGAGAGAAGCCTAGCAAACACACATAGGCAACTAAATGTAAACATTTTTCTGAGGAAGCCCTGGGAGAGACTGAATACTGTTGACCTGGGACTTGTGGTTGGATGGGGCAGGGAAGTTGGGGGGCTGCACTGAGGCCTGCATAGGTGGCCCATGACAGCGTGAGTTGGAAGAAAGTTTTAAAACTCCTGCCTCTACAACACTGCATGGTCTGAGGCAGCACCTCATACCAGAGATTCCAATGACCTACTTGTCACAGCAGGACACCAGGAAACTGGAGACAGTCTGGCTGCAGAGACCCTACTAATAAGCACCTGAAACCACCCTGCTGGGTGAGGACTGGCTTTCAAAACTGTCACTATTTTTTTTGTGTGTGTGTGTGTGTGGGTACCATGGGTCGAACTCAGGACCTCGCGCTTGCCAGGCAGGCGCTTACGCCACGGAGCTATCTCACCTGCCCAACTGTCACTACTTTAATAGAATAAAAAGGACGCACTAGAAATAGAACAGCAAGTTTACAAGTGAATCCTACATATTACAATAATCTTTACTCAAATAAGTGTATGTAGTCTATATACATATATGTGCAAAAGCATTTGTATAAATATACATATAAAATACATATCCATTCTGAATACATAAACCTATAGACACATATGAATAGATACTTATACTTAAGTATAGTCTATATGTACACTTTACACTTAAACCTGGTCCCTGCCCTCAACCATGGAGACTGCAGGCAGTGTTGTCAGTTTGACCACTCCCCTCCCCTCCGATGGCTGCCACCATGGGGACTCCAGGAGATAGAGGGAAGCCGACTCAGGTGGAGAGGACCAGGGTCCAGCCTCTGCTGGGAACCAAGGTAATGACTTCTAGGAAGGCCAGAGGGATCTGCAGAATCTCATCCAGCTCCTGTTGTCAGTGACATATCACCAGATGTGACCTCCACTGTTCCCCCACTCGTGGGGTCAGATTGATGGGAGGGCCTTGTTCTGAGTTCCAGGCTTCAGGGAGGGACTGGGTTGTGTTAGGTCAACTTGAGACTTAAAGGTACACTGTGGTGGATTAACTAATGGGCAACTTGTAACACCCAGCTGAACTGAATCAGCGTGGTGCTGGGTGTGGAAGGCCCACCTGAGGATTGTTGCCAACAGCATAAAAGGAGAACTGGAGGGGAAGAGGGCATGCTGTTGATTCTCCTGGAGAAGCTTGTCGTGCTGATTTTCCTGATATGAACTCAGCTGTTCTCATCATCAGAGGAGCTCGGGTCCTCACTGTCACTGAGGATGGCTGAAGTTCTCTTTAGGGGAGCTCTGGTCCTTACCTTGAGCATCGCTTCCTGGCTCCAGTGCAGATCCCTCAGCCTGCTGGCACAGATCCTTCATCCCGCTGGCACAGACTTTCCAGCTTCCACCGCTGACCTTTGGGCCTTCCCAGTGCAGATCCTTGATGAGACTTGCATGAGACAATGTCGTGGGCCCTAGGCTTTCAGCTGGACTCGTACAGGACATTGCTGTGGGATCCAGGCCCTCAGCTGGATTCTTTAGATCTCTAGTTTGTGGACAGATCTCCTGCACTCTTTTTGCCTTTGACCCTTTGGGTGACTATTATAAAATAATCCTATAAATTATGTGTCCTGTATTACATCTTTTCCCTTGTAAACCCTGGCTACAACATCGACTGAGGATGTATACCCCACAGACAGGGTCTCCAAACCATCCAGATCTGACTCTCTTGTCAGCCCTGCACCCTGGGGAAGGATTTTCATGCTAGTGTTCTTTCTAGCTCAGGGGAACCTAGGATTCCAAGTCTGGGTCTAGGGAAACAGACTCAGGTCCATAGAGGACAGAGGTTCAGGCTTTGCCAGGAATCAAAGTGATGACCCCTAGGGAGGATAGAGGACATCCGGAGAATTCCGTTCAGCTCCTGCTGCCAGATGTGACATCCACTGACTCCTGATTCATGGGGTAAGAGCGATACGAAGTCTCTTAGTCTCTTTTCATCAGGTGAGGAGAGCAGAGAGAGCCAGGCTCAGTTAGGTCAAGTCGAGTAGCTGTGGGAGAGAGTGGAAGCCCCAACCCAGAGAGAGGGGCCTCAAACAATCCAGATCTGCCTTATGTCCTAGGTAAGAATTCTCAGGCGGGGGCCATTATGTCAGGAGACCCTGAGTGCAGAGTTAGAGCCTTGTTCTGAGGTCCGGGCTTCAGAGGGGAGATGTGGAGAGGAACTGGGCTCAGATAGGTCAAGGCGAGGGTTGAGGGAGGACTCCAGATCTGCCTCTGTTGTCAGGCCTGCACCACAGAAGGGCAGATTTATGGGAATGAAGCCCCGCCTCCACACCTGCCTCAGGAACTGGGTGCGAGAACCTTGTTCTGAGGTCTCTGCTTCAGGTGAGTGGAGCTGAGAAGACCTGGAATCAAGTCAAATTGAGAAGCTGTGAGGGCACTGAGGATGCTCGGCCCAGTAAGAGGGTCCCCAAATAACCCAGATCTTACTCTGTTGTCAGTCCAGAACTCCAGGGATTCCTTGTCAGGGGAGCCTACACCCAGGAAGACCAGACCTTTCTGTTTTGGGAGTCCCTGAGTTTCAGAAACCTGGTCTGAGGGGAACAGACTTGGAGTCCTGGCTCTGGTAGAGACAAAGTGAGGTCTGAGGGAAGACAGAAGGGGCCCCAAGGGAATCCCTTTTAGCACCTCCTGTCAGCTATGTGAAAGTATATGTTTGACATCCACTGATTTTAGCCTGTGGAGCCAGAGAGAGGTGACAGCTGTATTCTGAGGTCTGACCTTTAGGTGAGGGGGGCAGAGAGAACCTGTTCCCAGTCCAGGTGAGGTTCCGAGGGAGGTAAGGACACCCCAGCCCAGGAGAGGGTCTCTGAACAGTCCCGATCCATCTCTTGTCAGACCTGGGCCACACCGGGGCGGGCTTGTCAGAATGTATCCCCTCCCTACTTGGGCCTCAGAAGACCTGAAAGTCAGAGCCTTGATGTGACAGGGCACACTCAGGTAAACAGGAATGAGGGTTCAGACTGCCAGAACCAAGGTCAGGATCCATGAGAGGGAAACAGGGCACCCACACACTCCAGTAAATGGGCCCTTTGGAGGACATCTCTTCCCTAGTTATAAGCCCTGGAAAGCATTGGGTGTGGTGCCTGGATGTGTGGTCCCCCAACTTCCACAGGGGAGGATCTGAGAATGGTGACAGTCTTGGTCACAGAAGAGGGGTCCTTAGTCTCTAGAACAGGGAGCACCACACAGGAGCCTGCCCCTGCTCTAGTCCAGGGAAACCACATGCAAAGTGACCAAGCAGGGGATTCCTGATTCTGCACCTAGGTGTGAGGGAGATTAAGGGCTTGGTGGAAAGAGTGTGGCCTCAGGAGGGGAAAGAGCCCAGACCCTGTCTCAGTCAAGGCGAGAACTGAGGCAGGACTGAGGAGCCCAGGACACATGACACATGGGACCTAGCTGGCCTATGCTTTCAAACTGAGTGGTGTCCTGCATTCTGACCTGGAATCTAAGGGAGGAGGACTCAGGTCCACAGAGGGGTGGGGGACCTTCCAGGACTCAAGGGGAGGACTGTTGAGGTGACCTTGTTCTCTGGACCAGAGGGCAGCCTCCACCTATCAGCCCTTGCAGGTGCAGTGCACAATTTCCCCTGATTTTTGTTCTCTCCACCTCCTGCCTCCACCTCTGGAAACACAAAGAGATGGTGGCTTTGAATTGCAAGATGTATCTGCAGGTCAGCAGAGGGTATATGTGAATACCTGGTACGCCCCCCACCAAAAAAAAGGATGGACCCTGTAACCTAGTTCTTCTCTCCAAAGCCTGGGGAAACCTCATGAGGGGTTTTCACAATGCTACATCCTCACTTCTTTCTCCCTGCTCTCAGGGAGGTCCACATTGGTGTTTGGTGTGTCACCAGGTCTGCAGAGGAGCCACGCCTGGTCAGCAGAGAGAGGAGGCCAGGATCTGCCAGGAATCAAGGTGAGGAATTTTGGTGAAGACTGAAGGTACGAAGATAGTCCACCCCCCAAAAAAGATGGAACTTCTCAGAACTTGGCTTCCACTGTTATCAGCTTGGGGGGCCACAAGTATCCCAGACCCTGCCAGGAGTCTAGATGTGGGCAGAGGGAACCCCTTATCTGAAAACAGAGGAGGATACCAGCCTCAACCTGTCTCTTCTGTCACTTATGGGAAGACCCAGGAATCGTAGAGGGACTGGCTTCCCCTGAATGCATCTTTGATTGTCTCACGATAAGGCTCAGGATTAAAGAAGGAGGGCTCAGGTCATCACAGGGAAAGTCCCGGACCTTAGCATTTATCAAGGTGATGACTGAGCAGGTCTCCCTTCCCAGGGCTAAGGACCCCACTGAATTTGGCCACTTTTTCCTGCTGGCCCTGGGCAGGTGTGGTTGAGTGTGAGGCCCCATGCAGCTCTTTGTTTACTGTCAGGGAGTTGGTAACTTGTTCTGAGGTTTGCTTCAGGCAACCAGAGAGCTGGGGTCCAAGCCCTGTGAAGGGACATTTTAGGGCCCTGAATGAGCAGAGAGGGGACCATTCACCTCAGAACAGTGGGAACCTCAGAGTCCAGCCCACCCCACCTGTGAGGGCTGGGGGAGCAGGACTGTGCTTGAGGTCTGCAGGCAGGGGTTCCTCCATGCCTCTTATAGGAGCTCCTACAGACCAGGGGTGAAGATCTTGGTGTGAGGCAGTGTCCTCAGCTCACACAGCAGAGGAGGTCCATCTTTCTTCAGGGCAACCATGCCAGCGAGGAGGTCATCTGGGAAGTGCTGAATGGGATAGGGGTATATGCTGGGAGGGAGCACTTCATCTGTGGGGAGCCCAGGAAATTCATCACTGAGGATTTGGTGCAGGAGCATTACCTAGAGTATCAGCAGGTGCCTAACAGTGATCCTGCTCGCTATGAGTTCGGGTGGGGTCCAAGGGCCCATGCTGAAACCAGCAAGAAGAAAGTCCTGGAATTTTTGGCCAAGGTCAATGATACCACCCCCAACACCTTTACTATCTGTTATGGGGAAGTTTTGGGAGATGAAGACGACAGAGCCCAACTTCCAGGGCCAGGAGAGGGCCAATGACTTGGGTCAGGACCAGGGCTAGGGCACATTCCAGTGCCACACCCAGCAGCTTCTCTTGTTCCAGGTGAATTATGAGGCAGATTCTTAACTGTGTTTGAAAAAAGCAGTCACTTTTCTAAGTATGCAGAGGCAGAATAGGGATCATATAAACTCATTATGTAACATCTTTGCATTTCTGTTCTATGTGGGTGCCTTGGAGATTTTTTTGCTTTTTGATATTGTTTTCAAAAGTTGTTCCTTTTTTTTTGTTTTTATATGTGGGTACCGGGAACCGAACTCAGGACCTCGTGCTTGCCAAGCAGGCGCTTGTGCTGCTGAGCTGTGTTACTGGCCCCAAAAGTTGTTCATTTTAGTAGAAGATTTAATTAACTTCAATTTCTAAATGTTTAAAGGCATGGGTCACAAACATATTGCTCCTTATACATTTTAAGAGTTTTACTGTTTTGTAAGACAAATTGTAAAATCTTCCATTCTATTTTGTGATCTGGAGGAAGATACATGGCATTGAAATACAAGCCTTCTTGGATATGTAAAAGAAGTTATCTGTGAAATAGATGGGGTCATTAAAGACAGAAAAATGTTAAAGACACTTAATTCTTACTTTCCTTTACCCTTTTACTGTGTTGTTCTGTAAAATTAAAAAAAAAAAAAAACATGCCTGTATATGCCTGGGCCATTCAAAATTATTGGAGAAATTTATTCTAAATAAAGAACCCCATCTGCTCACTGATGCATTGACTTAAACCTGCATTGAAAAGTGCTCTGTGGAAGGCCCTGTATTTGTGGTGGAGATATGAGCAAACGAGGCTGAGTAGGACACACTCCTTGCCTTAGGATAGTGGAGTCTGGGACAGCAGCCATGGCAGGGAGATGGACAGATGTCCTCACAGACCAAAAGAACAAGTAAGAGAGCAGTGAGCTGGTGGGGCGCAGCAGAGAGCAACCCAGGGAGGATGTGAAGCCCTGGCAGTTTGGGGATTAGAGAAACTATAGTTCTTTCTGTGGGAGTCCATTTTATTTTGTTTTAATTTAAAAAAAAATTATTTAAGTTTATTGGTACAATTTAGGGAGGCATACTGATCACATTCATTGTACAGAATTTGTATTTGTACATGATATGCCTTGATTCCTCTTTTATTTTTTTCCCATTTCTAGCCCCTCCTTTCAAACCCCTTTCCCCTCCCTGTCCACAAAGCTCTGTTTCATTTTATCCTTCCTTTCTGATTTTTTCTTTCCTTTCCTCCTTTCTCCCCCCTCCCTAGTTCCCTTTTCCTTTTGAACAGTTTCTTCCTATTTCACAATATCTATTGTACCTTTTGGTTCTTATTTACAATTTTAGTTTCTCACACCAGAGAGATAATGCAATATTTACACATGTGTGTCCGATTTATTTCACTCATGATTATGGTCTCAAGGTCCATCCGTATAGCTACAACTGTCTCAATTTTGTCTTTCTTTGTGGCTGAATAATACTCTATTATATAAAAAAACACATCTTTTTTATCCATTCATTGGTTGATGGGCATTTGGGTTGCTTCCAAGATTTGGCTAGTGCAAACTGTGCCACTATAAACATGGGTGCACATATATCGCTGTAGTACGATGTTTTTAATTCTTCTGGGAAGATACGCAGAAGGGGAATAGCTGGGTCAATGGGACCTCCTGTAGTTTTGGGGGGAATCTCCACACTGATTTCCACAGTGGTTGCACCGGCCTACACTCCCACCAACAGTGTAGAAGTGTTCTTTTTTCCCCATATCCCCGGTAGTGTTTGTTATTAGCTGTTTTCTTGATAATAGCCATTTAATGCAACTGTTTAGTAGCTGGAGCCAGACACCCAGTTGAAATGTCTTGAGGCTGAAAATGGAAAACTATTCTGAGAGATTTTTTTTTCACTCAAGGATAAAGCGAGAGGACTGTCCACCTGAGTCAGATATGGGATATGTCCTGAGATCTTATCCCAGTACAGCTGGATACAACACAAGGACTAGGTGATTTATAACCATCATCTGCAATAATTTCCAGGGAAATAGAGGGATACTTCTTTGAAGTTGTGCCCAGAAAGATCTAGGCTGACACTTTTTTCTGGTCTGAGAGAGCCAGAAGGAAGTGCACTGGAGTGTTACAATTAGGTAACTTTTAGTGTCATTGGCACACACGTAAGCAAGGGCTAGGTTTTGGGGGTGAAATGAATGAAAATAGTGGTTCAAGTGGAAGATCAACTGGGAGGGAGAGATGTAGTGGGTCCTTCACTCACATTCTAGAAGCTTTGAGCTGAATGCACTGAGGATGACTGTTCTATGCACAGATTTTGTAGCATGTCTGCTACAAGGGTGGATTTACAGAATTTTATTCACAAAACACATTTTCGTTGATTCACTCTTCCTTGCCCTGTAGAGCTGCATATTCTTGATTTGTCCTGGAGAGCAATGACAGTAAGAACAACATCCCCGAGTGCTAGGGGTGGGATCAAATCCTACTAGAGATGGCAGCCACCTGCCATTCAAAGTGGTCACAACTGAAGCCAGGCACAGGGCTGGGTGCTTACACACAGGGCACACCTTCCAACAGCCCTACTGGACAGGCCTGGTTAGACTCGCTTCACAGATGAAAACCTGCAGTCTCCCAGGGCTGGGAATTTCCCAGGTGACTGGCTGTTGAGAGTGATGGGTAAGTGCCCCATGTGAACACATCTGGAGCTGTACTAGTTTGCATTCTCATAAAGAAATCTCAGGAGATTTCCCCTTTTAATTTGAGGAGAAAAATATTCTGTAAAAAGTATCCAGGAGCCAGGAAAGGAAAACATAGAGGATACCCTCATCAAGACAGAGGCTTTGGAAGGATTCAGAGAAGAGCAGTGGCCAGTGTTCATGAGAGACACCTGTATTGATTACTTTCCCATTGCTGGTACACGATACCTGACACCCACAGTGTAAAGGATTTGAGGTTTAATTTGCCTTACAGTTTCACAGGATTCATGCCATGGTTGGTTGGCTCCAAGGAAGAAATGGCATGGCAGAAAAGCATGGTGGAGAAAAGCTTCTCACCTCCATGGCAGTTAGGAAGGAGAGAGAGAGAGAGAGAAAGGAGAAGCCAGGGAGGTAGATACACCCTCTAAAGACAAGTCCTTCTCCTAATGACTCATTTAGGCATAAATTGATCAATGTGTCAACTCACTGTTGAGCAGTGAACCCCCGTGGTCCAATGGCCTTCCAAAAGCCCCACTTCTGAGCACTTGAGACTTCGGGGGACATTCTAGATCTAAGCCATGACAAGACCACATGGCAATCAGTTCAGAGAGCCCCCAGCCAGCTGTCACTCAGAGCTCTTGATGCGGAGTTAGCACAGAAGGGAAGGGAGCTGAGGGAGGGGGGAGGACCAGAGGAGGAGCACGTGTATAGGCTTGGGAAATCTGAGACTCGCCACAATCAGCTGCAAGTGGCAGTGAGGTCTGAGCAGACGCACCTGTTGGAAGAATGGACCGGTGCACACCAGACACCCCGCCCTCCCTGAGGGTCCCTCTGTCTCAGCAAGAGCCAAGTTGGACCCCTATGTCATTCTGGGTAAGCAGCATCTCTGGACCATTCTAGTGTCCCAGAGTTCCCTGAGCACTATGCAGACCTGGGAGATGCCGGGACGCCTGCTGGAGATGGGTGCTCTATCACCTGTGCTCAGTGGAGCCCCTCTGAGCCCCACTGTGTGAGGGGGTGGGCTGGTGAGTGATGACTGACAGCTGAGACAGGTCAGAAATACCACTGAGCAGGGGAAGGGGTGGTCAGCTGCATGGAGGAGGGCAGTGGAAGGAAAATGCCAGGGACCAAGCACCTCAGCTTCTGCAGATAAAGGGACAGCTATGGACACCGCTTGAAAAATGATCCAGATGGTGTTCCTGCCTCAGATGGTCTCTTGAGGTGTCTGAGTTCTTGGCACATCAATGGGTGGGTGTCATGGGGGTGATTGCAGGCCTACATTGCTTAGATATTGTCTGGGTTAGAAAGTTGGCTCAGAGTGTGGACATTTGAATGGGCATGGCAACTATGTCATGGCACACACTTCCTTATTAAACTGGTGAGGATGAGTCAGGTGCAATGCACGAAGTGTCACCACAACCCTTTAGGGGCACTCACATCTCCAAGTGGTTTTGAGGGCCTGGGGAGGAAACACCCATGAAGACACTTTCAGTGATAGTTTCCCAGAGGAATTCTGACAGTCAGTACAGGTAAGGGAACTGGGAGTATCTTCCAGGGGGCAGAAGAGCCATGTGGGTTTAGGCTCTACATTTTGAATCACCATGCAGAAACCTCTGGTGACCTTCCAAACACACTCATGCCCTAAGCCCTGGGACCTGTGAATATGACATTATATCACAAAAGGAAAGTGGCAGATATGATTAAGTATAGTGATATATGGAGATTTTTCTGTCCTGTGTGGGTGAGCCCTAGATGTAATCATGGCAATTCTTAATGAAGGAAATAGAGATTTCAGACACAAGAAAGGCATTGTGACCCCCCCAAAAAAAAAACAAAGATTGGGGTGATGAGGTCACAAGCCCAGGAATGCTGGTAGCTTTAGAAGCTGGAAAGAAACAGCCCTACTAATGTGTTTTTGTTTCTGTTTGGTTTTTGGTGTGGGCTGTGGAACCCACTGCTTTACATATGCTAAGCAATGACTCCACCACTGAGCTCCATCCCCAGCCCTAGGTGCTCCCTATGTTAGCACTATAAGACTCATTTGGACTTTTGACTTCTAGAATTTTAAGAAAATAAATTTGCAGTGTTTTAACGTGCTAACTAGGATGTAGAGAAAAAGGAATTCTGGCACACTCTTGGTGGAACATAAATTAGTACAGGCAGTGTGGAAAACGGTACGCAGGTTCCTAAAACATAAAGCATAAAACTTCTATATCATTCAGTAATCTCTCTTCTGGTCGTAAAGCCAAAAGAAATGGAATCAATAGATAGAAGTAGCATCTGCACACCTATCCTCATTGTAGCGCTATTCACAATAGCCAAGATATGGAAGCACACTAAGTGTCCTTCAAATGATGAATACATACAGAAATTTTGACAGATTCACAGCATGGAAAACTATTCACCCATGTCTTGGTTACTTTTCTCTCGTTGCTGAGACAAAATACCCAATGCCCAAAATTAAGGAAGGAAAGGTTTATTTGGCTCACAGTTTGTAGAGGTTTCAGTCCATACTCAGCTGGCTCCAAGGCAGAGTGGCACATGGCAGAGGGCAACAGTTCATGGTAGCAGAAGGCAGCAAAAACAAGCAAGAGCAAAAGGGAGGAGCGCGAGCGTGCGCGCGAGAGAGCAAGCCTCTTTTTCTCCTTTATATTACATGCAGGCTACCCGCCCCAGGGTGGGTGTAGCATTCACGCCCATAATCCCAGCATTAGACCATGAATCAGTCATAAACTCTAGAAGCCTACCTCCATGACTGCATGAGGCTTTTGGGGGACATCTAGACACAAACCATAACAACCCATAAAAATGAGATCTTGGCATTTGCAACAGCATGGGTGAAACCAACATTATGGTAAGTGAAATGATCCACGCACAGAAAGAAAAGTACTACACGATCTCACTCAAATGTGGAGTTTAGAAAGGTTAACCAAGCAGAAGTTGGGAGTGTGATGGTGGATTCCAGAACCTGGGGACAGTAGAGGCAGACAGAGAGAGCTGGGGGGAAGTTGATCCACTGGTACTAAGCTACATAGGAGAAATGAATTCTGGTGATTTATTACATAATAAGGTGACTATAGATAACAATTTTGTTTATAAAATGAAAGCTTGAGGAAAGAATTTTTAACATTTTTCCATAAAATTATAAATATTTGAGGAAATAGACATGATTACTCTGATTTAAACATTACACAATGTATAGATGTAGTGAAACAATATATGATACTACATAAACAGGTACAATTTTTATGTATCACTTAAAAATTTTAAGAAATGTGTGTTCTATCTCAGAATAATTTCAATAATTTCTTACAATGACAACAGGAAACTAGAACAATCTATCAAAAGTGTGGTCTTAGTTCCTTTTAATAACATAAGGAAACACGATTCCTATACAAATTCCTTACTCAACAGAGAACAGAATAATTTTGGTTTGGATTCATAGTATCCCCTCATCATACTGTGTTCACACGATAAATGAAGAGTTCTAGTTAAATGTCTGAAGCGGCTGTGGTGGATTATTCAGGAAACAGAGGCAGGAAGATCACTGAGCTAAGGGGTTCAGGGAAACAGTAAAACCCCACCTCATTAAAAAGTGCAGATAAATGTCTTTTATCTGTGGGCTCCACTAGTCACTTTGCTAGGACCTCAGCTATAAAAAGAAAAAGAAAAAGAAAAAGTGCCAATATCAATTAGGAATAGATAGACACATGAAAACCCGATAAATATCTCCATTTCTCCTCTGATAACTTTACATCCATTATTAGCACACATTTTACCCCTACATGTTGTGGACTTCACCATGCATTGTTATTACTTTTCCCGTGAACAATTATCATTTAAACCCATGGACATACTAAATAAATCATCTTTATATTTGCACATATAGTTGCAATTTCCTGCGCTGTTCATTGCTTTGTGTAGATCCAGATTTCTATCTGGTGCCATGCTCCGTCTGCCCTGAGGACATCTTTAATACTTGGTGTAATATACATCTGTTGGGATTTAATTCTGAAAAAATCCTTTATTTCATCTTTGTTTTGAAATGTGTTTTCACCGGGTAAAAACTTCTAAGTTGGTAATTTTTTTCAGTATTTTACAGATATTTAAAGATTTGCAATTATCTTACTTACATTCCTATATAGGTAATTTTTTCTCTGATTGCTTTTAAGATTATCACTTTACATTAATTTTAAGCAGTCTGAATTTTAGTTGCCATATCATTTTCTTTTTTTTTTTATTTTAAAGCGAAGAAAAAACAAAACAAATCAAAAAAAGAACAAATTTTCAAAACAACATAATATGAGGGTAACAATGGTCAATGCATTACGTATTATTATCTTTAAGTTAGTTATTCAGGATACCAGACATTAGCATTCAATTGTCCAAACATTATTGGCTCAAACCTTACTCTTCAATGAACTAAGTAAAACTGGTAATGTATCTATCTTAACCATCTTATATACATATACAATTTTTTCCCTTTCCCTTCTTTCTTTTCCCCATTCCAGTCTCTCTTTCTTATTGACCAGTTTCTTTTTGATTCACCGTGTCTATTGTACATTTTGGATCTTATTTACTCTTTCAGTTTCTCATACTAGTGAGACAATACGATGCTTACACATGTGCGTCTGGTTTATTTCACTTATGAGTATTTTCTCGAGTTGCATCCATTTACCTATAAAAGTCTCCAGTTTATCCTTTGTGGCTGAATAGTACTCCATTGTATAAAAATACCACATCTTTCTTATCCATTCCTCAGTTGATGGGCATTTGGGTTGTTTCCAAGATCTGGCTATTACAAATTGTGCTGCTATAAACATGGGTGCACATATATCACTGTGGTACGATGTTTTTAATTCTTCTGGGAAGATGCCCAGAAGGGGAATAGCTGGGTCAAATGGGACCTCCAACCCTAGTTTTTTGAGGAATCTCCACACTGACTTCCACAGTGGCTGTACCGGTCAACACTCCCACCAACAGTGAAGAAGGGTTCCTTTTTCCCCACAGCCCCTCCAGCATTTGTTATTAGTTGATTTCTTTATAGTAGCCATTCTTTCTGGAGTGAGATGGTATCTCAGTGTTGTTTTAATTTGCATCTCTCGAATGACTAGTGATGTTGCACACTTTTTTGTATATTTATTTGCCATTAGTATTTCTTCATCTGAGAAATGTGTATTCATCTCAGATGCCCATTTTTGGAGTGGGTCTTTAAATTTGGGAGGTCTGATTTTTTTGAGTTCTTTATATGTTCTCGATAGTAATCCTTTGTCTGAGGAACAGCTGGCAAACATTTTTTCCCACGTTGTGGGTTGTCTTTTCACTCTGTTGGTGGTTTCTCTTGCTGTGCAAAAGCTTTTTAATAAGATGAGATCCCAGTTATTGATTCTTTGGGATAGTTCCCGTGCGGTTGAGTTTTTATTCATAAAGTCTTTGCCTACACCAATGTCTTCAAGGGATTTACCTATCCTACCTTCCAGCAGATTTAATGTTTCTGTTTTAATATTTAGATCTCTGATCCATTTTGAATTTAGTTTAGTGCATGGTGAAAGATATGGGTCTAGTTTTAATCTTCGGCATGTGTAGAGCCAGTTTTTCCAGCACCATTTATTAAAGAGGCTATCTTTCTTCCAGCGAATGTGTTTGGCACCTTTGTCAAAGATAAGGTGGCTTAGTATGTCTGGGGTTGTTTCAGCATCTTCTAATCTGTTCCATTGATCTTCAGGTCTGTTTTTTTGCCAGTACCACACTGTTTTTATCACAGTAGCTTTATAGTATAATTTCAAGTCGGGGATTGTGATGCCCCCTGCCTTGCCTTTGTTGCCCAGAATTGCCTTTGCTATTCTAGGTCTCTTCTGATTCCAAATGAATTTTAGGATTGTTTTCTCTAATTCTGTGAGATATGCTGTTGGAATTTTGATTGGAATTGCATTAAATCTGTATAACAATTTTGGAAGTTGCCATATCATTTTCTTCATGTTGCTTTTTCTTGAGGTTCTTTTAGCTTCTTGCATCTGTAGGTTTACAGTTTTTTATCAAATCTGTATAATTTTCAGTAAGTATTTCTTCAAATGGGTTTTAGCCCTCATACTTTCTTTCAAGAGTCTCCAAATGCAACATTAGGACACTTGACATCACCTCATAGCTCACTAATGACTATTCATTATTTTCATTTTTTTTTCTTTCTCTGTTACATTCTGAGGCATTTCTATGACTGTATTTTCAAGTTCACTGTTTTTTCTGTAATGTCCCATCTGCTATTCATATACTCTATTGCAGTTCTTCAACTCAAAAATTGTAGTATTTACATTTCAAAGATTATTTAGGATTTCTGTATCTTCCATGTTTTTTACATGTTTTATTTTATTCTCAGTTCTTGAATATCTGAACTTTAATTTCAATAATGTTTCTATTATCCTTATGTCTCATTTGTATGTCAGTGATGTCAGTAGATTTTCCTGCCAGTTGTTCATCCTAATGCCATCTTTCTTTGAATGCCTGGTAATTTTGACCAGATAACAAATATGGTGAATTTCACCTTGTTGAGTGCCACGTATGGTTTTATCTCTGTATGTAAATATTCTGAACTTTGTTCTAGGACATATTTAAGTTACTTGGAAATAGTATGATCCTTTTGAGTCTTGTTTTTTGTTATGTGAGGTAAGAACTATGCTTGATTTATGGTAAATATTTCTTTTCCACTAAGAATGATATAACCCTTCTGAGTACTCTTTTAATGCTCCATCAGTTATGAGACTTTGCACTTTACCTGATTGGTGTAGAAACTCTCTCCAGCCTTCTGCGAGCTCAGGACATTTCTGTGTGCACTTTTCTATTTTTCAGTATTCCACACTGCACTCTTTCACCATTTAAATCTTCCCATACCCAGAGTTCCATGTCTTCAACCTAAAGATAAATCAGGTGCCTCTGTACACTCTGATCGATCTGCAATCTGTGTTCAGGCGTCAATCTGGAAGCAATTTTAGGGCTTGTCTCTTTTGTTTTACCAGAAATCACCATTATTTGTTCCCTAATGTGCAATAAGTTGAAAACCATTGTTTCCTATTTTGTCTGTTTTTAAATTTTTTTTTGAATCGGAGTATAAATTTGGTTCCTATTTGTTTATCTTTCCAAGAAGTGGAATTCCTATGCCTAAATTGAAATTGAAATGTTTTGTGCATGACAAATTCCCCAGCATTTCAAATGTATTCAAATTAAAACCAGGATTGAAAGACTGTGGGACTCTTATTTATGTTCATACAGATATGCATTAGCTTTCCTGTTGCTGGGACACAATACCCATCACCCACAACTTAGAGGAGCATCAGTTTGGCTTATGGATTCAGGGGATTCAGTCCATGATCAGCTGTACCTAAGGCAGGAACATCATGGCAGAAATGCAAGGCTGAACAGAAATGCTTAGTTCATGGAGGCTGGAAGCCAAGCAGGGGAACAGTCCCAGGGAGGAATGGATAGAGACCATATATAATACTCTAGGTCAGACCTCTATGACCTACCTAGACACATCAAGAAGTGTGCTTTACTAATCTCCTAGAATCCTTAGTGGCACCCAAGCCAAACAAATTGATACAATTTAGATATACCACCACAAGACATACTTAGACTTGGAAGAATATGCAGCAAAATAGCAACAAGGATTTTCTCTTGCTGGTGGAAATATAATTGATTCCTTCATTTTCTTACTTATGGTTTTAATAATTTCCACAACTTCTGAAACACATATGAATTACCTTTATAGCCATAAAATATTATTTTCAAAATGTAAGTCTCACTAAGAAAAAAAAACATGTTTTGTTTACATAGTTTGTTTCCAATCTTGATCAATCCCTTGCTTTATTTAGTTTAGCCTGTGATGTGCTTGCCAGTTGTGCAACTAGAAAGAAACAAGTACTAGCAACATAATTAGTAGGCTCAGTGTAATCACCCAACTTCTCTCAGACTTTTAAGTGCAGTGTAATTCAGATAAGAATATAGCTTGTTTTTGAGCTTTCCCTCTTGAATAAGTATTAACTTTCATTCTAAAGAAAAATTACATTTATATTTAAATCATATTCTACATGACATGATTAGATCCAGTTTTTAATAATGCAAGCAATCTCTGTGGAAAATATTTTCATGATTACATTATCTTTATGGATCTACTTGTGTCTTTTCTAAGTTCATAATAAATAAATTTTAAAATGTGATTCATCCATTACTGCCACTAATTCCAAGTGATGCCTGAAAATATACTTTTGTTTAAACATTTCTTGATTTGCATAAAAATTATATAAGGTTTGTATAGGAATCATCAGTAATTTTCTTTTTTAAAATTTTTATTTATTTATTTTAGTAATTTTCTTCATAAATAATTATCTTTCACAAAGTCAATACCACATATAAAGGACTATTATCCTTCATTTTGTTAATATTTCTTCTGAAGTATTTTTGTTACATGCTCATTTGACATTCTTGTTTTCCACAAACACAATTCCTTAATTGTAATGCTTTCATTCTCACACTGTACTAACAAAGTCATTTATGCTCTCACATACTGATATAATTCCATATCATTCTGTTTTTGTGTTTCAGGAATTTGCTCATCACCGTATTAATTCGTCCCTTTTTTCTTTCTGAAGAAACACATATCCTTTTTCCTCCTCTGCTTTTTTTTGGTCCATAGCTTTTTAAATAAAACTCCTAAATACCTGGATTTTGCCAATTTTTTTGATTTCAGAGTGTTTCATTAGTTTTGGACATAAAATATGTGCAAGCAATTTATTTCTTTTCAGTGAAATAATCGTATAGTATTTTTGCTGTTTGAATCATTTTAAAACATGGATTTAAACATTTTCTATTCATCCAGCATTTTACCCTGTAAAATGAAAAACTGCTTCTTATTTTTCCATGTGTTCATCTTGTTTCCTTTATGAACATTTGCTGTAAGTCTAAAAGATTTGTTGAGCATTTCATACCTTTAAATAGATTTCATATTACTACCAGATCGTAAGATATGTATTTAAGATTATATTAAGTGTGTTTTCATTTTTGCCCTTTCTCAAAACTCCTGTAGCATGCATTCTTTTTTCTATATGGTTTCCTATACTTTTATCTAAACCTTTATTCTAAACCTATTGCTTTGCAACAATTCTCCTTTTAACATCTTTCAGGCTTACACTGGATATTGCATCTTCTCTGATCTTTTCAAAGAACAACTTTTGCATTTCACTAGTGTTATTCATTGTATTTCTAATTTTAGTGCAATTAATTTCCACTCTTATTGCTAAGATCCTCTGCCTCGCTTTGGATATATTTTACTTTTCTTTCTATGGTTTGTTAAAGTGAAATCTTAGATTATTGATTTGACTCCTTTTTTCTAGTGTATTAATGATAAATTTCTCATTAAGCATGGCTTTGACTGAATCTCATGAATTCTGATATATTGTATTTTTTATTTTCATTAAGTTGAAACAAGTTTTTAAAATTTCCCTGATTAATTAATTTCTTCTGAAATTTGCATTGGTAAAATGTATTACGTAGTTTCCAAATATTTGGGAGAGTTGTAGGTATCTTTTTAAATATGTTTTAGTTTAATTCCATTAAGGTTGGAGGACACACTGTCTTAGACCATTTGTGCTGCTACAGACTTAACTAATTTTAATGAACACAAATGTATTGGCTCACAGTTCTGCAGGCCAGGAAATCCACAATCAAGGCCCGAACATATGGCCGTGGCCTTCTTGCTGTCTCATTCCTCAGCAGAAGGGCAAGAACTGGGCAAGAGAGAGCAGGTGATCAAATGCACAGCCTCCAGACCTTTTATAATGGGCATGAATCCATTCATGAGGATGAAATGCTCATGACCTAAGCATCTCTCCTTAGACCCCAATACCGTTGCACTGGAGATTAAACTCTTTGAAGATACCTTCAAACCATAGCCATACTTTGTATGATTTCAACTCCTTTAACATTTCGAGAGCCATTTTATAGCTCGCTTTGGTGAATGTTCCACATACACTTGAAAATAACATGTATCCTCATGTGCGCTAACAGTGTCCTTCGGGTCCTTCTGTACTTGTAAATGTTCTGTTTACTGTCATTTACTCAGGAATGAGTGGTAAATTCTCCAAATAGAATTAGAGATGTGACTATGTAGCTCTCTTTTCTGACCTATTAACTTTTATTTCATGTGTTTTGAGTATCTACTTTCTGGCGCACAGACTTAGGCTTATTATGTGTTCTCAGGGGACTGATTCTCTTATCATTATGTAATATCCACTTCGTGAAGTGTCTATTGACATCTTTTGGCATCTTAACAAATTGTGCTTTTTTCTCTTTTAATAAAGGGTCTAGCCTGGAGAGTTCTATTTTCTCCATATAAGACTTTCATTAGACTTGCAAATATTTTCTACCCACTAGTAGCTTGACTTTTCATTCTGTCTTTCTTGATGCAAATGATTTTCGCTTTGAGTAAATCTATTTTTATTGTGTTTTTCCTTTTATGAATCATGCTTATGGTGTCATGTTTAAGACCTCTTTACCTAACTCCAGGTTATGAAGATTTGACTCAGTGTTTTCTTTTAGTACTCTTATATTTTTTCAGTTAACATACACATCTATGATAGATTCTTTTTTTTTTTTTTTTTTGGTACTGGCAATCGAACTCAGGACCTTGAACTTGCCAGGCAGGCGCTTGTGCTGCTGAGCTATATCCCTGGCCCCTCAATGATAGATTTTAAATTAATTTTATATGCAGCATGAAGTTTTGGTAGTGGCACAATTTTAACACATGGATGTTTACTTGTTCCCATACCACTTGTTGAAAAGGCTAATATTTTTCAATTTATCTACTCAGTCCTTTGTAAAAACTGAATTGGCCATATTCGTGTGAGTTTACTTCTGGATTTTATTAAGTTCCAAAATCTCTTTCTATCTCTTAGCTAATACCACATTGTGTTGTAGACTAAAGCTTTGTAGTAAATCTTAAAATCAAGGAGTATGGTTTCTTCACTGCTGTTTTACTTTTTTAATTGTGTTTTTCTATTGCCTTTGCCCCTTGATACACATTTTTGATAAGCTTACCTATATCTAGAAAAAATTCTCCTGGGATTTTGATTACCATTGTCTTGAATGTGTGCATCTTTTTGGTGAGAATTATTTACTTCACTATATTGAGTCAGGGCACAAACACAGGACAATTCTCCATTTATTTTGGTCTTTATTTCTTTCATTGACATTTTGTAGTTTTCAGCACAGAGATACCGTGTGTGTTTTGTTGGGTTTTTATGTATTTTATTTACTGACACTATTGATAATGATATTTAAAATTTTTAGTTTTCCAAAGTTTATAGCTATTATGTGGAGATGTGATTCATATTTATGTTTTGACTGTGTCTATTATGAGCTCTTGCTACCCACTTATTAGTTCTAGTTTTTTTGATATTTCTTTACATTTTTTATCATAGATAATTGTGCCTTATGAGAATAAGGAGAGTTTTATTCCATTCCAACCTGTATGCCTCATACTTATAGTCCTTATCCCATTGTTAAGAATTCCACTACAATTTTGAAAAGAAATAGTGGAACTGAATATCTTTTCCTCATTTTTGATCTTAGGGTGAAAGCATTTTGTCTTTTACTACAAAGTTTGATATTAGTTGTAGATTTTTTGTAGATATTATTTATCAGGTAGCATTCTTAACCATAAATGGATGCTGCATATTATTGTCAAATATGTTTTTTGCTTAGGTTGAGGTGATTATATATAATTATTTAGTTTGTAGTATCATTTATTACATTGGTTTATCATGACTTACAGAGCCAACCTTATGCTCCTCAGATAAACCCTATTCGATGATGCTATATTATTATTTGTATGTATTAATGAGTTCTTTTTACTCTCATTGAGAATTTTTGTATCTGTGTTCATGAGGGATAGTTGTAGTTTTCCTGTTTTGTGCTATCATATCTTGATTTTAATATACAGTTAGTGATAACCTTATGAAATGAATTGGGACGATTTCTTCCCATTATATTTTTGGGAAGAGATTGTGTAGAATTTGTGATGGTTCTTTAAAATCTTGGGAGAAATCACTAGTAAAACCATCTACAGCTAAAGATATCAAAGTTTTAAAATATGTCATTAATTTATTTAATTATGGTATTACTATTCAGGTTATCTATTTTACCTTAAATGAATTTTATTAGTTATTTTATTAAATCATTTAATTGCACCCAAGTTCTTCAAGTTATGTATGTATAACTTTCTTAGTATTTTAAAAAACTTGTTTTTACCCTTGTAAGATCTGCAGAATCTACAGTGATATTAATCGTTTCATTCCTATTATTACCCATTTAATTACTTTTTCTCTTTTTACTTCATCTATCTACAATTTTACTAATTCGATTTCTTCAAATAAAGTTTTGGTTTCCTTTGTTTTCTGATATTAGTTCATTGATTTCTGTTATTATCTTTTATTCCTTTCTGCTTTCTTTGTTTTTCTCCAGGTAAAGTGGAAAGTAGATCATGAAGCGGAGACCTTTGTTCTTTCTTAATCAATATTAAATGCTATAGTTTTCCCTCTGAACACTGCTTTTGTTTCATTTGCAAGTTGAGACAGGATACATTTTAATTTTACTTCAGCTCAGTGTTTTCCTTTCCTTGTGTCTTTCTTATTGACCCACTGGATGCTTAAGAGTATGTTTCTTTCCAACTATTTTCATGTTTTGCCATTGTACTTGTTATTGTTTGATTTATGCTTTGATTCAATATGTTCAGAAAAATATTATGTATCTTTTCAATTTTTTATAATTTGTTGATACTTTTTTATATGACCAAGAATATTAAACATTTTGGTGAATGTTCCATGTGTGCTTGAAAAACTATGCATGTCATTGTTATTTAGATGCATCGTGTTTGGGACTCACCCAGTGCCTGGTGTGAGACACATCTGACTAACAGTAATGCAGTTCTCCTTTTATATCATGTTTATAGTGAGATTTCTGTATCATCAGCTCAGTTTGAACCCATGACTTAGTTCACGACTGGATCAAAATTTGAACACCTTCCCTCTTCACCACAGTATGGGTCATATTCTCTGTCAGTCAGGGAATTTACCTTTATTTATCGCACTAGAAAGTGGGTCCGTTGTGTAGCTGCTCTGAAAGCATCTTCCTCAGGGACCAAAAACCAGGAAGCTAAGTAGAAAAGATGATTCCTCTATGATCATACTTGGATGAATCTTTTTTCTCCCTCTTCTGCGCCTTCTCCTTCTCCCCACCCACAGTCTTTTGTTTCCTCTCAGTGAGGTGGCCATACGTTCAGAGAGTTCCTGTCCATAAAGGAGAGGGCTGGGGTCTGGGCCCTGCCAGGGGACAGTTGATGGTCCAGAGTGAGCAGAGAGAACAGAACAGTGTGGACCTCACAGAGTTAAGCCCACCCGTCCTGTGCAGGCTAGGGGAGCAGGACTGTGCTTGAGTCTGCATCCTGAGGGCCTCCATGCCTCCTACAGGAGCCCCAGGAACTCGGCAGTGAAGCTCTTGTTGTGAAGCAGTGCCCTCAGCTCACTCAGCAGAGGAGACCCAGGCAGGGTCAACATGAGGTGCCTGCCCTGATGTGTACGAAGATCTCCACTCACCTTGGAACAGAGATGACCCTTTAATGCCTGGAACCATTCAACCTACTGTCTGCCTTGGAGCCTTGTCCTCTGTGCCAGCTGCAGCCTGAGGAGCAGTCTCACTTCCTGTCCCAGGTTTTCTGCAGACAGGAGCCTGCGAGTCCCTACTGTACCACCCAAGGAGAAGATCTGTAATCAGCCTTTGTGAGATCTGTCAAGGGTGCTGTTGTAAGCCAAGGCCACTCACATGCTCCCTCTGTCCCAGAGGCCTCTGGGCCTTTGTGTCTGAGCTCCTGCTGTCCTAATGTAATGTTAAGATGCTTCACGGTCAGAGGAGCTAGCACTACAAGCTAGGGGGAGGCCATCCTGCTCATATAGAGGCACCAGTCCTGAATGCTGTACAGCTTCTCAATTGTGAGGAAGAGGAGCTGGCAGCCATTGCCTCCTCCTCCTCTTGCTCCTCCTCCCTTCTCCTCCTCCTCTTCCTCCTCCTCTTCCGATACTCTGATCTGGTCCACACCTGTTGCTGGCTTCACCAGGTGGTCTGTAAAGTTTTTAGCATCTCCTCTCCCCCTACTGCCATGGCCTTCAGCCAATGGAGCCAATCCAGTGAGGGCCCAGCCTCCAAGAAGAGCAAGGTCCAAGCACCTCACAGGACCAGGAAGTCCCTGATTGCCTGTTGATGTAAGCATTAGAAAAGAAGATGGCTAAATTGGTGCAGTTCCTTTTCCTCAAGTATCCAATGAAGGGAGCTGATCATAAAGGCAGAAATGCTGCAGTGTCACAGAAATTACCCAGTGCCCTTCTCTTTCATCTTCAGGGAAGTGTCTAAGTGCATGCAGCTGGTCTTTCCCATTGAAAGAAGTGGGCACCCTCAGAAAATTATCCAAATGAGGTCTGAGGAAGACTCTTCCCCTCTTCACTCTATTTGAAGATGGCAGGCATTGTAAGGAGATACAGGTACAGAAAAGGACTTTCTGTAACCAGCCCCAATTGCACAAGAAATAATATCAAGAGCCAACAAATGGGATTATATCAAATTTATTTTTATTTTTAATTTCGTTTTTATTGGTACATGTTTGCAGTACATAATAATTACACTTTTTGTGGCGAGTTGATACATGGACATAAAACATCTTAATTCCTGTTTTCATCTCCTTCCTCTCCCCTTCCTCCCTCCCTCCTCCCTTCATCTCTTGATCCCCTTCCCTTTTGCAAACGGTCTATCTTCTTATTTCCTATTATCTATCTTTTATTTTGCTACTTATTTACACTTTGGGCTTCTCATGTAAGAGAATCCATATGATATTTAAGCATGAGTGATTTGTTTCACTTAAAATTATCATCTCAAGGTGCATTCATTTTCTGACAAATGACTTGTTTATTCTTCTTTATGGCAGACTACTACTACTCCATTATGTATAAATACCACCTTTCCTTTATCCATTCATCTGCTGATGTACATATAGGCCTCTTCCAAGATTTAGCTATTATGAGTTGTGCTGCTATAATCATGGGTATGCATGTATCAACGTAGTATGATATCTTTAACACAATATTGTAGAGGATCATGTCATCTGCAAATAATGATAATTTGACTTCTTCCTTTCCTGTATATATCCCTTTCATTTCTTTCACTTGCCTATTTGTTCTAAGGTTTTGAGTACCATATTTAACAGGAGTGGTGATAGTGGACATTCTTATTTTCTTCCTCTTTTAGAAGGAAAGCTTTCAGTTTTTCAGCATTTAATATAATGCAGTAGGTTTATCATAAATGGCTCTTATCAGATTGAAATAAGGTTTTTCTATACCTATTTTCACAAGGGATTTTATAACAAATGGATATTAAATTTTATCAAAGGCTTTTTTGTGTCTGTGTCTATTGAGATGATCCTGCAATTTTTATTCTTGCTTCTGTTTATGTGATGTGTTACATTAACTGTTTTGCATATGTTGAACCATCCCCACATCCGTGGGGATGAAGCCTAATAGGTTATATATATGATCTTTTTGATGATTTGTTGCATTCTGTTTGCCAGTATCTCATTGACAAGTTTTGCATCTGTGTTTATTAAAGATATTAGCTCATACTCTTTTTTTGGTTGGATCCTTATCTTGTTTGAATCAGGGTAATACTAGCTGCCAGGAATGACTTTAGGAGTACTCCTTTTCTTTCAATTTCATTAAAGAGTTTGAGAAGTATTGGCATTTTGTCTTCCCTGAAGTTCTCGTAGAATTCAACAGTGGATCTATTGGGTCCTGGGCTTTTGTTAGTTGGTAGGTGTTTGGTTTTGCTTTGTTTTGTTTTGTTTTTTAGTGCTTCAGTTTCATTGCCTGTTATTGGTATGTGTTGTCTTCTGATTGTTTACTAATTCGAATTAATCTTAGATTACTCTTTTTTGAATCATCTAGCAGGTGCTGGATACATTTTTCATGTTCTCTTGTTTACAATGTATTTGTCCCCAACATAAGACCTATCTTCTAGTTCTGACACTCTGTCCTTATAGTAGTCCCTTTTGCTGCCCATAATTTAATTTAATTTAATTTAATTAATTAATTTATTTATTTTGTGGGTACCGGGGATCGAACTCAGGACCTCGCACTTGCCAGGCAGGCGCTCGTGCTGCTGAGCCATCTCACCGGCCCCCATAATTTTAATAGAGTTTTTAATCTCCTGAGTTCTGGGTGTGGCTAACTTTAGGCTTTTGCCTCTATCCAAAATCTGACTACCTATGTTAATTTAGGAGGGGAGGATGCAGTGTAACTGGCCCACCATCTAGTTCTCTGGAAAGGAATCACAGTATTGTTGATGACACAAAGGCAGACCAGGTATTGGCATACAGAGAAAGCCTATTAATAGCAACAATTAGGCCATCCTGGCAATAGAAACTAAATTAACAACACTAGTAGCACCAAACACAAACTGGCTATTGACACACCATAAGAACCAATAATGTACCACCATTAACCATAGAAAGATCTATAAGTGTAGTATAAATGCCAAGCAAATCAAATACTGACATATAGTAAGTATCTATTAAATGTAGCAACTATACCTTCGTTAACAATAGAAAAGAATTCAACAGTAATCACACAGAGTTAACTATCTAAAGATTAATAAAGCTTAGTGGTTATACTTGTAAAGCTAGAGAGAGTAGGACAAGGGAGAATGAAAGAAGACAAATTTCAAAAATTAAACAACGAAAGGTGGAAGAGGAAAAAGTGAGATAAGGAAAAGGAAATTAAAGAATTATTAAGCACTAAAAGGAAATTAATAGAACTAGATAAAGGTAATAGAAAAAGTAAACAAGAAAAAGAAAAATAAGAGGAATAAAAAAGAAAATGAAAAGAAGAAAGAGGAAAAATATCTCAGCCACCCCCAAAAAAGCCAAAGAAGAAGAGAAAAAAGAAATGAATTTTAAAATTCCTCTATATTTTTGAATGATTGGTTTCTTCCCAGGATCTGAAGTTTTGGAATCCAGCAAGTCATAGTTTTCTCCACCTAGATTGAAGGCCCGTGGGTTTGTGAGGTATCCCCAATTCGAGAGGCTTCTCTATTCAGTCACTCCAGGCTGTGGCTACAGTCTAAGCTGAGGCATGTCCTTGCTCATGTCGGTAGATGGGGGAAGCCATCAGACCTGGTAGGTGCTGGATGCAGGCAGAGGGCGAGGGTTCCAGCAGACACTGGACTTAATGCCAGCACTTTCAAACAAGCTGTCTCTGAAAGCCACACACACTAGGCCTGGTTTCTCTCCATAGAGGGCAGGCCTCTGTGTTATTCCCAGTCTGAGTGGCCTCTCTGGGACTGTCTCCCATGGCTATCTCTCACTCAGTCACTGTGGAAGGGTAACACTACTTCTGATACCAGGTAGTACAACTACACGGAAGATCACTATGGAAATGCAAGACCAGAAAAGCAGTAGGAGATAAATAATTGTAACACATATTTGAGAGCAGTACACTCAAAAATAGCAGGATCAATACTCTTGTTAAGTGCACATAGAACTTCCTCCAGGACAGACCATATAATACACCACAAAAACACACCTCCATAAACTTAGAAGGATTCAAAAGATTTAAACGCATATGAAATATGTTCCCCTGACCAAAAGACCATGGAATTAGAAATCAATAACAGGGAAATTGGAGAAGTTTGCAAAACAAAGAGAAGTGATCCAATATATTCCTATACATCTACATGATTTCTAGTGCTGCCATAGCAACACAATAACTGATTTGGTGACTTAAACCAACAGGCATCTATTTTCTCTCAGTCCTGGAGGCTGGAAGACCAGGATGGAATTTCCTAAAGATACACATTTTCCTGCAACCTGGTTCCTTGCCTTGCAGGTGGCAGATGAACCACTACCTCTTGACATGATCATCTCTCTGGGCATGCAAATCCCTGACATACTTGTTTATGTGTTCCGATATCCTCTGTTCAAAAGGGGATATTATGACCTGGCCCTTTCTGCTCACTGCACAGTAAGATCATCATTGGAACAACAAATTTGGCAACACAGAGTTTATTTGATAGTTGTCGAAGTATGGATACAGACAAAGGCTCAAATCTGCCACCCCGGCAACACTGATGCAATAAAGGAGAGTGACTTAAGGCTTGGGGAAAGGTGACTGGTGGTCTGCCTGTGCACCGTCAATTTTCATACCTCTCTAGAGATCACATGTTCAGAAAAGAGAAACATTAGCATGATCTGACTGTGAAAGTTTTGGATTTTGACATCAAAACATCACCCATTGGACACCTGCCCAACCTCAAGTGAAGAAAAATAGTGTCCACACGAGTGACCTCCTAGTCCTGGAAAATAACCTAGGTAAATTTTACCATCATGACCCACCTGGCAGAGGCACCATCTACAGCAGTGCTAGTGGCAGACTGATAATAAGTTTGCTCAGCTGCAGAACCACAGAAATAAATGATCTTTCAAGTTAATGCAAAGGATGTAACTAAAAGCAAGTGAACATAGAGGCTTTATTTAGGTTTTTCTCTTGGTTTACATGACACCAGATTGAATTTGAGCTTAGCCTAATGAATTTTTTTTTTACCTCCACTGACTCTTTAAAGAATCTATGGCCAAACACAGTCACATTCTGTGGCCCTGCAAGTGGACCAGCATATGAGATTGGTGATGAGGGGACAAAATTCAGTGCATAACAGTGTGCTGTGAACCACAAGAGAAACTAGTAGTTACCTTGAAATGAACAAAACCAAAAATATACATCGTTTGTGCTCACTCTATAGGTCAGTTGGAAGAGCTCTTGCTTAGCATGCATGGGGCACTGGGTTTGATCCCCACCACTGCAAAAAAGAGAAGAAACAGAAAAATGAAAGAGCATATCAAAAATGATATGAATGCACAGAAAAGGGACTCAAAAAGGTGAGTTTTAGTGTCTACATTAAAAAGAATGATCTCAAACAATAACTGCCTACAACGCATAGAGGTAAAGAGCAATTCAACCCAAAGAAAGCATAAGTAAGGTAACAGTAATGAAGGAAAGGGTAGATAGAATGAAATACAGAATAAAAATAAGTGGGGAAATTAATGTGAGGAAAATTTGAATTTTGAAAAGATTAATGAAATAGACATAAATTTAGATTGACTTAGCAAGATAAAAGCGAGGAGCCCCATAATACCAAGATCATTCTGAAAAGCTGTATAGTGTATGTTTGCAGGTATGACATTCTGAAGAAGGCAAATTAATGCAGATAATAAAAGAACCCTGATGGACACTGGTTCATGGAGGAGGAAGGGAAGAAAGGTTGACTAGGTGGAGGCAGGGGAATTTTAGGGGCAGGGAATCTACTCTGAACAACATTGTAATTATGGTTCCTTGATGATCACACATGGGTCAAAACTTGTTGAAATTTACTGTGAGGTAAGTACAGGCTCTTTCAAACTTTGAAAATGAATGTATAAACAAGAAGCACTGTGTATAGGACCACCCTGAAACTCCAAGTTGTGGCGAGGAGAATGTGGGCCGTTGGTCTAGCACTCCCACCAAACATGAACCTGGGAGACTGGAGGCAGGGATGTGTAAGTTCTTTTCTGGGCATTTAGCATGTTGTCCTGGAGGACTCGCCTTCAAAGAGCATTGGAGGAGGATTGGATGGAGGAAGGTGGGCCTAGAACATGCCTTGCTGGTTTCATACATGGCCAATGTCTGCAGCTCAATACATTCATTCTTGTCCTATTTGAGAAATACTGAGCATCACACCCCCCAGATCTGGAACAAGTTATACCATGTCTGCATGGCTCCAAGACATGACATAAACCATGAATGATAACAGAGTTTCAGAGGATAAAGTAAAACCACACCAATGAATGCACACTTGAATCACAAGACATATACATGTTCAGGTGTACTAAAACTATCTGGGAAGGTATGCTTTGGACACAAAGTTGCAGAAAACCACTTCTGAGTCACACTTTCATTTATCGCAGGCATTTACATGTAGGTGATATTGAATATAAACTCACACCAATTTTTCAAAGCAAAGAGTTTGCCTTGAGTCTCAGAAGAGACTGGGACTTTGACTTCTGAAATGTGCTGGAATTGATGAAATATCAGGGAAGGGATTCTTGTGTTTCCATTTGTGTGGGGGATAGTTGGGTTAACTGAGCAGCTTTGTACCTCCAAGACCTTTCCTAAGATGTTTCTGCCTTGGAGCCAGCCTACTGTAGACTGAAAACATGAGCCACTTAAGCCTTTGCTCCTTGCAGTTGTGGTTGTTGTAGTAGCAAAATGATAAGCAAGTGTGAGCTACTGTCTTATGTTTTTAAAATGCTGGAATTGTTGATATTTTGGAGAAGAGATTATCATATTGTCAGTTGTATGGGGGATAGTCATGCTAATTGCAATTATTTTCTTTATTTGGAGATTAAGTATGGTTAATTAACACTGGAAAACCACAGAAGAGAGAGAAAAACTAGCAAACACACATAAGCGACTGAATGTCACAAAATAAAACACAAGGAAGGCCTGGAGGAGACTGAAGACCGTGGAGCTGGTCCCCGTGTGTGGGTAGGGGCAGGGAAGCTGAGGTCTGCACAGGTAGCACATGACAGCATGGGTCAGAGGAAAGTTTTGAAACTCCTGCCTCTATAGCAGTGCACGGGCTGAGGTAGCACCTCACACCAGAGACACCAGTGATCTACGGGTGACACCAGGACAGCAGGAGAAAGGAGACAGACAGTATGGTTCCAGAGACTGAGCTAATAACCACCTGAAACTGCTGAGTTCTTCATCTCAAAACAATTATTTTTTTAACAGAAAATAAAAAATGTGCTAGAAATAGAATAACAAATATAAAAGTGAATCATGCATAGTGCTAGTAGATAATCTTTAATGAAATAAACATATGTAGTCTACATACATGCAAGTGCAAATGTATTTGTATAAATATACACTTAAAACATATCCATGACATATATAAACTTATACATGTACACATATGATTGTGTACCTATACATAAGTATAATCTACATAGATGCTTTATACACCATCTCCATTGATATAAATTCCACACAGGCATTTGTTACAGATGTAAAATAGCTTTCTGACTCTAAATGAGCATGGTGAAAATCACACTCCAGACTATGAAAAGTTAGATCACTTCACAGAAGCAGGGGTTGCCCCAAGCCCCCGTTGCTGCTCACCTTTTTCCCACTTAACATCAATATTTTAGAAGGAAAGGGTGGGATATCTGCCTCTGGCTTATGAAGAGACCTCATAGGAGGGTGTGGTTGTGCTTGACAAGGTCACCAGAACTCTGGGGCACCCCAGCCCAGCCCAGCCCCTGCAGTCAGCCCAGAAGAGGCCTCTGGAGGTTTAGGGAAGCCAAATGAGGTGCACAGGACCAGGGTCCAGGCTCTGCTGAGAACCAAGGTGATGACCCTTGGGGAGGATGGAGGGGACCTGCATAATCTGTCACCTCATGGGGTTAGAGTAGCAAGAGGCCTGGTTCTCAGGTGTGCACTTCAGTTGAGGGGATCAGAGATGCCTGGCTCAGTTAGGGGGTCAAGATAATGGGCTGTGGGTGTTGTAAGAACACCCCAACCCAAAGAGAGATTCCCGAAACTATCCACATATCCCTCCGATGTCAGCCCTGCTTCCTCAGGAAGGATTTTCGAAAGAGACCTCTTTCCACCTAGGGAACCTGGGAGTTAGTGCCTTTGTTTGAGGGGAAAGATGCAGGTCCATAAAGCAAAGGGGCCCAGGCTCTGCCAGCAACCAAAGTGATGACCCCCAAGGAGGAAGGAGGGGACTTGCAGAATCCCATTCCACTGCTGCTGTGAACCCTGGGAGATCCCAGGCATGTTGCCATTTATGACATCCACTGACTTTTGTATGGTGATGTCAAAAGGAAGTGAGGTCCTGTTCTGAGTTTCTCCCTTCAGGTGAGGAGAACAGAGGGGGCCAGGCTCAGTTAGGGTTTAGGTTGAGGGGTTGAGGAGAGTGAGGAAGCCTCACCCCAGAGAAAGGGACCTGCAACAATCGAGATTCACATATGTTGACAGCCTGCGCTCTGAATTTTCATGTGGGGACCCCCTTCGGCCTCAGAAGACTCAGAGTGGAGAGCCAGTGCCTTGTTCTAAGGGTTAAGCTTCCAGTGGGAAGAGTAGAGAGGGCCTGTAATCAGGTAGTTTAATTTCAGGGGCTGTGCACGGACTAAGGAAGCTACACCCCAAAGATAGAGTGGGAGAGTCCAAGAATAATCTAGGAATGCCTGTTGTCAGCCCTGCACCCTGCAGTAAAATTCTCAGATGAGCACCCCCTTCTCCTCAGGAACCTGGAGGGTCAGATCCTTGTTCTGAGGTCCCTGCTTCAGGTAGGAGTAGGAGTAACATCTAGGACCAGGCTCAGTGAGGTCAAGGGGAGGGGCTGTGGGGACCAATGAACCCCCTCGCCAGGTAGAGGAACCTCAGATGATCCAGCTCTGCCTCTCTTATCAGAGCTGCACCACACTGGGGGAGATTTGGGAGGACGAGCCCCTCCCCCTTGTCAGCCACAGGGATCCTGGGAGTCACAGCCTTTTCCTCAGGTCTGTGCTTCTGTGGGGAGATGAGGCGGGACTTGGGCTCAGTTAGGTCATAGGTCAAGGCTCAGTTAGAGCCTGGTGAGGTTCTTATTTCAGGTGGCAGGAAAGACAACCTGGGCTCAGTCAACTTCAGGCTCTGTGGGAGGAGAAAGCCCCACAGCAGGTAGAGGGTCTCTAAATGATAATCCAGCTCTGTGCCTTTTTTCACAGCCCTGCACCACACAGGGCAGTGGAAACCCCTCCCCCAGGTCTACCCCAGGGGACCCTGAGTGTGAGAGTTTGATTGTGAGGTCCACTCTGCAAATATGGGGAGCAGAGAAGGCCTTGGCTCTTTTAGGGGTCATGGGGAGATGCTGTGGGGGAATGAAGAAGCTGCTCCCCGGACAGAAGGCTCTCCAACAACTCAGAGATGGCTCTGTGGCTGTCCCTACCCATTTTGGCACAGAATTCTTAGCTGAGCACCCACATTCACCTCATGAGCTCTCAGAATCAGACCCTTATTCTAAGCATTACTTGCCAGGTTCCTGGAACTGAGAGAGCCTTGGCTTTGTTAGGTTAAGGGGAGATGCTGAAGGCAGAGCAAGGAAGCCTCTCCCCAGGTCGAGGGTCCTAGGCTAATCCCACCTTTCTGTTGTCATCAGCTCTGTCCCCCAGAGCTGTCTTGTCAGGCAACTCCATCCCCACCTGCAATCTTTTTCTGCTCAGAGGTCCCTGGGTGTCAGAGCCTTGGTCTGAGGGGAGCACACTGAGTTTGGCACGGGACGGGTGTCCAGGAAGGAGACCATCCCCACCTGGGGCTCAGCACACCTGGAAGTCAGAGTCTGGTGTGACAGGGCAAATTCAGGTGAGCAGGGATAGGGGTTCTGCTTCTGCCAGGAAACACCATCAGGACCCAGAGGGAGGAAGGAGGGCACCTACTCCACACCTCTAGAGGAGTTCCTTGCAGAACATTTCTGCTCCATTTACCAAGTTCCAAGTATGATTCCTGGAGATGTGGGCCCCTAACTTCCATTGGTCAGGTCTGAGAAAGGTGAAAGCCTTGGTCTCAGAGGATGGGGCCATAGTCCCTTCGAGAAGGAGGGCCCCACAGAAGCTTGCCCCTGCTGTGTGTCCAGAGCAGCCCCATGCCTTGTGACCAGGCAGGAGATTCCTGACTGAGGAACCTGGTCTGAGGGAACATGGGGTATTCATAGAAGGAACTTGGCATCACCAGAGCGACAGTCTCCAAAGCCCTCTCCCCAGTCAAGGAGAGAAATGAGGCAGGATTGAAGGGCCAATGACAGGTGAAACACAGCCTGCCTACCGTTTCAAACTGAATTGTGTCCTGTATTCTGATTCTGGAATCTGAGGGAGAAGAACGCAGGTACACAGAGGGATGGGGGCTCATTCCATGATGCAAAGGAACAACTTACAGGGAGGACTATTGAGGTGAACTTGCACTCTATATTGGAAGGTGACTTCCAGCCATATTTCAGCCCTAGGAGGGACAGGGTACATTGACCATGCTTCTTGGTGTCAAGAAGTGAGCTTTGCTCTGAGGTGTGTGACCCCAGGTCAGCAGATCCAAGACATAGGGAAACTGCCCTTGCTGTTAGGCTGGGGTGGCTCAAGACATGACAGTGAAGGACATACCCCCCAGCTTCCACCTCTGAGATCTAAGGGGAGGTGGTGGCCTTGGATTGCAAGATGCATCCACGGGGGTGAGAGGGGAAATATGAATACTTTTGTATGTTCCAGACAAAAGAATGCCACTGGAACCTTGTGTCCAAATCCTGAATAATCCCATTTAGGGTATTCAGAACGGTTCATCCTCACTTTTGTCTCCCTGATCTAAGGAGGGTCTCCTTGGTGTGAAGAACATCACTAGGTCAGAAGAAGAGCCACCCCTGTTAAGGTCAGAGGGAAGAAATGATAATTTGCCAGAAACCAAAGTGAGGAACTTTGGTAAGGAATAAATTTATGAATGTCCACCATCCCCCTCAAAAGAATGGAGGTTTGGGGAGAGTGGCTACATGTGACTTGCTCTCATTTCTGCTAAGTGGTTGGGCATAGGAGGACTCAAGGAGGGGAGGACCTTTGTCCAAGAGGTGACCACGAGTCACAGAGGAGGCTACATATAGTCAGCAGAGAAAGGACCCCATAGTGGGGAGACCCACACTACGGGTGCTTCCTGAGGACTGTGGGTGTCTGAAGCCCAGAAACAGCAGACTCACAGAGTCTGCCTGTCCCCTGGGTCAGCCCTGGGAAGTGCTAAATGGTGTCCTCACTTCTACAGGCAGGAAGGTGGGAGTCATTAGAGAGATGAAGTCTTGGTCTCAAGAAGAGAGATCAGCTCATCTCAGGTGGGGTAGCAATGAGGAAGGGCAGACGGGGGAAGATGGAGAAATTACTGAAGCACGTGGGTCTCCTTAATTACAGGAGAGATGGGCACGGGTCCTGCTGTCAGTCATAGAGTCCCCATGTAGGGGGTGATGGGATTGCTGCCTCCTCACTTCTCTTGAGATTCCTGAGGATCTCATGGAAGTGAGGGACTTGATCTGAAAGGGTGTCTTCAGGTTGGCACAGGAAACCCCATGTGGCCATCAGACACAGGTGTCCCAAGATCTGCCAAGAGTCAAGGTAACAACTCTAAGGGAAGTTTGAGGATACCCCATGCCCATGAAAGATGGGTGGGTGCTCCACAGACATTATACTTGTGCCTGCAGTCCCAAGCATGGGCAGGGTTGTCATTGGTCTCAGGAAGGTGAAAGACTTGGTAAGATGTAACTGGACTGAGGACAGTAGGAGAATGATCCCAGGCTGTGGCTGGAGCTTAGATGAGGACAGTGGGAACCCCTTACCTGATAACAAAATGCAGTAATATCAACCTGTCCCTTCTGGCACCTACGAAGAGACCCAGGGATCATAGGTGGACTGGCTTCCCATCACTTCTTTGGTATCTCACAGAGGTAGGGGACTGGTTTAAAGAAGTTGGCTTCAGGGCATCCCAGGTACTCTCAGACCTTACCATTCATCAAGATGAGAAATGAGCAGATTCCCCAATCAGAGGAAATACAGAACCCTTGAATTTGTCCACCTCTAGCTGTTGCCTCCAGGCAGCTTTGTGCAGATGTGTGTCCCCTCTCAGACTTTTGTTCCCTCTCAGGGGGAGTCACTTTTTCTAAGAGTTTGCCTCAGGCAAGCAGAGGGCTGGGAACCAGGCCCTGCTTAAGGACAGTGGAGGGTCCTGAGTGAGCAGAGAGGTGACCAGCCACCAGAACAGTGGGAACTCAAAAGTCAGGTCCACCCCTCCTGTGAGGTCTGGGGGAGCAGGACTGTGCTTGAGTCTGCAGCCGGAGGGCCTCCTTGCCTCTCACAGGAGCTCCAGTAAGCAGGCGGTGAAGGTCTTGCTATGAAAAAGTGTCCTCAGCTCACACAGCAGAGCCAGATAGTCAGGAGTCAAGAAGAGGTGCTGCCCCGAATGTGTACCAGTGGCCTTACCCTCTGCAAAACAGAGCAGATTCTGTAGTGCATGGGCTCTACAAACCCTGCTTTCTGCCATAGAGCTGTGTCCTTTGTAGGCCAGCTACACCCTGAGGAGCAATCTCACTTGAATTCCCTGGTTCTCTGGGGACAGGTCCTCTGGGTGGACAGGAGCCTGTGAGTCCCTAGAGCACCACACAAAGGGAAGATCTGTAATCAACCCTTGTGATGGCCTCCAAGTGTGCTGTTCCCAGTGGAGGCATCTCAGCATCTGATGCCCAGTTACCAAGCTCATGCTGTCTCCAAGAAACGTCATGATGCCTCATGGTCTGAGAAGCCAAAGCTCTAAGCAAGGGACAGGTTGCCCTGCTCAGAGAGGCACTGGGCTTGGAGGGTGTGCAGATTTGCAAGCCTCAGGAGAAGAAAGTGGCACACACTGCCTCTACTGCCTATTCTACCTATGCTCATACCTGAGCCATACCGGGAGAAATGGCTCTTGGGACACCAAGTTATCCTCCAGAATCCTCAAAGCATCTCCTTTCCCTCCACCACCGTGGCCTCCAGTTAAAGGAACCAATCCAATGAAGGCTCCAGCAGCCAAAAATAGGAGGGTCCAAGCACCTAGCAGGACCTGTAAGTACCTCAGGCCTCTGCTGCATGTGGTACTATATGACAAGATGGCTGATTTGGAAAAACTACTGCTCCTCAAGTATCAAAATATGTATTAATTATTGTTACACTCCTATTAGCTTGTTTTGAAACTCTGTTTTATTTTTATTTCTATTTTTCTCTTTAAAATAAAAAAATGCAGCAGATCACCAGGGCAGGAATGGCTGAACAATGTTGACCATGATTACCAGGACTACTTCCCTTCGATCTTCAGGGAACTCTGACAGCATGACTCTCTTCTTTGGCATTGAAGTGAAAGAAGTAGAACACCCTGACCACTCCTCTATCCTGTCCATGCCCTGGGTCTCTCCTATGATGTGATGCTGGGTGATGACCAGGGCATGCCCAAGACCAGCCCTCCTGATAGTCATCCTGGGTGTCATCTTCATTAAGGGCAACTGTGCCAGTGAGGAGACTACCTGGGAAGTGCTCAGTGTCATGAGCATGCATGCTGGATGGGAACAGGTCACCTATGGATAGCTCAGGAAGCTCATCAGTGAAGATTTTGTGCAGGAGCAGTACCTGGAGTACCAGCAGCTGCTCAACAACAATCCTGCTAGCTACGAGTTCCTGGGGGGGCCTGGGGGGTCCATGCTGAAACCAGCAAGATGAAAGTCCTAGAATTTGTGGCCAAAGTCAATTGGAGAGATCCCAGGTCCTACACCCTTCTATATGAAGAGGCTTTGAGAGATGAGCAAGAGGCTGCAGATGCAGGAAGAGTAGTCAGGGCCACTGAGGGGCAAGGTGCATGCAAGAGACACAGGCCATTACTGAGACATGTCATTAGTTTAGCTTTTGCCCCACGTGAAATGAGGCCCATTCCTCACTCTGTATGACCAGAGCAGTCAGCCTTTTAAGTAGTGGAGGTCAGGTTTATGTTGGGGGAAATGCGGTGTATGTCATCCTGATGTCTGTCCTATTTCAGTTACATGGAAACTGACATGTGTTGTTATGAATTTTTGAAATCTACTCCTATTATCAGAAAATGGAAGTGGCTTCCACATCTTATTTGATGAATGTTATAGATCTCACATATACTTTTTCTTTTCCTCTCCAACTGTAATAAGAGTATTCTATTTTGTAAAACCAACTGGAAAAACTTTAAATTTTTTTTTTACTTTGTGTTATTGAACAAGGTACAAAGGCATTGGAATAGGAATTTATTTTCAAAATATGTAAGAACTTTACATTAAAACTAATTGGAGGGCCGGTGATATAGCTCAGCGGCATAAGCACCTGCTTGGCAAGTGCAAGGTCCTGAGTTCGACTCCCAGTACCCACATAATAAAAAAATGACTGATTGGAATCGCGATAGAGAAATGGAAATAAAATACAATTCCTCACTTGTCTCTTTTCTCTTTTTGTCCTATAGAATGAAAATACACATGTATGCCTAAATTTGCTTGGATTCTATAATAACATTGGAAAAATTTAGTCTTAATAAAAATCCCCACCTGCTAACCGGTGCATTGACTCCCAAACCTTAATGGAGCAAGTGCTCTTTGGAAGGTCCTGTGTTAGCAGTGGAGACCTGAGTGAGCTAAGTTGAGCAGGACCCACACTTACCTGTAGGATGGTGGAGTACAGGGACAAGAGCCATTTCAGGAAGATGTCCTCAAGGACCTAAAGAACAAGAAAAGAGCAGTGAGGGGGTGGGGCCCAGCAGAGAGCAGCCAAGGGCAAATGTGGCTCCTGGGCAGTTTAAGGCATAGGGGAACTGCAGTTTCTACTTTGGAAATTGATTTTAATTCAGCTGCATGATGTTAGGGGCCAGACCATAATATGAGAGATCTTGTGGCTAAAAATGGAAAGCTGCTCTGAGCAGTTCTTTTTGGTTCATTGATAAAGCAGAGAGGAATGTCCACTTGGTCAGGCATGCAACCTGAGCTCTATGCCAGTGTAGCTGGTCACAACACAGCAACTGTTGATTTATACCCATCATCTGCAAGGATTTACAGGAAAATATGGTGATATTTCTTTAAAGTTGTGGCCAGAAAGCTGACACTTTTCTGGCCTGGGAGAGCCAGAGGAAAGTGCATTGGAGCATTATAATTAGGTGAATTTTAGTGTTGTTGGCACAAATCTAATCAAGGGCTAGATTTTGGGTGGAGGCTACCGACTCAAAGGGGGCTTGGTTAGGGGCCAGGGCCTGCAGGATCAAAAAGTGCTTTGTCACATTAATTGTATCGTGTAAGATACCTGCTCTTAGTTCACTGAGTGGAAAAAAAAAAAAAACACCTTTCTCAAGTTCCTTCTCTTTACATCTCATGTACAATTCTCAAATTTGGGCTGCCTTTGAGGCCAGCTGGGAGATATAGCAGGATAAACATGGCACATGAATTATACCATGATATTAACCTTACTTTAACTTTCAGTCTCACTCCCCAATCCTCTTGTTTTCACTTACTATTTATGAAATTAAGTTTTGATTTTAGAATTTAGAATATTTTTAGACTATTTTATTATAATATTAGACTTACTGAAAAGTGTGAAGATACAACAGAGGGTTTCCTTCACCAACAACAGAGTCTATCTCAAAAAGTAGTGGTGAGGGGCCGGTAAGATGGCTCAGCGGCATAAGCGCCTGCCTTGCAAGCACGAGGGCCCGAGTTCAACTCCCGGATCCCACATACGAAAAAGGGGCCGGTGATATTGCTCAGCGGCACGGGTGCCTGTTGGCGCGCGAGGTCCTGAGGTCGACCCCCCGGTACCCACAAAAAAAAAAAAAAAAGTAGTGGTGAGGATTAAGTTGGACGTTTGGATATCATTGAGAACAGTTTTTGAGACCTAAGGAGAGCTTGTCCATTATGA
The DNA here is from genome assembly GCA_028451465.1 of Erethizon dorsatum. Classification (NCBI taxonomy): domain Eukaryota; kingdom Metazoa; phylum Chordata; class Mammalia; order Rodentia; family Erethizontidae; genus Erethizon; species Erethizon dorsatum. The sequence continues at coordinate 134,323,856 of CM051842.1, forward strand.
TTCTTCTCAGCAGGGTCTTGATCTGCAACAAACTAGAATCGGAGAAGGAGGGGCTCAATGGCTGTGGTGTAGTCTCTCAAATCAAATGAGGGACCTTGTGGTGGTTAGGGTGTAGTGTAAATTTTATTGGTTTTGGGACCTGCCTGCTGGATTGGTGAAGCACAAATTGTGGAATACCTGAGTGGGGTATGGCCTTGTGTTCTAAATCTGGTGCCTCACCCTTTCCTCTCTAACTCTGTTCCCCTGCTCTGCTTCCTGCCCACCATGAACTAAGCAGCTTTACTCCACCATGCTTTTCTGCAATAATAGTCCTGCCTTGGATCCTGCTGACCATAGACTGAATCCCCTAAAGCCATGAACCAAATTAGATCATTCTGCCTTTAACTTAAGTGTGTCATGTATTGTGTCTCTAAGATGGGAAAGTTAACTAATACAGACAAACTTTCCTGGAGAAGTAAGATTGTTTAGGTGGTTGTACATTATTATGTGGTTTAGAAAACTTTGGAACTGGTTTGCATGAGGAGATTGGAAAGTTTTGGTGATGTGGCTAGTGGAAACTTAGAATGCTGTAAAGTGTGCTTGATAGGTGATTCTGGTCAGAGATCAGAATGCAGACAGGAAGGATCAGGCTCAGTATGTTTCAGTTGGGAACAAGGACTCTACTGGCAGTTGGACTCCAGACCATGTGTATTACACTCCGGTAGAAAAATTGTCTACATTTTGGGCATGCCTGAGAGTTTGCAGAAGACTGAGATTAAGGGCAGTGTTCTAAGTAATCTGGTGGAGGAAATTTAAATGCAGCCCAAAATTCAGGCTGTGGAATGTGTATTACTGGCTGCTTTTAGTCAGATTTGTAGTATGAATCAAGGGCAAAAGCCAGAGACATAAAAAAGAAATTAATTAAATTTCAAACTAGAAGGAGCCATGTGTAGAGTTCTAAAGAGATATGGCTACTGAAGCTATTTGTAGCTTTGAAAAGCCTAATATTGTGTTCAGGGACAAGGAGAAAAATTCTTTGACAGCATCTCAGATACAAGAAAGACCACAACCATCACAGGCTCAAGGGTGTAAAGGGCTAAAACTTCCATTTGAGAAGTGTGACTCTGGGCTTCCTGATCAAAAGTGAATGCCTGCTAGAAAATTGTTTTCCCTAGATTCATTTCCCTGTGCTCAGCCATCCAGGAACTCAGAGTCTCCTGCATCCATTGTCTGAGGGGGCCTGGCTACTGCTTTCCCAACAGCAGACATTGACATCATGAGATGATGTCAGTTTCACTGGAGTACAGAATGCGAGGGTTGTGGGATCAAAAACTCTTCCACTCAGATTTGAAATGGAGGCCTTGGAGTCCAGGCAAAGAGTCCTTGTGAGGATACATAGACTTGTGGGAATGAAGTTGAAAGTGTAGTGGAGACCCCAGGAAGTCAGAGATGCCAGAAATGTGGAACATCTGCTGAGGAAACCTGCAGGCTGTTAGAGAAGCCAGCCCAAGTGACTGGCCATATGCGGTACAAAGTACAAGGCCATAGGGGACACCACTCAAGGCCTTTGGAAGTCAGATTTGCCACTATCTTCTCTGGATGCCAGATATGGGCCTACAGGAATATACTGTTTGCCATGCTGGATGCCAGTCTTGCTTTGGTCCAATTCCTTTCTATATCTCTGTTCCTCCATTTTGAATTGGTTCTGTTTACACTGTTTCATTGTATCTTAGGATTATGGAACATCCTTTTGATTATTACAGAGAATCACAGCTAATAGTTAGACTTGATTCTCAGGAGAGGCTTTGACTTTGACTTTTGAAAATGTTGGATCTCTTGAGACTTGGGGAAGCAATTATTGTATTTCTAGGTATATGGAAGATGGGTGTATTATGGCACACAGAATTATAAACTTGGTAGTTGTCTTTATTTGGAGATTTAGTATGGGATAAGGAGATAAATTTGCTGACAATTAGTGGGATTTATCAGTTAGGACAGAGTGTCAACTTGATTCAATTTTGGATCTGCCCAAAAATTAGTGAGGCACACTTCTGTTTTGCTTTGTTTGTTTTTGTTTGTTAGAGACAGGGTCCTGCTATGTATGTAGTTCAGGCTGGTCTTGAACTCACTATATAGCCCAGGCTAGCATCAGACTTGTGACTTGTGGCAATTCTCCTGCTTCAGCCTCCCAAGTGCTGGGATTATAGGCATGTGCCACTACACCCAGCTAGGAGCACATTTCTGGATGTGTTTACATAGCATGGCCTTGTAGGGTATATCAGGTTCTTCTCTCTTTCCTCTGTGTTACCGCTTCTCTGCTGTGTATCCTGGCTACCATGAACTAAGCAGCTTTTCTTTGTCACTCCCTTCTGCCATGATGCTCCTGCCTTGGAGCCTGCTGACCATAGACTGAATCCCCCAAAACCAAATTAAATTCCTCCCCTTTAAGTTGTGAGTGCAGGGCATTGCTCTCTGTGGTGAGGAATCTGACTAATACAAACACCAAACCATTATATTTAAGTCACTGGCTCAATAGGATATCTCACAGGATGCACTATATAATCACACACATGGTGACAACTTTTCTAGTGAGAGGACACGAAGTTCAATCAGCAAAAGAAAAAGGTGTGTAGGGGAAAGTCCTGAAAAACAAGAAACATGCTTCCAGAATTATCTTCCACTAGGGTCACATAGGATGGATGCACTTCATTCCCCTAAAATGAGCAGTGACCACATGTGTAGAACACTGCCAATCAGCGGAGCTCATTTAAGATTCTGTGCCCAGGAGTTTTCCAGGGCATGGTCACATGGACAGTTTTGTCTGTGGTGAGTCAAAATTCCAGACTCTAAGGAGGAAAGCACGTGCTCAGCATACTGTGGGCACAAACAGTTTCAGAGCAAAGCACCAGTCTTTTCAGTCCTGAGAATGGTAGAATCCCTCCTAAAATTCTAACAATTCTAACAAGAAGGCCTGCCATGTGAACATTTTTTTGCACATGTACACATTTCATCATGGTGTCCTTACAGCAAAACATTTTAGTGGTACTGACATAGCAGGGTGGAACTAAACTGCAATATTGATCTCACTTAGGCTCTTTAAGGGCCATAGACTTTGTAAGTTAAGTGAAAGCCCATTATCCACAAAGGCCTATCTTAGAAAGACAAATGGCTTCCCTCTTACGTTGTAGTACTGACGTCCTCTTACTTGGCTGGGGGTATCAAATCAAGTAGAACCCAATACCGGAGCAGTAAGTTGGAGCTGACTTGAAAATCCTCCATGCCTAAAGGCTAACTTCTCAGCAAAGACAGGCCTCCAGGGCAAAGGTAGGATCAGGACAGCCAGGGAATTGCAGGGCATAGGATGTGGCCTGAGAATGAGACCATGAAGAAGAAAGGTCTGCTAACTCAGAAGGATGAGAAGGAGGGGCCAGGGAATAGGTTTGAGGGTAGGTCACAAAGCCTATCTTACTCTGTGGCAGGCCTAAGCTCTTGGGGCCATAGCCAAGCGATTGACATCATTCTCCAACGCTGCATGGCAGTGCAGAATGTGCAGTGACTCTGGACTGCAATCACATTTCCTTAGTGTCATTAGTCTTTGTACTAACTCTGGTCTGCTTGTGCTGCCTGACTTTGGGGATTCCATTCATTGTGTAGCACTGCAGAGTGGTTATCCTGGTGGGGACACATTTGGTGCACTGCAGAAAAAACCAGCCATTCCTTGCAAAGGGGCTTTCCCATGGCATGGGTCTCATGGAGCCTGTATTGATGGAGCCAGAGGTCCCAGAACTGAACTTGTGGGACAGAGTCGGCTGAGTCAAAGGAGGCTGGATTGCCCATTACACCTTTCTTGACTACACCAAAGTCCGCACTGTGAGTATTACCTCTGCAGGGGATAAGAGGAGGATGATGTGTTTTACTCCTGATTCTAGTGGGCATTCTGTGACTTTTGATGTCCTATTCAACTCCATTAAATACCAGCTCTTTGCTGATTGCCAGAGCTCTGGTTTCCCCCGTGCTTTTACTTATTATCATTGCCCTCCCACACAAGATCCCTTTATTAGTCACTTTCCTATTACTGGGACAAAGTAGCCAATAATTTAAAGGAAGGGATATTTTATTAGGCGCATGGTTTCAGAGGATTCTGGCTCCAAGCAGAAATGGCATGATGGAAGTGCATGGTGGAGGGAAGCTACTCAAACCATGGTAGTCAGGAAGCAGAGCAGGGAAACAGCTCCAGGGAGGAAGGACCCAGAAACAATACGTACTACCCAAGGTCATACCTCCACAACCCACCCAGATACACCAAAAAGTGTGTCTTGCTAATCTTCTAAGTATTTCTTATCCAGTCAAGTTGACTTGTCACAATTAACAGTCAAAGGCTCAATCCCCTTGTACAAGTAGTCAGCAGAGTTCATAACCTATTGCTATAGATAGGATTTTAAATGTCCTCCGGAAGTCCATGTGTTAAAAGAGCATTTCCAAAACCCTGAGAAACAACATGCAATGATAATCCTTTACCAGATTCCAAGGCTTAGACGGTCGAGCTAGATGCTTCCCCTGACTCACCAGGCTCTTGGCCTGGCCTTTCTACATCCCGCCTCCTACTCTTTGACTAAGAGCTTTCAGCTACTTCGTGTTTTTATTCTCCCCAGAATATATGCTTGTGATGTTCCTGCTTCCTGGGGTAAAGTGCCTCTTTGACCTGCCAGAATCCACTCCCTCAGCCTGCTTAACTCTTCTGCATAGGTCAAAGACAGGCTAACACACCCTGCCTCCTCAAGAAAATCTCCCTGTCCACACTTCTTGCTGAAGGATGGCTTGGAATGCACATTATGTATACCTTCAATGGTCTGTATTTCTCTGCAGTACCCTTGCAATCCCAGCTCAGCTTCTGTCACTAACACTGAACTGTTAGGACTGTGAGGTTAGGCACACTGAAAATCTTGGTCAGGATTGTGCATCTAGAGCCTAGGCAGGCACATGGGACAAATCGACCTGATCTTTACATCTGGGCACGACAAATGAATGAAGGCAAAACTAAAGGTGTCAGGGACTTCAGGCTATAACAACTTTCCCTTTGCAGACAAGGAAAGAGACAAGAGAGGGCAGCAGACCTTTAGGATGAAAGCGTAGTGGGCCAGAACAGAATTGATTCAGGAACAGAATTCCCATATCAATGCTGATTTCACCTGTTCAAACTCATCGCACTATAACCCAAAGCACAGTACATTTTTACTGCAGGATCATTCGTAAAAGAGAAAAAGACAAGGAAGAAGGAGGGCCAAGGGTCAGGGCACTAGGGAAGAAAGCTCCCTTACAGAGAGTTGGGAGAGGAATTTGGTGCAGGAAGGTGGGCCCGGAGCATGCTTTGGAGGTCTTCCCCAGGTCAGTGTACAGATCTAGGTCCTCTCCAGATGGAGTAAGCATCGCCTCATCTGGAGCTAGAACAACTTATACCATGTCTGCCTGGCTCTGAGAAATGACGTGAACTATCCATGATAGCAAAATTTCAGGGCAAAAAGGAAAACTATGCCAATCAATGCACACATGGTTCACAAGACATATACAGGATCAAGAATACGAAAGCAATCAGGGAAGATATGATTTGGACATAGAGTTTTAAAGAAAAACAAAACCACTCAAATTAACCCTTTCATTTGTGGTAGGAATTTTACATGAAGTGTGATATTGCATATAAACTGACACCAACTGTTCAAAGCTGAGATTTTGCCTTGAGTCTCAGAAGAGATTTGGACTTTGACTTTGAAAAAGTGCCATAATTATTGAGATTTTTGCAGAAGGGGTAATTGTGATTCAAGTTCTATGTGGCTTAGTTGTATTATGTTAGGTGGAATTATGAATGAGGTACAATATTGTCTTTATTTGGAAATTAAACATGGTTTAAGGAGGTGTGTTTGAGTGAAGGTGATAGGGGGGTGAATTTTGAATATTAATCCTGATACATCAACCTCATTATATCAGGGAACACCTAGCATATTAGTACAGTGTTTTCCTGAGTGTGTCCTGGTAGTATATGTGGTCCCTGGCTCCTTGCTGTCTGCCAGTGTTTCCTTACTGTGCTGCCTGGTCACAATAAACTGAGAAGCTTTGCTCCTCCAACTCTTTCTCCTATAGTTCTACCTTGGAAGCAGGCAATTATAGACTGAAAACATGAGCCAATTAACCCTTTGCTCACTTAAGTTGTGGGTGCTGGGTACTGTGTTCAGCAGTGTGAAAGGTGAGTATTAGAGCAGCCCTGCTGGACTCAGACAATAGCACTGTGCATTTATCAAAACTTATACAACACCACAGCAAAGTGTGAACCTTAATGTATGCAATTTAAATAATATTTAGGAGTTTGTCATTCTGAGCCTGTAAGATAGAATGCCACACAAAAAAATCAAGTACATTGTAAGTGTCTTAGTTACTTTTCTCATTGCTGAGACAAAATACCCAACACCCAAAGTTAAATGGAGGAACAATTTATTTGTAGAGGTTTCAGTCCATAATCAGGGTGGCACATGGCAGAAAGGCAACCATTCATGGTGGTGGAAGACAGCAAATTCAACAACTGAGGAGGAGATAAGCCTCTTTCTGTCCCTTATATTTTATCTTGTCTACCGGGATTAGGGAGGTGCCAATTCAATCAGTGGACTGATTCAGCAGTCACCCACCCCCAATCCCAGCATCCTTAATCCCAGCACTGCACCACCAATCGATCACACACTCTAGATTCAGCCACCTCTGAAAAGTTGACCCCTCATGACTGCATGAGGCTTTGGGGGGACATTTAGACACAAACCATAACAAGAAGTATACTCACAATGTCAGAGAATCAGGTAGATGCAAATTACTGACCTTCAATAATGCTGGAATTATGTGGTGTCAGTGAGACTGAAGATCAATGGAACTGCAGATGAGCACTGCACTCTAACTGATAAAGGTATATCACATTGGGGTACAGAAGTCGATTCAACAAATCTGGATCTGCTATATCTGTATACTGGAACTGAACCATTAATGAAATGGAGAGTGGATGATGGGTGGGATCCAGGATTCTCACTGATGTGCTGGGAGGCTATAGATAATCCAGAGTAAAGGGGCCAGAATGATCTCCATGGAAATAGTTTACAGTTGGCGACATCAGTATAAAGTGATGTTAAGTATATAGATACAGAAGTTTATACATATAAATAGTTACAGGTATGTGTATATAAACATGCTGTATATATATGATTATTCATTGTGGAGTCAACAGGAAGGCTGAGAACTTGCAAATCCCCCATAGCAATGAACACTGGTAACACCCAGATGTAGATTTCTAGAACCCTTCCCCAGAAGAAGGAACGGGATTTCCTTGGAGAAATGGCTGAATTTAAGACTGAGGAAGGTCATATACAAGATGAACCTGCAACACCATAAGGCTTAGAAACTAGGCCATGAAGACTATGTTAAAAGACAGCGTAGTGTGACATTCAACAAAATCCACACTAAGGAAATCAGAAAAGAATACAAGACCCCTTCTTTTCAACAACTAAAAACAATTGCAAGGCAAAAGAGGTCAGTAGGAAATTTGTAGATTAAAAAATACTTAAGTGCTAGAACAAGAATTACTGAATATGGACCATATTGGAATATTCATTCAAAGAAGCTACTTAAAAGTATAAGTCTATCAGAAAAGTATTTAACATAATTGGATATTTGATGATATTCTATGCACTTGTGAAAATGATGACTTTATTGGATTTATATTTTAAATGTCCTCATCATTTATTAAGGTATGTTAAAATATTGAGAGATGAAATAGTGGGATGCTTTCAATTTGCTCTTCTTCCAATGGCCGCCATGTAGGTAAGTGGGAAGACACAGTGGAGCCAGACTTCCCTTGGATTTAAGGTTGCTGACGATGAGTGTCAGTCAGGTGTACTAGGTTCACTATTGTATCCTCTCTACTATGTATGCAGCTTTCTGTAATAAAAACATTCCATGACAAATATTGTCCAATATAGGTGAAATCCTCAGGGACACTGACCACTTTTAGCAATAAAATTAACAAATCACCAAACTGGCCTAAAAGATGAAGAAAATATTAATTAAACTGCACAAAGTGAAACTGTATCAAAAGCTTAAGCCATCCTCAGACCTTCCAGAGCAAGATTGTTTCGGAGAACAGTTCCACTAGCAGTCAGGAAAACTAATCACCATCACATGTCAATCCAACCATGGCCTGCAAAAATGACATTTCCTCACCTCATTCTTCCAAGCTATCTCTCCTGGATTCATAAATCAAACAGAGATGTTCAGTGATAATAACACCCAAGGCAAACTCTCTTGGATAGGAGCAAATATCCTACATAAATTGCCACAATATATAATTTTGTATAAAATTAAATAAACAAACAGGAGTGAACTAAACAATGGAGATATGATTTAATATTAGGAAAAATCTGTCTATTTTAATTCACTACATAGAAAATACATTAGAAAAATTTTGATCATGTCAGTGTGTATAGACAAAACTTTTGAAAGAAATTCAACATGAACTCATGATAAAAACATTTCCTTAACTACTATGAACAGCAAATTTCCAAGTTCTAAAATCACCAGTAAAAAAGAAAAAATCGGGCAGGTGAGATGGCTCAGCGGCATAAGCGCCTGCCTGGCAAGCGTGAGGTCCTGAGTTCAACTCCTGGAATCCACATAAAGGAAAAAAAGGGCCGGTGATATCACTCAGTGGCACGAGCACCTGCTGGCAAGCGCGAGGTCCTGAGTTCGACTCCCGGTACCCACATAAAAAAATAAAAATAAAAGAAAAAATCACCAGCAAGCATATGCAAATGGGAATGTTAAAAGAATTACAGTTAAAATCAGGAACAAGACATAAATGTATGTTATCATGTGTATGTTTCAAAGTAGTACTAAGATACAAAGTCAGAGCTATGAATACCAAAATAAAAGAGGGGTAATACTGGAGAAAAGCAATGTTTAGTGACAATATCATTATGCATTTTGAAAATTTAAAGACAAAGGAATGGAATAGTTAAGCGAATCAGATTTCAGAACCAGATGGACAACTGTTTACCAATGTAGACATCTTCATGTCATATAACACCGATTAGAGAAATTAATAGACATTTATTTACAACAGAAATCAGATCTTAGAAATATCTAAAAAAAAGCCTAACAAAAATGAATAATGTTTTTATAAAGGCTACTATAAAACTGTACTGACTGATTGAGGTAAAAGACGTGTGAAATCAATAGAGAATGTGCCATATTCATTAATGAGAAACAGAATAACATAAAACTCTAAATTTTCCTGAAATTTCTTAAAATTCAGTGCCTTACCTGTATCTTTTTCAAAGATAAAGAAATGTGAGCTACTGTCTTGCGCTTACAGAATTAACCCTGGAAACCAACGGAAAAAAGAGAGAGAAAAACCCAGCAAACACACAAAGGCAACTAAATGTAAACAACATTTTTCTGAGGAAGCTCTAGGGTAGAGTGAAGACTGTGGAACTGGTACTCGTGTTTGGGTAGAGGCAGGGAAGTGGGTGGGGCTGAGGCCTGCATAGGTGGCCCGTGGCAGCATGAGTTGGAGGAAAGTTGTAAAACTCCCGCCTCTACAACACTGCACGTCCTGAGGCAGCACCTCACACCAGAGATTCCAACATCCCCAGAGTAACACCAGGACAACAGAAAAATGGGACAGTGTAGTTGCGGGTACTGCTAATAACCACCTGAAACCACCCTAGTGGGTGAGGACTGGCTTTCAAAAGATCACTATTTTAATGGAATATAAAGAATGCACTAGGGCCAGTGAGATAGCTCAGTGGCGTAAGCGCCTGCCTGGAAAGCAGGAGGTCCTGAGTTCGACTCCTGGTACCCACATAAAGGAAAAAAGGGCCGGTGATACCACTCAGCGGCATGGGCGCCTGCTGGCAAGTGCAAGGTCCTGAGGTCGACTCCCGGTGTCCACATAAAAAAAAAAAGCACTAGAAATAGAATAGCAAGTATGAAAGTGAACTATGCATAGGAACAGTAGATATTTGTTAATCAAATATGCATATGCAGTGTCCCTACATTCACGGGTGAATGCATTTTTATAAATATGTTGCTGGATGGCACAGTTTCCAGTGGTTCCAGGCTCTTTTTGTCCTGCCTAAAGAATTGGCCGGGACAACTGATGAGCAGGTAAGTGCCAGCTTTTATTTAAAGTAGAGGAAGAAAAGGAAAGAGTGAAGGAAAGAGAAGTAAAGAAGGAAAAGCAAAGAGTGAAGAAAAGAAAAGAGCAAGAAGAGATATGTCCCCCAAGCAGGACAGGCCACTGCAGGAACAGAGGACAACTGAACAGCAAGATTGCAGTGGTAGTGAAGTGAATGGCTGCCGCATTTGGTATCTTCCCAGATCTGGTCTATTGGAAGCTGTTCTGCCCATGCATCCTGGCTGTGACTGACAGGTCACATCCATTCAGGATCAGGTTACATGGTATGTCCTGTTCCCAGCCTCCTGTCTGGATCTTCATGATTGACAGGTTACACCCTATCTTCCAGCCAGCCTGCCATGGCACTAATCTCCTACCTCATTTTTCCCTGGGAGACATAAATCCCCATACTGCTTCATGGATTGTTGAGGGAGTGGAGATCTTGATGTTTAGGTAGCTGCATTTTTGCTGAAAGAGACTGTAGGCCCTATCTACTGGGGAATATATACTTTCTAACTACCTTAGGGTGACATGGCTCACTGGCTGGACTGAGGGAAACCTGTCAGAAGGCAGTGAGAAAGGAGTTAGTGTTTATATATGATAATGGAAGATGGCTCGGTGAACCTGTCAGGTGCCTGTGGATACAAAGATGAATGTTAGATAGGCTACTGATGTATATTTATGGTGAATTTACTTGTATGTGCTCATGGCCAAACTGGGGTATTATTTCTTGAAGAGGAGCCTCAGATCTTCCAGAAGTTCATGGAAATATAGTCTCAATCTTGTGAAAATTTGAATGATTATTCTCCTATATGGGGTTTTTATAGCTTGTTAGTGTGTTCCTTTAGGAATTGCCGGAATGGTTCTTTAGGGAATAAGGCTAGGGTCTTGAGGCGCTGCAAAACGGTTTGACTTATTTTCCCATCAGCATGCTTTTTTTGTTTGTTGTTTGTTTGTTTGTTTTTTACAACAGCAACCTGCCTGAGAAGACAGACTACCTCTAGGAGTTGAGTTAGTAAGTTTCTCGGTTTTAGACTATTTTATGGGCATATAGCACCAGGATGTTATATTTGAGAATAGTGTAAAGAAGCTCTAACTAGTGTCCCCTCTGCCTCAATTATGGCTATAAAACCTAGAGATTTCAGAGAAGGAAATTGACATAGAATAATTGTATTTGTTTGTCTATGATGCCTAGGGTTACCTAGGGTTCTTAGATGTCTGTGGGCATTGTAGGTTGCTCCAGGCCCCTTAAGATTTTATCAGAGCGGGAGGTGAGGGTTTTGGCTGGTTTAGCCCCTCTCTGGGAGCAGGGACAGTTTATCCTCCAGTGCCATGAGTCAGGTACATTGGCTGCCTGACATTCAGAGCCAGGCCCACCAGTGGCTTGGTATAGTCACATGCCCAGGGTCCAGTCTTTTTGCATTTAAAAGATGAACTCTTTCCCAGATTACCTTTGGGTATTGTTGAATATCTGCAACTGAAAAAGGGATCTGGACTCAAGCAGTACCCTCAGCTCTTGTGACCTCTCTCAGCGACAGGATGAGTTGAGAGAGCAGTAGGAAGCACTATTTTAAGTACATCCTGTTGAGCTTAAAACTGTCTGTGGAGCATCATGACGGGGCTGAGGAATTGTGAGTTTCTCTGGTGTGCAGGGCTTTGGGGTGGTTTTGAGTCAGTTGAAGGGAAGGGGACTGATTTACTGTACTGAGCATTACAAGGAGGAGGTCAAGGAAACCTCTTAGTGTGATTGTTTTTATGAAAAAAGTGGGAGAGGCCCACATCCTTCTGAAAGTCAGGTGGGGATCTGAGGACAGGATCATCAACAATATCACCTTTTCCCTCTGGGTCACTTTACATATCCTACTTTCGGGGCTTTTCTAGCAATAATTAGATGCAAAAGCCTGGACATAAGGGACTTTATTCCACTTTCCATGCTTTTTGCAGAAACGATCTAATAGTAAAATAGTATTGTAATCTAAGCTGCCATTTTGTACCAATCTCTTGCCATTTCCTAGTTGGTACTGGAAACAAACCATATCGCAATAGCGGATAAGTTATTTCTTCTTCAGATTGGCAGGGTCAAATTTATTTTCCAATGTTGAAGAATATAGCCTAATGGCTAGGTCACTGGGGTCTGCGAGGTGCTTCTTGGGATATTTTTTATGACATGTCTTGGGGCCTATGGGGAGAGAAAATTAGGTCTGGCATCTTTCAAAGAGCATCCCCTGCAGAAGGAGATCTGTTGAGTGCACAAGATACCTCTTGTGACTCAAAGTACTTGCCAAGCAGACGTTTCTGCTCGAAACCCTGGTGGTTGGTACCAGTACATTCCTTGATAAGCAGAGTGCTGCAGGTGCCTTCTCATCCTTGAGACTCTCTATATTGTGGCCCACTCACTCCTTAGGGAGAAAGGTGAAGCTGGAGGGGCTCCCTTAGCAACTTAGAAAAAAGTAGATCAAGATGAATCCCTGCAAGTGCTTTCCTAGCAGTCTGGGAAACAATAACTTCTATACTCATTCTGTCGATTCTTTAGCAGTTTGTTTAGCGCAGTAGTGGTTACCTGAATCTTTGAGAGGATCTTAACCCAAGCCCCATATGTTTTTTGCAAGCAAAGGCTTTAGCTCTTACCTATAAGGTATGTCTTAAAGAGAATACAGTCACAGCTGTTTAACCTAGAGGTCTGGATTTGTAAGCAACAAAAGCCTTTAACATCTAGGTAAAGACAATAAAACCAAGTTTAGTAAACTGTTGATTAAGAGACACACGATTACACAGAAGAAAGTGAAAATACAAAAAGAAGGTTATGTCACCAAATTGAAAGAGCACCAACTCCTGAAATTTAGTGCTGGGAAGTCCCATATACAGCTTTTAGGGGTCAGTCCAGGAAGGCTCTGGGCAGAGCATTCCTCTACACGGATGAAACTTTAAAGTCTCCCTGTCAGTGAGAGCCCTCAAATAGCAGCTGAGACAAAAGTGGCAGTGTACCAACTGTGTGCATAACCAAGAGTAAAAAGTTTTTAGCCTCCAGGAAGTGGCCAGGTGCCTAAGGTTCACAAACGCTCATACCATCTAGAGAGGTACTTTAGAGAGAGACTGTCCCTGAGAGTGGGCCGGACTCACGGGGTGTTTCACTCATGTCAAGGTGATCTGCCAGGCATCTTGACAATTAATCTTTAAAACAAGGCCATGACACTGCTATGATCAGGGAAGATCTTTTCACATTTAATTTTAACCTGCAAATTGTAAGGAATCAATGAATATATTGGTCAAAAGAAGGTGCATTTTGCAGATGAGAAAAAGGAGACTAACTACCCTCTGCAGCAGGATGGAAATGTCCGCTTTACATGCCTGGTGTAAAGGTTAGATGTTTTAGAAACACAAATCAGAAGGGGCTCAAGACCTTTTATTCTTGATCGTAGCTGTGTCTATTGGCCAGAGGTGGCTCTCCAAGTGACAAAGGACCCTCTTTTGGGGGTGGGCGTGTGCCTGTCTGTCAGTCTGGGAGCTGGATCTCAGGAATCTTGCCCAACTCTTCTCTACTCCCTCCCTCCCTGCCTCATTCTGCAAACAGGCTGGAACAGGTATGGTCTACAAGCTTGGTGGGAGCCAGTAGGCGGGGCCTGGGCCTCAGCCTCTACTTTGGCTCCAGAGTTGTGTGTGTGTGTGTGTATGCACATGTGTGTGTATGTGCATGTAGCTACACAGGGAACCTTATGCAAAGATGTACAAGGGGAGAGGTGACTGTCACACAGAAGCTGGGGGTAGGTAGGGCTGCTAGAAGCAAGGCCTACCTGGGCGACTGGTCACAAGTAGATCCTCTGCAGGTCTCTGGATGCTGTGACCATGTTACACTGAGGGCAGAGCTTCTTGGGCACCCAGGGTCCATAGCCAGCACTCTTCACAGTGTGCGTGCCACCACTGGATCAACATTAGGGACATCGAGTAAATGTCCATGCAGATGAGGCATTTGTATTGGTCTCTCTGAAATAGTTGCCATTTAAGCTCTACGTGATGAGCCTTCAGGGCCTCAAATGTGGTCACAATTGAATCTTTGGTAATTTTTTTTTTTTTATGTCACTGTTCTGGCAGGTCTTTTGTATGGCCTCCTGCTTGCTGTTTTTATCATCTCTGGTTAGTTACATCTGGTCACTGACTCATTTAGAGAACTCAGGTGTAATTTGAGTGTTGAGAAGGCCACCATTTAAGATGGTGCCCTGGACTGTTTATTTTTCCTTGGCTTTACCAGGCTCCTCACCTGTCCAGGGGACAGTGTCAGCCTCCGTCTATCGTGGCTTTCCATACTCCAGAGTCATCCTCATCTACATAAAGGTCAGCATCACAGTCTAGGTTTTTATTATTGTTGTTTGTGGCCACTGCACATGACAGAGTCAGAGCCTCGGAAGCCATCTTCCAGGAGAGTGGTGGTCCATATCCACTTTTGCCCACATTACTCATTCTCTTCAGAGCAATTATTTTTCTTATGCTCAATGTCCATGGCATTATCTTCAGCGAGGCAGGAGCCTTTTTTTCTTAGAAAGGCAATGTTCCACATGTCTGTTCATCTCGAACTGATTCTGCCAGTAGGCAGTTGTACAGGGCACACACCTGCCCTTCATCTTGCTTCCTCCATTTTATTTTTCTTTCAATCCAAGGTTTGAACTCACAACAGGATATTTTTCCCCCTTGCTGGCCCTCTGCTCTGTTTGCTGCTCCAGGCCCTTGGCATAGCTGCCAGAGCTGCTCTAATGGGACCCCATGGCTGCCACATGGTGCTGCCCCAGCCCCAGCATCTGGTGCTCCAGGCTGTGCTGTGGCCGGGCAGCAATGTGGGCGGATTCTCTCCTGCTATTCAGTTGCAGCAGCAGTGGGAAGTGAGAGACAGGCAGTTGAGACATTTGCTCCTCTGAGTCTTCACTTGAGTCCCCATTGGCTGCTTCTGATTGGTACAGCCCCTTCAGTCTGTCTCCTCAGGGAGATAATTGTGGAAATGCCACTTTTCCAAGGGACCACGTGGCATGCAGAAAGCAGCCTCTGGTGCACTGTTTCCCCATGACCCCCAGTCCCAGCCCCTCTTGGCCTCATTCTATTCAGGGCAGCCTGTGGATTCTGCCTCAATGATGCACCCAGGGTGTGTTCCCCAGCTCAGAGCAGACATGGACAGAGGCCCTTGCTCAGCTTGGATCCATCGTGGGAGACTAGGCAAGAGGCCTGCAAAGGCTTTTTCCCCCATCAGGTCCTGTCTTCCTGATTTATTACCTCCCAGCTCAGTTGCTCTACTGGCCAGCTCACTGAAAACTGTTGCTGGAGGGCACAGTGTCCAGTGGTTCCAAAATCTTTTAGTCCTGCCCAAAGAATTGGTAAGGACAACTGATGAACAGGTAAACTACAACTTCTGTTTAAAGTAGAGGAAGAAAAGGAAAGAGTGAAGAAGAGAGAAGTAAAGAAAAGGAAAGAGTAAAGAAAAGAGAAGAGCAAGAAGAGATACATCCTGCAAGCAGGATGGGCCACTGCAGAAACAGGACAATGGCAGAACAGGAAAATTGGAGTGGTGGTGAAGTGAATGGCCGCCACCTTTTATATGCTCCTAGATCTGGTCCGTCAGAAGCTGCTCTGCCCACATATTCTGACCATGATTGCCAGGTCACATTCATTCTGGATCAGGTTACATGGTTACATCCTGTTCCCAGCCTCCTGTCTGGATCTTTGTGATTGACAGGTTACACCCTCTCTTCCAGCTAGCCTGCCATGGCCCTAAACTCCAACCTCAAATAGATACATAAAGCACATACTCTTTCAACATGTGAAATATATAAGCTTACACATACACATGTAGGATTATGCACCTATACATAAATACAGTGGTACCTCATTTCACAAATGCTTTTGGTTGTGAACAATTTGGTTCACAAGCAAAATCTTTTGGCAAAATTTTGTTTTTGTTTGCGAACTCTGCATTCAGTGATGAACATGACCACAGCCATCTTTCCCACACAAACACAAACATGGCCATCTCATCTTTTCCAGAATTGTGGAATGAGTTAAGCTCATGAACCAGGTACCACTGTATAGTCTACATGGGCACTTTATGCACTTTCTCTTTCTAGTGATATAAAGTCCACACAAACATTTGATAGACATGTAAAATAGCTTCCTGACTCTAGATGAGCATTGAAAGGTGAAAATCACTCTGGACTATGAAAAATTAGATCACTTCACAGAACCAGTACATAGCCCAATCCCCTGCTGCTGCTCACCCTCTTCCCACTCAACATCAATCTTTCAGAAGGGTTGGGAGATCTCTCACGGGCTGGTGAGGAGACCTCATAGGAGGACATGGTTGTCCTTGACAAGGTCACCTAACTTTGGGCTCCTCAGCTGGACCCCTGAGGTCAGTCTGGAGACTCTGGGCAGCAATGTCAGCCTGACCTCGCCCCTTTCCTCCCTTGGCTGCCACTGCAAGAGACTCCTAGAGATTGATGGAAGCTGACAGAGTTGGGCAGGATTAGGGTTCAGGCTCTGCTGGGAGCTAAGGTGACAACTCCTAGGGAGGACGGGGGGACCTGCAGAATCTTGTTCTGCTCCTTCAGACCCTGGACACATTGTCTGATGTGACATCCACTGACTACCCTACTTGTGGAGTAGTTTGACATGAGGGTCTTGTTCCACATTCTGCCATTCGAGAAAGGACTGGAGTGTGTTAGGTCAACTTGAGACCTGAGTGTTGGCTAAGCAAGTGTACCCCCCATAGACAGAGTTCACAAACATCCAGATCTGACTCTCTAGTCAGCCCTGCACTGTGGGGAAGGATTTTCATGTGAGTGCCCCTTTCCAGCTCAGGGGAACCTAGGATTCTAAGTCTGGGTCTGAGGGGAACAGACTCAGGTCCATAGAGAACAGGGATATGGGCTCTGCCAGGAACCAAGCTGACAACCCCTAGGGAGGCCAGAAGGGACCCAGAGAATCCCACTCTGCCCTTGCTCTCAGTCCCGGGAGGTCCAGTGATGTCACGGACTCTTAATTTGGGTGGGTAGAGTGATGTGAGGGCCTATCCTGAGTTCTGCACTTCAGGTGAGGAGAATAGAGTGGGCAGGGCTGTTAAGAGTGAAGATGATGATCTGTGGGGTTGAGGAAACCTCTTCCCAGACAGGTTCCCCACACAGTTCCTATCTACCTTTCTTGTCAGCTGGGGACCACACAGAGGCAGAACTTTAAGAATGAACCCCTCCCACATCAGCCTCAGAGGACTCTTGGGGTCATAGCCTTGGTCTGTGGGGAAAAGACTCAAATCTATAGAGCATGGGGATGTAGGTTCTGACAGGAACCAAGGTGAACACCTCCATAGAGGGGAGCGGGACCGGGAGAATCCCTTCTGTCCCTGCTGTCAGTCTTGCAAGTCCCCAGGCATGTTGCTGGATGTGATACTCACTGATTCCGGATTTCTGGGGTAAGAGTGAGGTGTGATTCCTGCTCTCTGAGTTCTCAGCTTTGAGTGAAGTGAGGGGAGAGGGCCAGGCTCAGTTAAGGGTCAGGTTGAGGGGTTTTGGGAGGAGGGAAGAGGCCTCACCGCAGAGAGAGGGTCCTAGACAATCTAGAAAGGTTTCTGTTGCTTGCCCTGTGCCATGTGGTGCAGAATTCTCAGAGGGGCACCCACTTTAGCTTCACTGGAGATCTCTGCTTCAGCTGGGAGGAGAAAGAAAGTTTGGGCCCAATTAGCATCTACAAGTAATACATTATCTGCCACTGTTGTCAGCCCTGTTCTACACGGAGGCACATTTGTAAGACCCCACAGAAGCCTGCCCTTTCTCTAGGCCAAAGAAGTCCCATACAAGGTGATGAGGCAGGGGATTCCTGATTTTGAAACCAGCTCTGAGGGAGCTTAGGGGCTTTGTAAAAAAAACAAAAAACTCAGCCTCAGCAGAAGGAGAGGCCCAGTTCCTGTCCCTAGTCAAGTTGAGAAATGAGGTGGGACAGATGGTCGCATGACAGATGGGACCCAGCTCACCTATGCTTTCAAACTGAATTGCAAGCTGCTTTTCCACATGGAATCTAAGGGAGGAGGACACAGACACACAAAGGGATAAGAGTCTTTCGTAGACACAAGGGGAGGACTTACAAGGGGATTTTTTATTAGTGTGTCTACAGTACATAATGATTACATTCATGGTAGACAGTTAATACGTGTAGCTAAAGCATCTTAATTCTTTTCCATCTCCTTCCCCTCCCCCCTCCCTACTACCTCCACTTCATTGTTCCCTTCTCTTTTGCAAAAGATCTATTTCCCTGTTTCTTATTATCTATTTTTCATTTTACTCTTTAATTTATTTATACTTTGGGTTTCCCATATAAAAGAAAACATACAGTATTTAAGATCGTGTGTCTGCTTTATTTCATTTACATTATAGTCTCAAGGTGCACCCTTTTTTCTAAAGTGACTCAAGTGTATCCTTCTTTATGGTAGAGTAATACTCTATTGTTTATAAATACCATATTTTCTTCAATCGTCGGCTTTGGAGACTTAGCTGTTAGCAGTTGTGCTGTTATATACATGGGTATGCATGTAATCATTGTAAGGTGATGTCCTTATCTCTTTCAGGAAGATACCTAGGAGAGGAATAATTGAATTGAATGTAATTTCTAGCTTTAGCTTTTTGAGAAATCTCCATACTGATTTCTATAGTGGTTGTACTAGTTTATATTCCCACCAAAAATGTAGAAGCGTTCCTTTTCCCTGAAGCCTTACCAGGATTTGTTATTTGTTTCTTATAATAGCCATTCTTTCTGGAGTAACAGGGAATCTGAATGTTGTTTTAATTTTCATTTCTCTAATGGCCAGAGATGTTGAACTTTTTTCATGTATTTATTGGCCATTTGTACTTCTTCTGAGAAGTGTCTGTCCATTTCTGGTGTCCATTTGTTGATTAGGTCTTTTATTTGGGGGAATCTAATTTTATTAATTTCTTTATATATTGTAGACAATAGTTCTCTGAGTGTGTACTTGGCAAATTTTTCCTGTTCTGTAGGTTGACTTATCACTGATGGTTGGTTCCTTTGCTGTTCAGAAGCTTTTTATTTTTATATAATCGCATTTGCTCATTCTTGATGTTACTTCTTGTACAGATGGGGTTCTGAAGACTATTGAGGCTATCTTGTCTTCTTGATCAGAGGGTGCATGTACCTTCTGTCAGCCCTGGCAAGCACAGTGTACCTGAGGCTCTGCCTCTTGGTGTGAGAGAGGAATGGTCCATGGTCTGAGGAGTATGGCCCCAGATCAATAGATCCAACACATTGGAAGCTGTTGGAATTCTGTCCTGTTCCAGGCAGGACAGTGAGGAAGACCCACCCTCCCCAGCTTCTACCTCTGGGGTCACAGGGAGATGGTGTCCTTAGATTGCAAGATGCATCTGCAGGTCATCAGAAGGGAAATGTGAATACCTGGGGAAGCTCCAGACGAAGGATGGACTCTGGAACCTACTCCTTCTGTCCAAAGCCTGGGGAAACCCTATGCAGGGGTGTCCAGCAATGCTGCATCCTCATGTCTGTCTTCCTGGTCTCAGGGATGTCATGCTTTGGTGTGTCACCAGGTCTGCAAAGGAGCCCAGCCTGATCAGCTGAGGGAGGAAACCGGGATCTGCCATGAATCAAGGTGAGTATCTTTGGTAATGATTGAAGATATGAAAGTAACCCATACCCCTGAAAGGATGTTATTTCACAGATCTTGGCTTCCATTGTTATCAGCCTGGGTGAGCCATGCCGGGAACCTAGGTGAGAGCAGAGTGAACCCCTTACTTGAACATAAAGGACCTGAGCCTTGACCTGTCTCTACTGTCATCTGTGGGAAGACCCAGGGAGTGTGGATGTACTGGCTTCCCCTCACTTCCTCTTTGAATGTCTTAGCATGATATATGGTTCAGGATTTTAAAAGGTGACGTCAGGTCATCTCAAGGAGGGTCACAGACCTTACCAATCATGAAGCTGAGGAACAAAGAGGTCCCCCATTCCAGGGAACATGGACCCCACAGAATGTGGCCAAACCTTGTTTTTGACCCTGTGCAGGTGTTGCCAGATATGGGGCCCCCTCACAGCCTTTTGTTTTCTCTCAATGAGGCGGCCATATGTTCAGAGATCTCCCATCCATAAAGGAGAGGGCTGGGGTCTGGGCCCTACCAGGGGACAGTTGATGGTCCTATGTGAGCATAGAGGAGGCCATGAACACAGAACAATGGGGCCCCCACAGAGTCCAGTCCACCTGTCCTGTGAGTGCTGGGAGACTAGGACTGTACTTGAGGCGTGCAGCCTGAGGGCCCGCACACCTCTTATAGGAGCTGTAGGAACCGGGAGATGAAAGACTTGGTCTGAAGCAGGGTCAACAGCTCACACAGCACAGGAGACGCAGGGAGCCTCCGGAGTCAAGGTGAGATGCATGCCCTGATGTGTACCAAGATCTCTAGCCACTTCAGAACACAGGAGATTCTGTAATGCCTGGCACCATTCAATTTACTGTGTCTTCTGGAGCCTTGTCCTCTGTGGGCCAGCTGCACCCTGAGGAGCAGTCTCACTTCCTGTCCCAGGTTCTCTGAGGACACGTCTTCCAGTATGACAGGAACCTGCGAGGCTCTAGAGCACCACTCAAAAAGCAGACCTATACTCAGCCTTTGTGAGAGTTGCCAAGGGTGTGGTGCTCTGCAGAGGCTGCTCACAGGCTTCCTGTCTCCCCTAGGCCCCACCATCAAGCTCCTGCTCACTGTCCATTACCAGAGTCATCATGTCTGAATCCCCAAAGCACTACCAGCTTCAGGAAAACCCTAAAGACCAAAGTGAGACACAGGGTGTGTGGGTGGGTAGGTTCCCTATGCTGTATAGGAGGTCACCTTTTTCACTCCCTCTCATTGCATTTCTCTCTCGTTGTCTTCTTCATTCTCTTTTCTGATCCTAGGCACCACAGAGTAGGTTTCCGCTGCTGGAGCACTGGTCCTCCTTGGTGTCCTGAAGAGGGCTCCTCTTCCCCAAATGCCATAGCCACCACCCCATCGAGCCAATCCCATGGGGGCTACAGCAGCAAAGAAGAGGAGGGCACCTTCCCTTCTTAGGCCCTGCCAGACATTGAGTCCTTGCTGGTTATGCCATACATGGTAATGTGGCTGATTTGGTGGCATTCCTGTTCCATAAGTATCAAATGAAGGAGCTGACCTCCAAGGCAGAAATGCTGCACAGTGTCTTCCAAAATTATGAGGAGCACTTTCCTGAAATATTCAGGGCAGTCTCTGAGTGCATGTATGTGGTCCTTGGCATTGATGTGAAGGAAGTGGACCCATCCAGCTACTGCTATGTCCTTATGCCTGCCCTGGGCCTCTCCTATGAAGGGATGGTGGATGATGATCAAAGCTTCCCTCAAACCAGCTTCCTGATAATCGTCCTGGGTGTCATGCTCCTTCAAGGCAACTGTGCCAGTGAGGAGGTCATGTGGGAAGTACTGAGTGGGACAGAAGTGTATCCTGGGAAGGAGCACTTCATCTGTGGGGAACCCAGGAAACTCGTCACTGAGTATTTGGTGCAGGAGCATTACCTGGAGTATCAGCAGGTGCCTAACAATGATTCTCCTCAATATAAGTTGCTGTGGGGTCCAAGGGCCCACACTGAGACCAGCAAGATGGAAGTTCTGCAATTTTTGGCCAAGTTGATAACACAACCTACAGTGCCTTTTCCGTCTGTTATGAGGAGGCTTTGAGAGATGAAGAAGAGAGAGCTGAACTTCGAGGACCACTGGAGTGGTGATGTTTTGGGCCAGGGTGTGTTCCAGAGCCACATCCAGCAGGTTCTCCTGTTCCAAGAGAATTCTGAGGCATATTTTTCACTCTGTGCTTGAGAAAAGCATTCACTTTTGTAAGTACTGCAGAGGCAGATATTGTGTAAATTCAGTATACAACATGCTTTCATTTCTTTTTAATGTGTGTGACTTGGAGATTTTTTCTTTTTGGTATTTTTTTCAAAAGTTGTTCCTTTTAATAGAACTTTTAATTAACTTCAAGTTCTAAATGTTTAATGACATTGGTCACAGACATATGCTGTTAGCTATCTTAAGACTTTTGCCGTTTTGTAAGGAAAATTGTAATATCTTTCACTCTATTTTGTGATATGGAACAAGATAACATGGCTATGGAATGCAAGCTTTCTTGGAAATGTAAAAGAAGCCATCAGTGAAATAGGGATATGGGGTAAATAAGTAGAAAAAAAAGGTTAAGACACTTAATTTTTACCTTCTTTTATCCATTTTTATTGCATTGTTCTGCAAAATTAAAAAAAAACATGCCTTTGTATTCTTGGGTTATTCAAAAAAATTGAGAAATGCAATCTCAATAAAGAATCCCACCAACTCATTCATGCATTGACCCAAACCTTTACTGAGCAAGTGCTCCTTAGAAGGCCCTGTGTTTGTGGTTTACATGACTGAAGGAGGCTGGGCAGGACCCATACTTACCTGTAGGACGGTGGAGTCTGGGGCAGCACCTGTGGCAGTGAGATGGAGAGATGTCCTCAAGGACCGAAAGAAGCAGTAAGAGAGCAATGAGTGGATGGGGCCTAGCAGAGAGCAGCCAATGCTAAATGTGGAGCCAGGGCCATTTTGAACTTCAGCAAACTGCCCTTCATTCCCTGGGAATGGATTATAATGTAGATACATGGTGCCTGAGGCCAGACCCTCAGTTGAAGCATCTTGTGACTGAAAATGGAAAACTTCTCTGAGAAGTTCTTGATTCCTGGAGAAAGCAGAGAGGAATATCCACTTCGGTCAGATGTGGGATGTGTCCTGAGCTGTTCTCCCAGTGCAGATGTACACAGCGCAGGAAGTAGGTGATTTATACCCACCATCTCCAAGGATTACCAGGGAAATACAATTATATTTCTTTGAAGCAAGCCCAGAAAGCTCCAGAGTGACACATGTTCCTGACCTGAGAGACCCATTGGGAAGACTGTTGGAGCATTATGTTTAGGTTACCTTTAGTGTCATTGCACAACTCTAAGCTAGGGATAGGTTTTGGGTGGGGGGAAATGAGTGAAAGTAGTGGTTAGAGTGAAAAATCATCTGGGAGGAAAGGAGCTGGTCCTTCACTCACATTCTAGGAAACTGAGATGCATCACCTAGGAAAGACTCCTCCACACACTGATTTTGTCAAGTGTCTTCTAAGTGGGAGGAGTTACTGAATTTTAGTTATGAAATTTCCCAGTTTGGCTGATTTGCTCTTCTCTGTCCTGTATAACTTCATATTCTCTGATATGTCCCGAAGAGCAATGACAGTAAGAACAACATCCACAAGTGCTAGGGTTGGGACCAAATCCTATTAGAGATGGCAGCCACCTGCCATTCAATGTGGTCACAACTGAAGCCAGGCACAGGGCTGGGTGCTTACATGCAGGGCACACCTTACAACAGCCCTACTGGACAGGCCTGGTCACTCACTTCACAGATGACGAGCTGCAGTCTCCCAGGGCTGGGAATTTTCCAGGACAACTGGCTGGTAAGGGACAGGGCTGGGTGAGCTTGTCCCTGGGAACCCATCTGGAACCTGTCCTCGGTCCCTCTGCTCCAGCCTGGGGCCCAGCTTCTGACTTACAAACCATTTCTAAGCACAGGATAGTGTCTGTTTTATAACCAAAGAAGGACCCTGGGGAGGCCAGTGTACAACAAGCCACTCTAGAAATATGACAGAATCAAATACAAGTGGCAGAACAACTGGGGTTGGATCCACAAGAACCAACAGTGCTAAGTTGTGGCACTTTCTGTCCAGTGCCTGCATTGACTGCTGAACAACTCCTTCCCTGGGTTGTCCCCTGTGGGCCTTCCCTTCTAGCTCTGGCACCCGGTCTGTTGCCTGGCCCTTCCCTGCTGCCTCCTCTAGAGCCTGCATGGAATCCGCTGTCCTCCCCATGACAGAGCGTTCTTACCCATTTCATAAGCAATTGGCTCTCCCCAGCTCACCCTTTGTCCCTTCTGATAGCCATGGCACTTGGTCATAAAGGTTCACTCAAGTGCATAACATGACATGAGTTATGTCAGCAGGTGGACATGTTCTGGTAATCAGGGAGTAATGTCACCTGGTCATTCCTGTGTCCTCATGACTCCACTGCACTTTACAGTGCAAGGCAGGTACTTGTATGGATCCTATCTTGCACTCCTAGAGGATCAGTGCTACACTGAAAGCATTGGAGTTGACTCAAGTATGGGTGCATGCTTGCCTTTCTCCAGGCCATAGAAAGAGCCAGTGAGGTCCATGTCCACCTTGGGCTCTTTTTGGGGACAAGTGAGCAAGAGACAACTGTGTGAAGGCTCCAAATCTTCTTCATTCCAGTCTCACCAATTTCCTCATTCCTGGCCTTATACTTTTGTAAGCATTTCCCAGGGGATAAATGCTTGTCCTACTTGTGGGAGTCTTGAAAATTGGAAAGCAAATAAATGTGCCTCTCTTTTTGGGGACTGTGACCTTTTCCAAAAAGACTCTCAGCACCACTAGATTCTGCTGCACAGGACATACATAGTTCATTGTTGTAGTCAAACTTTGTATTCAGGGTTCCTCTTCCTTCTAAACTATGAGTGTTAGTTATGGCTCTACTGTGATCCCTACTTTAAAAGAGACTCCCCTCACCTCCTTGAGAGGGTGAGAAGAGTAGGAAGTAAGTGTGACCCACCTTGAGGCAGTTGGGCAGGGAACTCCAAGACCTGGGACCTCTTCCAGGACCTGCAGTCGCTGCACAGCAAGAAGATGGAACATCTACGGAGGGGAGGTCGAGTACCTGCACAAGGATGGGAACATCCCCCTGTCCCCATCTCTCCACACAGAGAAGAGGCCACATGAAGACACAGGAATAAGATGGCCATCAGCAGGGCCAAACACCTTGGTAATCCCAGATAGTCAGGTGGGAAAGCAGGAGGCTCACAAGTCACTCAGGGGTAGAGTGAGTGCCTAGTATACAGGAGGCCCTGGTGTCTAAAGTGACCCTCAGCAAAGCAAGAGTAGAGGTCTCATCAGAAACCAATTTTTTTTCTGGTACAATAATCTGGTCGTGCTAATTTTCAGAATGGCTAGTAGATATATTTCTGTTTTTTAAGCCATCCAGTCTGTTGTACTTATTTATGAGGTAGCTAGCAGGTGCATTTACATCACTTTTTAATGGGTAGAAAAATCAGAAAATGACTGTGGCATGGAAAATCAGAACAGTTTGAGATAAGTAAATCTAACACACATCTGAGAGCACTGTACTCAACAGCAGCAGGATCAACACTCTTCTCAGTGCACAAAGAACTTCCTCTGGGACAGACCATAGGATACAGCACAAAGCACTGCCAAGAAACTGAAGAGGACTCAAAGCGTTTGGAGGAGGATGAGGTCTGTTCCCTTGGCCAAAAGACCATCACATTAGAAGTCAATGACAAGGACAATGGGGAAGTTTGTAAAGCAAAGATAAGTGAACTACTTTATTCCTCTGCACCGATGTGGCTTCTGGGGCTGTGGCTTCTGGGGCTGCCATAACAACACACGACCTGGTTCAATGACTTTCATCACAGACATTTATTTCCTCACCAGACTGGGGCCGGAAGACCAGGGTGGAGGTGCCCAGATGGCTGAGACTTGTCTCCTTTGGCTTCCAGCTGGCCATGGACCCACTGCCAATCTACATCATCATCTCACGTGCATAGACAGCCTTGATATCTGCTTATGTGTCCCAATCTCCTCTGTTCGAAAGGACGTTACTGAACCAGGCACTTTCTATCCACTGCACAGAGTGTCAATCACTGAGACAGTCTGGCAACACAGAAAGAGTTCATTTGCAAAGCAGCTTAGCATGGAGATGGAGACCGAGTCTGAAATCTGCCACTCTGAGGATACTGGTGGGATAAGGAAGGAAGATTACTTAATATACGGAGAAAATTCCTGGAGATGATATCATCGTTGGTCTTTGTGTGCACAATTACTCTTCATAATTCACCACTGGTCACATGTTGTGAAAATGGCAATAGTAGTGTGACCTGACCTTGGACCCTACCCAAACCCAAGTGAAGAGTGGGTGTTGTTTACAGACTGGCCTCCCAGTCCTGGAAAATTAATCTAGGCAGCCATCACCATCATGATCCACCTGGCAAAGATGACAACTATGATAATGTTAGTGCGTGATTGATAAATTACCTGCAGAACCTCCAAATGTAGAGTTCTTTCAAGTCAATGCAAAGGGAATAACTAAAAGCATGTGAAACAGGAGGCTTCATTCAGGATTTTACTTGGTTTCAAAAATATCAGTCAGGTTGGTATCAAGCTGAACTTAATGTCTTCATTTTACCTCTGTTAACCATTTATTTAATTTTTATTAGTGCGCTTTTGGAATACCTAGTACATTCATCCTGGGGAGTTGACACATATGCAGAGCACATTTAGTCCTTCTTCCCTTCCCTTCCCCCACCTAACCTTTTCTTGGTCTCTAGGTCCCCTTCCCACTGGCAAAATATCTATTTCCCTGTTTGCTATTATTCTCTTTTTTTGCTCATTCAATTATTTGCGGCTTTGATTTCACACGTAAGAGAAGCCGTACTGTATTTGAGCTTGGGTGTCTGATTTATTTCACTAAGCATTATGGTCTCACGGTGCATCCATTTTCCTACAAATGACTCAAATTTATGCTTCTTTACAACTGAATAATACACTGTATTTTGTACAAATGCCATTTTTTCGTTTTTTCCATTCCTCTGTGATGGAACTATAGGCCACTTCCAAGGTTCAGCTGTTATGAGTTGTGCGGCTCTAAACACAGGTATGCGTGTATCACTGTAAAATGGTGTTTTTTACTCTTTCAAAGACACCTAAAAACTACGTACAATAGAATTTTAAATTTTAATTTGTGTAGGAATGTCCATACTGCTTTCTTTAGTGGGCACACCAGTGTATGCTTTCCCCAGTAACACACAAAGGATCCTTTTTCTCTGGAGTTTTGCCAGAATTTGTCACTTTTGAATTCTTGATGAATTCTTGACTTCCTGAGTAAAATGGAATATCGGTGTTTTTTAAATTAGGATTGCTAAATGCCAAAAAGGTTGAACATGTTTTCATGTACATATTGGCCATTTGTATTTTTTCTTTGGCGGAATGTCTAGTCATTTCAACTGGCCATTGTTTGATTGGGTCTTTTATTTGGGATAGTTTAATTTTTTTCAGTTTTTTATGTAATCTAGAATCTAGATATTTATCTTCTGTAACAGAAGTGGCTGGTGGTATTTTTTTTAACCATTATGTAGTTTGCCTCTTCACTCTTCAGTTTGGTATTTTTTCTGTGCAGAATCTTTTTAATTTGATGTAACCCCATATTTTTATTTTTGTTTTATTTGGCAGGTTAGGATAATAGATAGTGTATTCTACTGGGGAGGATGACTGACATCATTACAGGTTATCACTTTCTAATTTGCAAAACATCTGCACTTTGAAATACTTATTCCATTGCTGCAGAGGACCAGCAGCTCCCGGGTGGTCCTGTGGGAGACAGTGCATTTAGATCTCCTCTCATGTGCCCACTGAGGACCTGCCTTGCTCTATGTGGTACTGGAGCTCAGGTGAAATATTCTGAATTCATGAACCCAGCTCCCTTAAAGGATTCTGTTAGTGTTGCCCATCAAACCAGTACAAGCAAGGTAGTCAAGTCCATCTTGACACGTGTACAAATTCCAGGAAAAAGAATCTGTGTCCCCGTGATATAATCACGCACACAAGGCTGTGTTGTCTCTGTGAGGAATGTGTCATATTGGGGATTCAGCACTGATCCTCTTCCTGGCATGTTAAACATGCGGTGGCAGCAGTAGCTGGACAAGCCTTGATGACTGAGGTCCCATGCTTGTAACCTCATAGAGAATGTGGATTCTTTCTGTAGGGGCACATAGAAACACCAAAATGTCACCAATGATTTGGAGGCAGATTTATTTAATGTCGACCGGGCTAAGCTCAAAAAAAAAAAAAAAAAAAGTCAGGCGCTGATCTCTGGTAGTTTAGGGCTTATATGTAGTTTACAAGTGGGAAGTACAGAACCTGAGTATTTGGCAGTTATTGATTGGTTACATCTTATGGCTTTATTACCAATTGGCCTAAGAGAAAACTACATCATATACGTTGCATACTAAGACAAGTGCAAACTCCAGGCAAGCTCGGAGTTACAGGGAGCATACAGGTTCAGGGTGGGTGAAAGCTCAGAGTTATGGGAAGCAAGTGCTTGAGATAACATAGGAGTTCAGGGAACAGTAGGTTGGATAAGGGACGTATGTACCTGGTGTTGATGGAAGACGGGAAGACAAACCTGTTCAGGGGAGTGGCTAGTTGCAGGCAATTTAACTCTAAAAAGTTAACTGTCTATTTTCCTCTTAACGCCCATTATGGCTACTCCACACATCAGGCTGCTCTGTGGCACTGATACTGTCTGCGACAGAGGCTGGCAGATGTCAACTGGTCAACTCGTTCTGTCCTGATTGTTCTGTGCCTCCTGATCATGGTTGATTTTGTGACATTAAAACACAGCACAAATTTCTCAATATTCCTCGACTTTTCCCATAGCTTCATCAGTGTAACTGTTCCCCAAATTCCTCTTGTCTAAGTATTCTAGTATTTTTCATTCTAGATGACAAATCACCTGGAGAATCCATTTTCACGTCCATAATGTCATGTTTTCGGACCTTGAGCTGCTTTTTCTTACACAGAAAAGAAATGACTCTTTGATGATGCCAATCCTTTCCTCCTGGAAGAATTTCTGCCCAACAAAATCTTATTTTCACTTGAATAAGGTGGTATTTTAACAATAATCTGTTTTCATCTTATACCTAACTCTACCAAATCATCCACTATGGTTTGCATAAGTGTCTCCCAAGGGCTCATGGGTTAAAGGCTTGGTGCACAAGCTATGGGACCATTGAGAGGTGTGGAAATTTCACAGATGAGACCTACTGGGACATCTTAGTTCATTGGTGTAGTTCCCCAATCAATATTGGGGCTGATCTCCGATGAAAAAAGACTTGTGACACAGGAGGAGAGGGCTGATAACCACTGCGCTTATTTTAGGGGAATTCTGTCTTTTATACTCAGTGAGAACAAAGGCGTCCCTTGAGGAATCCTAAAGATAGAGTAAGAAAAGTACATGTTCTACTTGAGCTGATAACAATGGGAACAGCACAGGAAACCACCTACATCCTGCAAATGCAAGACCATGTCCTCCCTCCATGTCACACCATGTTCCGTCTTCAGTGTCCCTAGCTGACCCTGCAGGACAGGCCACATCTACAGCTTAGACACAAGGCCCTTCATATATAACTTTTCAGTGCTGACTCCCACAATTGCAGGAGCGCCCTCCAAGAGGATTGTGGGATGCTGCTCTCTTCCTCCCTCTCCCTGCTTCCCAGCTGCCATGAGGTGAGGCTGACCCTAACTCTACCCGTTCTTATTCGCATTCTGTTCTTCTGAGCTCTGACCGGTTTTGCACATCAAGCACAGCTCACAACATTCTAGGGCTTCTCTACCCTGGATCTCCAAACCTTGAAAACCTCCTTCTGCAAACCACTTCCAAAGCTGTTGGAATACATAGTCAAGTTCAATCATAGCAATGGCCTCACTGTGCATACCAGTTGTCTACATTAGTCACTTTGCTCTCAGTGCAGCAATATACCAAACATGTGCTACTTAAAGGAGGATAGGTTTATTTTGGCTCACAAGCTCAGTGGATGCTTGCTCAGAGACAGAAATGGCCTGACATAATGGTATGGCAGACGAAAGCTTGTCATGTCATGACAGCTAAGGAGCAAAGAGACAATGGAGTGCAGTGGAGACCTTAGCGGCTACACCCACAGTAATGCTGGGGTGAGAATTCACCCTCCACATGTACCCCAGTGACCTCCCTCTTCTAAGCATCCCCAACTCCAATTGGGAGACATTTGCGTGTCTTTCTAGATGTAAACCATAAGAATATCTCTCTGCAGAAAGAAAGAAAAATTGTAAGAAAGATATTTTATAGGCTTAGACAAAGGAATTGTGACATCTGACACGTCTGAAGTCTATAGGGCAGGTTATCATGTTGGAAACTCACACAGCATTGCTTTATTTTTCCTAAGGATGTTCTTTTTTGTTTCACTTAACATGTATAAATTATACACAATAATTGAGGTTGCTGTCTTATATCACAGCACAGAGACGGTGCATGCTAATCAAATCCAGTCCTGCTTTGTCCAATCTCCCCACACTCCCTTCCCCATCTCTAGTAAACCCTATTGTACGTTCAGGTTGACTGTTTCTTAAGCTTCCACATAGGACACAGCACATGCGGTACCTCGCATTATGCACCTGACGTATTCCACTTAACAAAATGCCCACTTGTACAAGCAAATGATGTTTACAATTTTTTTTTTAAATTTTAAATTTTAGATCAGTACAGACAAATAATAGAAATATCTTAAGCAAGCCTACCAAAATGTCTAAAGTCATTATAGAGATAACTATACAATTTTACCAACATTTTCACATAAAAGGACTTTGAGATAAATAGAGAAGTATATCACATTCAATGACGAGGAACAGAATATCTTAGAACTCTCAATGTCCTTAAATTCCTTATAGCAGCAAGCATGACAAACAAGTGTGGGCTAGTGTCTTCAGCATCCCGAATTTACACAGCAAAACAGTGGAAGAGAAAGAGAGAGGAGAGAGAGAGAGAGAGAGGCAGAGAGAGAGAGAGAGAGAGAGAGAGAGAGAGAGAGAGAGAGATAAAGACAGAAAGAAAATCCTAGCAAACCCACATAAACAACCAAATTTAAGTATCAAAACATAATCCTGGGGGAGACTAGGGACCGCTGAACTTGCATTTCTCTTTGGGTAGGGGCAGGGACGTGGGTGGAAATTGAGCCCTGCAGAAGTGACCCATGATAGCATGAGTTAGAGGAAAGATTTAAGATTTACCCTGCCTCTGCAACACTGCAGTTTGAGGCTGCCCCTCACACCAGAGATGTTAACAGCCCAGGGTAACAAGAACAATTCTTGGCAACAAAGGCAAGGCAGCGGGCATTACAATTCCTACTTGAAATTATACAACAAAGCGACTGTGAAAAAAATGACATGGCACTGGCAAAAAAAAAAAAAAACAAAAAACTGACGATCAGTGGAGCAGATTAGAACATGCAGAAAGAAGTCCAAGCACATTCAGGCACCTTATGTTTGACAAAGGAGCCAAACATGTTCAGTGAAATACAGAAAGCCTCTTCAGTCAAATGTGCTGGAAAAACTGGCTTTCCGCTGACCAGACTGAAATGAGACCCATGTCTATCACCACGCACTAAACTAAAATCGAAACGGACCAAAGATCTACATATTAAAACAGAAACACTAAATCTGCTGGAAGCGAGAATAGGCAGAACACTTGAACACATAGGTGTAGGCAAAAATTTCATGAACAAAACCCAGGTTGCACAGGAAATGATACAAAGAATCAATAACTGGGTTCTCCTCCTATTAAAAAGCTTTTGCACAGCCAAATAAATCACCAACAGAGTTAAAAGACAAACCACAGAGTGGGAAAATATTTTAGCCCATTGTCATTCAGACAAAGGACTTACATCAAGAACATAAAAAGAAATGAAAAGAATTAGACCTCCCAAATTTAAAGACCCAATAAAAATGGTCATCTGAGATGAATACACATTTCTCACATGAACAAATACAAATAGCAAATACAGATATGAAAAAATGTCCAACATCACTGCTTATGAGAGAGATGCAAATTAAAACAACGCTGAGAGTCCATCTCACTCCAGAAAGAATGGCTGTCATCAAGAAATCAACCAATAACAAATGCTAGAGGGCCTGGGGGGAAAAGGAACCCTTCTCACTGTTGGTGGGAGTGTAGACAGGTGCAACCACTGTGGAAATCAGTGTGGAGATTCCTCAACAAGTAAGGAGTATAGGTACCATTTGACCCAGCTCTTCCCCTTCTGGGTATCTTCCCAGAAAAATTAAAAACATCATACCACAGCGATATATGTGCACCCATTTTTATAGCAGCACAGTTTGTGATAGCTAAATCTTGGAGACAACCCAAATGCCCATCAACTGAGGAATGGATAAAGAAGATGAGGTTTTATTATACAATGGAGTACTACTCTGTCATAAAGAAGAACAAGTTTGAAGCTTTTCTAGGTAAATGGATGGAATTTGAGTCCATACACTTATGTGAAATTAATTGGACTCACATGTGTAAACATCATATTGCCTCCCTGGTGTGAGGAAGTAAAAGAGTAAATAAGGACCAAAATGTACAGTAGATATTGTCAAATGGGAAGAAATTGTTCAAAAGGAAAGGGAAACTAGAATGGGGTGAGGGGGAAAGGAAGGAAGGTTAAAAAAAAACTACACAAAAAAGGGGTAAAATGAAGACAAACATTTGTAAATAGGGAAGGGAAGATGGGCTGAAGGGAGGGGGGAGATTGGGAAAGAAAGAGGAATCGATATATATCATTTATGGCTACTAATTCCCTAGGATGAGTATGTTCATTATGTATATCTGAAATGTAACAACAAACTAAACAAAACTAAACTAAACAAAACTAAAATAAAATACTTTAAAATTCCTTCCCCAACAATCCCACAGACTGAGTCCGCACGTCACGGAGATGTTAATAGCCCAGGGTAACAACAGAAGGGCAGGAAAATGGAGATATTATGCATTTGCAGACTGAGCTAACAACCACCTGAAACCACCCTGGTGGATGAGGCCTGGCTTTCAAAACAAGCACTCTTTTCACAAAATAAAGAATACACTAGAAAAAATGTAGAGAGTAGAAGAGGAAACAATGTAGAGTAGCATTAGTTATTACATAATCAAAGAGGAGTCTCTCCTTCAGGCTCATGAGGTTCTGGGTATCAGGTCCGTGGTCTGGGGTGAACAAATTGAGGTACATATCCAACGGGACAGGAACCAAGGAGACGACACCTAGGAGGATGGAAGGGACCTAGAGAATCATTTTCTGCACCTGCTGACACGTTCCCAGACGTGACTTCTACTGGCTGTGGAGTAGTCCCGTCAGAGCTCAGGGAGGAACTTTATCTGAGTTTCTCGGTTCAGGGGAGGGGAGCAGAGAGGACCGGGTACACTTAGGGTTCAAGGTGAGAGGAGACAAGGGACCGAGGAAGCCCTACCCCCGGGACAGGGTCAGCAAACTACCCAGATCTAAGCCTCTTGTGAGCCCTGGACCACACAGGGGCTGGATTGTTACAGTGAGCTTCAGGCTCCGTGTACCCCGGGAGGTGGATACATTGTCTCAAGGGAAGCGGATCAAGTCCATAGAGGATGGTGATTCCGGCTTTGCTAGGAACCAAGAGGCTGATCCCCTGGTAAGACCAAGGGGACCTTGAAAATTGCGTTCCGCTCCTGCTGTCAGCCCTCGGAGACCTCTGGCACACTTCCAGTTGTGCAGTCCACTGATTTCGGTGGCGGCTTCGGGTGGGACCTGCTGAGGTCCTGTTCTGAGGCACGGGCTGCAGGTGAGAGGGACTGTGTGGGTGGCCTCAGTTAGGGCTCAAGGTGACAGGCAATTGGGGGAATGAGGAAGCTCACCGCTGAGAGAGGGTCCCCCATAGGTCCAGATCTACCTCGGTAGCGAGCCTTGCACGCCGAGGAAGAATTCTCCATGGGCGCCGCTTTTGGCTCAGAGAGCCCAGCTTGCAGTGTAAGAGTTGAGTTCTGAGATTTGTGCTTGATGGGGGAAAGGTGCACAGGACCGGGGATCCTGGGGATCCTGGTGCGGGACTGAGAGGGACCTGCCAAAGCCCCGAGGGAGAAAGAGGGTCGCAAAACATTCTAGAAAAGCCTCCATTTTCTGCGCTGCACCACGTGGTGCAGAGTTCTCGAGACAGCACCACTTTTGGTCTCTATGGGAACTGCACGCAGAGTCACAGCTTTGTTCTCAAATCTTTTCTTAGGGGGGAGGAACAGAGAGGACCAGAGCTTAGTTAGGTCAAGTTGTGCGACTCGAGGGAAACTGCAGAAGGCTCACTGCAGAGCAAGGGTCTCCCAACCATGTAGAAAAGCCTCTGTTGCCTGCCCCGCCCGACGCGGTGCAGAATTCTCAGGAGAGCTCCCCTGTTCACCTCTGTGTGACTTTAAAGGAGAGTCAGAGCCTAGTTGCAAGGTCCACACTAATGTATGTATATACATATGTGTGGGTAGGTGCTTATATGTGTGTATTTATGTGTGTGTGTGTGTATATATATATACATATATATATACACATATATATTTGCAGTACGTAATGATCACAATAGTTGTAGTTTGTGTATCTACATGTATACAAATATATTCATATATTTTATGTATATGTATATTTACACATGTTTGTAGTACATAATGATGACATTCCTCATGGAGACTTTGCACATTCCTCATGTGCACACTTCACAGTTCTCTCTTTCTTATGTGATTTCCTTCTCCTTCATCCCCCCTCCCTTTATCTCTTGCTTCCCTCCCATACACTAATGATCGATCTGAGTATTCACTGTTATCAGTCTTTTATTTTGCCCTTTATTTACATGTCAAGTTTCTCATATAAGAGAAACAGTGCGTCATTTTAACTTGTATGTTTGATTTATTTCCCTTAACATTATGGTCTCAAGGTGTACCCATTTTCCTACATGTGCCTCAATGTTATCCTTTTTATGCCAAAGCTGTACCCTATTTTATATAAATATTGCATTTTCCTTTTGCATTTTTCGATTGATGGAAATATAGGCCACCGTCAAGATTTAGCTATTGTGAATGGTGCTGCTATAAACATGGATATGTATACATCACTGTAATATGTTCTCTTTAATTCTTTCTGGAATATAACTAGAAGGGGAATATCTGGGTTGAATGTAAATTTTAGTGTTTTGTTCTAAAGGGTCTCCTAACTGGTATTTATAGTGTGGTACCAGTTTACACTCCCACCAACAATGAAGTGTTGCTTTTTCCTCATAGTGTTGCTAGCATTCGCTATTATTTTATATCTTGAAAGTAGTCATGCTTTCTGGAGTGAGACAGAATTTCACTTTGTTGTAATTTGCATTTGCTGAGTGGTCAGCAACGCTGAATATTTTTTCGTGTATATTGGTCACTTTTAGTACATAATCTGAGACATAGCTCTTCATTTAGATGACCATTTCTTGCTTGGGTCTTTTAATTTGGAGGGTATAATTTCTTTTCTATGTTTAAGATATTAGTGGCTTGTATGAGGGGTAGCTGGCAATTTTTTGTTTGTTTGTTTGTTTGTTTGTTTTTTCCATTGATGCAGGTTGTCTGTTCACTCTGTTGAGTGTTTGCTTTACTGTGCAGGAGCTTTTTAACTTGATTTGATCCCATTTGTTGTCTCTTGGTAATACTTCTGGGGTGGCTGGTGTTGTTCCAAGAGTCATTGTCTATGCATGTGTCTTCCAGACTTTTAGCTAATTTGTTTTGCAGCAGATAGTGTTTAATTTTTCATATTCAGATCTTTGATTCAGTTCGATTTTATTTAAGTGCGTGGTGAGAGATAGGGTTCGAGGTTCAACCTTTGTTATTTGGATAGTGCAGTGAACCTAGAATTGAAACAAAGAATCATTTGATTATAGGAAATAATTCTATCCTTGCTATTTTCCATGACTCATTGATTATTCAAGAGGGTATTGTTTACTTTCCCTATGTTTTTGAAGTTTCTCTGCTATCTTTTGCCATTGATTTCTAGTTTCATTGTGCTCTATTCTGACAATATGCATGGAATGATTTCCATTCTTTTGCATCTACTTAAATGTGCTTTCTGGTCTAGCATGTGATCTGTTTTGGAGTAAGTTGCATGTGCTGTAGAGCAGAATGTGTATTCCGATGTTGGGTGGCTGTAGATATCTGTCAAGCCCATTCATTCGAAGGTTTGGTTGAACTCTGCTATTTCTTTGTTGATCTTTTTCTCTAGTAGATGGATTTATTTGTGACAGCGGGGTATCACCACAGTGGGGTACAATAAGTCCCCAACTTACCGACACTCCACTTGCCAACAAACTGTGGAAGTAGCTCATGTGTTTGTCGGACATTGTCACAGTTGTACTGCGTGTGCTTACTGTACATTGAGATAGTGTACGGTGGTACAGTACAGTCAGGGACTTAATGTATTTGTGTGTGTGCTTGGCTTTTTTATGCTTTACGTTATATATTTGTGTCAAAGTTGTAGAAGACTCACTCGTTGGTCTTACAAATGAATCCGACTTACGAAAGTCCTCCCACAAAGGAACTCGCTTCTAAGCGGGGGACATGGTTTATCATAATTTTGTTGGTGTTTCTCTGACATTTTATGTTTAAAAGTGTTTCTTGTATAAAGCTGGGTGTGCTGGTGTTTGTTATGTATATGTTTATAATGTTTATTTCTCCCTGTTGAATTGCTCCTTTGACCAATATGCGGTGACCTGCTTTGTCTCTTCTGATCAGCTTTGGCTTGAAATTCATTTGGTTTGAAATCAAGATAGCTACTCTTCCTTTCTCTGGATTTCTGTTGCATGGAATATTGTTTTCCATCCTTTGATTTGCAATTGCTGATTTTAACATTAAATATGTTTTCTGTGTACTCTATATCGTTGGGTTTTGTTGCTTGATATATTCTGCCAATGTTTGTCTTTTGATTGGGGAAGTGAGACCTTTTCCATTGAGAGTTAGTCCTGAAATATATTGACTTATTCTGTAATTGCAATATTTGCCTATTGTTGATTTTCTTGTACTTTTTTCTTCCTCATTAGGTGCTCATCCTGCCAGATATCTTCACTATATTTGACTTATTGGCATTGTTTCATTTTCTCTTTCCAGCATGATCTTGAGAGTAGTTTTGTAGTGCCGGTTTGGTGGTCATGAATTTCTTGAGGTGCTCTTTGTCATGGACAGAATTTTATTTCTCCATAAATTTTTTTTATGTGTGGATACCAGGAGTTGAACTCAGGACCTCGTGCTTGCCAGGCAGGCGCTTATGCCGCTGAGCTATATCATGGGCTGTCTCCATAAATTTTGATGTCATTTGTTGCAGGACATACATGTCTGGACTTAAAATTGTATTTTTTAGGTCTTCAAACATTTCACCCGAAGTCCTCCTGGGTCTTAGGGTTTGTGTTGAGAATTCTGCAGTCATTCTATTTGATTTACCTTTATATCATTCATTGATATTCTCATTTTTAAGATTTTTGTCCCTATGTTGGACTTGTGTTATTCGGACACTGATATTATGTGGAGAGGTTCTCTATTTGTCATGGATATTTGTTGTTGTACATGACTTATATAACCATATGTTTATTTCTTAACCAGCATTTAAGAAGTTGTCTGCTCTTTTTTTTGTAACTTTTTTTTCCTGACATTTGTAGTATCTTCTGATTTTTCATGTTTTTGTATTATTCTGTGATGGTATTTTTTAGTTCATCTTGCAGTTATTGAATCTACTTTCCATGTTTTCTTTGGACTTTAAATGTGCCTTTGAGTACATTTTCACTGAGAGCATCTCTATATTCTAATTCTGAAATTCTGTCCTCACATTAGTTGCTTCTGTCGCCCATAGTTCCTATACAATTTTTAATCTGTCGCACTATTTTTGTCCTTTTATGGACTCCATTTTTTGGCTCAACTGTTCATTCATGTTTTCTACTGTTTTGTTTAGCTCAACCACCTTTTTATTATTGTGTTCTGAAAGCTCCTTGATAATTTCGGTTATTACTTCCATTATCTGTTTTGTTATATCTTCTGAGATTATGCCTAGCACTTATTACATTTCTTTTCTAACCTCCTCTTTTATCCTTCCAAGTAATTTGTGTGTGTTGCTCATAGGATTCTCCCTCTCAATCCCCCCAGATTGGCCTTGGCTGAGTTGGGAGTTTTGGCTGTCATTTTGGTGACTTGTCTACTCAGGTTTCTATTGCTTTTTTGTTTGTTTTGTTCTGTGCTAAAGTTGGTAGCACTTAGAGTTGAAAGCCTTTGTTGCTAGCACAGGGATCTCTTCGGTTAGTCTACTTTACAGTGATGTAATTTGGGGAAGGCTGACTGTAGTCCTTTAAGTGACTCCTAAAATCCAACCACTTCTCTTAATTTGGAAGGGGGATAGGGATGGTAATAGGCCCAACACCAAGTTCCCTACACACACTGGAGTATTATTAATGTCAAAAATTTAGTCTGGGTGTTGGCACAGAGAGAAAACCCATTCATGGCAATTCTTATGTGACCCCAGCAATTTCAAACAAATCACCTACTGTGATATTGTCCAAGACAAATTGCACATTAACATACCATAGAAACCAATCAGGTATCATCCTTAACCATAGAAAAGAAATCCACCATTATACTATAAACATTAAGTCTATGCAGTTATTGGCACAGAGCTAATAGGTATTAAATGTGACAGCTCTGGCTCTGCTAATGGTAGAAAGAATTTAATAGAAGTTTTATAGAGTTAACTATGTAAATATTATTAAAGCTTAATGGTTATATAGTTAAAGATATATCTAGCTGGGGAAGGGGTAATGCCAGAAGAAAAACTTTAAAAATTAAACATGGCCATATGAGAAAGAGGAGAAAAACAGAGGCAAAAGTGATCCTATCAGTGACTAGAAGGATGTCTATAAAATTAGTAAAGGAAAGAGAAAAAAACTGAAAAGAATTGGCAGTTATGAGAATTAAAGGGAGAAAATATTAGAAATTATATGTATAATAAAATTTACAGAAAAAGAAGGAAACATTTAAAGGAAAAGAGGGCAAAAAGATGAAAGAAAAAAGAAAAAGTAAGAAAGAGAGAAACAAAATATTTCTTGGTGCTGCTCTGTGAGTAGTTTCATTTCTGGAAGTGGAATTTTGGAGTCTCTCAGTTCTCAAATTTCTGAGGCTAAATGTGGTTTTCCCAGAATGTGGCTGTGTCCAAGTCATGCTGTGATCCTGCTCACACTGGAGGATAAGGAAGGCCCCAGACCCCAGATCCGTGCTGGATGCAGGCAGAAGGGCAAGGGCTTGAACATCCAAGGCTGAGACTTTCAAGTCCAGAGCAACTCAGGCTGGGCCTGGCCTCTGGCTGCTTGTGGCGGGGCTGTGTCCTTCACAGCCTAATTCAAACCCCTCGGGGTCTTTTTCCAGCCTGCTCCCTGTCCAAACCTGTTTCCTGTTGCTGTCACTCACACAGTCACTGTGGGCAGATAGCCCGGAGAACACGGAAGTGACGCTATCCCCGTTCTCAGTCCCAGGCTCAGACAATTAACCCTCTGCCTCAATGAGTACCACACCCACACTCTCTCCAGGGATACGACAGCACCTGCATTCAGGAAAATTACCCGCCGTTACCTGTCCATCAGAACTCTACACTGTCCCTGCACATGTCAGCCACCTCTGGGCCACTAAACCAGATCTTCTCCTACGACCTCCTGCAGTCCTCAGGTTTTCCCTTCGATTCTACAAATTCAGTCTCTGTTTGATGTGAACCAGGAAACAGGAAGAAAGTCCAGACTGCTTTGATTCTTCTCCGCATTATAGTCGTCTCTTCAACCTCTCTCTACTTTTTAATTTTCCTCTCAGTTCCTTCCTGATTCCCTGGCACCCTCCGTCAATTTCTCTTTTACCTTCCTGGCTCCGGTTATTATTTTTCAGAGACTCTATTCTGCATCTGTGGGAGGCTGAATTGCTGCTGCTCACCACTGCATCATTTTCCAGCACAGAACGACTGAAGACAACCCACGTTCATATAAAGTAGGTAAAGCACAGAGTCTGGCTTCCCCTGTTATCATCCTGGAATTCCAGTGAGAGTGGCTTTATGTGAATTGCTATCGTTACTGCTAACAACTCAGGATAGGAAGACTCAGGAAGGTGAGGCTTTTAGTCCAAGAGGTGACACAGGTCAGCCGAGGGAGGTTCACACAGTGAGCAAAAGTAGGACCCCAACAGCTTCCGGGTCCAAGCTGTCCACACTTCCTGAGGATGTTGGGTGTCCTCTCTCCGGAAACATCAGACACCACCGAGTGTGCCTGTTCCCTGGGTCAGCCGTGGGTGGACCTAATCGCATGCAAACTTCTGCCACAGGCAGGAAGGGGGTCATCAGGGAGATGAAGTCTTGGTCTGAGAGGGAGAGGTCTGCTCATCTTGGGTGGGATGGGGTTGAGGGAGGGCAGGAACCAACAGGAGGATAATTAAGAAACTTCAGGGGCACATAGGGGATGCCTTACTTACATTCTCATTGCTGAGACACAATACTTGACACTTGCACTTTACGGGAAGAAAAGTTGCTTTGGGCTCACAATTTACAGGGTGTTCACTAGACAGTGAGCCAGGTACAAGGCGGAACAGTAGAGCGGAAGGGCCTGGTAGGAGGAAACATGCTCACCACAAGTCCTCCAGGAAGCAGAAGGCGAAGGGAAGAGTCAGGTAGGGAGGTACAACTTCCCTGTCACACCCAGTGACCTTCCTCTTCCGACCAGGCGCCATCACATGACAGCAAGTGAGCAGTAAGCCCCCACAATCCAGACTCCTTCCAGGGGTCCCTCCTACGTCCCCATGTGTCTTTCTGAGGAGATCTAGACCATCACCAGGTCCCACAGCACCAGCGAGATGTGCACAGGTCTTGCTGTCAGCGTTGATGTTCCCATGTGGGGGTGACAGGATGGCCGTCTGCTCCCTTCTTCTGAGAATCCTCAAGATCTCGTGGAAGTGACAATCTTGCTCCGAGATGGTGTCTGCGGGGTCTCCTGCAGGGAACCCCATCTGCTCAGGAGACACACAGGTGTCCCAGGATCAGCCGAGAGTCACAATGAGGACCCTAAGGAAGGATTTATGGTGCTTCTGACCTGAACTCGGAGAAGCGGGTGCTCCACAGATTTTACCTTGCTGCTTCGGTCATCAGGAGAATCCTGGGCAGGGCTGTCAGGCCTAGGCTACTCTCTTAATTCTGCACCTTTGATCTTGGGAAGCTGAAGATAAAAAGCACATTTTTCTTCCTGTTTCTGGTCTGTGTCTCTCCCCACAGGGAAGTCCTGCTTTGCAGCATGCCTAATGGCACTCGTCCTGATGTTCAGACAAGGACGTTCACGTGTGCTGATGGAACAGCTCAGAGGTTAGCAGATTGGCCAGGAAAACAAACACGGTAGAAATTTCTCACCCTGCGAAGATTGCACGTTATTGTGAAGAGAAATACACTCTAATGCTGGTGAGTGGAGAACAGTAATCCCTCCTGCTAGTATTTTCAGAATAATATGCAATTGAGATTGATTTTGTATCCGAAGCATCTGTCTTGTAGTAGGTGGCACCTGAAAAGGTTGGAGAATTTCCCAGCCCATCTCATTTTCTCAAAAAGTCTTCCCAGAAAGGAAGAGAATTTTACCTTACCGAATCATGTTTGTTGCTTTTGGCTGAGCATCTACTATGTGACCACTTCAGTCAACACTGCAAGTCCTCATACACACAGCTTGTCTTCTACTCTTTTCTTTTCTTTTTTTTTTTTTTTTCCTTTATGTGGTTACTGGGAACCGAACTCAGGACCTCTCGCTTGCCAGGCAGGTGTTTATGCCGCTGAACTATATCATCGGCCCTCCACTTTTTTCTACACAGGGGAGCATTATACTCCACTTGTCTTTAGGAAGGGTCATTAGATGATCCTGGGCCACGGAAATACTAGCAGATCCATTACTTACTCATTAGAGCCATTTGTATAGGTAGTGCTGCAGGAGAACTGGGTTAATCCTCAAGCCCTGTCCACACAGCACACAGACCTCTCTATCTGCAAGCCTAGCAGTTTCAGCCATGCCTGTTTGCTGCCTTTGACAGGAGCAAGCTGAATCTGCCCCTTGAAGGCCCTGGGCAGGAGCTGCCTCACAGATGCTGACTGCAGGGTTTCTTTTATGACACACACACCCTCCAGCTCCTGAGCACACCTGTCAATCCCAGGACAGTTGTAATGTCATCCCCAGTGTGAAGGCCAGTTGGTGGCCAACACTGCCCAAGTGATTGTGGCACCTGGAGGTTTCCTCCTGTTGCTGTGCCCCAGTGGCCCTCCCTCTCCTGAACCTGCCCTCAGCCTACCCAGATTTCAGCCTTCTGCTTTGTATGTCCCTACTGCCACCTGCTCAGCCCGAGACAGAACCTCAAACAGCTCTCTCACTTTGAACAGGTAGGTGAGGGCCTTTTGTAGTTAGGAAAAGAGGGGAGCGGAAGCCCTGAGAGACAATGTGATCTCCACACCTGCCTTATCACTTCCAGCCATCTTCGGGTCATCCCCTTCTTTCTTCCAGAAAGGAAACCAGGCTGGAGCCCTATGGGGCTGGTGGCATGAGCCTATTCTGTCTCTTCTCTTGGGCTGAGGATTGGAGGGGATATTGTTCAGAAATTCAGTAGGAAGACCTCTGGATATGTTGCTTATCTCTGAAAGAAAAAAATCTAACTTTTAAATTTCCATTATGGATTGCCAGTTACAGCTCACATGGTGGGTTAAAACAGGCCTCCTTAAGAATTCTGAGCCCTTTCCGGACTATCAAGAGTGACCTTGCCCATTTATCATAGAATTCAGGCAAGGAATCCACAAGACATATTCCAGTGGAGCAACTCAACACCTCTCTGTTCCCGTCATGCAAAAGCATCCCTGCCTTCTTCTGATGAACAGGGTTACTTATCCTTTTTTTTTTTTTGTGGGTACCGGGGGGTCGACCTCAGGACCTCACGCGCCAACAGGTGCCCATGCCGCTGAGCGATATCACCGGCCCCTTTTTCGTATGTGGGTTCCGGGAGTCGAACTCGGGCCCTCACGCTTGCAAGGCAGGCGCTTACGCCGCTGAGCCATCTCACCGGCCCACTTGTCCTTGACAGATTTGTGACACATGTCCTGTGCATGCTGGTACCAAACCAGGAGGACCACAAGGCCCACAGGTGAGGGGCGGGGAGAGTAGATCATTCCTGTTCATTGGTCTAGCAGGTACAAGATCCAGGGCTGGAGTGATCCACCCAAGTGCCAAAAAAGAAGTGCCAAGGTGGTAGCTAAAGCAAAGCTCACTAGGACACACATTATTTCTCTTCGTGGAAGTATGCTGGCTGGAAAATGAATATACTTAACCAGCGATGTCCAATATGGGACCCAGCCACCATATCTGGCAATTTACTACTGAGATGTGACTAGTGTCATTGAGGAGCTATAATTTTAATTCAATTTTCTTTTCTTTAAAGTGCAAAAAGTAAAAACTATTGGAAAGCACAGGTGCAGAAGTACAGAATATAAATCTGTGTGGCAGGAAGTACAAATGTTTTGTATTTCTTTTATGATTCTATTTTCACTGTGTGAAAGCTGGTATTACTCAAATGAGGTTTTCATATAGTAAACATTATATATTAGAATACGTCCCCCACCTCAGTATGGGAAATTATTGCCACTGCCCAGCACTATGTTGCCATAACTTTTTCCTGAAAAGGTTAGCTGATCAGTGTTGGGTATGTAGTCTCCTGATAGCCTTATTGCAGTCCTGGGTGGCATTTTCAGCGTTTAGTAGGGTAACATGTTTAGGCCTTTTGAGGGCATTGTGTTCACTAGAATGTAAGCCAGGATGCAGCAATCATCACTATGAGGAAGATTGCCTACAAGTGATTAATTTCTCTGCATTCATTGGGGTGTGACACAGTCACGCACGTACCTCACCCCATCTTAGTTCTGTGAATCTACACCCTCATGCTGCTCCTTTTCCACACCATACAAACACATAGAAAAATACAACACGTTTTCATTGCTGACTGAGAGACAGTATTAAGGAGAAATTAGTCTTCAATACTAAGTGCTTACCCAGTCTTTAGCGTCTGTGTAGATGGAGACAGGTTTTACTCTTCCTTTTCCTCATTCTTTTCTCATATTTGTTTGCAAGGAAGAGACTTAAAAAATAGATGACAGCAGTGCACTTCCCTTGGTTTAGTTCAATAAGAAATTATTCTATGATCTAAAAGCTCTTGATAGAATCCAGTTAATTCAACTCGGCGAAGCTGTACTAGGCTCCTATGAATAAAGAACCTATACATGAAGCCTCACCACACAGTTACAGAGAAATATTTCTGAGGACAGGGGAGGATCCTTGATGGGAGGAGTTAAGAAGGAGCTTATGGGGGTCTACTCACCTTGTTTTTGGACCTGGGTTGAGAAGGGGCCCTCTATTTCCTCAATATCCCTACTAGACACTGGTTTTCTGTCCATCTTTGCAGTGTGTGCACCTCCCAGTGGTCTACACCAGGCATGCTGATCTCTCTTTCCAAACCCTTCCCCAGAACACCGAGGGGCCACAGCTTGTGCTTTCTTGGGTCAGTAAGCCCCACCCCAGCCCA
This sequence comes from Erethizon dorsatum, assembly GCA_028451465.1. NCBI lineage: Eukaryota > Metazoa > Chordata > Mammalia > Rodentia > Erethizontidae > Erethizon > Erethizon dorsatum. Next base: position 134,368,389 of record CM051842.1, read on the forward strand.
TCCATCCCTGGGGTGCAGGGGCTTGGACATCACAGAGCACCACATGGACAGGTCCATGGGGACAGGGGTCTGATGAGATGGCCAGGAAGGTCTGGTTGAGAGAGGAGGAAAATTTTAAGGAACACAAAAGAGACTTGCAGATGGCCCTGCCATCCCTTCTCATCACCACAAGCTCCATTACTGTGGATGAGATGAAAGGGAGAGGGTGTTTCCTCCATATTTTCAGACAGACAACGCATTTATTAGCACCTTCTGTTCTTCCTTCCACTATCACCTAGTTTGTGTGTTGGTACCTGTGGAGATGTGTATCAGCCCTCTCCTTCTACAAATTCATCTGTGCACCTTGAAGTCCATTCACTTTCTGGCTATGACTAAGGAATATGTCTGTCTCACCTCCTCATCCCAGTATGTCCTTAGGATCCACTAGTTCATTTGTAGGCATGTTTGAAATCATTAGTTTTATTTGTCCAGTTTTCAGTAAGTAACCATGTTTTAATGGGTATCCTGGTCTTGTTTTCAAGCAAATGGGCTCACTTGTCTCAGCAGGTGTATTACCCAGGCTTGGGTTTTAACAATGGAGGAGAGAGGAGGCAGGTAGACATGCGCCAGAAGTACGTGGGATGCTTCGTGTAGGGGAACATTAAGATGAACCTCCACGCTGCTTTCCATAGTGATGGCAGTAATAAACAATGAAGAACAATGAATTCACAGAGCAGGATGCAGTTCGGTGGGACTGATCAACATCTGTTCAATGGAGCAAGATGTTCTCAAAGGCTTCCACACTGGACAAGGAGAAATGAAATTATTTACGGATAATGGGAAAGTATAGCATAAATTTGTATCAATTAAGAAAATGTTGTAGAACAAACAATTGAGTTTATATATGTCACTGGATCCACGATCATTATACTTGCATTTTTATACTAAAATGCAGAACTGGAAATTGAAATTGAAGAGTATGATTTAAAGTAAGAGTAGATAATATGAATTAACAGGGATAAATCTGACAAAATATGAAGAAGTTCTATACATTGAGAAATAAAATATTTTGGAAAGAACAAATAATATAGGTCTAAATAAATACAGATAGAAGCCTTGATCAAGACCCAGATGACTTATATTAGCACAATATTCAGTTCTTTCCAAATAACCTTATTACATTCATTGGTCTCGAAATGAAAATTCTAACATTCATAAAGTGCAAATATAGGGCAGGGGATATAGCTCAGAGGCACAGCACCTGCCTGGGAAGCATGAGGTCCTGAGTTCAATTCCCATTCCAAAAAAAAAAGAAAAATGCAAAGGATCTAGAATGGCCAAAGGAAACCTATAAGGTAGAACAAAGATAGAGTTACCCTACTTCAAGAATTATAAATAAACAACAAAAGAGACATTGAAATAATTAGAAATACATCCCTGTAATACATGAAGTGCAGGACTAGATCCACATGTATCTGCATATACAAACAACTAATACTGGTAAAGATGTAAACAAAGATTACAAGAGAGAAAGGAGACTCAATAAAACATCTAGTCCTAAAACCACTGGATATCCATATGCACAGAATAAAACTGGATCCATGCTATATCTATCTATATCTATGTCTATCCATCTATATCTATTAACAGTAATAGTAATGATATTTCTTTATTAGATTTCTTATTCTTGGGTCAAAATATTGGACGTCACAAGTGAAAGAGCAGAGGTTTATTCTGGCTCACAGTTTTCAGCCAAGATGCAAAGAGAAAAGGGGAGAGAATACACCCTTCCAGTGCTCCCCAAGTGACCCCCCCTTTTAGCCAGGTCCCTCCTCTAATTGGGAGAATTTTGGGGGAAGTTTTAGATGTGAATCATAACAATTTATCTCTCCAGATAGAAACAGAAACAGTAACAGGGATATTTTGAAGAATTATATCCTGTGATAGTGATATCAATCATATTTGAACGCTGTGGGGCAGGCTAGCAGGCTGGAAACTCACGCAGCATGTTTTTATTTTTCTTAAGATATGTTACCTTACTGTTTGATTAAATTATACACATTAATTTGGAAGTTCAATGTGATATTTCATGACAATGATACAGTGCACACTCATGAAACCCAGCCTTGCTTTACCCATTCTCCCCCACACCCTTCCCTTCTTCTGGTAAATGGACACACAGGTTAGGTTATTGCCCCTTGTTTCCTGAATTAACCCTGGAAAACAATAGTAGAGAGAGAGAGTAAATTCTAGCAAACACACACCAGCAACTAAATGTAAACAGCAAAACGCAAAGAAGCCATGGGAGAGACTGAAGACTGTTGACCTGGGACTTGTGGTTGGATGGGGCAGGGAAGTTGGGGGTCTGCACTGAGGCCTGCATAGGTGGCCCATGACAGTGTGGGTTGGAAGAAAGGTTTAAAACTCCTGCCTCTACAACCCTGCACGTTCTGAGGCAGCACCTCACACCAGAGATTCCAATGACCCACTTGTCACAGCAGGACACCAGGAAACTGGAGACAGTCTGGCTGCAGAGACCCTACTAATAAGCATCTGAAACCACCCTGCTGGGTGAGGACTGGCTTTCAACACAACTGCATTTTAACAGAACATAAAGAATGCAAGAGAATTAGAAAAGAAAGTATAGCAGTGAAGCAGGCATGGTAACCATAGTTATTCTAGCATCAAATAAGAGTCTCCTCCCTTCTGCCCCAGGGAACCCTGGGAGTTAGATCCTTCCTGTCAGGTGAGCATTCTCAGGTCCATGGAGGACAGGGGTCTAGGCTCTGCCAAGAAACAAAGTGAAGACGAAGAAGGACAAGGGTGACCTACAGAATATAGTTATTCCCCATCTGTCGCACCCTGGGCACAGTGATGGATGAGATGTCCACTGACACCTGCCCCTTGGGGTCAGACTGATGGCCTTGTTCTGAGGTGCGGGCTTCAGGTGAAGGGAGTGGAGAGGGCCCCAGCTCTGCCAGGGGTGCAGGAAAACGGAAGGGGGAGTGTGAAAGCCCCATCCCTGACAGACTGTCACCAAACAGTCCAGATGCGCTCTTTTGTCATTCCTGCACTGCCAGGAAGGATTTTCAAGTGAGACAGAATTGCTACTCAGGGGAGCTTGAGAGTCAGGCTCCTGCTCTGAGGGAAACAGATTCAGGTCCATAGAGGACATGGCTCCAGGTTTAGCCAGGAACCAAGCAGAAGATCCCCATCTAGTTTGGGGAGATGGGGGACTAGCTTTCCACGCCTGCTGTAAAGCCCCAGCTCTTTGCAGGATATGGGGCACACTGACTGTGCCTCATTGGGTTAGAGTGACAGGAGGGCCTGTTGGGAGGTTCAGGCTTCAGGTGAGAGGAGTAGAGTGGGCGGGGTCAGTTAGGGTTTCTTGTGATGGGCTGTGGGGGTAGTGGAGGTGTCCCAACCCAGAGAGAGGGTCCCCTGACTCTCCAGGTCTTTGTCTCTTGTCAGCCCTGGTCCTCACTGGGGCAGATTTGTTACAATGAGCTTCAGCCTCAGGGGATCCAGGAAATAGTGCCCTGGACAGTGGGGAACAGAATCAGGTCCATAGAGGACTGGAGCACAGGCTCTGACAAGAACCAAGCTGTTGATCCCTAGGGAGGAGGGAGGAGCCTGAAGAATTCCTTTCCCCTCCTACTGTCAGCCCTGGGAGACCCTGTGCACTTTGCCAGATATGACATCCACTCTCTGCCTCTGCTTTGGGTCAGAGCCACAGGAGGTCCTCTTCTGAGCTGTGCACTTCAGGTGAGCAAGCAGAGAGGGCCGGGCTCACTTAGGGGTCAAGTTGAGGGGTTTTGTGGGGAGTGCGGAAGCCCCCCCTCAGAGAGGGGCACCTGGAGCAAATCAGATTTACCGTGTTGTTAGCCCAGCACTCCAGGGAACAATTCTTTGGTGAGGGCCCCAACTTGCTCAGGGGATCCACAGTGTAGAGTCCCAGCCTTGTTCTGAGGGCCTGACTTCAGAAGGGAGGAGTAGAGAGTGCCTGGGTTCACTCAGGTTAATGGGAGGACTTAGGGAGGACTGAGGAAGCCCCGTCACAGAGAGAGGTTCTTTGAACATTCTAGAAAAGGCTCTGTTCCTTGGCCTCCAGCAAGAGATGCAGAATTCTCAGGAGAGCACCCCATTTGTCCTCCCTAGGCCCTGAGAGGGTATCAGAGTCTTGTTCTGAGTACAGAGATTCAGATGAAAGGAGCAGAGAGAGCCTGGGATCAGTTAGATCCAGGTGAGGGGCTGTTGGTGGTACTCAGGAACCTCACCCCATTGAGAAGATCTCAGAATGTTCCAGGAAAGCCTCTCTTGTTGGACCTGCACTTCACAGTGCAGAATTTTCAGGATAGCATGCCCTTTCTCCTAGATGGGAACTGAGAGTCAAAGTCTTTATCTAAGGACTGTGCTTCAGGTGGGAGGAGCAAAAGGCCTGGGGTTAGGAAGGTCAAGGGAGCCCTGCATCAGGGGAAAAACTTATCAGGGGAGCACCCCTTTCACCTCAGAAAAACAGGAGAGGAGAGTGAGAGCCTAGTTCTGAGGACTGTGCTTCAGGTAGGAGGAGCAGAGAGGACCCGGGCTAAGTTAGGTGAAGATGAGGCCCTGAGGGCACAGTGAGGAAGCCCCAAGCCAGGGAGAGGGTCCCCAAACAACCCAGATCTGTCTCTTACAGCCCAGCAACCCCAGCAGAGGGGATTCAGGCCATTAACCCCTTTTTGCCTCAGGGCACCTTGAGAGCAGAGAGAGAGCCTTGTTTTGAAACCTGTGCTGCAGGTCTAGGTAGTAGAGAGGACTGGGCTTAGGGGAGGTGGGGCACGGTTTAAGCCACAGAGCACATAGAGTTTCTGCAACTAATCCAGATTCACTTCTGTTTACACACACAAAGTAGATATGACCAGCACCACACAGGGGAAGATAGGATAGGATGAGCCCCTCAGCCGTGTCTGTCCCAGGTGACCTGGGTGTCAGAGCCTTGTTCTGAGGTCAGGATTTCAGGTGAGTTTAGAAGATAAGACTCGAGATTGGTTGGGTTAAGTTGAGGGGCTGAGTTGAGAGAGGAAGCCCCATCCCAGGTTGAGATTCTGAAAATAATCCATATGTGCCTCTGTTGACAGCCCTGCACTGTACAGTGGAGAATTCTCAGGTGAGCTTTTGTCCCAGGGTACCCCTGGAATTCAGAGCCTGCTTTTGAGGCCCTTGCTTAAGGTGGGAGCAGCAGAGAGCACTTGGGCTCAGCTAGGTTAAATTGAGGGGCTGTGGGGTAAGTGCAGAAGCCTGGAGCCAGGATGTGCATCCCCAAATGATACACACCTGCCTGTGTTGTCAGCCTTGTACCTGGGACACACTTGCCAGGGCTCACCACTTCCACTCCCCATGCCCATGATGACCTTGCTGCCTTAGAAATCCCCAAGTGTCAGACACATTGTTCAAAGGGGAGCACAGTGTGTTTGACATAGGACACGGGGTTCTGGCTGTGGGAGAGACCAAGTTAAGGTCAGAGGAAGGACAGAGGGCCCCAGAGAAAATTCCTTTCAGAACTTCCTGTCAGCCCTGTGAAGGCCTGTGGGAGACAATGACTGATGTCTGCCTCTGACATCACAGAGAGAGGGGCCTCATTCTGATGCCCGTCCTTCATGTGAAGGGAGCAGAGAGAACCTGTTCCCACTGCAGGTGAGGCCCTGAAGGGGGTGAGGAAACCCCAGCCCAGCGACACTGTCTCTGAACAATCCAGATCCGTCTCTGCTGTCGGTGCAGGCTTGTAAGAATGAGTCCTCTCCGTTCTTTGGCCTTGATGTGACAAGGCACAGTCAATTATCAGGGGTGAGGATCAGACTGGCAGGAACCAGGATCAGGACCCAGAGGGAAGAGCTAGGGGACCTACCCCACTATAAAAGATCATGGAGGTCTTCTCTGCCCCAGTTATCAGGCGTGGCATGCCCCAGGCATGGTGCCTGGGCATGTGATCATCCAACTTCTAGGGGTGAGGCTCTGAGAATGGCAACACTCCTGGTTTTGGATGAGAGTGACTTGCACTCCAGAACATGGAGGACCCCAGAAAAGACTGCCCCTGCTCTGACTCTAGGGAAGCCCCATGCAGTGTTATTAGGCAGGGAATTCCTGACTTGTACAACAGTGTCTGAGAGACCCTAGGGTCTTAAACAAGAAGCAAGGCCACAGGGAAAAGGAGGACGCTGGCCCTGAGCCAGTCAAGATGAGAAGTAAGACAGGACTGCCCGGCCCAGGACACATGACAGATGGAACCTAGCCTGCCTAATCTTTCAAACTGAGTGCTGTCCTGCGTTCCCACCTATAATCGGAGGGAGGTAAACTCAGGTTAGGGAGGGGTGTGGCTGCTTCTAGGACTCAAAGGGATGACATACAGTGAATGTGAGGGGACATTGCACCCTATATCAGAGGGTGACCTCCACCCAGATATCAGCCCCTGGGGTGTAGTGCACCTTTGCCCATGCATGTTGGTGTCAGGCAGGTGTGGGCCTTAGTCTGAGGAGTGTGGCCTCAGGTCACCAGATCCAAGACATGAGAATTTGGCCCCGATGGCAGGCTGGGTGGCCAAACGCAAGACCATGGAGAACACTCACCCTGGGCCATACTTCCATCTCTGCTGTCCTAGGGAGATGGTGGACTTGATTTGCTAGATGCATCCACAGGTCAGCAGCAGGGCAATAGGAAGACCTGGGCCTGCACCAGACAAGGCCTCTGGATTGCCCTCCTCTGTCAGTCTGGGGAAACTCTTACAGAGGTGTCCGGGTGTGCTGCATTGTTGTCTCCCTTGTCTCAGGGAGATGGCCCTTGCTGTGAGGATCTTCCCCGCGTCACAGGAGGAGACACATTCTGTCGGCAAAGGGAGCAGGCCAGGATCTGAGGGAATCAAGGAGAGGAACCCGGGTGAGGAGTGTAGGTTGTTTATACTGCTACATGTTTGTAATACATAATGATTACATTCATCGTGGAAAATTGCTACATGTACATGACACATGTTCATTCTTTTTAATGCTTTTCCCCTGTCCTCCATCCACCCTCCTGCATCTCTGGAAAAAATACACGTGTGTATGTACGCATTATCCATGGTTTGAGTACATAACAATCAAATTCCTTATAGGCAATTGGTGCATGTGCAAGCTTCAGAATTTCCCTGTCTTTATTTTATCTTATGCCACTCCATTTCCCCACTCTTTATTCTCTTGGCTCCTTTCCTGAAGATCTATCTCAGTATTTACTATTGTCTATATTTTCTTTTGCTCTGTATTTATGTTATGGGTTTCTCATATAAGAGAAACCATGGAATATATATATATATATTTGGTACCAGGAATTGAACTCAGGACCTTGCGCCTGCCTGGCAGGTGCTTGTGCTGCTGAGCTATATCCCAGGCCCAACCATGCAATACTTAAGCATGTGTGTCTGATTTAGTTCACCTAATATTGTGGTCTTGAAGTGCATACATTTTCCTACAAATGACTCACGTTTTTCCTTTGTATAAGAGAGTAATACTCCATTGTGAGGAAATACCACGTTTTCTCTATCTAGGCATCTGTTGATGGACATATAAGCTCCTTCCAAGATTTAACTACTGTCAATTTTGCTGCTATAAATATGGGTATGTATGTATCACTGTATTATGATGTCTTTAAGCGTCTTGGAAAGAAACCTCGAAGGGAAATATCTCAGTTCAACGTAATTTCCGCTGTTAGTTTTGAAAATAATCTCCATATGTATTTCCATACTGGTTGTACCAGTTTGCACTCCCACCAACCATAAAGAAGTGCCCACTCCTGCACAGGCTCACCAGCACTTGCTGTGATTTGAATTCTTGAGGATAGCCAATCTTTCTGGAGTGAGATGAAATCTCAGTGTTGATTTAATAGGGATTTATTGAATGGTCAGTAGTGTTGAATATTTTTTCATGAATTTATAGGCCAGTTTTGAGAAGTGTCATTCATTTCAGAACCCAAATTCTTGATTGGGTCTTTTAATTTTGGGAACTAATTTTTGGATTTTCATCTATTCTAGATATTCATCCCTTGTCTGAGGAGTAGCCAGGAGATGTTTTTTCCCATTCTGTAGATTATCTCTTCACTATGTTGTGTGTTTCCTTTGCTGTGCGAAAGCTTTTCAGTTTGATATGATCCCATTTGTCGATTCTTGGTATTATTTCTTGTGCACCTGGGGTTCAGTTCATGAAGAACTTGGCTATGCCTGTGTGTACCACTTTTACCTCTTTTGTCTTCCAGCTGATTGTTTCTGTTTTAATATTTAGATCATTGGTGTATTTTTGTTTTAGTTCAGTGCATGGTGAGCAGTATGGGTCTAGGTTCAGTCTTTGGCATGAGCAGGGCTGGTTTTCTGAGTGCCATTGATAGAGATTGTCTCTACTCTAGCAAAGTATTAGGACCCTTGTCAATGATAAGACGTTTGAGGTTGCTTGGTGCTGTTTCTGTACTATTCTGTTCCATTCATCCAGGAGTCTGTTTTTTGCCAGTACCACGCTGTTTTTTTTTTGTTTGTTTTGTTTTTTTACTGTAGTTTTTAACTTGAGGTGAAGGATTGTGATGCTTCCTGCCTTGCACTTGTTGCCTAGTGTTGCTTTTATTATTCTAAGTCTCTTCTGGTGCCATTTAAATTTTAGGATTATTTTCTATAATTCTGTGAGGAATCCTATTGTCATTTCGATTGGGATTGTGTTACATTTGTACAATAGTTTTAAAATTATGACCATTTTTACTATACCCTTTCTACCTATCTGGGAACAAGATATTTTTCCATTTTCTGATATCCCAGTCAATCTCCTTTTTCAGAGTAGCATAGATTTCATTGCAGAGGTCTTTCACTTCCTTGCTTAGGTTGGTTCCTAAATATTTCATTTCTCTTTGTGCCAGTGTGAAAGTTATTGTTTCCTTCCTTTTTTGTTGAGTTTTTTAATGGTGTACAGGTATGCTATTGACTTTTGTGTGTTGACTTTGTAAGCTTCTCTGCTAGTAATTTCTAAAATTAATTCTAGGAGTGTTTTGTTGGAGTCTTTGAGGTCTTCTCTGTGAAGGATCATGTTCTCTCCAAAAAATGATAATGTAGATTTTTCTTTCATATACATAGGTCTTTAATGTCTTTCTCTTAGTTACTTTTTCTGACTAATGTGTTCTGAATTATTTTGAACAGGAGTAGTGGGAGTGGACATCCATGTGTTATTCCAGATTGTTGAGGGAAAGTTTTCCATTTCTCCCCATTTAATATGAATTTGGTCATTGGTTTATCACAGATGGCTTTTATGAGATTGAGATAAGGTTCTTCTATACCTATTTTCTTCAGAATTCTCATCATGGATGGATATTGGATTTTGTCAAATATAAGTTCTGCATCTATTGAGATGATCATGTATTTTGTGTCCTGGATTCTCTTTATGGTTTGCATTAAATATTTATTTGTGCATGTTGAACTATCCTTGCACCTGTGGAATGAATCCTACTTTGTCATGATATACTATCATTTTGATGATTTGTTGCATTCTGTTTGCCAGTGTCTTACTAAGGATTATACATCTATGTTCATGAAGGTGATTAAATCTAGTTCTCTTTTTTGCTTGGATAGTTTTCTGTCTTTAGGATCAGGGTAATACTTGATTTCAAGAATGACTTTAGGAATCCAGCTTCCCATTCAATTTTGTTAAGGATTTTGAGGAGTATTGGCTTTAGATCTTCTCTAAATTTCTTGTAGAATTCAAGTCTGACTCCTTCAGGACATGAGAATTTTTTTTTGTAGTTTTAAAATATGTAAATTCTTCACTCTTCTTGACTGATATAGAATTTTTTGGAATTTTTATATCTTCTTGTTTCATCTTTGGGAGTTCAAGTGTATCTATATATATATATATATATTTCTTCTGAATTTCTTCTGTATACATTTTATTAGGTTCTTACATTATTTATTGATGATCTTCAGGATTTCAGCTGAGTCCATTGTGATTTCAACTTTTCCAATTCTTTTTTTTTTTTGTGGGTACTGGGGGTTGACCTCAGGACCTCGTGTGCCAGCAGGTGCCCACGCCACTGAGCGTTATCACCGGCCCTTTTTTCGTATGTGGGTTCCGGGAGTCGAACTTGGGCCCTCACGCTTGCCAGGCAGGCGCTTACGCCGCTGAGCCATCTCACTGGCCCAACTTTTCCTATTCTAAGTGCTTAGACTTGGGGATTTTGGGCAAGAATGGCTAGGAGTTGGTAAACTTTGTTAATTCTTTCAAAGAAGCAACTCTTTAATTTATTCCGTCTTTGTAGTTTTTAGTCTCAGCAAGGACCCAACAAATGAATGCCTAGATTTTCAAAGCCAGAGCAACTCAGGGCGGGCCTGGCCTCTGACAACCAGGGCAGGGCCTGTGCCCTTCAGAGCTGAGCTCAAAACCCTCAGAGTCTGTATTTCTAGTATACTACCTGTCCATAGGTGATTCATGAGAATGTCTGTCACCCAGTCACTGTGGGAGTGTAACACTGCACACCCTGAAGTGAAGCTGTCTGTGGCTCTTCTGAGGCCCAGGTTCAAATAATAAACACATTCCTAGGATGGAACCTAAGCCCATGCACTCTAAAAGGATATGGCAGGCACCTGCATTAGAGTCAGTCCCCTGCTGTTTTCTGTGAAAGGACTCTAGGAACAGAACTTCACACTTTCCATGAGATCACAGCAACTGCCAGTGTGCTGAAACATCATTGCCCTTTCTCCCTTGGACTATTTGGAGTCCCCAGGTTTCACACTGGTTCTACAAATACAATCCCTTTCCCAAGAGCCAGGAACCAGGCAAAAACTCCAGTCTGATTTTTTCCCTTATCAGTGATATAGCAGTCTCTATAATTTCTTGGTAGCATTTTTTATTGTACATTTTTGCAGTACAGAATGATAATCCTGGAGGAATTATTTATGTGCATAATGCATCTTATTTTTCTTGTCCTGGCTACCTCACCATTTCCAAATGCTGTATTTCCTTTTTTCCCCTTAATTATTTTTTTTCTTGTAAATCCTTTTTCCCTTCCTTCCCTACCCACTTCTAACCTCTGTTTTTTCCATTCTTATTTGATCAAATTATTCCTAATTCCATATATTTATTTCAATATTGCTCCATATTTATAGTTTGGCTTTCCCACACAAGAGAAACAATGCTGTATTTGAACTGGTGTATCTGATTTATTTCACTTCAGACTGTGGTCTCTAGGTGCATCCATTTACCTAAATATGTCTCCAGTTTATCCTTCTTTATGGCAGAGTAGTACTTCACTATATATACACACCACATTTACTTTATCCATTCATTTGTTGATGGGCATGCGGGCTGCTTATAGCAGCACAGTTTATAGGAGCTAAATATTGGAAACAGTCTCTGTAGTTTTGTATTTTTGTGTTAGTTCCTTCCAGATTCCTGGGGATCTACTTTTTCATCTGCTTTTTTCCCCCCCTCAGTTGGGATTTTCCAGACTGTCAATTCCAAAACTTGGAGAGGCTGAATTGATATTGTTCACCACTCTACCATTCTCCAGTACTGCAGGGTTCAAGGTAGTACACACCCATAAACAAAGGGACCCCACATAGCCTGGCTTCCCCTGTTACCAACCTGACAGTTCTGGTGTGCATGGCTGTGTATAAACTCTTCATATTTGTCCTAAGTGTTTGGAGGTGGGAGAACTCAAGTAGGTGAGGACCTTGGTCCAAATGCAGGCCATAAGTCATTAGAGGGAGCTACACATGGTTAGTAAATTGAGGATCTCAGGAGCTGAGAGACCCAAGGTACTGAACTTTCCTGAGGACCCAGAGAGCCTGAAGTCCAGAGTTAGCAGTCTCAGAGAGTCTTCATGTTCAACAGGTCAGCCTTGGCAAGCTCTAACTAACTTGATTACTTTCACCATGGCCCAGGAAGGGAATCTTCAGCGGATGAGGTCTTGTTCTCAAAAGGAGCACTCAGTTCATCTCAGGTGGGGTGGCAACGATGGAGGGCAGGTGCCAACGTGAGGATGATGGAGAAATTACAGAAGCACATATGGGATATCTTACTAATGTTCTCATTGCTAAGACACAGTACCTGACATCTGCAGTTTAGTGGAAGAAAAGTTGATTTAGGCTTACAATTTATAGAGTTTCCAGTCCATATTCAGTCAACTCCAAGGCAGAACAGCAGAGAGAAGGTCTTGCTGGGAGGAATCCTGCCCACCACAAGTCCTCCAGGAAGCAGGCGGTGAAGGGTGGAGCCAGGAAGGAAGATATAACCTCACTGTCACACCCAGTTACCCTCCTCTTCCTAAAAGGCCCCACCTGCCAACAGCATGTCAGCTGTAAGCCCCCTCAATGCAATCACTTTCCAGTGGTCCTGCCTGTGATCATGTGGGACTTCTGGGGAAATCCAGACTAAAACCGTAACAGGGTCTTGAATCACAGGAGACATGGGCACAGGTTCTGATGTCCGCACTGAATTCCTCATGAAGGGGTGACATCATGGGTGCCTGCTGACTTCCTTTGAGAATCCTGAAGATCTCAAGGAGTTAAGGGACTAGATCTGAGTTGGCAGCTTCAGACTGGCACAGGGAACTCTGTCCAGTCAGGAGATACACAAGTGTCACAAGAGTCAAGATGAGGACCATAAGGGAGGATTTAGGTTACTCCTGACCTGAACACAGACAGGTGGATGGTCCTCTGACTTTGAACCTGTGCTTGCTGTAATCCAGTGAAGCCTGGCCATGGCTGCCAGGCTGATGTTGCTCTCTCAGTTCTGGGTCATTGGTCTTAGTTAGGTGAAGGCCTTGGTACAAGGGGACTGGAACCAGGACAACAGAAGTAGAATTCCAGCATCTATCGAGGCGCTAGGTGAGGCAGAGGGAACCCATTCACCTGAATACAAAGCATCCTGCCCTCAACCTGTCCCTTTTGTCACCTGTAATCAGACTGAGGGAACATAGGTAGATTTCCCTTCCCCCACATTTTCTTTGAGTGTCTCTTACAGCTATATTGTTGTGTTTTAAAGAAGGTAGCACCAAGCCATTGCAGAGACGGTCCTAGACATAAACATTTATCAAGATAAAGATGGAACAGGTTCCCTTTTCTAAGTTACATAGACCCCACTTATTTTGTGACCTCAAGCTTTTGCCCCCAGACAGATGTGGCAATAGATGGTGTCCCTGCAGTGCCTTTATTCACTATCAGGGAGGGAGACTCATTTTCCCAGAGAGTTTGGCTCAACCCAGCACATACTGCGGTCCAGGCCCTGCTGAAGGACATTTGAGGGAACTGAGTGAGCAGGGAGGCCACCATTCACCCAGAACAGTAGTGCCCTCACAAGTCCAGCCCACCCCTACTTTGAGGAATGGGGTTGCAAGACTATGCTTGCATTTTGCAGGCAGTGTTCCTCCATGCCTCTCACAGGAGCTCCCAGATCCAGGGGTGGGGTCTAGTTGTGGAGCAGTGTCCCCAGCTCACACAGCAGAGGACACACAGATGGTGCCAGGAGTGAAGGTGACATGCATGCCCTCATGTGGACCTAGGGTCATCCGTATCCCAGGACAGGAAACTTCATAGTCCCCAGGCTTCATAGGCCATACAGTCTTCCCTAGAGCCTTGTCCTGTGAGTTCAACTGCAGCCTGCGTAGCAGCCTCATTTCATATCCCAGGATCACGGGGACAGGATCTTGTGAAACCTAGAGCATTCCCCAAAGAAGACCTATAATGGGCCTTTGTGGAGGCAGGGAATTGTGTGATTCTCAGCTGAAAACACTTACAGTCTCCCTCTCTCCTTCAGGCATCTGAGTCCTCAAAAACAAAGTCTTGCTCTCCGCACAGAACATCAGGATGACTCACTGTCAGGGCAGCCAAGACAGAAAACTTGGGGGAGGCTGTCATGGCCAGAGTAGTGCATGGGTCCTCATGTCTGTGCAAGGTGTCAAAGAAGAGGAAGCAGCAGCCACTCCTTCCTCTGCATCCTCTTCCTCCTATCCTTTAATTGGGCGCAAACCAAGAGAAGATCCTGGGCCTGGGACACCAAGTTGTCCTCAAAATCCCCAGGGCCTCTACTCTCCCCTCACTGCCATGTCTTCCAGGGAAAATAGTCAATGCTGTGAGGGCTCCAGCAGGCAAGAAGAGGAGGGTCCAAGTCTCTCCCAGGACAAGGACGCCTCTCAGATCATGCAGGATGAGTTTGTAAATGACAAGTAAGATAAAATTGTGCGATTTCTGCTCCACAAATATCAAAAGAAGGAGCAGATCTCCATGGAAGAAATGGCGCACCTTGTGAGCCATGATTGCAGTGAGCACTTTCCTATGATCTTTAGGAAACTCTGTGACTGCATGCCTCTGGTCTTTGGCATTATTATGATGGAAGTGGATCCCCCTGCCCACACCTATGAGCTTGTCCCTATCTTGGTTCTCACTTATAGTGGGACACTGGATGATGATGACCAGACTATTCCTAAAGCTGACCTCCTGATACTCATCCTGAGTATGATCTTCCTAAAGGGCAACCGAGTCAGTGAGGAGCACCTAAGGGAAATTCTGAGAAATAGGAAGATATTAGCTGAGAGGGAGCACGTTGGTATTGGGGAGCCCTGGAAATTCATCACAGAGGATTTGGTACAAGAAGAGTACCTGGTGTACCAGGAGGTTTCTAACAGTGATCCTGCTCTCTACGAGTTCCTGTGGGGTCCAAGAGCCTATGCTGAAACTACCGAAATGAAAGTACTAGAGCATGTGTTCAGGCTTGATTGGATCGTTTCCAGGTCTTTCCCACATCTATATGAGCAGGCTTTGAGAGAGGAAAAAGGGATGTTCAGGGCCTCTGCGGGAGAAGATGCGTGACAGTGACAGGAAGTGTTGCACAAGCACGTCACAGGCTTAGTTCCCACCCCCTGTGAAATGAGGCCCATTCTCAGTCTGTGTTTCGGGAGAGCAGGCAGCCTTCTAAGTAGTTAAGGGACGGGGTGGGGGTAAAATACCATGCATAGCATCCTGATGTCTCTTCTCTTTGTGTTACTTGGAGATCGAAATGTGTTTCTTTATGACTTCTTGAAATGTTGTTCCCTTTTAGAGGGACTAAAGTAACTTTTTTTCCTGATATTGTTGTTTAATTTTGAAATCTGACATGAATGTGATTTTGTTGGACATTATTGAGAAATGGATTTTCCTTTTGCATTCCAAAATGCAAGGGAAAATGCATTCCAAAATGCAAGGGAGTTCTTTCTGTTTTGCCAAAGAAACAGGGAAATATTTTATTTTTTTTATGGTAAAATAATAGTGGCATAGGAATTTTCTTGGTAATATACAAGAAGTTTACACGAATTTAAATGGAACCTAGAAATAGATTTACTGATAAAATCAATTCTTGGATTTTTATTTCTTTTTCTTTATTGTCCTATACAAATAAAAAATAGTTGTACCTGAATTTGCTTGTTTTTTTCAATTATATTCAGGAAATTACTGTTAATAAACAAGCCAATCTGCTCATGGACACAGTGACCCCCAATCTATTTTTTTAATAATAGATAAATGTATTGGAGAAAAAAATGGGGATTAGGAATATTTTCCCAGACACAGGAGGGTTCCCAAGTGGGTTGGCAATGAGCCCACCTCTCAAAGGAAGTTTTATAGAGAAAAGTCATGTGGTGAGTACTACATGGGTCAAAATTATGATAAACCAATAAGATTGCAAGTATAGTCACTTAGGTAACATTGATCTAATGGTAGCAAGCGTACATGAGTGACATCATTAACTTTGGTCAATAATCTATAGTCCTAGTCTTCTCTTTAGTCTTAGCAGTCTTAATTTAGTCTTAGTCTTATCTTAGTGTTAGTGGTCTTAGTTTTAGTATGTGGGACAGGATGGCCCACCCCTAGTAAGATAATGGGAAATCTCAAAAGGGTTTTGCTAATAATCCCAAGCCTCTGTTCTTCCCTTAGGGAAGTATGTAAAACTAGCCACTGTGAATTAATCTTCCGATGCACCTCCAGCTACATTCCTGCTGCGTTCTCATCTCCTCGAGGGCTCAGCCCTGACTGCCTACAATATTTCTACCTAACGTATCTATCTACAATATTCCCTCCTCTGAAGAGGTTTCCTCAGCTGCAGTTAGGGAAGAACGGGTGTAGTTTCCATCTAGCTGCTTCGAGCTGAGAAGTGTCAGTGTAGGGGAAACCACAGTCAGGGGCCTTCTCCAGAGAGCTAATCTAATGGGCCTCAGAAGTATTGTTGTAGTTTCGCAATTATGATCTCTTTACAAGGTCGAAGGTCCAAGACATTAAAGCATGTATACTCAAACCATAGGCACTGGAAAGGAAAGGCAGGTTGGGGATAGAGCCACATTCTGCTCCCTGCTCTTAAGGGACTGGAATAGCAATTGTACCCAGTTAGCTCTTAGACCCCTCTACTGATGGAGGTCCTTCTAGTCTAGGTGTAAGAACATGGAGAGAAGGAATTTATAGATTCTCGTTGAGCTTTTATAGATTCCACTGTAGTTTTTCTATCTTAATGACGCATAGTTGCCAGCCATTGGGGTATCTGCAAACTGCCAGAAGGGGTCAGTGATTAGAGCCTCTTTTCATATCTAGCTCTTATTATTATGATATAGTTTTATTTTATTTTATTTTAAAGAGAAGAAAAAACAAAACAAATCAAAAAAAGAACAAATTTTCAAAACAACATAATATGAGGGTAACAATGGTTAATGCATTACGTATTATTATCTTTAAGTTACTTATTCAGGATACCAGACATTAGCATTCAATTGTCCAAACATTATTGGCTCAAACCTTACTCTTCAATGAACTAAGTAAAATTGGTAGTGTATCTATCTTAACCATCTTGTATACCAATACAATTTTTTTCCCTTTCCCTTCTTTCTTTTCCCTATTCCAGTCTATCTTTCTTATTGACCAGTTTCTTTTTGATTCACCATGTCTATTGTACATTTTGGATGTTATTTACTCTTTCAGTTTCTCATACTAGAGAGAGAATATGATGCTTACACATGTGCATCCGGTTTATTTCACTTATGAGTATTTTCTCGAGTTGCATCCATTTACCTATAAAAGTCTCCAGTTTACCTTTCTTTATGGCTGAATGGTACTCCATTGTATAAAAATACCACATCTTTCTTATCCATTCCTCAGTTGATGGGCATTTGGGTTGTTTCCAAGATCTGGCTATTACAAATTGTGCTGCTATAAACATGGGTGCACATATATCACTGTGGTATGATGTTTTTTAATTCTTCTGGGAAGATGCCCAGAAGGGGAATAGCTGGGTCAAATGGGACCTCCAACCCTAGTTTTTTGAAGAACCTCCACACTGACTTCCACAGTGGCTGTACCAGTCGACACTCCCACCAACAGTGAAGAAGGGTTCCTTTTTCCCCGCAGACACTCAAGCATTTGTTATTAGTTGATTTCTTTATAGTAGCCATTCTTTCTGGGGTGAGATGGTATCTCAGTGTTGTTTTAATTTGCATCTCTCGAATGACTAGTGATGTTGCACATTTTTTTGTATATTTATTTGCCATTAGTATTTCTTCATCTGAGAAATGTGTATTCATCTCAGATGCCCATTTTTGGAGTGGGTCTTTAAATTTGGGAGGTCTGATTTTTTTGAGTTCTTTATATGTTCTCGATAGTAATCCTTTGTCTGAGGAACAGCTGGCAAACATTTTTTCCCACGTTGTGGGTTGTCTTTTCACTCTGTTGGTGGTTTCTCTTGCTGTGCAAAAGCTTTTTAATAAGATGAGATCCCAGTTATTGATTCTTTGGGATAGTTCCCATGCGGTTGAGTTTTTATTCATAAAGTCTTTGCGTACACCAATGTCTCCAAGGGTTTTACCTATCCTACCTTCCAGCAGATTTAATGTTTCTGTTTTAATATTTGGATCTCTGATCCATTTTGAATTTAGTTTAGTGCATGGTGAAAGATATGGGTCTAGTTTTAATCTTCGGCATGTGTAGAGCCAGTTTTTCCAGCACCATTTATTAAAGAGGCTATCTTTCTTCCAGCGAATGTGTTTGGCACCTTTGTCAAAGATAAGGTGGCTTAGTATGTCTGGGGTTGTTTCAGCATCTTCTAATCTGTTCCATTGATCTTCAGGTCTGTTTTTTTGCCAGTACCACACTGTTTTTATCACAGTAGCTTTATAGTATAATTTCAAGTCGGGGATTGTGATGCCCCCTGCCTTGCCTTTGTTGCCCAGAATTGCCTTTGCTATTCTAGGTCTCTTCTGATTCCAGATGAATTTTAGGATTGTTTTCTCTAATTCTGTGAGATATGCTGTTGGAATTTTGATTGGAATTGCATTAAATCTGTATAACAGTTTTGGAAGTATGGCCATTTTCACTATATTGGTTCTTCCTATCCAGGAGCAAGGGATATCTTTCCATTTTCTGATATCCTCTTCAATCTCCTTTTTCAGAGTACTGTAGTTTTCAGTGTATAGGTCTTTTACATCCTTTGTGAGGTTGATTCCTAGGTATTTCATTTTTTTGGATGTTATTGTGAAAGGTATTGTTTCCCTAATTTCTCTTTCAGGAAGTTTGTTATTTGTGTACAGGAAGGCTATTGACTTTTGAGTATTGACTTTGTATCCAGCTACACTACTGAATTTGCTTATTAAATCTAGCAGTTTTTTAGTGGAGTTTTTGGGGTCTTCTGTGTAGAGTATCATGTCATCTGCAAATAATGATAATTTAACTTCTTCCTTTCCAATCATTATTCCCTTTATTTCTTTCTCTTGTCTAATTGCTCTGGCTAAAGTTTCCAGAACTATGTTGAATAAGAGTGGGGACAGTGGACATCCTTGTCTTGTTCCTGATTTTAGAGGGAAGGCTTTCAGTTTGTGGCCATTTAGTATAATATTGGCTGTTGGTTTGTCATAGATAGCTTTTACCAGGTTGAGATAAAGACTCTCTATTCCAATTTTCTGTAGGGTTTTTATCATGAAAAGGTGCTGGACTTTGTCAAAAGCTTTTTCTGCATCTATTGAGATGATCATGTGATTTTTGACTTTGGTTCTGTTAATATGGTGTATTACATTTATTGATTTACGTGTGTTGAACCATCCCTGCATCCCTGGGATGAATCCAACTTGGTCATGGTATATAATCTTCTTCTTTTTTTTTTTTTTTTGTGGTCGACCTCAGGACCTCACGTGCCAGCAGGTGCCCGTGCCGCTGAGCAATATCACCGGCCCCTTTTTCGTATGTGGGATCCAGGAGTCGAACTCGGGCCCTCGCGCTTGCCGGGCAGGCACTTAAGCCGCTGAGCCATCTCACCGGCCCCGATCTTCTTGATGATATGTTGGATTCTTTTTGCCAGTATCTTATTAAGGATTTTTGCATCTATGTTCATTAGGGAGATTGGACTGTAGTTCTCTTTCTTAGTTGGGTCCTTCTCTGGTTTTGGTATCAGGGTAATGCTTGCTTCCAGGAATGAATTTGGGAGTATTGTTTCCCTTTCAATTTCCTTAAAAAGTTTGAGAAGTAGTGGCATTAGGTCTTCTCTAAATTTCTTGTAGAATTCGGCAGTGAATCCATCAGGGCCTGGGCTTTTCTTTGTTGGGAGGTTTTTAATTACATCTTCAATTTCATTGGTTGATATTGGTTTATTTAGGATTTTTAAATCTTCTTGATTCAGCTTTGGTAATTCATACGAATCTAGGAATCTGTCCATTTCTTCTGCATTTTCCATCTTAGTAGAATATAGATTTTTAAAATAGGTATAGATGAGGTTCTGGATTTCTGCAGGGTCCGTCCTGATATCACCCTTTTCATTTTCAATTGCGTGGATTTGAGTCTTTTCTTTTTTTAATAAGGTTGGATAAGGGTTTGTCAATCTTATTTATTCTTTCAAAGAACCAACTTTTTGCTTCATTGATTCTTTGTATTGTTTTTTTAGTCTCCAACACATTAATTTCTGCTCTGATCTTTATAATTTCCTCCCTTGTACGGGCTTTTGACTTAACCTGCTCTTCTTTTTCTAGAAGTTCGAGGTTCGCCATTAAGTTGTTTATTTCCACTTGCTCTATTTTCCTAATATAAGTATTTAATGCTATAAATTTCCCTCTTAGGACTGCTTTCATTGTATCCCATAAGTTCCGGTATGTTGTACTGTCATTATCATTCAGTTGTAGAAATTGTCTAATTTCTTCTTTAATTTCATCTGTGACCCATTGGTTGTTCAGGAGGGTGCTGTTTAATTTCCATGTTTTTAGGGAGTTTTTGTGATTTCTTTTGCCATTGATTTCCAATTTCATTGCACTATGGTCTGATAATATGCATGGGATAATTTCAATTCCTTTGCATTTACTTAAGCAGGTTTTATGAGCTAGTATGTGGTCTATTTTGGAGAACGTCCAATGCACAGCTGAGAAGAATGTGTATTCTGATGTTGTGGGGTGGAACACTCTGTAGACATCTACTAAGTCCATTTGTTCAAAAGTTTGGTTCAGTTCTATTATTTCATTATTGATTTTCTGTCTAGTTGATCTGTCTTTTTGTGACAGTGGAGTATTGAGATCTCCCTATATAATTGTATTAGTGCTTATTTGATTTTTCATGTCCTTTAGTACTTGTTTTATATAGCTGGGTGCATTGGTATTTGACGCATATGTATTTATGATCATTATCTCTTCCTCTTGTATTGTTCCCTTTATAAGGATGTAATGACCGTCTTTATCTCTCTGAATCATTCTTGGCTTGAAATTCACTTTGTCTGCAAAAAGAATAGCTACCCCTGCTTTTTTCTGGGTTCCTGTTGCATGGAGTATTGTTTTCCATCCTTTGACTTTCAGTCTATGAATTTCTTTCTGAATTAAATGTGTTTCTTGTATACAGCATATTGTTGGATCTTGCTTCTTGATCCATTTTGCCAGTCTGTGGCTTTTGATTGGTGAATTGAGACCGTTAACATTGATGGTTAAAATTGATATGTATTGACTTATACTTGTCATGATATATTCCTGTTGTTGGTTCCCACTCTTTGTTTGTTTTTCCCTTTTCCCACTATTTAATTATCTGCCCTGCCTGGTGGATCCCTTCTGTTGGGGTTCCTATCTCTTTCTAGAACGTCCTTCAGAACATATTGGAGTGCTGGTTTGGTGGTCATAAATTTTCTCAGATGTTCTTTGTCGTGGAAGTATTTTATTTCTCCATCAATATTGAAAGATAGTTTTGTGGGGTACATCAATCTTGGTTGAAAATTATTTTCTTTTACAGCTGGAAATACGTCATTCCAAGCTCTTCTTGACTTGAGGCTTTCTGCTGAAAAGTCAGCTGTGATTCTGATGGGTTTTCCTTTATAGGTGATTTGTCTCTTCTCCCTAACAGCTCTTAAGATTCTGCCCTTCTGTTGAATTTCTGGGATCTTGACTATGATATGTCTGGCTGAAGTTTTTTTACGGTCATGTCTAGTTGGTGTTCTAAAAGCTTCCTTTATATAGCGGTCTAATTCTTTTTCTCTTCCAGGGAAGTTCTCCGTGATAATGTCTTTGAACCAGGTTTTAATGTCAATGATGCTATCTCCTGCTTTTTCATTTATTCCAATTATTCTTAAGTTGTTTATCTTTGAGTCATCTAGCAGCTGCTGAATTGATTTTTCATGGTCCCTTGCTGTTTTTAAGAATTCTTTCTTTTCATGATCACTAATTGCAAGCCTGTCTTCTATATCTGAGATCCTGTCCTCACATTGGCTTAATCTGCTACAAATACTTTCAATGGAATTTTTGTTCTCTTGGATATCTGCTTGTATCTGCCTTATGGATTCCATTTCTTTCCTATGCTGAGCATTCATGGTTTCTATAGTTTTCTTAAGCTCATCTATTTTTTTTGTCTGTATCAGCTATAGTGTCCTTAAGCATGGTCTTCATTGTGGACATTATCTCTGCAGTTATCTGTGAAATTATTTATGTTTTAATTTTTTCCAGAGCCTCATTCAGTTGCTTTGTTGTTACCCCTTCAGATAGGCCAGGTGGGTGGCTTTCGGATTGTCCCACCTCGTTGCCCCCTACGTTTGCCTTTGGTGAATTGGATGTGTGGGGTTGCATCTTGTTTAAGTGTCGTCTCATTTTTTCTGTCTTTAATTTAATTCCTGGGGTGATGTTTGTAAATTACCTATGGTAGGTTAGTTTATTGCTAGTGTTCAAGATCTTTAGAAGATGACTGCTTCTCTGCAGTATCTTCCAAGTGGAGCTTGCTTTTGGGTTTTGAGCTTTCTGCCAGATCCTACCTCTTCAATTTGTTGGATGTGAGAAGTTGCTACCTGTTTGGCCCAGTCCTTGATTCTTTGGTATTGTGCCACTGTATTTTCTGTGTCCCTTAGTCAATATCAATCATGAAATATCAGGAAGGAAAGGTGTTTAGAACAATTATTTCACATTTGGCTATAATGGTAGCTGAAGCATCAAACACAGCCTAGAAAATGACAGACTGAGCTAACCAGTTATTTACCACTTTTAGCCATATAAAGTAGAGTTGCAGTTATATAACAAAATCCAAAACACACCAGAAAAATTATATGCAGTATACAAGTCCTTAGTATGTCAATTTTTTCCCTCAGGAGTTTAAATTTAAAATGAGTTAAGAGGAAATAGAATATTGGGAGAAGAGGAAGGAATTAGATGTAAGGTTAGAGGACCAAGAGGAAGCCCACTAACATTGGGACACTGGTGCAGAGGACTGGTGGGAAAAAGAGAAGGAAGGGACAAAAGGAAGAACAGATCACAACCACAATCACAAGGAGGTTAGAGGCGCTGTTTACACTCATATAAAAAACCAGAGAGAATAATGAAGGAAAGAGCAAATAGACAAACAGAAAGAAAAACATAGACAAAAACAACAAAGCAAACAGACAAAACAAAAATAAACCCCCCACACACAAAAAAATAAAAACCCTTCACCAGAACAAAAAACTAATGAGAGAGAAAAAAAATAAAAAATAAAATAAAAATAAAAATAAAAATAAAAAAATAAAAAGAATCAGTTCCAGGTGTTGACTCTGCTGTAGGCAGGCACCGTGTGATGACAAATTCTTGTTCCGTGCAGGTCCATCCCAGCGAGCCATGAGCGACCCTTTGGCGGGGCGGTGAGCAGAAGCGTGGACTTTCAGGCAGAGACCAGTTTCCTTCACCTGCCGCTGTCAGCGCACTGTTCCACCCTGCCTGGAGCGCGAGTTCCCAGTGCTGTTTTCGTGCTGCTCTGATTTTCGCCACGCCCCCCACAATGGCGCCCGGCCAGTCGCTCTCTGTCGCGGGACAGCTGTGGCTGAGAGACACTCACCGCCGGCCAGCGCAGTTCTCCACCGCTCCCCTGCCCCGCCGCCGTCTCGCGATCCTCCATGGGGGCTCCCTGGGCGCAAGCTGCCACCGTGTGTCCGCAGCTTTGAGCTTCTGTCGCGCAGCGATTCCTGGGATGGTAGAAGGTGCGCGCGCGGGGTCTGCTCCTTCTTGGTTGAAGAGTACCCTTCACTGGTGCCGGGGGTCCCAAGCTGCGCTTCAGAACTTTTCTGGGTCCCGGGGAGGCATCTCCTCCCCTCCTGCGCTCTCCCGGTCACTATATTCCCGTGGTCCAATGGCAACTTTTAGAGAGTTTCGCTGCGTGCTTCTTACTCATCCGCCATCTTTTTTCCGTCCCCCCTATGATATAGTTTTTATACATCATTGGGTTATACTTTTCTCCTGGGTGTCCTAGACCAAATTAAAATGAGACCTGTGTTAATCAAAATTAAACTCTTACTGCCAATCAAGGTCAGTTAAGTCTCCTCAGGCATTAGTTTGGAACCATGTATAGAGCCTCTCAGCTCATGTGTCAATGTGAGCCATCAAGATGGGTCATGGCCTTGCTTGACCATGTTGCTTTGTGTGAAAGCATGGGAGACTCTTCCCTCTTGGTGACCCTCCTTTGGCACACTGTACACTTATTAATTCTTGTCCTCTGGGGTCCAGCAATCTCCCTGCTCAGGAGGTTGAGTGACTCACCAAAGTTGTAGGATCTTGTAGAAAGGTTCCCTCGTATCCTGGGTCCTTGTTGACCTTGAGGGGCCAGGGCCAAAATATTTGCTGTCCTCTTAGCCCCGTTACCTTTTTAGTTCCAATCTCTAAACTTTAGTTGTTGAACACCCAGAAGAGAGGATCAGTGACATTAGTATTTCAGATGGAGCAGTGAGCTTAACTATTATAATCTCACCTGAATAACAAATACCTCAAAATATAAAGTATAGACAGAGGACTATTCCTTACCAACCATGGTTGTTTTAGTAGTTGAATCCCTGCAGAATGTTAACAGAGAACAGCTGTATAGTTTTACAGAGAACACTTGAGATCGAAAAACACACATAGTATTTCAGCATCATAATCATGATATTATCATTGAAACACATTTAAATGTCCATCTTAGAATAGGATAGCCTTTTTAGTCAAACATCTCCATCTGATCACAAGACATTAAAAGACACAAAGAAACTCTCACCTAATTTGTTATCCTTTACTAGGATGTCATCTAAGGAGACTGCACTGGCCTATAAGTGTACCTTAGAAGTTTACAATATCTAGGCTCTAATTTTAGTGTGTGACATGGTCCAGACTCTGGTGCCTGAGCATCCCTAAGTGTAATGATATACACATAAGCTTTGAAAAAAACTATAATCTGGCTGTTGATCTCATGCTGGTTTGACATATACCTCTTATCGTAAGTAGCTACAGCACAGAAGAAAGGCAGACATCTGAGAGTAGAAAACGTTATCACCATAAACAATCTTAGTTCTACATCTTAGAAGACTTGTACACCAGGAAGGCATGAATACATTTAGTACACCATGAGATTATCAATAATGAATGTCATAGCTATATGAAAACCTGTGCCTCTTAATTTAGTTTTGCACCAAGAGCACCTCTTAATAAGAAAACCTTATTGTTTTACATACAAAAAATTAACCTTTTGATGATAACCAATAGTAAATGAATTACAATAATATGCTTAGCAGCATTTACTTGGGTGTGTCTTCCATAAGGCTATGGAAATTATTGGGGGCCCATTAGTGGGAAAAGAGTACAAGAAAATATTTCCAGGCAGCTGCTTTTTTGTTCACCAAGGGGAGTCCTTTCCAGCAGTTTCCCTAAGCCTTAGCTTTCCCTGTTGAATTATCAGAACAAATTTTTGATGACCTATGAGATCCAGATAACAACAATTAACACATTATTTTTGCCAATGAAAGACTTTTGAGTTATTGTACACAGAGAACCTTATGTATTGTATTTGTAAAACAAGTCTTGACATCATTTTGATCAGTTGGTAACCTGGGTAGAAGCATGTCCATAACTCTAATGACATCTATAAATCAACTTAAATTATGGACAAAATTTTTTAAAAATCTAAAAAGACAAAAAGAAAAAATTGAGCTCAAACAAAAATGGCTGTAAGTATTGTAACTGGTCACAAATTGAACAAACAAACAGACAGGCACACATAGGGAAATTGTTAATAGACCAGAGTGCACTCAGATGTATTTGGTCAAGTTGAATTATAGTGCTTTTTTTTTTTTTTTGTACAAGGAATTGAACTCAGGGCCTTGCGCTTGCCAGGGAGGCGCTGTGCTCCTGACCTACATGACTGGCCCTATAGTACTTCTTTTACAGTTTTTAAGTTTGTAAGTATAAATAGACTAGTGAGAACACTCTGTAGGTCAATTAACAGAGATCTCTTGTAATAAGAATCAGAAGGAATAAAAACCTTTTACACCTATGAAAGCAAAGACAGTTTTTAAGATGGGCCCCAGGCTGGTGGTTTATCTGATTGGAATATCCTGCTACATAGACTTCTTATGTTGTTTTAATAGTCGTAGTTGTTGGATATTAGTAGCTGATAGCCAGAACTGCTGTTTTAATAGCATGTAACTGTTTCCTCTAAAGTGACAGACTGTTAAAGTAGTTTAATACCTGTTTCCATTTAAAACTATTATAAAACTCATAAGGTCCCCTAGATATGTTTTGTTCTATCAGTGAACTTATCTGGGCTATAAAAATCAGCCAGTCTGCCCTGTGCTTTAAAAACAAGTCAGCCTTCTTCATGAGAGGGAATTCTGCCTAAGGATTAAAAGGTACATATATTTGGACTAAAACTTTTACATTTATTCTTTGACAGTTTCACGATTAAATTTAGACCACTTTTTTGAAAATGGACCAGACAAAAGTGAAGGTCAGCGTCATTCTGGAAGGGTCCAAGGGAGGGGAAATTCACCATTCTGGTGACATGGTCCTGAAACTCAGCAGTCACAGGGGAGAGAATTGCCTTGGATTAAACACTGTTATAAACTGTGTTATTGCTCAGGGACAGGACAATGGAGAAGGGACAGAAGAGTGACTCCAAGTATGGCACAAAAATAAATCCTAAACATCTCAGTGTCAGAAAGACAACTAAGATCAGGAGCTTTCCCAGGTTGGATCTCTAATCCTTAGCAAAACATACCTTCAGAAACAAAAACAATGATTGACTACAACTGCATTACCAAATAGAAAATTAAAATGATAAGTGAACCTGAATGGGTGCTTTTCAACCTTTTGAAAGAGAGTGAGAGGGGAAATGAAAGTGTTCCAATTATATTGTTTAGGGCTTACATGCTGATGAATGACTCTAAATCCAAAGTTCTAAAATCCCACCCTGCAAGAGATCTACCACTTAGAGAAGGAGGGAATAGTCCAGAAGAAATCTTGTTCCTAGGACAACTAGGTCTCTGAGGCAGTTTTGAGTCTGTATCTGGAGAGACCCCTAAATTTTGCTGCACATGTAACCCTGGGAAGGCCCTGTGTCTGTGTTTGAGATCTGAGTAAAGGAGACTGAGCGGAATCAAATCTATCCCATTGTATGGTGGAGACCAGGAGTACCAGCAATGTCGGGAGACAGGGAGTGTCTTCAAGGACCTACAGAGCATGAAAATGTGCCCAAGGTGTGGAGTCTAGCAGAGAGCAGCCACGGGTGAGTGCTGAGCCACAGCAGTTTGTGGTTTATGGTAACTGCACTTCCTTTCTGCAGGAGCTGATTTAATGCAGCTGCAAGGTGGCCAGGGCCAGACCCTCAGATGAGGTGTCTTGGGCCTGACATGAAAGTCTGAGAGGATGGAAGACTGCACTGAGCAGTGCTTTCAGATGGTGGGTGAAGCTGAGAGGAATTCACACCTGGGACAGCTATGAGAAGATTGGTGCTACCCAGGGCACGGACCAGGGGAATAATTCCCAGCCTCTGCAAGGTTTTCCTGAGAGATAAGGGTGACTTTCAGGTGGAGTGAGGCCTTAACATCCCTGAACAGGTACTCTGCTGTGTGCTGAGAGTGTCCACGATCCAGAGTCTCACAATGCCCAGTTGACTGCTTTCCTCTGGACAACTTCTCCTTGTGAGTCGAGTTCTCCTCAGCGCTCCTACAAGATGGACATGAGGATGTGGCCAGTCACACTGGCCAGTTCTGCAAGTGGTCAGATGCCTACCTCACCCAGTGCTTCTCCCTCCAGAGATCCTTGTCACTGTTCACAGGTATGTTCCCTGTCTTACAACAGTACTGAATCTGGGATTGTTTTCAGTTATTTCTTTGTGAAGGATGTTTATGCGAGATGTGTCAGGAAGTGTAAATTTGCCTGAGGATTCATAGTCCTGCATCTGTGCTGAGCTGGCTTTGTCACTAGAATGGCCAGGGTTATAGGCTTCATTGTCACAGAGGCCTCCTGAGCCCCAAGGTAGACTTTTGGTGAAGGTGATAAGATTGAAAATAGTTGTTCCAGGGGAAGAGAAGCTGGCAGGTGGGAAATAGGTTTCTTCACCCAAATTCCAGGATCTGTGAGTTAGTTTGTCCCCGCAGGGATAGACTCCTCAACATCTAACCAAGGAATACATACAATTACAGAGAACGTATTGGGGGCAACGATTACTGAGTAGCATTTCTGCCTGATTTTCTCTTCAGTTTCCTTGTGATATGCAGCTTCCCTGGGAAACACAAAACAAATTTTGCAGAAAAAGTGTTGTAGAGCCAGAAGTTAAGGCCATACTAGAACCAGCTGTGTTTCAACATGTACTGAATATACAGGATGTCAGAAATTTCGCCATGTTTTTGAATGCATTTCTTACAATCCACAGGTCTATACAACCACAAACGTGTATCAAGTCCATTTTGTAGTTGGAGACATTGAGGCCAACTGGCTTTGGGAACTTTTTAGGATCCCTGTGTGGTAAATACAAGGCCATGATCTAGACTCTCATCGTGAGGCCACCTAGAGGCCACCCTGTTCCTATTCCTCCTGACCTGAACGCAGCTCTGTTCTGAATTTATTTCTCTACTCCGAAAAATAAAATAAAATCTTCCAGGGTATCTTAGTTACTTCTCTCTCATTGCTGAGACAAAATACCCAACACTGAAAGTTCAGGAAGGAAAGGTTTATTGAGCTCACAGTTTGTAGAGGTTTCAGTCCATAGTCAGCTGGCTCCAAGGCAGGGTGGCCTGGCACAGGGGCAACAGTTCGTGGTAGCAGAAGAGTGCAAAAGCAAGAAGAGCAAAGAGGGGAAACAAGCCTCTTTCCCTCCTTTATACTGTATGCAGGCTACACCCCCAGGGAGGGTGTAGCTCTCACATCACTAATCCCAGCAACAGATAATGAACCAAACACAAAGTCTAGATTCAGCCACCTCCACAAAGCCAGCCCCCTTGATGGAAACTCTAGACTCAGCCGCTTCCAATAAGCTGCACCTGTGACTGCATGAGGCTTGGGGGGGGGCATTCAGACACAAACTGTAACACAAGGTGAAGAAAGACCCTGAGTCCAAGGCACTGAAACCTCTTCTGAATTAAGAATGTAAAAACAAGCAGGCGACGGGTGCACCCTACTCCCAGGGGAATGGCCCAGAATCACCTGCACTTGCCCAAGTCATGTAGAAGGTCCTGCCTGTCACTTTGTTCACCCTGGAAACACTCCAGCAGCAACAGCCTTTTTGACATAAAAGTTAACTTTGGACTAGGATGTTTAGACCCCGAATTCTGTGTCTGAGAAACAAAATGTCACCCACATAGGTGAATAATTGTTTGACATGCAGCATAATCTACTCCTTTCTTGCCAGGTAAATTAGGATAGACTTTGGGACTTTCTTGGCACTTTTGTAAGAGTGTAGTGGAATAAGTGACTATAAAATGTGCACATAACACATGTATAGTACGTGATTTTATGAGGTGGACAAATCCCAAAGGTCCCTGAGAAGCTGCAGGTGAGGCACAGCCATGCACAACACAGTACAGGAAAGAAAAATATCAGCTGTGGCTGAATCCCTCCAAACCCTCAAATCCCTTGAGCTGGTGCTGAGTGCTTGTTCGCTGATTGTATACTAAAGTAAATTCAACTTCCTTCTCCAGTCTCTGTCTGTGAGCTCCCCACATGAATGTAAATATTTACAATACACCTAATGCACTTGTGATGATGTTCAGACAAAGCCAGTCAGGTGACCTGCAGGAACATCTCACATTTTAGGAAACTGGCCATGAATCCAAGGCAGAAGAAAATTGTCCGCCTACTTAGGAGGTTACTGAGAAGGGAAGTGCACTCCAGTGCCAGTGAGTGAGGAACAAGAGCCTCTCGTGGAAATGAGATTGATACTATATGCGCAGCATCTGTCCCATAGTAGGTGGCATGGATGAGGGTGGAGAATTTCCAGGCCTGTCTCACACGCTCAACAACTCCCAGAATGGAAGAGAATTTTAGCTTAACAAATCATAGGTGCTGCGTTTGGGTGAGCATCTACTGTGTAACCACTTACAGGGACAGTACAAGTCCCCACTCCCACAGCTTGTCCTGCCTGCTTTTTTAGCCATGCAGACATTGTAGACCCCTTGTCCTTAGGAAGGGGCACTAGATGGTCCTGGGAGACTGAAATACTAGCAGACGCATTCCTTCTCAGTTAGAGCCATTACTCCAGGAGATGCTGCAGGACAAAGGGATTAATCCTCATGCCCCGCCCACACAGCACACAGACCTCTCTGTGTACACACCTAGGAGTTTCAGCCATGCATGTTTGTTCCCTTTGACAAGAGCAAGCTGATCCTGCACCTTGAAGGTCCTGGGCAGGAGCCACCCCGCAGATGCTGACTGCAGGGTTTCCTTTATGACACACACACCCTCCAGGCTCCTGAACACACCTCTCAGTCCCATGACAATTGTGATGTCCTCCCCAGTGTGAATGGCAGGTGTTGCCAAAATCACCCAAATCCCTGTGCTGACTGGATGTTTCCTCCTCGTGTTGCTCTGCCCCATTGGCCCGCCCTCTCCTGGACCTGGCCTCACCTTGCCCAGTTTGGAGCTTTATGCTCTGTGTGTCCCTACTGCCACCCGCTCAGCCCAAGACAGGTCCCGGTGCTGATGGGAACATGAAAATATCTCCACCTGAATATGCATGGTGAGTGTAATATCCTAACTTCCTCCTGTGTGTCTCCAAAAGCCCCGAGGTTTTCCCCCATCAGGAAAGTACCATGATCATGTTTTTCTTTCCATGTGAGAACTGTTAGACTCAGGATTAAAAGCTGAGCTGAGAGCAGGCACTACACAGCCAGCCAGTGTGGGCATGAGCCTTGATTTGAATAGATGCTTCTAAGAAGTAGTTCAACCCGCTAATTTCATAGCATAAAAGTTCACATCCTTTCACGACTACTCTCAAGCAACCAAGTTGATGCTTTCCTAAAGCAGTTCCCATGAGAATGGAGAGTGCACAGACACTGTGTGCTCTATTGCTGTTAGCCCCTAAACTAGACTCGTCTGCTGCTGTTTTAGACCGCAAGACCAGTCTACTGCTGTTGTAGGGGCCTTTGGTCTCACCCAGCACCTGTGTGCTATTTCCAGTGGTACAGGCCACTTAAGTTGCTTAGGTTAATTTTCTCACAGATTACCAAATCAAAGCAGGCCATATATTCTGAGAAAAGGGAAAATGTATTTAATCTGAAGCTAGCTCTGGGGAGGTGGAAGGGCGCTCTTGTCTCAAATCGTCATGTCACCTTGGGCATGTGGGAAAGGGATTTTTATACTTCAGAACCGAGGGGAGGGGAAGCACAGATACCTCTAATGGCCATCTCACTTTGCAGAAGTGGTGAGGGCCTTTCACAGTTCAGAACAGTTGGGGGGGAGGCACAGAGAGATAATGCAGATCCCCACCCCTGCTTCATCACTTGCAGGAGTCTTCAGCTCATCCTGCTCTAAAGCAGGCTCCACCTCCTGGGGTTGGTGGCCTCTGCGTATTCTGTCACTTCTTTTTTGCTCAGGAGAGGAGGGGGTACTCATTAGGAGCCAGCAGGAAGCCATTTGGAATGGTTGCTTATTTGTAAAAGGAAAAATCTAAATTTTATAGTCCTTTTTGCATTGCCAGACACAGTAGTTCATAGGGTGGTGTAACACAGACCTTCCTCCATCCGGGTTCCTAGACCCAGGTCTCTGCGCCCTTTCCGGGCTGTGAAGAATGATCTTGTCCATTTACCAGAGAAATCAGGCAGTGATTCCCAAAGTCATATTCAAGGGGATCACCAGGACCCTGCTCTCTTCCTATTATGTAACTCCATCACTGACTTTATACGAAAAAGAGGGTCCTGAGCTCTGAGTTGAATAGACACTTGCAAGAAAAAGTCCAGACTGCGATTTTCATACTGGAAAGGTTCACAACCTTTGAGGACTATTCGTCAAGGAATCCTGTTGACCTTTTTATAGAACTCTTCTCATAAGATAAGATAGTGTACAGACACTGTGACCTCTATTACCATTTACTCCTAAACCAGAAGCGCAGTGTACTGCTGCTCCAGGGTGCCCTTGGCGTGAGCCAGAACCTGTGCTCTTATTGATACTACACGACCCTTAGTAAAAAAAAATTGAGATACAGAGCTGGGTCTCAGAGTTGCAGGAATAGGAATAGAGTGACCTCTAGATAACATCACACTAAGAGCCTAGTCGTGGCCTTGTCATTTACTACACAGGGATCCTGAGAATTTCCCATGACCAGTAGGCCTCAGGTTCTCCATGTATAAAATGGGTTTGACACAGATTTTTGTTTGTAGGACCAGTGGAACGTAAGAAATATTTTAAAGCACTTGGCAGATTTTCTTTTTTTTTTATTTTAAGAGACAAAAATACAACACAATTTCAAAACAAGATAATAGGAAGGTAACAATGGTTAATACATTACGTATTGTTATCTTTAAATTCAGTTGGCATTTAGTTGGCATTCAGTTTTCCAAATAATATTAGCACAAGCCTTTCTTTTCAATGAACTAAGAGAAAAGAATTTCTGACAAACTGTATTCTGAAAGTTCTTGATAAGAAGCTGGTTCTAGTAGCACCTTAACTGGGGACTGTATCACCCGTTTCTGGAAAAAGTCTGTGTGTGTTTCCAGGAAAGCTGCAGTTTAAAAGGAACCTGAATAGAAAATCAGGCAAAAATACTACTCAGTCATCGTTGGGCTCTGTGTCTTCTCCAGGCTAGTACCTCTGAATTGATGAGATATTGGGGAGTCTATCCCTCCTGGGACTAATTCACAGCTCCTGGATTTAGGGTGAAGAACATATCCTATCTGTGAAAGTTTCTGTTGCACTGCAAGAACTATTTTCATTCATATCACCTTCACCCAAAGTGTAGTCTTGTGGCTCATGAGGCCTGTATGAAAATGATGACAAAATTCCAGGCCAATCTAGTGCCAAGGCAAGCTGAGCACCTATGCAGTTCTAAGAAGTTCCAGGCAAAATTACATATCCTGGTATTACTAGCATAAACTTCCTTCAGAAAGGAAACAATTGAGAACCGGCCCAGGTGAGTCCTGGTATAAGACAGGGAAGGTGCTTGCGAACAGTGAGAAGGGGCTCTGCAGGGAGAAGCACTTGGTCAGGCAGTCATCTGACCACCTGTGTGACAGGCCTATGTGACTGACCCGATCCTGCTGTCCACCTTGCAAGAGTGTTTGAAGCAAAGTGGACTCACGAGGAGAAGCTGCCCACTGGAAAGCAGTCAACTGGGCACCATGAGACTCTGGAAAGTGGACACTCCCAGCAGACAGCAGAACACCAGGTCAGGGATGTTAGGGCCTCACTTCACCTGAGAGTTACCCTATCTCTCTGGGAAACCTAGCTGCTGCTGCACTTAAGTCCCCTGGTTCGTGCCCTGGGGAGGACCACTCTTCTCGTTGATGTCCCAGGTGAAGTTTCCTCTCAACTTCATCCACCATCTAAAAGTGCTGCTCAGAGCAGTCTTCCACCCTCTCAAGGTTTTGTCCCATCTGAGGGTCCTGCCCTGGCCATCTTTCATCTGCATTAAATCAACTCCAGCAGAAGGAACTGAGTTACCCCAACCCTCAAATTTCATGGCTCAGCACTCACCCATGTCTGCTGTCTGCTAGACTCTTCTCCCCCAGTTCTGTTTTTAATGCTCCTTAGTTCCTTGAGGTATTGGTTTTACTTCTGGACTCCACCATCCCGTGGGATAGGTTTGATACTGATCAGTCCAGTTTAACCAGATCTCCTCCACAAACACGGCACTTTCCAAAGGACACACGTGCAATGAAGATTTGGGGTCAATGTGTCTTCAACAGATGGATTCTGTATTCACAGTAAATTTCCACACGATAATAAAGTAAACCAAGCAAATTTAGGTATACACATATTGTTAATAGTATAGAACAGTGGGGAAAAGGAAATAAGAATGCCAGATTTGATTTTCATCCCCATGTCTATTTCTGGGCTCTATCTAACTTCAAGTAAACTTCTTACACATTTCCAGGAAATTCCTAGTCTAATCCTATTTCACCATGAACAAAATGAAAAGTTTCCCTGTTTGTCTGACAAAACAGGAAAAACTCTTACACTTGGAATGGCAAAGCAAAATTCATTTGTGATCAATGTCACACAAAATCACATTCACAAAAGAAATTACAATCAAATACCAAGTCAGAAAAATAAAAATACTTGTGAGATCCATACCATTCTTCAATGAAGATTAGTGAGCTACTTGAATGTTCCAAAAAAGGATGAAGATTTCAAAAAGTCATAAAGGAAACACATGTCCATCGTCAAATAACCCAAACAGAACAAACATCAAGAAGGCATGCACAGTATTTTACCCTCTCCCCCACCCCTTCTCTACTTAGAAAACTGCCTGCTCTCCAGAAACACAGACTGAGAATGGGCTCATTTCACATGGGGTGGGAACTAAGCAAGGATATGGCTGTGGAACACTCTATCCCTGTCACGCATCTTGCCCCTCAGGGGCCCTGAACATCCCTTTCTCCTCTCTCAAAGTCTTCTCATAGAGATGAGGGTAAGACCTGGGATCTGTCCTATCCAGGTTGAACATGTCCTTTAGGAGTTTCACCTGGGTGGTGTCAGCATGGGCCCTTGGACCCCACAGGAACTCATAGTGAGCAGGATCACTGTTAGGAACCTGCTGGTACACCAGGTACTCTTCCCGTACCAAATCCTCTGTGACGAATTTCCAGGGATCCGCAATAACTGCGTGCTCCCTCTCGCCTAATACCTTCCTATCTCTCAGTAGGTCCCTTAGGTCCTCCTCACTGAGCCGGTTGCCCTTTACACTGATAACACTCAGGATGAGTACCAGGAGGTCTGCTTTGGGAATGGCCTGGAACTCGTTATCTAGTAACCTGTTATAAGTGAGGCCCAACACGGGGACAAGCTCATATATGTGGCCAGGTGGATCCACTCCCCTCATCTCAAAGCCAAAGGTCAGACACATGTACTTACAGAGTTCCCAGAAGATCAGAGTGAAGTGCTCACGGGAATCATGGTCCAGAATGCGCAGCAATTCTCCCATGGTGATTTGCTCCTTCTTTTGATGCTTGTGAAGCAGGAATGGCATAAATTTATCAAGCTTGTCATTTAGGAACTCATCCTGCGTGATCTGAGGGGCATTCCTTCCCTGCGAAGAACTTGGACCCTACTCTTCTTGCCTGCTGGAGCCCTCACAGCATTGGCTCCTTAGCGTGGAAGCACTGGAAGAGGGGGGAGAAAAGATGCCCTGAGGATTCTGAGGACAACTTGCTGTCCCAGACCCAGGCTCTTCTCTTGATGTGGCCCCCATTAAAGTATGGGAGGAAGAGGCTGCAGAGGAAGCACTGGCAGCTGCTTCCTTCTCATCCTTGAGGACCTGCACACCCTTGCAGGACCCGTGTACTGCTTTGAGGGGGGCGGCCTCCCCCTAGCTTTCTGTCTCTGCTCCCCTAACCACGAGGCATCGTGATGTTCTGTGCAGAGAGCAAGAGCTTGTTGTTGAAGATGCAGAAGCCTAAAGGAGAGAGGGAGGTTATTAGTGTTCTCAGCTGAGCACAACACACTTCTTGCCTCCCGACAAAACTCATTATAGGTCTTCTCTTGGGTGGTGATGTAGAGCTTCAGAGGCACATGTCCTCCTGAGGCCCAGTCACTTTGATCCTGGGACATGAAGTGAGCGTGCTTCTCAAGCTGCAGTTGAACAGCAGAGGACAAGGCTCTAGGGAAGAGCTTAAGGCACATGGAGCCTGGGAACTGGAATGTGCTGTGCTCTGGCACAGGTGGAACCCCAGGAACTCATCAGGGCCTGCACCTCACCTTGACTCCTGACACCGCCTGGGTCGCCTCTGCTCTGTGAGCTGAGGACACTGCTTCACAGTAAGACCTTCACCGCCTGCGTCCCAGAGCTCCTATAAGAAGCTTGGAGGGTCTCAGGCTGCAGACTCAAGCAAAGACCTCCTCCCTCAGACCTCACATGAGGGATGGGCCTGACTTTTGAACTCCCACTGTTCTGGTGGCTGGTCACCTCTCAGCTTACTCAGGACCCTCCACTGTCCTTAAGCAGGGCCTAGTACCCAGCCCTCTGCTTGCCTGAGGCAAACTCTTAGAAAAATTGTCTCCCCCTGACAGGGCACAAAGTTCTGAGAGGGGACACATATCTGCACAAAGCTGCCTGGAGGCAACAGGCAGAGGTGGAAAACTTCCCTGGCTTCCATGTGCCCTAGGAAAGGGAACCTGCTCCAACCTCATCGTAATAGTTAGGTCTGGGATTTTCCCTGGGATGGCCAGGCGCCACCTTCTTGCAACTACACACCCATCTCTCTGAGAAGTTCAAGGAGAAAGAGAGGGTAGTCCACTCTATGTGTGTTCTCTGGGTCAATGACATGTGACAAAGAGACAGGTGGAGGCTATCCTGCTGCTTGTTGAGCTGAGGGGCTTCACTTTCCCCAGATCTAGACTCCTGACAGGGCTCGGCATCCTCCTTCTGCTCTCCTTGCTCCACCTCCTTCCTGCCAAGGTCTTCAGCATCCTAAGATCAAAGGTGCAGAATTAAGAGAGTAGCCTCAGCCTCACACCCTGCCCAGGATTCCCCCGACAACCGAAGCAGCAAGGTAAAATCTGTGGAGCACCTGCTTCTCCGTGTTCTGGTCAGAAGCACCATAAATCCTTCCTTAGGGTCCTCATCTGGACTCTCGGCTGATCCTGGGACACCTGTGTGTCTCCTGAGCAGATGGGGTTCCCTGAAGCAAAACCTGCTCACACCATCTCAGAGCAAGAGTGTCACGTCCACAAGATCTTGAGGATTCTCAAAAGAAGCGAGCAGACAGCCATCTCGTCATCCCCACATGGGGATATCAATGCTGACAGCAAAGATCTCGCTGGTGCTGTGCAACCTGGTTATGGTCTACATCTCCTCGGAAAGACACATGGGAATACAGGAGGGACCCCTGGAAGGAGTCTGGATTGTGGGGTCTTACCGCTCACTTGCTGTCAGGTGATTGCACCTGGTTAGAAGAGGAAGGTCACTGGGTGTGACAGGGAAGTTGTATCTCCCTACCTGGCTCTTCCCTTCACATTCTGCTTCCTGGAGGACTTGTGGTGAGCAGGTTTCCTCCTACCAGGCCCTTCCACTCTACTATTCTGCCCTGTACCTGGCTCACTGTCTAGTGAAAACCCTATAAATTATGATCCCAATGAAACTTTCTTCCCAATAAATTGCAGGTGTCAAGTATTGTGTCTCAGCAATGAGAACATAAGTAAGACATCCCCTATGTGCTTCTGAAGTTTCTTAATTATCCTCCTGTTGGTGGCTGCCCTCCCTCAACCCCATCTCATCCGAGATGAGCGGACCTCTCCCTCTCAGACCAAGACTTCATCTCCCTGATGACCCCCTTCCTGTGTGTGGCAGAAGTTTGCATGCGATTAGGTCCACCCACAGCTGACCCAGAGAACAGGCACACTCGGTGGGGTATGATGTTTCTGGACGGAGGACACCCATCATCCTCTGCATGTGTGGTCAGGTTGGACCGGGAAGCTCTTGGGGTCCTACTTTTGCTGACTATATGAAGCTCCCTCAGCTGACCTGTGTCACCTCTCAAAGAGCCTCTCCTTCCTGAGTGTTGGTATCCCGGATTGTTAGCAAAAATGACAGCATTTCACATAAATCCACGGTCACTGGAATACCAGGATGATAACAGGGGAAGCCAGGCTCTGTGGTTTACATAGTTTATAGGAACGTGGCTTGCCTTCAGATGTTCTGTGCTGGAAAATGATGCAGTGGTGAGCAGCAGCAATTCAGCCTCCCACAGATGCAGAATCAAGTCTCTGAAAAATAACAACCTGAGCCAGGAAAATAAAAGAGAAATTGAGGAAGGGTGCCAGGGAATCTAGAAGGAACTGAGAGGAAAATTAAAAAGTAAGGAGAGGTTGAAGAGACAGACTATAACGTGGAGAGGGAAGAAAGCAGTCTGGACTTTCTTGCTGTTTCCTGGCTCATATCAAGAGGAGACTGAATTTGTAGAATCAAAGGGAAAACCTGAGGACTGTAGGAGGTCCTAGAGAAGCGCTGGTTTAGTGTCCGGAGGTGGCTGACATGTGCAGGGACAGTGTAGAGCTCTGCTGGACAGGTAATGGCGGGTTATTTTCCTGAAACCAGGTGCCACTGTATTCCTGGAGAGAGTGTGGGCATGGTACTCACTGGGGCAAAGGCTTAATTGTTTGAGCCTGGGACTGAGAACTGGGATGGCATCACTTCCGTGTTGTCAGGGTTATCTGCCCACAGTGACTGTGTGAGTGACAGCAATAGGAAACAGCATTGGACAGGGAGCAGGCTGGAAAAAGCCCCCTGAGGGGTTTGAATTAGGCTGTGAAGGACACAGCCCTGCCACAAGCAGCCAGAGGCCAGGCCCAGCCTGAGTTGCTCTGGACTTGAAAGTCTCAGCCTTGGGTGTTCAAGCCTTTGCCCTTCTGCCTACATCCAGCACGGATCTGGGGTCTGGGGCCTTCCTTATCCTCCAGTGTGAGCAGGACACAGCATGACTTGGACACAGCCACATTCTGGAAAACCACATTTGGCTTCAGAAATTTGAGAACTGAGAGACTCCAAAATTCCACAACTAAAAAGGAAACTGCTCACTGAGCATCACCAAGAAATATTTTCTTTTCTTTTTCTTTCTTTTTTTTTTCTGTTTTATCTTTTGGCCCTCTTTTCCTTTAAATGTTTCCTTCAATTTTTAAAAAAATTTATTATCCATATAATTTCTAATATTTTCTCCCTTTAATTCTGCTGACTTTCAATTCTCTGATTTTTTTTTTCTTTCCTTTACTAATTTTATAAACATCCTTCTAGTCACTGATAGGATCACTTTTGCCACTGTTTTTCTCCTCTTTCTCATATGCCCATGCTTAATTTTTAAAGTTTTTCTCCTAACATTTCCCATTCCCCAGCTAGATATATCTTTAACTATAGAACAATTAAGATTTTTTTTTTTTAATGTGGGTACCAGGAGTTGACCTCAGGACCTCGCGCTTGCCAGGCAGGTGCTTATGCCGCTGAGTTATCTCACCAGCCCACCATTAAGCTTTAATAATATTTAGATAGTTAATTCTATAAAACTTCTACTAAATTCTTTCTACCGTTAGCAGAGCCAGAGCTGTCACATTCAGTACCTATTAGCTGTGTGCCAATATCTGTGTTGTCTTAATGTTTATACTATAATGGTGGGTTTCTTTTCTATGGTTAAGGATGATACCTAATTGGTTTCTGTGGTATGTTAATGTGCAATTTGTTTTGGACAATATCACTGTAGGTGATGTGCTTGAAATTGCCAGGGTCACATAAACATTGCCGTATATGGGTTTTCTCTCTGTGCCAACACACAGACTAACTTTTTTTGTGTGTGTGTACCGGGGGTCGAACTCAGGACCTCATGTGCCAGCAGGCACCCGTGCCCCTGAGCGATATCACCGGCCCTTTTTTCGTATGTGGGTACCAGGAGTCAAACTCAGGGCCTCGTGCTTGCCATGCAGGTGCTTATGCCGCTGAGCTATCTCACCGGCCCTCAGACTAAGATTTTGACATTCACAGTACTCCAGTATGTGTTGGGAACATTGTTTTGGGCCTATTACCCTCCATACTTCCTTTCCAAATTAAGAGAAGTGATTGGATTTTAGGAGTCAGTTAAAGGACTACAGTCAGCTTTGCCCAAATTACATCACTATAAATTTGAGTAACTAATGAGATCCCTATGCTAGCAACAAAGGCTTTCAACTGTAAGTGCCAGCAACTTTAGCACAGAACAAAACAAATAAAAAGCAATACAAACATGAGAAGAAAAGTCAACAAAATGACAGCCACAACTCCAAACTGAGCCAAAGCCAGTCCAGGGGGGATTGAGTGGGAGAATCCTATGAGCAACACACCCAAATTACTTGAAAGGAAACAGAGGATGTTAGAAAACAAATGTAATAAGTGCTAGGCATAATCTCAGAAGATATAACGAAACAGATAATGGAAGCAATAACTGAAATTATCAAGGAGCTTTCAGAACACAATAATAAAAAGGTAGTTCAGTTAAACAAAACAATAGAAAACATGAATGAACAGTTGAGCAAAAAATAGAACCCATAAAATGATAATAATAGTGTGAGATATCAAAAATTGTATAGAAACTATGGGTAACGGAGGCAACCAATAGGAGGACAGAATTTCAGATTTAGAATATAGGGATGCTCTCAATGAAAATGTACTCAAAGGCACATTTAAAGCCCCAAGAAAACATGGAAAGTGGATTAAATAGCTGCTAGATGAATCAAAAAAGAAAAATCACAGAATAATACAAAAACATGAAAAATCAGAAAACACTACAAATGGCAGAAAAAAAATTGTTACAGAAAAAGTATTGCACAACTTCCTAAATGCCAATAAAGAAATAAACATATGGTTAAATAACTCACCTACAACAACAAATAGCCATAACCGATAGAGAACCTCTCCACAAAATATCAGTGTCCAAACAACACAAGTCCAACATAGGGACAAAAATCTTAAAAATGCGAACGTCAATGAATAATATAAAGGTAAATCAAATAGAATAACTGCAGAATTCTCAACACAAAAACTAAGGCCCAGGAGTACTTGGGGTGAAATGTTTAAAGACCTAAAAAATACAATTTCAAGTCTATATATATATATATATATATATATATATATATATATATATACATATATGTCCTGCAACACTTGACATCAAAATTTATGGAGAAATAAAATTCTGTCCAAGACAAAGAGCACCTCATAAATTTCATGACCACCAAACCGGCATTATAAAACTACTCTCAAGGACATGCTGCAAAGAGACAATGAAACAACAATGCCAATAAGTCAAATATAATGAATACATCTGGCAGGATAAGCAGCCTAAGGAGAAGGAAAAAAATACAAGGAAATCAGCAACAGGCAAATCATGCAATTACAGGCATAAGTCAATATCTTTCAGGAATAACTCTCAATGGAAAAGGTCTCCATTCCCCAATCAAAAGACAAAAATCAGCAGAATATATCAAGCAACAAAACCCAATGATACAGAGTACACAGCAAACATATTAAATGGAAAAATCACAGATTGGACATCAAAGGGTGGAAAACCATATTCCATGCAACAGAAATCCAGAGAAAAGCAGGAGTAGCTATCTTGATTTGAAAACCAAATGAATTTCAAGCCCAAGCTGATCAGAAGAGACAAAGCAGGTCACTACATATTGGTTAAAGGACAAATTAAACGGTGAAAAATAAACATTATAAACATACTCATAACAAACACCAGCACACCCAACTTTATAAAAGAAACACTAATAAACATAACATGTCAGAGAAACACCAAGAAACTTATAACACACTAAGTCCCCCGCTTAGAAGCGAGTTCCTTTCTAGGAGGACGTTCATAGGTCGATTCATTTGTAAGTCCAATGAGTAAGTCTTCTACAACTTTGACACAAATATACAATGTAGAGTACAAAAAAACAAAACATACACACAAATACAGTAAGTCCCTGTCTGTACTGTACTACCATACACTATCTCAACATACAATAACCACACGCTGTACAACTGTGACTATGTCCGACAAACACATGAGCTACTTCCACAGTTTGTTTGCAAGTGTAGTGTTGGTAAGTTGGGGACTTATTCTTCCTCACTGTGATGATACCTTCTGTCACAAATAGATTGATCTACTAGAGAAATATCAGAGTTCAACCAAACCTTCCAATGAATGGGCTTAACAGATATCTAGAGCAGCCCAACAATGGAACACACATTCTGTTCTACAGCACGTGGCACCTACTCCAAAACAGATCACATGTAGCCCACAAAGCACATTTAAGAACATGCAAATGAATGGAAATCATTCCATGCATACTGTCAGAATAGAGTGCAATGAAACTAGAAATCAATGGCAAAACATAGCAGAGAAACTTCGCAAGCATAGGCAAAGTAAACAATACCCTCTTGAATAATCAATGAGTCATGGATAATAGCAAGGATAGAATTAGTTCCTATAATCAAATGATTCTTCGTTTTATTTCTAGGTTCACTGCACTATCCAAATGCCAAAGGTTGAACCTGGAACCGTATCTCTCACCACACACTTAAATAACATCAAAATGAATCAAAGATCTGAATATTAAAAGGGAAACACTATCTGCTGCAAAACAAATTAGCTAAATCTCTGGAAGACACATGCGTAGACAATGACTTCTGGAACAACACCAGCTGCCCAAGAAGTATTACCAAGAAACAACAAATGGGATCAAATCAAATTAAAAAGCTCCTGCACAGTAAAGCAAACACTCAACAGAGTGAAGAGACGACCTACATCATTGGAACAAAAAAACCCCTGCCAGCTACCTCTCATACGAACCACTAATATCTTAACTATATAAAAGAAATTATGCCCTCCAAATTAAAAGACCCAAGCAAGAAATGGTCACCTAAATGAATAGATATTTCTCAGATTAAGTATTACAAATGGCCAATAAATGCATGAAAAAAATATTCAGCATGGCTGACCACTCAGGAAATGCAGATTAAAACAAAGCAAAATTCTTTCTCACTCCAGAAAGCATGACTAATTTCAAGAAATCAAATAACAGCAAATGCTAGCAACCCTACGAGGAAAAAGCAATCCTTCTTCATTGTTGGTGGGAGTGTAAACTGGTACAACCACTATAAAAACCAGTTAGGAGACTCGTTAGAATACAACACTAGAATTTACATTCAACTCAGATATTCCCCTTCTAGTTATATTCTGGAAAGAAAGACATCATATTACACTGATGTATACATATCCATGTTTACACAGCACCATTCACAAGAGCTAAATCTTGACAGTGGCCCATATTTTCACCGATCGATAAATGGATAAGGAAAATATATTATTTATATAAAATGGGGTACTTCTTTGACATAAAAAGGATAACAACGAGTCATATGTAGGAGAATGAGTGCACCTTGAGACCATAATGTTAAGGGAAATAAATCAGACATACGAGCTTAACATACCACATTGTTTCTCTTATATGAGAAACCTAAAATGTAAATAAAGGGCAAAATAAAAGATTGATAACAGTAAATACTCAGATCGATCATTAGTATATGGGAGGGAAGCAAGAGATAGAGGGAGGGGGATGAAAGGGAGGGAAATCACATAAGAAAGAGAGAACTGTGAAGTGTGCACATGCACGAAGTCTCTATGAGGAATGTGATCATTATGTACTACAAACATGTGTAAATATACATATACATAAAATATATGAATATATTTGTATATATGTACATACACATACTACAAGGATTATGATCATTACATACTGCAAATATATATATATATATATAAATATATATATATATATATACACACACGCAAATACACACATATATACACCTACCCACATATACGTATATACATACATTACTGTGGACCTTGCAACTAGGCCCTGACTCTCCTTTAAAGTCACACAGAGGTGAACAGGGGAGCTCTCCTGAGAATTCTGCACCGCGTGCGGCGGGGCAGGCAACAGAGGCTTTTCTACATGGTCGGGAGACCCTTGCTCTGCAGATCGCCTTCTGCAGTTTCCCCAGAGTCGCACAACTTGACCTGCCTAAGCTCTGGTCCTCTCTGTTCCTCCCCCATAAGCAAAGATTTGAGAACAAAGCTGTGACTCTGCGTGCAGTTCCCATTGAGACCAAAGGTGGCGCTGTCTTGAGTACTCTGCACCAAGTAGTGCAGGACAGAAAATGGAGGCTTTTCTAGAATGTTTTGCAACCCTCTTTCTCACTTGGAGCTTTGTCAGGTCCCTCTGGGACCCGCACTAGGCCTCCCGGATCCCAGGTCCTGTGCACCCTTCCCCCATAAAGCACGAATCTCAGAACTGGGCTCTTAGACTGCAAGCTGGGCTCTCTGAGCCAAAAGCGGCGCCCAGGGAGAATGCTTTCTGGGCGTGCAAGGCTCGCTACCGAGGCAGATCTGGACTTTTGGGG
Organism: Erethizon dorsatum; assembly: GCA_028451465.1. Taxonomy (NCBI): domain Eukaryota; kingdom Metazoa; phylum Chordata; class Mammalia; order Rodentia; family Erethizontidae; genus Erethizon; species Erethizon dorsatum. The sequence continues at coordinate 134,412,196 of CM051842.1, forward strand.
GGCCTCTCTCAGCGGTAAGCTTCCTCATTCCCCAATTGCCTGTCACTTTGAGCCCTAACAGAGGCCACCCACACAGTCCCCCTAACCTGCAGCCCGTGCCTCAAAACAGGACCTGAGCAGCTCCCACCTGAAGCGGCCGCCACAATCAGTGGACTGCACATCCAAAAATGTGCCCGGGGTCTCCCAGGGCTGACAGCAGGAGCGGAACGGAATTTTCAAGGTCCCCTCGGGATTCACTAGGAGCTCAGCCTCTTGGTTCCTGGCAGAGCCGGAATCATCATCCTCTATGGACTTGATCTGCTTCCCTTGAGACAATGTATCTACCTCCCGGGGTACAGGGAGTCAGAAGCTCATTGTAACAATTCAGCCCCTGTGGGTAGTTTGCTGCCCCTGTCCCTGGGGTAGGGCTTCCTCATTCACTTGTCTCCTCTCACCTTGAACCCTAAGTGTACCCCGATCCTCTCTGCTCCCCTCCCCTGAACCGAGGAACTCAGATAAAGTTCCTCCCTGAGCTCTGACTGGACTACTACGCAGTCAGTAGAAGTCACGTCTGGGAACGTGTCAGCAGGTACACAAAATGATTCTGTAGGTCCCCTCCATCCTCCTAGGGGTTGTCTCCTAGGTTCCTCGACCCCTTTGGATATGTACCTCAATTTGTTCACCCCAGACCACGGACCTGATACTCAGAACCTCATGAGGCTGAAGGAGAGACTTCCTTGATTATGGAATAACTATTGCTACCATACATCGTTTCTTCTTCTACTTGCTCTATTGTTTCTCTTGCAGTCTTTATTTTATCAAAAGAGTGCTTATTTTGAAAGCCAGGCCTCACCCACTCGGGTGGTTTCAGGTGGTTCTTATCTCAGTCTCCAAATGCATAATATCTCCATTTTCCTGCTCTTCCAATGTTACCCTGGGCTATTAACATCTCTGGTGTGAGGGGCAGCCTCAAACTCTGTGGGGTTGTTGGGCAGGAATTTTAATTTATTTTAATTTATTTTAGTTTAGTTTAATTTAGTTTGTTGTTACATATTAGATATACATAATGATCATACTCATCATAGGGAATTGGTAGCCATAAATGATATATTTTGATTCCTCTTTTTTTCCCAATCTCCCCTCCTCCCTTCAACCCATTTTCCCTTCCCTATTTACAAAGCTTTGTTTCCATTTTACCCTTTCTTGTGTGTTTTTTTTCCTTTTATGTTCCTTCCTTTCCCCCTGCCCCATTCTAGTTTCCCTTTCCCTTTGAACAATTTCTTCCCATTTCACAATATCTAGTGTGCATTTTGATCCTTATTTACTCTTTCAGTTTCTCACACCAGGGAGACAATGTGATGCTTACACATGTGAATCTGATTTATTTCCCTTAAGAGTATGGTCTCAAATTGCATCCATTTATCTAGAAATGCTTCAAACTTGTCCTTCTTTATGGCAGAGTAGTACTCCAGTATATTTAAAAACCACATCTTCTTTATCCATTCCTCGGTTGATGGGCATTTGGGTTGTTTCCAAGATTTGGCTATTACAAACTGTGCTGCTATAAAAATGGGTGCACATATATCGCTGTGGTATGATGTTTTTAATTTTTCTAGGAAGATACCCAGAAAGGGAAGAGCTGGGTGGAATGGGACCTCCAATCCTAACTTGTTGAGGAATCTCCATACTGATTTCCACAGTGGTTGCACCTGTCTACACTCCCACCAACAGTGGAGTAGAGTCCCTTTTTCCGCCCAGCCCCTCCAACATTTGTTATTGCTTGATTTCTTGATGACAGCCATTCTTTCTGGAATGAGATGGATTCTCAGCATTGTTTCATTTTGCATCTCTCTCATAAGCAGCAATGTTGGACATTTTTTCCATATCTTTATTTGCCATTTGTATTTGTTCCTGTGAGAAGTTGTATTCAGCTCAGATGACCATTTTTATTGGGTCTTTAAATTTGTGGGGTCTAATTCTTTTCTTTTCTTTTTATGTTCCTGATATGTCTTTTGTCTGAACGACAATGAGCTAAAATATTTTCCCAATCTGTAGGTTGTCTTTTAACTCTACTGGTGATTTATTTTGTTGTGGAAAAACTTTTTAATAGGAGGAGATCCCAGTTATTGATTCTTTGTATTGTTTCCTGTGCAAACTGGGTTTTATTCATGAAATTTTTGCCTACACCTATGTCTTCGAGAGTTCTGCCCATTCTGTCTTCCAGCAGATTTAGTATTGCTGTTTTAATATTTAGATCTTTGATCCATTTTGAGTTTAGTTTAATGTGTGGTGATAGGCATGGGTCTAGTTTTAATCTTTGGGAAGCGAAAGCCAGTTTTTCCAGCGCCTTTGATTAAAGAGGCTCTTTCTTCCAGTGCACTTGTTTAGCTCCTTTGTCAAACCTAAGGTGGCTGAGTGTGCTTGGACTTATTTCTGCATCTTCTAATCTGCTCCATTGATCCTCAGGTATGTTTTACTTTTTTTTTTTTTTAATACCGTGTTGTTTTTATCACAGCCACTTTGTTGTATAATTTCAAGTAGGAATTGTAATGCCCCCTGCCTTGCCTTTGCTGCCAAGAATTGTTCTCGCTACCCTGGGCTATCAGCATCTCTGGTGTGAGGGGCAGCCTCAAACTGTGCAGCGTTGTAGAGGCAGGAATTTGAAAACTTTCCTCTAACTCATGCTATCATGGGTCACTTCTGCAGGGCTCAGTTTCCACGCACGTGCCTGCCCCTACTCAAACACAAGTACAAGTTCAGCGGTCCGCAGTCTCCCCTAGGATTATATTTCGATGCTTAAATTTGGTTGTTTATGTGTGTTTGCTAGGATTTTCTTTTTTTCTTTGTCTCTCTCTGTCTCTCTTTCCCTCTGTCCCTCTCTCTGTCTTTCTCTCTCTCTGAGCCTCTCCCTGACACTCTCTCTCTCTCTCCTCTCTCTTTCTCTTCCACTGTTTTACTGTGTAATTTTGGAGTAGTGAAGACACCAGCCCAAACTTGTTTGTCATGCTTGCTGCTATAAGGAATTTAAGGACATTGAGAGCTCTAAGATATTCTGCTCCTCATCATTGAATGTGATATAGTTCTCTATTTATGTCAAAGTCTTTTTACGTGAAAATGTTGGTAAAATTGTACATTTAGCTCTATAATGACTTTAGACATTTTGGTAGGCTTGCTTAAGATATTTCTATTATTTGTACTAAGCTAAACTTTGAAACTTTAAAAAATTTTGTAAATTTTATTTGCTTCTATGAGAGGGCATTTTGTTAAGTGAAATATACCAGGCACATAATGCGAAGTACCGCATATGCTGTCTCCTATGTGGAAGCTTAAGAAACCGTCAACCTGAACATACAATAGGGTTTACTAGAGATGGCAAAAAGAGTGTGGGGAGATTGGACAGAGGAGGATTGGATTTGATTAGTGTGCACTGTCTCTGTGCTATGATATAGCACACAACCTCAATTATTGTATATAATTTATACATGATAAGTGAAACAAAAATGAACACCGTTAGGAGAAACAAAGCAATGCTGTGTGAGTTTCCAACCTGCTAGCCTGCCCTATAGACTTCAGATGTGTCAGATGTCACAATTCCAGGAACTAAGCCTATAAAATATCTGTCTTACAATTTTTCTTTCTTTCTGGGGAGAGATATTCTTACGGTTTAGATCTAGAAAGACCCACAAATGTCTCCCAATTGGAGGTGGGGATGTTTAGAAGAGGGAGGTCACTAGGGTACATGTGGAGGGTGAATTCCCACCCCAACACTACTGTGGGGGTAACCACTGAGGTCTCCACTGCCGTCCCTGGTCTCAAGAAATTCATGACCCCTAAACCAGAATTATAAAAAATTCTCAATGATACCCTAGAAAGACAATGAAGCCAAAAATGCAAATTAGACAAATAGAATGAATATGTCTTGCAGGATAAGCATCAAAGCAGAAGGAAATAAAATAAGGAAATGAGCCACAGGAAATAACCCAATGCCAGGAAAAAGTCAATACCTTTCAGGAATAACTCTCGATTACTCAATCAAAAGGCAAAAATTGGCAGAATGGATCAAGAAATAAAACCCAACAGTAACCACTATACAAGAAACAGATTAAATTACAAAGGAAACTCACAGATTAGAGATCAATGGATGGAAAACAGCATTCCAGGCTAAGGGAAGCTGGGAACAAGCATTAGTCACTATCCTAATTTCAGATAAAGTGGGTTTTAAGCCAAAACTGATCAGAAGAGACAAAAACACTACATATTGATTTAAGGAACAATCCAAAGGGGAAAGATG